>JASERS010000002.1:10167441-12667441 GCA_036711965.1 Onthophagus sagittarius | reverse complement strand
CCTAGGCTGACGGCAAAAAAAAATAGTAGAAAATGTACAAGAGGAATTTCATAAAACTATCAGCAAAGATACGGTGAGAAGGACGTTAAAAAAAGCTAACTATCACAGTCGCGTTGCACGAAAAAAGCATTTGTGTCAGAGGTCAATCGTCAGAAGCGGATCGTCTTTGCAAAAAAACTCTTAGACAAGCCCATTGAATTCTGGGAGAAAGTTCTCTTTACAGATGATAGCAAATTTTGCATTTTCGGCATTAAGGGTAAACAACTTGTATGGAGAAAACCTAATACTGCCCTTAATCCCGAAAATTTGAAAGCGACTGTAAAACACGGAGGTGGTGGAGTTATGGTTTGGGGGTGTATGTGCACCAAAGGGGTGGGAAGGTTGGTTTTCATAACATCGACAATGGACCATAAAATGTATATAGACATTTTAAAAGAAAATTTGAAGCCTAGCATCGAAAGCTTGGGCTTGGGGCCCGAATACTTTTTTCGACAAGATAATGACCCCAAACATTGCGCCCACAACACTAAGCTTTGGCTACTATACAATACCCCAAAGCAACTTAAAACACCTCCACAATCGCCGGACTTGAATCCCATCGAACACCTCTGGGATTTACTGGAACGCAGGATTCGGCAACACAACATAACGTCGAAGGAAACGTTAAAAAATGTTATGATTGAGGAATGGGCCAAAATCAGTTCGGACGAAACGAAGAAATTAGTGCACTCCATGCCTAAACGTTTAAGGGATGTCATTAAATGAAAAGGTTATCCGACCTCATATTAATATAGAAACAATGATCTCATTTATGAATTTTTTATAAATACTGTCCTGACGTGTACGCAGATTTTTGCATACCCGTTATTTGTAGAATTTTTAGTTTTGATTTTTTTCTGTAACTACTGTTTCTGTTTTATTGAAGCATATTTTGTTAATAGAATTATATGTAGTTAATATACAAAATAAAAAAAAATCAAGTTTATCACATTAGATTATGACTCTTATTTTTTCAATTAAAGTGTTACAAGTTTTTTGTACGCAGACTTCTGCTGCTGAGTGTAAATGCAGGGGTAGTGATGTTTCTGAGGAAGAGGACTTTCAAATACCTCGTCTGACTACAAAATTAAATAATTTGCATCAAAGGAATATAGTTTCAAATGTTGCAAGTTATGTGGCACGCAAAATTTACCCATTACCCATATTATCAATAGAAACCCTGATAGAAAGGATACAGAAAATAAATTTTTAATAGCCAAAGAATATGGTTTTGCGAAGTTGGTGTAAAATCGCGCTGATATTTCTCTGTCCAATCCAAAAAATTTAATCAATAAATTTCACTATATAATACCGAGAAGTCTTCTCACTTTAAAATTTTCGGTATTGGATATCTTAAATTGCTTCAAACACTGTTAGGGTCTATTTTGATACCTGATATGTCTCTTCACTGTGAATTTCACATTTTTCTTTATTAAGCGTCAAACTGCTTTCTTTAATTTTATTGAAAACAATTCGTAATTTCTCGTCATATTCCATTGAATTTCTTCTAGTCACCAAGATGTTATTTGCGAGATGACATGTACATCTTCGAAATTCAATTCATTAATTAACTGATACATCATTTTTTGAAATACTTCTGATGCGCATATAATTCAAAATAGAATGCAATGTAAATGTATCTCCCAAATGGAGTTAAGAAAGCAGTCAGTTTCTGCGACCGTTTTGCTAATTTTAATTGCCAAAATCCACACGAAAAGCCCAATTTAGAGGATAAGTCCGCTTCTTGGAGCTTTGCTAGAGTTTCTTCTACATACGAGAATAAATCTCTCTCTCTCTCACCACTACTTTGTTAAATTTCGTAAAATCAATACATATTCTTACTTTACCTTTCTTTTTCCGAGACACCACTCAGTAGACCCTTCCATTTTTTTCCATAACGTCATTTCTTACCATTGTGTCAATTTCCTTTTTTACTTGATCCAGCAGAGACAATGAGATCCTCCGAATCATTGGAATAGCATAAGGCTCACTTAATCCTCTGAACAGGTCTTTATATTTTGCAAATGTTTTGTTTTGAAAACTCTTTCGATTCCCATTCTCGACTTCTTTAATCTCTTTTATTTTTACTTTATATGTATCCATTCCACTATTCTTAATTTTAATAATGCTGGTCGTTCTAATAAATTATCATTTGTTTCTACAACATAGCATTTAATCACAGCTTTATTGTTCTTCCCTGTTATAGGTGACTTTATTCTGCCTTTCACTGATAATTTCCTATTTTCACTATTTCCAGGACCAAACGATGTTCTCTTTATAAGTTTTAACTCCATTTTTGTTGATAGTCTTTCTTTATTCTCTCGATAAGAAATTATATTTTCATCAGCACCAGTATTAATCTTGAAATTTACATGTTCGTCACCAATTCACAGTTTTCCAATCCACAGTTTTGATAACACTTACAACTCTCTCCCACATGTTGCCAACCCATAATATTAACTACACTACATTTAAGACAATGTACAGTGTTTGGAGCTGTAATAGTTCATGCTGTCAACAAGTTGGCAGTCATTAAGATAATGTATTAGTATAGTCATTAAGATATGTATTAGTTATAGTCTGAGGAACATTAATAGCTTATGTTGCTTACAAGTTGGAAGACTTTAAGTTAATGAGCAGGACATTGAAGATATAATACCGCATGCTTCCAACAAGATGGCAGTTATTTTTTTGTTTGTCTGATACTTTATTCGAAATTTCTATCAAGATGTGAAATGTTGAAAAATCACCAGAAATGTGGGGAAATTCCAGCAGACTGGCAACAATGCCTGTGTATATGCTTGTGCAAGTCATTCTAGCGGGGTACAATTTGTTCATTATTTCGAGGCCAATAGCAATATTTCACTGTTCACTGCAGTGGTTAGTTCACTATATGGAGATTCTGCTATATCATAAATGTTTCAAGACTTAAATTGTTTTGTAGTTTTATCTTTAATATAAATCAACAATTGTTGCTTATTAGTAATTATTGTGTCATATTTTAGATAAGCCAATTTAATGCGCACCTTTCAGATAGCCAAATTCAATAATTTGGCTATCTTAAAGCCAATAAATTTTCAATAATAATTCAACAATAATTTCTCTAGGTTCTTTGCAGAATTGACATAAATATAATTTGCAAATATAATAACTACTTATTTATAAGTTCTTATAAATCTAACATGATAACGAAACAAATCCTTTTCTAAAAAAATAAAGCCTTTGATTAAACGAAAATCCTGTCCAAGTCATATATGTAAACTTGTGTAATTTACGAAATCAATACAATAAATTAACTTATAACATATTTTATAGGCTTTATTAACAGACAGTGGTTTTATGCCACGTGACACAGTAGTCCAAGAAAACGGTAAAGTTTTACCCGAATCTGACGAAACAAAATACCTTTTTTATCATCATTGGGACGATTCCTTTTTCGAACGAAGAACGCGACCGTTAAAAGCAAAAAAGAAACTCTACGAATTCTTCACGGCACCCATAACTAAATTTTGGGCTAATTCAGTATGGTTTTCAAAATTTACTAAATTATCAATTAACTAACTTTTATTATTTCTAGATTGCGTATTTAGTTTTTTTAGTAATATTTAGCTACACCGTATTAGTTAAAATGGAAAAATATCCAACGTGGCAAGAATGTTTAGCAATTTCTTATATTGTCACTTTAGGATGTGAGAAAGTAAGAGAATTACTTTCCTCAGAGCCCGAAACGTTCAGTCATAAATTCGCCGTTTGGGTGTGGAATATGTGGAATCCTTGCGACGCGGCAGCAATTTTATTCTTTATGGTCGCTCTCGTGTTGAGGTTACAAGATGATACAATGTCGATAGGGAGAGTTATGTATTGCGTTAATAGCGTTTATTGGTATTTGAGGATATTAAATATATTGGGGGTTAATAAATATTTGGGTAAGTTATTAAAAAATAATTTGGAAAAGATTATGATGTAAATCTAAAATGTTTTAAGGACCACTTGTAACGATGATGGGGAAAATGGTAAAAAACATGATATACTTCGTGGTCCTTTTATTGGTAGTTTTAATGAGTTTCGGAGTTTGTCGCCAAGCTATTTTGCACCCCAATCAGGAACCCGATTGGAAAATTGCCAGAGATGTACGTTAATTAACTTATAATTACCCCCTAACTTAAATATTTTTTTTAGGTATTTTTTGAACCATATTTTATGTTGTACGGGGAAGTATTCGCTGATAGTATTGATCCACCTTGCGGGCAAGAAGATCAAGAAGAATGTTTAACCGGTCATTGGATCACGCCGGCAGTTATGTCGATTTATTTATTAATCGCAAACATTCTTTTAATAAACTTGCTAATCGCCGTCTTCAACAATATCTTCATAGAAGTAAACGCTGTATCACATCAAGTTTGGATGTTTCAACGATTTACAGTCGTCATGGAATACGAACAAAAACCCATTTTACCACCACCTTTTATCCTGTTATGTCACATTTATTTGGTGTGTAAATACATCAAGCGAAAATGCAAAGGAATACGTGAAACTTACGATAACGGACTAAAATTGTTTTTGGAAAAAGAGGATATGGAGCGATTGTACGATTTCGAAGAAGAATGTGTCGAGGGTTATTTTGCGGAACAGGATTACAAGTTGCAACAATCAACTGAAGATAGGATAAGGGTTACCACGGAAAGGGTTGAGAATATAGTTCAGGTATGTTTTTTTAATTACTTAAAGTAAGGATTTTTGTAAGTTATGGTGAAATAGAAATTTAAACGCAGGTGTTCCTACTCCCAATAGTATTGTATTCGAAGGTAATGTTATGTTGAAATGCTATTGCTAAACGTATTTTCTTGAAATGATGTTGTAAAAAGTTTATCATGGTAAATACTATAAGAGTTTACTTATTATTTAAAAGATATTTAATTAAAAAAATACCGGGTGTCTCTGAGAAATCTAAAGGCTAAAAATAATCGAAATCAAGAAAAGTTCACTTTTAGGACCTGTTGGTAATTTGGACCAAACTCTGTAAGTTCTCGTTATCATTAACTGAAATCAAAAAATCTTAAAACGTAACGATAGATCATGCTGTAAGCTAAAAAACTGGCTGTTACTTAGGCATGACATATTAACCCTCGAGTAGACGCGCCTTTATACGTAAATGCAATAATGTTAAGGAATGCGACTACCAGTCCCATGCGCGTCTATTTAAGGGTTAAATGTATGAAACTCTGAAGATTTGTTACTTTAAAAAATGTTGTCATAAGCTGCTAACTGCCTAATTTATATATGTTGCATTTAGCAGAGAAGTTATACGCAAGACAATTACTTATTACATTTTGCGAAAACTTCTTTTGGATACATTAATGCTGTATTATCCTATCTTGGCTTTTACCAATCTGTCGCAAAGAATCTTCAATGAATGTTTCATCTTCAATTCTGCCTAACTAATATACTATGCCTTCTGCCATAATTCAACTATATTTTTGGCAATCTATAATCTTTAAGTATACTGGTGACTTAGACTACCTCAATATTTTTTGATTCTCCAAACTTCTTATAAAATACCATTAACATTAAATCCATAAACTACAATCTCACCATATCCAAATTATTCCTCACTAAACACAAATTTAACACATTCACATACAATACGAGTACCAACAATTCAATCCATCTACATCTAGGTCACCACGTCCTCAGCTGGTGAAGACATAGATAGATCAGATGTATTGCATTAAGGTAGAGGGGAAAATGACAGATGGTTAAAGGTGAAACTGCGTTCACGCAGAAAAGAAAAGCAAAAGTAATTGGTGGTGCTATATTGAAAGAAAAGGGAGATTAAGCTGGGATGGAACAATTCGTAATTTCTCGTCATGTTCCATGACGTGGACATATACGCCTTCCCAATTCAATTCATTAAATAACTGATACATCATTTTTTTGAAATAATTCTTGTGCGCTTATAATTCAAAATGGAATGCGTTTGTGTTGTATGCTCCGAGTCTCGTGAGTAACTCACTTTATTCGCACATGTTATACAGGTTTATACCAACCTCCCAACATCCCCCTTTCTAAGTACATTTCAAAACTTAAAATCTAATAAAGTCTTTTAATCTTCTGGGTTTTCTTGTTCTGCGTTCGCTTCTCCTTGGGCCGTTTTCTTCATCATTGTTTTTCTCTGAGATTGCTGTATCTTCGTCTGTCACATGTTCTTGTTCTTCGTTAGTATTTTCTGTATTTACATGACCTTTGTTCCTGTCTTGTTTTGGAAGTGATTGTAAATGTTTCCTGTTTCTACGAATATCCTCTTTTTCCGTTTCTACTATATATGATCTCGGTTTCGTTGTCATATCTTTCACTATTCCCCCTCTTTGCATGTTCACTATCCATACTCTTTCACCAATTTCCAAGTGTTCGTTTGTTCTCACTCTATGTCCTTTGGATACATTAATGCTATATTATCCTATCTTAGCTTTTACCAATCTGTCGCAAAGAATCTTCAATGAATGTTTCATCTTCAATTCTGCCTAACTAATATACTATGCCTTCTGCCATAATACAACTATATGTTTGACAATCTATAATCTTTAAGTATACTGATGACTTAGACTAGCTCAATATTTTTTGATTCTCCAAACTTCTTATAAAATACCATTAACATTAAATCCATAAACTACAATTTCACCATATCCAACTTATTCCTCACTAAACACAAACTTAACACATTCACATACAATACAAGTACCAACAATTCAATCCATCTACATCTAGGTCACCACATCCTCAGCTGGTGAAGACATAGATAGATCAGATGTATTGCATTAAGGTAGAGGGGAAAATGACAGATGGTTAAAGGTGAAACTGCGTTCACGCAGAAAAAAAGCAAAAGTAATTGGGTGGTGCTATATTGAAAGAAAAGGGAGATTAAGCTGGGATGGAACAATTCGTAATTTCTCGTCATGTTCCATGACGTGGACATATACGCCTTCCCAATTCAATTCATTAAATAACTGATACATCATTTTTTTGAAATAATTCTTGTGCGCTTATAATTCAAAATGGAATGCGTTTGTGTTGTATGCTCCGAGTCTCGTGAGTAACTCACTTTATTCGCACATGTTATACAGGTTTATACCAACCTCCCAACATCCCCCTTTCTAAGTACATTTCAAAACTTAAAATCTAATAAAGTCTTTTAATCTTCTGGGTTCTCTTGTTCTGCGTTCGCTTCTCCTTGGGCCGTTTTCTTCATCATTGTTTTTCTCTGAGATTGCTGTATCTTCGTCTGTCACATGTTCTTGTTCTTCGTTAGTATTTTCTGTATTTACATGACCTTTGTTCCTGTCTTGTGTTGGAAGTGATTGTAAATGTTTCCTGTTCCTACGAATATCCTCTTTTTCCGTTCCTACTATATATGATCTCGGTTCCGTTGTCATCTCTTTCACTATTCCCTCTCTTTGCATGTTCACTATCCATACTCTTTCACCAATTTCCAAGTGTTCGTTTGTTCTCACTCTATGTCTTCGGTTATATTGTTTTTTCTGTTTTTCTCTTTCGGTTTCAAATTCTTTTCTCAGTCCATTATGGTTTGCTGTTCTAGGGTCTAATTTTGATTTAAGTATTGGAATTTTATCCCTTAATCTTCTGCCAAAAAGCAATTGGGCTGGAGAAAACCCGCATTTTAAAGGGGTATTTCTATAGATTAATAGTGCAATGTGATCAGCACTCTCCGCCTGTCCGTTTGCTTGCTGATATTCTGGGCTACTGGTTGTACTTTTGAACCCATAATCTTTAGCAAATTGCTTAAATTCATAGCTGACAAATTGTTTACCATTGTCTGATCTTATTTCTTTTGGAATTCCATGGTGAGATATGATATCCTTCAACTGCTTTATGATAGTTTCGCTGCGCATGTTCTCTAATTTTCGAATCTCAGGGTATTTAGAATAATAATCCTGCACAACTAAATAATTTGCATTTTTGTAGGTAGCTATATCCATTCCCAACATTTCCCATGGTCTGTGTGGTACTTTGCTCGGAATCATTGGTTCCGTTGAAGATGTCTTATTTTTTAAACAAATTTCACAGGTCTCTATTTTATCAATGATTTGTCGTCTTATTTCTGGCCACCAAATAGTCTCTCTTGCTCTCGCTAAGCATTTGTTTCTTCCAAAATGCCCCTCGTGAATAGCTTTGAGGCAATATTTTCTACACTCTCTGGGAATAACTATTCAATCACCATATGTTAGTACACCATCAACTATTCTAAGATTAATTGCGTATTTTGCGTATTCTCTGGCTAAGTCGTTTATTTTTTTCTTCCTCGGCCATCCGTTTCTTACATACCTCTTCACGTGTTCGATTCCAGTGTCCGAGTCTTGTTTTTTCTTAACGATTTCTTCCGTAATTATCTCTTGCCCCACTTCTTTTATTTCTTTGTACGTATTAAAACTTTCCTCTTTTTTAAATTGAGTTTCTAGAAATTTCGTTATTTCCGGACCCATGTGTAAACATAGAGAATTAACTTGAGTTTTTTCGTCGGTTTGATTTAAATTAGTTGCTATTCGGTACCTTTCGTAATGAGTAATCCATGATTGCCACTCTTCTTTTACAAAGGAAAACTTCTCTGGCGCTGGTACGTGCGTTGTTACCACTGACGGCTCTTTTATTGTTTGCTTCTGCAGGTTTTTCACCAAATTTTGCAAGGTCTTGTATTTGTTGTGTTAATTGTTGAACGTTCGCCATTATTTATTTTCGACTCTTTAATTTAATCACTTTTAGAATTTAATCGTTTTTGAATTTAAACGTTTTTGAATTTAATCACTTTTAGAATTTAATCCACGTATTTTTTTTTTCAATTTAATCTTGTTACTCGTCTCCGTATAACCCGACACCACCTGACACCATGTTGTATGCTCCGAGTCTCGTGAGTAACTCACTTTATTCGCACATGTTATACAGGTTTATACCAACCTCCCAACAGTTTGCAAATATATCTCCCAAATGGAGCTAAAAAAATAATCTGTTTATGCGACTTTTTTGCTAATTTTAATTGCCAAATCTCTCTCTCACCACTACTTTATTCAATTTCGGAAAATCAGTACATATTTTTACCATACCTTTCTTCTTCTGAGTTATCATTACAGGATTACACCACTCAGTAGACCCTTCCACTTTTTCCATAACGTCATTTCTTACCATTGTGTCAATTTCCTTTTTTACTTGATCCAGCAGAGGCAATGAGATCCTCCGAATCGTTAGAATAGCATAAGGCCCACTTAATCCTCTGAACAGGTCTTCATATTTTGCAAATGTTTTGTTTTGACCTCTTTTATTTTGACTTTATAATGTATCCATTCCACTACTTTTAATTTTAATAATGCTGTTCATTCTAACAAATTATCATTTGTTTCTACTACATAGCATTTCATCACAGCTTTATTGTTCTTCCATGTTACAGGTGATTTTAAGGCAGAAGCCTTTCACTGCTAATTTCCTATTTTCACCATTTCCAGGACTAAACAATGTTGTCTTTGTAGGCTTTAACTCAATTTTTCTTGATAGTTTTTCTTTATTCTCTCGATAAGAAATTACACTTTCATCAGCACCAGAATCAATCTTGAAATTTACATGTTCATCACCAATTCACAGATATGCAATTCAATTCACCAACCCATGGTTTTGATAACACTTACAACTCTCTCCCACATGTTGCCAACAAATAATACTAACTACACTACATTTTAAACAATGTACAGTGTTTGGAGCTATATTGAAAGAAAAGGGAGATTAAGCTGGGATGGGGGACGATACAAATCCATCCAAGGAAGACAAAAGATTACAGTATAGGATTTGATAGAGGAGGGAAAGAGGGAGTTATATGCTGGGTGCAGAAAAAAACTGAATTGAAAATAGAACAGGGTAAGTAAAAGTCTGCAAAAAATAAAATATTATACGTGCTTTCCAAAACAATTTTCAAAGCAGATGCTGGCACTGAATTGGAGAGAATAAATCTAAAAATGATAACTTCTAGAAGTAGTATCAAGTCTTCTGAAACTTTTGCAAGTCTTCCAGTGGCGATTTCATGAAAAAGTGGGAGACTTCTTTTCAAGTCTGTTAGACTTGAAGTCTCCAAGAGACAATGTCAAGTGTTATGGAACCATTTCAAATCTTCTAGATGCAGTATCAAGTCTTCTGAGAGCATTACAAGTTTTCTGGATGGATTTCACGTCTTCTATAAGCAGTATCAAATCTTATAAAACTTTGCCAAGTCTTGTACATGAAACATCAAGTCTTCTCGAAGCACTGCAAGTCTTCTGCAAGCAATGCCAAGTAGTATCAAGTCTTCCAGAGTTAGTAGTAAATAAAATTGTAAATAAATGTAATTATATTGTTAGCAATTCTGCGTTTTAATTTAAAGACATTAAATTATTCATTTAGTTTCATATTTTCATGATGTAGACTGTACCTACTCGTTCTGTTTATGTTTAGAGGGGTTAGCGTATACCTGCTATTTGTTGACATAACGCCCCTCGAAGCTCGAACCGCTATCGGTTTCCGAAAAAAGAGGCATTCTTAGTTCGGACCCCGTGTCAATTGCCGTTCGGTTACTTACGTTTTGCGTAATAAAGCTTTGTAATACGAGTGTCTTTGTTTTTTGAGTGCGTCCTATATTATTAGAAATAAATTTTAAAATTTTATTGCTAACAATATAAATACATTTTAAAAGTAGTATCATGCCTTGTGGAAACATTACACGTCTTCTTTTGGCAATATCAAGTCTTCTAGAAGCAGTATCATGTCTTCCAGAGGCAGTATCGATAATTTTGGAAGCATTTTAAAGCGTCTAAAAGTTGTATCAAGTCTTGTGAAAGCATTTTACGTCTTCTGGTGGCAATATCAAGTCTTCTAGAAGCAGTATTAAATTTTCTGGAAGCTTTTCAAATCTTTTAGAACCAGTATCAAGCTTCATTAGAGCATTTCCAGTCTTCTAGAAGATAATTCAATAGAAGAATGGGATAATACTCAGATAAATTGATGTGATGGAGAGATAAGGTACAAAATAGAGAAAAGAATTGTTATGATAGATGGAGGAGAACCGGAGGAGAATTTACTCATACAGTTGAAAAAGTGGCATAGAGTAATGATTAATTACTGATCGATCAATTAATTTTGGAATGGATAGAGTGACTTAAAGTAGCTAAATCGTTGGAATCGAACCACCAACTTTTGAAGGTCGAGATAAGGAGTGTGTGAGAGACTGTGCGTTCAGAGTATGAAAGAAAATATATGTATAAGGTAGCCTGGAAGGAAAGAGAAGTAAAATATTTTTAGGGAAAGCTACATTCTTAACGACAGAGGATGAGGATAAAGATGACGCAGGAACAGGAAGATTTGGTGAAGATGGTGAGAGAGGGAATAGTAAGCGTGAGTGACGGGATGTTGTAGTCGTTTGAACCAATTCTGGGAGAGATGATGGGTAACACTCGGAAAAGATGGAATTCAGAACGAGGAAATAAGTGACATCAACAGAATGAATTAAGGAAAAAGTTGGTTATGGGGAGATAGACGGATTCCCGAACGGGTGGAGCACTGTGATAATAGCTCCCTTGTACAAAAAGGAATGAGAGAAGGATAATTAAGAGTTATGGAGGCATCGGTTTGTTGAAAACGTAACAGATAATAAGAAGATGGAATACGAGAAGAATGATGTAGGGATTCCAATCTCGGGATTTTATGTACTTCCCCGACGTACACAAACTTACTATACGTTAGGTAGTAAAATTAATTGTTTAGCTTTTTATTGTCATAAAAGAAAATGCGCCCACAGACTCTCGAATGAATAAAAAATGTTAACATATTCATAACGAGATGCACTTTTCAATACATTGATTCAGAGAATTGATATATTCAATAATGGCGGCAATATGGGTAAAAATCTTTAATTCGCTTTTGAATGTTTGAAAACTATCACAGCATGTTTATTCATCAGAAAATTTAGCTCTCATTTAGAAGATAAAACAATAGATAAATTGCTTATTGAGATTAGCGGGAATAGAGAACTCTGATGCCGTAATCTCGGGATTATAAAAACCCTTCTCGATTGTAATGCCTACATGATAGACAATGTGATACAGATATGCGGTGATACGGTAGCCTGAGTAAATAGGCGAGACGAAGATTGTAACTTAAGTTTTGAATGACAAGGGGTTTTGACGAGTGCCCTGTTAGCGGTTCACACTGCTAGAAGATCAGATGGAGAAGCATGTGGGTAGGGTGGCAGTGATATAATCATATAATAAATGAAAACAAACAAGGTTATGAAACTAGTTCGGGGTATAGGGAGCTGGTATGTGGGAGAAATGTTGGAAACAGAACGATAAAGTTTTATAATGATTGCTGGCATCCACCTAGAACATCCACCTATTCAGCCCCTATGATAATTGGAGGAGACTTCAATGTTATGAATGTTAAAGCAAAAGTTATGAACGTGATAGAATGCGTCGGTTATGAGATAGAAGGACTAGAGATTGTTAGAGAATATAATATACCAATACTTCAGTCATATAAAGTGCTAGTTATGATAGTGATCAAAATCTGCCGAGATTATTTCTGTTGATGCAAAAATTCTTCCTCAATCTTAATATACTTCCGAATATACTGCTCTTCGTTGGACTTCCAAATTCCAACCAAATCCAAAATTTCGAAGATTTCGGCCATTTCTCCTAAACACCCTGCTCATAGACGTCTTGCATACAACACTCGGGCGACTTCAAAGACGTCGGTCGCTCAAAGTATTACTAAGTTGAATTGGGTTAGATTTCAAAATTCCAACTCAACCTAACATTTGGGTCATCCAAAATGTTATTCATTAAATTTTGGTGGCCACGTCTTCGAAGTCGGCCGAGATATTTCTTTTCATACAAAAATTCATCTTCAACCTTAATATCCTCCCGAATATACTGCTCCTAACCGTCTTTCATTCAACTCCCACCTGACTCCGAAGATGTCGGCAGCCCAAATCATCACTAAGTTAGATTGGGTTCGGTTAGTTTTCAAAATTTCAACCCTACAGTTCGGTCATCCAAAGTATTATTCATGAGACTTGGGACAGCCGACGCCTTCAAAGTCGGCAAAAATTATTAAAAAATTATCTAAATACTCTCTTAAATACACTGTTCATAGTCGTCTTGCATTCTTGTCTCAGCCCACTTCAAAGATTAGATAAAGTTGATTCGATGTTCATCGTAATTATAAGAATTAAAAACAAATCATCAACGATGAAAAATTGTTTTTATTTATTTACAATCGGTGCTACATATGTTTCGGGCGCATTCGAGTCCTTCTTAAGGCACGACGTCAACATATCTCTTCGTCGTCTATTTCTTAGAACCACATGTTGCTTTTGTCTCTAAAATTTCGTCTTGTTCATCCTCATCATATTGAGATTAAGATTAACGCCGTACCCGAAGAAGGACTCGAATGTGTTCCAAACATATGTAGCACCGATTTTAAATAAATAAAAACAAATTTTCATCGTTGACTTCAAAGATGTCCACTACCCAAAGTATTACTAAGTTGAATTGGGTTGGGTTGGATTTTGAAATTTCAACCCAACCCAGAAATTCGATTATCTAAAGCGTTACTCATTATACTTGGGGCAGCCAACGTATTTAAAGTCGGCTGAGAATATTTCTTTTGATACAGAAATACTCTGTGTGAGCGAACCCGTGATTTTTAAGGAACGTAGTGATCGGTGACCGTTCTTTCTCAATCACCATTTTATACAGTGACGATGATTACCATGTACCTATATCTTTATCTTAAGCCAAATGTAGTAGAAAGAATTCATGGAGTATGCTAAAAGATTTATAGAATGGCAGAGATACTAATGAACCAGTAGTTAGTTGTATTTTGAAATGACTTGAACGATTAAAAATCATGCAAGAAATGGTAAATTTCGAAATTACAGCTCAACCCAACACTTCAGCCATCCAAAGTGCTATGTATATAGTGATCAAAGTCTGCCGAGATTATTTCTGTTGATGCAAAAATTCTTCCTCAATCGTAATATTCTCCCGAATATACTGCTCCTCATTGGACTTCCAAATTCCAACCAAATCCAAAATTTCGAACATCTATCCTAAACACCTTGCTCATAAACGTCTTGCATACAACACTCGGGCGACTTCAAAAACGTCGGCCGCTCAAAGTATAACTAAGTTGAATTGGGTTGGGTTAAATTTCAAAATTCCAACTCAACCTAACATTTGGGTCATCCAAAATATTATTCATAAGATTTGGGGTGGTCACGTCTTCGAAGTCGGCCGAGATTATTTCCTTTCATACAAAAATTCATCTTTAACCTTAATATTCTCCCGAATATTCTGCTCCTAACCGTCTTGCATTCAAGTTCCACCTGACTTCGAAGATGTCGGCAACCCAAATCATTACTAAGTTAGATTGAGTTCGGTTAGTTTTCAAAATTTCAACCCTACAGTTCGGTCATCCAAAGTATTATTCACGAGATTTGGGGCAGCCGACGTCTTCAAAGTCGGCAAAAATTATTAAAAAATTATCTAAATACTTTCTTAAATACACTGTTCATAGTCGTCTTGCATTCTTGTCTCAGCCCACTTCAAAGATTAGATAAAGTTGACTCGATGTTCATCGTAATTATAAGAATTAAAAACAAATCATCAACGATGAAAAATTGTTTTTATTTATTTACAATCGGTGCTACATATGTTTCGGGCGCATTCGAGTCTTTCTTCAGGCACGACGTCAATATATTTCAGTCTATTTCTTAGAATCACATGTTGCTTTTGTCTCTAAAATCTCGTCGTGTTCATCCTCATCATATTTGATTGACTTCGTGCCCGAAGAAGGACTCGAATGTATTCCAAACAAATGTAGCACCGATTTTAAATAAATAAAAACAACTTTTCATCGTTGATTTCAAAGATGTCCGCTACCCAAAGTATTACTAAGTTGAATTGGGTTGGGTTGGATTTTGAAATTTCAACCCAACCCAGAAATTCGATTATCTAAAGCGTTACTTATTATACTTGGGGCAGCCAACGTATTTAAAGTCGGCCGAGTGTATTACTTTTGATACAGAAATTCTCTGTGTGAGCGAACCCGTGATTTTTAAGGAACGTAGTGATCGGTGACCATTCTTTCTCAATCACCATGTCATACAGTGACGATGGTTACCATGTACCTATATCTTTATCTTAAGCCAAATGTAGTAGAAAGAATTCATGGAGTATGCTAAAAGATTTATAGAATGGCAGAGATACTAATGAACCAGTAGTTAGTTGTATTTTGAAATGACTAGAACGATTAAAAATCATGCAAGAAATGGTAAATTTCGAAATTACAGCTCAACCCAACACTTCAGCCATCCAAAGTGCTATGTATATAGTGATCAAAGTCTGCCGAGATTATTTCTGTTGATGCAAAAATTCTTCCTCAATCGTAATATTCTCCCGAATATACTGCTCCTCATTGGACTTCCAAATTCCAACCAAATCCAAAATTTCGAACATCTATCCTAAACACCTTGCTCATAGACGTCTTGTATACAACACTCGGGCGACTTCAAAAACGTCGGCCGCTCAAAGTATTACTAAGTTGAATTGGGTTGGGTTAAATTTCAAAATTCCAACTCAACCTAACATTTGGGTCATCCAAAATATTATTCATAAGATTTGGGGTGGCCACGTCTTCGAAGTCGGCCGAGATTATTTCCTTTCATACAAAAATTCATCTTTAACCTTAATATTCTCCCGAATATTCTGCTCCTAACCGTCTTGCATTCAAGTCCCACCTGACTCCGAAGATGTCGGCAGCCCAAATCATCAGTAAGATAGATTGGGTTGGGTTAGTTTTCTAAATTTCAACCCTACAGTTCGGTCATCCAAAGTATTATTCATGAGACTTGGGACAGCCGACGCCTTCAAAGTCGGCAAAAATTATTAAAAAATTATTTAAATACTCTCTTAAACACACTGTTCATAGTCGTCTTGCATTCTTGTCTCAACCCACTTCAAAGATTAGATAAAGTTGATTCGATGTTCATCGTAGTTATAAGAATTAAAAACAAATCATCAACGATGAAAAATTGTTTTTATTTATTTACAATCGGTGCTACATATGTTTCAGACGCATTCGAGTTCTTCTTAAGGCACGACGTCAACATATCTCAGTCTATTTCTTAGAACCACATGTTGCTTTTGTCTCTAAAATTTCGTCTTGTTCATCCTCATCATATTGAGATTGAGATTGACGCCGTACCCGAAGAAGGACTCGAATGTGTTCCAAACATATGTAGCACCGATTTTAAATAAATAAAAACAAATTTTCATCGTTGACTTCAAAGATGTCCGCTACCCAAAGTATTTCTAAGTTGAATTGGGTTGGGTTGGATTTTGAAATTTCAACCCAACCCAGAAATTCGATTATCTAAAGCGTTACTCATTATACTTGGGGCAGCCAACGTATTTAAAGTCGGCTGAGAATATTTCTTTTGATACAGAAATACTCTGTGTGAGCGAACCCGTGATTTTTAAGGAACGTAGTGATCGGTGACCGTTCTTTCTCAATCACCATTTTATACAGTGACGATGATTACCATGTACCTATATCTTTATCTTAAGCCAAATGTAGTAGAAAGAATTCATGGAGTATGCTAAAAGATTTATAGAATGGCAGAAATATTAATGAACCAGGAATTAGTTGTATTTTGAAATTACTAGAACTATTAAAAATCATGCAAGAAATGGTAAATTTCGAAATTACAGCTCAACCCAACACTTCAGCCATCCAAAGTGCTATGTATATAGTGATCAAAGTCTGCCGAGATTATTTCTGTTGATGTAAAAATTCTTCCTCAATCGTAATATTCTCCCGAATATACTGCTCCTCATTGGACTTCCAAATTCCAACCAAATCCAAAATTTCGAACATCTATCCTAAACACCTTGCTCATAGACGTCTTGCATACAACACTCGGGCGACTTCAAAAACGTCGGCCGCTCAAAGTATAACTAAGTTGAA
Source organism: Onthophagus sagittarius (assembly GCA_036711965.1). Lineage (NCBI taxonomy): Eukaryota > Metazoa > Arthropoda > Insecta > Coleoptera > Scarabaeidae > Onthophagus > Onthophagus sagittarius. The sequence continues at coordinate 12,650,347 of JASERS010000002.1, read as the reverse complement.
TTGGGTTGGGTTAAATTTCAAAATTCCAACTCAACCTAACATTTGGGTCATCCAAAATATTATTCATAAGATTTGGGGTGGCCACGTCTTCGAAGTCGGCCGAGATTATTTCCTTTCATACAAAAATTCATCTTTAACCTTAATATTCTCCCGAATATTCTGCTCCTAACCGTCTTGCATTCAAATCCCACCTGACTCCGAAGATGTCGGCAGCCCTAATCATCACTAAGTTAGATTGGGTTGGGTTAGTTTTCAAAATTTCAACCCTACAGTTCGGTCATCCAAAGTATTATTCATGAGACTTGGGACAGCCGACGCCTTCAAAGTCGGCAAAAATTATTAAAAAATTATTTAAATACTCTCTTAAACACACTGTTCATAGTCGTCTTGCATTCTTGTCTCAACCCACTTCAAAGATTAGATAAAGTTGATTCGATGTTTCGAAAAGTCGACTCGAATGTATTCCAAACAAATGTAGCACCGATTTTAAATAAATAAAAACAACTTTTCATCGTTGATTTCAAAGATGTCCGCTACCCAAAGTATTACTAAGTTGAATTGGGTTGGGTTGGATTTTGAAATTTCAACCCAACCCAGAAATTCGATTATCTAAAGCGTTACTCATTATACTTGGGGCAGCCAACGTATTTAAAGTCGGCCGAGAGTATTTCTTTTGATACAGAAATTCTCTATGTGAGCGAATCCGTGATTTTTAAGGAACGTAATGATCGGTGACCGTTCTTTCTCAATCACCATTTTATACAGTGACGATGATTACCATGTACCTATATCTTTATCTTAAGCCAAATGTAGTAGAAAGAATTCATGGAGTATGCTAAAAGATTTATAGAATGGCAGAGATATTAATGAACCAGGAATTAGTTGTATTTTGAAATTACTAGAACGATTAAAAATCATGCAAGAAATGGTAAATTTCGAAGTTACAACTCAACCCAATACTTCAACCGTACAAAGTGCTAGTTATGATAGTGATCAAAGTCTGCCGAGATTATTTCTGTTGATGCATAAATTCTTCCTCAATCTTAATATTCTCCCGAATATACTGCTCCTCGTTAGACTTCCAAATTCCAACCAAATCCAAAATTTCGAAGATTTCGGCCATCTTTCCTAAACACCTTGCTCATAGACGTCTTGCATACAACATTCGGGCGACTTCAACGACGTCGATCGCTCAAAGTATTACTAAGTTGAATTGGGTTGGGTTAGATTTCAAAATTGCAACTCAACCTAACATTTGGGTCATCCAAAATGTTATTCATAAGATTTCGGGTGGCCACGTCTTCGAAGTCGGTCGAGATGTTTCCTTTCATACAAAAATTCATCTTCAACCTTAATATTCTCCCGAATATACTGCTCCTAACCGTCTTGCATTCAAGTTCCACCTGACTTCGAAGATGTCGGCAACCCAAATCATTACTAAGTTAGATTGGGTTCGGTTAGTTTTCAAAATTTCAACCCTACAGTTCGGCCATCCAAAGTATTATTCACGAGATTTGGGGCAGCCGACGTCTTCAAAGTCGGCAAAAATTATTAAAAAATTATCTAAATACTTTCTTAAATACACTGTTCATAGTCGTCTTGCATTCTTGTCTCAGCCCACTTCAAAGATTAGATAAAGTTGATTCGCTGTTCATCGTAATTATCAGAATTAAAAACAAATTATCAACGATGAAAAATTGTTTTTATTTATTTACAATCGGTGCTACATATGTTTCGGGCGCATTCGAGTCCTTCTTAAGGCACGACGTCAACATATCTCAGTCTATTTCTTAGAACCACATGTTGCTTTTGTCTCTAAAATTTCGTCTTGTTCATCCTCATCATATTGAGATTAAGATTGACGCCGTACCCGAAGAAGGACTCGAATGTGTTCCAAATATATGTAGCACCGATTTTAAATAAATAAAAACAAATTTTCATCGTTGACTTCAAAGATGTCCGCTACCCAAAGTATTACTAAGTTGAATTGGGTTGGGTTGGATTTTGAAATTTCAACCCAACCCAGAAATTCGATTATCTAAAGCGTTACTCATTATACTTGGGGCATCCAACGTATTTAAAGTCGGCTGAGAATATTTCTTTTGATACAGAAATACTCTGTGTGAGCGAACCCGTGATTTTTAAGGAACGTAGTGATCGGTGACCGTTCTTTCTCAATCACCATTTTATACAGTGACGATGATTACCATGTACCTATATCTTTATCTTAAGCCAAATGTAGTAGAAAGAATTCATAGAGTATGCTAAAAGATTTATAGAATGGCAGAGATACTAATGAACCAGTAGTTAGTTGTATTTTGAAATGACTAGAACGATTAAAAATCATGCAAGAAATGGTAAATTTCGAAATTACAGCTCAACCCAACACTTCAGCCATCCAAAGTGCTATGTATATAGTGATCAAAGTCTGCCGAGATTATTTCTGTTGATGCAAAAATTCTTCCTCAATCGTAATATTCTCCCGAATATACTGCTCCTCATTGGACTTCAAAATTCCAACCAAATCCAAAATTTCGAACATCTATCCTAAACACCTTGCTCATAGACGTCTTGCATACAACACTCGGGCGACTTCAAAAACGTCGGCCGCTCAAAGTATTACTAAGTTGAATTGAGTTGGGATAAATTTCAAAATTCCAACTCAACCTAACATTTGGGTCATCCAAAATATTATTCATAAGATTTGGGGTGGCCACGTCTTCGAAGTCGGCCGAGATTATTTCCTTTCATACAAAAATTCATCTTTAACCTTAATATTCTCCCGAATATTCTGCTCCTAACCGTCTTGCATTCAAGTCCCACCTGACTCCGAAGATGTCGGCAGCCCAAATCATCACTAAGTTAAATTGGGTTTGGTTAGTTTTCAAAATTTCAACCCTACAGTTCGGTCATCCAAAGTATTATTCACGAGACTTGTGGCAGCCGACGTCAGTCGTCAGCACTCCCGTCCTGACGACTACGGCTGCCCGTGTATGCTTGTCTTAGTCTTGATTGTCTTTGTTACTACTATATATATATTTTTTTTTGTATTTTTTTTATGAGTGTACATATATTTTATTGTAATATTGTATTTTATGACTTGTGTAAACCGCCTGGTCTTAACACCAATAAAGATTATTATTATTGAATCCTGGGGCTGCTGTTTCTTCCCTGTGCGCTAGTGTTGAATTTAGTAACATTTTATAATTTAATCCTGTTTCTTCACAGTTATAAAGTTGGTGAAGGGATAGATTTTCATTCTCTATAATATTTTAACTTCTTGTTTGTATTCATTAAGACAGCTTTCATCAGCGGAAAGCTTTTCGCCGCAAATTCGTAATCGGCGTATCTCATAGCGTTTTTTCCACCTATCCAACCAGCCTGTACTGGCTGTAAACTCTTCTTCACCTGCAGTAGCTAATTCTTTATAAAAAGCAATAGCTTTTCTTTGAAGGTATGGACCTGAAACGGAACCTCCTATCTTTCGTTGTTGCATCAACCATAAGAACAAAGCTTCGGACACTTTTTCATGACTGCTTCTTTTTTTTTTAAATCGCGAATCTTTGTTTCTCTTCCAATCACCTACAGTAACTTTTCCAACACCGTATTCATCAGTAACTTTTGCTATAGAGTAACCGTCATCTAATTTTTTTAGGGCCTGTAGTTTGTCGTTCAAACATACATTTGTGTGTTTTCTTTTATTGTTCATATTGGTCATTGCTCATAAAATTAATATGAAAACAACAACACGCGAATAGGAAATGCGCTACACACGAATGGTTGAACGTCTACAGGTAAACCGGTCGGAATACATCAAATGACATAGTATGTAACTAAACACGTTAGAACTGGCAAAACTCGGATTGCACGGAACCTAACGCAGTTTACTCGATTTAAACGGAACCCAGATTTTGAAGGAGACCATTCGAATTATGCGGACACTCGGATAATATGGACTCGGATTATCGAGACCCTACTGTACTATTGAATTTGATACTTAAAAAGATAATATAATATTGACTTTTGTACTACAAAACTTGAAGAGTTAAGAATAAATTGAAGTAATTAATTGAATTATTTCATGTTTTAAATTAATAAATATCGATTTCACTTAAATATTATTTAACACTTATTTTTTGAAATTTCAAACAACAAATTATAAACTGAGGTTAACTCCTGCTTAAATACAATTTTAAACCAAGAATAGTTTATGTAATTACGACTATTAAAGAATTTGTAGTGAAAGATAAAACGTTAAGATGTAAACGTAACCTCAAAGTTAGGATTTTGTTCATAACATTAATACGATTATATTTTAAAGTAAAAAAGTTGTTAAATAAATACATTTAACTTACCTTTACCTATTTTCGTAGTAACATCAGTTTCTTTTTGATTATTTTAAGTAAAAAACACATTTATAACGTTTAAATAATCTTTCACACATATGCGTTGAATCTTTTTACTGCCAACCTCGAAAAAATTAAAATTACTACGTAATAAAATTTAAGTTATTAATTGAGTTATTTCATATTTTTAATTAATTAATTACGATTTTACGTAAATATTTGAAATGAAAAGATCAAATTTGATATATCTATTAATAAAATTGATTTTAAATCATAACATTTTATTCTTACCTTTTGAAATGTCACTAAATTTTGAAGTATTTTTTATATTAAGCAAAAAATAATATAAATTAAGATTAATTCCTGTTTAAATTTTTAAATAAAGAAATAGAAATGTAAATCACCATTCAGAGACACCCGGTACATTCTAAACATTCTTACAATCTTTTTCACCACTCTTACAATTCATTTTTTCATAACTTAATTTTGATTTTTTACTAACCAATTAAAAATTAAAGCAAAAGTAATTAAAAACTTAATAATTTATTTATTACAATAATAAAACCTAATTCACTAAAATAATTACACATCTATAGTATTTATCCAAATAAATTGCTATTGTTGCATATTCGTACTCGCTTAGCAATTAGAAAACTATTAGATATTAGCTAGCAAAGTAATAAGTTGATGACACAAACAAATCAAAATGAAATCTGGCGTGTGAAGCTCCATAAATGTTACTTGTACTTATTGTTGTTATTAAAAAAGAAACCTAGATGCGTCTATTTAAAAATAGTTTTACTTCCTTAATCAATTTAATCGATATTAAAATTACAAACATTAATTTTGCAGAAAGTAGAAGACATAAACACCAAAGAAAACTGTCAAACGCAAACCATGCAAAATTTAGAATTTCGACTTAGAAAGGTAGAAGAAGCATCTCAAGACATTTTAGAACACCTAGCAGTTATCCACCGGTTCATGGCTACTCAAACCCTCGAAGAATTGCCTCCAATCCCAGTCCCCGGACCTGATAGGATTCGAAAATTGAGTGAAAGATCTGAAGCTCCATCTGAAGATTCTCATCTATCAGTACAACCACCGCCTGTGATAAGAAGAAAACCCACGAGATCTCTAACAGAAGTTAGACCCGACGCTTACATTTTCGACGATGGTTTACATTTCGAAGTGAGGATTATTGAAGAAGATGTCGAACCAGAAGAATGCTTGGATAACATATCAATATCAGGTAAACTAAAATTTTAAATTTAGTGAAAAATATTTCATTATTTTGAATTAATTTTAAAGGAAGTCGAAAACATTTGAATATAATTGAAGAACGGCAGATGAGTAGGGAATCAAAATCATCGTTGAGTAGCGAAAAATTAGAAGAAGTCGATAAATTATCTGTTGAAGATATGACTGCTTTGAGTTTAGACACTTTAAGGGCTAGAAGCGCGGCGAGAAGAAGGGATTCTTGCGGGCGAAGAAGCTCTGATGGAGGTGCCAACGGTAAGATTAATGCAATAATTTAGTATGAAGACTTCTGGAAGTCTTCTGGAAGCAATTTCATATTTTCTAGAAACAGTATCAAGTCTTCTGAAGCATTATAAGTCCTCTGGAAACATTTCAAGTCTTCTGGAAGCAATTTTAAGTCTCCTAGAAGCAGTATCAAGTCTTCTGGAAGCAATTTCAAATCTTTTAGAAGCAGTATCAAGTTTTCTAAAGCATTATATGTCTTCTGGAAACATTTCAAGTCTTCTGGAAGCAATTTCAAGTCTTCTGGAAGCAATTTTAAGTCTTCTGGAAGCAATATCAAGTCTTCTGGAAGCAATTTCAAATTTTTTAGAAACAGTATCAAGTCTTCTGAAGTATCATAAGTCTTCTGGAAACATTTCAAGTCTTCTGGAAGCAATTTCAAGTCTTCTGGAAGCAATTTTAAGTCTTCTGGAAGCAGTATCAAGTCTTCTGGAAGCAATTTCAAATCTTTTGGAAGCAGTATCAAGTCTTCTGGAAGCAATTTTAAGTCTTCTGGAAACATTTCAAGTCTTCTAGAAGCAGTATCAAGTCTTCTGGAAGCAATTTTAAGTCTTCTGGAAGCAGTATCAAAACTTTTAGAAGCAGTATCAAGTCTTCTGAAGCGTTATATCTCTTCTGGAAACATTTCAAGTCTTCTGGAAGCAATTTCAAGTCTTCTGGAAGCAATTTTAAGTCTTCTGAAAGCAATATCAAGTCTTCTGAAAGCAATTTCAAATCTTTTAGAAGCAGTATCAAGTCTTCTGAAGCATTGTACGTCTTCTGGAAACATTTCAAGTCTTCTGGAAGCAGTATCAAGTCTTCTGGAAACAATTTCAAATCTTTTAGAAGCAGTATCAAGTCTTCTGAAGCATTATACGTCTTCTGGAAACATTTCAAGTCTTCTGGAAGCAGTATCAAGTCTTCTGGAAGCAATTTCAAATCTTTTAGAAGCAGTATCAAGTCTTCTGAAGCATTATAAGTCTTCTGGAAACATTTCATGTCTTCTAGAAGTAATTTCATGTCTTGTGGAAGCAATTTTAAGTCTCCTGGAAGCAGTATCAAGCCTTCTGGAAGCAATTTTAAATCTGTTAGAAGCAGTATCAAGTCTTCTGAAGCATTATAAGTCTTCTGAAAACATTTCAAGTCTTCTGGAAGCAATTTCAAGTCTTCTGGATACAAGTTTAAGTATCCTGGAAGAAGTATCAAGTCTTTTGGAAGCAATTTTAAGTCTTCTGGGAGCAGTATCAAGTCTTCTGGAAGCAATATCGAGTCTTCTGAAAGCAGTTGAAGTCTTCTGAAAGCATATCAAATCTTCTGGAAATTAATATCGAAACCTCTAGAAGCATTGCAAGTCTTTTGGAAGCAGAATTAAGTTATCTGGAAGCAGTATCAAGTCTTTTGAAAATAATATCAAGCCTTTCTAACAGCATTTCAAGCATTCTAGAAGCAGTATCAAGTCTTCTAAACGCATTTCAAAACTTGTGAAAACATTTCAAGTCTTTAGGAAGCAGTATCAAGTCATCTAGAAGCAGTTTCAAGACCCTCAATAGCTGGATTTAAAAAAAATATTTTCAGGTGAAGAATCTCTACATGGAAGCAAACGAAGTCTGACGCGAAGACAAATCTCACAAACCCAATCTGAACCTGACAACAGTGACCATACAGTATTCCTCCCAGTACGAGCTGGAACTGTCGAAAGAAGCGTAACTTTTGCAGAACCTCGCATAAAAGTTATCCCACCAGCAAATTCCGGACCACCAGCACCACCAGCAAATCCTCGAGCAAAACTCCTGTGTATGCACACCGAATACACCAGCATCACCGACGAAATCGAAAGCGTTTGTGGCTTACTCAGTCCACCAAGAACACCCAGATTGCTATCACCCCCAAGACCTGGCCAATCGAATTCGGCTCAGAACCAGCGAAGACGATGCGTGTCAGAAATGTCCAATCCTGAAATGGCGCTTTATATTGAAAAGGAACATTTGAGAGATGCGGAGGAAAGTGATTATATGTTGATGGAGAATTTGATTCAGAGGAGATATGAAGAAGAGCTTGAGACGGAAGAAAAGGAGAAGATGGAATCGATGAGGAATAAAAGTCCTGCGTTTTTGAGTGTTGTTCAGGAATCTAAGGAGTATAGGAGTGCTATGGGGAGGATTTTGAGGAGAGCTAGTGCTATTGAAGATGACGTTTCAACGCCGACTATTGAATGTTCCTTGGATTATTCATTCAATGATGCTTCAACTTCGAATGATACAGATTGTACCCAACTTACGGCTATTCAAATTGGAACCAATACTGAGGTAAGTTTTTGTATTCAGATCTTATTGATTTTTTTTAAATCTAAACGTAATATTTTAGGATTAGTTAAAATTTAAATATAATTCTTCATTGCCGTGCTTATACATTAAAACTCGGAACGTGATTAGGAATTTTGAGTAACAAAAAAGCGCTTTCTTATCCTTATCTAATCCTTACTTTATGTTAACGTTGGTAGCACAACTTTAGTAGTTCTATACCCAAAAATGATCTGAATTATGCTTCAGTTAAAGTCTATGAAGACTAGGATTGCAGTATGATTGAAGAATACAGCAGACAATAACTGTCTTGACTTATGCCTGTGCTCCTTTCCTTGCTGTTGTGTTCATTGTGTGAAAACTGATTCTGAGGTTTTCAAAGTGCTGTTATCATTTTTGTAGTTCAAATTAATTCCCATCGTATTAAAAATAACGGGAGAAACAATACCAAATTTGATTTGCAATCATTTTGAAAATATCTCGATTATTTTCCGTTAAGTAAGAAAAAAGGAAAAAGCCTGTTAATGTAAGAAACAATTTAAAATAAATAATGGCATAAAAAGAATCACAACAATATATTTCAATAAGTGATTTTTCATCAGTACTAAATCATGGTTGGCAACGGTAACGTGATTTTATGTATAGTGTCCATACGTCCTGGTATTATTCCTATTGTCATGTTAGGCGTAGAATATAGGTTGTCCAATTCCAATCCAATCCAAACTTTCAAAGACTTTAGCCTTTGGATTGAGGTGGAATTTCGAAATCTAACCCAACCTAATCCAATATAGTGATGCTTTAGGTGACTGCCTTCGAAGTTGGCCGCCCAAAGTATCACTGAGCTTCGAAATTCCAATCCAACCTAAAAGCTTCAAAGACTTCGTCCACCCCAAGTATCATATATAACACTTTGAATGACCAAACTGTTGGGTTGGGTTGGAATTTCGAAATCCAACAATGATGTAGTACATCTTTAGTAGCGTGATTATCTAACGCTGATTAGCTTTGTTTGGAGAACTATATCTTCACAATTGAAAACTATATTTTCACAAGAGATGACCTCTTGTCAAGGGCATTAGTGCCATTCGTAAATATTTTTCAACTACATACATGCTGTAGTTTAACTTGGGGAATAATTTCTTTATTAATTCCCCATAATTAACAGTTTATTTACTAGTCAACAAGAACGAACGATACGAGAAAGTTATGTCCCTTTGAGGACAAAAGAAAATGGATTCCTTTAACTACACAAGGTTGGAATAGAAAACAGAAAGTCACAATGTGACTTTCCGTCCCGTTTTTCATTTCACACCATCTATAAAGAAATATATTCGCCAGCTTCTTGTAGAGCATGTCTTTACTTAACTTGCAGTATTTGATCAGCAAGTAGGTAGAGAGCAGAAAGTTCGATGGGAGATGGAGTTTCTCAGCGTTGAGAAACTCAGCTACTATTAACAGCTAGTAGTGCAAATAGTTCAGGGGAAATTTAGGACTTGATAGCCACCTATTTCGTCAACATGTCCGCTTGATCATCTCCCTTAATTCCGATGTATCCTTTTCGCCACTTCATCGTGATGCTGTTGTACGATAGTCAGCGTAGTATGACTACTATCAATGCAGATTACAATGTTTCTACCGACTTTTCAAAAAAAGATAGTCACATTGTCAGCTATCTGTATAGCAGTTATTACGACTTAAGCAGTTGTGCAATACGTGCGAAAAAAAATCCCGCTCCAGAGTTTTCATTTCTTTGATCCATCAGTGTAGATAGTCAGCATTTTATTCAAGTTTAGGTTTCTTTGGAGTATCGTTTCAATGCCAAAGTGTGGTTTGCTTAAGAAAGTAGGTGTAATGTAGCGTATGCGAGATTCTTTGAAGGATTGTTTACGAACAGTCTCGTTCCAAAGCTCGGTCCATACTAATCCAATTTTAACAACTTGCTTATCATTCCCTGTTGGCTATCGAAGCCATCACGGCCACTTCCCCGATAAATATAGTTAGATGCTGTAGATGACATTATGTCAACAGTTACTGAGTAGCCTTATCATAATAGCGTTGTCGATTTTGAATAATTGGTTGAATAATTGGTTGGTTTATAATTGTAATTAGAAAAAATGTTGCCTCAATCCAGGTATAGTTTTTTTTGGGTTTGTTGTTACCCAAAAAACAAATATTATATTTCGGCTTTGACAAATGAGCAATGACTTCGCCGTTAAAATCAATAAACGGGTTCTTAAATATTTTATATCGCCATTTCCAGTAAATGAACAAAATTTCGTATTTCATCCAGTACCCGGATGCTGAAAAAACTAATTTTGAAAAAGACTCAAAAAACTGTCTAAAATTATCAAAAACTGTCTAAAATATGTCTTTAATCGTCTATAATTATCTAAAGTGGTCTAAAATCATTAATTAACGCCTAAAACATGTTGCCTAAAGTCATCCAACGTTATTTAAATTAACCCAGTTCTTGTTTAAAATTGCTTAAAATCATCAAAAACTGTCTACAATATGTCTAATACCCAATAATCATCTGAACTTGTCTAAAATCATGTACGGGTTTGTAAAATTATCCAAAATTTGTCTAAAATATATCTCTAATTGTCTATAATTGTCTAAAGTTGTTGAAAATCATTAATTACCACCTAAAATCCTCCAAATTTAATTTAGAATCATCCACAAGTTGTATAAAATCATCCAACATTATCTGAATTAACCCAGTTGTCTAAATTTGTCTATAGTTGTTTAAAATCATCAAAAAGTGTCTAAAATACTGCTGTAATAGCTAATAATTGCTATATCTGACTCAAATTGTCTAAAGTTCTCCGCAAGTTGTCCAAAATCAGCCAACGTTATCTGAATTAATCCAGTTGCCAAGATTTGTCTAAAGTTGTTTAAAATCATCAAAAACTGTCTAAAATATGTCCTATAATTAACTTAAATTGTCTAAAATCATCTACAAGTTGTTTAAAATCATCCAAAACTTATCTAAAATACTGCTGCAATAGCTAATAATTGTCTAAATATGTCTAAAATCATCATGTCTAAAGTATGTCTCTAATAGCCTATAAGCGTCTAAAGATATCTAAAATATGTCTCTAATAGCCCATAATTGTCTGAATTTGTGTAAAATCATCTACGTGTTTGTAAAATTATCCAAAATTTGGCTAAAATATATCTCTAATTGTTTATAATTGTCTTAAGTTGTTTAAAATCATTAATTACCACTGAATTAACTGAATTAATCCAGTTGACAGGATTTGTCTAAAGTTGTTTAAAATCATCAAAAACTGTCTAAAATATGTTCTACAATTAACTTAAATTATCTAAAATCATCTACAGGTTGTTTAAGATCATCCAAAATTTATCTAAAATACAGCTGTGATAGCTAATAATTGTTTAAATATGTCTAAAATCATCAAAAAGTGTCTAAAATATGTCTCTAATCATCTACAATTATCTAAAGTTGTTTAAAATCATTAATTACCACCTAAAATCCTCCAAAATTAATTTAGAATCATCCACAACTTGTCTAAAATCAGTCAACGTTATCTGAATTAATCCAGTTGTCAAGGTTTGTCCAAAGCTGATTAAAATCATCAAAATCTTGAGCAAAATCTGTCTAAAATATAGCTGTAATAGGTAATAACTGTATAAACATGTCTAAACTCATCAAAAAGTGTCTAAAATATGTCTCTAATCATCTACAATTATCTAAAGTTGTTTAGAATCATTAATTACCACCTAAAATCCTCCAAAATTAATTTAGAATCATCCACAACTTGTCTAAAATCAGTCAACATTATCTGAATTAATCCAGTTGTCAAGGTTTGTCCAAAGCTGATTAAAATCATCAAAATCTTGATCAAAATCTGTCTAAAATATAGCTGTAATAGGTAATAACTGTATAAACATGTCTAAACTCATCAAAAAGTGTCTAAAATATGTCTCTAATCATCTACAATTATCTAAAGTTGTTTAGAATCATTAATTACCATCTAAAATCCTCCAAAATTAATTTAGAATCATCCACAAGTTGTCTAAAATCAGCCGACGTTATCTGAATTAATCCAGTTGTCAAGGTTTGTCCAAAGCTGATTAAAATCATCAAAATCTTGATCAAAATCTGTCTAAAATATAGCTGTAATAGGTAATAACTGTATAAACATGTCTAAAATCATCAAAAAGTGTCTAAAATATGTCTCTAATCGTCTGCAATTATCTAAAGCTGTTTAAAATCATTAATTACCACCTAAAATCCTCCAAAATTAATTTAGAATCATCCACAAGTTGTCTAAAATCATCCAACGTTAACTGAATTCATCCAGTTGTCTAAATTTATCTAAAGTTGTTTAAAATCATCAAAAACTGTCTAAAATATGTCCAATAATTAACTTAAATTGTCTAAAATCATCTCCAAGTTGGTTAAAATCATCAAAAATTTATCTAAAATAGAGCTGTAATAGCTAATAATTGTCTAAATATGTCTAAAATCATCATAAAGTTTCTAAAATATGTCTCTAATCGTCTACAATTATCTAAAGTTGTTTAAAATCATTAGTTACCACCTAACATCCTCCAAAATTAATTTAGAATCATCCGCAAGTTGTCTAAAATCATCCAACGTTATCTGAATTAATCCAGTTGTCTAAATGTATCTAAAGTTGTTTAAAATCATGAAAAACTGTCTAAAACATGTCCTATAATTGACTCAAATTGTCTAAAATCATCTACAAGTTGTTTAAAATCATCCCAAATGTATCTAAAATACAGCTGTAGTAGCTAATAATTGTCTAAATATGTCTAAAATCATCAAAAAGTGTCTAAAATATATCTCTAATCGTCTGCAATTATCTAAAGCTGTTTAAAATCATTAATTACCACCTAAAATCCTCCAAAATTAATTTAGAATCATCCACAAGTTGTCTAAAATCATCCAACGTTATCTGAATTAATCAAGTAGTCTAAATGTATCTAAAGTTGTTTAAAATCAAGAAAAACTGTCTAAAACATGTCCTATAATTGACTCAAATTGTTTACAATCATCTACAAGTTGTTTAAAATCATCCCAAATGTATCTAAAATACAGCTGTAGTAGCTAATAATTGTCTAAATATGTCTAAAATCATCAAAAAGTGTCTAAAATATGTCTCTAATCGTCTGCAATTATCTAAAGCTGTTTAAAATCATTAATTACCACCTAAAATCCTCCAAAATTAATTTAGAATCATCCACAAGGTGTCTAAAATCATCCAACGTTATCTGAATTAATCAAGTAGTCTAAATGTATCTAAAGTTATTTAAAATCAAGGAAAACTGTCTAAAGCATGTCCTATAATTGACTCAAATTGTCTAAAATCATCTACAAGTTGTTTAAAATCATCCCAAATGTATCTAAAATACAGCTGTAGTAGCTAATAATTGTCTAAATATGTCTAAAATCATCAAAAAGTGTCTAAAATATGTCTCTAATCGTCTGCAATTATCTAAAGGTGTTTAAAATCATTAATTACCACCTAAAATCCTCCAAAATTAATTTAGAATCATCCACAAGTTGTCTAAAATCATCCAACGTTATCTGAATTAATCCAGTTGTCTAAATTTATCTAAAGTTGTTTAAAATCCTCAAAAACTGTCTAAAATATGTCCAATAATTAACTTAAATTGTCTAAAATCATCTACAAGTTGTTTAAAATCATCCCAAATGTATCTAAAATACAGCTGTAGTAGCTAATAATTGTCTAAATATGTCTAAAATCATCAAAAATCCATCTAAAGTTGTTTAAAATCATTAATTACCACCTAACATCCTCCAAAATTAATTTAGAATCATCCACAAGTTGTCTAAAATCATCCAACGTTATCTGAATTAATCCAGTTGTCTAAATTTATCTAAAGTTGTTTAAAATCCTCAAAAACTGTCTAAAATATGTCCAATAATTAACTTAAATTGTCTAAAATCATCTACAAGTTGTTTAAAATCATCCCAAATGTATCTAAAATACAGCTGTAGTAGCTAATAATTGTCTAAATATATCTAAAATCATCAAAAATCCATCTAAAGTTGTTTAAAATCATTAATTACCACCTAGTATCCTCCAAAATTAATTTAGAATCATCCACAAGTTGTCTAAAATCATCCAACGTTATCTGAATTAATCCAGTTGTCTAAATTTATCTAAAGTTGTTTAAAATCCTCAAAAACTGTCTAAAATATGTCCAATAATTAACTTAAATTGTCTAAAATCATCTACAAGTTGTTTAAAATCATCCCAAATGTATCTAAAATACAGCTGTAGTAGCTAATAATTGTCTAAATATATCTAAAATCATCAAAAATCCATCTAAAGTTGTTTAAAATCATTAATTACCACCTAGTATCCTCCAAAATTAATTTAGAATCATCCACAAGTTGTCTAAAATCATCCAACGTTATCTGAATGAATCCAGTTCTTTAAATTTGTCTAAAATTGTTTAAAATCATCAAGAACTGTCTAAAATATGTCTAATAGCCTGTAATTATCTGAACTTGTCTAAAATAATCTACGAATTTGTAAAATTATCCAAAATTTATCTAAAATATTTTTCTAATTGCCTAAAGTTGTTTAAAATCATTAATAACCGCCTAAATATGTCCTATAATTCACTCAAATTATCTAAAATCATTTACAAGTTGTTTAAAATTATCCAAAATTTGTCTAAAATACAGCTGTAATAGCTAATTGTGGTCTAAATATGTCTAAAGTCATCAAAAATATCTAAACTATGTCTCTAATAGTATATAAGCGTCTAAACATGTCTAAAATATGTCTCTAATAGCCCATAATTGTCTGAATTTGTCTAAATTCATCTACGTGTTTGTAAAATTATCCAAAATTTGTCTAAAATATATCTCTAATTGTTTAAAGTTGTTTAACATCGAAATTGCTTTAAAATCATCCACAAGTTGTCATCCAAAATTTGTCTAAAGCATAAATCTAATAGCTAATAATTATCTCAATATCGTCCGATACCGAAAATTGCGAATCCATATCTGACTTGCGCCCAATAAGTATCTTAACTGTAATGTCGAAAGTTTTAAAAAATTATTAATATACAACTGCAACAGCACGTCGAAATAAACAAGATCTTACCTAACGTTCAATGAGGTTTTAGGCATAGTCATAGCTGTGCAACTGCTTTAGCGTGTGTTGTTGATGATATATTTTTAAGTGCGACAGATTGCAGCTTATACCATTATCGTCCTGTTGGACTACTCGAAGGCCTTTGATACGGTAAATCATGAGCTTCTACTAGTAATTCTCAAATACTACGGTTTGGACATTTCTGCAATCTCTTTCTTTGAAAGTTATATGAGTAGTTGATAACAAGTTGTTACGGCAGCTTAAGTCGCGTACAGCAATGTACATTTTTATGCAGATGATACGCAAGTATACATATCTTACAAGCCGCAAGACCAACAACACTGTCTAAACTTATTGAATATAGAATAGAATAGAGCTAAGAGAAGAATAGAGCTAAGAGAAGTCGTATTAGCTGCTACCCAATATGGCTTGGTGTTTAATTCCAATAAATCAAAAGTTATGGTATTTGGTAGTGATAAAACCCAGTACTTATTAAAATAAATCGTAGCAAATGCTGGGATTGAATTGAGATGAAAAAGCTTTTATGTTCACTCATTAAAAGTTTTGTATGAATCACGAATCTGGTGCTTATGGCATATTTTCCTTTATAAAAAAAGGAAATTTCGGTCCAATTCATTACGCTCATCACGTAATAATTTTCGCGAGTGTACTCAATCATCAAACATTTTTTTTCGTTTATGTCAGCTTGTAGCTTATCTACAAATGAAACAGGAACTGTTAATTTGTGTTCGGCAATTTTTTTTTCGCTCCGTTTTTTACTCCTAAACTAAAGATTTGAACAAAAATATTATTAATAATGAAATATTTTTTAATTTTTATTTTTCAGAACACACCACAATCTCGACAAGAATCAACCGAATCAACACTCACAAGCGACATGGTGCCATTAGTGGATAAACAGATGCCTCAAAGGCCATCAATAGTAATAGATTCATCACAATTACCAATACAATTCGAACAACAATTACAAAAGGCAGAGAGCAACAGTAGTTTACACATGCAATCTGAAACGATGTGTTAAAAACGAACAAAAAATTTAAAGTCATCGAATATTTTGCTAAAACAAATGCTAAAATCGCGTAAATAAACAAGAACACCAAAAATAGCTAAATAAAAAAGTAATTTATCAGTAGATGCTCTAAGAAGGGAAATATTTATACAATATGACATATATAAAATTGGTTTAAGAAGAGAATTAAGATGTTTAATCGTCTTAAATGTATCAGATAAAATTGATTAAAAAAAATAAATATATATGTAGTGGCTAAGCCATAAATTTAGTAAAAAGTGTATATTACTATTTGGCTATTATCGCATGCATGATGAATAATAAAAAAAATATAAAAAAAATTAGTTATTAAAACATGAAGAGAATCTTGGGAACAAAACTTGAAATTATTATGTGTGTGATTTTAAAACGCAATGACTTCCACAAAATATAAATAGTTTATTGACGTCGTTTTGGAATTGACAATATTTTTAAATCAGCTAGTCACATAGGAAATGTTAATTAAATAATAATTTAAAAAAACAAGTGTAGTAGGAAATTAATCAATTAATTAATTCTTTTTGTAAAAGCATGTTTTTAAAAATACCGTTTTAATTTTATTATTTCTTTTAATATACCTCAATTAAATTAAATTAAATGTTGATATTTTTATAAACATGCTTCGTTTTTCCCCGCAACTTTTTCAATAATGCCAAGATAACAATGTGATTCTTTAAAACTTTTTATCTTCTCAATACACATAATTAACAAAGCAAGAAAAACGCTTAAACAAAAAAAAATTTAATCTAAGAAAATTACGATTAATTAATTCTTTTGAATTATCATAATAATTTTAATTTAATCTTTAAACTAATCATAGCTTTTAAAATTTTAAGCAGCAGTTTCTATCTCAAATTGCCATTTTAAAGAGAAATATTCTTGCATAACTATCAACGTACAATCATCTATTTTAAAATAAAATTTATTAAAAATGAGTAAAAAAAATTAAGAGCCTTGTAATAAAACGGTTGTATCTTATTGTAAATATCTATAAAATCAAGAAAAAAAAGAGTATATTATAAAATAATATATTAAAATAGCAAAAAAAAATAAATTGTAGATGCTCAAGTCTGTAAAGAAAAGTGTTTGACATAGCAATATTTTATCTGTGAACGTGTCCTGCGTAAATAAAAATGTAAAAAAAAACTAATTTGTGTAAAGCTAAAAAATTAATAATCAAACAATGTATTTATATCTACTATTACAACACTTATAAATTTATAAAATTTATTTATTAAGAGATGTTACCGATTTTATTACCATAAGAGGACTACTTAAGGAATGAAAAGTATTACTTTTTTTTCTAATAATTATAACTTTTTTATAACGTTAAAAAACGTAGAAATGTATTTTTTGAAATCGTAGCAATTTTATTGTTATCTTAGACTTTTTAATATTTTTTATTGAATCAATTTTTTCAATTATTTTTTGGGTATGAAATCGTATATAAATGGATACATATGAAATACCATATCTCAAAAGGAACGTACATATTTTAATATACAAAAATAAATAATAAAAAACTTTGTACCTCCGCAAAAACACACAAACGGGATCTATTTATTATTAACAACGTAAATATTATATTTTAAACATATCTGAATTCGATGAAAAGTACCGTTCGTTCGTTTTAGCGTTACATTTGAAATGAAATAGTTTAAAATGAATATGTGACGATCGGAAACAATTATCTGTGTAATTTTATAATTATGGTTTTTATGAATAAACGATTGAAATAAAATAAATAGTTTTTTAAATAATTTTTAATAAATAGAATTTCTTTTTTCCGTGTTAATAATTTATTAAAGTCCAGTAGACTCTATTCATAGTTCAAGTGGGCCAAATTGGACACTTTTAAAGGGAAACTTCTCGTTCTATAAGAGATAGAGAAAAAATTAAATCAATGTCTGATTTTAATAAGAAACTTAATGGCGGAATTCGCATTTCAATATCTTTTAGGACTTCAGAGGTACAAGATGTTTTTCAAAAGTCTTCATAACTTTTTCCTTATTGAAAAATTTTCTTTTCTGTGAAAACATTTCCATTTTTTAGCAGTTATTGCCATATAAATGACTTTTTTAAATGGAAAAAACACCCAACATATTTTTGCATATTCGCCAAAGCGATAAAATTTCATGATTTCATGACAGGATAGTCTTTTATTCAATCTGAAGGGAATGTGGAAATTGCATCATGAACGATATCCAGGAGCGGCAGCCCTTTAATGATATTTATTGTAAAAAGTTTTAGTAGAACGAAAAAATGATAAAATTTGAAAGATCATAAAGGTCTTATTTTCGAAGATGAAGAAATGGCTTATGTATCAAATGAAAGGTTGAACTTTCCTCTTTCAAATGATGTATAACTTATTGTTTCAATGTGAAATCGATTTGACTTAAAAAATGTTAAAGGATGATGTGTTTTTGATGTTTTAGTAGAATCACGAAAAAATGATAAAATTTGAAGAAGCCACGATCTTATTATTATTAGGTCTTATTTTTAAAAATGAAGAAATGGTTTGTATATCAAATTAAAGGTTGAACCTTCCTCCTTCAAATGATGTACAACGCGTTGTTTCAATTTGAAATCGATTTAACTTAATAAATATTAAATGATAACGTGTTTTTGACGTTTTAGTAGAATCACGAAAAAATGAAAAAGTTTGAAAAAGATCGTGGAGGTCTTATTTTTGAAAATGAAGAAATGGCTTGTTTATCAAATTAAAGGTTGAACCTTCCTCCTTCAAATGATGTACAACTCGTTGTTTCAATTTGAAATCGATTTAACTTAAGAAACGTTAAAGGATGATATGTTTTCGACGTTTTAGTAGAATCACAAAAAAAATTGTGAAATTTGAAAAAGACCGTGAAGGTCTTATTTTTGAAAATGAAGAAATAACTTCGATTTGACTTAAGAAATGTTAAAAGATGATGTGTTTTTGATGTGTTAGTAGAATCACGAAAAAATGATAAAATTTGAAAAAGATCGTGAAGGTCTCATTTTTGAAAATGAAGAAATGACTTGTATATCAAATTAAAGGTTGAACTTTCCTCTTTCAAATGATGTAAAACTTGCTGTTTCAATTTGAAATCGATTTGATTTAAGAAATGTTAAAGGATGATGTGTTTTTGACGTTTTAATAATAGATTCACGAAAAAATAATAAAATTTGAAAGATCATGGAGGTCTTATTTTTGTAAATAAAGAAATGGCTTGTATATCAAATTAAAGGATGAACCTTCCTCTTTCAAGTAATGTATAACTCGTTGTTTCAATTTGAAATCAATTTGACTTAAGAAATGTTAAAGGATGATGTTTTAGTAGAATCACAAAAAAAAAGATAAAAATTGAAAGATCATGGAGGTCTTATTTTTGAAAATGAAGAAATGACTTGTATATCAAATTAAGGGTTGAACCTTTCTCTTTCAAATGATGTGCAACTCGTTGTTTCAATTTGAAACCGATTTGAGTCAAGAAATGTTAAAGAATGATGTGTTTTTATCGTTTTAATAGAATAACGAAAAATGATAAAGTTTGAAAAAGATCGTGGAGGTCTTATTTTTGAAAATTAAGAAATGGCTTGTATATCAAATTAAAGGTTGAACCTTCCTCCTGCAAATGATGTACAACTCCTTGTTTCCATTTGAAACCGATTTGACATAAGAAATGTTAAAGGATGATGTGTTTTTATCGTTTTAGCAGAATCACGAAAAAATGATAAAGTTTGAAAAAGATCGTGGAGGTCTTATTTTTGAAAATGAAGAAATGACTTGCATATCAAATTGCAGGAGGAAACTTCCTCTTTAAGATGATATACAAGTCATTTGAAATTGATTTCTCCTAAAAAATGTTAAAGGATGAAACTTGAAAAATCATGGAAGTCTTATTTTTGAAAATGAAGAAATGGGTTATATATCAAATTAAAGGTTGAACCTTCCTCTTTCAAATGATGTACAATTCGTTATTTCAATTTGATATCGATTTGACTTAAGAAATGTTAAAGGATGATATGTTTTTGACGTTTTAATAGAATCACGAAAAAATGATAAAATTTGAAAGATCACGGAGGTCTTATTTTTGAAAATGAAGAAATGACTTGTATACCAAATTGTTGAGAACATTGCCTTAAATGTACCAAGATTTGCTTCAGGGTCGCAGACCAGTTTTTATGTAGACAAGCGCCGCACAGACGTTTTGTTTCACGCACCTATTTACAGATCTTCTTGTTTGGTTAATAATCCTGAGGATGTTGACTTTTTTCGTTTTTCGGAGTCAAAATCTTTCAAAAATTATGTAATAAATTTTATAAACTCTAGTAATTCTAGTGTTTTTAGGTATTAATTTGAAAATTTGTTTTTCGATCACAACTGTTTATTTTTCTTTGGTGTTGAATGCTTTTCAATTAAGTTTTTCGGGTTAATGTTAAGTTACGGACCTAGTAGTAATAGTTTTATTTTATAAAACCTCTGTAATTGGGGCTTGCCCTGTAGAGGTTTAATGGAAATAAACAAATAAATAAACACCAAATCAAAAGTTATCAGGCCTACCTTGAGTGGCTCGATGGCTTTATCGATGAAAGTTAAACAAAAGATTATAGATTAACAATTGGCTAGTAATCACTTTTCAAATTTTAAATTACCAAAAAATTTTATTATTACCACACCAAACCCTGCGTTTTACAAATATTTTCCCCCAAATACTTGTGGCCGTACCACAGGATTTAGTGCTGAAAAAAATCGATGAAATTTTGAGCATTGTCGGTGCCAGCGCAATGATTAAAGCAAGAAATATACTTTATGAAAAGTACGAAGACATAAAGGCTATCATTATAGAAATTAAAAGAAGTGACACCAAATGATTCATTTACTTACCTATGAAAATAAAATTACCTACGAACACACGATCAATTATTCAGTTTAGTGTTAGTAAGTTACTAGTTGTACACAGTTAGTAAAATAAATTTTAGATGAAAACATGTTTTGAGTAAGTTTCAAAATGTTATCATCTAATAAACCCTATTGTGAACTACATAATCCAACTAGAAGCCAATAAACCAAGGTTAAGCCAAGCAGCTGAACGTTTCTATTTGTTGAAAAGTCATTTTACCCTTTTCTACAAGCTCTTTGTTTAACAAAGAGGAACGGGAAGTAAAAAAGTTTTAAGTTAATGGTATTCATCTTAACAAAGAAGAACAATATGGAACGGAGTTTACAAATAATTTGGCTATTTTTACAAGTCCATACAAGTCTGTTGAAGTAATAATAATAATAATAACAATAATATATTCTGTCACAGTGCCACAAATAGTAGGTGGTGACAAGTCAATACATTCAACACAAATACAATATAAAATTCTTACATAATTAAATTATAATTAACTCGCGTTCGGGTACTACAACCGGCCTCAATCATCAGAGAGGTACTCCCGCAAACTATAAAATACATTTTCGAGTAAAAAAGTTTTGACTGTATTCTTAAAAATATTCGGTGTGGCAATATTTTTAATGGAAGCTGGTAGTTTATTAAATAATCTGACAAAATCATATTCTGGGCTTTTCTCAAAAAACGTTGTGCGGTGCTGCAGCAACAGCAAGTCAAGGTGTCTAGTTTCGCGTTGACTTACATAAGTGGTGTATCTATTGCGGTTGGTGTTGACGTATACTACTGCTTTAAATGGACGGAAATGTCAGAATGCCGTGAATCTTAAAAACTTCTCTACAAGAGTCGCTACTCTGCAATCCGAATATTAATCTAATTATTCGCTTCTGAGCAACAAACACACGACGCCATTCTATACTCCTACTCCACAGCAGATTGTTGTACGATAAGTGAGAATAACATAAAGCATAGTAAGCATTTAAGAGAGACTGACTGTTCAGGGACGATTTAAGCTTTAGCAACGCAAAATAAGCTGAATTTAGTTTTTTACATACGCTGTCTATATGCGGTTTAAAAGTCACGCCGTCATCCACAGTCAAGCCTAAGAAATATGCTTGTTTCTGTAAAGACAATCCTACAAAACATTCAATGGAAAGGGGACGCCTAATATTAAAATTAACACAAACCGTTTTTTGAATATTTAAAATGATTCTATTTCTAGTACACCAATCCGTAAAGCGTTCAATTACATTTTTGACTTTAACAGCAAGCTCCTCCCGATCCCGAGCAGCAACAGCGATGGAGGTGTCGTCCGTATATATATTACTACATGTACATCCTCCAAAAAACGTGGCAAATCGTTCACAAATATTAAAAAAATTAAGGGTCCCAAAATTGAGCCCTGTGGAACACCAAGATCAATAGATGACTCCTCCGACGCTGTCCCCGAAAGAACTACTCTCAATTTACGATCTGTGATAAAGGAAGTTAACCATTTAAGTATATTTCCGCGGATTCCAACAGTATACAATTTTTGTTCAATAAAGTGAGGAGGCAAAGAGTCAAAAGCGCGGGAAAGATCAAAGAAGAGACCAACCACATAGTCCCCCCTATCAAAATGCCGATAAACATAGGTGAAGTAATCAACAGTCGCAGTCTCAGTTGACAATCCTTCTCGAAACCCATGCTGGGACTTACAGAGGACTTTATATGTGTCAAAAAATCAAGCAATCGTTTTTTAATTATTGTTTCAAATATTTTCGAAAAGACGCTGCAAACAGAGATGGGCCTGTAGTTTGCGACGCTTTTGGAATCTAACTTTTTAAATACAGGAGTTACTTTTGCCACTTTTAGCATGTTTGGAAAAAACCTAACCTTTTAGCTGCTAGCGGTTCACATAAAGTATCCTTTACAAATTTAATACATTCCACGGAAACGTCATCCCAGCCTACACTTCTAACAGTTCTCAGATCTTGTATAGCATCAGAAACCTCAACATGTGTAACCGGGGAAAAGTACAAACAGGAGCTTAGAGAGATGCCTACTGTACACATATCAGACAATGATGACCCGTAGGCAGCGATCAATTTTTCCTGAACGACTGATGAAAAATAGTTACTAAAATAATTACAACACTCCGCCACGTTAACAGTCAACTTTCCCTCAGTTAACAACTCGATAGCATTATTTTGCTTCTTGAGACGTCCTAGCTGCTCATTAATGCAACACCAAAGCACTCGAGTTTTGTTTAATGAGTTATTGATTCTATCGGCTAAAGAAGTGTTTTTTGCTTGATCGATTAAAGCCTTGTATGATTTTTTTTTGTTAATGTATTCCGTACGAGTTTCTGGAAATCAATTAGCAACCAATGCATATTTTTCAGCTCTTCACCAGCCAGAATCACCGTGGGAGTAACCCATCTCTTCCGACAAGCAAAGTTTACGGGAGTTCCCCTCTTTACATATGGGCAACAGAGATCATAAAAATATTTAAAAGTGTCAAAAAACCGGCTATATAAGACATCTATATCGTTTAAATTATCAATAAAAAGCTAAAGTAAAGCTTCAGTAATTTCAGAACTGGCTCTTTATCGATCTAATAAATGGTTGTTTGGAAAACCATGTTTTAAAATTCGTGAAAAAACTACATCACGTTGTATGGTGGAAGAAAACTTGTTTTGGATCAACATTAAGTAAGGTAGCGGTCAAAACAATCAGTACATCTGCGTTGAGTGCAGCAACAGAAGAGCAGTCTCAGAAAAATCTTTTTTTTTCCTGGAAAATATTTCATCGCTATTTTAAAATGTGATACTAAATTATAAATGTATTTTATTTTGATGCATCAAATGTTTAACGGTCTAAAACTCAATTTTGAATTCATATCTCAGTTTCTGATTGTGGGTTCATGCAACGTGTTTTAGTTTTAGTTGTAGTCTTAGTGTTAACCGTTTGCGTTAGCTTTAGTTGTAAGGAAAGGTATTGGTTCGTGCAATATTTAAGCATAGCACATTTTTAAACAAAATTTGAACATATATACAGTCGTATAATACAAGAAATCTGGAGTGAAACAGATTTCAAATGTGTTAGAAACATTTTGTTTCTAACATTATTTAATATGAATAAAAAGAAAATTGTTCGGGATCCCTGGATCCCGGAATTGTTCCCATAATAACCAATTTTTATGAATCTGGGATTTGTCGTTGATCAATGTTGGTTAAAAAGTACCGAAAATCTCTAACAAAAAACAAAGATTTTCAAAAATATGTAAAAGAAGAACATGGAAAAGAACTGAAACTTCAACTTGACTGCAAAAGAAGATGAAATAGCCTTTTAATCAGTTAAAGCAATATTACAGTCTAAAGTACTATATTATATACATTATTGATAATGAGTTTCAAATTATGACAAGTTGGTTTGACTTTTAGATCGGGTCAAAGTGGCTGTTGAAGGTATTTGTCATCGAGACATGAATCTTAATAAAGCAGATATTGCTTTAGAATGCATGCTGCAAGAAATTAAAAAAAAGTTATGCTCCTTTAGAAAAGACCTTTGAAGATTGTTTGATTTCGATGATTTAACAGCGTAAGACTGTAATCGTCTTGGTTCAGCCTTTTTAAAATTCCGGTAACGACAACCCTTTCCTCATATAATGTAATCTCGAAATTGTGTATTTTCTTCGGAATTGTAATCCCTAACTTGAATACAGCTTTATTAATCGCACAAATACAAAACATAAAGATTAATTTATTTTTATGATCTTTGTGTGATTCCATTAAAATCAAAGTTGGAAAAACATGTTTCCTTTTCATTTTAAACAAAATACATGCTTTTTTTATTGTTTTAAACGTTTTAGACCGTTTAGAAATGACGTTAACGAACGGTCATTACTTGATCAATATACTGAAACGTCGATTTTGAGGAGCAAATCGAAATTAATCGGGAACAATTTGATAGTGCAATTGAATATGTAGAAGTGAATTATCTAGAAGCATAGGCTGTGTGACAATGCTTTCAAAAGACTTGATACTGTCCATAAAAAACTTAATACTGCTTCTAGAGGACCTGATGCTGCTTCCAAGAGATTTGAAATGTCTAGAATACTTGTAATGCTTCAGAAGACTTGAAGTGCTTCCACAAAACCTGATATTGTCTTTGGAAGATTAGAAATTCTTCCAGAAATTTTCATACTGGTTTTCGAAGACTTAGTACTACTTTCAGAAGACTTGATATTATCTCCAAACGACTTACTACTGCCCCTGGACGACTTGAAATGCTTTTAGAAGACTTGATACTGCATTTGAAAAGGCTTGATCTTGCTCTCAGACGATATGAAATGCTTTTAGAAGATTTAATGTAGCTGCCAGAAGACATGTAATGACTTGCAATAGTCACAAAAGACTTAAACTGCTTCCAAAAAATTTGATATGCCCATAGCAGATTTAATACTGTTTCTAAATAACCTGATATTAATTCCAAAAGACGTGAAATGTTCAGAATACTTGTAATGCTTTAAAAGATTTAATACTGCTTCTTGAAGTTCTTCCAGAAAACTTGATATTGTTTTTAAAACTTCTGGCAGAAAACATTTTCATTGCAAAAAACACGATATTGTTGATAAACTGTTTGAGTTTCCTTCGAAAATATTAAATACTATTAGACAAAATGCAAAATCTTGACTGGCAGATTGATTTGTTTTTATCTCTTTGGATGCTACTATATTAAAATTATTTTAATAGCTACATCCGAGATAGTAGCATCATCTGCCAATATTAAGCGACTTTTACTTCCTAGGACTTAATATCATACTTTAAGCAATAGATTAGGAATTAATAAAGCAGCAAAAACAGTTTGCATATTTCAACAGTTAAATGGAGTAAATAATACATCTAGCGGAAACGGGTAACGATTTTTTTTTAAGTTTTGCTTAAGTTTTTAATCATATATTAAGTTTTAGTTATAAGGTAGGTTTGACGATAAACATACATAAAGGAAATGTTCTATTTTCCTGCTAATTTTGAAACAAAAGTATTCTTTTAAAAAACACCCCATGTTTTAAATCATCTTTTGAACGGTTTAAAACATATCATACAGTTTTAAAAATGCTTCAAACAGTTTGTTTTAAACACTTTCTTAAAAATATAATAACCCTGATTGAAATTATTGTTATAATTGTAATATAATAAAATCAAAAAGTTAATCAACTCAACCTTTATTTATAAAATAAAACGAAACTCTGCCATTAAAGGCACGAAAGAGAAAAGTGCGCGCATGCGTTAAATTGCGACGGAAGGTATTAGCTTTAAGAAGTTAAAAGTTGGGCAACTCTTGTGACTAAGACAATGAATCTTAATAAAGCAGATATTGCTTTAGAATGCATACTGCAAGAAATTAAAAAAAGTTATGCTCCTTTAGAAAAGACCTTTGAAGATTGTTTGATTTCGATGATTTAACAGCGTAAGACTGTATTCGTCTTGGTTCAGCCTTTTTGAAATTCCGGTAACGACAACCCTTTCCTCATATAATGTAATCTCGAAATTGTGTATTTTCTTCGGAATTATAATCCCTAACTTGAATACAGCTTTATTAATCGCACAAATACAAAACATAAAGATTAATTTATTTTTATGATCTTTGTGTGATTCCATTAAAATCAAAGTTGGAAAAACATGTTTCCTTTTCATTTTAAACAAAATACATGCTTTCTTTATTGTTTTAAACGTTTTAGACCGTTTAGAAATGACGTTAACGAACGGTCATTACTTGATCAATATACTGAAACGTCGATTTTGAGGAGCAAATTGAAATTAATCGGGAACAATTTGATAGTGCAATTGAATATGTAGAAGTGAATTATCTAGAAGCATAGGCTGTGTGACAATGCTTTCAAAAGACTTGATACTGTCCATAAAAAACTTAATACTGCTTCTAGAGGACCTGATGCTGCTTCCAAGAGATTTGAAATGTCTAGAATACTTGTAATGCTTCAGAAGACTTGAAATGCTTCCACAAAACCTGATATTGCCTTTGGAAGACTAGAAATGCTTCCAGAAATTTTCTTACTGGTTTTCGAAGACTTAGTACTACTTTCAGAAGACTTGATATTATCTCCAAACGACTTACTATTGCCCCTGGACGACTTGAAATGCTTTTAGAAGACTTGATACTGCATTTGAAAAGGCTTGATCTTGCTCTCAGACGATATAAAATGCTTTTAGAAGATTTGATGTAGCTGCCAGAAGACATGTAATGGCTTGCAATAGTCACAAAAGACTTAAACTGCTTCCAGAAAATTTGATATGCCCATAGCAGATTTAATACTGTTTCTAAATAACCTGATATTAATTCCAAAAGACGTGAAATGTTCAGAATACTTGTAATGCTTTAAAAAATTTAATACTGCTACTTGAAGTTCTTCCAGAAAACTTGATATTGCTTTTGGAAAACTTAAAATGCTTCTAGAAGGCACTTCTTCTAGAAAAGCGTATATAGCCTCTGAAAGACTTGATACTGGTTTTAGAAAAATTGAAATGCTTCCAAAAAACTTAATACTGCTTCCAGAAGACTTGATATTGTTTTTAAAACTTCTGGCAGAAAACATTTTCATTGCAAAAAACACGATATTGTTGATAAACTGTTTGAGTTTCCTTCGAAAATATTAAATACTATTAGACAAAATGCAAAATCTTGACTGGCAGATTGATTTGTTTTTATCTCTTTGGATGCTACTATATTAAAATTATTTTAATAGCTACATCCGAGGTAGTAGCATCATCTGCCAATATTAAGCCACTTTTACTTCCTAGGACTTAATATTATACTTTAAGCAATAGATTAGGAATTAATAAAGCAGCAAAAACAGTTTGCATATTTCAACAGTTAAATGGAGTAAATAATACATCTAGCGGAAACGGGTAACGATTTTTTTTTAAGTTTTGCCTAAGTTTTTAATCATATATTAAGTTTTAGTTATAAGGTAGGTTTGACGATAAACATACATAAAGGAAATGTTCTATTTTCCTGCTAATTTTGAAACAAAAGTATTCTTTTAAAAAACACCCCATGTTTTAAATCATCTTTTGAACGGTTTAAAACATATCATACAGTTTTAAAAATGCTTCAAACAGTTTGTTTTAAACACTTTCTTAAAAATATAATAACCCTGATTGAAATTATTGTTATAATTGTAATATAATAAAATCAAAAAGTTAATCAACTCAACCTTTATTTATAAAATAAAACGAAACTCTGCCATTAAAGGCACGAAAGAGAAAAGTGCGCGCATGCGTTAAATTGCGACGGAAGGTTTTAGGAAGTTAAAAGTTGGGCAACTCTTGTGACTAAGACAAATATCGAACGATAGGCAACGATCTGACGTTTTGGACGTGGTTGTAATGAAAGATGTCAGACTAGTCCATCGAGTTACCACGCTCAACGAACTTAGTTCCGATCATCTCCCTGTGTTGCTACAGCTAGGAGACGTCCCGGACGTCCACGTCCCGGTTGTACGTTCCACTGTATCGTGGCCGGCCTTTACCGACCACATGCATCACAACATGGGACCAATACGACCGATCCACAACGCTCAGGAGCTGGAAGAGGCCGTTGAACGACTCACTGTTGCAATCGAGGATTCTCTTCGATACGCGACAAACACGATTTCCGGAAGTGACCGTCGATGGGTGCTACCAGCGCGCATCAGGGAACTTATGCGAGAGCGTGATCGCGTCAGACGGACTTATCAGCGAAATTGGGATCCCAATCTCAAAAGACGCTATAACGGGCTACGCGATGAAGTGAGAAGGGAACTGGCAGAGTTCCGATACGCGTCTTTCGACGCCAAACTCGACGCCCTGAACACCGAAGGCGATCGCTCCTGTTGGAAGATGGTCAAGGTGCTGAAGGGGAACACGTCACGCATGCCGCCCATTCACGGTGAAACCGGAATGGCTTTCACTCTCGAGGAGAAGGCTGAGGCTCATGCAGACAACTTCGAAACCCAGTGCAGCCCGCTATGCGACGATGACAAAGATGAAGATTTCATCGATCGAGTCGAGCGCGTAGTGAGTAGGCGACTGGCGGTAGAAGATCGTTTGCATATCGAGCCCTCTTCCCCGACCGAAGTGAAAGAGGCAATCGCGAGATGTAAGTCGAAGAAGGCATCGGGACCGGACGGAATCGGAAACGCCGCTTTAAAGGCCTTGCCTTTAAAGGCGGTCGTTTCGCTAACTGGGATCATCAATGCGAGGCTCCGGCTGCGCCACTTTCCCACCACGTGGAAAAGCGCTGACGTCGTCGTGTTACCGAAACCCAGAGCGAACCTGACGTTCCCGCAAAACTACAGGCCCATCAGTTTGCTTTCTTGTCTCGGCAAGGTATGCGAGAGGGTCGTCCAGACGAGGCTACAAAGATCCGTTAGAGATCTTAAGCTCATCCAGGACGAACAGTTTGGTTTCCGACCCAAACATTCGACCGTACACCAGGTACTGCGACTTGTCGAACATATAACCGAAGGCTTCAATCGAAAGCAAAGCACTTGTGCTGTGTTTTTCGATGTTGCCAAAGCGTTCGACAAAGTATGGCATGAAGGACTTTTGTTCAAAATGCTAGAAGCGGGCGTGCCCCTGGGATTAGTCCAATTGATCGCCTCCTACCTTGACGGCAGGAAAGCGCGCATCAAACTGGAAGGTACGCGTTCGAGAGAGCGAATCCTAACTGCTGGCGTCCCTGGGGTCGTTGCTTTCACCGATACTTTTTTGTATCTTTGTAAGCGACTTACCCCGTTACGAGGGCACGCAGTTAGCGATGTACGCCGACGATGTGTGCATCTACAGCAGATCTTGGTCCCCCGAGGTCGCCGCTCGTAGACTGCAGGCAGCATCGGACGAGTTGCTCGACTACTTCGCAAAGTGGCGGGTCAAAATCAACGCTGATAAAAGTACCGCAGTACTTTTTACTCGGCGTAGACAGAGACCCTCCGATGCGTTGGTACTGCAAGGGGACGAGGTCCCCTGGCGTTCCGAAGCCAGGTATTTGGGTGTCATTCTGGACTCTAAACTTACTTGGAAAAGTCACATCGACGCGATGGCGAACCGGGCGAAGGCAGCTCTGGTCAATCTGTACGCTCTGATTAATCGTCGAAGTAAGTTGGATCCTCTTCGGAAGATTCGACTCTACAAAGCGGTTATCAGGCCTACGATGACTTACGCCTCTTCAGTCTGGGGTTACGCCGCGCACTCGCACGTGCAAAAACTCCAAGTGGTTCAGAACAAGGTCCTAAGGATGGCACTTGATGCACCTTGGTTTGTCAGTAATGCGACACTGCACAATGATTTCCAGATGGCGACCATCGAGGAATTCATTCGGGACAAGGCCAGTACTGAGTTGACGCGACTCGAAAACCACCCCAATCCCCTCCTAGCGGGATTAATGGATTATGACACAGAACACATTCACTACAAACGGCCAAGGTTGCTTCTAGTCTAACAATCCAGGACCCGACAATCCTTTCGATACCTACTTCCGATATCACTAAATCAGTGAATATTAATTAATATATTTTCCGTCTGTTTTAGATCCGATGAAGAGGGTTAAAGAAGAAATTCTAGGAACCTCAAGAGGCTCGTCAAGTTCACCGTTCACCGACTAAGACAAAAACCGTTTTAATCATAAGGTGTTGCATGAACAGTACTGCTATAACGCACTACCTTAACTTAACTCACTCTTATGACTATGACTACGACTAACACATGTTGCATGAACCCACCATGAGATAACCCAAAATTTAAGAGCATTTATATTCTGCAAATGTCATTATTAAAATGATACTTAATTATAGTTTTAGTTTAAATATGCCAAATGTTTGTTTCAATATAATCTTAGTCAAAAAAATCAATTAATTAATAGCTATGATAGAATAATATAGCATTTAGGCGCGCTACCTCACCTTTTATGTTCTAAATCAGAAAATATAAATAAAGGTCTAAATTTTCAAATCACATTAAATATAATTAATGGGATTTTTTAATAACAAGCACTCAATTTTATTTAATAATTTATTTGCGTTATACAAAAAGTGGAGTTTCCCTCTATTTATCAATATATTATTTATCATTACGATGGAAATAAATTTTCAAACCAAACAAAAACAAGAAAAGAAGAAAAAAACAAAAAGATGTAAACTCTTGATGATTCGACGACGATTCCTTTTCTCACTCTCTTTATTCAATAAGCTTCTTGGCCTTGAAATATCTCCTAAGGTATAATACTTGCCATGTTGTAAGCCCCAATAGACAGAACATTGAAAACACAGAAAAATACAGGACTCTTCGGTTCGTTGACTCTAAACATTTAAAAATTTTAAAATTAAAAAAAAGATAAAATAAAATAATTATTTTACCGTTTGTATCCCTCATTTCTTCCTCTCTTTTTCTCATAACGGAAAAATCATGGACTATATCGCTTGATAAATCCTCTAATCTTCTTAATTCAACTTCAATTGGTTTTAATTTTGCTGCTTCTTGAATCTAAAAAAATTCGATTTAATATAAAATTTTTAAAAAAATAAAAAAGTGATTACCCCTTCATATTGTTTAGCTTCAACACCATGTTTTGTAATTAAAGAAATTTCTTGGGACATTCCTCTATGTTCTAAAATACAAAAAAGGGATTAAAAATTTTTTTGAAAGAGCGATTAGCCCCATCTATTGAGATTATTAAAAAGTTTTTTTTTTCTAATAATTATTATAAATAATTAAATTACTTGATTAAAATGAGTTAAAATTAGAAAGGATTTTTAATCACCAGATCATCAATGCATCAATCATGAGATGATATTTATATGAATGAGACAAAATGATATTTAAAATGAATACTTACGTGGTGATACTCTTGATATAAAACATATTTCGAAAGTATCGTAAGTCTCAGTTACAAAAGAGAACTTTCCCTTCGTAACAACATCTTCTTTTTGAGCTAAAATGTGTCCCTTTGAGTCCCTAACCTACAAAAAAGTTTGTTTCAATTTCACGCTATAAATAGATTACTATTATCTAAGTAACATTTATTTTACGTACAACGTAATCTACTTTCTGTCCTGGAGCATCTTGAACTGTGAATTCTCCCGTAACCGGCACGTTTTGGTGAAGTTCTTCTTTTAAACACTTGTTAGTGTTCGGTTCTAGATTCCACATTATTCCCTGCACCGCAACCAGGTGCGCGAGCAACACCGAACACAACCACAACATATACATTTTTTATAAGTAAATTAGATTAACTATATTAAGAAGCTAGAGGAACGCACGTTGAAATTAAATTTACAACATATCAGTTCGTTTGACACCGATGAGCTGGCGCAAGTTTGCAAACAGATTGACGTGTGACAGATTTATCTTAGGGTTACCAACTAAAATAAAAATTCCTAAACAAATTAACGAATTAAAAATAAATAAATAAACTTTAAAATAATATTTTGAATTTTTTTATTAATTTAATTAAAATTATATTAATTCCAGTTTAAAATTAGTTTAATTATTTATTTTTAAGTTTCGAGTAGGTGGTGCCATCTTTTGGGGATACGAAATAATCAATCAATACAAATTTGAATTTTGATAAATTAAATTTATTTTACAATTTACAATAAAATTAAGCTATTATTATATTTTTAATTAATTTATTGGCTAATTATAATTATTACGAAACCTTTTTCTTATTTCTGCCTGTAAAAAAATTAAATAAATTAAAAAATATTAATATATAAAATATTAATAAAAATTAAATTAAAAATAAAAAAATTTGAGAGATTTAATAAAAAATTTACCTAGAAAACTAAGCATCACAGGTAAAAACACCAATCCGTGTGAAGCCCCTATAATAACGATCCCCAAATACATCCGGAAATAGAATATTTTAAAAATTTGAGATTTTGAGAATGCTAAGACGATAATTCCGCAGAATTTTGTTAATGTTATCCCAGAAAGAACCTGAAACAAAAATTTTTGATTAACCAATTCATTAAGTAACAAAAAAAGACGTACAGAACTTCCCATGTTTGCTAAAGCATCACTTGCTCTATCAATAGCTGTTAATTCTTTGGATTTTTCGAAAGAATTTACTATGTGGCCACAAAATTCGACTGCTATACCAACAGCCTAAAAAGTTATTTAATTTTTTAAATTATACTAATTTAAATAATGTTTATTTAATAATTTTTTGCACTTTTATTAACAAGACGATAGTATTTTACACAATGTTACTACCGGTTTCGGTTACGTTTAAACCATCTTCAGGAAATATATTTTAAGAAAATTGTTGATGTTATTGACATTTTATTTTGTGATTAATGTCATGTTTTGTCAATGTGAAAAATTAAAATAGGATTAAAATAAAATAAAATTAAAATTGAATATTTCCCAAACCAAAAGTTCAAATATCTATTATAAATTTGGGAAGGGAAATATGGGAAAATGTTATTGCGGTTTGAGTTCATTGTATATGTTAGGGTTTTTTAATTTTATGGTGGAGTAAATGGATTTTTCAAATACATATATAAAGGTTTTTCTGTGTAGTTAATTTGGTCATTCAAACATAAAATTTGTGGATGATTATGTTTAAATTTTCTAATTTCATAAAGTTCAAGTATTTCCAAAAGGTTACTTTTATTTTTCTTATGAAGTAATGTTGTGTTTTTTGTTTCATTAAATTGGTGTTCTTTGTTAAATATTATATGTCTTCCAAAGTTAGATCTCTGTTGTGTTCTGTGTTCTTTTATACGAGTTTTTAAACATCTCCCTGTTTCACCAATGTAAATTTCTTTACATGTATCACATTCTAATTTGTAAACTCCATTATCGTTCATTTTATTGATTTTATCTTTGTTGTTAATTAAAATTTTATCTAGTGTGTTGTTGCTTTTGGATGTTATAACTATATTGTGTTTCTTAATTTTTTTTTTGATTTTATTATGTATGTTACCTTGATATTCTATTGTTCTATAAATATTGTTTGTGTTATTTGTTATATTTGTAAGAGTGGTAAGTTTTATGTGATTCTGTTTGTTTCTGTATTTGTCAATCATTTTGTTGATGATTTGTGGTTTATATCCGTTATTTTGGCCAATTTGTTTGATAATAGATATTTCTGTTCTAAGTTCTTTTTCACTAAGTTTTGTGTTGAAGGCACGGTGTATATATGCGTTGAAAGTTGCCATTTTATGAGTATAATCATGAAAAGAATCATTTGGGATGATAGATCTGTTTGCGTTGGTTTTCTTTAGATACTGTATTGAAGTCCGTTGTCTGTTTTTAAAATTGTTAAGTCTAAAAAATTTATGCGGTTGTTATGTTCTATTTCGATTGTAAATTTGATGTCTTTATGTAAATTATTAATGTAGTTGTGTAAGTTGGTTATTGTTTCTTGTCTGTCATTGTCGATAAAAACGATGATATCATCTACATATCTTAACCATGTTATGATGTTGTGTCTATATGGGTTGTTATTGTTTATTATAAGTTCTTTTTCAAGTTTGTCTAAGAATATATCAGCTAGTAATCCACTTAGTGATGATCCCATTGGAAGGCCCTTAATATAGGTATAGTAACTGTTTTTAAATTTCAAACCGCAATAACATTTTCCCATATTTCCCTTCCCAAATTTATAATAGATATTTGAACTTTTGGTTTGGGAAATATTCAATTTTAATTTTATTTTATTTTAATCCTATTTTAATTTTTCACATTGACACAACATGACATTAATCACAAAATAAAATGTCAATAACATCAACAACTTTCTTTAAAATATATTTCCTGAAGATGGTTTAAACGTAACCGAAACCGGTAGTAACATTGTGTAAAATACTATCGTCTTGTTAATAAAAGTGCAAAAAATTATTAAATAAACATTTAATTCAAGACGAAAAACATTCCTATAAAATAAAAAATATGAACAAGGTTGGTACGACCTATAATTTATACAACTTTAGAGATCTACATCTCAAACTAATATTTGAACTACAACATATATCCTTTTTGAAAACCTGTCTAGAAGAAAATTTAAAACCTAAATTCACAAGACACAAATATCCCAACAACATGACAAAGAATCAAGTGCAAAAAGTTATAAAGAAAACAATTAAAACAGAAATTAAGAAACATTACAAGAAAATTGACAAAATTAATCTTGAGATGTATTACGTCTACCAAGAATTAACAAAGACCTACCACAATATAGAAATCCAAGAAATAATGAACAACAAAGCCATTTGGAATAAAGATAAAATCAATCAAAAATGGACATCAAAAGAAAGGAAATTAGATAACCTTAGAAAAGAAAAGAAAACACAAATAATAAAAGAAAATAGAAAGATAACTAAAGATTACAACATGAAACAACATATATTTCATAAACGGATAACTAATCTAACGAACATAACATTTAACCCAGAAGAATTAGAAATGCTTAATAAAGGCCATAAATATGCATTAACAACTAAACCCAATTTAAGAAAAACCGCTATTGAATTGGAAGCAATAACGAAGAAAATAGCAACCAAAGAAACAATTAATAGAGAACTTCAACAGTTATTAATTAAAGAAGAAACAAAAAGAACAACAAAAAATAAAGAGTTACTAAAAGAACGAAAAATTAATAAAGAAAAACGAATAATTAATAACATAAAACATAAAATCAAACAAAACAATCTAACTATCACCAAAGCTGATAAAAACGCAGGTTTAATAATAATGAACAAAGAAGAATACATAAAGAAAACTGAAGATTTTTTAAAAGAAAACGGCTTTACAACTGTTTCAAAGGATCCAACTACAAGTTTCCACAAAACAGCTAAAAAAAATATATTTGAATCCAAAGAAACACTACAAAAATTTAACAAAAACATTTATTCTATTTTACCAATGAATCCCAAAACACCAAGATTATACGGTTTGCCGAAATTACATAAACAAAACAAACCGATTCGCCCTATCATTTCCTCAATCGATTCTTCCACTTTCAAAACTGCAAAATTTTTGGTCAACGTATTTAAAGATATAACAGGATTTGAAACTAGACACACCATAAAAAACAGATACGATTTAATTAATAAACTTACAAAAATTAATTTTCCTGACAAATACATAATGATCTCATTTGACATCACTAACCTTTACACTAACATTCCAACTGATGAAACCCTTCAAATTTTAAACAATATTCTTAAAGATGGAATTAATAATGAAACCGACAGAAAAAATATATTTAACCTTTTTAAAATTTGCATACAGCAAAATTTTTGTAAATTTAAAAACACTTACTACACCTACAATAAGGGCCTTCCAATGGGATCATCACTAAGTGGATTACTAGCTGATATATTCTTAGACAAACTTGAAAAAGAACTTATAATAAACAATAACAACCCATGTAGACACAACATCATAACATGGTTAAGATATGTAGATGATATCATCGTTTTTATCGACAATGACAGACAAGAAACAATAACCAACTTACACAACTACATTAATAATTTACATAAAGACATCAAATTTACAATCGAAATAGAACATAACAACCGCATAAATTTTTTAGACTTAACAATTTTAAAAACAGACAACTGACTTCAATACAGTATCTATAGAAAACCAACGCAAACAGATACTATCATCCCAAATGATTCTTTTCATGATTATACTCATAAAATGGCAACTTTCAACGCATATATACACCGTGCCTTCAACACAAAACTTAGTGAAAAAGAACTTAGAACAGAAATATCTATTATCAAACAAATTGGCCAAAATAACGGATATAAACCACAAATCATCAACAAAATGATTGACAAATACAGAAACAAACAGAATCACATAAAACTTACCACTCTTACAAATATAACAAATAACACAAACAATATTTATAGAACAATAGAATATCAAGGTAACATATATAATAAAATCAAAAAAAAATTTAAGAAACACAATATAGTTATAACATCCAAAAGCAACAACACACTAGATAAAATTTTAATTAACAACAAAGATAAAATCAATAAAATGAACGATAATGGAGTTTACAAATTAGAATGTGATACGTGTAAAGCCATTTACATTGGTGAAACAGGGAGATGTTTAAAAACTCGTATAAAAGAACATAGAACACAACAGAGATCTAACTTTGGAAGACATATAATATTTAACAAAGAACACCAATTTAATGAAACAAAAAATCCAACATTACTTCATAAGAAAAATAAAAGTAACCTTTTGGAAATACTTGAACTTTATGAAATTAGAAAATTTAAACATAATCATCCACAAATTTTATGTTTGAATGACCAAATTAACTACACAGAAAAACCTTTATATATGTATTTGAAAAATCCTTTTACTCCACCTAAAAATAAAATTAAAAACCCTAACATATACAATGAACTCAAACCGCAATAACATTTTCCCATATTTCCCTTCCCAAATTTATAATAGATATTTGAACTTTTGGTTTGGGAAATATTCAATTTTAATTTTATTTTATTTTAATCCTATTTTAATTTTTCACATTGACACAACATGACATTAATCACAAAATAAAATGTCAATAACATCAACAATTTTCTTTAAAATATATTTCCTGAAGATGGTTTAAACGTAACCGAAACCGGTAGTAACATTGTGTAAAATACTATCGTCTTGTTAATAAAAGTGCAAAAAATTATTAAATAAACATTTAATTCAAGACGAAAAACATTCCTATAAAATAAAAAATAATTTAAATAATGTGTAACTTACCATGACTAAATTCACTAAAGATACAGCGTTTAAACTAATGTTTCAAACGTACATTAAACCACCCATGTTAACGACGACCATAAAAACCGTAATCGATACCATCAAAGCGGCGAAGAAGCTAAATCCAGACACTATAAAAGTTACTACAATAATAGCCAAGAAGGAGTATCCTAAGGATGTTAATGTGTCTTCCCAAATTGTGAGGTATTGTTCATACAACACGTAAAATAAACTAAAAATTTTAATGAATTAATAGTAATATGTTAAAGTTAAATAACTAAAATTTAAAATCTATACGAATTTAGTTTTCAATTAATAAATAAATAGCGCACTTTGGTTAATTGGGACACATAAAACATAATAATAATAATAATTCAAAAAAAATCGCCTTGCCTTTAATAATGTAGATAAAGGATTGAATCATGGCTTAAATTAATAATAAAGATGTCTTCTTTAAAATAATGTTTGATTTATGTATTATTCAAAAATTATTGAGATAAAAATTGAAATATATAAAATTGCGTTTTAACTTTATTAGACAAGTTATGCCGATTAACTGAATTATTGGACATATTATGCGGATATAAAATACATATAAAACATTTCAGTCTTATAAATTTTGTTCCTATTAACCAACAGACTAATTAAGTGGAGTGCACTGTATATAAAATTATTTTTGCAACTAATTTTAGGGCACAATATTTCGTTCGAAAGCTTAATTCTTTGCAAAAAAAAAATAATAAAAATACTTTGGAAGCATGATTTTAAAAGTTTAATTAGTTCCTCGAGGGCAGGAGATGGAAAAGGGAGAAGTGGGAATACAGATAATTTAAACATATTTGGCAGAGTTACAAAGACAGGATGTCTTCAAGAAGAGATATAGAGGGATGGGAAATGAATAAATAGAACGATTTTTGCAGCTGAAAAAAAATGTATGATAGACTGGCGAAGAAAAGTGTGGAGATATCCACGATTGCGAAATAGATTCTGTATTAAAGTATTAAAAGTGGGGAAGAAGTACAGTTGAAATGGGAAACGACTCTGGAATACATAGTGAGTAGATTTCAATTTGGACAAGATGAGTGTTGAAGCAGACAGAAGTGGCAGAAATTGACCTTAAGATGTTGGGGAAATCTTGAGGGGAGATTTATAATAGGTAATATGACAAGAAGAAGAAAAGGAATATTATAGTAGAGTAGGGTACTCATTTAAGAAATTCCAATGAACAAAAATTAATCCCGTGGGGTAGTTGAAAAGTAGGGATTAAAAAGTGGAAAAGCAGGAACGACGTGATCAAATAAAATAGGAGAGATATAACAAGATATAACAGAAAAAGAAAATAATATGATGGCAAGTATGAAGATCTTTGCAATTATTGCATAAAGAATAAAGAAAGGATTTGCATATTGTGTGGGGATGATTGGGAGATAATTAACAATATGTGATCTGGACTACGAAAAGGTACCTATGGTTAGAAATCATGTTTCCGAGAAAACAGCTGTTAAAGATAACAAGTCGTGTGCGTGCGTGGTACCTTGGCTCTCCACCTCTCTTTAGACGTCCACTATTACAATAAATATTTTTGTACCTTGTTCAAGTGATTTCCCCTAAATAGCTAATTTTGTGAACGTTGAAAAAGTCAGAATAATACGTGCTGCTTTTATATTTTCGAGATCGTGGTTTGTCGTTGTTGTGCAGCTAATTTAAAATTGTTTGTGAAAATGCAGAATGGATTTAGAAGAAGAATTTAAAGCAGTGGAGAAACAATATTTTACGGATTGCGATGAAGATTACGAAGATCAAGGTAGAGGTGCAGGTTCTAATGAATAGTGTCGCCCCTTCATCCCCCTCCGGTCATTATGAGGCAGTTTCTGCTGAAGATCTTATTTGGTACGACTGGGGTAACTATATCAAACAATTTTATAAGCCATTGGTTGGTATGAATACCATCATTTTAAAATTTCAAGAGATGGCGTTCAAGTGAAACTGTTTGCCGTTTCTGAAAATACTGCTGAATTCGAATTACTGCTAAGTCCAGTAGATAATCTAATGCCAACTGTTATTATTCCTGAAGGTCTCAGTCTGGAAAGGCAGTGGTATATTTACAATAATTTGAGAGATGGTTCACGACAAAGAAACAGCTGACTCAATTGCACCTCTACCAACACAGAAAATACATCAAAAAAGGAATGCAGCGTCCACATCAACAAACAAAACATCCAAGTCAACGAAAAAAGCTGAAAAATCCACAAAACAATAAAGAACAACTGAACAAAAGGGGATATCCGCCCCAAAAAAAATTAATGAATGAAATAAAGATTTGAAAAAAAAAAACAAAAGAAAGAAGAAACATTGAAAAAAGTCCAAAGGAAAAAAAGAAATGTTGAAATTAATTTTTTCCTTGCATTTATGTAATTTATGTTGAACTTGTGTAATTTGTTACAAAGATATTAAAAATAGGAATTTATGGTTTGTTTGATAGAAAAAGGCGTTAAATTTTCAATTTTTTACAAATTTTCATTAAAAAACATCGATTTTTCCGACCACAGGTGCAAAGGGTCAAAAAAAAGCAATTTCTTCATCTATTTACAATTTTTTTCGCGATTCTTATAATTCATGTTTAACTTAAAGGATGATTTCCAGTAAAAGTTTCAAACTTAGGAGTCCGCGGTTTGTTCCATTGGAAAATACGTTCAATTTCGATCAAAAAACAAAAATTGATTTTTCCGACCATAGGTACCTTTCCGTAGTCCAGGTCACATATGTGGAAATATATGGACTTTTAAGGTATGGACTTTGAAGCTTGTGCTAGATTGAGCGGGAAAAATAAAGATTGGTTTAGTTGGGTTGGGTTAAGTTTAGCTGAATTAAGTATGAGTAGAAAATAACTACTCATACTTACTCTAACCCCCCCCCCCCTGACGCGGTGAGTTAAGATAACTTTTAAGCAGAAAAATAGTTCTGCGTCTTTGAAAAATGGACACACTTTGATGTGAAGAGGATATGAGGAGAAAGGTGGTCCCTTAACCACCCCTAGGTCCGGTATGTAAAGTTTTAAAATTGAATTCATAAAATGACTTGTCTATTTTATTATTGGTTTTCTGGTTAACACAAATGGAGTGGAAGGGAGGAGTGTTTTCGTCTTTATGAAGAAGAAAAATGGCAATTTGGTTGGATCAGGTTGAGAGGATGTTAGACAAACGCGCAGTAGACTGATGGCAAAAACGCGGAAGCGTATTTCCAGTCTATCATGTGGGAATCAGAGGAAAGGGGTTTTTAGTGGGTTGGAGTCTATCTTTGAATCTCCACACTATCCAGTCTTTCAAAAACTCCAGACCGGATGTCTGTTTGCAGATTTTCTCCGACCTCGTTAAAAAAAGTATGAGTAGAAAAGTTTTAAGATTTCGTGAGAATGTTGGAGGAAGATTTATGCTGGAATGAACGTGTACGGATAACAAGAAGGAAAAGAACACATTATATATTAGCAGAAAAACTACAAAGAAGAAGAGTCACTACTATTGGAGAGTTGAAGAAGAGGGTAGAGAAATATAAATGGTATGATTGTACCATTTAAATTTAATAGGGTATGTAATATTTAAATTTTTTTTTAATAATTTAATTAAAATTATATTAATTTCAGTTTAAAATTAATTTAATTATTTATTTTTAAGTTTCGAGTAGGTGGTGCTATCTTTTGGGGATACGAAATAATCAATCAATACAAATATGAATTTTGATAAATTAAATTTATTTTACAATTTACAATAAAATTAAGCTATTATTATATTGTTAATTAATTTATTGGCTAATTATAATTATTACGAAACCTTTTTCTTATTTCTGCCTGTAAAAAAGTTAAATAAATTAAAAAATATTAATATATAAAATATTAATAAAAATTAAATTAAAAATAAAAAAATTTGAGAGATTTAATAAAAAATTTACCTAGAAAACTAAGCATCACAGGTAAAAACACCAATCCGTGTAAAGCCCCTATAATAACGATCCCCAAATACATCCGGAAATAGAATATTTTAAAAATTTGAGATTTTGAGAATGCTAAAACGATAATTCCGCAGAATTTTGTTAATGTTATCCCAGAAAGAACCTAAAACAAAAAATTTTGATTAACCAATTCATTAAGTAATAAAAAAAAGACTTACAGAACTTCCCATGTTTGCTAAAGCATCACTTGCTCTATCAATCGCTGTTACTTCCTTGGATTTTTCGAAAGAATTTACTATGTGGCCACAAAATTCGACTGCTATACCCACAGCCTAAAAAATTATTTAATTTTTTAAATTATATTAATTTAAATAATGTGTAACTTACCATGACTAAATTCACTAAAGATACAGCGTTTAAACTAATGTTCCAGACGTACATTAAACCACCCATGTTAACGACGACCATAAAAACTGTAATCGATACCATCAAAGCGGCGAAGAAGCTAAATCCAGACACTATAAAAGTTACTACAATAATAGCCAAGAAGGAGTATCCTAAGGATGTTAATGTGTCTTCCCAAATTGTGAGGTATTGTTCATAGAACACGTAAAATAAACTAAAAATTTTAATTAATTAATAGTAATATGTTAAAGTTAAATAATTAAAATTTAAAATCTATGCGAAATTAGTTTCCAATTATAGCGTACTTTGGTTAATTGGAACACAAAACATAATAATAATTCAAAAAATCGCCTTGCCTTTAATAATGGGGGGCTTAAATTAAAAATAAAAATGTCTTCTTTAAAATAATATATGATAACTGCTGTTTTATCACAAAAATTATTGAGATAGAAATTGAAGTATGTAAAATTCTGTTTTAACTAAGATAACTTAGCTAAATTAGATAAATTGGGTCGAATTATTATATAAATAACCGAATTATTGGACTTAATAATCGAATATAAAATACAGAAGAAAAGAAATTTTACCTAACACACGTAGAGACAGGAATAAATATGAAAAGAAATGATAGCTACGCTGGAATCATTTCTTTTTATATTTATTCCTGCCTCTACGTGTGCTGGGTAAAAATTCTTTTCTTCTGTTTTCATTTATATGTGTTACACGTAAAAATTCCAATTAATATTTAATAAAATAAGTACAAAACATTTCAGTCTTATAGATTTTGTTCCAATTAACAAGCAGACCAATTAAGTGGAGTGCACTGTACATAAAATTATTTTCACAACTTCGGAACTAATTTTGGAACACGATATCTCATTCAAAAGCTTAATTCTTGGCAAAAAAAGATAATAAAAATACATTAAAGGGATGATTTTAACAGTTTAATTAGTTCCTCAAGGGCGGGAGATGGAAAAGGGAGAAGTGGGAATACAGATAATTTACATATTACCTATTGAGAGTAAAATGGGGTGAATTAAAAAGGCAAGATGTCTTCAAGACTAGATATGGAGGCAAGCGAAATGAATAGATGGAAAGATTTGAGCAGCCGAAAGAAAATGTTTGGTGAACTGGCGAGGAAAAGTGTG
The DNA here is from genome assembly GCA_036711965.1 of Onthophagus sagittarius. Classification (NCBI taxonomy): domain Eukaryota; kingdom Metazoa; phylum Arthropoda; class Insecta; order Coleoptera; family Scarabaeidae; genus Onthophagus; species Onthophagus sagittarius. The sequence continues at coordinate 12,606,838 of JASERS010000002.1, read as the reverse complement.
GAGAAATCCAAGATTGCGAAGGAGATTCAGCATAAGTATTAAAAGTGGGTTAGAGGTGAAATGGGAGATTCTGGAATACATTGTGAGTAAATTTGAACCTGGACAGGATGAGTGTGTTGCAAAAATGTTAAGGTGAGATATTATTTTGCTAAAGTAGTATATTCATCTGAGAAACTCCAATGAAGAAGAATCAACATCATGGGGGGAGTCGAATATGAAATGAAGAAAGGCCGAATAGATATTGCATAGAAGATAAAGAATGAATTTGCATATTTTGTGAGGATGATTAGGAGACAATTAACCATAAGTTGAAATGTAATAACGTGTGGGCGATGGGTATGGACTTCGAGTATGTGCTGGATTGAACGGGAGAAGATAAAGAATGGATTAGTTGGGTTGGGTTGAGTTTAGTTAAGTATGAGTAGAAACATTATCGTAAGATTTGTTATTTGAAGGATGATTTATGCTGGAATAAAGGTGTACAGATAATAAGAAGGAGAGGCACAAAATGCTAGAGTAGGTTACTCACCAGAGAGAGAACACAGAAAAGGAGTTAATACTGTGGGAGAGTTGAAGGGTAAATTTGGAAAAGTGGCCAAATAGTTATATATAGTTAGGAACAACATGCTCAGATAGAATAAGGGAGATATAACAAATAAAGAATCATAATGACCAAGGAAATTTCGGGGTATTTGATGGAGGAGGGTAGAGGAAAAGAAATAGTATGAAAATAGTTGCTTGAAAATAGTTGCGAAAATAGTTGTTATATTGTGTGAGGATGATTAGGAAACAATTAACTATATGAGGAAATGTAACGATTTGAGAAAGTATGTTTTAAAAAATCAATGAAAAATCAAACCCAGCTGATACTATATCACGCGAAATCAAACAATACTCCACCGCAAACAGAAGAAAAGTGCAAAACACGATGACAAATTGACAATAATAGAGACAAAATCAAAAGAAATTGGACGTTGCCATCAATCCTTTGGAGAAGTCAAACTAATCCTCGAACGATTTTCTTCTTTAACAGCAATGGTTTCATAAAGATAATGATAATACATTTCATATAGATAACGATAAAGATTCATAAACAATTGCCGAAAATTAATTCAAAAAGAAGGTTATCTTACGATCGAAAGAATGAAGACAACGTTAATCAAAATTGTAGAAGAAGTACAAAAAGAAAAACACCAGGAAGAAATAAGATTGTTACAGAAAAATTCTCAAATCGATAAGTAAAGTCCAAACTATTTCAATTTTTACAAAATATATAAGGAGCTAGACGGGAAGATACTAAGGGTTGGAGACTTTAAAAATCCTTGTTATCTTACGACGAAAAACACCCAATCATTTTTCAAAAAGAAAAAGAGACTTTATCATTTACGTCAGGGAAGAAAAACTTTGAAGATCCTTAGTAAAAACAAATTCGTTCTTCGAAAGCAACACTTACAATTAGACAAGGACCTCGACCAAGATGAAAAACTGTGTGGTCTATCGTAAGCTTCTTTCATCTGAAAAAATCAACGATTCGGGAACCGCTCCATGTAAATCGTTACTCAGGTTTTAAAGTTATCTTTACAAAAATCTATAATTTTAACCATATTGGTTCGTTCCAAAAAATTCTGCTAATTGTTAAGGGGCGGTGGTAAAGAATTTACCACTTGCCCATTGCCCATAGTCATAAATATTACATCAAAACATGCCTTGTATTCATAAATAAATATACCGTGGATCATATTAAAGAGTGTTAAGATATTCTTTTTCCTATTTGTAGAAAGAAGCTGTAAAAATGTTTTGTACTAAAACTGTTTGGACAAATAACTGTCCAATTTTTACTAAATTTAAAGGGAAACTAACAGAGATTAGTTGTTTAGAAGAAAGTGATAGAAGTTTTATTATTCTTTTTCATTAAAATTTTATTTATATATTTTATTATTGAATTTTTCTTTTGTATTGAATTTTTTTTTTTTGCTTTTTTTCAGCATTGTTTTTTATATATTTTTTTCTCTTCTATTTTTGTTGTTTGTAATCTGCTGAGCGTTATAATGTCGAGGATGTTTGTCGGACACTTAAATGTACACTGACTTCTACCAAAATTAAATAGCGTGTCTCAAATTCTATACGACAGGAAATATGATGTAGTTTGTATTTCCGTAACATGGTTATCTCCCTCTATATCCAATAATATGATTCATTCACGACGAATATAAATATTACAGAAAGCATAGAGCTGGGCGTGGAAATGATGTGCCTGTATATATGCGCCATCATCTGCGGGGTGATCTAATTGATTGTATTGCTGGGTTTCAATAAAGGCCAAATCAAATACGATTCTGATTTTATGATTAATTTTGAATTTAAGATGTTTTATGATTAACTGTTGTGTCTTGATGATCTAAACATAGATCTTCTAAATTTGAATAACGCAAACACCAAAAGATCAGTTTTGGAGTCACTTGATATGATATAGTTCAGGGGTGTAAAAAAAATAAGTTACCATTCTTCATGAAAATAGGTCTAAATTTTTTGGTTTACTGCACATTTTTTACTGCACATAAATAGCTTTGTAACTTAATGCCAAAATGACAACGAGTTTCCAAGCTTTTTGAGCTACCACTGCATAATTTACCAACAAGTGTTAGGTAGCAAAAGATTAAATACAAAAGACAATAGATTTACCATTCAAAATAGTGAATCAAACTCCGCCTCTTTAATTTGCTACTTGATGGACAGAGATAAAACATTTTCTGATACGTGGCTGAGAGATTTAGCTTTTCTTGCAGATTTTGCATTATAATTAAATGGTTTAAATTTACAATTGCAAAAAACAAGATAATATTTGAAATGATCAGTACCATTAATGCATACAAAACAAAATTTAGTGTGTTAATAGAAGATCTTCAACAAAACAATTGACCTATAAAAATACCAAAATTGTAGTTTTACCATTGAAACCGTTAGTGACTTTGTAGCCAGGTTTCAAGATTTTGAAAAGTTAAAGATTTTCAGTATTTGGCTTTTCCTTTTAAAAAGAATTTGAATATAAAACATGTTTCCGAAAAAATTAATCCTAAAAGTCAAGGAACTTGATGACTATGTTTGGAAATATGTTAAAGATCGTATGGGTCCACATATTTAGGTGAATCAGCGTTTTCTTATTTAAAACTTCTCATAATTGATTCTCATGTTGAACACTTATTACTGTTAGTCTATTAGTGATGCGACGAGTCAGCGAGAATCGAGTTTCGACTCGATTCTTCTAACTACTCGAGTAGAATCGATTCTAAACATTCTTGTACTCGATCCTAAGAATCGATTCCTACTCGATTCCGACTCGATTCCTACTCGATTCCTACTCGATTCCGACTCGATTCTAAGAATCGATTCCAATTCGATTCTGAGAATCGATTCCGACTCGAGTCGGAGTATGAATCCGACTCGATTCTAAGATCGATTCCCACTCGAATCGGAATACGAGTCCGACTCGATTCTATGTGTCAAGTTGGACTCGAGTCAAAATTCAGTTCCACTCGAATATATTAATTCTAAAAATAGCTCTTAATTAATTTATTATTTATTAATGTCATGAATGAGAAAACGACAAAATGACCTTTTACTATTATACGATATTTATTGTTTTATTGTATGGCAGTTACGTTTCTATAAATTGAAAATCCAGGAATATTGTTTTACTTTAGATAATTTAAGACATATAAAATTTATAAAATGCATAGATGAGATCGATTTTTGGAACCCATTTATGTATGTAATCCGTCACGACGTCGCGCCGTGCCAAAAGACGGTGTCATAGAGCTATCAACTGATATTTGATTGAATATACTTCCATCATTCAAATCATTTTATTTTATTTATATTGTACAGAGTGGTAATGAACGACATGCATATGTTATATTCTTCTAATGCATATATGGTGTGCATCAGAAGGAATGCTCAGACCAAAAAGCTGAAGAAAAGCACGAAGTTTAAATACAATGTCAAAATTAATTCAAACAAAAATTTGTGTTTGATATAACAATGAGGACCACGATAAAATGGTATATTAATTTGAAATAATTATTCAAACAAAACACCAGAAAAAAACGCAAAATAAAAAAGTTGCTTTACCACTTTATGGTAACCATGCGACGCATTTTTGATCGCATGTTTTTCAGAAAAAAAAAAGTATTTTATTTTTATTCATTTATTGATCTTATCTATTAAAAGGTTGGGATGGATTACAAAATAGAAAATAAAATGCAACATAACTACAAATAATATAAGATAATAAATAATAAATTTACTGTTTGCAACTATTTAAAAATAAAATCATGTCAATTTTTTTTGAACCTAAAAGATTGCGCCTACGATTGCAAAGCAAACCAGCTTTAGAAAAAACGCGCTCAGATGGCACCGATGTGGCTGGTATGGAAAAATATTTTGTAGATATTTGATACAAATCTGCATTTATATCTTTCCGCTTCAACCAAAATAAAAGAGGATTTGAATTTCGAGGCTCATATGGTAAATCCAAATAGTGCAATAATTGTCCTGCCGCCGATGAATCCACATGTTTTGTATGTGCTGACACTTTGCTGTCTAAAAAGTTCCATAAACTTGATTTTCCGTCACAATTTCCGGGTTCCGCATTTTCAACAGTTTCCTGCATCTCCGGCGGCGCAATTGTACATAATTCGTTTTTAAGCACATCCTTAGCTTCGTTTGCCTTTGCAACATCCAAAAATGCAGCGATCTTAAATCTGGGGTCAAGTAAAGTGCTCACTGCATACATTGCCGTACTCTCTACTTTATCAAACCTGACATTTAAGTTATTAATGATATTTCTTTTTAAATTCATGCCAAGCGTAGTAGATGGCCGAATACTTTCTAAAGCATGATGTAGCCCTCTTATCAACGGAATTATGCAGGAGAGTGTGGGATATTGCTCTCCTGATAAAATTCTTGTCATTTCTTGAATGGGTTGTAATATATCGATGCAGTTACCGATTTGATCCCATTGACATTCACTTAAATTATTAGGTGCTGCGGGCAAAGCTGATAACGCAGCTGCCAACGGTACTCTTACAAATTTTAGTCTTTCATGCATGAAATAGGTTGAATTCCATCTAGTGGTTACATCTTGCTTCAATTTTAATTTCGGTAGGTTCATTTTTTCTTGAATTTCTGCTAAAGTATTAGCGCCCGATGAACTTCTTTTAAAATAACCTACTATTTGCCTACATTTTTCAATCAAAATGCAAAGCTCGTTGTCAGCTTCAATTGAATTTTGAACAATCAAATTTAATGTATGCGCATTACATGAAATTTGTTGAATGTTTAAAAGTGTAACAGCTTTTTTGATGTTTGCTGCGTTATCCGTTACAATTGCTGTCACTTTATCCATCAACTTCCACTTATCGGCCAATGTTTTTCGTAAAATGTTAGCTAAATTTTCAGCCGTATGGGACTTTTTAATTTCAATAGTAGATAGAATAACTGTTTCCAAATTAGAATTATATATGTAATGACACGTTATTGCAATAAAGGATTTTGTACTGTCAGACGTCCAAGTATCAGTGGTGATAGATACATAAGGCACATGCTTCATCTTTTCCAAAAAAGCAGCCCGCGCAACAGAATATCTGTCTGTTAACAACGTTTCAGATAATGTTTTTCGACACGGTAAGGTATAATTAGGGTTTAAGGAAGTTACAAAATTTTTAAAACCTGGGTTTTCTACAATTTGTAATGGTTGAAGATCTGTGCATATCATATTCACCAAGGCTTGATTAATTTTGTTAGTATTTTGATTTGAAGAAAACTGGAGCTTACGTTGTGTTACCGATTTACGAACACTACTTGAAATTAATGCAGTAGTTTTGATACCATCACATGTTGATGTTGACGCTTCTAATATATTTTCACTATCGATTTCCATATTGTTTTCCCCGGTATTGCTACAGTATTGTATGGGGTGGCTTGTCTTTAAATGTCTCGTTAAATTGGTTGTATTTCCAAAATCTTTAAAAGTTTGTTTACACAAATTGCATTTCACACGATGTGTTGTTTTGTCCTTTATAAAATAATCCCATACCACAGACTTTTTTGGCGGCATGCTAAAATCTTTGTAGGTAATACTCTAATCTAGAATTAGGTAATTGTTAATTGTTATTTTTTATCTATTCTATGTTATGAATTTACCTCATTGACGGAAGATAATAACAGAAAATAATTAAATATTTTAAAACAATGTGCAGTTCTCAACTTACGACGACTCGTTCTATCGGCGACTGACAAAATCCGGTATACATACGTATATTTTTTTTAAGTCTAGGCAATGCGGCGCGCCGAGTTGTCGTCACGATGCGGCGTCTTGTTTAGCCTATTTGTACATATACAAACGATATAAAGTATCAAATCAATAGGATATACAGTCAACGCCCGCTTAACGTACGTTCGCAGATACGTACAATACGTTTTTTGCCCTCATGTTAATAACTTGTCAATAACTTATTAAATAAGCGGTTATTGACTGGATTGTTAGGCTTTACTTCAAAATCTTTTTATTGTTAATTGTCTAAAGCCAATCTTCATTTTTTCTACATATGTACATGGTTTTGTAACAAGTAAACGCATCACGAAGCATATGTACAACATCAAAACTTTGTTCCAAATTTGGGTCTACATTCTCTACAACATCGATGAGAGTTTCCATTTTATTTAACTTAAAGTTTAATTTTAATACAATTTCTTTGAGCAGGACAACGTTGAAGATGACGTTAATAGGAATCTATATTTTTTGTTGAGAACTACTGTCTGCAATATGTCCATGTTTTTATCAAACCTTTCTAAGATTTTTTTAAAGTATTTTTTTCGTTAACAGGAAAAACAGTTGACATTTCATCTCTGTTGATAGATGACACTTTTTTCTCATCTAATATTTCACCCAATTTTCGTTTTGATCACATAATATGTTGCATGCGTTCTAACGTAATATAACAAAAAAAATTTATTTTAACAATATACTTTACGAATCGATACCGCGTTGGAATCAATTCGAACTCGATTCTCAAAAACGGAATTGATTCTTTAGAATCGAGTTCGACTCAATTTTCAAAATAGATAGAATCGATTCTAAAGAATCGAGTTTGACTTGATAATGGAATTGATTCTTAAGAATCGAGTCCGAGTCGATTCCCAAAAATAGAATCGATTGTAAAGAATCGAGTCTGACTCGATTCTCAATAATGGAATCGATTCTCAAGAATCGAGTCCGACTCGATTCCGACGCGGTTTCGATTCCAAGACTGGATCGAGTCGGACTCGATTCTCAAAAATGGAATCGATTTTTAAGGATCGAGTCGAGTACTCGATTCTTTTTAAATCTGACTCGAGTCGACTCGATTCCAAAAGTTGCCGACTCGTCGCATCACTATAGTCTATTGTGAGTTCTTGGCTGAAGGAATGCAGATATGTTCCGTTGTTTATGCCAATCATCAACACCAGAAATTAGGCCACCGCATCTGATAATTTTGTTGAAATCCAGGATATTCTGGATTAACGATTCTTTAAAGTGCACGTAGATTATATGGAAAATTAGTGATCAAGATATTATGTTTTGTCACATTGACAGCAAGTGTCTTCCAGCTGGGCCATCGTTTTCTATATATATATAGATTAATCTTCTTTTTATGAATAGGATTTCACTAACTATTTGCATCAGTTTAAACTTGATTCTATTCTCAGTATGGATATTGATCAGAAGATTTTTTTCAACCAAGCAACATCGGATTAGTCACAAGACTTAAAATACCGTCGTTGACAGATAATATCAGCTACTGTGCAAAAAATCATATTAAGTATAAAGAGTAAGTCTATTGGGTCGAATGGTATCTCCATACATATACCTAAGCTTGTACTCTCTTATGTGCTCCAATACATAACGCACATAATGAATAGCTACATAGAGTGCAATTATTTTCCTGTATAGTGGCTTCTGTCTAAAAGTTTTCGCTATCGTCTTATATAGACTTATGTACAATCAGCATACTTCTCGCGCTTAGTAATGTTTTGGAAAAGATTATAAGTAGTCAGTTGAGGAAACATCTAGAGCTTAATAATATTTTTCCAGATTTTCAATCAGTTCAACTGCTTTGCTGCACATTACAGACGATCTTATAAGAGCTAAAGATACAAATAATATTAGTATATTAGTACTTCTAGACTTTAGCAAAGCGTTTGATATCGTTAATCAGCTCGTTTTACTGGCTGTTCTTCGCCATATTGGATCATTGATTGGGATGATATGCTGCTACTTGACAAACCGTAGACAGTGAGATTAAGTGGTAAGTGCTCTGATTTTTCTGATGTTACGAGGGGTGTACCACACGATTCGGTACTGAGACCACTGCTTTTCTGTATCTACACGATCTTGTTACCCAAATGTTTCAAATTCTCAAATGTTCATCAATACGCCGATGACACTCAAGTATATCTTATAATTAGTTAAATTGTATCGCTAATATTGAATCCAGACAAGAGTATGGTATTGTTGTTGTTCGGCAAAGACAAGGAGATTGAATCTTTGATTCACAGTGTTGATGTCAGATTGGGTGGCACGAGTATTCCTATAATGTCACAATCCAAAAATCTGGGATTACTCATTGACAATTCTTTTAGGTATTGTATCGATATTTTTAGTGTTAGATTGAAGATGGTCTTATGCCAAGCCATCGTACTTTCGTTATACTGTGCCCCAGTTGTTGGTCTATGTCTTGATGCAGTCGACGTTGTTGATCTATGTCTTGGTGTAGAGAGTGCAGAATGCATGCATGCAATTTATTTTCAATATACGAAAGTATGATCATATTTCCCATAAATTAGTTGCACTGAAGTGGCTCAACATACGTGATTGTGTAGTATTACAGTCTTTAGTTTTGCTTAATGGAATTTTGGTTTCCGAAAATCCTCCATATTTATCCCGTAAAGTGACATACAGAAGTACACTTCCTGCTCATAAAACGGCTTTATTTAAGATCTTTTACCTATAATATATACTCCATGTACAACTCTCTCACTCAGAGTATTAAAAATGTGTATATCATATATGTCATTGATGATATATATCATTTTTAATTGAATTCGTACTGCTGTATTTTTGTTATGTTATGCTTTTAGGAAAATAAAGATATTTATTATTATCACTGATGTAAAATTACGGTAATTTATAATTTTTTTAAATATCTGCTATAAATTACGTTTTTCTTTCCCAAAATTTATTCTCACGTAATATAATAATTTTTTGATAAATTATTTCGGTAACCTTTTTATTATTTTGATTTAATAAAACCGTTATACAGGCTACAAAAGAAGATTTAAATATATCTGTAACCTTTGTCATCGCACAAAACCCTTTTTTTAAGATAATTTGTGTATGGAAAACCCGATTTGATTTTAGGGTTGGATATGTCGTATTATAATCACATATTACATGCTATAAACAAGGTGTAATGCAAGAGTAACCAGTTTGTATTTATTTAAACAAAAAGGTAATTTTTCCGTTTGAACTACAGGACATCCATAAATTGGCGAATGAACAATATTTAGTGACATTCTTCGTTTGATTCTAAAGTGAAAAACTTAATTTTAAAATGTTGTAACATGCCTCATTTGTCTTCAGGAGGTTCCCAAAGTTCAGATAATTATTCAATAAACAATTATTAGTATTCAATATCTGTTGATAAACAAGATGTAATAAGATACGAAAAAATGTGAAGTCCTACAAAGGCAAAGTCTTCTGGAAGTATTTCAAGTTTTCCAGCAATGGTATCGGGTCTTCTGATAGATTTGATACATCTTTATAGACAATACCAATTCTTTCAAAAGCTGTATTAAGTCGTTTAGAAGCATTTCACATCTTCCAGAGGCAATATCAGAAGCATTTCAAGTCTTTTAAAAGCAGTATCAAGTCTTCTGAAAGCATTTCAATTTTTTTTTAGAAGCAGTGTCAAGTCTTTTGGAAGCATTTCAAGTCTCGTGAAAGCAATTGCAGAAACAGTGTTAAGTCTTCCAGAGGCAGAGTCGAGTCTTCTGGAAGCAGCTCAAGTTTTCTAGAAGCGTTTCAAGTCTTCTATAAATAATATCAACTCTTCTAGGAGTATTGGAAGTGTTTTGAAAGCATTTCAAGTCTTCCGGAAGCAATGTCACGTCTTCCAAAGATAGTATTGAGTCTTCTAGAAGTTGTTTAAGTCTCCTGAAAGCAGTATCAAGTTTTGGTGGAAGCATTTCATGTCTTCTGGAAGAATTTCAAGTCCATATTATATTGAATCAAATTGGTTCTTTCAAGTCGATTTGAAAATAATCTAGGATATTTTCCAATTAATTTCTTTTAATGTGTAGTCGGTATCTGATATTTTCTTAAGACATCCCTATTTAATTTGTTACTTATTCATTCCAGCTGGTTGATATATCATCACTTTATCCTCTTCATTGAAAATAACTTCTTTTTCCTTTTTTATCGTAATAATATGACTATTTTGATGTGTTCTGCACTGTATCACTAATTCTGTTGTAGTGTCATTGACCACTACATTTAAAGGACCAGTTAAAGTGATTGTGCATACGCAGATAATAGTATCGGTAATTTATGAAAAATTGGTTTGGTAATTTACAGTAAATTATGGTAAATATTTTGGTAATTTACAAGGTAAATTACAAATTCACGTCACTGATTATTATTATTATATTCTCCAGGCATAGCAAAAATTCCTTGCATAAAAATGTTAGGTTACGATGTCGTTTCAGCCGAAGCAGAGATCAAAGCTGAATTTCGGTTTTGGCGGTAAATATCGGATTCAACGGTAAATATCGGTTTTAATCGAACACCATGTACCCTACTGAGATTGGTATTATACTCGGTTCGTTGTTTTGCTCTCAAATAGATAAATATCGAGAAAAATTTATTTTGTTATTGGTAGAGTTTCAGTATAAAAGTTGAAATATATTCTTAACAATATTTCTGTTTTAAATTTTTGTTCTCAGTTGCATAAATATCGAAACAATTCGAAATGGTTAAATTAGATGAAATCATTATGTTATAGTTAATTAACGAATTGTGAAATCGGTCATGCCCACTTTCACATTCCTAATGGATCACACTTTCAATCGAAATCTTTGTAAAATAGAACAACCGATATATTTAATTAATACATTATCGGCGATTGAATCAAAATCATTAAATATTACGAAGCGACCCGAACTTTCAAATGAGATATAAAAAAATAAAATCCGCGAAACCGTTCTTACTTATAATTGATTTAATCTAAATTCTTTTTTTTTATTAGAAACTAAAGTTTCGCCCGTTCCTATATTCATTCCGACGGTTGTACAAGGTCGACGAGAAAATGAATTGAGATTGATCATTTTACGATTTCGATAGCAGAAACTATGTCAAATAAAATGACGGGATAGATCTCGATAATCTTGTTGATCTTTTCCGAGTTATGACCACTCTAAAAAGGCCATTCTTGTATTATTTTAATGCTTTAATAGAATTAATTTTATCTTGATATGTAACAAAGGATTAAACTTAATAATAAACAAATATTTCTTAATAAATATTTCATCTAGTTGAGTACGAGAAATATTGGAACTAACTTCACATAGATAAATTTAAAACTTACCTATAAGGGAAAATTTCAACATCAGGTTCATTTAATGTTAAAGTTAAATTATCTGCAATTATTCTAGCGTATCTTAAAGCTTCGTAATAATCTTTCGAAGTCTTTAAAACTGTGTGATAAGACATTACGTGAGATTGAAGTATGTAAGAATTGTCGTTTTCATCTGTGATGTAATTTATTCCCTAAAAAAAAAGACGAAAATCAACTAAAATCGATATACAACGAAAAATATATTTACATCGTAATAAGAAGCGTGTCCAGCTTTGCTGCACATATCATCAGGATTATCGTTGAGAAAATAGTTTAAATACTTTGGAAAGTATTCTTGGAAATCATCGTTATCGGATCTTCCGCATGTATCGCAAATCTTGCGATCGGTGACTGTGTGGGGACAAAAAGTGTCGTTGCTCAAGAAATATTTGCAACATTTGTCGTTTAAACTCCAATCTCGGTAGTCATCGATCCAAGAAGATGCGGGGCGAGCTACGTATGTGCTAAAAAAAAATAACAGATTATTTAAGTTATAAATTAATTAAAGTCGGTTTCAGAATTTTATGGCTTTTCATCATCATTTTACTTTATCAATTTTTATATTATTTATTAATGGAAGAGATCAATTTATTCATGAAAGACCATCTCATGGATGTGGAAGGGAGTGAATTGATTCCTATGTTAATGACGATGTAATCTTTACAGAGAATGGAGACAACTCATGGTTGCTTTACACTCAGTATATGTAAGATTAAAGTCTTGAATATGAACATGTGCACCATAAAAATCAAAACCGTTATTACATCTAAGTAGTCAGTCTGGAAGTAGGTGCACAAGCACCCATACACAATTTCTAATGGTTTCAAATACTTCCAGAACACTCGCTACTGCTTCTACAAGACTTGAACTGCTTCCAGAAAACTCGATACTGCATCTAGATGACTTTGTCATTGCTTCCAAAAGACTTGACATTCTTTCAGAAAACTTGAAATGCTTCACAAGACTTGAACTGCTTCTAGAAGACGCTTTAAAAGTATTGATATTATTTTCAGTAGACCTCAAAAGCTTCCGGAAGACCTGAAATTGCCTCTATAAATCTGACATTGCTTCTGGAAGAGTTGATAATACTTCCAGAAGATTAGAAATACTTTCGAAAGACTTAGTACTGCTTCTAGAAGGCTTAAGATATTTGCAAAGTACATGATATTGTCTCTTGAAATTTTGACATTCTTCCAGAAAACTTGTAATGCTTCAAAAGGTTTGGTACTGTTTCTAGAATACTTGGAATACTTGGATACAGAATACTTTAAATACTTCATTAAAAATTTACTATAATTTTGACCACAACTCATCTGTTGCGATATCAGACAGATAAGATTGCACTAGAGCACCACTTTTGTCGTCAAAATTATAAACATTGCGAAGTATAGCAATAAGAATTGGAGCAGATACTGTACCTAATTCACGAAATAAAACCAAAAATAATAATATACAGTACTCACGCTTTTCAAATCTATCAGATAGATATTTATGTATTTAACTACCCCATCAAAAGTGCACCTATCCTTACTAATCCAAACTAACAAGGGTGCAATAAGTACAAAATTTTTTTGTGCTTATTTGCACATGCAAAATTTTTTATGGGCGCAGAACACAGCTTCTACAAGACTTCAACTGTTTTCAGAAGACTTGATACTGCTTCCAAAGAAATTGAAATGCTTCCAAAATAATTGAAATGTTTCAAGAAGACATGAAATGTTCCTAGAAGACTTGATACTGCTCTCAGAAACTTGAAATACTTCTAGAAAACTTGATATTACTTCCAGAAGATTTCAAACGCTCCCAGATGATTTCGAATACTTCCAGAAACATTAATAGAACACTTAGAAGACTTGATGCTGCTTTTAGAAGACTTGAAATGTTTTCAGCAGGCTAGAAGTATTTCCAAAAGACACGATACTACCTCTGAAAGACTGGCTACTGCTTCTGCAAGACTTAATATTGTTTCTGGAGTACTTAAAATCAAGATATTTTCCAGAAAATTTGTCATGCTTCAGAAAACTTAATACTGCCTTTAGAAGATCTGAAATGCTTCCAGGAGACTTGATATTGCTTTCAAAAGAATTTAAATTTTGCAAAAGACTTGAGAAGCCTTAGAAGACTTACTACTGCTTCCAAAAGAATTCAAACGCATACACAACACTTGATATAATATTAATAATATCTGTTTATTGATGAACATATTTATCAACAACAATAACAATAATGAAAAGAATACAATTCAACATCATCCAAAAAAGGGTTGAGTCAATGTAGTCTAAATAGACTGTTATAAATGCAAAAATAAAATAAAAAAAAAACAAAATAACAAAATAAAACTTAAATTTAAAGAGTAGATGAAATAAAAATTATAATAATACAATGTTGCTCCCAAAAGACATGAAGTTCCTCCAAGAAATTTTAACTGTTTCCAGAAGACTCAACTACATCTAGAAAACTTGATACTGCTTCTACAAGACTTGATATAATTTCAGAAGACTTGATACTGCTTTTAGAAAACATAAAATGCTTTCAACAGACTTGATGTTGCCCCTTGGAGATTTGCTACTGCTTCTAGAAGACTTGATATTGCTTCCAGAAGACGTGAAATATTTCCAAACAGTTATAATGGTTTTCATTATAAAAACATGACACTCTCAAAGACTCTTCAAGACTTGCTATTGTATGCGGAGGACATCTTTTTCTTATACTTTTTGTTTCAATTTTATACTTTTTATTTAAATACTTTTTGCTTCCAAATTTTATAGTCAGTAGCAAGTCTTGAAGAATCCTCTGGAAACATTTTAAGCCTTCTGAAAGCATTTTAAGTCTTTTAAAAACAATATAAAGTCTTACAGAGTTAGTATCGAGCCTTCTGACAGCAGTTCAAGTCTTCATTTCAAGTCTTTTGGAAACAATGTTAAGTCGTCCAGAAGTAGTATCGAGTCTTCTGGAAGCGTTTTAATTCTCCTAGAAACAGTATCACGTTTTCTAAAGAAGCTTTCATTATAAGCGTCTGGAAACATTTTAACTTTTAACAAATTTTACTAAAAGCATGTCATGTCTTTTAGAAGCAGTATCAACTCTTCTCAAAGCATGTCAACTCTAATACAAACAGTATCAAATCTTCTGAAGCATTGCAGAAAGATTTGCAATCTTTCAGAACGCTTCATACTGCTTTTAGAAGACTTAATACTGCTTCCGTAAGATTTGAAATGCTACAAAAGACTTGATACTGCTACTAGAAGACGTGAAACGCTTTCAGATAACTTGTTATTACCCCTTGAAGATTTGCTACTTCTTCTAGAAGACTTGAAATGCTTCCAGAAGACTTGATACTACATCCGGAAGACTTGATACTGCTTATAAAAGACGTGAAATTCTTTCAGAATGTTTCAACTACTATTAGAAGACTCGATACTACTTCTGGAAGGCGTGGTACTGTCAGAAGGCTTGATATTGCTTCCAGAAGACTTGACATGTTTCCAGAAGACTTATAATGCTTCAAAAGGGTTGATACTGCTCCTAGAAGGCTTGAAATGATTCAGAAAAACTTAATGTTGCTTCTTGGAAACTTTATTTTGCATATATCCAGAGGACTTGAAGCACTTCCAAAGGATTGGTATAGTTTCTAAATGGCTTGAAATCCTTCCAAAAGACTTGAGACTGCTTCTAGAATGCTTGAAATGATTCAGAAAACGTGATACTGCTTCTGGAAGACTTGACATGTTTACAGAAGACTCGATACTACATTTGGAAGATTTGATACTGTTTCTAAAAGACTTGATATACTTTCAGAAGTCTTTGTACTGCTCCTAGCAGACTTGTTACTGCTTCTTGAAGACTTGCTTTTGCTTCCCGAAGACTTGAAATATTTCTAGAAGACTTGATGTTGCTTCTTGAAGAGTTGATGTTGCTTCTTGAAGACTTGATTTTGCTTCCAGAGGACTTGAAACACTTCCAAAGGATTGGTATTGTTTCTAGATGGTTTGAAATGATTCCAAATGACTTGAGACTGCTTCCAGAAGGCTTGAAATAATTCAGAAAACTTGAAATTGCTTCTGGAAGACTTGACATATTTCCTGAAGGCTCGATACTACATTTCGAAAACTTGATGCTGTTTTTTAAATATTTGATATGCTTTCAGAAGTCTTTGTACTGCTCCTAGCAGACTTGTTACTGTCTGCCATCGCATTAAGTACTACTGGACAAATTGCAAAGTTATGACGTAAAGAGTCCACAAACCGTTAATTAAAGATAGTAAGAAACTTTGATTTTTCCTTAAAAATATTAAATTCTATTGCCAAAATACCCATGTTAGATGTTCAAGAACTGACAATTAAGACTAGTTACTGATACTGTTTTTCAAAGACTTGATATGCTTTCAGAAGTGTTTCTACTGCTTCTGGCAGTCTTGTTAATGCTTCTAGAAAACCTGATATTGCTTTCAGAAGACCTAAAATATTTTCAGAAGTCCTGTTATTGCTTCTTGAAGACTTGCTTTTGCTTCCCGAAGACTTGAAGTATTTACAAAGGACTTTGTATTGTTTCTAGATAGCTTGAAATGCTTCCAAAAGACTTGACTCTTCATCTAGGATACTACTGCTTGTAATCCAGCTGGGAGAAAATGTTTTTACTACTGGACAAATGACAAAATTTTGACGTAAGGAGTCCACAAACAGTTAATTAAAGACAATTAGTACAGTTATGCAGAAGATAGTTTTACTGGAAATGGCAAGAAGCTGTTAAGAAATTTTGATTTTTCCTTCAAAATATCAAATTCTGTTGCCAAAATATCCATTCAGATGTTCAAGAACTGACAATTAAAGACTGCTTACTGCTTGTAAAAATGTTAACACCGCCAGCAGAAGGCGTTTCTATTGCAAAGAAACCATAGACGCCAGATGCATCGCCATTTTGTCACTCTGTTTTGAGAACCAAAAAATCAAAAAACCCATTCCTATATTGAATCCTAAGTTTATTTCTATGACTTACGTAGTAGTCATATAAATGTTATTGGTTTTGCTTTCCATGCATATTCTTTAAAATAAAAGACAGATTACTGCACTTTAAAGCTAGATTATTCCGTATTTTTCAAGTGTATACCATCTTCAGGAGTTACGTCTAATTTGAAATTGAGTTTGTTGATTTATCCATTAAATTCATATTAGACATCACTCCTGAAGATGCTTTTTTGAGAAAATCGAAACAAGATGAGTTGAAAAATAAAGAATAATCCATCTTTAAAGTGCAGGAAACTGACTTTTATTTTAAGTAAGTAATCCGTTTTAAATCTTATGGGTATCAAATCATTGTTAAACCAATTGAGGTCTCCATCACAAGAAGATGGTCGGGAGTAGAAATTGGACAAAAAAGGCTAGGAATAAGGACGATTGAAGGCAGAGGCTGAGGGAGGCCAAGGGTCGATAGAGGCTGTGAAGTCGTAGGTAGATAAATAGATCGTTAACGGTGAGTGTTAAAACACTACCATAAAAACCTGATACTCCATAAAACAAATACAAGTTAGTATAACATACTTACATCTCAGATTGTTTCGCAGCAGCATATAATTGAGTACTTATCGAATTCGGCTGACACCCAACTCCTCCGCAAAATTTATTTTGTATGGTTGTGTTTGAGTAATCTAAATCACCTTTTGTCACCCAATATATAGGAGATCCAATTCCCATAAGTTGACTCACATACTGAAACAAACGAATTTATTTAAATTATTTTATAATCTATTAAAAAGATAACTAACTTACTTGAAGATATTTTAAAACATGGCTATCTTCCGGCATAGAAAGTTCTTGGTCCAAACCGATATCAACGGAAGGTATCACCGCTAAGCTAACACAAAGAAGTGTCGAGAATAAAAACAAAATAATACACCTAACATCTAATCGAAGGATAAATGGAGTATATAATTCGGACCAAAATCTATACAAAATACTGCTTTTATTGCTTGAGTTTAATTTGTCAGTTTTTACGCAGCAGAAAAGATCCCATCTGTGACCCTAAAATTTTAATAAAGATTTAGTTCTACAATAAATATTACGATTTTAGCAACTTACTCTGTACCTTCGTTCATCTACAGCTAATAAAGCAACAAAAGCTGTTAATTGCAGTACTAAATTAAACGCGATCGCTATCGTTGCATATAATGCGAATGAATTTACAGCTGGCATATCAGACAAACTACCTAAAAGAATAAATTGTGGTCAAAGTGTAATTTCATATTAGTTTAAACTTACCAATGGCAAAACAACAAATTTCCGATAGACTGGTTAATAACATGCTTGGTCCAACTTTACTTAAAGTTAATCCGATTTGTTGGGTAACTTTATAAGATTTATCACTAAAATAAATAAAATAAAAATAACTTTTATGTTTTAAAGTTAACATTATTACCGCCCAAATCGTTCGTAATGCTGTACAATAATGAAAATATTATCGACACCAACGGCCAAAACTAAAAATGGAATTACTTCAATAGTTAACATCGTGGTTTT
The DNA here is from genome assembly GCA_036711965.1 of Onthophagus sagittarius. NCBI lineage: Eukaryota > Metazoa > Arthropoda > Insecta > Coleoptera > Scarabaeidae > Onthophagus > Onthophagus sagittarius. The sequence goes on along the minus strand of JASERS010000002.1, from coordinate 12,588,615 downwards.
GACGCCAGCGTATCCACAAAGTCCCAATGAACAAATAACGGAAGAAAGAACGATTATTATTCCACTTACTCCTAGGAAAATTTTACTTTCAACCTAAAAAAAATAATAATATATGATTGTAAATTATACCTATATAAATTATAACTTACAAATATAGTTTTGAATGATCTAAACTTTCCCAAAGCGATGGTGATGTAAACGAACATAACGGCGTAACTAATAACAATTGTTGATACTTCGGATTGTGAGAGGCGTTCAATTTCATCTTCGATTGATCGTTCGGAATTGAAGGCGATGTCGAAAAATTCTGGTCTTTTGTTTTCGTCGTAATCTTTTAAAAATTTTACAAACCTAAAAAAGAATTTTTTTATCAATAAAAAATTAATTTATTAATTAAATCATTAAATGTTGTAAATCAACAAATATTTATCAAAACTCTTTTTCATCCCATTTCTATTGCATAAAAAAAGATTGGTCTGTAATAAAAATAGGTATGATGTCATAAGATCACATAGAGTGATGAAAAGAATGATATTGGGAGATATCTCTGCCAGTATAAAGGACATCATTAATAAATGATAGATATCGTATTTTAGGAGGAATGTATTTAAAGATATCAGATGTATTGTTGTTAACACCAAGATCAATATTGAAGATATCAAGGATAAACTTAAGAAATATGATGATCAATGCTAAAGAACGATTAGGACGATGCTTAAGAACTTCTTAAGGACGATGCTGAAAGATTTTTATACGATAATAAAGACTATAATGATGGATAATTGACAAAATGGTGCCATAGAATAATATCGAGATATTTTTTAATTAATATAATATTTAGTTATAATAGGTAATATTATGAAATAATATAATGATCAATGTATCGCACAATTAATAATCGACAATATGTGGCCAAGGTTAAAAATAAGAGACGTTGGCGATTATAAGGACAAGATTAATAAGTGATAGATATCATGTTTTAGGAAGAATGTATTACGAGATACCAGATACAGCGAGAGATGTAGTTATATGGTGAGATCACGATATCAGCGATTATGTCGACCATATTAATAAATGATAAATGTAATGTTTTAGGAGAAATGTATTGCAAGATACCACAGATAATGACAGTTGCAGCTAAGAAAAGTGATGATTAATGCTTAGAAGGGATAAGAAAGGTGTTATGGACGATATCACAGACGATAATGAGAGATAATAGACAATGTTGTCGTAGGACAATATTGAGAGATTTTGGTAATTATGTGGACAACATTAATAGATGATAGATATCATGTTTTAGAAAGATTGTATTGCGAGATACCAGATGTAGTGAGAGGTTGAGAAATGTGATCATCAATGCTAATGATTGGCGATGATTGATAATTGACAAAATGATTGATGATGTTGGCGATTATGTGGATAAGATTAATAGGTGATAGATATCATGTTTTAGGCAGAATATATTGCCAGATACAAGATACAGGTAGAGATACAGTTAAGACATATGATTATCAATGCTTAAGGACGATACCGAAAGGTGTCAGAAATGATATCATGGACGACGAGGATAATATTATGAGATGTTTACGATTATGTGGACAAGATTAGTAAATGATAGATATCATGTTTTAAGAAGAATATATTGCTATCAACAAATTCTTCTTAATCTATCGTGTTTTAGGAGGAATGCTTTGTGAGATACCAGATATAGTGAAAGGTACAATTAAGAAATGTGATGCTCAAAGCGATAGGAAAGATGCCATAGACCACATCAAAGACCATAATGAGAGATAATCGACAATGTTGTCACAGGATGATAATGAAGGATTTGGGCGATTATGTGAACAACATTAATAGATGATAGATATCATGTTTTAGACAGAATGTACTGGGAGATACAAGATATAGGTAGAAATACAGTTAAGAAATATGATGCTCAACGCTTAGAAATGATTAGAAAGTTGTCGTACACCATATTAAAGACGATAATAAAGGATAATCGATAATGTTGTCATAGAATAATATTAAGAGATTTGGGCAATTAGACAGACAATATTAGTGGATGGTAGATATCATGTTTTAGGCAGAATGTGAATCGAGATACCAGATATACTGAGAGATACAGTTAAGAAATATAATGACCAATGCTTAAGGGTGGTGCCGAATGATATCAAGGACGATGATGATTAGTAATCGACAAGATGTTGCAAAGAATCATTTCAAAAGATGTTGGCGATTATGTGGACAAGATTAATAGATGATCTTATGTTTTAGGAGGAATGTATTGTGAGAAATCAAATATGTTATTGTTAATCAGTGCTTATGTTAAAATTTTTTGACACGATATCAAGGACGATAATGGTAAATAATCAACAAAATCGCTATCATTAATAGATGATAGATATCATGTTTTAGGAGGATTGCTAATTTATTTATACTATCTAATTGTGATGTATCGAGTGGAGAATAAAAGATACACTTATGTTTTACACTTTTATTTACTACACAAGACTTTGCTGGAAACCAACTCCCCATGCTCCGGCTCGACACATCTTAACATTCACGCATATAAACCGTTTACGCATGCGCATACACTACACTAATTTATTAATATTTCTAATATTTCGGCAATTTTGAAATATTCGAAATCACATTTTTATGCAGACGATTCCCAAATTTATCTATTGCACGAGCAAAGTCATATAAATCAGTGGTTAACCTCTTTAGCAGGCACCCCACGAGGCTTTTGCAGAAAATTTTAAAATCAATGTTAATAGTGAATGTATTGCTTTTAAGGAGTGTTCTAGAAATTTAAGATTGGAGCTCAACTCGACTCTGAAATGCACATCCTGAACAAAAAAAATGTCATTTGCTGTTTGAAGCTCATATACAGAAAGCTCATATACATAAAGAATATTAAAATCCAGCACAAAGGTTATGCTTTGCGTTTAGAGGAATGTATTGTAAGATGCCAGATATAGCTAGTGATGCAGTTAAGAAATATGATGTTCAATGCTTAGACTTCAACGATATGAAAGATGTGAAATGATAGATGACATCAAAGACAATAATTAGAGATAATCGACAATGTTGTCATAGGATAATATTGAGAGATATTAGTCTTAGATATTAGGGATATTAGATAGATTAATTATACGTTATAGGAGGAATGTATTGCGAAATAGCAGATATAACTAGAGATGTAGTTAAGAAATATGATGATCAACGCTTAGGAACGGTGCTGAAAAATTTCTAACACAATATCAAGGACGACAATAATACATAATCGACAAAATGGTGTAAGAGGACAATGTTAAGATATAGGAGAGATTATGGGGACAACATTAATAGATAATACCATATATATAATGTTGTAGGGGAAATGTATTGAGAGATGTCAGATACGTTGTTGTTAACATCACAACGTCATTCTTGAAGATATCAAGGACACAGTTAAGAAATATTGTGATTACTGCTTAGGACAATGTTGAAATATTTTTCACACGATAATGTCATTTAGTCGACAAGGATAATGTTCACATATAGTATCGATTTAGTTGACAACGTTGATAGATGACGTTGATCATATTTTAGGAAGAATCTATTCCGGGATATCAGATATGCTATTATCATAAATATAGAAGAGATCAAGGATACGGTTACGAAATACGATGATCAATGATTAGGGGTGATGCGAAAATATTAGAGGACGATAATGATAACTAATCATCAAGATGGTATTATACGATATAAGATGTTTCAGGGGGCGGTAGTACTCGATAAAATAGGAAAAAAATGCTAATAAACATGTGGTCAAAAATGCATTATGTGTTCATTACAGAGTGGTAAAGTTTCATTTTATTTTTCTAATTTTGCGTTTTTCTCCGGTGTTTTTTTGAATAATTATTTCAAATTTGGTATACACCACATGTTTGTGAATCTCTACAATAAAATGACAAAATCGTCATCCACACTACCAAAAGTGTTGCATTTTTTCATGGTCTTGATGCTTGTACCAACCGCAAGTTAGAACCATGAAAAAATGGGACATCGCTGGTAGTGTGGATGATGATTTTGTCATTATATTGTAGAGATTCGTAAACATTCGGTGTATATCGAATTTGAAATAATTATTCAAAAAAACATCGGAGATAACCGTAAAATTAAAAAAAAAATGTAAGTTTACTACTCCGTAGTGACCACATGACACATTTTTGACCACATGTTTATCAGCATTTTTTTCCTATTTTATCGAGTACTACCGCCCCCTGAAATATGTACATGTCGTTCATTAACACCCTGTATATAGAATATTGGAAAATGTTATACGACCCATTAAAAACCCCTTCGTCGTCTTCTCTAGAACCGTTTGGTAGGCATTTATAAGAGTATCTACACATCCCTCCATCACCTGGAGAAGTGGAGCTTCCTTCTCCCGTTGACATTTCCTGGCCATCTCTTTAGCACGTCAATCTCTCACAAGTTAAAAACATCACATCGTCTCAAACAATCCACAATAACCTTTTTCCTATTCTGTGTCATCATGTCCTTCACGTTCTTCGTAATTATTTTCCTCATCAATCTCTCCAATCCTATTCTCGCTTCAAGAAACTTCCTAAACTCGAATGTGGTATGTTCAGATGTAGCTAGAGTCTTACATCCAAACCAGTAAATATCCGACTCCAATGTTCTGGTGTTATGTGAAATGTTTCTAGTGTCCTTTGTAGTCTCTAGATCTTTCCTGTCGTTTCTTCACCATGACTGAATGTATTTAGTGATGCGCAATCAGCTGTTGCGTCTGCAGCATTAGTGCATACCGTTCTGTATGCTGGCGTAAACACGATTGCATATTTTCTTTCGATTCTAATCCAACTCAATACAATCCAACCCTCCCCAATTCAGCACAAGTCAAACCCAACCCAACCAAGCCAATGGTACGACTTAAATGGGACCAACCTTTCCAACTTAATCTCTTCTGCCAGCCTTTAGCCTTCAGTTCCTTTCTTCTCTCAGCTCACTAAATTATCTCGTTCATTTGCTAGAATATCGATCCAACTCAAAATCAACCAATTTCAAAGTTTGTGCGGGTATCCCTGTTTTAAAATAATAAGAATATCGAAGAGCGTTATTAAGATTTTGATTCGGTATTAAAAACATTAATAGTAATAGATGATAGATGTCATGTTTTAGAAAAAATGTGTTGCAAGATAGCAAATATGTTGTTAATATCACAAAGTTAATATTGAAAATATCAAGGATACATTTAAGAAATGTGATGAACAATGCTTAGAGCCGACGCGAAAGATGACAGAGATGATATCTTGAATGATAACCGCAGATGATAGATAAGATGATGTAATAGGATAAGATGCATTATCAATTATGATGTTTAGTGATATTAAAAGTGACGATATTGCGGATTAATTGGGTAAACGTTGATAAAAATCGGGGATCTTACTAAAGTTTAATATTCCTTTATCTACAAATTGATATTCGCACCATGTAAACATATGAGATATGTTGTAAATATAAAGTATATTTATATTTATATATATTATATATATTTTTTTATTTGTTGGTTTTAACGTTTGTTCTTATGAAATTATACTCCATTTTTTTTTAATTCGTAGAAGTAAAATGAAAATTCTATAATTTTTCAAATCTATTTTTGGCGGGGATTTTAAAACCAAAAAATTTTTAAGTGTAATATAATTACGAATTTAATTACTTATTTTTTATAAAAAGATATATAGTTTTAATCTGTAGTTAAAATGACTGATTATTATAAGTGAAATATTTAAATAATTAAAAAAAAAATAAGGTACTTATTTTATAATTTTAAGAAAATGATCTCAAAGAGGTTAGTTTGAACATTGTTTTGAATGAACAGAAATTCAAAAAATTATATCTGCTTTAATTGTAGAAATTATAAGATGATCGTCAAATTAAAACTTAAAGTATTATCTATAAAATGGTATATAATAAATTTATAGGTACATATAAAAATTACTAAAAATTTTTTTTAAATAAAAAGCTTATGTTGAATAAATTTGGAATGAAAAGCTCAATTTTGACGCTTGAATTTGAAAACACCTCTTCAAATTAAAAAATGGAATATAATTAATTTTTAAGAAATTCTAATTAAACTGATTTAACTCGGGAGGACGCGCGTCTCTGGCTCTCACGTTAAAACGCGCGCCGGGTAATTTTTACCCGATATTTGATCTTTATAAATATTTTGGGTATAAGTATGGTTATTTGAGCATTCTTTCGGGAAATAAAACAATGGATTGTGTAATTGAACTTATAAACTCTATTTGTAACATATTTAAAATAAATGAACATAAAATTGTACTCAATAAAACCAAATCAACACATGATGAAACTGAACAAAAAAAAAATAATGAAAAAATGATCTAGACATCCTCTTCTTCCAGTTCTTCATCTTCTTTCAGAACGGGGACAACCTTATTTGCGAAACAGCCTTGGCAAATTGATATAGAATGTTCTCGGCATATGAGTTTATTACACGCACTACAGCAGGTTTTAGTTTTTCTATCTTTGCGGCCTGGGCAAACATGACACCTTCCCGACAATACTTTCTGGCGCTTCGCTGGAAGAAATTCTTCCTGTTCATTTTGTGGAATTAAAAGCATTATCCTTGTTTTTATATAACTGGGTAGCGAGACAATAGTGGACCTAAACTGCAAATGTTCTTTTACTAGTTCTTTTGCCATGTTTTTCAAGAATACTCTTCGGGCAATTTGTTCCTGCTTGTTGCTTTTATAAACAATGTAAGCATTTATCGCCGCAATATTCAGAAAACCAAAAAATATAGTTAGCGGCCACCTTTGCGACCTCCTGGATACAGAATATAATCCACATAATTCATCGACAGTATCGACTCCACCCTTAGTCAAATTGTAGAACTCTATTATTTCAGGTTTTTGCTTTTCAGATTCACTGTTGATACAGTCATCGTGATGCATAGTTGAACCCACCAAAACTACTTTACCTTTCTTAGGGCAATATGAAACTACTGTTTTATTTTCCGAGAACGCAAATAAGCTAGAATATTGAGACCGATTTTTTGGTGTGACAAATGCAGTTGGTACATCCCTTTTATTTTTTCGGATGGTTCCAACACAGGTCAAGTGATGATTTTTCAAAAGATCATTCATTAGCTTTATACTCATAAACCAATTGCCCATTGTTATGTTTCGGCCAGTTTTTTTAATTGGTTTGATGAGACGGCATACGACTGAGTAAGGATCATTTTGTAACTTGTACTCACCTTCCGGTTGCTTACCAGCATATATTTCAAAGTTGTTCGTATAGTATGTACGACTGTCAGTCAAAAGAAAAATTTTTATGCCATATCTTGCTGGCTTACTCTTTATGTACTGCCTAAACGAGCATCTTCCCCTAAAAGGTTCCAATTTTTCGTCTATTGTGGCATACTCACTAATAACATAGGAGCTTTGAATGTTGTTTTTAAATAATTCGGAGAGATCACGTATGGGAGCCAGTTTGTCACTTTGTCGTCTGGTATGCCTATCACGTATGTCGTCAAAACGTAAAGAAGTGAGTAAAAATAAAAAGCGTTTTCGAGACATGACGGCTGGAAATATGTCCACACCAGATCCATCTTGTTCCCACAATTCCAATGTATTGAGTCTTCCAGACTTCAGTACCCCAGCGTAGTACAGCAAACCGAAAAGTGCTTTCATCTCTCGTTGGTCTGTAGGAGCGGCATCTCTCTCCCTAACAAATTTTCCTCGCGACAAATCTATGTATATATTGGTACATCTGACAATATGGTTTATCATATTATCAGAAATCATACAATTCCAACATTCAAAAGGAGTAGTTGCATCCTTTGCTTTTCCTTTCGGTCCCGGTAGTTGTGTCACTAAATTATGGGCTCTAGTCCTTACATTTATTGGTGGATGTTGTTGGGACCAACTTGTACCATCTTTCCCCAGATAAAAGTGAGAAGATGGTGTACCTGCCGAGCTTGATTTGTAAAAATTGCCTTCATCTTCTGATGGTTCATCTGCGTCAGTGTCGGTAAGATGGTCGCTTACTGAAATGTGGTCAACTTCACTATCTGATTCAGTTGGTGTAATTTCATTGTCATCACTCCCCTCCTCCATTATTTTCCTTATTTTCCTTATCCACCCATTTACTAATATTTGATGGCCCTGGCTGAGAATCCATTATCTACTGAAATGCTGATATGCTAATAAACTATAGTTACTTCATTTATTATAATTTTAACTTACTGGAACTCAAACTGATAAATATGAAATAATGCGACAACTGTTCAATAATAACCACAATTCACCAAAAACCAATACAATACACAAAACACAGAAATAAAATGGTAACAATTTAGTCACGTATCGACGCGCGCCGGGTAAGAAATGTCCATTTCGCATAAATCAGACCCTAGCACTGATCGAGAACGGTATAATAATATCGTCTGAGCATAGGTACTTCTGTTACACTCTACTCGAGAGGTATACAGGGGATTCCCCGATTTAATCGACATTTGGAGAATATACACATCATTTAATAAGCGCCGGGTATTTTCTACCCACGCGCTTATACTTACTACTTACTCAGTTTCCCAAGCCATAATTTTTTCTAATTTACTTTCATCCAAAGTATTTTCAACCAACATAGTTATTGCAACACCTTGAGCATCCCTATAATCATCTCTTTCAGCTCCAGCGTATGCTAAACCAGGTTCAATAGGACCTCCATACGGTGCTAAACAATCCATGTGATAAGCACTCCTAAAATAGTTTTAAATTTTTCATTACTTTTTATACACTAATTTAAACCTTACTTTGCACATTTCAACATTATATCGATATAATCTTTAGACGCTTCAAAAACATTAATATCATTTTCAAATAAACCTAAAATAGATTGTACAGTGCAAGCATCAATATTTCGTGGCGGTGAAAATGGTCCTAATAAAGGAGCATAACATATAGCAACAAAATCGGTACCTTCCTCTGAAATAACCTTCAATAAAAAAATAAAAATTGTATTAAAATTTTTTTTGGTAATAATTTATCGATTACTTTTTGTAATTGCTGTTGTAATTCGAAAGCTGCGATTAAAAATGTTTTATTAAAAGCCGGTCCCAAAGTGATTGTTTCATCCATGAATTCGTATTCCAACTAAAATTAAAAATCTTTATATTTTATTTTTATTTATTTTGAGTGCTTACATTTGGAATATTAACAGATTTAATAAAAATTTGTTCAGTTCGATAAAACGGTTTAAAATGTTCGTCAAAATAATCCTTTTCAATTCTGCTTCTGCTATTCGGGGCCGCCCAAATTTCGACAGGATTCGTTGTAACTTGCAATGAAAAGAAGCCATAACCTAATCCGATTACGATATATGGGGTTAAAAGAAGAACCAACATTGCATTATCAGCCATAACTAAAAATAACAATTTAGATAATTAATTTAAATGTTTTAAATTATTATTACGAATTCCGAATTTTCTAAACATTTTTCCAAGAATTCTATGGACGATGTTGGTTTCTTCTTCTGCATCTTCAAGATCCAAATCTTTTTCGCCGGATACGGTATTTTCATTTCGACTCGATCGGCGAATGAAAATGTATATAATTATCGAAGCGATAAAAGATGAAGCAAATATGACAATTGCAACGATAAAAGTGTATCCGTTTAGATCTAAAATAAGAAATCCTTCGGGATGGGCGGGAAAGTCGTCTAAAACGCAACTTATTGGGCAATCGATGCAGCTGCAGGCTAAACCATCCTCCTAAAAAAATAATTAAGGACATTTTAACACGGAAAAACTTTAATGATCAACATTAACAATAACTATAGTATACAACAATGTAATTATCTTATCTAAAGTCCTTCGAATGCTATGACCACTTAAGTAACCGTTTACATTGAGTGTTCGTAGGATTGCGACAAAAAAATGAAAAATTATTCCGATATCTATAACGATAAGCGTACAATGTATTTGAGTAAAAATAGAAATTCCAAAAATAATTTTTTATTCAAGAAACTTCATTTGTAAGTTCTACCGGGTTCGATCTTAATAGATCATCAGGAATCTCGTTATTTTGATTTAAATGTTATGATTTTATTACATACATTTTCAATTTATTTGTTTTAGTTATTAAAATTACAATATAATCAATTTTTTTTTCAACTAGCAGATAATTTAAAATCTATAAAATTATTAATAATTTGAGAACGAAAAATATGCATAATGCATGTTTTTGCATACTTTGCATACTTTTTTTTCGGAACAAATTTTTTTTGGATACCAGTAGAATCAAAGTAGACCTTCACAGATAGATTACAATCTCAGAAAATTGATTGAGGAGCTAAATAGCATCCATTTATCTGTATACAGCACTGTCAAACATCGATTCGGACTAACATCAAGAAAACACTCTCAGTTTGATGGAATAGATCCTTTTGACAGGATGGAGTTATGAAGGTCACAGATATAAGGGATTTTTTATGGGAGGGCCAAAATCATCTTTAGAAAGAAGAGTTTTTTAATCAGTATTTCATATACAATGAATTTTTACCTTGAAGAGGTTCTTCTGAACCTAGTATTAAAGAATCACAAAAATCTTGACGATTTGAAGTGCAAGGATGATCTCGACGTTGAGTACCTACCTTTCTCAACAAACACGTGTTAAATTTAAACCAAATTCATTTCAAATGTCAGATTTATATGTAACATTGAAGTGGAACATCAGCCGGGTTAGCTAAATTCAAAAACTAATCCCAGAGATTGGGGCCACCCGGTTTTTTTATTAATGAGAAGTTAGCTGAAATGATAGGATGGAGTGATGAAGATCATGGATACAATGGATCTTTGTGGATCCGGTGACCACAATCAACTTTCAAGACGGCGTTGATGAGGTTGTACTAAAGCATTTAAACAGGACAGTGTGTTCACAAATAAGATTAAGGTACTACCACAAGAATCTTGACGGTTTGAAGTACTAATTTGAGAAGGCATGGGATAATCTCGACGTGAAGTACCTTTCCACCACGATCGTTCCTTTCCTCAAGTATACAGCAAGCTTAAGGAAATTATTTAGTTAATATTTGAAAAAAAATCATTGTAGCTTTAGAAACAGCGTGCTATCGGACTTTTAAGACAACCTATATCTAAATGCAACGTGTAAAAATAAGCGAACTCTTTACAACTATTACGTTAAGAGTACAAAAAAGTCAAATTTCATCTTTTTATCTTGATTTCACCAAAACAACAAAATCTCATCATCCTTTACCATTGTTTAAACGGAAAAACGGCAGAAAAACATCATCCTTTAACATTTCTTAAGTGAAATTGGTTTCAAATTGAAACAACGAGTTAAACATCATTTTAAAGACGAAAGTTTAACCTTTAATATGATATACAGGTCATTTCTTCATTTTCAAAAATAAAACCTCCACGATTTTTCAATTTTTATCATTTTTTTTTCTTGGTTCTACTAAAACATCAAAAACATATAATCCTTTAAGATATCTTAGGTAGAATCAATTTCAAATTGAAACAACGAGTTAAACATCATTTGAAAGAGGAAGATTCAACCTTTAATTTGATATAAAAGTCATTTCTTCATTTTCAACCGTAAGACTGTCAGAATTTTTCAAATTTTATTATTTTTTTCGTGATTCAACTAAAAGATCAAAAAGATATCTTTTAACATTTCTTAAGTGGAATTGGTTTCAATTTGAAACAACGAGTTAAACATCATTTCAAGGAGGAACGTTTAACCTTTAATTTGAAATACAGGTCATTTCTTCATTTTCAAAAATAAAACCTCTACGATTTTTCAATTTTTATCATTTTTTTTCTTGGTTCTACTAAAACGTCAAAAACAAATCATCCTTTAAGATATCTTAGGTAGAATCAATTTCAAATTGAAACAACGAGTTAAACATCATTTGAAAGAGGAAGATTCAACCTTTAATTTGATATAAAAGTCATTTCTTCATTTTCAACCGTAAGACTGTCAGAATTTTTCAAATTTTATTATTATTTTCGTGATTCAACTAAAAGATCAAAAAGATATCTTTTAACATTTCTTAAGTGGAATTGGTTTCAAATTGAAACAACGAGTTAAACATCATTTCAAGGAGGAACGTTTAACCTTTAATTTGATATACAGGTCATTTCTTCATTTTCAAAAATAAAACCTCCACGATTTTTCAATTTTTATCATTTTTTTTCTTGGTTCTACTAAAACGTCAGACACATCATCCTTTAAGATATCTTAGGTAGAATCAATTTCAAATTGAAACAACGAGTTAAACATCATTTGAAAGAGGAAGATTCAACCTTTAATTTGATATAAAAGTCATTTCTTCATTTTCAACCGTAAGACTGTCAGAATTTTTCAAATTTTATTATTATTTTCGTGATTCAACTAAAAGATCAAAAAGATATCTTTCAACATTTCTTAAGTGGAATTGGTTTCAAATTGAAACAACGAGTTAAACATCATTTCAAGGAAGAACGTTTAACCTTTAATTTGATATACAGGTCATTTCTTCATTTTCAAAAATAAAACCTCTACGATTTTTCAATTTTTATCATTTTTCTTGGTTCTACTAAAACATCAAAAACACATGATCCTTTAAGATATCTTAGGTAGAATCAATTTCAAATTGAAACAACGAGTTAAACATCATTTGAAAGAGGAAGATTCAACCTTTAATTTGATATAAAAGTCATTTCTTCATTTTCAACCGTAAGACTGTCAGAATTTTTCAAATTTTATTATTTTTTTCGTGATTCAACTAAAAGATCAAAAAGATATCTTTTAACATTTCTTAAGTGGAATTGGTTTCAAATTGAAACAACGAGTTAAACATCATTTCAAGGAGGAACGTTTAACCTTTAATTTGAAATACAGGTCATTTCTTCATTTTCAAAAATAAAACCTCTACGATTTTTCAATTTTTATCATTTTTCTTGGTTCTACTGAAACATCAAAAACACATGATCCTTTAAGACATCTTAGGTAGAATCAATTTCAAATTGAAACAACGAGTTATACATCATTTGAAAGAGGAAGATTCAACCTTTAATTTGATATAAAAGTCATTTCTTCATTTTCAACCGTAAGACTGTCAGAATTTTTCAAATTTTATTATTTTTTTCGTGATTCAACTAACAGATCAAAAAGATATCTTTTAACATTTCTTAAGTGGAATTGGTTTCAATTTGAAACAACGAGTTAAACATCATTTCAAGGAGGAACGTTTAACCTTTAATTTGAAATACAGGTCATTTCTTCATTTTCAAAAATAAAACCTCTACGATTTTTCAATTTTTATCATTTTTCTTGGTTCTACTGAAACATCAAAAACACATGATCCTTTAAGATACCTTAGGTAGAATCAATTTCAAATTGAAACAACGAGTTAAACATCATTTGAAAGAGGAAGATTCAACCTTTAATTTGATATAAAAGTCATTTCTTCATTTTCAACCGTAAGACTGTCAGAATTTTTCAAATTTTATTACTTTTTTCGTGATTCAACTAAAAGATCAAAAAGATATCTTTTAACATTTCTTAAGTGGAATTGGTTTCAAATTGAAACAACGAGTTAAACATCATTTCAAGAAGGAACGTTTAACCTTTAATTTGAAATACAGGTCATTTCTTCATTTTCAAAAATAAAACCTCTACGATTTTTCAATTTTTATCATTTTTCTTGGTTCTACTGAAACATCAAAAACACATGATCCTTTAAGATATCTTAGGTAGAATCAATTTCAAATTGAAACAACGAGTTATACATCATTTGAAAGAGGAAGATTCAACCTTTAATTTGATATAAAAGTCATTTCTTCATTTTCAACCGTAAGACTGTCAGAATTTTTCAAATTTTATTATTTTTTTCGTGATTCAACTAACAGATCAAAAAGATATCTTTTAACATTTCTTAAGTGGAATTGGTTTCAATTTGAAACAACGAGTTAAACATCATTTCAAGGAGGAACGTTTAACCTTTAATTTGAAATACAGGTCATTTCTTCATTTTCAAAAATAAAACCTCTACGATTTTTCAATTTTTATCATTTTTCTTGGTTCTACTGAAACATCAAAAACACATGATCCTTTAAGATACCTTAGGTAGAATCAATTTCAAATTGAAACAACGAGTTAAACATCATTTGAAAGAGGAAGATTCAACCTTTAATTTGATATAAAAGTCATTTCTTCATTTTCAACCGTAAGACTGTCAGAATTTTTCAAATTTTATTACTTTTTTCGTGATTCAACTAAAAGATCAAAAAGATATCTTTTAACATTTCTTAAGTGGAATTGGTTTCAAATTGAAACAACGAGTTATACATCATTTGAAAGAGGAAGAGTCAACCTTTAATTTGATATAAAAGTCATTTCTTCATTTTCAACCGTAAGACTGTCAGAATTTTTCAAATTTTATTATTTTTTTCGTGATCCAACTAAAAGATCAAAAAGATATCTTTTAACATTTCTTAAGTGGAATTGGTTTCAAATTGAAACAACGAGTTAAACATCATTTCAAGGAGGAACGTTTAACCATTAATTTGATATACAGGTCATTTCTTCATTTTCAAAAATAAAACCTCCACGATTTTTCAATTTTTATCATTTTTTTTCTTGGTTCTACTAAAACGTCAAAGACACATCATCCTTTAAGATATCTTAGGTAGAATCAATTTCAAATTGAAACAACGAGTTAAACATCATTTGAAAGAGGAAGATTCAACCTTTAATTTGATATAAAAGTCATTTCTTCATTTTCAACCGTAAGACTGTCAGAATTTTTCAAATTTTATTATTTTTTTCGTGATTCAACTAAAAGATCAAAAAGATATCTTATTATGTTATATATCATTTTAAAGAGGTAAGTTCAACTTTCAATTTGGTGTGCAAGATATTTCTTCACTTTCAAAAATAAGACCTCCATGACCTTTTTCAAATATTATTATTTGTTTCGTGATTCTACCAAAACATCAAGAACACATTATTCTTTAATACTTCTTAGGTGGAATCGATTTCAAACTGAAATAACGAGTTATACATCATTTTAAAGAGGAATGTTCAACCTTTAATTTAATATAAAGGTCATTTCTTCAAATTCAAAAATAAGGCCTCCACGATCTTTCAAATTTTATCATTTTTTTCTTGATTCTACTGAAACGTCAAAAACACACAATCCTTTAACATTTCCTAGGTGGAATCGATTTCAAGTTGAAACAACGGGGTAAACATCATTTGAAAGAGGATGGTTCAGTCTTTAATTTGATACACAATTCATTTCTTCATTTTCAAAAACAAGACTTCCATGATAAACTTAAGAAACAAAAATATTCTAATAAGCAAGAGTTAATTGAAAGACTAAAAATACGATTTACGGAACAATTTAACAGTAATGCGTTTGTAAATATATCTGAAAATCGAGCATACATAGTTATGTTGAACCGGCTCAAGACCCAAGCTACTCCTGTAACCGCGCTATGCAAGAGATCGGAAGACATATCGGCCATAGAATTTGGATATTTGTAGCAATCAACATCATCCGTACTATAAAATTAACAACAACAACATATACAATAAAGAATTCATAAATGTGCCGATATCAACAGCTTCAACAACAAAAAAGTTTTAATATACAACTTCCTTCAACAATATGATTGGAATAACATGGATCTTTTAATGTTTGTGGAGATTAAAAAAACCAACCAACAAATATGCTATAACAAATCGCAATTAATACAACGTAATTACATACAAGGCCGATAGAACAAGAAGTGGATCCATAATAATAAACCTCACAATCCCTCTACGTAAAGCAAATCCGCCATCCAGTAGTATCTCAATGAATGTCTCCACTGCACTATCCTATTCAATTCGGATCTTATTCACATCTTCCTTGTATATATCCACCCTCATTCGCCGTCAAAAATAACATTTTCTACAAAACATCACAATACAAATACGCAATAATTGTAGGTGACTTCAACATTAACTCAGCGAAACGTAAACAAATGCAGTCATTTTTGGAGAGTTCCAATTTTATTAAAAGACATACGAACCCCACGTTTCTAAATCGAAAAATCGTAAACAAGAAGACTGACAACATCCCAACATTACACCTTAATAATACAGATAATAGAACTGACTAACAAAATTGTGGCTTACTTGAATAACACTTCCAAAATGCCTTCTCTCCCTATCCAAACAACGTCGACGATGTTGAACACCAACATTTTCTAAATGAATGGTACTCTAGATTTCTCAATAAACCTAAAATCAATCGTGATCATATTCTGGATATAACACAAGAAGAATAGGATGAACACATAGCCAAAAGAAAAAGTTCCTGCCCGAGGTTTGATCTTATAACCAAGACGTGACATTCAGATCTTACAACTTCTGCATACAAAATTGCATATTTCCATCAATATGGAAGAAATTATATGCACAATTATAGCAATTCCCAAACATGGTACTAATCACTCTCTTCCTCACGGTTACCGTCATATCATCTTATTATCTGTGATGGGAAATATGTTTGAAAGTATTATTAAATCTAGGATACTTAATCTTATAAATTTCAAAATTCTGATACACCTATTCGACTTCAGAACTAAATACTCCACCAGTCATCCTTTAATTGTTATAAATAATATTCAAAATTGCCAAATTCCAACACAAGAAAGCAGCGACCTTGTTACTGCATATAAACAAGACATTCGATACAATTTGGCAAAAAGGTTTAATATTTAGGTTTTTTAATATTTGAAATGGAGCAGATAGAAATTCCCCTACCATACATAAATATTATAAACGAGTTTCTGTGCAACAGAACGTTGAAAATCAGAATAAAAAGAAACATGTCATCATCTTTCTCTACACTGCAAGGAGTATCACAAGGATCCCCATTATCTCCGACTTTAAAGAATATTTACAGCTATGATGTTCACAAATCAGACACCAAT
Source organism: Onthophagus sagittarius (assembly GCA_036711965.1). Classification (NCBI taxonomy): domain Eukaryota; kingdom Metazoa; phylum Arthropoda; class Insecta; order Coleoptera; family Scarabaeidae; genus Onthophagus; species Onthophagus sagittarius. The sequence continues at coordinate 12,571,583 of JASERS010000002.1, read as the reverse complement.
ACAGCAAACCTAAATAATAATGAATAAAATGGGTCATGGATGCAATGTTTAAAATAGAACGCAATGTTTAAAATGATATAGGATAATTGATCTTTGAATAAGAAATTAATGAGATATAAGTTACGTGTAAAAAAGTTTGTAAAATTGCGCTTAAAAATCAATCAAACTTCAAAAGATCGCCTTTGCTTCAATAATTGAGATAAAGGGATAAATCATGGCTATAATTGAAGATGAAGATATCTTCTTTAAAATAATGTATGATAACCGCTATTTTATTCAAAAATGATTCAGATAAAAATTGAAGTATGTAAGGCATTTCAACTTAGATAACAGTAAAATAATAAATATGGGAAAATTAAAAAAAATAGCCGTCATGGCTAAAGTAATGGAGATAATGGCATGAGTCATGGATCAAATTGAAAACGAAAACGCTCTGTTTAGAATGATATAGGATAAGAGACGTTTCCACAAGAAATTGTTTAGATAGAAATTAAAATGTGCAAACTTTCGCTTCAAATCAATTAAACTTCAAAAAATCGTATCGGCTTAAATAATGGAGATAAAGGGATGAATGATGATTTAAATTGAAGATGAAGATGTCTTCTGTATAGGCAACAGTGTAAGATAATTGCTAATTGATTAATTTTATACGAGAATTATCGTTTTGGTCTTATACATTTTGTCCCGATTAAGCGAATGTTCGCATTTATTTAAGATCGGAACCTAGAATAGAACCTATATAGAACATACAAGAAAAGTACAAAAATTATAAGATAGAAAGAGACAACTATGATAAAGTTAATAAGTTGTTTGATGAACAACACGTGTTATTATAAATTCATTAACATTTACATCTTGCGAAAAGTACTTATAAAAATCTTGATAACGATTAGGTAACTATAAGTTTGTTAATGATGATTAAAGTTTACTATAAATAAATAACCTTCGAAAACTACATCGAGAAATGAAATGTAATAAACAAAACTAAAATTTGTAAATAAAATGTTCGGTTAAATTAATAATAAAACATGAAGTAGTATTATTGATAACGAGTTATTTAATAGAAGTAATCGCTTTATTAATTGAAGTTATGCCTTTATTATTAATACCATTCATGTTTATTTCCAGGATATTATGATTAACGGTTGAACCATTGAAATCATTATTTTCGAAATTAATTCCGCGAATCCAATACTCCAATAAACTAAAATCAAAATTACGCGATATTTGTACTACAAAATTTGTGGGATAACAAGGTTATAAATTTACAAAAATTTATGAACCGAATAAATAGATGAAACTTGTCTTATATCGATTTAGATATAGATGAAACAATCACAGATTTCGAAAAAGAAAAAGGGATAGAACAAGTTATAAAATTAGGTGTTGAATAAAGCGGTAACTAGATTGGATTATAAAATATGTAATCCAATCTGAGATCAGGGTGGAACGCTAATATTAATGAATTAGAGTATTAATGAATTAGAGTACCTACAATAGAAACCGAATAACCGAAACTGAGGAATTTTAGAATTTGATGTTGATAAAATTATTTGTACGAAACCGGATCATGTTTATATTGATAATAAGAAAACTACTTAAAATGCAAAATTAAATGAGAACGAATACCAGACATTCGAAAATAATCTATGTGTAATCTTTTGCGTATCGATACTCTCAGGTATCTGTAAGTAGTGTCCGACGGAAACTCAATTTTGGGTCGAAATTCGATCATGGTCAAAATGAAGGAATTAGTACAACATATACCTATATATGTAGAGAGTTACAAAGAGGGAAAAAATTTTGTTACTGATTTTTCAAACATTAAAATCATGCAAATTTTATACTCTAACTACAGATGTTAACTAATCCTTCCCATTTTTATGTAAAAACTGAACTTTTTCTAAATTAAAAATTTTTAAAGTTCAACATATGATATGTAACCATAGAAATCATAAAATTAAGTTTTTCTATACGATATTAACCGTGAATGACCGTAAAGAGAGAACTTATTAACACTAGAACTAATACTAAAATAAGAATTAATATTAAACTTGGAACTAGAAACATTTGAGATTACCCATCCTAAGAGATGTGCGGCTAAATCCAAATGTTCTTCATTTTCTATATCCTAATATGTTCAAAATGAGCTAAGGAACGCGATGAGTATACTGAATTCAAATTTGGCAGTAGCAAAAAATAATTACACTATTACTAAAAGCGATTTGGTAAGTTCTAAATTTGTAATTTTTTAAGAATTTTTCTATTTTAATATATTCAAAATATCCTAAGAAATACGATGAGTATACTCAATTCAAATTTGGCACTAGCAAAAAAATACACTTTTACTAAAACTGATTTGATTAGCTCTAAATTTACAAATTTGCATTTTTTGAAAATTTTTTTACCTTGGTATGTTCAAAATGAGCTGAGGAACACGGTGAGTACGCTCAATTCAAATTTAGCAGTAGCAAGCAAAATTACGCTGTTATTAAAATTGATTTGATTAGCTCTAAATTTGTGAATTTACATCTTTTCACAATTTTTTTATCTTAGTATATTCAAAATGACCTGAGGAACACGGTGAGTATACTTAATTCAAATTTGACATTAGAAAAAAGTTACACAGTTACAAGAAGTGATTCGATTAGTTCTAAATTTGTAAATTTGCATTTCTTTACAATTTTTTTATCTTAATATGTTCAAAATTACCTAAGAAACACAATGAGTATACTCAATTCAAATTTGGCAGTAGCAAAAAAAAATTGCACTATTACTAAAAACGATTTGGTAAGTTCTAAATTTGTAATTTTTTAAGAATTTCTCTATTTTAATATATTCAAAATATCCTAAGAAATACGATGAGTATACTTAACACGGTGAGTATACTTAATTCAAATTTGACATTAGAAAAAAGTTACACAGTTACAAGAAGTGATTCGATTAGTTCTAAATTTGTAAATTTGCATTTCTTTACAATTTTTTTATCCCAATATGTTCAAAATTACCTAAGAAACACAATGAGTATACTCAATTCAAATTTGGCAGTAGCAAACAAAATTACACTGTTATAAAAAGCGATTTAATTAGCTCTAAATTTGTAAATTTTTATTTTTTGACATCTTTTTATCCTAATATATTCAAAATAATCTGAGGAACACATTGGATACACTCAACTCAAATGTGGTATACATTATGAAATATATGGATTATATTTTTTGACAATTTTTTTATGTTGGCATATTCAAAATAAGCTAAGAAACACAATGAGTACACTCAATTCAAATTTGGCAGTAGCAAAAAAAAATTGCACTATTACTAAAAACGATTTGGTAAGTTCTAAATTTGTAATTTTTTAAGAATTTTTCTATTTTAATATATTCAAAATATCCTAAGAAATACGATGAGTATACTCAATTCAAATTTGGCACTAGCAAAAAAATACACTTTTACTAAAACTGATTTGATTAGCTCTAAATTTACAAATTTGCATTTTTTGACCATTTTTTTACCTTGGTATGTTCAAAATGAGCTGAGGAACACGGTGAGTATACTTAATTCAAATTTGACATTAGAAAAAAGTTACACAGTTACAAGAAGTGATTCGATTAGTTCTAAATTTGTAAATTTGCATTTCTTTACAATTTTTTTATCCCAATATGTTCAAAATTACCTAAGAAACACAATGAGTATACTCAATTCAAATTTGGCAGTAGCAAACAAAATTACACTGTTATAAAAAGCGATTTAATTAGCTCTAAATTTGTAAATTTTTATTTTTTGACATCTTTTTATCCTAATATATTCAAAATAATCTGAGGAACACATTGGATACACTCAATTCAAATGTGGTATACATTATGAAATATATGGATTATATTCTTTGACCATTTTTTTATATTGGCATATTCAAAATAAGCTAAGAAATACAATGAGTACACTCAATCCAAATTTGGCAGTAGCAAAAAAAATTGCACAATTACTAAAAACGATTTGGTAAGTTCTAAATTTGTAATTTTTTAAGAATTTTTCTATTTTAATATATTCAAAATATCCTAAGAAATACGATTAGTATACTCAATTCAAATTTGGTACTAGCAAAAAAATACACTTTTACTAAAACTGATTTGATTAGCTCTAAATTTACAAATTTGCATTTTTTGACAATTTTTTTACCTTGGTATGTTCAAAATGAGCTGAGGAACACGGTGAGTACGCTCAATTCAAATTTAGCAGTAGCAAGCAAAATTACGCTGTTATTAAAAGTGATTTCATTAGCTCTAAATTTGTGAATTTACATCTTTTCACAATTTTTTTATCTTAGTATATTCAAAATGACCTGAGGAACACGGTGAGTATACTTAATTCAAATTTGACATTAGAAAAAAGTTACACAGTTACAAGAAGTGATTCGATTAGCTCTAAATTTGTAAATTTGCATTTCTTTACAATTTTTTTATCCTAATATGTTCAAAATTACCTAAGAAACACAACAAGTATACTCAATTCAAATTTGGCAGTAGCAAACAAAATTACACTATTATAAAAAGCGATTTAATTAGCTCTAAATTTGTAAATTTTTATTTTTTGACATCTTTTTATCCTAATACATTCAAAATAATCTGAGGAACACATTGGATACACTCAACTCAAATGTAGTATACTTTATGAGATATATGGATTATATTTTTTGACAATTTTTTTATGTTGGCATATTCAAAATAAGCTAAGAAACACAATGAGTACACTCAATTCAAATTTGGCAGTAGCAAAAAAAAATTACACTATTACTAAAAACGATTTGGTAAGTTCTAAATTTGTAATTTTTTAAGAATTTTTCTATTTTAATATATTCAAAATATCCTAAGAAATACGATGAGTATACTCAATTCAAATTTGGCACTAGCAAAAAAATACACTTTTAATAAAACTGATTTGATTAGCTCTAAATTTACAAATTTGCATTTTTTGACAATTTTTTTACCTTGCTATGTTCAAAATGAGCTGAGGAACACGGTGAGTACGCTCAATTCGAATTTTGCAGTAGCAAGCAAAATTACGCTGTTATTAAAAGTGATTTGATTAGCTCTAAATTTGTGAATTTATATCTTTTCACAATTTTTTTATCTTAGTATATTCAAAATGACCTGAGGAACACGGTGAGTATACTTAATTCAAATTTGACATTAGAAAACAGTTACACAGTTACAAGAAGTGATTCGACTAGCTCTAAATTTGTAAATTTGCATTTCTTTACAATTTTTTTATCCTAATATGTTCAAAATTACCTTAGAAACACAATGAGTATACTCAATTCAAATTTGGCAGTAGCAAACAAAATTACACTGTTATAAAAAGCGATTTAATTAGCTCTAAATTTGTAAATTTTTATTTTTTGACATCTTTTTATCCTAATATATTCAAAATAATTTAAGGAACACATTGGATACACTCAACTCAAATGTGGTATACATTATGAAATACATGGATTATATTCTTTGACGATTTTTTTATATTGGCATATTCAAAATAAGCTAAGAAATACAATGAGTACACTCAATTCAAATTTGGCAGTAGCAAAAAAAAATTGCACTATTACTAAAAACGATTTGGTAAGTTCTAAATTTGTAATTTTTTAAGAATTTTTCTATTTTAATATATTCAAAATATCCTAAGAAATACGATGAGTATACTCAATTCAAATTTGGCACTAGCAAAAAAACACACTTTTACTAAAACTGATTTGATTAGCTCTAAATTTACAAATTTGCATTTTTTGACAATTTTTTTACCTTGGTATGTTCAAAATGAGCTGAGGAACACGGTGAGTACGCTCAATTCAAATTTAGCAGTAGCAAACAAAATTACGCTGTTATTAAAAGTGATTTGATTAGCTCTAAATTTGTGAATTTACATCTTTTCACAATTTTTTTATCTTAGTATATTCAAAATGACCTGAGGAACACGGTGAGTATACTTAATTCAAATTTGACATTAGAAAACAGTTACATAGTTACAAGAAGTGATTAGATTAGCTCTAAATTTGTAAATTTGCATTTCTTTACAATTTTTTTATCCTAATATGTTCAAAATTACCTAAGAAACATAATGAGTATACTCAATTCAAATTTGGCAGTAGCAAACAAAATTACACTGTTATAAAAAGCGATTTAATTAGCTCTAAATTTGTAAATTTTCATTTTTTGACATCTTTTTATCCTAATATATTCAAAATAATCTAAGGAACACATTGGATACACTCAACTCAAATGTGGTATACATTATGAAATATATGGATTATATTTTTTGACAATTTTTTTATGTTGGCATATTCAAAATAAGCTAAGAAACACAATGAGTACACTCAATTCAAATTTGGCAGTAGCAAAAAAAATTGCACTATTACTAAAAACGATTTGGTAAGTTCTAAATTTGTAATTTTTTAAGAATTTTTCTATTTTAATATATTCAAAATATCCTAAGAAATACGATGAGTATACTCAATTCAAATTTGGCACTAGCAAAAAAATACACTTTTAATAAAACTGATTTGATTAGCTCTAAATTTACAAATTTGCATTTTTTGACAATTTTTTTACCTTGCTATGTTCAAAATGAGCTGAGGAACACGGTGAGTACGCTCAATTCGAATTTTGCAGTAGCAAGCAAAATTACGCTGTTATTAAAAGTGATTTGATTAGCTCTAAATTTGTGAATTTATATCTTTTCACAATTTTTTTATCTTAGTATATTCAAAATGACCTGAGGAACACGGTGAGTATACTTAATTCAAATTTGACATTAGAAAACAGTTACACAGTTACAAGAAGTGATTCGACTAGCTCTAAATTTGTAAATTTGCATTTCTTTACAATTTTTTTATCCTAATATGTTCAAAATTACCTTAGAAACACAATGAGTATACTCAATTCAAATTTGGCAGTAGCAAACAAAATTACACTGTTATAAAAAGCGATTTAATTAGCTCTAAATTTGTAAATTTTTATTTTTTGACATCTTTTTATCCTAATATATTCAAAATAATTTAAGGAACACATTGGATACACTCAACTCAAATGTGGTATACATTATGAAATACATGGATTATATTCTTTGACCATTTTTTTATATTGGCATATTCAAAATAAGCTAAGAAATACAATGAGTACACTCAATTCAAATTTGGCAGTAGCAAAAAAAAATTGCACTATTACTAAAAGCGATTTGGTAAGTTCTAAATTTGTAATTTTTTAAGAATTTTTCTATTTTAATATATTCAAAATATCCTAAGAAATACGATGAGTATACTCAATTCAAATTTGGCACTAGCAAAAAAATAAACTTTTACTAAAACTGATTTGATTAGCTCTAAATTTACAAATTTGCATTTTTTGAGAATTTTTTTACCTTGGTATGTTCAAAATGAGTTGAGGAACACGGTGAGTACGCTCAATTCAAATTTAGCAGTAGCAAACAAAATTACGCTGTTATTAAAAGTGATTTGATTAGCTCTAAATTTGTGAATTTACATCTTTTCACAATTTTTTTATCTTAGTATATTCAAAATGACCTGAGGAACACGGTGAGTATACTTAATTCAAATTTGACATTAGAAAAAAGTTACACAGTTACAAGAAGTGATTCGATTAGCTCTAAATTTGTAAATTTGCATTTCTTTACAATTTTTTTATCCTAATATGTTCAAAATTACCTAAGAAACACAATGAGTATACTCAATTCAAATTTGGCAGTAGCAAACAAAATTACACTGTTATAAAAAGCGATTTAATTAGCTCTAAATTTGTAAATTTTTATTTTTTAACATCTTTTTATCCTAATATTTCAAAATAATCTGAGGAACACATTGGATACACTCAACTCAAATATGGTATACATTATGAAATATATGGATTATATTCTTTGACCATTTTTTTATATTGGCATATTCAAAATAAGCTAAGAAATACAATAAGTACACTCAAATCAAATTTGGCAGTAGCAAATAAAATTACACTATTATAAAAAGTGATTTGGTTATCTCTAAATTTGCAAATTTGCATTTTTTGATAATTTTGGTATCCTAATGTATTCACAATGAGCTAATTAACACCACGAGTACACTCAAATCAAATTTGACATCAGAAAAGGATTACACACTTACAAAATGTGATTTGATTAGCTCTAAATTTGCAAATTCATAGTTTTTGATTATATTTTTATGTTGGTATATTCAAAATGAGCTAAGGAACACGATGAATACATTCAATTCAAATTTGGCAATAGCAGAAAAAATACATTGTTACAAAAAGTGATTTGATAGCTGCAAATTTAAGAAATTATATTTTTTGACCATTTTTTCACGATGAGTACACTTTATTTAAATTTGACAGTAACCAAAATATTACACAATTACTACAAATGATTTGATTATACAATAATAAGCAAAAACAGAAATAAAATGTTGTTTTGCATCAGAATTACTTGATGCAAAATAACCTACATCTGATAATGTCTAGATCTAAATCTTTACCTGTTCTTGTATAGTTTTAAAGTTGTATTTTTTAAATAGACTATACATACATACCAAATTTAAAGCTTATACCAAATATTTCATACAAATCAACTAAACTTGAAAACACAAATTTTTACGACTTTATAGAATATCTATTACATCAAAGAACATTCGACTTGATTCTTAAGAGAATGGTCAACTTCCTTATTTCTTTATTCAGATTGAATTCGACAAGAGTAAAACTACGTGTAATCTGTTTAAAATGTTTGACAGTATTTTATAGCAGCTATTTTTAAAATTTTAAATCATTACTTATACAAAAGAATGGTAAGAATGCCGCGATGAGTTTATTCATAAAAGTGCATACCAAAATGAAGGTAGGAGGTAAACAAACGTAGACTTTGCTTGGCATGAGGTACCCTAAAAATAAACGTAGGAAAGTATTGATATCTTCTTTTATTTGAATAAGGCGCAGAAATAATTTTAGATAGGACGGTATCGACATATTCCTTAAAATTCATTTTTAAATCAGCAAATATAAGTTGATCAGATTATAGGACTATCTTTTTTATACTGGGTGTCTCATGTAACTCACGATAACCTGGTTTTTTTAAATGGAGTTTTTATAATATCTTAATTATAATGCGATAGAATAATAATTATTTTTGAGTTGCTCCGATTCTTTTACAGAGAAGTTCTTTTACAGTTCACTTGCAAACCCAAAACACCCACTTTATTGGGTAATGGAATCGGTTTTTCTGATAATTCAAAACATCAACAGCCACTATAAAGATAATTTTGAAACATAGTAAGGATTCTGTTAAATAATAAAAAAAAAAAATTTTGTTAATTTTAAGAAACAAGGCAATTGATGTCGAAAAGGGGTGTTAACACCTTTCATGCAGACCTTGTGTGAGGGACAGACATGCAGACATTTTCCAACTGGATAATGTAAGTCGAAGAAAAAGTTTCCTGGAGCAGGTTGGATTCCAGATTTTGCCTGGATTTATCACCAATTGAACATGTCTGGGATATGATGGGTTGGCTACGAGAGTTTGCATGGAATGAACTACCCCAGGAGGACATCGACCACCTAATGGAGTAGTGCGTTTTCTTGAAAAATGTTAATTATGTTTTACTTTTTCTTCAACTAAATTTTTATCGTTCCTTAATCGATATCTTCGCATTATTTTACCGAAGTACAAAATTTTAACCTAACTCTTAATGGGTAGTGTATTTCATGTGCAAGTGAGTTATTTATTATTTCATGAAAGTATAATATATGATAAATAATATGATAAAATATTTCTTAGTAAACCATTCTAATTGCAATTTAATATATTACGATAGCAGTTTTCATTTTCTGAATGTAAGCAAAATCTTCCCCAACATTTAACCATTATTACCAATTTTAGGCATTTTTACTCATATATAAAACAAATACTGTATCAAATTTCGTAAACTCCTTAACTTTCACAAAAATTGGGTTGTAACGGAGCTTTTAACTGTATTATGAATGTAAAAATGACATACACTTAGCAGCAGAAGTCTGTGTACAAAAAACTTCTAACACTTTAACTGAAAAAATAAGGGTCATGATCTAATGTGATAAACTTCAATTTTTTTTATTTTGTGTATTAACTACATATGATTCTATTAACAAAATATGCATCAATAAAACAGAAATATTAGTTTCAAAAAAAATTAAAATTAAAAATTCTCCAAATAATGCGTATGCAAAAATCTGCGTACAAATAAAGACGCCTTCTCCAAAATATACTTATTTACTTAAATACAATTATATTAGCAGAGGCTTAGAAGCTAAAAGTTATAATGGACACGAAAGGAAAGGAAATTGAATTGGGAGAGAGAAAAATTATTGTAAAGTTATGGAAAGAGGGAAAATCTTTTCGAAAAATAGGAGAAACTATCGGCAGGTCACACTCTTCCATTCAAAGAGTAATTAATAATTATAAAGACACTGAAGATTACCTCTCACGCCCGCGATCTGGTAGACCACCCCTTTTAACAAACCGAGAGAAGCGAAAAATTGTACAGCAGGTTAGAAAAGAACCTAGGCTGACGGCAAAAAAAAAATAGTAGAAAATGTACAAGACGAATTTCATAAAACTATCAGCAAAGATACGGTGAGAAGGACGTTAAAAAAAGCTAATTATCACAGCCGCGTTGCACGAAAAAAGCCATTTGTGTCAGAGGTCAATCGTCAGAAACGGATCGCCTTTGCAAAAAAACTCTTAGACAAGCCCATTGAATTCTGGGAGAAAGTTCTCTTTACAGATGAGAGAATCAGTTCGGACGAAACGAAGAAATTAGTGGACTCCATGCCTAAACGTTTAAGGGAGGTCGTTAAACGTAAAGGTTATCCGACCTCATATTAATATAGAAACAATGATCTCATTTATGAATTTTTTATAAATACTGTCCTGACTTGTACGCAGATTTTTGCATACCCGTTATTTGTAGAATTTTTAGTTTTGATTTTTTTCTGTAACTACTGTTTCTGTTTTGTTGAAGCATATTTTGTTAATAGAATTATATGTAGTTAATATACAAAATAAAAAAAAATCAAGTTTATCACATTAGATTATGACTCTTATTTTTTCAATTAAATTATTACAAGTTTTTTGTACGCAGACTTCTGCTGCTGAGTGTATTGCTAATGTCATAAGGAATTATTATGCTAATGCATAATAATTCATCAAATTACGAGTGTGGTGGTTTGAAACCGATGAACTATTGAATAAACTTTCAATGCTATAGCATTTATTTTCATAATGATACAAAATGACGTGGATGCTATCGCATTTAAATTTTAAAGTAAACTATTTTGAATTTCCTTTTCCGTAGAAGATGAATAAAAATAAATAAATATTTTCCGTGACTCCGTAGCAATAAATGACAGAGTATCTTAGATTTTCGAGTATTACGGAGTTCTTGATTGTACAAAAATCTCTGCTATGCAGTTGGGTTGCACCATCAATCTTATATGAACCCAAGCCAACCCAACCCAACTAGCTAGTTAGCGCTAGATATTAATTGGGTTGGGCTGAGCCATTAATTTTAATCCAACCTAATCTAATTAGTCAGTTAGCATTAAATATGAGTTGAGATAATTTTGCATCCTGAAGAGTATGAAATACATTTGCAATTATTACCACAATTTATTTGAAAATCTGATACAAATTTTCTGGTTTATGCAAGATGCTAGTCTATTACATCAAACAAGATGGATCATGTAGATCAGAGGATATCATTGCTATCCTATCTAAGTGGGCTATAAATTGAACGAGACTAAGCAAATTCTCAAAACTCACCGACTCGCAATAATATATTAAAATAACATAAATTTGATTGGCACAAAAAACTTTTAACACATTTTTTGTAATTCCTCATAAATTGATTGTGACAGATAATATCAGAATTCTACGAACTCTGATAATCAGGACATTTTGCATCGAAGAGCGATAGTGAATGGGAAGATTTCAACTACAAACAATGCAGAAACTTCAAGATCTAGTTCCAAATCGGTTGAGAAATCTCAAAATGGAGTGTCAATTCGTGTAATCAACACAATCAAATAAAATCCAGCTAATTTATAATATTAAAAGTTTGTGCTAAGTTATACAATGTGTCCGCAAGGTCATGACAGAAGGTAATACCACAGATCGCGTAATATCGAAACTTCCACAATATTATTTGTGAGTTTCACCATCAAAGTTTTAATGTCAGACTTTACTTTAAAAAATGTTCTTAATCCTGCGTGAGAAATCTTTATTATTATTCAGATGTTTAATTTTTATTGTTATGTATCTTTGTTATTTATTTATTATACACAATACGTTCACGATGAAATAACGAAACTAACGAATTTAAACGTTGATTTATGATTTATTTAGAGACTTTACGTTAATATTATATATTAATTGACGACCATAGCACAATAAGATTTTATTAGTACAAAGTATTGGTTGGATTGGGTTGAGCTATAAACCATGTCTAAACCCACTAGATATTAATTGGGTTTGATTGAGACATTAACTTTAATCCAACTAGCTGGTTAGCTTTAAATATTAATTGGGTTGAGTTGAACCATCAACCTTAACTGAGCCCAATTCAACTTGATGGTTTGTATTGGATATTAATCGGGTATGGTTGAGTCATTAACCTTAAGCTAACCTAATCCAACTGGTTTTGGTACTAAATATTCGTTGGATTCAGCCATCAACCTTATCTAATCCCAACCTAACTAACCTAGATGGTTAATGCTAGATATTAATTGGGTTTTTGCAATGAAATGTATGCTGTCCCCATCATACATATATCCAGTGTTCCCTCTGTGATGCGAACTTTTTCTTTAGTATTGAATTTTGTATGAAAAGGAGCGCACCCGTTTCGTTCGTCCAACCCAGCCCTGGTATGTTGAATATCTTGGAATGGATATGATTCAAATATACAGGATTGGGTTGGGTTTATTTTAACCGTGCATCTGAAGACTTTTTTTAACATAGACCTCTACAATTAATAGAGTCCGAAATAGAATACTTTACAAACTAATATGACAACCCTGTATATTTGAATTGAAGTAAAATTAGAATTAACACTAGACCTAGAACTAGAATCTTTTCTTTTTTAATTTTAGTATGAAAAGGCATTTTACGCCTTATTCGAAATTCGTTTTACGGCCGATTTTCGAGAAACATATCACTGCCATATAACGAGATATGAGTACATATTGTTATTATTTATCATCATATCACTCATTTACTAGAATACAGGCACAACTTAAAATCTTTTTTTGAGAATAAATAATGTCATTTTCGTTATTATTACCGGCAAAAAGCCATAAGAAAGTGTAAGGACCCATATGCCATAATGCAATAAACAACTTTTAAACTCGATTATTTCAAATTTATATTTTTTTTTGACTTGTGCATATGTTAACACTCGTAACTTCACTAAGGTTGACCTAGGAGTGTCAATTCGTGTAATCAACACAATCAAATAAAATCCAGCTAATTTATAATATTAAAAGTTTGTGCTAAGTTATACAATGTGGCCGCAATGTCATGACAGAAGGTAATACCACAGATCGCGTAATATCGAAACTTCCACAATATTGTTTATGAGTTTCACCATCAAAGTTTTAATGTCAGACTTTACTTTAAAAAATGTTCTTAATCCTGCGTGAGAAATCTTTATTATTATTCAGATGTTTAATTTTTATTGTTATGTATCTTTGTTATTTATTTATTATACACAATACGTTCACGATGAAATAACGAAACTAACGAATTTAAACGTTGATTTATGATTTATTTAGAGACTTTACGTTAATATTATATATTAATTGACGACCATAGCACAATAAGATTTTATTAGTACAAAGTATTGGTTGGATTGGGTTGAGCTATAAACCATGTCTAAACCCACTAGATATTAATTGGGTTTGATTGAGACATTAACTTTAATCCAACTAGCTGGTTAGCTTTAAATATTAATTGGGTTGAGTTGAACCATCAACCTTAACTGAGCCCAACTCAACTTGATGGTTTGTATTGGATATTAATCGTGTATGGTTGAGTCATTAATCTTAACCTAACCTATCCCAACTACGGTTTTGGTACTAAATATTCGTTGGATTCAGCCATCAACCTTATCTAATCCCAACCTAACTAACCTAGATAGTTAATGCTAGATATTAATTGGGTTTTTGTAATGAAATGTATGCTGTCCCCATCATACATGTATCCAGTGTTCCCTCTGTGATGCGAACTTTTTCTTTAGTATTGAATTTTGTATGAAAAGGAGCGCACCCGTTTCGTTCGTCCAACCCAGCCCTGGTATGTTGAATATCTTGGGTTGGATATGATTCAAATATACAGGGTAGGGTTGGGTTCATTTTAACCGTGCATCTGAAGACTTTTTTTAACATAGACCATTACAATTAATAGAGTCCGAAATAGAATACTTTACAAACTAATATGACAACCCTGTATATTTGAATTGAAGTAAAATTAGAATTAACACTAGACCTAGAACTAGAATCTTTTCTTTTTTAATTTTAGTATGAAAAGGCATTTTACGCCTTATTCGAAATTCGTTTTACGGCCGATTTTCGAGAAACATATCACTGCCATATAACGAGATATGAGTATATATTGTTATTATTTATCATCATATCACTCATTTACTAGTATACAGACACAACTTAAAATCTTTTTTTGAGAATAAATAATGTCATTTTCGTTATTATTACCGGCAAAAAGCCATAAGAAAGTGTAAGGACCCATATGCCATAATGCAATAAACAACTTTTAAACTCGATTATTTCAAATTTATATTTTTTTTGACTTGTGCATATGTTAACACTCGTAACTTCACTAAGGTTGACCTAGGAGTGTCAATTCGTGTAATCAACACAATCAAATAAAATCTAGCTAATTTATAATATTAAAAGTTTGTGCTAAGTTATACAATGTGTCCGCAAAGTCATGACAGAAGGTAATACCAGAGATCGCGTAATATCGAAACTTCCACAATATTATTTGTGAGTTTCACCATCAAAGTTTTAATGTCAGACTTTACTTTAAAAAATGTTCTTAATCCTGCGTGAGAAATCTTTATTATTATTCAGATGTTTAATTTTTATTGTTATGTATCTTTGTTATTTATTTATTATATACAATGCGTTCACGATGAAATAACGAATTTAAACGTTGATTTATGATTTATTTAGAGACTTTACGTTAATATTATATATTAGTTGACGACCATAGCACAATAAGATTTTATTAGTACAAAGTCTTGGTTGGATTGGGTTGAGCTATAAACCATGTCTAAACCCACTAGATATTAATTGGGTTTGATTGAGACATTAACTTTAATCCAACTAGCTGGTTAGCTTTAAATATTAATTGGGTTGAGTTGAACCATCAACCTTAACTGAACCCAACTCAACTTGATGGTTTGTGTTGGATATTAATCGGGTATGGTTGAGTCATTAATCTTAACCTAACCTAACCCAACTAGGGTTTTGGTACTAAATATTCGTTGGATTCAGCCATCAACCTTATCTAATCCCAACCTAACTAACCTAGATAGTTAATGCTAGATATTAATTGGGTTTTTGCAATGAAATGTATGCTGTCCCCATCATACATGTATCCAGTGTTCCCTCTGTGATGCGAACTTTTTCTTTAGTATTGAATTTTGTATGAAAATGAACGCACCCGTTTCGTTCGTCCAACCCAGCCCTGGTATGTTGAATATCTTGGGATGGATATGATTCAAATATGCAGGGTTAGGTTGGGTTTATTTTAACCGTGCATCTGAAGACTTTTTTTAACATAGACCTCTACAATTAATAGAGTCCGAAATAGAATACTTTACAAACTAATATGACAACCCTGTATATTTGAATTGAAGTAAAATTAGAATTAACACTAGACCTAGAACTAGAATCTTTTCTTTTTTAATTTTAGTATGAAAAGGTATTCTACGCCTTACTCGAAATTCGTTTTACGGCCGATTTTCGAGAAACATATCACTGCCATATAACGAGATATGAGTATATATTGTTATTATTTATCATCATATCACTCATTTACTAGAATACAGGCACAACTTAAAATCTTTTTTTGAGAATAAATAATGTCATTTTCGTTATTATTACCGGCAAAAAGCCATAAGAAAGTGTAAGGACCCATATGCCATAATGCAATAAACAACTTTTAAACTCGATTATTTCAAATTTATATTTTTTTTTGACTTGTGCATATGTTAACACTCGTAACTTCACTAAGGTTGACCTAGGAGTGTCAATTCGTGTAATCAACACAATCAAATAAAATCCAGCTAATTTATAATATTAAAAGTTTGTGCTAAGTTATACAATGTGGCCGCAATGTCATGACAGAAGGTAATACCACAGATCGCGTAATCTCGAAACTTCCAAAATATTGTTTGTGAGTTTCACCATCAAAGTTTTAATGTCAGAGTTTACTTTAAAAAATGTTCTTAATCCTACGTGAGAAATCTTTATTATTATTCAGATGTTTAATTTTTATTGTTATGTATCTTTGTTATTTATTTATTATATACAATGCGTTCACGATGAAATAACGAATTTAAACGTTGATTTATAATTTATTTAGAGACTTTACGTTAATATTATATATTAGTTGACGACCATAGCACAATAAGATTTTATTAGTACAAAGCCTTGGTTGGATTGGGTTGAGCTATAAACCATGTCTAAACTCACTAGATATTAATTGGGTTTGATTGAGACATTAACTTTAATCCAACTAGCTGGTTAGCTTTAAATATTAATTGGGTTGAGTTGAACCATCAACCTTAACTGAACCCAACTCAACTTGATGGTTTGTGTTGGATATTAATCGTGTATGGTTGAATCATTAATCTTAACCTAACCTATCCCAACTACGGTTTTGGTACTAAATATTCGTTGGATTCAGCCATCAACCTTATCTAATCCCAACCTAACTAACCTAGATAGTTAATGCTAGATATTAATTGGGTTTTTGTAATGAAATGTATGCTGTCCCCATCATACATGTATCCAGTGTTCCCTCTGTGATGCGAACTTTTTCTTTAGTATTGAATTTTGTATGAAAAGGAGCGCACCCGTTTCGTTCGTCCAACCCAGCCCTGGTATGTTGAATATCTTGGGATGGATATGATTCAAATATACAGGGTTGGGTTGGGTTTATTTTAACCGTGCATCTGAAGACTTTTTTTAACATAAACCTCTACAATTAATAGAGTCCGAAATAGAATACTTTACAAACTAATATGGCAACCCTGTATATGTGAATTGAAGTAAAATTAGAATTAACACTAGACCTAGAACTAGAATCTTTTCTTTTTTAATTTTAGTATGAAAAGGTATTCTACGCCTTACTCGAAATTCGTTTTACGGCCGATTTTCGAGAAACATATCACTGCCATATAACGAGATATGAGTATATATTGTTATTATTTATCATCATATCACTCATTTACTAGAATACAGGCACAACTTAAAATCTTTTTTTGAGAATAAATAATGTCATTTTCGTTATTATTACCGGCAAAAAGCCATAAGAAAGTGTAAGGACCCATATGCCATAATGCAATAAACAACTTTTAAACTCGATTATTTCAAATTTATATTTTTTTTTGACTTGTGCATATGTTAACACTCGTAACTTCACTAAGGTTGACCTAGGAGTGTCAATTCGTGTAATCAACACAATCAAATAAAATCCAGCTAATTTATAATATTAAAAGTTTGTGCTAAGTTATACAATGTGGCCGCAATGTCATGACAGAAGGTAATACCACAGATCGCGTAATCTCGAAACTTCCAAAATATTGTTTGTGAGTTTCACCATCAAAGTTTTAATGTCAGAGTTTACTTTAAAAAATGTTCTTAATCCTACGTGAGAAATCTTTATTATTATTCAGATGTTTAATTTTTATTGTTATGTATCTTTGTTATTTATTTATTATATACAATGCGTTCACGATGAAATAACGAATTTAAACGTTGATTTATAATTTATTTAGAGACTTTACGTTAATATTATATATTAGTTGACGACCATAGCACAATAAGATTTTATTAGTACAAAGCCTTGGTTGGATTGGGTTGAGCTATAAACCATGTCTAAACTCACTAGATATTAATTGGGTTTGATTGAGACATTAACTTTAATCCAACTAGCTGGTTAGCTTTAAATATTAATTGGGTTGAGTTGAACCATCAACCTTAACTGAACCCAACTCAACTTGATGGTTTGTGTTGGATATTAATCGTGTATGGTTGAATCATTAATCTTAACCTAACCTATCCCAACTACGGTTTTGGTACTAAATATTCGTTGGATTCAGCCATCAACCTTATCTAATCCCAACCTAACTAACCTAGATAGTTAATGCTAGATATTAATTGGGTTTTTGTAATGAAATGTATGCTGTCCCCATCATACATGTATCCAGTGTTCCCTCTGTGATGCGAACTTTTTCTTTAGTATTGAATTTTGTATGAAAAGGAGCGCACCCGTTTCGTTCGTCCAACCCAGCCCTGGTATGTTGAATATCTTGGGATGGATATGATTCAAATATACAGGGTTGGGTTGGGTTTATTTTAACCGTGCATCTGAAGACTTTTTTTAACATAAACCTCTACAATTAATAGAGTCCGAAATAGAATACTTTACAAACTAATATGGCAACCCTGTATATGTGAATTGAAGTAAAATTAGAATTAACACTAGACCTAGAACTAGAATCTTTTCTTTTTTAATTTTAGTATGAAAAGGCATTTTACGCCTTACTCGAAATTCGTTTTACGGCCGATTTTCGAGAAACATATCACTGCCATATAACGAGATATGAGTACATATTGTTATTATTTATCATCATATCACTCATTTACTAGAATACAGGCACAACTTAAAATCTTTTTTTGAGAATAAATAATGTCATTTTCGTTATTATTACCGGCAAAAAGCCATAAGAAAGTGTAAGGACCCATATGCCATAATGCAATAAACAACTTTTAAACTCGATTATTTCAAATTTATATTTTTTGACTTGTGCACATGTTAACACTCGTAACTTCACTAAGGTTGACCTAGGACGAATGAGCAAAACACTCACATCAAAATCGATAGGGTGATTTAAGAAATAGGGGTAATTCGACATGCGTTCCCTTTCACCCTGTGATATATGGTGTTTTCGAAATATAAGCGAAAATATACTTTTCTCTAATCTTTCACCCCAATAACTCAACTCAAGAACTTTTACCGCACATATTAAAAGATAAGTAAACCGTAACATAAAAATATCTGCTCAAAATAACGTAATTTTGAGGGGAACTTAATTCAAAAATATAATACAAGTCATAAAACGTCCTATACATTATCAACAAGATATTTTCTATCATTTTTGCTAAGGCAGAAATGTTAGACCATAAATTTCAATTAAAAGCTTATTTTTAATTTTTTTTGTTGCCAGAATTAACACGAAATCTCTCAAAATTAAAACTGCTTAAGAGGAATTGCTTAATAATTAAACAATAAAATTTAATAAATAACGTTATTAACTAACCTGATAAGATTCATTACAATTCCTTGCCCTACTAACATATATCTCAGGATTATCCGATGGAATATAAGTCATATTAAACGGCAAATAAGGATTATCCAATCCCAAAAAGTTAAAAAATCTTTCCGTTGTACAAAAAGCAGCTTGATATCCACTACATCCAATACTATCCATAACAGGGCCTCCAGTTTGAGGCATGGTAACACTTTTACACGATTCGAAAGTCGTATTCATAAACGTTTCATCAATAAAAACATCAATTGCTTCAATGAATTCTAAAAATAAGATTAATCGCTAAAATTACGACTAAACAATTTTAAAACTAATTTACCCCCTTTTCCTCGATTTCCTTCTTCGTCGCTCATTTTAGTAATTTTAAGAAATTCATCTTGATCTTTTGAACAACTGAACATGCAAATATTCGTGATGATATTTAACATACAACTTGGGCATCTTGAAAACACCGATAACATGTCAATGTTTTCCGACATTACCGACACTTGTTCATCGTCGCAACAAACACTCGGATTATCAGAATCTTCAAACATAAACGGACAATTTGATTTTAATAATGTTCGAGCTTCATCCGATAATAAAGGAACCGGGGTCATACCGGTTGAATTGCAATTTTGGTAAGTGTCTTTTTCTTTTTTATAATTACATATACCGTACATCATACATGTTCCTGTTACATACGTAATTAATGTTAACACCGCGAAATATTGTAAAATATAATGTTGATTTGCTAAATAAAAAAAATTTAAATTGTAATTAGAAATAAATTAAATTTAAAATATTTACCCATAATATTATTTTCCCTATTAAATCACTTTGAGCACATCCACACTTAACGACGGTTTCAACTGAAATATTTGATTGTTATAAAGTTTGTTGTAAGGAATAGATGATTATCAACAACTGATAAAATTAATTGTGGCGCTCGTAAACAGCATTTAAGTTGACAAACCGAAAATGATTGAGATAGGATTAAATTGCGTAGGATCAGATTAATTCGAATTTATTTAAAAAAAATAATTTGCATAAAGTTTATGATTAAACAGTTATATTAAAGTAATATTTATTGAAAATGATACATTTTAATAATTTGTTAATGATAAATATTATAGTAAATGAGCATTTTGAGGTGAGTCTTATCTGTTTCGACTGCAGGTGTTTAATTTTAATTTATCAGGTGTTCAAGTAAGTTTTTCAATTGATCGATATTCACGTTAAAATAAAAGTGATAAAAATAGATAAGTAGAAAAAGTTTTAAATTAAACGGCGATGATTAATGAAATTAAAATTAAAATTTTCTTTAACATGCGTTTTTACTGTTTTTATACAAATTAAAATTTATTATGAACATAAATTAGGACCAGAGTTGAGTTACTAATAACAATATGCATTATTGTAGATATTCAATACAAAATTAGAAAATTGGTTATGTTACAATATACAACACAAAAATATCCTTGGGCATACAAAATACAGTTTGTCCAATTCCGGTAGACCAGCAGAGTGGATTTTATCTATAGCAGTACCCAGCTACTAGCTCTTTTTATTGTGCAGTGCAAATAGGCAGTGTTGTTTGCAGAAAAGTTAATGTTTGTTTGTATTATGTGCTTTAAAATATGCAATAATGGAAGTCTGTAGAAGTGAAAGAGGTAGCAGAATACTTTAAAAAATTACAGACGATGAATGTTGTTTAGGTTTGGGACCCTAAAGGCTAGTAGGGCTACAGCCCTGGGACTCCAACTTCTGAGGTGCACCTGTTTTTGCAATGAAATGTATTATAGATGTACCCAATGTTTCCTTTCAAGTGCGGACCTTTTTTTTGCAGTGCGAACCTTGAGGCGCCGAATATCTTCGGACGGCTCTTGTTTAAATATACAGGGTTGGGTTGGGTTAGGCAGTAGGGAAACTTCTCGAACGGATAATTAATAATAGACTTATCGAGGAACTAGAAGAGAAAATGATAATCAGCGATAGACAGTATGGATATAGAAGAGGTCTGAGCACAACTGATGCTGTCATGAGTATAATCTCCGATGTAAGAGAAAGGAAAAAGATGTTAAGAACGCCTTCAATTCTGTGCCGTGGTCAAAAGTAAGAGAAGCGTTAATGGAATCTAAGATATCACTAGAAATAACATCACAATAACATAACATGTTAAGAAATAACGTTACGAAATAACATAACATGTTATGCCGATTTCCTGGCAGTAGTGGTCCAAGCGTCAACTCCAGAAGAATTAAAAGACAAAGCAGAGTATTGCGTCGAGAACATAAGTCGAGAACTTAATAAAATGGGTCTCCAACTTGCACCCCAAAAAACGGAGATAGTGATATTAGAAGGGCGACGAAAACTACAAAATATAGATATACAAATGAGTAACATAACAATACGAAGCACAAAGTCCGCAAAATATCTAGGAGTGCACATAGATAAGGATAGTAAGATGACTTAACACATAATAAGAACATCTGAAAAAGCGAGAAAAGTAATTAATGCTATGTCAGGAATTATGCTGAAAGTCAAGGGACCAAGCCAAAAGAAGAGAAGGCTTATATCATCTGTTGTTCAATCGGTGATACTATACGCTCCTCCGGCATGGGAATATACTCTGAAGTACGATAGATATGTAAAAATGTTGCGATCAGTAGAAAGAAAGGCGTCAATATGCATAACATCAGCATACAGGACATCATCAACGGACGCTGTTGGAGTACTGGCAGGATGCCCCCCATATGATATACTGGCTTGGGAGAGAGCGCGAAATTTGGAGTCGAGAGGGAAGGACAAGGAGAGGAATAGAGAGGAGGTGTACAGAAGGTGGCAAGAGAGGTGTGATAGATATACGGGTTGGGCAGGATTTTTTATAATGGACGTGCAGGAGTGGCAGAAACGAGGACCGCAGACTAATTACTACGCTACACAAGTTATACTTGCCATGGAATTTTCGGAAGTTAATTAAAGAATATAAAAAGGTTAACAAGTGACACTTGTTGGTATGGTTGTGACGCAGAAGATACATGCTGTCTTCGAATGTAGATACTTTGAAGCATCGAGAAGAGAAGTAGAACGCAAAATTGGGAGGAAACTAGACGTAGACAGTATCTCTGAAGTACTCTTAGAGAGTGATGAGATTGGAAATGAAGTAATCAATTATCTTACTGAGGTTATGGTGGCCAAGGAGATTGAAGAGAAGAGAAGGGATGACAATGAGATGGAGCTGAGGAGCTGAGGGGGTATGTCCCCCGCATCCAGGTACGATGTAAACAAAAGTTAATGCAAAAAGTTAATATTTCATTTTTCCCCCACAATTTCAACGACTATATCGGAGTGGACTGGAGAGAAGAGCAGAAGGGGATCTGAATGAAAGGATAAAGGGAGACATACAGAACATGGGATGAAGAACGAGGGGGAAATCCCCGCACCCAGGTATGTTATAGTTTAATAACATTTCAAAAAGTAATCCCTTTATATTTCATCCATAATGCCACCGGATGCAAGGAACGAGAAGACAGAAGAGACCTTTTGAATGGAAGAATCACGAAAGACAGGCAGAAAATGGGATGAGGAACGAGGGAGAATTTCCGGCACCCAGGATAGAGATGAGACGAACAAAATGAGGATGAAGATGGAGAATCGAAGAAGATGAAAAAAATTAGAGGAAAGAAAGAAGGAAGATTGTAAAAAAAGTGAAGAAGAGCCGCACCATTAGGTGTGAGAGTTTAATTTCCCCGAAGATATGCCCTGAAAGGCGATTCTGGGAAGAGTGGGGGGGGGTTTAGTGGGTAGTCTTGGGGCTAGAGATAGTCCCACACTCCCGGCCGAAACAGAAACATCCAAGAAAACCACGGAAGGCGCCAAAAGTAGACCGGGGTGCATAACGCATTTTCCCCTCCACTGCGCCAAAAAAGTAAAAGTAAAAGGGGAAAAGAATTGGTTGAGGATGTATGGGGTAATGAAAATAATAAGAAATAGACTGAAGTTGAAAGGAAGAAATAAAATACCCAAAGAAGCTTTTCTTGCTTTCTACAACAGATGTATACAAAGAAGGTTAAAATCAAAAAATATTAGAAGAATGCAGTAGACGAGGCGTCTTATAGACCGATCTGTATGCAAAATACATTGGGAAAGCTGTTCGAAGTTATAATTAAAGCTACTGCATGACGAACAGTACAGTTTCAGGAAGGTTGACTATAGGCGAAGCGAAAAATACAGAGTATTGTGAAGGCGATCAAGTTGAAGACGTATCAACATCAGGACTGCTACGTGATGATGATGCTGAACGTAGAGAATTAAACGTATTCTGCTCCCTGGAGAGGAATAACAAAGGCCATGAACAAAGGAAGCAGCTACTTAAAAAAATAAAATAAATAAAATAGAGATGTTGAGTGGTGTTCTATCTTGGGCTCCATACGGTGGTATTTATTCTATGATGAAGTGCTTAATATTGCGGTTGAGGATGGAATTCACCTGATAATGTATGCCGATGACCTAACTATGGTAATTAAAGCTAAAGATGGATAGTAATTAGAAGATAAGGAAAGTATGCTACAACGGTAATAACACGTATACTGTCAGAAATGGGTTTGAAAGTCGCGGCAGCCAAAACAGAAATGGTTCTCCTGCAAGGTAGTAGAAAACTCCCATGCTTATCACTGCAAATAGAAGGCCAAACAATTCAAATTATACCATATGCCAGGTACTAGAAAACATGACGAAGCATGTTAGAGAAATTACAAATAAAGCGTTCTACATGTCAAATTTACTAAGGAGAATAATACCACATTTACGTAGGGCTGTTATCTGTCTAAAGAACTGCTAAAATTCTTAAATTTAATCTGTCTAAAATCCTTCAGCAAAGACAGCCTTGTCTTTCGTAAGACTCGGTAGAAGCGCCCTACGTATTTTAACGGGAGTCATTAAAATAATAATTAAATTTGGTAAAACGAACACTAAACCTAGAAGTAGAATCTATTTTTTTTTAATTTTATATGAAAAGGGACGTACTCGTTTCGTTCATTCAACATCTTAGGCGCTAAACTTCTTAGAATGGCACTAAATATTATAGATATTCAGATGATCCAAGTCTAGAAGGCTTTGATATCGTATGTAATAAATACAAAGATTTAAGTCTTCAATGCAATAATATATCAAAAAATGATGTTCTGACACTTCGGAGAGACTTTTATGATAAGCCACAAGGTTGTCCACTACAACAAATTGGCCAGCTATTTGTCCGTAGTTAATCCCATACGTAAATGAATTCGTAAACCTGATAGCAAGTCTTTCGCATTTACTTCAAAATATACGGTATGTCTTAATGTGTGTTTTGTATAATGTAGTATTTTCAATGGTTATGTTGTTGTAGGTTACAATTAATCGCACAATATTGCAAGTTGCGGATGATAATCAATAGTGTTAGTCAGCATCGCCTCTGTCACAAAATAATGAAAGGACGAGGAATTTGTGAAACGAAACATGGTGGCAAACGTTGTCAAAAGTACAGTGAATATTTGTCAAAGGCAAAGAAACCCACTATGGACGAAGTAAATCCAAACGAAGTTATTTATCAGCTGAATTTAGCATTAAATTGCTTCAAGCTTGAAATGCTTCAGACAACTTGCAACACTTTCAGAAGACTTGAGAGCCGTTCAGAAGAGTTGACATTCCATTTGGAAGAGTTAAACTGCTTCTAGAAGGCTTGATACTTCTTGTAAAAGATTTTAATTGATTCCAGCAGATATTATACTGCTTCTAAGAGACTTGATATTGCTACCAACATACTTGAAATTCTTCCTTCCAGAAGACTTGCAATACTTCCATATATTCCTTCCAGATGTCTTAATACTGCTTCTAGAAGATTTGAATGCTTCCACAAGACTCAATACTGCCTCTGGAAGACTTGAAATGCTTCCAGAAGACTTCCAGAATTTTTAATGGTTTTATCTGGATTGAAGTCACTTACAATTGATTTTTTAATTTTAGTGTATTATTGAGCTTGTTCCTCCCAATTCAGTGCCAGCATCTGCTACGAACTAAAGAGCACGTATGATATTTTAAAAAATAGGAATTCAAAATAATAAATTAAAAACATTTTACGATTATCCAAATTGTTTTCTTTTATTTATCTCCTAATACCGAGTGTATTTTCATTGACGAACAACAAGCGCAGGTGGTAGGAAAAAATCGCTTTGGATATTATGAATTTTTCTCAATTTCGAGACTTTTGAGATCCCGGGACTGCTTGGTTCCTGACCTATCGTATCTTTCATGGAATCCCGGTGCGGACCCGGGACTGGCCACCATAGTTATAGGAAGATAGATAGTTTAGTTAATAATTGGTGAATAATTTATAACCATTTACAAATTTGAGAAATTTTTGCACAAATAAATAATTCATAAAACGACATTATTGTAAAAATACTTACCATAATGTTTACATTACAAACATACAACGATATAAATAAATCTATACTTCAAATTTTTAGTTATTTTGTTGATTTTCTGTATATTTTTTCACTTTTTCAAATTGTCTTCTTTTAATATAAAGATATAAAATATTTAAGATGTAAAATAACTTATTTTTAGATATCAATTTTATATAAAAGATAATTTACCGTATAAAAGCTTTTTATTAACTAAAAAATTTAATTAAACAACTTTTATTTTTTAAATTTTGTATTCACTTTCACATCTTATATTTAACACAAATTTTATATGATTTTTAATCATTATAGTTAGGAATTAACAAATAATTAATTTCGTACCGGTTTCGGAATCGAAATTTCATCATCAGTCGAAAGCTAGGTGAAGAACCAAATTATCAATAAAGAAGTCAACAGATGGTTTCTCCAGAAAAAGCTGATTTGAAAAATAAAATATCCAGAAGTTGTTGAAATTGCAAAAAAAATAATTGACGATCGAAACGGCGATTTCCATTAGAATCTAGATTTAGAGGTTTTATTAATAGCTGGTAATTCCATCATAATGAGTTTTCATAGAATTAACCTCTCGTAAATGTTAAAATAAAAAGCCATTAAAAATGCCATTAACTTAAATAATTGTTATCTGAAGAACAAACGATTTTGTTTCAGAACGGATTTATTTATTGAATTTTTTGTGAGTATGTTTTCATTAACAATAGGTATAACTTCATAATAATTTTCTAAACATATTTTATAATAAATATTAAAAAGATCATCTCCCAAAAACTAATTGAGCATTTAATGTATTGAAATCATTTCTTCGAATATCAAACGATGCAGTTTTAATATTTTGTTTACGTGCACAGCTTTAAACAAAAATGTTGAAATAACTAATCTTTACGTATTTCTAAAACTAATTAAGATGTGTTGAAATATAATAAATCAGTTTAAAGTAAATTTCATGAAGAGTAACGCAATTTCTGATTTTCCATACTCATCGTTATTACGATTTTTTGAATGGAACTCTATATGTATATTTCAGTGCTATAGATAACAAATATTATATTATTTAGTATCAAGGAAAATTGTTTAATGTTTAATCTATTAAAGATTATTTACTTCGAGTTATCAAATTTCGGAGTTACGATAGTTTGTTTGCAATCTTGCATAACTTTAATACCAGGTAGTTGATGTCATAATTCGCCAATCTTACTTCAGCGATTTATTATCTCACTTCTTTTACGCAACCAATTGTAAGTGACCAAGATGAATAGTAATTAGATATTCCAGGAAGAAAAAATATATGACAGTAAAAAATTTTTAATCTTGAAAGATATTAAAATTATCTTGGATCATCCTTAGGAAGCTATTAGCTTTAGGGCTTTTATCATCTTTTTTGCTAAATACGTGATAATCTAGTTTGATAATTTCCAATCTATTAAATCTACTAAATTAGTTACTAAATAATTATCAAATAAGCCATCTACTTTAAACAAAATAATTATTCATTCAATTCTTTTATTATTCATATTGTAGATTGAATGGATGGTTCAAATTCTTTTCCAAATGTACCCTTACAAAGTAATATCATAAAACAAAGCACACCATTATACAAAGACAATTTTGGTGAATTTCCTACTTAAAAATTATACCGCTGATTCAACGGACGAATTTATCAGCGGAATTTTTCGGATGATTCAACTATCTACAATTAGATGTGTTCAAAAAGCTGATTGTTCTTACCATATAATTATTCATTTTCGAAGTTTGCGACAGATTCTAATGCAAAATAAAGATAATTTAACTTGTCCATTCTCAAATAATTTTTAACCATTCTAATTTTAAATAATTTACTCTATATAAAAAGATTCGATGTAACTAAACAAAAAGGCATCAAATTGTAAAATTATTAATATCATTCAAAACCAAAAAGATTCTTTTAAAATATACGTTTATCCACATCTTCTAAACGCAATCTACGATATCTATAAATAATACCTTTTACAAAGATTAAGCATTATAGCGCAATTTTTTGATAACGTGTCTATAGTAATAATACAACACCTGTTTAGATTATATGTATAGATTGTAACCGTTTAAGCAAAAAGTTTACGATGTCAAACATTTTTTCATTTTAAATATTAGTATGAAAAAAAAAACACTTGAATCAAATAACCCCAACAAAAAAATGAAAATGTGTGACGCACAAAAATAATAATTATTAATTATTTTCCTTAAATATGACTTTTTATATCTTATAATAAGTAAATATCATCACATTGCGTACATTCCAATAATAATAAGATAGGAATGCTAATTATTTACGTTTCCTCTCCTATTTCTGGATGAATTATTTTTGAATACAAATAGAAAATGAGCGGACA
This sequence comes from Onthophagus sagittarius, assembly GCA_036711965.1. Taxonomy (NCBI): domain Eukaryota; kingdom Metazoa; phylum Arthropoda; class Insecta; order Coleoptera; family Scarabaeidae; genus Onthophagus; species Onthophagus sagittarius. Next base: position 12,543,117 of record JASERS010000002.1, on the reverse strand, counting down.
CCATATGCCCAAGAACGCGAGGGCCCATTATTCAGAATTAAAGAGTACACAGGTAGGGGTGCTTCTATTTGTATTCAAAATACCTACACGTTCGTTTCAGGCGTTCTTTTTTAATTGCGTATTCGTGTTGGTATGGGTGGGAAAAGAACTACGCGATTTAAAAAAAGGAATTATTTCTGTTTACATATTTGCTACTCTGCGGCTTTTAAACGACTGAACGGAGTAATCTGTTAAAAAACTTTACAGGATGGTTCTGTAAGTGATAGCATAATTTTAATTATAAATAGTTTAGTAAAAAATGATGATGAGACGTATGTATTCTAAACGATTCCTTATTTAAAAATAAGGAATCGTTTATAACCACTTTTGAAAATAAGCAACCGCGGAAAAGATGCTATATGATGTCCACAAAGGTTAATACACTAAACAATATAAAATTGTTACACACGAAAATAAACATATTAAAATAAGTAAATTGAAAGTTAAAAATGTAAATGATAAGATGAAAAATGTAAGTATTATATACGAAAAAATAAGTTCTCGAAAGAAAAGGTATTGCCAGAAAAGCACAAAATTTACGAAAAAATAGAAATATTAAATCCAACAAAATTGAAATAAAAAGGGGGCTTTATTTTATTCATTTATTGTGTTTTTTATTTTGCTTTTGGGGAAACGGAGTAGATAGGTATTTATATAAAGAAACTTTTGTGAAGTTAATTTAATCATTGAGATACACGAATTATTGGATCTGAATTTATCAATTTCATGTCAGAATAATAATACTTTTTACTTTATTTATTAATTATTGCTTAATATGGATCACCTGAGATGAGTGTACCAAAAAGCTAATATGGTGTCACAAATGGAGCATACCTACCTACTCTTGTTACAAATAACTATGGAAAAGCAGACTAACGCATAATTAGGGATTACTGGAGACGAAAGGTACTGATTAATAAGCGGAAACGGAAAGAAGAACTACTAGATATGATGCACAGATGCTGACATGAGTCAAAAGGACCATAGCAAATATTTTGTTTGAGATAGATTTGGGAAGGATATCTGCAATGCAGGATATACATGGCGATCTGAAATATAAACTGAATATTCATTCTATAATCTTAAATTCTGGACCTTCACCTTCACCTGTAATACAACAACATCATATTCAACAGGGTGAAGTGCATAACTGCATAACAACGTGTTTAGCCAAAACACGAAACCCTATAAAATTATAATATAGATTCTTCTGTTGTTCCATCTGGACGTCGATAGCAATAAGAATTATTAAATATTAATTATTAAAATTATAAAAGAAGTAATAAAAAAATATCGGAATACTTCCAACAAACAAGTACTTTGATATTTGAACAATCTTTCAAATAACCAACATCGGAATGTCGATACACTTAACTTTCTATCAGACATTGAAATAAGGTTGTAAGATTTGTAAATGTGTTATGAGAATGATCTCTCAAACAAACCTGTGCGATTAACAGGAGGAGAAATGAAGGAAATAAACGTATCGATCATGAACGTTACATCTGAATTTAATCTTTCTATATAAATAACTTCGTCCTGCTCAACAGTTTATGATACACCATCAATATCTACAGTAGTCTTCTGTTCTTCATTGACCACCATCCAGCGTCCACAAACTTATGAGAAATCTTATTATATTTTAGTATGCCATAAATAAAACATAAACAACAATTTTGATCTTTTAATACTAATTGAATTAAAAGCAGTCATCAAGGACTGTAAACAAGAATCATGTAAATAAATTGAAACAACACAAGAGGATCACATAGCATTGTCTTAACATCTATTGGTAAGTATGACTTACGCGGAAAAAGCGGCGAAATAAGCGCTTTTAACATATTTGAAAGAACCCTCAATCTCCAAACCAAGACTTTCAAGCTTCGTATCATTCATGATAATATCAAAAGACCGAGCCACATCAGAAGTTAATTTTGTATCCTCAAAGATCATGACTTCCGATTTATCATCCCTATAAACATACTATTTATAACGTAGAACTCGATCAAAAGGATGAGCGCTATAAATAGAGATTAAAATTTTTTCCAGAATAGAGAGAAAGGTAACTTCACAACGCTCGGATGCCACCCGATCAATAACAACCGACTTTGACTTACCACTCAAGGATGCATCAATTAAGTTTAAAACAGCCGAATCAATGCCAATTGCTGAAAGAATCGACAATAGAATGTATAATTCACAGTATCAAATGTACGAGTAAAGTCTAACAGAGTGAGAACAGCAAAATTACCCTAATCAACTGTAGTAATTTAATAATAATAATAAAATTTATTGCCATCTATATATTTACAGTAGTACATTACCCTTAATACATTACCCTAAATTATGATAGGTAACTGTGACAATAAGACCAAATCGCCGATGCCATAGGGATTTAGGCGCCCTTCCTCTAACCTTTTTAATAATAAAAAAGGATATAATAAACAAAAAAAGTTTCTTAATTCTAATTGACAAAAAAAAAGAAAACCATACATGATTAAATTTTAACCTCAACAATGTGCTAAGCCAGTGATTAAATACAAATTTAATTTAGAAAAGATAAAATTAAGATTAAATGAAGAAAAGAAAAATAACAAAACTGAACAACATTTTATAATTTCAAAATAATGTAAATAATGGATAAAAAACATAATATATTAAAAATTCCCAAGACTTCTACGTAACAGTCTGACTGATTGTCAAGTAACTGATTAATGAAATGGCACTTAAACTGTGAACAGCTATAGTCTCGCACTACCGCAAAAATTAATTTATTAAATTTAATTTATTAAAAAAAAATTAACTTCAATTTATGGTTAGGGATGGAGACCAAGTTAGGGTATCATATGTTTCGTGAATGTTGTTGATGTCTGAACTGAATCCTATTGCATAGATACGGAGGCTGCTTTGTACGCAAAACGTTCAAATGAAACGATACTTCATGCACCAGTCGTCTATTTTTTATATTTAAAGAACCAGTTCGCCTAAGGGTTTCTTAGGCAAGAATCGCCTTTCTGGTTATAGACGACGAGTGTTCCTTAAATTGTCGACGAATGTCAGTAGATGTTTCACCATTAATGTTTACTCTTTGACTTCTTCTATGGAGGTAAGACGTATTCTAAACACTAACGCTAGAGTTAATACTAGACCTAGAATGAAAAATATTTAGGATTTAGTCATGCCTCTCTTAAGACGGAACCCAATTCAACCCTACCTAAAGCAGCTTCAGAACTAACACTAAACTTAGACTAGGAAGATTAGGGTTCCTGTCTAAAGAAATGTACGGCTAAACCACGAGCGTAGCCGGGAGCGTAACCAGGAAAAGTTCTTAACTTTAAATGAATTGATTCAATTAATTTCGTTCCTCTGCGCTAAATCTAAAATCATTAAAGAAGAAAACTTCGGCATTTTCTTTTAAATATATCCATTATTTCATCTGCATGAATTTCTGTTCCATAGTGAAGTAGTTTTTCGAAAAAATTGTTTATGATAAAATATACCGTTCAATTCAACCTTTTCTTATCCAGCAGCAACATGGTTTTATCCGTGGCCGATCTGTGGAATCCAATCTCGTATCCTATGTAAACTACATTCAAGCTTGTCTGAAAGAAAATCATCAGGTCGACGCGGTTTACACCGATTTCAGTAAGGCTTTTGACAGGTTGCATCATGAGGTACTTCTGACTAAATTACATAGATTTGACTTGACTGATGGGTTATTAATGTGGTTAGCATCTTATATATCTGATAGGAGCCAGGCTATAAAAATTAATAATTACTTATCTAACTTTTTTCCAGTCACCTCAGGAGTGCCTCAGGGTAGTCACTTGGGTCCGGTTCTATTTGTGGCTTACATAAATGACATCTATGACTGCTTTCACCATAGTAATTTTTTACTGTATGCAGATGATTGTAAAATATTTTCCAAGATTGAATCTTCTTCTGATTGCGATAAACTTCAAATGGATTTAAACCGTTTACAAACCTACTGTACTAATAATTATCTCTTTATAAACTATGGTAAATGCAGTCAAATAACTTTCACCAGAAAGAGATACACTATAAATCGTAACTACAGCCTTGGTCCTGGTCCCTTAAGTGTGTCGTCTAAAGTAAAGGACCTGGGCATAGTGCTAGATTCCAAGCTATTATTCTTCTATCATGTAGAGGAATTAATTAGCAGGGCGAACAGAAGCCTAGGTTTTATTATTAGGTTGTCAAAACCATTTACCAATCTACAGTGCATCAAATCTTTGTACATGGCTTATGTGAACAGCATTCTTAGTTTTGCTTCAGTTGTTTGGAATCCTGCATATGCTGTGTACATTGATCGCATTGAGGCCTTGCAGGTCAGATTTGTGAGATATCTGGCTCACAAATTCGCATTGCCTTATTGTTCCTACGAGCAGAGGTGCACTGTATTTGGCCTTCGTACACTGCGTGGACGTCGTACTGCTGCTGACTTGATGTTTTTGTTCAGGCTAACGAACGGCTTCGTTGACTCGCCTGAGCTTCTGAGACACATTCCTTTTTTGATTCCCAGTTATCCCACTCGAGATCAATGTCTTTTCCGATTGCCTGCTTCTACTACTAATTATTATTACAACTCACCTTTACCGCGACTGATGCATTGTTATAATCGTCATTGCTCAACGTGCGATATTTTTAATTCTTCGTTGACGTACTTCCGCAAGAGTGTATTAAGTTTGACAATATGTCATTGAATATATTCGTGTTCAATCTGGCTCGTATTATTAACTGAGAACGCTATTTTTTATTTTACTTTATCTAGAGTTTGTTAATTATTTTTACTGTTACCAGATTTTTATGTGAAATTGTTTGGTTGTTAATTTACTGATTTCATTTATGTTATTACTGATTGTATTCTGTTAGAGGATACTATTGTGGGGGAAACCCTGTTCGTATCCCGAATAAATAAATAAATAAAATAAATAAATAGTGAATGTTTTTGCTTATAGTGTTTCGTAAATAGTTTCATTCTCCTCAGGGTCGAGAAAAACCTTTCTGGGCTAGCAGTGGATACAGGAATGGTAGCCAAGATTTGTTGTAATATGTAAATATTAGGATAAAGGTTTTTATCGCACATATCTAGGCATTCCAAACAAGATTCCGGGCTAGGCGAGATACTTGTCATCACTGTTTTCCATACTTCAAGTTCTGCTTTAACCACAGGCTTGTTGTTTTCGGCAGTGACGAATACATGGAAATTGCTTCTTCAATTTCAGAACTGGCAGTAAAATTTCAAGGTAGCACACCTGATAATGCTGATACTACTTTACGATGTTTGGTAAACCTTTCAACCAATTGTTGAATTGTATAAACAAGAAATGGAATGAGCAAATTAATTTTGTAATACGTGCAAACATACAATGCAGAAATGTTCGGTGTATTTAATTGTTTTCCGACGACGCGTGGCATTCGCAGTACACCACTATTTTCTTCCAGTAAAACCTTTGCGTCTTCATAGAGATGAAGATATTCGACGTCAGTGTTGTTTCTCAGGAGTTGTTAGACATTAATAACATCATCTACAGTTTGATTGGCGTGATGAGATCGATGTCAATTGTCTGTAATTGCTTTGTATAGCGATAATGTATAACTCATAATATTTTGAAGAACAACTAAACACATCACAAAATCTGAAGATCGAAGCGTATTTAGCAATTGGGCGGCTTGTTGCGATGTTTCCTCATTGTGCTTAAATTTCAGTTCTTCGAGAGCATTCACAATCGCTTAATAAATTTCCCTGAATCTTGAAATAGCTTCATGTTTGTGGACCCATCGTGTTTCACAGATTGAAAGTAAGCTTTTTGGTTATCGATGGATTTACATGTTCAGTAGCTTTTGAATTTTTTCTTTCAGCAAAGCAGTGCGTTGAGCAGAATGTCGAAAGCAGAAACCAACAGACTGCACAATCCCATTGCAATTTAATATTTGCAAATAAACATATATCAGCAACAGCAAAAGGACATTCTTGGCGCACCTAAGCTTGGGCACCGTGCAAATACCCACTCATAGCTGCAACCCCATCGTAACCTTGACCAACTGCATGAGAACATTCAAGTCCATGCTTTTTCAGAGTTGTAATAATAAGATTCGCGAGACCGAATCCTGGAACATCGACCGTTGGAATGTACTCAAGGAACATGTCTTTAAGTCTATGATTTTTATTATCTGTAAAATCAACATATCGAAGACATAACGAATCTTAAATATATAAAATATATAATAAAACAACTTCTTTACTTGCTATTTGTTTATTTGTTCGGTACCGGTTTCGAGCTTTACAAATATAATAATTTAAACTGTACCTTGGAAACAGAGAAAAACAATAATTTAAACTTTTAAGATCTAACCTCAACAAGACGTAACAAAAGCATTTAGTATGATATATATCGAAAACCTACAGTGGTCCCTACTATTATTTCTTATGACTCCGCGCATACATTTTCACACAAAATGATTTCACTATCTGATAAATAGAGTCCTTAAATATCCTTTATCGAACAATAACAAAGATAAAGAATTAAAGTATATATTTAAAATCGCAGATCAAAATAAATAAACAAATTAATTAATAAACTATATCAAAAATTACAAAAACAACAAGACCCAATATATACAAAAAACCCAAATAACAATTTAAATAAAACGATATCCTTTAATACATTAAGTTTCAATTCTAAGAAAATATTTTCTAACAATAACATCACACTGGCATTTTCAAATCAAAAGTCAATTTTGAAACTGTTAGCTAATTGTCATAACAAAACTCATTATTGAAGATAAGAGTGGGGTTTATTCTATTGAATGTACTAACTGTAATTCTATATATGTAGGACAAACGGGTCGAAAATTTGAAACTAGAATACATGAACATCAAACAAAAGAAAATTCTAATGTATATAGGCATGCCATTGAAACAGGACACAAAATAAATTATAAAAATGCAAAATTGATACACCGTTGCAACAAAGGTTTTAAAATGGATTTGTTGGAAATGTACGAAATCGACAAACACAAAAAAGACAAAAATTTCAGTTTTAATTAAATGATCAAATAGCACACGTCTACAATTCTTTATTTACGTTTCTCAAAACATTATAAAATTCAAGATTTAATTTTGTATCATCTCTTCTTCTCTAAATCAATCCCTCTTACCGGTCTATTTCAAGTTTTCTCTGTATTCGTGTAGTTCGTGTAAGTTGTTCTGTAGAAATGTTTTATATTTTTATTACCATTTTGTAGTAATTCTAATATTTTGAAGTAAGTTTTTAATTTTATTATTTATTAACTTTTAAGGAAATATTTTGCAAAAAAACACATATAGTTGAACAAACAAAATTCGATGTTTATGTTTGTTTATAAAGCTCGAAACCAGCACCGAACAAATAAACAAATAGCAAGTAAAGAAGTTATTTTATTATATATTTTACATATTTAGCATTTGATAAAGTTGCAACATGGATTAAAACAAACAATAACGAGTCTTGTTCTATACGTCCGATGGTGGTTTCGTTAGCCACAATCGCAAATAGTTTGGCTTTCTTTACTTCTTCAATTATTTTAAGTTGAATTAATTAACCACAAATGTCAATAATTCCGTTTTGGATCTGAAGGCTTGTGTACAGGGCGTTCTTCTGTGAAGTATTCAAATGCTCAGCCAGATCTTTATCTCCAGACTCAACCCTAAACCGCAACAGGGTTTTAAAGTTAGCATTATTCTACAGTGATTGTTCAGGTTTTATACCAATCAAGGAGATGCCTTGTTTACCGCAAAGAAAAATCTTGCATCTACGATAGGAATTAGTTTCTTTCGATTATTCTCTTGTTGTCTCTTTCTTTTAAAAAGCAGCTGTTCAGTTACCGAAAAAGCCTGCGAAGACATTAGTTTTAAAAAGTTATCTGTCAGTTCTGAATTTCTCTTGTTGTATCCCGATTTCGCATGAGTTTCAAATATTTCTAGGGCATTTTTCCACTTACAAAAAGGTTCGGTTACCAGCTAGCCAGCCTTTGATGACCACCTTTACCTTCATCAAGCGAACGTCCCAATACCACGCAAACTCCACTTTTATATTCCGAATATGACAACCAGGAGATTCTATAAATCCACTTCAATTAAAAGTGCAAGTTTCGTTTTGTGAAAATAGGAAACTTGTTATCTCTGGGTGGGTTCCAAAGAGCTTTTAAAATTTGGACTGTAAAACATGCATCCAAGATTTTTTCTTGATTCGCGTAAAAACCAACATCCAACTTGCCTACAGTTATAAAACATGAAGTAACAGGCAAACTGGCTTGTTGCAGACTAGATTCGGCAGTTGAAGGTTTCAAACGGTTCGATTCGGTATTATGATTGAAGTCGGGGGCTCGCTGTTCATCACAGTCTTCTTATCATTATGCAAGGTAGCTGAAGCTTTGACAGCTAAATCCAAATTTATTTCTTTATGAGAAACCCCTTGAGTACACCGCTTTTTCCAGTAATCCATACCTTTAAGTTAATCACCCTTCCTTAATAATGATTTACGTTTACGTATCTATGCTTAACAAAGTCACAGAATAATACTGCACTAAAATTATTCACTTCCACAGTACACTTAATCATCTTTACTATTCGTTCATCACTTTTCAATTTTATTTGCTTCGAGTTCTTCTGGAACAGTACTGAAGACAGTTTCAAGTCTTCCAAAGGTAGTGTAAAGTTTTCTGGATGCATTTCAAGACTTTCAAATCAATATCAAGTATTCCAAAGCAGTATCCATTCTTCCAAAAGTAGTATCGAATCTTCTGGAAGCAAGGCTCAAGGCTTGTGGAAGCTGTATCAAGTCTTATGGAAACAATTGAAGTCTGCTGAAAACTTCAAACAAATCTGTTGGAAGCAGTATTAATCGTCGAAGAAATGAAAGGTGAAGTTGAATTATGTTCTCGATGCAAGAACGGTGCAATATCCATGTTTTTACCTACCAACACGTTATAAGGTGTCAATATAACACCTACAACGTTGTAGTTGTTGTTTTTGTACAACTACAAAAACAGCTTGATGTTGTCAAACCTATGCTTCTTTATTTTTCCTAACAAATACATCCGTGTTTGTACGTACTTTTCTTTCTACTAAATTTTTAGTGATCTTTTAAATATTCATTTCCACCTGGAAACCGGGGATTCCATTCGGCTATGCAGCCTTTGTGAAACCTTTGGACTCAGACGAGTTAACTTTGAGGCTACCCGTTACAGCGCCTGTCTCGATAATATATTTGCTAATATTACTAAATATTGTGTCTCTGTGATTGACCCTTGCATATCCGACCATCAGGCCATTTAATTTCACTCCAGAACGAAGAGTGAAATTCATGTATCAAAAACTAGATTTATGCATAGACCTATAACGGCACACGGATTGCTACAGTTCTATAGCCATGTCCAATGCATTGATTTCTCATTTATTAATAGTACTTGTGAGCGAGTGAATGAAAAGTTTCTTAAGTTTACGCAATTGCTTAAGAATGCTCATGATTTATGTTTTCCTGAAAAAAAATTGCTAGTTGGAAATAATAATGTAGGAACCCCTAACATACGCTGGTTCAACAACGATATAAGAAAATTAAGAGATAAACTTCAAATGCTGACTTCCCTTCATAAACAGCACCCGCAACTTGTCACCAGGGAAATGTTAAATAATCATAGAAAATTTTACAAATCTGCTATTTTAAATAGCAAAAAATTGGCGAATACAAACTATATCAAGAACGCTAAAAACATACAAAAAGCTACATGGGCAGTGATTTCATCGACAAAAAAACAAAGTTCGTCCTTAACTTCATTAACGGCTACAAACTTTAATGATTACTTTAGTGACATTGCGGAATCCATTATTCCGTCATTTGCAGGGGTAGTGGATCCCGTGTTGGAAGAACAGGGTGCATCTCGGGATAGTTCACATTTTCAATTTCGAGAGATCTCGTTCATTGAAATGCGCGATATCATTTGTGATCTGAAGAATAGTTCCAGTAAAGATGCATATTCCCTTAGTGCCAGAATCATAAAATGCGTAAAGGATCTGGTAGCTGTTCCTCTGTGTAAACTAATAAACCAGTGTATAATTGACTCAACCTTCCCCGATTGCTTGAAGATTTCTAGGGTTGTTCCTGTTTTCAAGAAAGGGGATAATAACGATGTGGGTAACTACAGACCTATATCCATTATACCGGTGCTGGGTAAGTTATTTGAAATGGCTCTACACAGACAACTTGCAAACTACTTAGAGGACAAAAAATTGCTAAAGAATTTTCAGTATGGTTTTCGGAAGGGCAGATCGACCACCGCAGCTGTCGGGGCGCTGGTCGGTCACATACAGCAGTGCTTTGAAAACAAACTATTTGCCGAAACTTCTTTTTACGACCTGACCAGGGCTTTCGACTGCGTATCTCATACTCTACTTTTGCAAAAGTTACGCAGTCTCAACCTTGCGGGTAGAAGTTTGTGTCTGTTGAGCTGCTACTTAGAGAATCGTTTTCAGTATGTTTCCTACAATGCACAAATGTCTAACAAGCTTCCGGTTAAGTACGGGGTTCCCCAGGGATCAGTGCTTGGACCTATGTTGTTCATTATATTTATGAACGACTTGCCAAATTGTCTAGCGCGTAATACAAGCAAAATAGTGTATGCAGATGATACGGTTACTATGGACATGCAGACACTCCCGGAAGAGCTTCAGGGTCAAGCGGAGAGATCACGTGCACATGTCTTTGACTGGTTTGCAAGCAATCTTCTTGCTGTTAACCAGTCAAAGACGCAGACTCTCAATTTTTCTCTTAATCGGAAACAACCGGATCATGCTGTGGCTCCCGTAAAATATCTTGGTATTGTTATTGATACTAAATTGACATGGGAGAGTCACATTGTGGAGTTGGTGAAGAGATTGAATAGAAGTATATATGCTCTTCGTAATCTGGTGGGTGTGATACCGCCTGAGATATTGGCCATGGCATACTATGGAAACTTTTATTGTTATATGTCTTATGGTGTTTTAATGTGGGGACATTCTGCACATGCACATCGTGTTTTCCGCGCCCAGAGAAGATGTCTGAGGGTGATGGGTGGAATAGGATTCACAGAGTGTTGTCGATCAAAATTCATTCAGTTTAGCATATTGACTTTCCCATGTGTTTATATTCTTGCATGTCTAATGCATGTGAAGGAACATCTGAGTGACTACCAAAAAAACAATGGTAGTCATCAGTATAATACACGAAATGGGAGCGGTCTCGCTGTCCCTTTCAGTCGCACATCGAGAGCACGAGACGGTTGTAATTATTATTGCATAAAATTCTTTAACTCCCTACCTTCGCATGTGCAGAACCTAGATATTAAATGTTTCAAATCAATAATAAAAAAATACTTGATTGCTAGGGCATTTTACAGTAGTGCTGAGTTTCTCAGCAACGACTTCCACGATTTGCATGTGGTTTAAATTTGGACTATTCTAGGGTGATCAGTCGCCGCTTACATGTAAATGATATAATATTAAAATTCGATCTTACTTATGGTATTTATTGGTGTTCTTTTATTGTCTTATTCTTTTATTGTCTTTTATTGATATTGTGTATGACGTGTGAAAGTGCTGTATAGAGTACAAATATCACAAATAAAATTATTATTATTATTAATAAACTATAGGTTTTCATCCTGTGAAAGAGCATCTCAAAGCCACACTGAATCGGTAAAAAAGTGGAAAACATTTTTCTGCACACAATTCATAGACCAGGATTCATATAGAAGGTCGGTTTAGATTATTTTGTTTCTAATTTTTATGTTTTAAAATGTTTGTCTGACACGGCAGCATATTGCCTACTAAGAGTTTGAAAATTTTAACACGTCCAGTTGAAATGGTTCGCCATCACTGTAATAGATCCTCAGGATCGCAATGCAATGTTGATTGATGCGCCTACCCGATATATAATTTATGTAATATAATGCGATGTATGGTGGCTTATACACATAGATATCTTCCAATCAATTACATGATTACTTCGGTGAATTCTAATACAGAAATTTTCTGTTACTGAAAACAGCTTCCTGCTATTCTCTATCTATTGCCTACAGTACAGCGAGTACTCCGTTTTTATGCAATATAGCATGGTATTTTATAAATGTCTAAGAAGCAGACCCGAGTTATCTTGAAATATACCATATTTTATGTATATATTTAAAAAGAATGATCATACTGCATAATTAGTTTAAAAACATGCATAATTAGTTTAATATTTTTAATACAATCATTTTAATACTAAAACGATTTAGGATACAATTTTGTGCAAAAATCTTAGCGTACATTTTATCGTGTCACATTTCCTTTTTAAAATTCTTTGAAGCCCAATCAATATATTTTATATTTACTAGAATTCGTCGACTTGCGACGGAATTCCGCTCCAACGACTTCGTCGTATGTCGATTTTATCTGGATTCAAGAAAAGGAAATTGAAATGTGATAAAATAAAAATTGTTAGGATTTACATGTTCAATTTTATTTATGTAATTTCATTATACTGTTTCCAGCCGAGACAACACTTAATAATATACTAAATAGAATACAATTTTTGAATTATTTTTCTATAAAATCCCTATAATGTATAAAAAAATTACTTTTATATTTCCAAAAAAGAGCTTTTAGCTTTAATTAGGCGCAATAACTGTTGTCTATTTTAATCTAAATTAATGGACCGCAATTCATCAGAGATTCTCGTATTTTTGCATGACAATGATGGATTAATAATTGCAAAACATCAATCAATGGACATTGATAAAGAAAAATTAAATTAAACTATTGCAGAAATCAAAGTCCACATTTGATTTCTCAACTACTTATTAAAGGATATATTTCTATAATTATTTCAAATGGCACACCATTAACTAAAACGAGAAAGAGGGGAAACAATTTATCATTAGAGCTGTGCTCTAATCACACGTTCATCTTATACAAAGAGAAAGTATATTGGTAAATAAAATTTTTAATACCACAACGAAGGACAAGTTATAATTAAATAATAAATTAACATTACGTCATTTTTAGGTCACACTGTACTCATCGTTTTGAAGGCAGAGAAGCTGTTGAAATGTAAACATTAAAAGAGTATCGAGATTTATGTTGGATGAGCTTAGTTCAAATTATTAGATGAAAAAAGAGTTATACTTTCTCTTCTTGGACGTGGCACATTTTCGAATCTATCTAGGACGTTTGAGTCAGTTTTATTTTTATTTTTTCGATCCCTTTGTTATCCCTTTGTTATAACCGTTTCGAATAGAGAATGGTGACTGTACACCTCAATAACGCTTTCCTCAAAGAGATTTCGATAATTTACTATAATTATTTCAAAAATTATATAGAAATCCGGCAAATTCGTAATTACAGCAATTTTCGCTAGTTCGGGTTGACAATAACAATAATCAGTACTGGAAATAACCACGTAATTGAATGATTAATAAAATATAGAATAATTAATAACGTACATCTGAAATTTAAACAACTTTAAAAATAGATGCTTATATAAATAATAAATTATTTGTTAAATTATCGATGTAAAATATTTATTTGCCATCACTAAACATTTTGAAGAGTAAATTAATACTCAATTAAATTTTTTGTATCGATTTTTTTTGTAAAATGACCGCACGGAGATAAAAAGAGGTAAAATGGTAACATCTGTAGCATAACAATGGCTCTTCTAAATGCATTGTGTGAGCCTTGTTTTGATGCTGTGGTCTTGTCGGAGACATGGCTATCCGATGATATTTTTGATGCAGAATTTTGTCCTTGTGATTGCATTACGTTTCGGAGGGATCGTAACTTCGCTGCGCTTGGCCTGTCTAGGGGCGGTGGCGTCTTGATTTATCTTAAGAACACCCTAAAAGCATGTCAGCTTGATCTCTCTAATTTATCCAGAGTGGTACCAGTAATTGATGTAGTGGGAGTAAAGATTCAGGGTGTACGTGGGAAAATAATATATGTATTTGCTTTATATATACCACCTTCTGCCACTTTTGATGCTTTTGAACTATTTTTTGACACGTTTAATTCGCTTGAATATCTGGCTAATGAATGCGTTGTTCTTTTTGGTGATTTTAATGTCCCCTCCAATGCTTGCACTGGTACCAATGATAGATTTAAAATGACCTTAACAAATTTCCGATATTTCCATGATTTTCGTCAATACAATTCAATTGTGAACGCCAACAATCGTCTACTTGACTTGATATTTGCCACTTGAGCTGCGTAGTCACTCGTGATCTCGATCCGTTACTTGCTGAGGATTCCCATCATCCCGCTTTAGCAGTTGTTCTGCATTATGCTGCGCAGATTTCTATGTTTAAGCATCGTGGCCTACCCACCGACAGCTTTAAGCGCGTAGACTTTCCTTTGTTGTATCGGATGTTGGGAGAGGTGAATTGGTCGGACCTGGATGGTATTGGCGTGGTAGAAGATGCATGTCGGCTTCTTTATAACAAGCTACACGATGTTTTTGATTTAGCGGTGCCCATAACTATGAGAGATTCTACGAGTCGTCGTTGGCCTGTCCGGTTCACGAAGGAGATAAAAGATTGTATTCGCATGAAGGAGAATATGCGCGCAAGGCATAAGCAAACTGGTTCACTGTTTTGCCTTAATGAATTTAAACGCTACAGATCTCTATCGAAACACCTTATTACCGATGCATATAATGCGCACATGATCAATGTAGAGTGATCTTTGATTTCTGATCCCAATACCTTCTAGGCTTATGTCCGGTCACGGAAGGGAGGTACTCACATTCCAGGCCTTATGACGTACGGAAGCCTGGAGTTCAGTTCGGATCGAAGTATTGTGGACGCTTTTGCTGATTATTTTGAGTCCGTTTATATTCAATCTGATCCTGTTGTTGTGGGGTCTGGTTTCCCCGATTAGAGTCTTTGTTTGTCTGTGGAGAACTTCAGCTTGGAGGAGGTCGAGGGTGTGTTGAAGCGTGCAAAGAATACTCTTACGGCGGCAGTAGATGGGATGCCGAGCTTCTTACTGAAGGACTGTGCTTCGATTCTGGCCGCCCCATTGCTTTGGATTTTCAATCTAATCCTGTCTACTTCTACCTTTCCGTCGTTATGGAAGGAGTCATACGTCTGTCCAATTTTGAAGAAGGGCAACCCTGCGAAGATTGAGAATTACAGGCCTATATTGCTGCTGTGTCAAAGATGTTGTTGGCCCGGTAGATCCTGAGATCATTCCAACCACGAAGGAAGTGCATTTCAAACACTTCTACGTCCAATAACTTTTGATAGGATCGCTAAAATTTTGATCGGACCGGTACGTGGTGACCTCGGGGACCTTCCGCGTGTGCCGGTACCAACCAAAAAATTTTAGAAATATTTTTGAAATTTTCGGTTAAAAAATTTTTAAAAATCAGAGAAACGTTTTGCGCATGCGCGGTAAAAAGCAATCGACGCGTCGCGGTGCTCCGAGTATGCGCAATAATTTAAAAGTAATTCAGCTCCAACCTAAAGGACCAAAGTGGTGGATTTAATTCGTCAAGAGGTTGACAACATACCGACAGAATTATGGGGAAATTGCGTAAAACGCGTAATCGACGTAGAAAATTCTTATGTATCGCCAAATAATCAACGATTTATTATACATATCGGAAATGATAGTTCCGATGAAAGCAACTTTGAAAATTCTGATGGTTGTGATAGCGACGACGAATAATTAATTTTTTTAATATAATCTTTGGTGTTTTATTTAAGTTCGACCCTGTCCTTGTCACACTTTCATAAATCTTTAAAGGTACTCGAGCGGGTACCAACATTTTTGGTACCCAGCATTTTTTGTTCAATCGTTCCAGAACGCTTGATGTTGCTTCTAGAAAACTTGAAATGCTTCCAGAAGACGCGATATTACCCTTGGAAAAATTTAAATGATTCTAGAAGACTTGAACTGCTTCCAGAAGACTTAAAATGGTATCAAAAGACTTGATTTTGTTTGTAATAATGCTGGCAATATACAAATTTATTATAAAAGGCAACAAATTATTAATTTAATTCCGACAAAATCGTTGATAGTTACTGCAATACCGGTATTTCTTCCAAAAGATTTGACATTATTTCCAGAAACTTTGAAATGCTTTGAGAACACTTGCAATCGTTCCAGAACACTTGATGTTGCTTCTAGAAAACTTGAAATGATTCCAGAAGACTCGATATTACCCTTGGAAAAATTTAAATGATTCTAGAAGACTTGAAACGCTTCCAGAAGACTTAATACTGCCTCTGGAAAATTTTAACTGCTTCCAGAAGACTTAAAATGGTATCACAAGACTTGATTCTGCTTGTAATGATGCTGGCAATAGACAAATTTATTATAAAAGGCAACAAATTATTAATTTAATTCCGACAAAATCGTTGATTGACACATCTTTGACACAGTGCAGAATCGTTGATTGTGTTGAAGATTTTTGAAAGCGTTCTATTCAAGCATATCTCATATCATTTAAATAAGACCATAAGCCCAGCCCAACACGGATTTATTTGTGGTCGATCCACTGTCACTAATCTGTCATGCTTCGCTCAAGTTCTTGCTGATGTAACCGACGCTAAAGGACAGGTGGATGCCGTCTATCTCGACTTTCGGAAGGCGTTTGATCAGCTTGATCACTTTATCTTATTAAAAAAGCTGAGTAACTTTGGATTAAGTGCCCCTCTGTTGTCGTTAATGAAATCTTATTTGCTAGGTCGGCAGCAGTTCGTTAATTATAGCGGTTTTACCTCCTTTCAACCTCGGTCCATTGCTGTTCCTGGCTTTTATTAACGACGTAACTGAGATCTTGGATTGTGAAAAGCTGCTGTTTGCCGATGATTTGAAGTTATTCTCAGCTGTTGGGGATCTCAGCGATTGTGAACGCTTGCAGGAAAACTTGTTTCGTGTTGAGGATTGGTGCCTTAGCAACCGTTTATCACTTAATGTTTCTAGATGTTTTACCATGACATTTCATAAACAATTAAACACAATCGACTGGGCATATCACCTGGCCAGTCAACCGTTAATGTCCGAACGTAAATGCTGTGACCTTGGGGTGCTGTTTGACAGTGGTCTGACATTTAACGAACACATTCTTGACTTAGTTGCTAAATGTTATAAAATTTACGGGTTTATTGTTCGGAACTGTAAAGGTTTATCCATCAGATGTTTAAGTACGTTGTTTTTTGCGTTGATCAGTTTTACACGAATGCGCTTGAATCTGTACAAAAGACATTTTTAAAGTATCTATGCTTTCGACTGGATCGTGTTTACCCGCCTAGGGGTGCTGATGACGCTTTTCTCCTTTCGCGATTTAGTTTTCTTTCACTACAGCAGCGCAGAGTTGTTTACATAGTTAAATTTATTTATAAACTGTTGCATTACGATATTGATTGTGGCTGGTTGTTGGAAAGGTTAACCTTTCTTGTGCCACGTCTCAACTCACGTTGTCCCCTCATGTTCTATAATTACCGTAGTAATAGTAATATTTTACGAAAATCTCCTGTCTCGTTGATGTCCGATTACGGCAATCGGGTTTCGCCACATTACGATATGTTTTTTGATTCCTTGAACACGGTGGTTAGGGTGGCTTTGGATCACTTTGGCGTGCAGTAAATTGTTAGTGGTTATGATTATGATTAGATTATGTAATTGTATTAGCTTTTAATATTGCTTATAGCTATATCTTTTCATTTAGTTAATTTAAATTTAAATATTTTAATGTAATTTTTTCCTGTAACTGGGTGGTACCTGTGGGAAATAAAGTCCTATTATTATTATTATTATTATTATTATTATAACATTCATAATCCTTCTAAAATTGCGTGTAATGTTTATGAAAAAGTTTTTAACCAAATTGGATCATTCGAGAACACAACAATCGAAAGCAGAGCTTCGTAAACTTTGATTCGTAAAAATTTTGATGAAAGGCTTTCACATAAAGTTAATGATACAAACATCTTTATAATCTCGATTGTGCCATCACGCGTGAATTCGTTTTTTTGAAACCCTACTTCATACAGCTTGTCGCCTTGATTTTAAGAAGTGAGAAGCAAGGAAGTATGGTCTAAAATTGTTTAAAAAACGAAAAGAAAAATTCAAAATGAATTCAAAAGCATAGCGGGTTAATTAATTAATAAAATTTAAATGTTGTTTCAGTACTTTTAACTGGTTTTATTGTTTAAATTAAGTCTGACTAGTTTCGCTTTTTACAGCATCTTCAGAGACTCAACAAGAAAAATATTAAAGCCTAATAAAATAAAATTTAAAGAACAATTATTATCTAAATATAAACTATTCATAATTAAAAAAAAAATGTTTTAAGTATTTATACGTGTGAACGTTACAAAAAAACAAGTTTATTTTCCATAATTTATGTAATCATTTAAAAACATGTGGATAATTAATTCCGAATATTTACTTTTTATTACATCGAATACTAAAATTATAAAATAATTATACTTAAAATTTATAAAATATCTTTACATCACATTAACCCTTAATTAGGCGCGTCAAAAAAATAACATAATTGGTCGCGCGGTGTATTTTAAGCACCACCAAAAATGTAGTGAAATTATCAAGTGTTTCAATGAAATACTTTTATGTTTTTGGTTTTTATTTATTTAAGATATAATAAAATATCGTTTATAGGAAATAAACTACCAAAATAACATAGACTTTATTGTGACTAAAACAGAAATGGACGTTTACAAAAAAAATTAAAAGAAAATAAACAGAACTCTAAATAATAAATATAAATTAATCCTTTGATTCCTAAAAAATATTCCAGAATATGAAATACTCTATCAATTTTCATCTTCTTGGATAGTGTCCTCTGAGCATTGTTTACAACGTAAGCATTTTTTGCTGTGCTCCTTACACACAAATAAATGGCAAAGATCACACCGCATAGTTGTTACTCTATTCTTCCTTCTACCGCAAATATGGCATCTGCTTCTAATTTTTGGTGGTGGTTCGTCTTCTCTTTCCCTCTCTTCTTCCTCCTCGACGAGTTTCTTCAATATTAGTTCTATATCTAAAGGCTTCATAAGGCTAATAGCAAGTGTTTTTAGAAACAGTCTTCTTGTGACTGCTTTATTGGAAATGTTATGAAAAAATGTACACAAAGGCCACCTCTTTGTTCTTCTTGATACTGAGTAGTTTGAACAAAGTTGATCAACGGTATCTACACCGCCTTTCGTCATGTTATAGTCGTGAATTACTTCTGGCTTCTTTGTGTCCTCATTTAGGGAGCTGTCATTATGCATGGTTGAAATTAAAACAACAAATTTATTTTTCTTGGGTACATAGGAAGTAATTGTGATTTCTTGCTGGAAACCAAATAAAGAGGACCCAACTTCTCTCTTTTTATTAGGCAAAAACTCAGGAGGGATTTCTTTCTTATTTCTTCGCAACGTCCCTAGGTATGTTATTTTATTAGCAAGTAATGACTTTGCTAACTGATAACTGCTATACCAATTATCGCATGTTAGATTCCTATTCTTTCCTTTTACATGATCCACTAATCTTGAAACAATATCTGCAGGTGTGTTATTGATAAAATAAGGCCCATCTGGCTGCTTTCCGCAATAAATTTCTATATTACTAGTGAAGAAACTTTTAGCATCGCAAAGTGCAAACATTTTGATACCGTATTTTGCCGGTTTGCTTGGTATATATTGTATAAAATTGCAACGCCCTCGAAATGGAACTAACATTTCATCGATTGTCATGTACTCGCTTATGCAATAAGTCTTTTTACAGTTTTCGTTTAGAGCATCCAATATCGATCTAATTGGTGCTAGCTTATCCAGTTCACGTCTTTGTTCCCTTGTCGTTATGTCATCAAATCTCAGAACTCGTAATATAAAAAGAAATCTCTTATAGTTCATGCAGGCTCGAAATTTCTCAATACCTGTACCATCAATTGCCCATAACTCCAAAAAAGTTGTATGATTGGCTCGTTTCATGCCAGATAAGAAAAGTAACCCAATAAATGCCAACACTTCATTTTTAGATATATATTTGCAGTCCCTTTCCCTTTGAAATTTCTGTTTTATACTATCTATATATTTATTTGAGTACATAATAATTTCATGTATCATTTCTAATGAAAATATTTTCAAAAAACTATCTATCTCGTTTTCTATATCGCGAGCATCCAATTTTGGCCCTGGCAATATTTTGACTAAATTACGTGCCTTTGTTCTTACTGCCTTACGAACTAAACTTACTTTAGACCGTTTCGTCGTCTTATCTTTGCCAAAATAAAATTTATCACTGAAAATTTCAGTATCTAAATTTTCTTCTTCACTATCATCGGTTGAAATTTCAGAATTGCTGCCATGCTCACTAAACGACACTTCTTCATCATCCAGATCATCGTCCTCTTCGTCATCTATTTCTACAAATGTTTCGTCTTTATCAACGTCTATAAGGAGCCCCAGCTCTTGATTTATTTCTTTCTTTTTTGAATTTCTGGTTTCCATCTTATCTATAATAAATAGAAATAAATAAAACGAAAACAGAAAAAAATATAAAATACCAAATCCGTAATAAAATAAAAATGTATAAAGATGTATACAATAAAAATAATGTAATAATATAAAAATGATGTAATAAAATAAAAATGATGTAATAAAAATAATTGTAAAAAAAATAAAAATGTACTTACATAATTGGTCGTGCGGTATGCTTTAAATACCAACTTTTCTAAAACTCAAAATAACCACTTTCTAGCACGTTTTAACAAGCCGACGTGATACACCGCTAAACACAACAGTGAGATAGTAAGGTACCTAGCGGCGCAGAGGAAGAAACGCCATATAACTATTTTTATTGGACATTTTTTGTAAATGGTGTACAAAATACACCAGCGCGCCTAATTAAGGGTTAACACATTAAAATTATGAATGTCTAGAAAAATTACACCCTATTAAATGTGGAGATAAACCTGAGCCAGTATGGTACAAAAAACTGGTTTTATATTTAATAAATATTATATTATATTTAATAATATAACATTTATTTAAAAATTATATTAAACTTAATTTTTCATTTCAATCAACTAACCGCCAAAAGATAACGCTACTGTAAATTTAAATTATTTTGATTGATGGAAATTTAAAAAATTTGATACTTTTACTGCAAAAAGTTAAAAATGATTTAAAAGAAAAAGGAATAAACGATTTTTTAGAAAAAATATAGAATATAGAAGGTGTTTTAAAAGATTGTGATAAACGAAAGATTATGGTAAATAGTTTATTTTTAACCATACAATCAGCAAAACCCGATAACATTTTTGCTATACATTTTTAATTCGATGTTGATAAACATTAGCTATTTACTAACAGATGCCGCCAACGCGGAAACGAAAAGATAAACTTAACTTACTAAACATAAACGTGTTTCATGTTTACACTCGGAGGCAAAATAAAACAACTTGTTCTTATAGTGTAAACATTAAAATATCATTTGATATTATCATTTTATTTTAAATATTTTATTAAAATAGAGATAATTAAAAGTGTTTTGAGTGGTTATTTGGGGTTAAAGAATGGAATCATTTTTTTAATTAATTCTTAAGTTGATGGGTAATAATTATAAAAGTAAGGAAGCGAGGGAGAACGATCACGTTTAAACATAATTAAAATTAGTATTATCTTTAATATCGTTTTTGTCTCTTAAGATTTTCTCCTAAAATCGATAGCCTATCCATAAAAATATACATAATAGCTAAGGGTTGTGACTTGGAGGAGGAGGTGTTTGGAACAAAAAGGTGTATGAAACACTGCTATTATTTTTCATTGAAAAATCATTCCTTCAAATCTGTTACATTAATTTAGAATCATCCCATAGAATCATTCCATGTTAAGATAGAAGTAAACTAATAGTGCCATTTCTTGCTTTCTGACATAGAATTCAATGGTGCTCGTAGAAGTATTTTATTCATTACGGTTTTTGAGTTATAAATACAACTTAGGTTTTTTTTTTAACGGAACCACCTATATTTTATATTTTCAAAAAAATATTCAGAAAAAAATTACATAAAATTATTATTTTTTTAAAATCTTGGAAATAACAAAGTTTTAGCAGTAGATTTAAGTAATAAATTTAATTTGTTTAATTACATCCTCATTAGTATGACCGACCCACTACATTTTTGTGTTCACACTATCGCAAGTGTACTGTATTTGAAAATCAAAGAAATAAATGATTTTTTTGGAAAATTTCAATTTTGAAGCATATTTTCTAGAAATATACAACGTATTTAGATAGCATATCAACACAATAAAAAAATAACAAATCAACTTCAGATGTTTTAGCTTAAATAATTTAAACAATCCATTCATACACAATAAAAAAGCGTAGCACATTTTTGTGATAAAAGCTCTTGTTCTTCTGCACTGCAGTAATACTAGAAAAGCACGAAAAAATGAAGACATATTAAAATCTTAATTAACAAGAAAACTGAAATACTTAGTATATAGGTATGATTGGTTAAATCAAACATCCTGTATAATAATATTCGGGGTATAGAATGCGACGACAAAGACAAACTACAGCAGCGTAGCCGTGTTTAGAGATTAACGTTCAATGTTGGACATGTGTCTGGATAAGAAAAAAAAACATTTCCTTTAAATGGCATTAAATTTTCTTATATTTTCTGCAGAAGTGACTAGTTATTATTTGTGATTTTTGTATAATTCTTTAAAAATATGTTGCACAGAACCGATGAAACTTTATTTTCTATTAAACTAATTAAGTTATTACAACTACAATTAAAATAATTTAAATTAATATTATCTACCATATGATTTAGGAATGTATTTTTGAGCAGTTCTTTTTGATTTACAGAATTTTTAAAATATGTTTCGTAATCGTCTATAATAACTTTAAATATAATGTAAAACCTACATTACACCTATGCATCTTGTTACATTTGTTGATTACCTGTCTTAAATGCTAAAAATGCGTATATTGTTTTCAAATTTTGAATGCAAGGTTGCCAAGTTATTAATCATTTTGTAAAAATTTTTGAAAAATCATGTGGTGACTTAAAATTCTTTATCTCCATTATTATTAATTATTGAAGATTGTAATTTGACATATCGATAAACAAAACTTTGGTCTTTCAAACCCCATTAACTCTATTGGATAATACTATACAGGATAGTTACCAGAACCCGTTAATTTATAAAATGTTTGGGGGACCATAACTTTTTTATTTTAAATGGAACATCCTATATTTTTTCAATGCCTCAGAAGGCTTTGTTAATTACCTTTCATTTTTATTAAACATATGGTATATCTAACCTGTGTATTTTTTGAGATAATTAGACTATTTCAAAATATCGGCATAAACCTGACCTTTTCACAAGAAATAAACTATGGAGACATTTTTACACCAATGTCGGTATACTTATTTCGCAAAAGATGGAAAAGTATAGATTTGTGCACAGACACTGGTATTAAGAAAACAACTTTTCAAAAATTTTATTTAAATATGTTACAAAAATACTATCATAGTGAGGAGGTGTATCATCGTGCTGAGACCACATTTTTTGTGAGTGAAACATCTTCTAAAAGGGCTGGCAATTGATTTTTTGAGAAATTGAAAATGAATGTCCGTTGACGGTTGCCTCAAGAAATATAACCTGTTCAAATAAGATCCTACAATCCCTGCCTTGATATTTTAGGACCATCGGTGTTAATGGATTACTTCTCATATTGACAATATCGTAGTAATAAAGAATAAGGAAGTTAACATCGCTTATTCGCTGTATAAAAAATATTCAAAAAAATTATATTCTCGTTGAACTTTTTTTAATACCTATTTCGAAAATTCTAGTCTTCTTTGAACAGAATACGGACAGATGTATATTTTTTCATCTTTTACGAACTAGACACACTTGCATTTGTTAAAAATTGTCTTCTTTATACCTTATATCTTGTGAAAAAGTAAGGTTTATACCAAGATTTTTGAAATAGTCTAATTATATCAGAAAGTACTTGTGTTAGACATACCATGTATTTAACAAAAATAAAGGCTAATTACTAAAGCGTTTTGAAGCATTGAAAAAATATAATGTTCCATTTAAAATAAAAAAGTTATAGTCCCCCAAATATTACGCAAATAAACTGGTTCTGGTAACCATCCTGTACAATATTACTCAATAGTATTAATGGCGTTCGAAAGACCCAAACTTTATTTATCGATATGCCAAA
This sequence comes from Onthophagus sagittarius, assembly GCA_036711965.1. NCBI lineage: Eukaryota > Metazoa > Arthropoda > Insecta > Coleoptera > Scarabaeidae > Onthophagus > Onthophagus sagittarius. Next base: position 12,518,795 of record JASERS010000002.1, on the reverse strand, counting down.
TTACAATCTTCAATATTTAATAATAATGCTGATAACGAATTTTAAGTGATCACATGATTCTTAAAAAAATTTCACAAAATGATTAATAACTTAGTCATTTAAAATTCGTTATTAGCATCATTATTAAGTATTGAAGGATGTAATTTAGCATATCGATAAACAAAGCTTGAGTCTTTCGAGCGCCACTAATAGTATTGGATAATATTATATAGGGTGGTTACCAATACCCAATTAATATTACAATACCCAAATAATATTATATTGGATAATTACACTATTTCAAAAATGTCGGCATAAACTGGATTTTTTTCACAAGAAATAAACTATGAAGTAAAAGATGAAAAAGTATGGATCTGTGCACAGACAATAGTATTAAGAAAACAACTTTTCAAAAATTCTATTTAAATATATTGCAAAAATACTAGTAACCAAAAAAAAAAGGTCGAAAGACCTAAGCTTTGTTTATCGATATGCCAAATTACATCCTTCAATATTTAATAATGATGCTGATAACAAATTTTAAGTGACTACATGATGCATCCAAAATTTTTACAAACTGGTTAATAACTTGGCAACTTTGCATTCAAAATTTAAAAACAAGATATGCACTTATAGTATTTAAGACAACTAATCAACATATATGAAAATATACATAGGGTTCTATTTAAAAAAAATGAAGTTGAATACGGGCCTGATAGTGTGAATACCTTGTATAGCTGAAAATAATTTTAATCGATACAGCTTCGATAGTAATGTATGATGACATAAAGAATTTTTCTAAATTTTCAACGGTAAAGCCACAATCTTCCGTCCCCGCACTATTGACTCACCCTGTATATCGTAGGTTCCGTTTACATCTTTACTTTCATGTCCATACGCTACAGGGACATACTTTGCAAAATAACAAATATACTGAACATGAACCGTTACTGTGATTTTTAATTTACGATTTGCCACATTTTTGGGTATATCTCGAAAATTGGACGCGATGGAGAAAAACTGAAGACAGTTTCGGAATCAGTACAACATTCTACGTTATAGAAAAATATCGCAGACTGAATAAATTTTAATATAAAAATAATTTTTCTTATCCTTTTTTCACCAATTATTAAATTAAGGTCTATATAAAAAATTTACTTCTGGTGATAATTAAAATTTATTTTTCTAAACTAGTTTCGAGCCTTGCTCTTCTTCAGTAGATATCTACAAGTTTACAACATACCAAAATGAACATATTAATATAAAAATAAAATAGTAAAATCTTACGTAATTATTAACAAATTAGAAAAATTAATTAAAATTTTTCAAAATTTACGTCAAAAGTTATTGTGTGACGTTAGGTTTTTTGTTTTTGTTTTTATTTTTGCGTTTTAGGTACGGATCTCGCAGGCAACTATAGATTGGTTTTTGGGTCGGGATAATTTGTTCATTAAGGCTTATAATATCACTGTTAATTTCAAATAAACTTGTTGATTTCGTACATTTCCATTATTTCCATAAGGTTGTTTTTATTAAGTTGGTGTAGTAATTTAATATTTTTATTTTCGTCAAATTCGTGGTTGTTGAAAATTAGATGTTTTCCGAATGCCGATTTTGAACTCTTTTTATGTTCTTTAAGCCTTGTTTGGATACTTCTCCCCGTTTCACCTATGTATGTGGCTGAACAGGTCCCACATTGCAATTGGTAAATGCCACTTTTAGCGAGAGTTGTAGTCTTGTTTTTGTTATTAATTAATAATGTCTTAAGATTGTTTTTGTTTTTAAATGTCATTGTCATGTTGAACTTATGGAACATTTTCTTGATTTTATGGGATATTTCTCCTGGGTAAGTTATGGATCTGTACGTTGTTGGTGTATCAGGTTTTCTGTCGGATAGGGAAGTTGTTTCTTGAAGATTATATTTGTTTTGTATTTTCGAAAATATTCGTTGGATAAATGTCGGTGGGAAACTGTTTTCGCTTGCAATTTAGTGGATAATTTCGATCTCTTTTTCTAGGTCTTGTTGTTCCAATTTTGAATGGAAAGCTCTGTGTATATAAACAGGTATATAGTATTTAAACGTAATTAAAATTAGTATCATCATTTTGTCTCTTACGATTTCTTAAAATCGTTAGTCTATCCATAAAAAATGGATAAAAATACATAATAGCTTGGAGAAGCAGGTGTTTTAAACAAAAAGGTATATGAAACACTCCTATTATTTTTCACTGAAAAATCATTCCTTCAAATTTGTCGCATCAATTTAGAGATTAAAACAGCCTGCCACCGATACTCAACCTGCACGTTGAAACTCATCGCGTGCTACGGACCTAATCCGGAAGTTGAAACCCACGAATATTGCTTCGACAATGAAGATCAAAAAAATTCCATTTTGACAATCAAATATTTGAATTGAATTGAAATGTTTTGGATTTCAGCAGGCGCTAGGTTCTAACTTCTGGGTTGGGTTTGATTAGGTTTGGGTCCGTTGAAAAAAAGGTTAAGATTTAGATCGACCCGAATAAGATGATAAGAAAGAAATAATATTTCACTCAAAAAATGAAATACTTGTTAACTGTTTTGGATTCCGTAGAAAGTGGTGGACTTCGCAGCAGACGGTGGGTTCCAACTTCTGGGTTGGGTGTGGTTAGGTTTGAGTCCGTTGAAAATAAGGTTAAGACTTAGATCGACATGAACAAGTAGATAAGAAGGAAGGGTATTTAGAAGAAAAAATAGAGAAGTAGAAATTATTTAATATTTATTTACTTATATTATTGGTTCCGTTTGTGTGGTTTTGAATATATAATTTAACTGACCCGTATTAATCGTTTTTCTGGAAAAAATACGTTGTTAACAAGTTTCTTGACGTCACATTACAAGACGCCAAAGATAACCAATACGATGGATCAAATACGGTGGAGGCTCGGTAATCGTCTGGGACTGTATGGCGGCATCGGGGGTTGGTAATCTAATCTTCATAGAAACAACAATGAACAATCCAAAGAACGATCTAAAGCATACTTCCAAAATTGTTAAGGAATGGTTGCTATACCGAATCCCTAAAATTCTAGATCATCCACCGCAGTCCCCAGATCTTAATCCTATAGAGCATCTGTGGGATCACCTTTACAGGAAGATCAGAGAAAGGACCATTTCAAATAAAGACGACCTTAAAAAAGCGTTAACTGAAGAATGGATGAAAATTCCTCCATGCCATGGAGATTAAGGGAGGTATTAAAGACCACAGGAGCTCAAACCAAATATTAATAGTTGATATTTTTTTGTAGTCAATATCTACTATTTACGTATTCTGTTTACTTTCTTTTAACGCTTAAATTTTTAGTTTTCGAGATTTTGTAATTTTGCATTTAAAACATTATTATTAGACGTTTCATAAATTAACATCTTTTTTTTCTTTTAACAAATAATGTATTATTTAAAAAACTGCTAAAACAACAAACTGTCTAATTTTACAGATCGTTCAAAAATTCGGATTACATTGACAAGTATTTTAATTGTTATTTATTAAAAATCAGCAGTTCCCAAAAGTAGACGTTGACTTAATTAAAAAATTAGCATGCATTATTTAGCATGCATTATATTTTGTTCAATCCTACCTTTGAAATTGCCAGTTTCTAGCGTAGATACGAGTGTTGAAAGTTGTTATTTTCACTCACTCTGCTAACATTCATAGCAACGGGTGAGTGAAAATATTTTTCACTCACTATAATTTTCTTCATCCGCTATGAGCGAAATTTAAACCTTTAAAGGTACAACTCTTTGTTTAAACATAATGGATGTGAACTAAAAAACGGTAGAGAGCACACAAGGAAAATTAAATGAAGTATTTCACTTGTATAAATTATTAATCTTAATTAATTTGCGTAATCATGACAATTAACAATTTGACAAAATTGGTTGTTTATCAATCAATTAAGAGTATGACAACGTCAAAAAGTCTCACAATTTGACACAACTGGTTGTTTATCAATCAATTACAAGGATAACAATGTCAAAAAGTGTCGTCTCCGACATATCGACATGACATTAGCCAAGAATTAACGAATTTTAAAACCGAATTTTCTCTAAATAGTAGGATTGAACAAAACGCTATACAGCACACGTGAGAAACCAATATTTTCCACTCACTTGTATGTCTTTCCTATCTACATACGCGTGAGTGAAAAAACTTAGTTTCCTCACTTGTACTGTAATATACTAAAGTTTTTAACAAAACCACTATCGTTTTACTTTCATCTGTATGTTGTAAATCACCCTATACAGTATACCTATTAAAACACAAATTTCCAATACATAATCCCAAATATTAAATTACTAAACGAACAATTAATACTTATGAATGTCGTAATTTATTGAATTTTAAAAGAAGAAAGGAAACCCGAAAGTTTCTAGTTTTAGATCTAGTATTAGTCCTAGTGATAGTTCTAGCGTTAGTGCTGGTCTTAATTCTAATTTTAGTTCAATTAACACCGGTCGTGAAAGTCTTCGTACTTTTAAATTAATTCTGCTATAAGAATATAATAAAAAATAATTACAGAAACAAATTATACTCTAAAGTACCTTTCTTGAAAATTTCAAGGTGCTGTATCCGCTTAATACAGTGGACGCCGCTTATTAGAATCACGGATAATGTTATCAATCGGATATTGTTATCACTTTTGGGAAGAACGGGCCGGACGTGTAATATTATATAACAAAAATTTTCGCTTATAGTAATCATGATTTCGATTTATGTTATCATTTCTTTCTTAAAAATGTTTTCGACATGAGCAATAAATTTTATTTTTACGAGCAAAATAAAATAATGTTGACATAGTTTCGGTGAATCCCCAAACTCTGCATTTGAAAACTCGAACACGCGACGCTCGGCTGTGTAGGTTACGTCTCAGTTCTATTCTAACCTTTTGTAATGGCTGACGTGATCTTAGTTTAAGTGAAAAAATTAACATTTTAGAAAAATATGACAAGTTGCCGAAATTGAGTCAGCGAAATGCAGCAGCACAATTAAAAATCTCACAACCAATTTTGTGTAAAATTTTAAAAAAACGTGTGGAAATAGAAGATGCTGCTAAAAAAAATGAGAATTTACTGACTAAAAGAAATCGAACTGGGAAATACGCTCAAGTGGAATCTGCGTTGAAACTATGGTTTGCGAATGTCCGCGAACATGACGCACGTGTAGATGGTCCGTTGATGCGACAGAAAGCGGAAGAACTTGCAAATAAAATGGGAAAAGAAAATTTTGTTGCAACGGAGGGATGGTTTCACCGTTGGAAACAAAGAGAAAACATCGTATACAAACGGACACACGGCGAGCAAAAAGATGTTGATTTTAAGAGTGCAGAACACTGGATTGAAAATGAATGGACCAAGATTGCTGGGGAATTTACTCCTAATGATATTTTTAATGCAGACGAGACTGGGCTTTACTATCGCGCTCTCCCTGATCATACATACATGTTTAAAAAAGACAATGCAAAGGGTTGTAAGACATCGAAAGAACGTATAGCAATTTTGTGTTGTGCAAATATGTCGAGTGACAAAGAACAGCTTTTAGTGATCGGCAAAAGTAAGAATCCACGTTGTTTTAAGAGTGTCAAAAATCTACCTGTTGATTATTATTCAAATACAAATGCCTGGATGACATCCTTAATTTTTAATGATTGGCTCTTAAAATGGGATAGGAGAGTAAATCGCAAAATTGCTCTTCTCGTGGACAATTGCGCTGCACACTGTGTAAATTGTCAATTAAAAAATATAAAAGTTATTTTTTTACCGGCCAATACTACTTCGATAATACAACCGTGTGATCAAGGCATTATAAGGACCATGAAAGCGTATTACCGGAAAGAGATGCGTGCTAGAATTTTGGAAAGTATGGAGGATACCCTAAATATGAGCGCAAATGATCTAGCCAAGAAAACAAATTTATTAGACCCTTTACATCTTATTACCATGTCGTGGAGCCAAGTTTCCAAAATAACAATAAAGAATTGTTTCAAACATGGTGGATTTTCAAAAGATGACATAGAACCTGAACACCTAAACATTCAGCCACCCGACATGACGACAAGTGAGTTCGAGGAGTGGATGGCAATAGATAACGATTTAAATGTTGCACAGAACGTAACAGAAGAAGAGATTTGCGAAAGTGTAATGTGCAAAAGTGTAACAACGTCATCAATTGAAAATCAAGAGCCAGAGGAAGAAGTAGACATACAAACAATGCATCCCCCAACAATGAGCGAAATGAGAAAAGCGCTGGAAGTTTTGCGACGTGGTCATCTGATTTTCAGACGCATTACGACTATGAAATTTTTGTTAACAACTTGCTCCGCGAAAATCAGAGACAAACAACGCTAGATGAGTTTTTTTAATATGAATTTGTTTTTTATTTTGTTTCAAATTTAAATGGAATACATATTTTATGTAGTAACATTTTTTAAGAGTTTATGTTACGTTATATATGTACCGGGTGGGCCACTAAGAAAGGACGCCGGCTATATCTCTGAAACTGTTGACCGCACAGTTTTCAGATAAAACAATTCTTATATAAAGTGACCCATAGAAACTACTGGAAATTATTTTCAAGTTTGTAAATCTACCGCTAGGGGGCGTAATGCCAACGACAAAATTTAAAATGTAGATTTTCGTAAAATTTTGATAATAAACTTCATTCGGCTATAACATTTTCAGAATCTTTAGAGAATTTCTGACAACTTTCGTTAGTCATTTTTTTTGCATACTGTTTAAATAAGTGAGGTACGGGGTGTTACATTTACTATTATAAAAGTAGCCCTAACTTTGGCATTGTTCATCCGAATACATAAAAATTGGTCTTGTTGGAAAGAGGAGGAATTTTTGTATTCGCTGACATCCGAAATTAGCCGATTTACTTTCTATGTCAAACGCTAGGTGTCGTAATTTGACAGTTCTATTAATTTTTACAATTTTCATGTAAAAAAGTTAAAGGCACATTTTTACAATGTGCCTTTAGCTATTCGCAGAGACATGTTTTTTCAGCACGATGGGTGCCCGGCACATTTCTCCGCAAATGTGCGACAATTTTTGAATGAAACTTTTCTTAATAAGTGGATAGGCAGAGGAAGTTTATATCCTTAGCCAGCGAGATACCTGTTACTTAGTAGTTTTTAAACGTTACAAGTCTGTAGTACCTATGATTCTGTGATACATCTATTAAATTTTGTTCTCTAGATCGCCCGATTTAACATGTTTAGATTTTTATTTGTGGGGGCGAATAAAAGACCACGTTTTTACAACCAGGCCTACGACACGAGAAGACATGATCGAACGGATAGGAAAAGTTATCCGCAATATTTCATTACCGGAAATAGAGGCTGCCGTCTTATCTACGCACCAGCAGTGCATTGCTGCTGATGGCAGACAATTTGAACATTTAAGACATCACTGATTTCTTTTAGGATATTTGGTTAAAGGTGTTCTTTGAAAGCTTATTATGATATTAAATAATCACCCAAACGTAGTTACGTTTTAATTTATCCCTCTTTTTTAAATATCTCTCAGACTAAAACACGTACGATATTGCGGTTTTCACTGTATGGCGTACTTTTTAACGCTCTTTTCACGTACCTTGTCAAAAATATACGTTTCCATTTGAATTTTTCAAGAAAATTGTAAAAATTAATAGAACTGTCAAATTACGACACCTAGCGTTTGACATAGAAAGTAAATCGGCTAATTTCGGATGTCAGCGAATACAAAAATTCCTCCTCTTTCCAACAAGACCAATTTTGATGTATTCGGATGAACAATGCCAAAGTTAGGGCTACTTTTATAATAGTAAATGTAACACCCCGTACCTCACTTATTTAAGCAGTATGCAAAAAAAATGACTAACGAAAGATGTCAGAAATTATTTAAAGATTCTAAAAATGTTATAGCCGAATGAAGTTTATTATCAAAATTTTACGAAAATCTACATTTTAAATTTTGTCGTTGGCATTATGCCCCTTAGCAGTAGTTTTACAAACTTGAAAATAATTTCCAGCAGTTTCTATGGGTCACTTTATAAGAATTTTTTTATCTGAAAACTATGTGATCAACGATTTCTGAGATATAGCCGGCGTCCTTTCTTAGTGGCCCACCCGGTACATATTTTTAATTAAAATAAAGTTTTGTTTTTTGCTATTATTATCAATCGGTTATTGTTATCATAAACCCCGAGTCCCGTTGTGATCACAATAAGCGGCGTGCACTGTACTTATAAAAGTTAAAAATGATATGAAAATATCTGAATATGACAGAAATAAAAGATTATTCTTGTTATTATTAGTTATCGTTTTGAGGTACATACGTAGTTGGCGATGTACGCTTTCCGATTTAAATAAAAGATAATCGGTGTCAATTATATTAGCAGAGGCTTAGAAGCTAAAAGTATTCTAACTTTTAGGACACGAAAGGAAAGGAAACTGAATTGGGAGAGAGAAAAATTATTGTAAAGTTATGGAAAGAGGGAAAATCTTTTCGAAAAATAGGAGAAACTGTCGGCAGGTCACACTCTTCCATTCAAAGAGTAATTAATAATTATAAAGACACTGAAGATTACCTCTCACGTCCGCGATCTGGTAGACCACCCCTTTTAACAAACCGAGAGAAGCGAAAAATTGTACAGCAGGTTAGAAAAGAACCTAGGCTGACGGCAAAAAATAGTAGAAAATGTACAAGAAGAATTTCATAAAACTATCAGCAAAGATACGGTGAGAAGGACGTTAAAAAAGCCAACTATCACAGTCGCGTTGCACGAAAAAAGCCATTTGTGTCAGAGGTCAATCGTCAGAAGCGGATCGCCTTTGCAAAAAAACTCTTAGACAAGCCCATTGAATTCTGGGAGAAAGTTCTCTTTACAGATGAGAGCAAATTTTGCATTTTCGGCATTAAGGGTAAACAACTTGTATGGAGAAAACCTAATACTACCCTTAATCCCGAAAATTTGAAAGCGACTGTAAAACACGGAGGTGGTGGAGTTATGGTTTGGGGGTGTATGTGCACCAAAGGGGTGGGAAGGTTGGTTTTCATAACATCGACAATGGACCCTAAAATGTATATAGACATTTTAAAAGAAAATTTGAAGCCTAGCATCGAAAACTTGGGCTTGGGGCCCGAATACTTTTTTCAACAAGATAATGACCCCAAACATTGCGCCCACAACACTAAGCTTTGGCTACTATACAATACCCCAAAGCAACTTGAAACACCTCCACAATCGCCGGACTTGAATCCCATCGAACACCTCTGGGATTTACTGGAACGCAGGATTCGGCAACACAACATAACGTCGAAGGAAACGTTAAAAAATGTTATGATTGAGGAATGGGCCAAAATCAGTTCGGACGAAACGAAGAAATTAGTGCACTCCATACCTAAACGTTTAAGGGAGGTTATTAAACCGAAAGTAAAGGTTATCCGACCTCATATTAATATAGAAACAATGATCTCATTTATGAATTTTTTATAAATACTGTCCTGACTTGTACGCAGATTTTTGCATACCCGTTATTTGTAGAATTTTTAGTTTTGATTTTTTTCTGTAACTACTGTTTCTATATACAAAATAAAAAAAATCAAGTTTATCACATTAGATTATGACTCTTATTTTTTCAATTAAAGTATTACAAGTTTTTTGTACGCAGACTTCTGCTGCTGAGTGTATATAATACTCTACCCTTACATTTATAGTTTGCCTCGAAAATTAATAAAATACATTATATTATAGGTATGCTATGATAAATTCCCGTTGCTAGGATACCGGTATAAACAAAGAATAGTAATAATAGAAAAGCACGAAAAAATAGAGAAATATTGAAATCTTAATTAACAGGAAAACTGAAATACTTAGTATATAGGTATGATTGGTTAAATCAATTCAGAATGACTCTTCTAATACCCTATTCGGTATACTGCACTACCTACCAAACACCCTGTATAATAATATTCGTTTTGATCTTCACTTTCTTGTCCATATGCTACATGGGCATACTTTGCAAAATAACTAATATACTAAACATGAACCGTTACTGTGATTTCTAATTTACGATTTACCACATTTTTGGATATACTGTGGCCGTCAAAAGAAAGTAAACAGTAGTTGTTTACTTCTAAAAACCCTTTTTACTACGATTCTGTTAACTTACAATAAAAATTTATATACCAAAATTTACGACTTTATTTGTGAGCAATTCTATCGTAAAAAATAGTTAAGCAAAAAACCCCACAAATATGGTAAATCCCCTTTAGAGTAAAAATACCCCGATTTTTACGCGTCAAAAGAAAGTAAACAGCCGGTCCGGTTGTTGTAAATTCATTTTAGATTTAGGGGAAGTATCACACTTTTCGTATAAATACTTATAAACCCCTCCCAGGACAACTTTAGAACATTTTAGAAGAAACAGCAAGTGGTTGAACGTCGAAATTAATTATAAATATCAAAAATCATCATGAGAAAACAAACAAGTATAGAAACGCGTAAAATTATATTAAGTTTAAATAAAAAAGGTAAATCCTTACGCGAAATAGCAAAAATAATGGGACGCAATCACTGCACAATAAAAAGATTTTGGATAAATACGCAAAACATCATACTGTAGCTGATTTACAACGCGTTGGACGACCAAAGCACCTTACAGAAGCACAGGCTAGAGCAGTGTAAGAGAAGTGAAGAATAATCCATGTTCAAGTGCGGTTAAAATAGCAAACGACATATCGCAGATAGCAAACACAACCATAACTTCCAGTACCATACGAAGAACACTCCATAGAAGTGGCCTGCATGGAAGAACACCCCGTAAAAAGCCTTACATATCGAAAATAAATAAACAGAAACGTCTTGATTTCGCAAAAAAATATCCGAACAAAGCTCCAGATTTTTGGAAAAATATATTATTTAGTGATGAAAGTAAATTTGAAATTTTTGGTAAAAGAAAACCACCAAAGATATGGCGGCCAAAAAATGAGGCCTTCAAAGAGAAATTTGTTACCAATACCATCAAACACGGTGGAGGCTCGGTTATGGTCTGGGGCTGTATGGCGGCGTCAGAGGTCGGTAATCTAATTTTTATTGAATCAACAATGAATAAAATGGACTATTTAACCATTTTAAAGAACAATATTTCCCTGAGTATTAATGGATTGGGCTTATCAGAGTACTGGATCTTCCAACAGGATAACGATCCAAAGCACACTTCCAAAATTGTGAAGGAATGGATGCTATACCGAGTCCCTAAAACCCTTGATCATCCACCGCAGTCCCCAAACCTTAATCCTATAGAACATCTGTGGGATCAGCTTGACAGGAAGATCAGAGAAAGGACAATTTCAAATAAAGACGACCTTAAAAAAGATTTAACTGAAGAATGGATGAAAATCCCTCAAAATATTACAAAAAACTTGGTGGAATCCATGCCAAGCAGATTAAGGGAGGTGTTGAAGGCCAAAGGAGCTCAAACCAAGTATTAAAATTTAATATTATATTTATTTTTGTACTTAATACCTATTAGTTCCGAATTCTGTTTACTTTCTTTTGACGCGTAAATTCGGCAGATATTTACAATAATCTGAATTATTACGGGTAATGATTTGGTTTTTTTTCATATTTCTATTGATTTAAATATAGTATAGATGAGTTGTGAAGACTGCAATAAAACTTTTTGATTTTCGTTATTAACTGCATTTTTATTAACCTTTTAATAGAAAAACAACAGTTTACTTTTTTTTGATGCTCACAGTACATACAATATTAATTGATTATAAAATATAAAAATTACTACTTATAACATATTTTGACGCTCACAGTATCTTGAAAATTGGACTTGATGGAGAAAAACTGAAGACAGTTTCGGAATCAGTACAACATTCTACGCAGACTGAATAAATTTTGATTAAAATTTGTAAACTGGCGTAATCTAGGGACTTCATTATTTATTTATAAAGTAGAAGTATTTATAAAAATTAAAAATGACATGAAAACATTTGAAAATCAAAGAAATAAATGATTTTTTTGTAGAATTACCGTTTTGAGGTATATTTTCTAAAAATATACAAGGTATTTAGAAAGATTGTGAGAAATGAAAGATTATGGTAAATAGTTTATTTTTAACCATACAATCAGCAAAACCCGATAACATTTTTGCTATGCATTTTTAATTCAACATTGATAAACCTTAGCTATTTACTAACAGATGTCGCCAACACGGAAATAGAAAGATAAATTTAACTTACTAAACATAAACGTGTTTCATGTTTACACTCGGAGGCAAAATAAAACAACTTGTTCTTATAATGTAAACATTAAATTATCATTCGATATTATCATATTATTTTAAATATTTTATTAAAATAGAGATAAATAGATAATTAAGAATGTTTTGAGTGGTTATTTGGGGTAAAAGAATGGAATAATTTTTTTAATTAATTCTTAAGTGGATGGGTAATAATTATAAAAGTAAGGAAGCGAGGAAGAACGTTCGCGTTTAAAGGTAATTAAATTGAGTGTTAATAATAGATGAATAAATAAAGATGTTGATGAATAAAGAATAAAGAAAAGAATAAAAAATGTAAATCATCCCTTCCCTATCAGTACGAGCGAGTTTCGGAGTTGTGTACAGAGAGCGCCATCAAGAGGGAGTGTAACAAATCTAGCAACTAAAAATGGCGATTCTGCTTCGGTCGTGTTCATTTGGTGCTAAGCATCTCCGACAAGTATTTACCGACGAAGGTGTGTAGTGATCATTAGTAGTGACCGGTAGATCGGGATTCGAGTAAAATCAAAGGAAAAAATCATAAGAAAACCCATTAAAAAAAATAATGGAAATCGAAGGCGCAGCATCAGGTTCCGTTAGTACGCTACCCAAAGATGACGTTGTCCTGCCGACAACAGATGCGCGCGCAGCACTCAAACACGAAGACCAATCGAAGTCGAACGATTACAACGCCGAGATACCACCAAAAAAACGAAAAACCAGGCGCGGGAAATGCAAAAGACGTAACGTACATCCATACAAAAACGAATTAAAAACCAACAAAGTACACAAACCGGAAGCCCCCTACAACAGCAACCGATTCCTAATCGAAGATCACGGCAACTTAGACGAAATCGACGAAGAATTAAGAAACACCGATCAGATTTCAACATCAACTGTCACAAGAACAAGGGATTCCAGTTTTAGCATCGACTCCGAAGGCGAGTTTTATTCGACCCCCGACGATGAGGAAGAATTCTTAATCAAAGACTTCGACGATCAGTACGAAAGCTTACAGGCCGAGAGGTTACAATCAATGTCAAAAAATGAGTTAATCCAAGAATACTTGCAATTAGAAAGTCGAGTCGAGTCCCTAACCAAGCGTCTTCGCAATAGATCCGATGAAAAAATTAACAACGGCCAGCAAAACGTCGATCTTCAAAAGGAAATTGAACGGTTAAAGATTGAAAATGAAACGTTAAAGCGAGAGAATGAAACGTTGAAGAATAAAATAAGATCGTCGAGTTGTACGTCGGATTCGGAGGATTCCGAGACCGATTCCAGTGATTCTTGTAGTTCGACGAGTAGTTCGAGTAGCAGGCCGACAACGTCTCCCATTGTCGTTGATTGTTCCCAAACGAATGGACATTCGCCCGCGATTTTAGAAGAAACTATTTAAGGAATAAATCATTTTCTCATTACTATTAATTTTTTTTCGTTTTTTTAAATATTTTCTTGCTTAGTTTCCGTGTACATGTTGTGTATTCCGATTCCAAAATGAAGAAACAAACATAGCAAGCTACAAAGAACCCCCCCAGTAAAAATAATGATAGAAATAATCAATAGAACCGAAAAGCATCCGATTTCAATACATTTTTTGTTTGCAAATAGACGATGTAAATATAAAAAAGAAAGAAATAAGCACCCGCATTGTGCAAAGTATTTAATTTCGACTTTTCTATTTTGTAATTATTTTATTAACTCTTTATTTTTTACATTAAAAGCTTGTTGCAAGGCGTTCAGTTTAATGCTACATTTTTTTCTTGTTTATTATCACTGTTTAAAAATACAACACAGTATGAGTTTATAAAAAACATGTATTTTTGTAAATTTTTGGATCTGTTGTAAGATAGCCAATTCTAGGTATATATTAAATATATACGATTTAATAATATTATATTAATGTATAATGCATATACATGTTTTTTATATGACAATTTGTAGATAGAAATATAGTTTTTAAATTATTGTATGAAACTTTAAACATTTGTTGTATGTTTTTAATATATTATATGGATGTCATTTATGTTGTTTTTATTAAGACCCTTTATTCAAATTTATTAATAATATAATTAATTATCAATAAATGGGACTAGTATTAGGAAAACGTTTGCTTTAAATGAACAATTTGTTCTTTAAAGATTGAAGATGTGGTTAAACAAGCAACTTTTTTGGTCCGATTTTAACTTTAGTTTTAGTTGAAAGAAAAATGCCGACGTGAAGAAACTGCAATGACGTGCTCTTGGTATATTGGTATTCTTACGATTCCTTGTGAGTTTCTACTTGAGTTCTTATAGAAATTCTGCTGTTTTAGTATGATACAACGTGGACTGGAGTTCACCCAGTCTTCGTTGCCCAGCACTTGTTCAATTGATTGCCTCTTGACACCCATTGTTCATCAAACGAAGCTCTGAAAAAACGCCTTAAGCTTCGTGTTTGGTTGACAATGTTGTTTGATTGCGGATTGTTTATAATCTTTTATTTTATTTTTTGTAATTACTGACGAGTGTAAGAGAATCGTTTGTTCTTAGAGACACAAAAAGAGAAGACAACAAACTTTTCGAAGCATCTTCCGCGGGTATTTACTCCCTTAAACAAATGTCCAGGATATCCCATACAACATGTAATAATAAATAAAATTGCCACAAAACCCACATCACCCAAACAAATTCAAGAAATAACTAATTCTTTACCTAAAAAGAAAACTCCAGGACATGACCTTATAACAAATATTATCCTAATGAACCTCCCAAAGAAATATTATACTTATCTGGCCAACTTGTACAACGCATGTTTAGCAATTGGATACTTTCCTGAATAATGGAAGCATTCTAATGTATTATTATTCCATAAACCAGGTAAATGCAAATCTAAATTAGAAAGCTACAGGCCAATTAGCTTATTGTGCACGTTATCGAAACTCTTGGAGAAGATCATAAAAGAGAGATTGTTAGATGAGTTAGACAGCAAATATTACACCTTTCCAATTTAGATTTAAGCAAGAACACTCAACAAGTCACCAACTCCAGCTAATAGTTGAAGTAATAGAAAATGGGTTCGAAAACAAAATGTACACAGCAGGGCTCTTCTTAGACGAAGCTTTCGATCTAATCTGGTTGGATGGATTGAAATTTAAGATCCATAAACATGATCTTCCACAATACCTAAAATCAATCTTTATATATTGTCTGACAGACAGAACCTTTTCCATTAAAATTCACGACTGCTTCTACTCCAAATCATTAACACGAGCAGGTGTCCCACAAGGTAGTGTTCTGGCCCCCATTCATTTTAATATCTACATGCATGATATTATCCAAATTATTCAGGACGACACAGCTATGTTTGCGGATGACACAGTTCTATTTATAAAAGATGAAGATCTATCCACAGCAATAAATAAGTTAGAAACTAATACGACCAAAATATCAACAACTAACTATCAACAATTTATTTGGAGACTCTGCGAGACTATGTGAATTATATAGTATCATAAACAGGAAATCTGAATTCACTATTTTAATTTACACTTCGTTAATTCGCCCAATGGTGATGTACGTCTGTGAGATATGGGGAAATTCGGCAGAATCAAATATTGATCAATTAATTATCAATATCAAGAAGAAAATTGTTCAAAACCTGGTGCTTATAGACAAGATCTTTATACCCAAGAGACGAAGTAAGTTTAAAACCAATGATTTTAATAAAAACGAAGTTTGAAATTAATAATTCTTTGTTTGAATCCATGTTGCAAGTTTATCAAATGTTAAATATGTAAAATATATAAAAAAAACAACTTCTTTACTTGCTTTTATTTATTTGTTCTGTACCGGTTTCAACCCTTACGAACTCATCATCAGCCGAATCTACAAATTACAATTGCAAATCAAATATAAAGATCCATATTTTCTTTATTCAACTACATATATGTATTTTTTTGTAAAATATTTCATTAAAAGTTAATAAATTATAAAATTAAAAACTTGCGTCAAAATATTAAAATACTACAAAATGGTAATAAAAATATAAAACATTTCCACAGAACAACTTACACGACCTACACAAAATACAGAGGAAACTTTAAATAGACAGGTTTACTGTAAGTAGACTAACACACATGTATGTATGTAGGAAAGCGGAGGGTACGCTAAAGCATACAGCACCTAGGCCCCAACGGGCCCCTTCTTGTACATCCTCCTACACTCTCTCCGGCTACATCAACCAGCCTAAGGAATTTCCGAAGGGTAGGATACAGCTCAGAAGTGAGTTCCTGATGCCATCTGTACTTGGCCATTCCTCTCCAAAGTCTCTCATTCTGAGGTCTTGTAAATTGGGGCATTCATACAAGATGTGTCGAACAGTCTCCTCGCTCTCATGACAAAAGCGACAGAGGGAACTAGTAGTAAGCTTAAGGTTGTAGAGATGCTTATTCACCTTACAGTGACCCGTGATGAGTCCCGTTAAAATACGTAGGACGCTTCTACCGAGTCTTACGAAAGACAAGGCTGTCTTTGCTGAAGGATAGCACAACAGTTCTTTAGACAGATAGCAGCCCTTTGTCCTATCCCACCAGTCTGTGAATTTCCTGCGGGTGAAATCTTTAATAATCTCAATTTGAGTTGATACGGACGAAGCGATTCAGTTCAGATGAGCAGAATAGTTAGTTCAGAATAGCAATGTTTGCTTTTCAAAACGCACCACATTCCACCGAATCAATAAGCTGTTTTGTAGAATAGAACCTATAAAAAGAAAGCATCCAATCATTCTCAGTGTTCCGAAATTGAAACATAACGCATGCAAGTTTGGCAAGATCTATTACAGCAAACAGACAATAGAGTATATTTTAGTGCAATAACAATTTGAAATTGTTTACAGTAAATTACAAAAAAAAATACCTCCTCGCAGGAATTTTTGCATTATAAATAAAAGCACAGTAAAACTTGTGAGATTTGCAAACGAGTGAGTTCTGAGAATGTAGTGCACTTCCTCAAGGCAAGTGATTTTGACAAACAAGATGAGTTGGTGGTGTAGCATTAGGTAAAAACGTGTTATAAGCTCACACAACTCACCACCAGCTTTTTTGTTGAAAAATGTTAATTTTTGTTTTGCCTTTTCAACTAATTTTTTATCATTTTTTGGTTCATCATAAAACATTATTTTACCGAAGTTTCAAATTGTATTCTAACTCTTATTGGGTGATATTCTTCATGTGAAAATGAGTGTATATACTTAAAAATCGATTTTGTTTCTAATTGAATCCACCTGCTCATTGAATCCGGCAAAACAAAATTAAATACTCCCTAGAAAGATTCTCAGGACAGTTATCCATTTATCGGGAGTTGTTATCCGGGCGACGAAAATGAAGACATTAGGAGCCGATCCGGTGAGGATCGACGTGAACTTAACTCCTTTAAAGGTAGCCACTGCCGGCGGGCGTGTGTCCTGCTTAATGGATTCCATAAAGTTGTTTTAATTCGGCGCGGACGGACAGGCAGAGGCGTGAAGTTATCTGGGTCTTCGGGGTCCGGAGTCTCTTGTTTTATTGGGCTCATAAATAATTAACCCGTATCGGGTAATTATCGTATTGTCGCCGGTAATGGAAGGACTCCCAATTTATATTGACCGATAAAACCCGAGCAACATGGACCACGAACATCAGAGACAGTTCAGGTGAGCAGATAGCTCGCTTGGCAGCTCTTTTAGCAAGCCTATCAGCGTGCTTATTACCTGAACAGATCGAGTGTCCTTCTATCCATTGAAGTGAAACACAGTTATGTACTGCGGCCTTCTCCAATGTTAGGTGACAGTCCATGACAAGTCCTGAGGTAATAATTATTCTACTCAGGGCTGAAGTGGATTCTCTACTGTCAGTATAAATTGTGAAAGTCTTACCTTGCAAGTTGGATCTGACAATAAAGTCAGCGGAAAGTAGAATGGCGATTAATTCTGCCTGTATGACGGTGGTACCTTTACCTAATGGAGTAGATATGTGGAGTTGGAGATCGTACAAGAAAACTCCAGCTCCAGCTCTTTCCTGACTAACCGAACCATCAGTGTAGATTTTGTTACTTTTATATACTTCTACTTCTGTGGAACTTGGATAGGTGAGATAACTCTTAGTAAAAATGTGTTGTAGGGGTATGAATTCCGTCTTACGTTCCAGAATTGGCGAGTAACCGACCATTTCATTCTAGAGTATGGCATTTTTACTGTTCCTCTCACCCATAAAGATTCCTGCTGTACGCAGTCGAAACATGGTCATCAGTGCCATTTCTTGAATGAACAAATGAAGTGGCGGTAGGTTCAACATGTTTTCGATGGCTGCGGTGGGGGTAGATCGCAGCGCACCTGTAACATACAAACACGCAAGTCTCTGTACTTTATTTAGTGCAGCAGTGGAAATAAATTTTAACGTTTTTGACCACCAAACTACTGCACCATATGTAAGCATAGGTCGAATTACAGCTGTGTAGATCCAGAGGGCAGTTTTAGGTTACAGCCCCCATGTCTTACCTATAGTCCTCCGGCACTGGCTAAATGCAACATACGCTTTCTTCATTCTATTGTTTAGGTGAGCCTTCCATGTCATTTTGTTATCAAGTATAATTCCCAGATATTTGACTTCTTTAGACAAAACTAATGGAGTATTAGCAAGAGATGGCAAACTGGGCTTGCCAACCTTCCTCAATCGTGTGAAAAGAATCAACTCCGTCTTCTGAAGATTCGGTCATACCAAGACTCAATCAACTTGAGAGCCACTTGCATCCTATCAAAAAGTACATTTATGTGCTTACCTTTGACAAGGATAGTTAGATCATCTGCATAACCCACTGTTGTGAAGTTGGCTTTAGCGAGAAATTTTAAGAGGCTATCCAGGGTAAGATTCCACAACAATAGGGAAAGTACACCCCCTTGTTTACAGCCTCGAGTAACTCGTCATTGCAACATAAAACTGCTGTTACTCTTTGCTTTTAGTGCCATCATAACACTTTTTACCTTTAAAAAATAAAGTTTAAACTGACACTTACTTCGTCAATAAATCACTGAAATTTTTGAGTAATGGCGTAATGCGATTTTGTAGATATCTTCTTGTGATACTGATATCTAGTGACACGCTCGTATAAGACTACAATTAGTCTTGTAAATGAGGTAATGGGTTACATACGAAGATTACATACGATTGGCAACGTTACTAAATTTAATTGACGATACTTGCCATAAGGGAGTCAGTCTTGTCAATCTTTCTTAGATATCATATGTAAAGGTGAGTAATAGTAAAAATAATAGAAGAGATAATCGACAAATGCCGAGTGCTACCGTGTCATCGAATGTTTAAGAAGTTAATGAATTCAGAAGAATATTTAACACGTAAATTAAAATCTAGAATAGTGGTTAAATTTGGAAAAGATTTTAGAAAATTTATAAACTCAGTTTTGATAGAAAATAATTTAGGAGTTATGTAATGATATGTAATAATTTAGGAGTTGAACTTTGTTATGTTATTTGGATTGTTTTGAATTGATGTTATGAATTGGTGTGTGTTATAAATTGTAATAAAATTTGACAAGTTGAAGTCAAATTACCAATAGCTTTTCATAAAAGAAAATTGCCTTTTTTGGGAAGGTGTCATTTCAGAAACCTTCAATGACGGATAAGGACCAGAATTCACAGAATCCCAAATATTATCCGCCATTGTCAATAATTTAATTGGATCTGTCCTGTCAGGAGTCAACAAGGCTACAGACATTGTGTGTGGAATTCTCCTTTTCCAAAGTTTTTGATTTCCTATCTCTAAATCTGTCAGAAAACCGTTATATCAATAATGGTGGAAATTATTTCTAATGGTAGATTGGAAATCATCAGATTATATTTAGATTTGTCGTTTCCAACATTCGAAATTTCATATTTTTCGATAGTAAAGATAGCCATGCGTCTGAAGACGCACGGCTGAAACAAAATGTATTAATTTATTCACAAAGAAATAAAAATATCAGTTTATGTAGTTAGTAAAGAGAAGTATAAATATGTCAAAAGTGCCTAGGTCTAACTTTAGTTTTACTATACTTTTAGCTTCAGAACGAACACTAGACTTAGATTTAGAAACAATTCGGTTTAGCGGTCTTAAGAGACGTACGGAAAGTTTTTTATTTTTTTCTTCAGTTTTTTTTGAGCAGGAAGTGTAAGTATTTTATGTAGTTGTCATTCTAATAACTAATTTTTAGGATCATCAGCGATATAAAGTATCTCCTTTAAAAATTGAGAAGATTAAAGCTTATTCTTGATTAGATGTATTTTCTCTAATACATGTATTCCACACATTCGTTCAATTTAACAAAAACTAATGTTTTGATTGTTTTAGTGATGGTGATAAAAAAAATGAATAACAACTAGTAAAACGTTGATCTTCAAAAATTGAACGGTTAAAGATTGAAAAGAAAAACGTTAAAGCGAGAGAATGAAACGTTGAAGAATAAAATAAGATCGTCGAGTTGTACGTCGGATTCGGAGGATTCCGAAACCGATTCCAGTGACTCTTGTAGTTCGACGAGTAGTTCGAGTAGCAGGCCGACAACGTCTCCCATTGTCGTTGATTGTTCCCAAACGAATGGACATTCGCCCGCGATTTTAGAAGAAACTATTTAAGGAATAAATCATTTTCTCATTACTATTAATTTTTTTTCGTTTTTTAAAATACTTTCTTGCTTAGTTTCCGTGTACATGTTGTGTATTCCGATTCCAAAATGAAGAAACAAACATAGCAAGCTACAAAGACCCCCCCAGTAAAAATAATGATAGAAATAATCAATAGAACCGAAAAGCATCCGATTTCAATACATTTTTTGTTTGCAAATAGACGATGTAAATATAAAAAAGAAAGAAATAAGCACCCGC
This sequence comes from Onthophagus sagittarius, assembly GCA_036711965.1. Lineage (NCBI taxonomy): Eukaryota > Metazoa > Arthropoda > Insecta > Coleoptera > Scarabaeidae > Onthophagus > Onthophagus sagittarius. The sequence goes on along the minus strand of JASERS010000002.1, from coordinate 12,497,628 downwards.
ATTGTGCAAAGTATTTAATTTCGACTTTTCTATTTTGTAATTATTTTATTAACTCTTTATTTTTTACATTAAAAGCTTGTTGCAAGGCGTTCAGTTTAATGCTACATTTTTTCTTGTTTATTATCACTGTTTAAAAATACAACACAGTATGAGTTTATAAAAAACATGTATTTTTGTAAATTTTTGGATCTGTTGTAAGATAGCCAATTCTAGGTATATATTAAATATATACGATTTAATAATATTATATTAATGTATAATGCATATACATGTTTTTTATATGACAATTTGTAGATAGAAATATAGTTTTTTTTTTATATTTGTTGTATGTTTTTAATATATTATATGGATGTCATTTATGCTTTTTTTTATTTAACCCATTTTACTTAAACTTATTGATCAATTAATTATCAATATGAAGAAGAAAAAGTGTTCAAAATCTGGTGCTTATAGACAAAATCTTTAACTTAAGAGATAAAGTAAGTTTAAAGTCGATGATTTTAATAAAAACGAAGTTTGAAATTAATATAGTAAACCCCCTATACAATAAACATCGATTTAACGAAATGGCCTTTATTGCCCCGTTATGTGAAGGTGATTTATTTTCCACCTAACACAACGAGTGCACTCCAACATCTTGATCAAGACATAATTGCGTGCATGAAGAAGCGATATCGTGCTCATCTTATAAGAAAACTCACAAAAATCAAACATTATAAAAAATTGTTTTAACAAAGCGTGGACAACTGACTCTCAAGCAAGAAAATGAGGAAAATCAGTTAACGTTGGTAAGCATTCATCGATAATTAGTTCTTCTTAGTAACTTTTTACTTTACATGCTTTTATTGTCTGCATTGTAGGCTGAATTTACTGATGTATGTATAACAAGTTAGTTTTGATGAATACTGCACTATTAACAGTGAACTCAGAAACAATTGAAGTTGATTTAGCATTAGTGAATGCAGGCCAAGAATGGAAAGAAAATGAAGAAAGCGATGAAGGTGATGAGGAAGAAGTGGTAAATATAACACCCCCTACAAGAGCTGAAGTTTTAGCGGCTTTCTATACTATACAAAGGTAACCCACATCTGATTTGTTATCGAAATCATTATTTATATCACAATTTAAAGGTTTGCTGATACAGAAGAGAACATTTCCGAAGGTTTCGCGAATTCTTTGAATAAAATTACTGAAGAATGTTTAAGACGAACAAAACCCGTTTTAAAGCAAAGCGCCATAAATAATTACTTTAAAAGAAAATAATGTTAATTACAATATGAACAAAATACAAATAAACTTATTACATAGTCGATGTTAATATGTTTCTAAACACCCCAAGATCCTATTCATTATTGAGGCGTTAATTGCAAAAGTGGACTAACCCTAGCGTATACTATACGTGGGTTAGTCCACTTTTGCTCGCAATGCCTCTATAATTCATAATATATAACTAACTAATTCGTTACAGCGAAATCGCGAACACCTCATTATAGCGAACGGCTTGCATTTCCCCTGCGGGTTCGCTATATCGAGGGTTTACTGTAATTCTTTGTGTATGAAATGTTTTTGGCTGGCATGCAAGATTGAACAAATTGGTTAAATTGTTGGTTGGGTAATACAAATTTTTTCAAGTAATCTGACTGGCTGACCATATACACCCAACTCTTTTTTTACACGGTAGATATGTTCCTTAGAAAATCGTGCAAAAGAAAATCGTGTAAAAAAAGTCATAATAAAATGTATATGATATATTTATAAAAAAAACTATTATTACTTTTAAAAAAATAATGTAGAGTCAAAACCCAACATAACAATAAAAATGTAAACTAAAATTAAAAATTAAAATCAATTTCGCAAGTCTTCATCGCTACTTGATAACAAACGTGCACGTTTATTACGGACTTGACCAAAAGCGCTATCATCAGCATCATCAGTAGATATGTCGGATATGTCTAGCACGACTGTCGCATTTAATTCAAATGAGGAATTTCGTTCGTTCTTGACGGTCTGTGTTGTTTTTTTGTAGTTGTATATTAGCTGCTGTTTTTTGGCTTCTCAATAAGCTTATATAATTCTTCATATCCAGCTACACATAGGAGCAGCTTCAGTCAGGATCATGAATTAGAAAATGTTGTTCCATACTTGTAGCAAATTTCAAGCCATCACGAATTAAATCAGCCGTTAATAGCTGAACTTCATCTTTTACCTTGTCATTATTGATTTCTTTATTTTTACAAATTGTCATAAATTCGATCAAATCTTCACCAATTATATCGCCACCAATTATATTTGGTAAAGTTATAATTTCAGAACACACAGCCTATTTTTCTACTACAAAACTTCCACTTTTAACGCATGTTGGCAATATTTTTTTTCCAACAAGCATTTAAGGTTGATTGGCGCAATTGTTTAATGGCAACGCAAGAAGCAAGTGTAATACAATCCATAATCGTAAACTTTCTCCATGCTTCCAAAATAGTCAAATTGATCCAACACTGGGTGGCTGGGCGCATTATTCCCCGTTAGGAATTCCAAACCTTTTTCTTACATATATTTCTGGACTTCAGGAACAAGGCAGTTGTTGAACCAATTTGTATTTTCCATTTTCTCTAAGATAGGATTTAGACTATAAGATGATGTTTTGCAGCTTACTTTCGATCCAGAAATTACGGATTGTCGAATGGAAATCTCATTTTTTCTAATTGTTCTTATAGTCGCTTCGTTTAAACCAAAAAAAAGCTGTGCCAACAGATGTGGGACCTTCGCCTTTCTTTAGACAGTCTAACATTTTTATTTTATTTTCTAAGGAAATTGCTCGTCTCTTCGGAAGTTGTTGTTTAGGCATTTTATTAAACAATAAGGGTACTACAAAAAGAATCCAAAATAATATTGCTTATAGAATTTTTCTAAAGCGACAATCTAATAGTATATTACCTTTTTTAGTAGCAAAGAATTATCATCATTACAAACATCATTACAACTGGAAATTTCACCATCGAATTAAAAAATACTTTAATTGAAACATCCACTTTTAGAACTTAACACTCTTAACACAAAATAAATACTGAATAACGAAATCATGTATTCAAGTTGAAGCACAACGAGATAAAGGAAAAAAGTGATCATAACATTCTGGTAATATATACCAGAATTTCTTCTGATATATATTCCCCGTAGTAGACCAAATTATAAACATGTGGACATAAACCGACCGACTTCTGAACACGGTATTCCCACATTGTATTTTGTTACTGTATACCTAAGTTTTTGTAAGACGCTATCAGAATTAGAATTAAGAATTTTTTTTTTGGATTCGTGCTATAACAAAAAATTCGTGTAAAAAAATTATTTGTGAACCGTGTTATTTCAAAATCGTGTTAAAAAAGACCGTGACAAAAAAAAGTTGGGTGTACCTGTTCGGTGGATGATGAGTTTATCTTCACTGGCAATAAGAATATCATCCAAATAAAGCCAACAAATTCTCCACATTCACCATTGTGGAAATGTAAATAAAAGAATAATGCCGCTTTAAATAATTGCTAATTATATAATAGAACCGAAAAGCATCCGATTTCAATACATTTTTTGTTGCAAATAGACGATGTAAATATAAAAAAAAGAAATAAGCACCCGCATTGTGCAAAGTATTTAATTTCGACTTTTCTATTTTGTAATTATTTTATTAACTCTTTATTTTTTACATTACAAGTTTGTTGCAAGGCGTTCAGTTTAATGCTACATTTTTTTCTTGTTTATTATCACTGTTTAAAAATACAAGACAGTATGAGTTTATAAAAAAACATGTATTTTTGAATCTGTTGTAAGACAGCCAATTCTAGGTATACATTAAATATATACGATTTAATAATATTATATTAATGTATAATGCATATACATGTTTTTTATATGACAATTTGTAGATAGAAATATAATTTTTAAATTATTGTATGAAACTTTAAACATTTGTTGTATGTTTTTAATATACTATATGGATGTCATTTATGCTGTTTTTATTAAGACCCTTTATTAAAATTTATTAATAATATAATTAATTGTCAATAAAAGGGACTAGTACTAAGAAAATGTTTGCTATACATCAGTGTTTCCCAAAGTCTTTTGGCCCATGGACCCCTTTTCTTTTCTATTAAATACATAATAGAAAAATGAAGACTTTAACTTTGTTGTCTTAATGGTAAATGGTGACGTAAAAATAAAATATAAAGTAAACATTTTGTTGAAAAAGTATTTATTGATTATAACTTTTGTACTATAATACAATAAAATATTAATGGCTTGTATGAACCTGATGGGATGTTATGAGTTTATTTATGTCCGGCTCTTTATAACGGCACTGAATCCACGTTCTACCAAATAGAAAGACGGAAAAGCAATCAACAGCTTCTGTACAATAACCCATAATGCTGGATATAAAATTGGGATCTGCTTTTATAAGCAGAAATTTTCGTATCCTTTTCAGTTCCTCATTTGTGGATAATTCAATAAGTTGCTCCTGTACTGGCATGTACTCATTTGCATTTGTGCTCTGAGTTTAACTACTTACAAAAGGGTTCAACACCCAGTCGGGAATATCCAAGTGAAGAATGTCTTCAAATCTTTGAGTAACGTCCGAATAGAGTGCCGTTAAGTGTTGACAATAAGCAAGCAAATCTTCGTCTCTATTTTGCAATTTTGAAAGATTTAGAAAAATTTTTCAAATTTTACATTTAGAAATGTACAAGGATCTAAGGCTAAATAACAATTTAAAATTAATAATGAATCTAGACCAGATTGGGTATGTATTCGAATTTCTTGCATCCCAATACAATTTTAACTAACAATGGACACAATCAAGTGATGGTGCCATCAAACTTTGGAATGTATGGAAAAGATCGTTATGAATAGTGACAAAGTTTGTGATCTAATTATTATTCTCATTATCCTAAAAAACGAAAGAGTGAAAAAAAATGAGTTTGGATGAAGAAATAATTAAAAGACAAAGAAGTTATCAGTAATAATTAGGTATGATTTAGTTATACATGTTGTTACAAAAATGTTGGGATGACTACACAGACGGTTTTTATAACTAAGAATAATCAAAAGTTTATACAAACATATCATGTCCTAAAGTTTTTCGGTACTGAGTTTCAAAGGTGAATTTAAAGAAGCATACTTAAAGGTGTTCAGACCAATATTAACTAGGCTTTTTGTTTTCAGTCTACAACAAAATGGTTGATTATTATTTCGAAGAAATAAAAAACAATGCATTTAATGTATGGTTTGATACTTTGAAAGAAAGTATCAAACCATACATTAAACTTGAAAGAAACCGACATTTACCAACTAAATATTTCTTCATATTAGACCAGTGGTTCCCAAAGTGGTCCATATGGATCCCAAGGGATCCCTAGGGTCATTCAGGGGGTCCTCGGAAAATTAAAATCAATTTGGGGGTCCCTGAACAACGTCAGGGGGTCCGCGTAAGGTTTAATAAAAAATAAATTGAGACACATCTTTTTTAATACGAAAGTTAAAATAATAATAAAAAATCGCCAATAAATTATTAGTAAATTATTTATTAATTTATTAATAAATTATTAGCAATTTTTACATCCCAAGTAAAATATAAATATAGACAGGTGCATAAAATTGTACTTTATTGTATTATGCTTTATCGTACTAAATTGTACGTAATTGTATTTTATACAAGTAATAACAGGTATCGCGATGCAGGCTTCAGGCATAAGCCTCGATCTTGTATAAACAGGAATTGCGTCGATCCCTGCACTAACTAGTGAGTGTATACAACAATTTAGTTCTGTCTTGTGTGTGATATGAAGTGCATAAAACAAATTTTCCGAGTGTTGGATAAAAAGAAAAGTGTTGTCTCTTAAATTAAAATTTATTACAAAAAATTCAGCTATAAATTTAGTTTTAAATTTAAGAATTCGATTCGTAAATTTACAGTTAATTTTTTGTATAAACATGGCTTCTCTTGTTTAAGTTGATTAAAAAAATTATGCATCACAGTAACACTCACTAAGGATTTCTTTTTTATTAAAATTTTTGAGGGAATTTTAAGCTTCTTCAGTTAATGTTTCCAATTACTGTGTTTTAGTGTAATCCGTTGTTAATTAATTTTGAACAATTTGTTATAATTATAGATATATATAAGTACTTTCCTGCATCGTTTTGTGCCCTTTTTTCATATAACAGTATGAGTGAACTGAAGAAAAAATGCAGACAATACAGTGTTGAATATATTAAATTTGGCTTTATTCCGTCACTAGGAAATAGTATTTTACCTTTCTCTCTTCTATGTAATAAAACGATGTCAAACGATTCAATGAAACCTTCTAAGCTTAAGGAACATTTAATAAAAATCCATAGTGACAAAAAGGATAAGGAAATTGCAAGAACTCATAGGGACAACATATCAGAGAGATGATGATGGACTGCGTGCTTCTTATAATATATCTTTAATGATTGCGAAGTCCGGAAAGCCGCACGCTATTGGCGAACAACTTATTCTACCAGCTATAAGTGAGGTAATACGCACCGTGATGCACAAACCAGCTTACGATATTATAAAAAGAATTCCATTGAGTAATAGTACAGTACGAAGAAGAATCGACGAAATGGTTCAGAATGTGGAAAACTCTTTATGTCACTACTTAAAAACATCTCAATTCTCTATACAGCTTGACGAGTCAACATTACCTGGTAATGAGGCTTTACTTTTAGCTTATGTGAGATTTGTGAAAGAAGAAAACATTTCACAAGAATTGATATTTGCTAAATGTTTGGAAACTGATACGAAAGGTGAAACATTATTTACTGAATTAAAAAGATTTCTTGATGTCCGTTGCTACTGATGGTGCTCCGGCAATGATAGAACGACACCGAGGCTTTCTGGCGTACTTAAAACAAGTCACACCGAATGCACTATCATCATTTAATGAGCCGCCCCTGTGCGGTGAACACCCTGCCCACCCATACGCGGCGTCCCTGGGAACATCTTCAAATGATGCTGATCAAAGAAACACAACATGATGTTGCAAGTTATTTACTTAGAGAATGATACGTTGAAGAATAAGATTAGATTGTCGAGTTGTGCGTCGGATTCGGAGGATTCCGAAACCGATTCCAGTGATTCTTGTAGTTCGACGAGTAGTTCGAGTAGCAGGCCGACAACGTCTCCCATTGTCGTTGATTGTTCCCAAACGAATGGACATTCGCCCGCGATTTTAGAAGAAACTATTTAAGGAATAAATCATTTTCTCATTACTATTAATTTTTTTTCGTTTTTTTAAATATTTTCTTGCTTAGTTTCCGTGTACATGTTGTGTATTCCGATTCCAAAATGAAGAAACAAACATAGCAAGCTACAAAGACCCCCCCATAAAAATAATGATAGAAATAATCAATAGAACCGAAAAGCATCCGATTTCAATACATTTTTTGTTTGCAAATAGACGATGTAAATATAAAAAAAGAAAGAAATAAGCACCCGCATTGTGCAAAGTATTTAATTTCGACTTTTCTATTTAGTAATTATTTTATTAACTCTTTATTTTTTACATTAAAAGCTTGTTGCAAGGCGTTCAGTTTAATGCTACATTTTTTTCTTGTTTATTATCACTGTTTAAAAATACAACACAGTATGAGTTTATAAAAAACATGTATTTTTGTAAATTTTTGGATCTGTTGTAAGATAGCCAATTCTAGGTATATATTAAATATATACGATTTAATAATATTATATTAATGTATAATGCATATACATGTTTTTTATATGACAATTTGTAGATAGAAATATAGTTTTTAAATTATTGTATGAAACTTTAAACATTTGTTGTATGTTTTTAATATATTATATGGATGTCACTTATGTTTTTTTTATTTAACCCTTTTTATTTAAACTTATTGATTGATTAATTATTAAGAAAAGAGAATGGGTGCTTACATGAAGAATTGTGTCTGGATCTTCGTACCCAAGAGACAAAGTGACTTTAAATCCAATGATTCTGATAAAGACGAAGTTTGAAATTAATAATTCTTTGTGTTTGAAAAGTTTTTGGCTTTTATGCAAGATTGACTGAACTGGTTAAATTGTTGGTTGAATAATAAAAAAAATTTCTAGTAATCTGATTGTGAGTGGCTGATCATATATCAGTTTGGTGGATGATGAATAATATGTTGATTCCTAAAAATTTCCTATCAAAAGTAGAACAATTGATTTGACTTGGTGATATTTTTTTTGAAAAAAACGCTATGTTAGCTAATTTTTAACGTATCTGTGATGTAAATTGATCATTCCAAGAAATCTCTGGAATTCTTTAAGAGTTCCAGGCTGTGGAAAGTTATTTATTGGTTAAACTTTTTATGTAATTGGACGAGACCCTTTGAAAGACTCCAACTTCGTTTCGGTACCACTATGACACTGTCTTCAGGCACGATGTCGTTAAAAATTATGTAAGGAAAAATATAGGAATTATAAATAAATAAACAATAAATATGGAAATTATGTAAATGGATTCCAAACAACAATCTCATTTATGAATTCTGTAAAATGATTCTTAAGTTTCAAAATGAAATAATAAGAAATAAATAGTAGTATCAGAACGAATAATGATTATAATTTCGAGGAGATGCAAAACATAGACAAGAAGGTTTACTCATCTTTAATTAACAGAATGGTGTATTCCCGGCACAACAATAAAATCACAAAAACCTCAAAAAGTTTAACATATCTACAGCGTTCTCTTCTAATAAGAAATTATTATAAAAAAAATATAGAAATTATGTAAATGGATTCCAAATAACGATCTCATTTATGAATTCTGTAAAATGGCACTAATTTACAAATTTTAATCAAAGTTTTCCTCAAGGCAAATTTTTTATAACGTAGAATGTTATGCTGAGTCTGAAACTGTCTTCAGTTTCTCTCCATCATGTTCAATTTTCGAGATATACCCAAAAATGTATGAAGATCCTGTTTATGGGCACCAACTTTTGAAAACGCTTCTTTACGTAAAGCACCCATTCTTTTTCTTCTTTATATTGATAACACTAGTTTACATGAAAAATCTCAAAGACTGTGATATTTTTTTATAACGTAAAATGTTGTGCTGATTCTGAAACTGTCTTCAGTTTTTCTCCATCACGTTCAGTTTTCGAGATATACCAAAAATATGGAAAGTCGTAAATTAAAAAACACAGTAACGGTTCATGTTCAGTACATTTGTTATTTTGCATAGTTTACTTCTGTAGCTATATGGACATGAAAGTGGACATCCAGACACATATTTTGACATAAGTCGGACTTTCCGTTATTTTGCTACAGCCTAAAACAACTCAACAAAATCAAATTTTTTGGCATTTTTCCCAATTTTTTTTCACTTCATCGTACCGTAACGAAAAAGAATTATATATGAACAAAAAAGTTAGCTATTCTATTCTATCATGTAGAACATTTAATTCTCTAAATTTCGAAGCATTAAACATCATGCTGGAATGTATATTACCAGAGATAATTTACGAAAATCGTGCAAAATTTCATTTTTTTCCATTTTCAGTATATTGTTGAAACATTACTACAGACAATTCTTTTTTGATAAAGAAGTGTTTTAAACGTTGGAAGCACTAAGTATAAACATTAAATTCACTAAAATCAGTATCATTTTATCTGTTCTAAATGTTGAACATTAAGCATAATTGGTCAGGAGGATTTGATTTTGGCAGAGTTCCACTATGTACACTCTGGTGTTTGGTTGATCTTACAAACGATACCTTTCTTTGTCTTTTTATTTGTATTGTCTAGGTTTATATTACAGACCTTTTATCTAATTAAATTTTATATTTAATGTCTTTGGGTCGATTTCTCTAATAACATTCCAGAGATAATCTCCCATCATCCCTGCGTCCCAGTAACCTTGACAACATATTTCCAATGTCATTAAATTTTGATTGAACCGCTCGCCTTGTTCGTCACGTTCCGCTTCAAGATTGCATGAAAAGAAATCTAAGTACAAATGGAGAAAATGGATTTTGAGCGACATATTTGCATTTATGGCATGGTTATCGTACAATAAATTAGAAATTGCAGAAATTATTTCGCGAGAATTCTCATCTTTATGGTTTTCTAAAAATTCATGGACGGTTTGTTTGAAGCTAATCCACGCCTTGCTTCATTTGTTGTCAATGTTTACATTAATTCGTTGTCATTTATTAATTTTCCTATTTGATGGCCAACAAATAAAAGCTACTTTATTCTTTTAGTTGAGCGTACGATATTTGTGGAAAGAGCTGGGTGAGATATTTAAATACTGGGCCTTCTGGATTCAGCGTTTACGCAAAGTTTTTCATCAAACCCAGTTTGATGTGTAGTGGAGGCAATATGACAGATACTGCTCTCACCAGAGGTTTATTTAAGGCATTGAAAGCACCAGCATCGTAATGTTCTCTAGAAGGCCAGTCTTTGCGCACATAACGATGCTCTCTCGCTCAGCTATCCCTCAAATAAAGAAAACAACAATATTTTGTAAAATGCCTTGTAAGTCTGTAACTATACAATTACCTGAAAATCATAGAAGTCAATACTTAAAAAATAGAAGTTAGTAAATTTCTTTCTGCGGCAAGTACTTTTAAATCTACAGAAACTTTCCATTCAAATGCGTTATACTTAATTTGTATCAAAATAATAATATCGATTTCGATGAATTTAATGTTTACAGTTAGTGCCTGGAACAGTTAAAATACTTTTTTATTAAAAAAATTTGTTCGTATTAATGTTTCAACAATACAGTGAAAATAGCAAAAATGAAATTTTGCACGATTGTCGTATATTAACGATATCTCTGATAAAATACATTCGATCATGATGTTCAATGCTTCGAAATTTAGAGAACTAAATGTTTTACAGGATAGAATAGCTAACTTTTTTGTTCATATATAATTCTTTTTTGTTACGGTGCGATTAAGTGAAAAGAAAATGGAAAAAATGTCAAAAAAATTGATTTAGGCCACCAATACCTCAAAATATTCGTCTGGATCTCCACTTTCATGTCCATATAGCTACAGAAGTAAACTATGCAAAATAACAAATATACTGAACATGAACCATTACTGTGTTTTTTAATTTACGATTTTCCACATTTTTGGGTATATATAGAAAACTGGACGTGATGGCGAAAAACTGAAGACAGTTTCGGAATCAGCACAACATTCTACGTTATAAAAAAATATCACAGGCTTTGAGATTTTTCGTGTAAACTAGTGTTATCAATACAAAGAAGAAAAAGAATGGGTGCTTTACATAAAGAAGTGTTTTCAAAAATTGGTGCCCATAGACAGGATCTTCATACTTAGGAAACAAAGTACGTTTAATACCAACAATTTTAATAAAAACGAAGTTTGAAATTAATAATTCCTGGTGTATAAAAGGTGGCTGGTATGCAAGATTGACTGAACTGGTTTAATATCCTAAAAGTTCCCTATCAAAAGTGCAACAATTCATTTGACTAGGTGATAAGTTTTTGGAAAGAAAAGCTATATTAGCTAATTTGGAACGTATCTGTGATGTAAATTGATCATTCCAAGAAATCTCTGGAATTCTTTAGGAGTTCCAGGTTGTGGAAAGTTATTTATTGCTTCAATCTTTTATTTAATTGGACGAGATCCTTTGGAAGACTCCAAAAACACATTAAGATGGTTTAATGTTTATTTTAAAGATTATTCTACTCTTTCAAAAAGTTATCTACGGTGAATTAAGTATTCATTTTTGTCTTCACTGGCAATAAGAATATCATCCAAATAAAGCCAACAAATTCTCCACATTCACCATTGTGGAAATGTAAATAAAAGAATAATGCTACATATGTTTCGGTACATATGGTTCACTATGATCACCATCTTCAGGCACGACGTCGTTAAAAATTATGTATACAAACGGATAAAGCGTCTTAAGTTCAAAAGTTCAGCGATATTTCGGACTTTCAATATTATTATTTTATTAATCGTTATAAAATAAAAACACTAAATTAGGTACATAAATTGTAAAATCACTAAAACGTGAAGATACAGGGTGTTGAAATTTAATAAAAAAAAATCCTATATTGCGAATATTCCGAACCATGATGCATTTTAGGGGTGCGTTGAAAGAAACTTTTTTCAAACTTTTGAACAAGCTATCACATCCTGAAGTCCTGCGAATATATTATGAAACACATACTTCTTCAGTTTTCAATTTATTTCTAATTTTTGCATGACCCAAACGAAATGAAGAAAAATTTATCCCAAACTCCCGGTTGACGATTAAGTAATGTGCAGTTGATCAAATATCGGAAAAATCGTTGGTATTAGCAACATCGATCACCTGCTTTGGGCTTTTCCGCCATTCATATACAGATACTTTCTCCATGAATGGATAAGCTTTGGCCCAAAACTTACTTATCAATGATAAAAGAAAAGTTGATGCATATTTCGAACTTGTATAATTAAACCCGATTTATGTGCGTCCTCAGATAGTTGTAAATAGCAATTAGTATCATTAATATACTACATAAAATACACTCAGCAGCAGAAGTCTGCGTACAAAAAACTTGTAATACTTTAAATGAAAAAATAAGAGTCATAATCTAATGTGACAAGTATTTATAAAAAATTCATAAATGAGATCATTGTTTCTATATTAATATGAGGTCGGATAACCTTTACGTTTAATGACCTCCCTTAAACGTTTAGGCATGGAGTGCACTAATTTCTTCGTTTCGTCCGAACTGATTTTGGCCCATTCCTCAATCATAACATTTTTTAACGTTTCCTTCGACGTTATGTTGGGTTGCCGAATCCTGCGTTCCAGTAAATCCCAGAGGTGTTCGATGGGATTCAAGTCCGGCGATTGTGGAGGTGTTTTAAGTTGCTTTGGGATATCGTATAGTAGCCAAAGCTTAGTGTTGTGGGCGCAATGTTTGGGGTCATTATCTTGTTGAAAAAAGTATTCGGGCCCCAAGCCCAAGTTTTCGATGCTAGGCTTCAAATTTTCTTTTAAAATGTCTATATACATTTTATGGTCCATTGTCGATGTTATGAAAACCAACCTTCCCACCCCTTTGGTGCACATATACCCCCAAACCATAACTCCACCACCTCCGTGTTTTACAGTCGCTTTCAAATTTTCGGGATTAAGGGCAGTATTAGGTTTTCTCCATACAAGTTGTTTACCCTTAATGCCGAAAATGCAAAATTTGCTCTCATCTGTAAAGAGAACTTTCTCCCAGAATTCAATGGGCTTGTCTAAGAGTTTTTTTGCAAAGGCGATCCGCTTCTGACGATTGACCTCTGACACAAATGGCTTTTTTTGTGCAACGCGACTGTGATAGTTAGCTTTTTTTAACGTCCTTCTCACCGTATCTTTGCTGATAGTTTTATGAAATTCTTCTTGTACATTTTCTACTATTTTTGTGCCGTCAGCCTAGGTTCTTTTCTAACCTGCTGTACAATTTTTCGCTTCTCTCGGTTTGTTAAAAGGGGTGGTCTACCAAACGAAATGAAGAAAAATTCTTTCTTTGGGCTTTTCCGCCATTCATATACAGATACTTTCTCCATGAATGGATAAGCTTTGGCCCAAAACTTACTTATCAATGATAAAAGAAAAGTTGATGCATATTTCGAACTTGTATAATTAAACCCGATTTTTGCGCGTCCTCAGGTAGTTGTAAATAGCAATTAGTATCATTAATATACTACATAAAATACATAAACAATAATAAATTATATTAATATAAATTCATAAATGAACTGGTCCTAATCCCATATTATATGATCGATAATGTTTTTTTAATGGTTTATAGATGGATTTATAACTGTATACTGCGCATTTACAACTAATACCTTTGCTTTTATGTATTACACATATAAAATATTTCGGAGTTTGAAAATTTAAATTTTGAAAACTTATTTGAAAATCTTTCGAATGTTCCAGCTGATAAAAATTTGTTTATTAATATTAGGGATAGTGAAAGATTAAACCTAATTAATCTTGGAGCTTTTTGGGTCTGATATTAGTTCTAGATTTAGTTTAAAGAAACTATACAACAGTCTAAAACATTTCTAGATCTGGTATTAATTCTAAGTAACTGTGTTCTAGTTAGTATTAGTTGAATATACGTCGACCTAACACTAAGTAACAACTCACACTCATATTAGCATTAACAAGTTCTACAACTGGAAACATGCAGGTTTAGGTTAATAACAGCTAACAAGTTATTGATCTTCAAAAGAAAATCGAACGGTTAAAGATTGAAAACGAAACGTTAAAGAAGAGAATGAAACGATGAAGAATAAAATTAGACCGTCAAGCTGTACGCCTGATTCGGAGGATTCCGAGACCGATTCCAAAGATTCTTGTAGTTTGACGAGTAGTTGGAGTAGTAGGCCGACAATTTTGTTGGCTTGATTGTTCCCAAAGGAATGGATATTCGCCCATGATTCTAAAAGAATTACCTTTCACACCAACCTCTTAGTTTCCTAAATTAATTGTTTGAACATATTTTCCAAGTGTAAGGTGAACAATGTGGTTGATAGTGTCTCCTCACTGAACTGTATTTTGATGAGGAAGACTGTTTATGTATATTTTATAACAGAAATCAAAACATATAAGTATTATAAATATATGTGTATCCAATATCTTTGGTATTACACATAAATAATGAGTGTAATTAAGGATCATTTTTATTAATTAGATCAATAATGTTTAAAAACTATAAAAAATAATTATTTGGGAACAGACAAAAAATAAAGACAATTATTATTTTAAATCTTTTAATTTTACCTTCGACACAGGAGCATTCGGATTAGTACCTTTATAAAACTCCTTTAATAACCCCATAGCATCCTCACCTCTATAACCTCCCTTAACAATAGTAACTGGTTTCATAACAGCCCCAACATCAAACACAGTAGAACCCCCAAACCGATCGTTTTTACATCCAAACACAACTTTACAAACTTTATGTTCAAACAAAGCTGCGGCACACATAATGCATGGTTCAACTGTAACGTACACACAAATCTTCTTGATTACTTCATGAAAATTTAATTGATTATCTTTAGAGTATTTAAACGTATCGTCAATACAATTTATTTCAGCGTGTCTCGTCGCATTTCTAGTTTCGTTTACTGTATTACGACCAGAGGCTATGATTTGATTATTGTATACGAAAATACATCCAACTGGAACTTCTTGATTATCCAAAGCTTCTTGGGCGCGATTAAACGCTAAATCCATGAAATGTTTTTCTTCGTTTGATAATTGTACATCATTTTTAGATTCCATTTAAATTTTAAATTGATTAAGGTTATGTGGTGTTAAGATTGAGGTTATGTTAAACGTCAAATTAATATGTAATGTTTTTGTTATTATTTATTCTTAAATATTAATTTTATCCTATGTAGTTATACCAAGGATTAATAACATTAATAATAAATTTAATTAATTAATAAATAAACTTAATTTAAGGAGGAAATTTAAAAAAATTATCTAATTTTTTTATAAAGATGTCACCACTGTTTATGTGTTGTTTTGACGTCTCAATTTTGAGGTTAATTCATCTAGGCCACGTATTTAAAAAGGCAACAATTTTTAATAATTAATAACTCAGCTTTATTAAATAAAGAAATGGACGGGCATTTATTAGTAAGTTACATTATAGTTTTAAAATAAAATGTTTAAAATTTATCTCATTAGGAACCAACTTTGTATACCGTGAAAGGTATTGCAATCCTCGATAATGATGGGAACCGGATTTTGGCGAAATACTACGATAAAAACGTTTTTCCAACGGCGAAAGAGCAACGGGCGTTTGAGAAGAACCTTTTCAACAAGACCCATAGGGCTAATGCTGAAATAATAATGTTGGATGGGTTAACTTGTGTGTATCGAAGCAATGTTGATTTATTCTTTTATGTTATGGGTAGCTCCCATGAGAATGAGGTAAAAAATTCTGTTTTTTTTCTTTTATAATGATAAAAGATAAATTTCTTTTAGCTAATACTTATGAGTGTTTTAAATTGTTTGTATGATTCTGTGAGTCAAATTTTACGTAAAAATGTTGAGAAACGTGCTGTGTTGGAATCTTTAGATATTGTTATGCTTGCTATGGATGAAATTTGCGATGGAGGGTAAGTTAAAAAAAGTTAATTAGTCAAATAGGGTAAAGTGGGGTAGGTGTAATCAAAAAAAAAAAGTTTTAATTGAAATTATTATTATTAAAGAGGATATGGTTTATTACCATATTCTCTTTGTGTCAAAAATTTGTTAATTCAGATCTTACCTTTATTTTATTGATATAAAAATAGTTTTACATATTCTTAAGTATAAATATTATTCCGTCTAAAGACTACATAGTTCTTAAGAATATTTTTTAACCTTTCGGTACACGCACCGTGTCAAAAATTTCTTAGTGTACAACTCAGTAAAATACGAATATGAATACGATAGCGAAGAAAAATACTCTTTGAAGGTGAAGACTGAAGCTTTTCAAAAAATTTTGCAGACGGTAAGATGTTTTTTTTCCGTTCAAAATGGCTTCTTATCTGATTAGAAGATAATGAAAGCTGTAGAACATAAATGCCCCGAAAAATGTGCAGCATATTCAACGCGGACATTTATTTGCCTATCTCAAATTTTATGATAATAAAAAAATTTTTTTAATTATTGTCTTAAAAAGAATACAAATTAAAGTCCCTAGATTTATAAAGTACCGCAGTTTCCAGAAGACTGTTACTGCTTCTAGAGGATTTAAAATACTTCCAGACGACTTACAATGCTTTCAGATAACTTGATATAGCATCTAGAAAACTTAAAATGTTTCCAGAAGACTTGATGTTGTTACCTCTAGATGATTTGATACTGTTTTAAGAAAACTTTATATTGCTTTCAGAAGACTTGAATTTCTAGACTGATATTTCTAAAAGACTTAAAATGATGAATTTACAGATGTCTTACAATGCATCCAGATGACTTACAATGCTTACAGATGACTTACAACGCTTTTAGAAGCCTTGATGTTGCATCTAGAGGACTTGAAGTGTGTCCAGACGACCTACAATGCTTCCAAAGTACTTTATGTCGCTGTTAGAAGACTGAAGATACTTCCAGAAGACTTGATATTGTATCTAAGAAACTTGATATGGTTTCCAGAATACTACTTCCTGATGACTTACAATACTTCCAGACGACTTACTATGTTTCCAGAGGACCTTATACTTACTTTTAGAAGACTTGAAATAATTCAAAATTACTTGAAGTGCTTCCAAAAGACTGGATACTACTTCCAGAAGACTTGATACTGCTTCTAGATGTTTTAAAATGCCTCCTAAAGCTTTGATACTGCCCCTATAAGACTTTATACTGCTTCTAGACGATTTCAAATGCTTTCAGAAGACTTGAGAAGTTTCCAAAAGACTTGATACGGCTTCTAGAAAATTTTAATAATTAAGAATCGATACTGCTTCTAGATATTTTAAAATGCTTTCAAAAGATTAGATATAGCTCCTGTAAGACTTTATACTATTTCTGGAAGATTTGAAATGCTTTCAGAAGAATCGAGAAGATTCCAGAAGACTTGATACTGCTTCTAGATGTTTTAAAATGCTTCCTAAAGGCTTGATACTGTCCCTGTAAGACTTTATACTGCTTCCAGAAGATTTCAAATGCTTTCAGAAGACTTGACAAGTTTCCAAAAGACTTGATACTGCTTCTAGAAGATTTTAGTAATTAAGACATGATACTGCTTCTAGATATTTTAAAATGCTTCCAAAAGATTAGATATAGCCCCTGTAAGACTTTATACTGTTTCTGGAAGATTTGAAATGCTTTCAGAAGACTCGAGAAGATTCCAGAAGACTTGATACTACTTCTAGAAGATTTAAAATGGTTACAAAAGTCTCGATATTGGCTCAGGTAGGCTTAATATTGCTTCTAGAAGATCTAAATTGCTTCCAAAATATTTGGAATGCTAACAAAAGATTTGATATTGCTGTCAGAATACAGGTAGCCCTCCTCTAACACGGTTTCGCTATAACACGATTCGTAAATTGCGGGAAACCTCCTACAACACGGTATCCTACAACACGTTTTCGCTATAACGCGATGAGAAAACTGCAAATCCTTTGTACATACAACACTGTATGTACTTATACAGACCGGGTAAAGTGCCCGACGCGGCTCTGCGAGCCACGTGCACGATGTCACTTCCAAATTGCTGGAGGAGCAAGACGGTTGTTCCTCTTATCGGGCCCTATGTCCCCCGTAGGACATTGGGGTACGCCCAGTTAGGGTGGGAACACACGATTGCTGCTTAATAATTAGGCAACGCCTACGATAGTTCTGGTTTAAAATGCGTGTGTTTTTTCCTCGAAGAGTCAGTCAGTCAGTTTTCCGTGTGGTTTTCGTACGTTCTTTACTTTCATCTCCGTGGCCTGAAAACAAAAGTGTCTCACGCTGCTACTCGGTAGTCTACGTCGCGCCACGGTGTGTTAAAGAACAATTTTTTTATCTTTAAGACATTAAGCTTCAGTCCCAAACAATGTCAGGTAAAGATAAAACAACGTTCAAGAGAAAATTCATTTCTTTGGAAGTAAAGATTCAAATCTTGGATCGTCTATCGAAAGGAGAAAAAGCATCCCACATTGGGAAAAACCTTAATTTGAACGAAGCAACAATTAGAACAATCAAGAAAAATGAAAAAGAAATCAGAAGTGCAGTTGCCGCAGGATCTTCGACATCCGCAAAACGTTCAGCCCGCCCCAGACCAGCAATAATTGAGAAAATGGAAAAGGCCCTCAGCATTTGGATTGACGATTGCTGTCAAAAAAAAAATTCCATTAGATGGCAATATTATAAAACAAAAAGGATTAAAAATTTACAACCATCTCAAACAACAAGGAGAATCCTCTGCCAATCCAGATTTTGTGGCGAGTAAAGGTTGGTTCGAGAAATTCAAAAAGCGTTTTGCGATTCATAGCATAAGAATCCAAGGAGAGTCTGCGTCGACTGATCATGAAGCTGCTAGGACGTATCCAGAAAAAATTCCAAACATTATAGCCGAGCAAGGATACACAGCAGATCAAGTTTTCAATGCCGACGAAACTGGGCTTTGGTGGAAAAAAATGCCCAGTAAAACTTTCATATCGAAGACAGAAAAAACTGCACCCGGATTTAAGGTGTCCAAAGATCGTTTAACGCTCCTTTTGTGCAGTAATGCATCGGGGGACTTCATGACAAAACCGATGCTAGTGTACAGATCTTTGAATCCTCGTGCACTAAAAAACGTGAATAAAAACACCTTGCCGGTATACTGGACAGCAAATTCGAGAGCTTGGGTAACAGGACATTTATTTAGAGATTGGTTTTTGAATTGTTTTGTGCCAAGCGTTGAGCGGTATTTAAAGCGAAAAAATTTGAGCTGCAAGGCGCTGTTGCTATTAGATAATGCTCCATGCCACCCACAAGATTTAACACATCCCAACATCAAAATAATGTTCTTACCACCGAACACTACTTCGTTGCTCCAACCACTGGATCAAGGTATTATTTACACCTTTAAAACATATTACATAAGAAGATCGTTACAGTGGATTTTAGACGCAACCGATTCGCAATCAATTAGCGTAATGGAAGCATGGAAGAAATTTTCCATCAAGCACTGCATCGATATCATATCTTTGTCACTGAATGAAATAAAAACATCAACATTAAATGCGTGTTGGAAGAAGATATGGCCCTCTGCAATTGAAACGGAAAACATACGTGAAACATTAGAAAACGAAATTGGTGCGATATTAGAAGTCGCTAAATCAATCGGAGGCGAAGGTTTTGTGGATATGGCTTCCAAAGACATTGAAGATTTATTAGTGGAAGAAGAAGTTGACGAAGCGGAATTAATCGAAATGGCATCCCTAGATGCAAATCAAATCGATTTTGAGGACGCTAGCTCTGACGAAGATTGTGCAGTCAAGAATTTAACATTAAAAAAATTACAAGAAGGCCTATGCTTAGCGGAAAATCTGGAATCATTTTTCTTGAATGAAGACCCTTCGACGGAAAGAAGTCGAAAATTCAAAAGGGAGCTGTAAAACTGTTTAGCTCCATACCGGGAAATTTACAATGATCTAATAAGAACCAGCAAGCAAAGTTCCATTACAGATTTTTTTAAGAGGGGAAAACATACAAAAACTTTAAATAACGAAAGAAGTTCAGAAAGTGAAGGCGATGTCGTTCCACCGAAAAAACGTTCTCGGTTGATTATACTGAGCAGTGACGACGAGTAAATTCATTAAATTATGGTTGCGTTAGATTAAAATATTTTTTTTATGCTTTGTGTTGTACATACATTTATATTTTTAATAAAAATTACGTTGTTTATGTCGAATTAAGAAAAATATTTGTTTTTAATAAGTTTTTGGAACGTAACCCCCCTTTTTGCACTAGCTCTGGGTCTCATGCAACACGGTTTCACACAACACGGCATTTTCTAGGAACCTAACTACCGTGTTATAGGAGGGTTGCCTGTACTTAACATTGCGTCTATAAGGCTTGAAATGCTTCCAGAAAATTAATTTATTTGGTGCCAATCGTATTTTCATTGCAAATCTTTCTTAATGCTCCCAAACTTCTAAACGATAAATCTTCTTTCATGAAATCCCAGCATGAACCCGGAATATACTGGGACTGGACTGAAACTGAAATGTACAAGAATCTTAAGATTGAGATACCATTCCTCAGATGACTAATTATTTAATTGTTAAGATTTCAAGGCATTAAAGATGGTATTTGCACCTCCTAGCGGTCATCTCAGAATCCTGAAAATAATTTCCTGTATTTTCTCTTAGCCACTTTAGTCATAAAGTTTTTTCCTGCAAGTCTGCTGTCAAATAATTTCCAGTATTTTCTCTTAGCCACGATTTTATGATTAATAAAATCTTTTCCTGCAAGTTTAACTATCGACTTACAGAGTCTTTTAACAATTTGCAACCGCTGGTTCGGCGGACCGCAACCATTCAAGTTAACATTTTTTTTAAATATATCCGTTCTTGTCTACGAAAAAAGGACTTACTTTCGAAAATAAGTTTTGGTGGAAACAGCTAATAAAGGTAAATAGGTCATTTCGTCAGTTTCTAGTTAGTTAATCCCTTTTTTCTGTATTTGCCGATGTTAAAGGACGTCAAAGTATTATTTCAGATCAGAATGTTGTCGTTGTTAATGGCGTTAGTTGCTAGTTTCAGATTTCTAAATATATAATACTGTAGAAGTGAGTTTGTAAATATAATTATATTGGACATTTTATTACTGATTGCGCAAGTGAGGAATAATCTTAGGATTAAATGAGAACACAAGCTGAGTAACTCATGTCCACAAATCAAGTAGAGGATTATCAACATTTATGTGGAAATACAGATAGCTCAAACGGTTCGTCGTTTTAACTACACTGAGGTCACTCTGGAAGTGCTGCCAATGAAACGGCAGATGAGCTAGTGCTAAAGCGTTTTTAGGACAAGAACCAGCAATTTGTGTAAGATTTACGATGCCCAAATAGAGGATTCGAAGAATTCTGCAGCTAACTGATTTATCTTTAGATCGTCAGTGGTACATCTAACACAATCTTCGTAGCTTCATAAGCGCCGGTTTTTGAAAATAAGTATGGGTGCTGGATAGTGAAAAAACTTAATTGGGAAAAGATTCAAACGACGAATGACTGTTCTCAAAACAAAAGTGATATGAAAAACGTCCATGTATCTGGCGCCTATGGTTAATTTGCAATAGAAATGCCTTATATCAACAGTGCTTACACCTTCACAAGCAATATTTGGTCTATAATTGAAATTTTTTGAACTTTTGAAATGAACATTTTGTATCCTAGCAGTATTTGGTATTTTGGAAGCAAAATCAAATTGTATTAACAATTTCGTGCCTTTTGCAATAAAAATGTCTTCTTTAAGACTTTGCATTTTCAAACATTTTTTTGCCAGTAGTTTTACAAACGGTATCAAGTCTTTTGGAATCATTTAAAATCTTCTAGAAATAGTATCAAGTCTTTCAGCTGCAGCATAAAATCTTGTAGAAGCAGTTCAAGCCTTCTGAAAGCTATGTTAAGGTTTCTAGAAGCATTATCAAGTCTTCCAGAGGTGGTATCAACATTTTTGAAAGCAGTTCAAGGCTCCTGGTAGCTTATCAAGTTTGTTTTAAGCAGTATCAGCCACCGAAGAAACGAAAGGTGAAGTTTAATAATGTTCTCGAATCGGGGGCGGAGCAAAACGTTTTTCTCACACATAAACTCCCTATTCGTACACCTGGTCACTGACATGCTGTCAAATCACCATTTTGGCTCGAATCGTTTGAATACATAGATATCATGAACCGCGGTACTTTAGTAATCTAGGGAGTTTAATACAAATCTTTTATTTGGCAAAGAAACCCGGACTCTCAGTCCGGTGCGAGCACTCACGTCAAAACAAAAATGCGCGTGTACTGGAGGGTTAAACGTTGCGGGCATTTAAAAAAATTTTTTAAATGACTTTTCATTTTATAAATGGAGGGAAATCACATTAGAAGTCTCATTTTTGCCGATCTTTTACTTTTTTTTGTTTTGAGTGGGAAGATTTTATTAAAATTTAATAAAATTTTAACATCCCATTCATATTATGAAGATCTTTTGTGAATTTTTTGGGCGGTTTTATCCAAAATAATGCACTGACGTCTGCTGAAAGCCATACTCTATAGGTTGACAAATTAGGGGACAGATTATTAACTTATTTTTTAAGAAAATAAACCTTAATGCTGGTAAAAGTTACAAAAATTAAAAATTTTGCAGGACTTGGAAAAATGTACTTAATACTTTACAGTTCTTTTTTCATTAACCATGCAAAGAAATGTGCTCTTCAAGTCATGATATCATCTCAGAGGTTAGTTCATATATTTCGCAATTTGAAGAGTTATACTACCAATTATCATATTGATTGCGTTATTAGTTTTTGAGATAGTTCCTGCAAGGTGAAAAACATCCTTTTGAGATACACACATTTGAATAAAGAGAGCCTTGTTGTAGCCTATCTATAAGGTTGGTCAGCCAGAGGATTTTAACTTATGAAAAGTAAACACCCCTAACTGCCCTTAACGTGACGTCACGTTTTACAAACGCTGACTAGTAATGTGACGGAACGCTGAGCTGACTCCCAATTCTATTATCGGATTCAAAAGATTTTACCCCCCACTTTGAAGGCGAATAACAAAGGAACTACTGTTACATTCCAAAATTTTCATTTAAGTGTTGGTGATTTGTTTAATTGTTGTAGATTGTGAGTTGCATTAATGTAGTCATTTTTTTTTAACGTTTATTTTTACTGTATATTTTATTATTTTGTAAAATTTATTTCAGTAACACATTCTGGATCTTCCTTCTTATTCCCTTTTTCTCCTAGAACTCTTCTTAAATTTTCTTCATTTCTTCTTTTCTCTCTCTGAGAGGGGGTTGCTAAATTTTATTTGCGCAGGTATAGTTTTTTTTAATATTGCTTTTGGTATAAAAGACCTTTCAATATATTTTCTCCTTCTTCTCTGTTACTAGTTCGATAACGTTATTTTGCGGGTGATATTATATAGAAGTATTTCGCCATTTTT
The DNA here is from genome assembly GCA_036711965.1 of Onthophagus sagittarius. NCBI lineage: Eukaryota > Metazoa > Arthropoda > Insecta > Coleoptera > Scarabaeidae > Onthophagus > Onthophagus sagittarius. The sequence continues at coordinate 12,473,951 of JASERS010000002.1, read as the reverse complement.
GGGTTTTGAGTGATTTTCTATTTTCCATTTTTGTGGGATCCATCACCCGTGATAAAGTTTTGGAAAAGTGTGTTTCTTTTCACAAATATTTCGGTATATCCGGATTTCAACGTATTTTCGAATTACATCATTTATTTTCTGGTTAATTAAACCTCGAACATCTGAGGTAAGCATTTCTCTAAGGTTCTTTTAATTAATGCATACATCCCCTTCACCAATTCACACCTTCTTTCAATACTTCAAATCTTTCTACTAATTTCTTAAAACTACTTCTACAAAAAAAAAATACTACAAACTATCCTAAACCTAATTACAATCATATTTTATATTTCATTTTCGCATTCTTTATCCAGGTTTTATCGAGGGGAGCAAATTTTTGGTATTAAATTTTTTTTGGAACTTTTATTTCCAATTTATTGGTGGAACTATTTTCTTGGTGGGACCAATTGCCCAAGGGAAATTTCTTCTTCGTTGCTTCCTGAAAGCATTTTCATCATTCTCATACCTGAGAAACAACTGAACAACCTTACCTGTCCTGAACCAGAAGTGTTGCTGAAGAAGACAAGTTCAAAACAAGGGGGATACAAGGTCAGATAGGTCAACATTAATTTTTTTATTACATCTGGTGTCAAAGGAACCTTGTAAATTCGAGTATAAATTTTTGTTAAGAAAATCTTGATCAATTTAGTTTTTTTTTTTGTTCAATCGATTTAATTTAGTTTTCTTATTTTTTTTGTGAGTTCCTGTTAGCGAGTATTTTTATTTTGTCTAGCATTGAATTTTGATTTTCAGTTAAGACTTTAGGTTGAGCTCAACTCTACGGAGTCTAAGCGCGAGTTAATTTTTTTGTTTTCATTTTTCTTTCAAATTTTGATTTTTTTTTTTAATTTTATTTTTGGTCGTTGACCTCGCTAACATTAATATACTTTTGTTGTTGTTGTTGGTTTAACCTACAAAAGTTTAGAGTATTATTTTCTTTTAATTCTAGTTTTGTTTATTTGAATTTAATTTTGTTTTACTTACCTGTATTATCCTACGGGATTTATTCAATATATATATTATTTTCTTGCAACTCATAATCTACGTGTATTTTTGAATATACAATTCCATACAAATATCTCTCCCCTTCTTCACTGGGCCGGTCGAGGACCCGCGTGCGTCTCAAGGTGTAAACATATTCTGTGTTTGTCATTTTCGGTACTTTTTATTTTTTTTTGTTAACGTGCGATTTTGGCGTCATACTACTTCATAGGAAAAATTAGAACTAGCTTTGTTTGACGTGTAATTTAATTCTTTATAATGTGTAATAGTTTCTATTTTTTTCACCCACTTGTGTAATAATTACTGCAGGTATAAAGAAAAAATGTACTTAATTTCGGTCGGTCTGCAAACAAACTCTCAAAAACTCTTTGGCGAAAAAATTTCAAATTTGAACTAGTAGTATCTTGATGTGTTCTTAATGAGGGGTATATTTTATTTTATCAATATTTCATATAGCTTCGCGAAAAGTCGCGGTTAAATAGATTGATAGATGAGATTCATAAACGACCGTGTTATTTCATACAGTGGTTCACAGCTTATTTCAACCAGCTTCTTCTAAGAACATTTAGCCCTTATAATTTCGAAACAAAACAAGATATTGTAAAAATTTAAATGAGGGTTTATATACTGTTTTCCAAACTTAAGAAGAGGAGTTTTATTCAGTCTCAAAGTTACATCTTCAAAAATTTACAAACTAAATACCAAAAACATAGGTAAGTAAGTAGTCAGCTTACACAGCTTATTTCAACCAATTATTATAAACAAAGATTTAAACGATTAACTTACATATTCTTTTTAATCTCAAAATTTAGTATGACCTCCTTTTTGATCAGTTACAGCTTTCAGCCTTCTTTGCATGGACTCCACTAACTTTCATGTAGTTTGGGGAGTTATTTCTCCCTTCCTGCTTTAGTGCTGTTATAAGGTCATTCCTGTTCGAGATATTGTATTTTCGACGCTTTGATCTAAAATTGCCCATACATTTTCAATCACATTTAGATCAGGTGATTGCGCCGGCGGTTGCATCAAGTGGGGACAGTTCCAAATGAGCCATGTCTGCACAATACCTGATTTATGTTTCGTCCTGATAGAACCGAAATCCCTCCCTTATACCCAGTTTTTCTGCACTTTGTACTAAATAAGATTTTAGAATGTTGAGGTATTTATTTTTGTTCATTGTACTCTCAATAAACTGTAAGTTTCCTGCCCCATTTGATGACATAGAAACTCACATCAAGGCACTACCACCACTGTGTTTGACTGTCGGTTTTAAATTTTTATCTTGGAGCTCTGTATTTGGTTTACGCCAGACGTAAGTTTGGCCATCCGAGCCAAATATATTAAACTTAGACTTATCCGCAAAAATAACTTGTTCCCAAAAGCTTAAGAGTTTGGTAATGTGTTCTTTAGCTAACTTTAGGCGCGCTGCTTGAATTTTTTTTAGTAATAAATGGTTTTTTTCGCGCTACCCTACCATTCAAACCACGATTTCGTAGTATATGACGAATAGTTTCTGCACTACATGTTTTGTTAAGCTTATTTTTAACTTCTGTAGCTCATTTTGGAGCGAATAGCTTCGGGTTTTGGCTTTGGCCAGTTTCATTAAAAATTTTGTTGGGAGCTTTTCTGTCCTTATCATGTATCCTATTTTCATGAATAAACCGAGATATTATGCTTTGCACTATTGAATCACTAAGGCAAACCATTTGAGCAATTTTTCGACGCGAATTGCCATTTTCAAAATGTTTAATAAACAATTCCCTTTGTTCTGTGGTAGTGCGTCGTCCCATTGTTAGAAAATCCGCGTCTGGTCACATTAAATATATGTAAAACGTATATAACAACCGTATTTACATAATTAGGAACATAGCTTCAAAAAAATGTCAATTTAATAGATCTTAAAAGTGGCTGGTTGAAATAAGCTGTGATTACTTATGTACCTATGTTTTTGGTTCTTACCTTGTAAATTTTTGAAAATGTTACTTTGGGATTGAATAAAACTTTTTCTCGTAAGATTGGAAAGTAGTATACAGGGATGTCCCGCATAAAAACCGACACAGAGCAAGGGTATGTAGACCAACCTAAAATATGATGATTTAGCGCAACTTGCCTTATACCAAGTTGCACCCCTGAGAAGTTACAGGCCTTCAAGGATGAGTCTTAAATTTCGAAAAAAATTAATATCTCGGAAATGGATTAAGTTAGAAAAACCAAATTTGGTATACGTTATGAGTGTATCAAGAGCATTAATCGGTAGAAAGTAGGGATCATTTAAAGCATTTTAAGGGGTTGGTTAGGGATGATGGTACCCTAATTTGAAAGACGTTTTTAATCCGTCGGCAGATTTAATATCTTACTATTTCATTTTATGTGGAATTTAATTCTAAAACTCTAGAATTAAATTCCACACACAATAGTCTCTTTTACACCTTATACCAAGTACAAAGTCCACAATTATAGCATTTTTGAGTTATAATTGTTTAATTTTTAATTTTTGTTTAATTTAATTGCGTACTAACTGCCGGCTTATTCATATAGTTCTAAAAAGCATAACATTTACGTCTAGAATACGCCCAAACAAGGTGGTTTATTCAGCCGTTTTTGCATGTATGGTGCTTCTTTTTGGTTTGCTAGTAATCTAACAATCTGCCCTATTGGTTCTATTAAAATTTATTATTAAAATTACCGTTTTAACTAAGTTTTTGTTAAAATAAAGCTTGTCAAAGACTGGTAGTTCTAAATTTAATTAAAAATTAGTGTTTGACCGTTTGGACATTTACATTTGATTAACAAAATGGAATAATGTGTAATATATTATTTTAAAGCTTCCCATTTAAAATGTTCTTGGAGTAAAACTCTTGGAGATGTTCTTTATCATGTTACCTTATCACAAACATATCGTCTACATATCGAAGCCATAGTTTTGGTTTCCACTTCGAATAATTCCATGTAGAAATTAGCTATAACTGGCGACATTCCTATGGCTGCCCTTTCAATCTGTTCGTAAAACTCTCCTTTCCAACTAAAATATTTCGATGATAAATAGTACTCCACTAGATCTGGCACGTATTGTGTAGTGCAAAGTATCAATTTTTGTACCTCGGTATCAATACTCGATACTAGCAAAGTATTGGTATCGAAAGTACAGAAAGATTCTACACAAAAAATTATTAAGAAAAAGGCAACTGAATACACTTTGAAGATGACATTTAATATGTGGTTATTCCTCATTATTTCAAAACCTTTTACGTGACGAGTACGATAATAGAGGAAAATCGACGATTTCTGATTTTTCTTTAATAGATCGAAGTGCCTTCTTTTTACCAATTGTCAAGTTGTATTTCGGAGATTTTGCTGACTTTAATATCCAGCTGCTTCCATTTTGCAAATTTATGCTCTTGCAAACTCATGCTGTTCTCCAAACTGTTTCGAAAATCTGGAGAGTACAAGCCAAACCTAACGTGTCTGAGACCTTTATAGTTCACCATTTTCCATTGTTCCAATGCACAGGATCCATGCAAATTGTAATTGATTAACACGTTGTAATTTCACCTCGTTTCTCCAAACTTACTTATTTGTGCTCCTAACGATTTCTTATCTCAACTGCTGTGATCATCACGAGGTTGTGTGGTATTGGAAGCATATTAAGTCTCAGTCTCCTTCCTCAATATTGGATATGTCTTTGGATGTTGGATTGTTTTGACATTTTATTTTATAAAATAGATTTAGCCTCTAATATGATAACAACTACTATTTATCCCCTATGTAATACCAAGTACCGTTGCAATTAGTATTATTGTAAAGGTGCTGAACAATGCTGATTGGTGTTTCACATGATGCCCGTTAACGAAATCTGAAAAATCTGCTAAAATCTGAAATCTTGCGAAATCTTTGTAAGGCGCGAAATAACGTACTCTGTACCGTGGCAAGAACACGAGTAACTTAACAAGTACTGCATCCATCTTCTGTCAAAGCTACTGCCTGAGCAATTTCTAACAAATTTAAAGGCATTTTTCTTGTCCAGAAGCAGCCAAGAACGTGAATGACATAAACGTCATTGAAATGTCTTCGTCAATTTGCATGACATGTTTAAATTTCTGATGGCGCTGAAGAAGCTGCATTATCCTTTAAGCTGCCTTTAGTGCGAGGGAGAATTGGGTATTTGTGTATCGGTTATTTCGTTCTGATTGGCTGATGGCGAAAGTCCTCGCGTCACGTGGTCGCCAGTACCCAATCCGAATGAAATTCCCGATTCGCAAACACCCTATTCTCCCTCGCAAAGGCAGTTTTAGAGTTTATAACTTTGGTGTTGAGAAGTTGCTGAGAAGTTACAGGCCTTCAAGGATGAGTCTTAAATTTCGAAAAAAAATAATATCTCAGAAATGGATTAAGTTAGAAAAACCAAATTTGGTATACGTTATGAGTGTATCAAGGGCATTAATCGGTAGAAAGTAGGGATCATTTAAAGCATTTTAAGGGGTTGGTTAGGGATGATGGTACCCTAATTTGAAAGACGTTTTTAATCCGTCGGCAGATTTAATATCTTATTATTTCATTTTATGTGGAATTTAATTCTAAAACTCTAGAATTAAATTCCACATAAATTCCACACACAGTAGTCTCTTTTACACCTTATACCAAGTACAAAGTCCACAATTATAGGATTTTTGAGTTATAATTTTTAATTTTTGTTTAATTTAATTTCGTACTAACTGCCGGCTTATTCATATAGTTCTAAAAAGCATAACATTTGCGTCTAGAATACGCCCAAACAAGGTGGTTTATTCAGCCGTTTTTGCATGTATGGTGTTTCTTTTTGGTTTGCTAGTAATCGAACAATCTGCCCTATTAGTTCTATTAAAATTTATTATTAAAATTACCGTTTTAACTAAGTTTTTGTTAAAATAAAGCCTGTCAAAGACTGGTAGTTCTAAATTTAATTAAAAATTAGTGTTTGACCGTTTGGACATTTACATTTGATTAACGAAATGGAATAATGTGTAATATATTATTTTAAAGCTTCCCATTTAAAATGTTCTTGGAGTAAAACTCTTGGAGATGTTCTTTATCATGTTACCTTATCACAAACATATCGAAGCCATAGTTTTGGTTTCCACTTCGAATAATTCCATGTAGAAATTAGCTATAACTGGCGACATTCCTATGGCTGCCCTTTCAATCTGTTCGTAAAACTCTCCTTTCCAACTAAAATATTTCGATGATAAATAGTACTCCACTAGATCTGGCACGTATTGTGTAGTGCAAAGTATCAATACTTGTACCTCGGTATCAATACTCGATACTAGCAAAGTATTGGTATCGAAAGTACAGAAAGATTCTACACAAAAAATTATTAAGAAAAAGGCAACTGAATACACTTTGAAGATGACATTTAATATGTGGTTATTCCTCATTATTTCAAAACCTTTTACGTGACGAGTACGATAATAGAGGAAAATCGACGATTTCTGATTTTTCTTTAATAGATCGAAGTGCCTTCTTTTTACCAATTGTCGAGTTGTATTTCGGAGATTTTGCTGACTTTAATACCCAGCTGCTTCCATTTTGCAAATTGTTTCAAATTTATGTGGTTTGTGTTAGTAGGATACTCTATCTGTTGATGACGATTGTTTCTATTGGTAGACTATAATTATTCCCAGTCTTCTTCGGACATAGTACTGGAATGTGAGAGGTGGAATCACACTAACCTCCCATGGTCAGTTATTTTTTGTAGCTCACTGTAGGTCTTGTAGATTCTTTCTCGTAGTAGTGTCCTAATCAAGAGTCTACAGGTTGCAGCGATGTCAGTGTGATGTTTCACCTTCAAGAAGGTTGGTGTTGCTTTATTCTCTCTGCATCTTTGTAAAAAAGCTAACTGCTTAACAGCATAATTTGCTGATCTATGCCTAATCTATGAGTTATCTAAATCCTCGATTTGTTTGTTGGTATCATCCTCCTCATAAAGGGTTAATAATGTAAGTACGAACGGTCACGGTCGGTGTTGATTGAAATAAAATTAAAATTAACACTAAAACTATCACTAGGACTAATCCTAGATCTAAAACTAACAACTTTCGGGTTATTATTTCCGCAAGTCAAAATATGTTTTTGTTAGGAACGTTTTATGTTGTTTTGGTTCATTTAAGTTTTATGTGGATTAATTAGCTTGCATTTGATTAGCTATTCCAAGTCCATAGAGAATCTTCAGTTTCTTCAAAGTTGCGTAGCATATTCTATTTAGCTTTATATTTCAACTAGGTTTGCATATGGACCGATACTTACACATTATATTGGTAATACGGATCTACACCATGTACATATGGTTTCCATAATTCTTAAAATGGATTTGAAACCTTCGTTAAAAGTATAATGGAAAGAATGCTGACGATTGTTTGGAATTAGTAACTTTTGGTTTTTCTGCAAGCAATTTACCAAGGGTTATTTCTTATAGGAATTTTACTAATTTTGTTGTAGCGACTTCCGTCTACATTAATTATTATTCATTTATTTTAATTTTATAAAAATCATAATTGTTGTTGTTAAAAAAATATTAAATAGAAGAGGAGTTTGGACGTATCGTTTTTATCACATCGTTAAATTACAAAAATAAATTGAACACATATTGTTGACGAAAACAACCACATTTTGTACAAGTGTAGCAACTTCCGTCTACATCAATTATTATTGATTTATTTTAAATTTATAAAAATCATAGTTGTTTTAAAAAAATAATGAATAGGCACAACAATAATTGTAATACAAATATTGTTGGCCAGATTTGTCTTAGAACATATTTTGATGGATCTCTATGCGATTCTGTGACATGATTTTATGCGCCTTAATGATGTTAATTACAAAGTGGATTTCTTTTCATATTTTCAATGTCTTTCATTCACGCCCCTCTGCGGTTTGTGAATGTTTGCAATGGAAATTGCGTTGTTTGATGAGCAAGGCATGTCAGCAAAATCCCCCTAACATTTACGACTATTAAAATGAGTGCGCCTCTTATCATAATAAAATTTAACTAATAAAAGACACACAAAAGTATCAGAACCTCATGAAGTCAATACTTTCATTGCATTAAACAACATCAACATAATGAACAAAAACAAACTATGTATTACAGTTAACTGCAAAATAGAAGAGTAAAAATAGGCGCCTCTAAGGACCTGGCTCCTAGGGCTATAGCCCTTCGCCTAAGGTGGCCCTGTTTCTCAAAAGTGGGTGAAGAAGTGTTTTGAATAATCCTCGTACTTTATTAATTAGAAAATCGGTTCAATCGGGTCATGTCGAAACCAAAGTTCGCTAATGATTATGCACACTCACGTGAGTGGTACAAAAATTGTTGCATGGTGGGTCATGCATGACTCAAGTGACTTGTGTTACTTGCACATCTCTAGTTCAGAGATCATCTAGTTTAAATCAGGGCTATGTGCAGATGGGCCATTCCGTTGATATCCAAATCATGATATGCAGGTATTGGGGTACTATGCACACATCATCGTGCATGACTAAAAAATTGTCATCAGGATACGTGTTCAGCCAAAATTTCTTCATTATACCGAGGTACGATTAGACTGCCGTGGATTAAGCAAAGTTCCGTACGTGCTTCGAAACAGATTCCTCAAACCATGACAGATCCTTCTTGTATTGCACTCTTTGAGAGAAGTTGTTGTGAGCATATTCCTCTCATGCTGTTCTCCAAACTGTTTCGAATATCTGGAGAGTACAAGCCAAACCTCAACGTGTCTGAGACCTTTATAGTTCACCATTTTCCATTGTTCCAATGCACAGGATCTATGCAAATTGTAATTGATTAACACGTTGTAATTTCACCTCGTTTCTCCAAACTTACTTATTTGTGCTCCTAACGATTTCTTATCTCAACTGCTGTGATCATCACGAGGTTGTGTGGTATTGGAAGCATATTAAGTCTCAGTCTTCTTCCTCAATATTGGATATGTCTTTGGATGTTGGATTGTTTTGACATTTTATTTTACAAAATAGATGTAGCCTCTAATATGATAACAACTACTATTTATCCCCTATGTAATACCAAGACCGTTGCAATTAGTATTATTGTAAAGGTGCTGAACAATGCTGATTGGTGTTTCACATGATGCCCGTTAACGAAATCTGAGAAATCTGCTAAAATCTGAAATCTTGCGAAATCTTTGTAAGGCGCGAAATAACGTACTCTGTACCGTGGCAAGAACACGAGTAACTTAACAAGTACTGCATCCATCTTCTGTCAAAGCTACTGCCTGAGCAATTTCTAACAAATTTAAAGGCATTTTTCTTGTCCAGAAGCAGCCAAGAACGTGAATGACATAAACGTCATTGAAATGTCTTCGTCAATTTGCATGACATGTTTAAATTTCTGATGGCGCTGAAGAAGCTGCATTATCCTTTAAGCTGCCTTTAGTGCGAGGGAGAATTGGGTATTTGTGTATCGGGTATTTCGTTCTGATTGGCTGATGGCGAAAGTCCTCGCGTCACGTGGTCGCCAGTACCCAATCCGAATGAAATTCCCGATTCGCAAACACCCTATTCTCCCTCGCAAAGGCAGTTTTAGAGTTTATAACTGTGGTGTTGAGAAGTTGCTGAGAAGTTACAGGTCTTCAAGGATGAGTCTTAAATTTCGAAAAAAATTAATATCTCAGAAATGGATTAAGTTAGAAAAACCAAATTTGGTATACGTTATGAGTGTATCAAGGGCATTAATCGGTAGAAAGTAGGGATCATTTAAAGCATTTTAAGGGGTTGGTTAGGGATGATGGTACCCTAATTTGAAAGACGTTTTTAATCCGTCGGCAGATTTAATATCTTATTATTTCATTTTATGTGGAATTTAATTCTAAAACTCTAGAATTAAATTCCACACACAGTAGTCTCTTTTACACTTTATACCAAGTACAAAGTCCACAATTATAGCATTTTTGAGTTATAATTGTTTAATTTTTAATTTTTGTTTAATTTAATTTCGTACTAACTGCCGGCTTATTCATATAGTTCTAAAAAGCATAACATTTATGTCTAGAATACGCCCAAATAAGATGGTTTATTGAGCCGTTTTTGCATGTATGGTGTTTCTTTTTGGTTTGCTAGTAATCTAACAATCTGCCCTATTAGTTCTATTAAAATTTATTATTAAAATTACCGTTTTAACCAAGTTTTTGTTAAAATAAAGCCTCTCAAAGACTGGTAGTTCTAAATTTAATTAAAAATTAGTGTTTGACCGTTTGGACATTTACATTTGATTAACAAAATGGAATAATGTGTAATATATTATTTTAAAGCTTCCCATTTAAAATGTTCTTGGAGTAAAACTCTTGGAGATGTTCTTTATCATGTTACCTTATCACAAACATATCGTCTACATATCGAAGCCATAGTTTTGGTTTCCACTTCGAATAATTCCATGTAGAAATTAGCTATAACTGGCGACATTCCTATGACTGCCCTTTCAATCTGTTCGTAAAACTCTCCTTTCCAACTAAAATATCGATGATAAATAGTACTCCACTAGATCTGGCACGTATTGTGTAGTGCAAAGTATCAATTCTTGTACCTCGGTATCAATACTCGATACTAGCAAAGTATTGGTATCGAAAGTACAGAAAGATTCTACACAAAAAATTATTAAGAAAAAGGCAACTGAATACACTTTGAAGATGACATTTAATATGTGGTTATTCCTCTTTATTTCAAAACCTTTTACGTGACGAGTACGATAATAGAGGAAAATCAACGATTTCTGATTTTTCTTTAATAGATCGAAGTGCCTTCTTTTTACCAATTGTCAAGTTGTATTTCGGAGATTTTGCTGACTTTAATACCCAGCTGCTTCCATTTTGCAAATTGTTTCAAATTTATGTGGTTTGTGTTAGTAGAATACTCTATCTGTTGATGACGACTGTTTCTATTGGTAGACTATAATTATTCCCAGTCTTCTTCGGACATAGTACTGGAATGTGAGAGGTGGAATCATACTAACCTCCCATGGTCAGTTATTTTTTGTAGCTCACTGTAGGTCTTGTAGATTCTTTCTCGTAGTAGTGTCCTAATCAAGAGTCTACAGGTTGCAGCGATGTCAGTGTGATGTTTCACCTTCAAGAAGGTTGGTGTTGCTTTATTCTCTCTGCATCTTTGTAAAAAAGCTAACTGCTTAACAGCATAAGTTGCTGATCTATGCCTAATCTATGAGTTATCTAAATCCTCGATTTGTTTGTTGGTATCATCCTCCTCATAAAGGGTTAATAATGTAAGTACGAACGGTCACGGTCGGTGTTGATTGAAATAAAATTAAAATTAACACTAAAACTATCACTAGGACTAATCCTAGATCTAAAACTAACAACTTTCGGGTTATTATTTCCGCAAGTCAAAATATGTTTTTGTTAGGAACGTTTTATGTTGTTTTGGTTCATTTAAGTTTTATGTGGATTAATTAGCTTGCATTTGATTAGCTATTCCAAGTCCATAGAGAATCTTCAGTTTCTTCAAAGTTGCGTAGCATATTCTATTTAGCTTTATATTTCAACTAGGTTTGCATATGGACCGATACTTACACATTATATTGGTAATACGGATCTACACCATGTACATATGGTTTCCATAATTCTTAAAATGGATTTGAAACCTTCGTTAAAAGTATAATGGAAAGAATGCTGACGATTGTTTGGAATTAGTAACTTTTAGTTTTTCTGCAAGCAATTTACCAAGGGTTATTTCTTATAGGAATTTTACTAATTTTGTTGTAGCGACTTCCGTCAACATTAATTATTATTCATTTATTTTAATTTTATAAAAATCATAATTGTTGTTGTTAAAAAAAATTAAATAGAAGAGGAGTTTGGACGTATCGTTTTTATCACATCGTTAAATTACAAAAATAAATTGAACACATATTGTTGACGAAAACAACCACATTTTGTACAAATGTAGCAACTTCCGTCTACATCAATTATTATTGATTTATTTTAAATTTATAAAAATCATAGTTGTTTTAAAAAAATAATGAATAGACACAACAATAATTGTAATACAAATATTGTTGGCCAGATTTGTCTTAGAACATATTTTGATGGATCTCTATGCGATTCCGTGACATGATTTTATGCGCCTTAATGATGTTAATTACAAAGTGGATTTCTTTTCATATTTTCAATGTCTTTCATTCACGCCCCTCTGCGGTTTGTGAATGTTTGCAATGGAAATTGCGTTGTTTGATGAGCAAGGCATGTCAGCAAAATCCCCCTAACATTTACGACTATTAAAATGAGTGCGCCTCTTATCATAATAAAATTTAACTAATAAAAGATACACGAAAGTATCAGAACCTCATGAAGTCAATACTTTCATTGCATTAAACAACATCAACATAATGAACAAAAACAAACTATGTATTACAGTTAACTGCAAAATAGAAGAGTATAAATAGGCGCCTCTAAGGACCTGGCTCCTAGGGCTATAGCCCTTCGCCTAAGGTGGCCCTGTTTGCCAAAAGTGGGTGAAGAAGTGTTTTGAATAATCCTCGTACTTTATTAATTAGAAAATCGGTTCAATCGGGTCACGTGGAAACCAAAGTTCGCTAATGATTATGCACACTCACGTGAGTGGTACAAAAATTGTTGCATGGTGGGTCATGCATGACTCAAGTGACTTGTGTTACTTGCACATCTCTAGTTCAGAGATCATCTAGTTTAAATCAGGGCTATGTGCAGACTGGTCCATTCCGTTGATATCCAAATCATGATATGCAGGTATTGGGGTACTATGCACACATCATCGTGCATAATTAAAAAATTGTCATCAGGATACGTGTTCAGCCAAAATTTCTTCATTATACCGAGGTACGATTAGACTGCCGTGGATTAAGCAAAGTTCCGTACGTGCTTCGAAACAGATTCCTCAAACCATGACAGATCCTTCTTGTATTGCACTCTTTGAGAGAAGTTGTTGTGAGCATATTCCTCTCATGCTGTTCTCCAAACTGTTTCGAAAATCTGGAGAGTACAAGCCAAACCTCAACGTGTCTGAGACCTTTATAGTTCACCATTTTCCATTGTTCCAATGCACAGGATCCATGCAAATTGTAATTGATTAACACGTTGTAATTTCACCTCGTTTCTCCAAACTTACTTATTTGTGCTCCTAACGATTTCTTATCTCAACTGCTGTGATCATCACGAGGTTGTGTGGTATTGGAAGCATATTAAGTCTCAGTCTCCTTCCTCAATATTGGATATGTCTTTGGATGTAGGATTGTTTTGACATTTTATTTTATAAAATAGATTTAGCCTCTAATATGATAACAACTACTATTTATCCCTTATGTAATACCAAGTACCGTTGCAATTAGTATTATTGTAAAGGTGCTGAACAATGCTAATTGGTGTTTCACATGATGCCCGTTAACGAAATCTTAAAAATCTGCTAAAATCTGAAATCTTGCGAAATCTTTGTAAGGCGCCAAATAACGTACTCTGTACCGTGGCAAGAACACGAGTAACTTATCAAGTACTGCATCCATCTTCTGTCAAAGCTACTGCCTGAGCAATTTCTAACAAATTTAAAGGCATTTTCTTGTCCAGAAGCAGCCAAGAACGTGAATGACATAAACGTCATTGAAATGTCTTCGTCAATTTGCAAGACATGTTTAAATTTCTGATGGCGCTGAAGAAGCTGCATTATCCTTTAAGCTGCCTTTAGTGCGAGGGAGAATTGGGTATTTGTGTATCGGGTATTTCGTTCTGATTGGCTGATGGCGAAAGTCCTCGCGTCACGTGGAAGCCAGTACCCAATCTGTCGCTCAATCAGTTTTAGAGAGAGTTTATAACTTTGGTGTTAACAATAACAAAAAATTGAACAAGCAAAAAACAGAAGTGAACAATTAATTGAAATCGAGTAATACAACGCTTCACAGTGTCTTCAGTTTTGGGTTATAGACGATCACGTTTCCTTGTGTGCATTAACTCTGCGGGCAAATGTGACAGTTTTGCATCACAATGTTTGAGTAGATAAAAGTGAACATAGATACAACAAAAAATACAGAGAAACGATTACACTTGCCCCATGATTACATTTACCCCAGTTCACCCTAATTATAATTATATTAATCTATTTTTTTTTCTAGGATAATTATTGACGCAGATGCGAGCTCAGTTGTATCAAGAGTCGCTTTGCGTACAGATGACATTCCATTAGGAGAGCAAACGGTGGCTCAGGTAACAAACGCAATTCATTCCCTGTTTTGGTGAATGCAAAACTCTAAACGTAAATAATCTAAAATAAAAAAACTTTGTAAATAAATTAACAATTATTTAAGGAAAAAAACAAAACTATGAACAAAGATAAAAAACTAATGTGATAATTGTATTGAGTATTACAGCACGTTGCTTTGTTGCAGGTGCTACAATCTGCTAAAGAACAATTGAAGTGGTCGCTTTTAAAGTAAGGTTAAATAATTTTTTTTTCTATGAGTTTGTATTTGTTTATATTTTAATGAGGTTCAAAATGAACATTGAATACAGCGCTTATAAGTTAATATTAAATAAATATAAGTTAAAAAATACAAAAATAAATTTATAGAATAATGTTTTTTGTGTTTATATTCAAAATTAAATCCCGAACGTCTTCAAATACTAACTTAATATTATTCGTATCGGTCGCGATTGTGAAGTGCGTGTAAAATGGACGGGATTCTGTTTTAACATGCCCGCTAACTCCAGGGAGAACGTATTTGATTTCATCTGTGGTTGTAACCTTCTTAGTGATATTCTAAAAAGGATTTGTTTTAGCGAATCTTTTTTATGTTACATTTACTTACCGTGATTTTTTCATGAATAAAATATTTTGCTCTCTCATATTCGTTATTTGGCTTTCCAAATTTAGACGAAATTTGATAGTTTTGAAACTCGGGGAAATAGTTTTCTAATTTCTTTCCATCTTCGATTTTTTTCTTTAAAATGTCCTGTTTGTTGAAGAACACGATTATTCCAGCTTCGCAAACGTATCTAAAATATTGATTATTTGTGATAATTGTGGCTTTTACACATTTTATTTAAATAATTTAAATATTAATCATTAAAGACATGATTTCATTTCATTATTGTAAGATATGTTACTGTTCAATATCTTGTATATTATTATTGTTCTTTGTGTGATTTTCCTCTATTTTCTTTCACTCCAAATTCTTCAATACGTAATTACATAAAGTATACTTGGTTTAAATACGGATTTAAATAGATTTAATTTTAATTAATAATTTTTTGTTTAAAATAAATATTTTAAGATTTAGTGACATTTCAAAAGGTCAAAATTTCAAAAAAAAAGTTCAAAATTTTACCATCTAAAATCGATTTTATTAATATACAGAAAATTATAATTAATTAATTAAAAACATGAAATAATTTGATTAATTACGTAAATTTTATTACGTAGTAATTTAATTTTCTCTTGTCCATAGCCGAAACAATATTAACAACCACGCAGGTCAGCGCGTGATTGATGATATTGCACAAGATCTCCAGTAACTTTAGATCCTGCGCTAGGTATCTTTTCGGTATGGGTATCACACATGACACCTTCCATGCTTGAGGAATAGTACAATAGAATAATAGTAGTGAAGTGATGTATTCAACAGCCACCGGGAAAAACACTCCTAAACATCTTGATTTCAAGCCCTTAGCCGTGCTTTTGATAGAACAGAAAGCGCGAAGCACTTAAGCATCGGAAGCATGTTCGAACCATATGCTCTGTTCAGGTGAAATCAAAGGATCATAACGGCAGTGCTCAATGACCGTATCGTCCGGAAATTGAGGCTGAGGAATGTCGAACTTAGAATTAAGGAGATTCAGATCTCTCAGATTAGTTTTCTGATTTTCAAGGTACTTTTTGTTATTACGACATCTGTCACATCGGTACTTAACCTTTCGGTACACGCACCGGACTCTCATTCCGGGTTCTGCACCCTCTATTGTTTAACAGAAAAGGCAACTTTTTTACCGTTTTTTTTTTAATGTCATTTTGGTGTCAAAAATTTCTTAGTGTACAACACAGTAAAATACGAATATGAATACGATAGCGAAGAAAAATACTCTACTGAAGATTTTCAAAAAATTTTGCAGACGGTAAGATGTTTTTTTCCGTTCAAAATGGCTTCTTATCTGATTAGAAGAAACGAAGAAGATAATGAAAGCTGTAGAACATAAATGCCCCGAAAAATGTGCAGCGTATTCCGCGCGGCATTTATTTGCCTATCGCAAATTTTATGATAATAAAAATTTTTTAAAATTATTGTCTTAAAAAGAATACAAATTAAAGTCCCTAGATTTATAAAGTACCGCGGCTTCCAGAAGACTGTTACTGCTTCTAGAGGATTTAAAATACTTCCAGACGACTTACAATGCTTTCAGATAACTTGATATAGCATCTAGAAAACTTAAAATGTTTCCAGAAGACTTGATGTTGTTACCTCTAGATGATTTGATACTGTTTTAAGAAAACTTTATATTGCTTTCAGAAGACTTGAATTTCTAGACTGATATTTCTAGAAGACTTAAAATGATGAATTTACAGATGTCTTACAATGCATCCAGACGACTTACAATGCTTACAGATGACTTACAACGCTTTTAGAAGCCGTGATATTGCATCTAGAGGACTTGAAGTGTGTCCAGACGACCTACAATGCTTCCAAAGTACTTTATGTCGCTGTTAGAAGACTGAAGATGCTTCCAGAAGACTTGATATTGTATTTAAGAAACTTGATATGGTTTCCAGAATGTTTCCAGAAGACTGATACTGCTTCTAGAAGACTTAAAATATTTCCAGATGACTTACAATACTCCCAGACGACTTACAATGTTTCCGGAAGACCTTATACTTACTTTTAGAAGACTTGAAATACTTCAAAATTATTTGAAGTGCTTCCAAAAGACTGGATACTACTTCCAGAAGACTTGATACTGCTTCTAGATGTTTTAAAATGCCTCCTAAAGCTTGATACTGCCCCTATAAGACTTTATATTGCTTCTAGACGATTTCAAATGCTTTCAGAAGACTTGAGAAGTTTCCAAAAGACTTGATACTGCTTCTAGAAAACATTAATAATTAAGAATCGATACTGCTTCTAGATATTTTAAAATGCTTTCAAAAGATTAGATATAGCCCCTGTAAGACTTTATACTATTTCTGGAAGATTTGAAATGCTTTCAGAAGACTCGAGAAGATTCCAGAAGACTTTATACTGCTTCTAGATGTTTTAAAATGCTTCCTAAAGGCTTGATACTGTCCCTGTAAGACTTTATACTGCTTCCAGAAGATTTCAAATGCTTTCAGCAGACTTGAGAAGTTTCCAAAAGGCTTGATACTGCTTCTGGAAGATTTTAATAATTAAGACATGATACTGCTTCTAGATATTTTAAAATGCTTCCAAAAGATTAGATATAGCCCCTGTAAGACTTTATACTGTTTCTGGAAGATTTGAAATGCTTTCAGAAGACTCGAGAAGATTCCAGAAGACTTGATACTACTTCTAGAAGATTTAAAATGGTTACAAAAGTCTCGATATTGGCTCAGGTAGGCTTAATATTGCTTCTAGAAGATCTAAATTGCTTCCAAAATATTTGGAATGCCAACAAAAGATTTGATATTGCTGTCAGAATACTTGACATTGCGTCTATAGGCTTGAAATGCTTCCAGAAAATTAATTTATTTGGTGCCAATCGTATTTTCATTGCAAATCTTTCTTAAAGCTCCCAGACTTCTAAACGATAAATCTTCTTTCATGAAATCCCGGCATGAACCCGGAATATACTAGGACTGGACTGAAACTGAAATGTACAAGTATCTTAAAATTGAGATACCATTCCTAAGATGACTAATTGTTTAATTGTTAAGATTTCGAGACATTAAAGATGGTATTTGCACCTCCTAGCGGTCATCTCAGAATCCTGAAAATAATTTCCTGTATTTTCTCTTAGCCACTTTAGTCATAAAGTTTTTTTCCTGTAAGTCTGATGTCAAATAATTTCCAGTATTTTCTCGTAGCCACGATTTTATGATTAATAAAATCTTTTCCTGCAAGTTTAACTATCGACTTACAGAGTCTTTTAGCAATTTGCAACTGCTGGATCGGCGGACCGCAACCATTCAAGTTAACATTTTTTTTGAATATATCCGTTCTTGACTACGAAAAAAGGACTTACTTTCGAAAACAAGTGTTGGTGAAAACAGCTAATAATGGTAAACAGGTCATTTCGTCAGTTTCTAGTTAGTTAATCCCTTTTTTCTGTATTTGCCGATGTTGAAGGACGTCAAAGTATTATTTCAGATCAGAATGTTGTCGTTGTTAATGGCGTTAGTTGCTAGTTTCAGATTTCTAAATATATAATACTGTAGAAGTGAGTTTGTAAATATAATTATATTGGACTTTTTTATTACTGATTGCGCAAGTGAGGAATAATCTTGAGATTGAATGAGAACACAAGCTGAGTAACTCATCCCCACAAAGCTAGAAATCAAGTAGAGGATTATCAAAATTTGTGTGGAAATACAGATGGCTCAAACGGTTCGCCGTTTTAACTACACTGAGGTCACTCTGGAAGTGCTGCCAATGAAACGGCAGATAAGCTAGTGCTAAAGCGTTTTTAGGACCAGAACCAGCAATTTGTGTAAGATTTACGATGCCCAAATAGAGGATTCGAAGAATTCTGCAGCTAACTGATTTATCTTTAGATCGTCAGTGGTACATCTAACACAATCTTCGTAGCTTCATAAGCGCCGGTTTTTGAAAATAAGTATGGGCGCTGGATAGTGAAAAAACTGAATTGGGAAAAGATTCAAACGACGAATGACTGTTCTCAAAACAAGAGTGACATGAAAAACGTCCATGTATCTGGCGCCTATGGTTAATTTGCAATGGAAATGCCTTATATCAACAGTGCTTACATCTTCACAAGCAATATTTGGTCTATAATTGAAATTTTTTGAACTTTTGAAATGAACATTTTGTATCCTGGCAGTATTTGGTATTTTGGAAGCAAAATCAAATTGTATTAACAATTTCGTGCCTTTTGCAATAAAAATGTCTTTTTTAAGAGTTTGCATTTTCAAACATTTTTTTGCCAATAATTTTACAAACGGTATCAAGTCTTTTGGAATCATTTAAAATCTTCTAGAAATAGTATCAAGTCTTTCAGCTGCAGTATAAAATCTTGTGGAAGCAGTTCAAGCCTTCTGAAAGCTATGTTAAGGCTTCTAGAAGCATTATCAAGTCTTCCAGAGGTAGTATCAACATTTTTGAAAGCAGTTCAAGGCTCCTGGTAGCTTATCAAGTTTGTTTTAAGCAGTATCAGCCACCGAAGAAACGAAAGGTGAAGTTTAATAATGTTCTCGAATCGGGGGCGGAGCAAAACGTTTTTCTCACACATAAACTCCCTATTCGTACACCTGGTCACGTATTATCACGTATTATTATTATTCAAAGTTAATGCCATTTCACTTTACATAATTTACAATTAAGACAATATTTTTCAAAATAATTTACCGGTCCGTGCAATTTTTTGATAAATTCTATAGGTCTGCAGATCAAAAGAGTGGTTTCATCAAGAATTTATTGACAATAAAAAAACGGCATTGTTACAAACGCATTTTTTTATAAAAAAAAAGCAATGACATATGCTTCAAATTACACATCAGCACCATCTCTTATTTGGCAAAGAAACCCGGACTCTCAGTCCGGTGCGAGCACTTACGTCAAAAAAAAAATGCGCATGTACTGGAGGGTTAAAATAGACCTTTTTTTCTCTGCTGACAACTCTGTTCGTTTCATTCCTTAATGACTTTAGTACTCGTGATTAGAAGTTCTTCCGGATTTCTGATAACGTTTCAAGCTGCATCTAAAACTCAATGATAAAGTCAAGCAATGTGGCACTTGTCAGCATAATAGATGAGTCGATAATTTAACACAATTGGAGTGACTAATATTTTAGTGAAGTTGCCTAAGATAAATAGGCCAAATAATCCAAGTTGAAGTCGCCAGTGCAAAATAATCTATCATACTTCAAAGACATATCCGCTCTTATCGCCCCAATCTAAAACCCATTAAAATTACCTGGCGGCTGCTGATAAACCGCGCCTATAACAATGGATGCACCTTTACGCTTAAATGCCACCCACAGATATTCGATATCTTCAGAATTGTTATACTATACTTTATTTACTTCGAGATTCGTATTCACATACACAGCCACATCCTGTGACAACCGACGCGATTATAGACGAAGAGATTATAAGAAGTTACATGATAACTATTAATACTGTGACCATCAGAGAGCCATGTATGTATGTATGGAAAGGGGAGGGCATGCAAGGCATGCAACACTTAAGCTTCTCAACGGGCCCCTTGTACAACCTCCTTAGGAGACTCGAGGTGTTCTGAGAAAGATCTCTGATCAGGTGACGATACCGCTTACTCGTGCCTATCACGAGTTACCGCCCTAACCACACCGACCGTTCGCTTTCGGCCGAAGCCTAGGCGAGTTCCATATCTTCATCCATTTTTGTTTTGTTGATCTTAAACTCCATGCTGAACTATCTGAGCTGTTGGATGTACAACTCAGATAACGGATATTTTAGATTGTACGTTGCTGTGCCGAATTGCTTTTATCTTGCAACTAGAGTAAGTGTTTTACTATTTTCACGGAAAGAAAGCAATCTGTTTTAGTCTTAAGCAGAGGACCTAGCAGTTTAGGAGACCACGACGCAAAATTGATCGTCAAATGCCGAAAATTATACATAGTAATTAAGTATGTATAAAATTATATATAGTTGGCAAACAGACTTGCCAACTAATTTTTGTTTAAAGCGTCAGTCTATCACAATCCTCACATCTTAGTTTTGGATAAAAGTAAACGAGATAAAATTAAAAAAATAAAGTAAGTAGTTATGGTAGCACCATTACCAAAGAAAATAACATTATCATTACCAATAAAAAACAAGAAAGGTGAAGGTTAGTGATGTTCTCGAATCAGGTTGAACGGAATAAGGTTCTCACATGAAAGGACGTAGATGACTACGTGACAAAACACAAAAACTACTTAGTATTATTGAACTATGTTTTATGCGTAGATTTTTTTGAGTCTAGACTTTTCAAAATATTTTCTGCCAGCAGTTTCAAAAGCAATATCAGTCGTCTGAAAGCATTTTATATCTTCTGGAAGCAGTATCAGTCTTCTAAAAGCAGTATCAAGTCTTCTGATGGATTGCAAGTACTCTGGAAACATTTCTAGATTAAGTTCTGTACAAGTCATTTGGAAGCAGTTTAAGTCATCTGGAACCACTGCAAATTTTCTGATGTCACATCTTGTCTTCTAGAAGCAATATCAAGTGTTCTAGAATTAGTATCAAGTCTACCAGCGATGGTATCAAGCCTTCTAGAAGCATTAAATCTTCTAGAGATAGTGTCAAATCTTCTGATAGCATATCAAGTCTTATAGGGGCAGTATTAAGTCTATTCAAAACAGTTCAACTCTTCCAGAGGTAGTATCATGTCTTTTGGAAGCAGCATCAAATCTATTAGAAGCAATTCAAGTCTTCTGGAACCATTGCAAGTTTTTTGGAAGCATTTCAAGTCTTCTAGGCGCAGTATCGTGTCTTTTGGAAGCAACATTAAGTCTTCCAGAGGCAGTATCAAGTCTTTTGGAAGAACTTCAAGTCTTCTATATCCATTTCAAATCTTCTAGAAGCAATATGAAGTGCTCTAGA
Organism: Onthophagus sagittarius; assembly: GCA_036711965.1. Taxonomy (NCBI): domain Eukaryota; kingdom Metazoa; phylum Arthropoda; class Insecta; order Coleoptera; family Scarabaeidae; genus Onthophagus; species Onthophagus sagittarius. The sequence goes on along the minus strand of JASERS010000002.1, from coordinate 12,452,138 downwards.
AGCAGTATAAAGTGTTCCAGGGGCACTCTCAAGCCTTGTAGAAGCATTTCCAGTCCTCTAGAAGCGACATCAAGTTTTCTGGAAACATTTCAAGTCTTGCAAACAAACGCAGTATCAAGTCTTTTGGAAGCGGTTCAACTCTACCAGGGGAAGTATCTATTTGGCGATTATGCGTATGGGTGCTCTGCACTCATTAAACATTTGGTATGGATGCTTGTGTATCCAGAGTACCCACACATTTACCGCCTATGGTTCTGAATAATTCATTTCGACATACTCGATTATACAATTTAATTGTCTCTGATTGTGATTTGCTCCTAAAAATCGACGATCTAGTAAATTGGCTAAATAATGAGCGAGAGTTAATGCCATTTCTAAAATTGAAACATTCATTTCGTTAAAATCACCAGTAATAAGTTCATTTTTAGATGGTTTTAATAGTTTTATAATGGGATTCCCTGAACAATATTGATTTTTAACTGACTATTAGAGCTTCAACCGTCCCTCATATTGAATTGAACTTAGAAGGTTTATTGTTTTGGCTTTGTTTTTTTGTTATACGTGGAACGGTTTGAAGCTTAACTTCATACCATCCTTCATACTTAACCATTTGAAATTAGAGTTCATCCCAACTTCCACGTAGTACTTCAACCGTAGAAGAAAAACTTTATATCATTTCCAAAAAACTTAGAAGATTCGTTAGATTGGGTTGGGTTTAGTTGGATTGCGTTTGGTTAGGTTGGGTTTAATTTCAACTTCATACCATTCAATATGAAGGATAGTATGAAGTTGGAGCGCAACTTAATTTAATCGACAAAAAACATTCTTCCAATTCAAAAATCATCGACCAATACAACTTTTTCCAAAAATTCCTCTGGATATATAATAGCTTAGAAAACAGTGTAATATAAAAACGTACGGCTTTTATAAAAAATATGATTTAAAAAATGATGTCAATTATGACGTATATTATTGGACAGAAGACGTCACCGACGAATTATGACTAAAAATAGACGTGGGACTGCTGCCTGGAAAGTAACTCATACTGCTAACAAATTGGCAGTCTTTAAGATAACGTACAATGTTTGGAGCAGTAATAGCTCAGTAATAGGCTACTAACAAGTTGGCAGACTTTAAAATGATAAAGGGGAGTTTGGAGATGTATTAGCTTATGCTGCCAGCAAGTTGACAGACTTCAAACTAATGAGTAGAACTTTGGAGTCAAAACAGCTTATGCTGTCAACAAGTTGGCAGACTTTAAAATGATAAAGGGGAGTTTGGAGATGTATTAGCTTATGCTGTCAGCAAGTTGACAGACTTCAAACTAATGAGTAGAACTTTGGAGACAAAACAGCTTATGCTGTCAACAAGTTGGCAGACTTCAAAGTGATAATCAGAACATTGGAGACAAAACTGCTCATGCTACCAACAAGTTGACAGTCTTTAAGATAATACTTAATCTGTAGCTCATGCCGCCAACAAGTAGGCAGACTTCAACCTAATGAGTAGAACTTTGGAAACAAAACAGCTTATGCTGCCAACAAGTTGGCAGACTTGAAACTCATGAGCAGGACTTTGAAAACATAATAGCTCATGCTTCCAACAAATTGGCAGTTTTTAAGATGATGGACAGTGTTTGGAATAGTAATAGCTCATGCTGCCAACAAGTTGAGAGACTTCAATGTGATAAACAGAACATTGTAGACAAAACTGTCATGCTACCAACAAGTTGGCAGTCTTTAAGATAACATATAGTAGAACAGTAATTGTTGAAGCTGCCAACGAGTTGATGGACTTCAAACTTTGGAGAATAAACAGCTCATGCTGCCAAGAAGTTGGCAGACTTCAAATTGATGAGCAGGACTTTGGAGCAAAACAGGTAATGCTGCCAACAAGTTAGCAGACTTTAACCAGTAAAGTAAAGTTTGAAAATGTATACTTTGTATTAAAGGCTTGTTGCTAGGAAGTTTATTACCATTCCCGCTTGAATTTACCTATTTGTTTTGATTTTAATTTGAACTGCTACACTTAACGCTTCTAATACAAAGATTAACTCCGTTTTTGTTAAATTTGGAAACAGACAGAGATATCATTTTTTTCAATTGGACGTTTATATATTATAACATTTTCTGATATAACTAAAAATACACGAATCGGATGATACTTCGCAACCAAACATTGGTTAATTAATTTTTATGATATTAATTGCGAAACATCCGAGAAAAATTCTCGTTCTCATTTACATAAAAGTAAACTGTATTTTATTTTCAACCGTACCTCATATTGAATTGAACTTAGAAGGTTTATTGTTTTGGCTTTGTTTTTTTGTTATACGAGGAACGGTTTGAAGCTTAACTTCATACCATCCTTCATACTTAACCATTTGAAATTAGAGTTCATCCCAACTACCACGTAGTACTTCAACCGTAGAAGAAAACCTTTATATCATTTCCAAAAAACTTAGAAGATTCGTTAGATTGGGTTGGGTTTAGTTGGATTGCGTTTGGTTAGGTTGGGTTTAATTTCAACTTCATACCATTCAATATGAAGGATAGTATGAAGTTGGAGCGCAACTTAATTTAATCGACAAAAAACATTCTTCCAATTCAAAAATCATCGACCAATACAACTTTTTCCGAAAATTCCTCTGGATATATAATAGCTTAGAAAACAGTGTAATATAAAAACGTACGGCTTTTATAAAAAATATGATTTAAAAAATGATGTCAATTATGACGTATATTATTGGACAGAAGACGTCACCGACGAATTATGACTAAAAATAGACGTGGGACTGGAAAGTAACTCATGCTGCTAACAAATTGGCAGTCTTTAAGATAACGTACAGTGTTTGGAGCAGTAATAGCTCAGTAATAGGCTACTAACAAGTTGGCAGACTTTAAAATGATAAAGGGGAGTTTGGAGATGTATTAGTTTATGCTGCCAGCAAGTTGACAGACTTCAAACTAATGAGTAGAACTTTGGAGACAAAACAGCTTATGCTGTCAACAAGTTGGCAGATTTCAAACTGATGGGCAGGACTTTGGAAACATAACAGCTCATGCTGTCAACAAGTTGGCAGACTTCAAAGTGATAATCAGAACATTGGAGACAAAACTGCTCATGCTACCAACAAGTTGACAGTCTTTAAGATAATACTTAATCTGTGGAACAGAAATAGCTCATGCCGCCAACAAGTAGGCAAACTTCAACCTAATGAGTAGAACTTTGGAGACAAAACAGCTTATGCTGCCAACAAGTTGGCAGACTTGAAACACATGAGCAGGACTTTGGAAACATAATAGCTTATGCTTCCAACAAATTGGCAGTTTTTAAGATGATGGACAGTGTTTGGAATAGTAATAGCTCATGCTGCCAACAAGTTGAGAGACTTCAATGTGATAAACAGAACTTTGTAGACAAAACTGTCATGCTACCAACAAGTTGGCAGTCTTTAAGATAACATATAGTAGAACAGTAATTGTTGAAGCTGCCAACGAGTTGATAGACTTCAAACTTTGGAGAATAAACAGCTCATGCTGCCAAGAAGTTGGCAGACTTCAAATTGATGAGCAGGACTTTGGAGCAAAACAGGTAATGCTGCCAACAAGTTAGCAGACTTTAACCAGTAAGGTAAAGTTTGAAAATGTATACTTTGTATTAAAGGCTTGTTGCTAGGAAGTTTATTACCATTCCCGCTTGAATTTACGTATTTATTTTGATTTTAATTTGAACTGCTACACTTACCGCTTCTAATACAAAGATTAACTCCGTTTTTGTTAAATTTGGAAACAGACAGAGATATCATTTTTTTTCAATTGGACGTTTATATATTATAACATTTTCTGATATAACTAAAAATGCACGAATCGGATGATACTTCGCAACCAAACATTGGTTAATTAATTTTTATTCTTTCTGTTCTCATTTACATAAAAGTAAAGTGTATTTTATTTTTAGACAATAATGTTTAAAAATGTCTTATAATATTGTCCACATTTTAATTAACAATCCATTGTTTTTAAATTTTTTATAAATGTTTCTGTTATCTATCTGAGAGTTTATATTGCTGTTATCAACCGCTAATGATTCAACCTTATCCAATAATCTTCAGACTTTAATATGCCTTATAAATCATTTCGCTACACTTAAAAATAAAGAGGAAGAGTGTCGTAAAATTTCCTCCTTTCTTGACCTATTAGATATGAGCAATAAAATTATTAAGCATTATCTTAAAGTAGAATCTTTAATCCCGAATTAAAGATAGAAATCGTTTCATAATCTATTTTCTTGATATAATCTAATTGACGATTGTTTCCTGCTTTCATTACACTCGTAAAACAGAGGAGTGATTGATTTTTTTAACTGTTTTGTCGAAATCTTCATTATGTTGCAATCAAAATATTTTTATTAATTTGAATTTAAAAATATGTTTATTACCTTGAAAAAAATATTTCTTCAAAAGTGGTAAAAGCTTCCTCTAAGCGATTCTTCTTTTGATCTTCTCGTAACGTCTGATCAAAATCACTGCTGGCGATCAAAAATAAAATGGCTCGAATTCCTTCAAAAACCTAAAAATAAATCGTTTAAAATTTTTTAACAAAATTTTATTTATATTATTATTACCGAGATCCATTTTCTTCTATGACCTCTTTGCCCGCCAACATCAAACATTGAAAAATTCGCTTGACCACCTCCCCATTGTCGTGGTACTTGCATGCTAAATTCGATATGGGTGATGGAAACAGTTTCTTTTCGGCAGTGTAATATGTCTTGGATATCAGGAATGTAATCTGTTTTTCTAATTAAATCCAATTTATCTAAAAAGCTATTTTAATTTACGCGTTTTAAGTGTCCTAATAAAAAAGTTTAAGTAAAAATAGCCACTTACTGTTTAGCACTATCTATTAATTGGTATTCATTAGAACGAAAATACGCTGCTTGAATAGTTTCATTTGACCATAATTTCTCTACATGATCACAATATTCCTAAAAAATTTTGGTTGTTGAAATTTTGTTAAGAAAAAATTTTAATGAAGGTGAAATCGTTTGAGTATCTAATTAAACAAAAAAAGGTATTACAATTGGATAAATGTGAGATAAAAGATTATTAATTAAAAAATGTTATCTTCTAATCACCACAAATTAATATTTTATATAAATCCAAATCAAAAAATTGAATGACATTTCGCGATTATTCTAATGATAATTGCCAAAAATATCGACGAATTTAGGAAAATTATGAAATAGCGGTTTTTGAGAGTTTCAAAATGAGTTGTTGCTTTAGGTCACTCAACTCAAGCCAATAAAAGATTATAGGAAATTGAAATTGAAATCAGTTTATTTGGTTGTAAATAATACAAAACGTTGGAGAGAAAAAGGAATACATACAAAAATACGCACATGATTCATTATAGAGAGACAAAAAATACATTGAAAAATATTGATCAGTGAAAAGCAAATACGTTGTAACATGATTTGGCAGTGCTACCACGTGAGTCACGTAATTCACGTGACTCACGCTCGATCAGGTCATCAAATGTATGAATCATGTTTGATTACTTGTTAATTTGATTATTTGTTAATCGTGCTTGTCAGAATGGCAGAATTAACAAAGTGTTTAGCTTTATTTATCGTATAAATCTAATATTCACTTCGCTAACTGAAAAATTGGGGGGGAACAATGCAAAGTTGCATTGTTTTGCATTGGTCGGATTGATCAGAGCTTTGTGGATGTTTGTGGACTACTGGGCTGCTAATAGCAAATGCGTCGCTTATATAGCGGCCTTATATCGAAGCGAATAAAGGTGAAAAGTGGTGGACGAGCAGGGAAGAGAATTAAGTGTACCGTGTAAGAGAGTAATTTTAGTGCAGTGTTATTCGGTGACATAGTTACCTAAATCATTATTACTGTCTAAAAATGGAGGCGAAAAGAAGGAAGGGTGATAAACTTCCTCCTGATAAAAAGGTGTGGACTACTGGAAAGAGTGGTGTAGTCAAGGGGTTTCTAATAAAGAAACAAATTAGGAAGACTACAACGACAAGCGAGCCCTCGACTTCAATCACAATAACGAATGTCGAAATCAATGTCGCTGGTGCCCTGCTCGATACATTCAACTGCCAAATCTACATCTAGACTCCAACAAAACAGCTTGCCTGTCCTGTTGCAGCATTTTTTACAACTTTATCCATGTTGGTTTCTACGCAAATCAAGAAAAAATCTTGGATGAATATTTAAAAGTCCAAATTTTAAAAATGCCACGGAACCCACTCAAAGATTATAAGTTTCCTATTTCCACAAAACCAAACTTGCGCTTTCAATTGAAATGGATGGAGAGATTCCCCTGGTTGAAATAGAGTTTGCGTGGTAATGGGACGTTCTCTTGATAAAGGTAAATGGTAGTCATAAATGGTGGTCATCAAAGGCTCGGCCAGCTGGTAACCGAACCTTTTTGTAAGTGGGAAAATGCCCTAGAAATATTTGAAGCTCATGCGAAATCGGGATACTACAAACGAAATTTAGAAGTGGCAGGCAACTTTCTAAAAGTAATGTCTTTGCAGACTTTTTCAGCTAAACAGCTTGCCTGTCCTATTGCAGCAGTTTTTACAAATTTATCCATGTTGGTTTCTACGCAAATCAAGAAAAAATCTTGGATGAATATTTAAAAGTCCAAATTTAAAAAACGCCACGGAACCCACTCAAAGATTATAAGTTTCCTATTTCCACAAAACCAAACTTGCGCTTTCAATTGAAATGGATGGAGAGATTCCCCTGGTTGAAATAGAGTTTGCGTGGTAATGAGACGTTCTCTTGATAAAGGTAAATGGTAGTCATAAATGGTGGTCATCAAAGGCTCGGCCAGCTGGTAACCGAACCTTTTTGTAAGTGGGAAAATGCCCTAGAAATATTTGAAGCTCATGCGAAATCGGGATACTACAAACGAAATTTAGAAGTGGCAGGCAACTTTCTAAAAGTAATGTCTTTGCAGACTTTTTCAGCAAAACAGCTTGCCTGTCCTATTGCAGCAGTTTTTACAAATTTATCCATGTTGGTTTCTACGCAAATCAAGAAAAAATCTTGGATGAATATTTAAAAGTCCAAATTTTAAAAACGCCACGGAACCCACTCAAAGATTATAAGTTTCCTATTTCCACAAAACCAAACTTGCGCTTTCAATTGAAATGGATGGAGAGATTCCCCTGGTTGAAATAGACTTTGCGTGGTAATGGGACGTTCTCTTAATAAAGGTAAATGGTAGTCATAAATGGTGGTCATCAAAGGCTCGGCCAGCTGGTAACCGAACCTTTTTGTAAGTGGGAATATGCCCTAGAAGTATTTGAAGCTCATGCGAAATCGGGATACTACAAACGAAATTTAGAGGTGGCAGGCAACTTTCTAAAAGGTATGTCTTTGCAGACTTTTTCAGCTAAACAGCTTGCCTGTCCTATTGCAGCAGTTTTTACAAATTTATCCATGTTGGTTTCTACGCAATTCAAGAAAAAATCTTGGATGAATATTTAAAAGTCCAAATTTTAAAAACGCCACGGAACCCACTCAAAGATTATAAGTTTCCTATTTCCACAAAACCAAACTTGCGCTTTCAATTGAAATGGATGGAGAGGTTCCCCTGGTTGAAATAGAGTTTGCGTGGTAATGGGACGTTCTCTTGATAAAGGTAAATGGTAGTCATAAATGGTGGTCATCAAAGTCTCGGCCAGCTGGTAACCGAACCTTTTTGTAAGTGGGAAAATGCCCTAGAAATATTTGAAGCTCATGCGAAATCGGGATACTACAAACGAAATTTAGAAGTGGCAGGCAACTTTCTAAAAGTAATGTCTTTGCAGACTTTTTCAGCAAAACAGCTTGCCTGTCCTATTGCAGCAGTTTTTACAAATTTATCCATGTTGGTTTCTACGCAAATCAAGAAAAAATCTTGGATGAATATTTAAAAGTCCAAATTTTAAAAACGCCACGGAACCCATTCAAGGATTATAAGTTTCCTATTTCCACAAAACCAAACTTGCGCTTTCAATTGAAATGGATGGAGAGATTCCCCTGGTTGAAATAGAGTTTGCGTGGTAATGGGACGTTCTCTTGATAAAGATAAATGGTAGTCGTAAATGGTGGCCATCAAAGGCTCGGCCAGCTGGTAACCGAACCTTTTTGTAAGTGGGAAAATGCCCTAGAAATATTTGAAGCTCATGCGAAATCGGGATACTACAAACGAAATTTAGAAGTGGCAGGCAACTTTCTAAAAGTAATGTCTTTGCAGACTTTTTCAGCTAAACAGCTTGCCTGTCCTATTGCAGCAGTTTTTACAAATTTATCCATGTTGGTTTCTACGCAATTCAAGAAAAAATCTTGGATGAATATTTAAAAGTCCAAATTTAAAAAACGCCACGGAACCCACTCAAAGATTATAAGTTTCCTATTTCCACAAAACCAAACTTGCGCTTTCAATTGAAATGGATGGAGAGATTCCCCTGGTTGAAATAGAGTTTGCGTGGTAATGGGACGTTCTCTTGATAAAGGTAAATGGTAGTCATAAATGGTGGTCATCAAAGGCTCGGCCAGCTGGTAACCGAACCTTTTTGTAAGTGGGAAAATGCCCTAGAAATATTTGAAGCTCATGCGAAATCGGGATACTACAAACGAAATTTAGAAGTGGCAGGCAACTTTCTAAAAGTAATGTCTTTGCAGACTTTTTCAGCTAAACAGCTTGCCTGTCCTATTGCAGCAGTTTTTACAAATTTATCCATGTTGGATTCTTCGCAAATCAGGAAAAAATCTTGGATGAATATTTAAAAGTCCAAATTTTAAAAACGCCACGGAACTCAAAGATTATAAGTTTCCTATTTTCACAAAACCAAATTTGCACTTTCAATTGAAATGGATTGAGAGATTCCCCTGGTTGAAATAGATTTTGCGTGGTAATGGGACGTTTTCTTCATAAAGGTAAATAGTAATCATAAATGGTGGTCATCAAAGTCTCGGCCAGCTGGTAACCGAACCTTTTTGTAAGTGGGAAAATGCCCTAGAAATATTTGAAGCTCATGCGAAATCTGGATACTACAAACGAAATTTAGAAGTGGCAGGCAACTTTCTAAAAGTAATGTATTTGCAGACTTTTTCAGCAAAACAGCTTGCCTGTCCTATTGCAGCAGTTTTTACAAATTTATCCATGTTGATTTCTATGCAAATCAAGAAAAAATCTTGGATGAATATTTAAAAGTCCAAATTTTAAAAATGCCACGGAACCCACTCAAAAATTATAAGTTTCCTATTTCCACAAAACCAAACTTGCGCTTTCAATTGAAATGGATGGAGAGATTCCCCTGGTTGAAATAGAGTTTGCGTGGTAATGGGACGTTCTCTTGATAAAGGTAAATGGTAATCATAAATGGTAGTCATCAAAGGCTCGGCCAGCTGGTAACCGAACCTTTTTATAACTGGGAAAATGCCCTAGAAATATTTGAAGCTCATGCGAAATCGGGATACTACCAACGAAATTTAGAAGTGGCAGGCAACTTTCTAAAAGTAATGTCTTTGCAGACTTTTTCAGCTAAACAGCTTGCCTGTCCTATTGCAGCAGTTTTTACAAATTTATCCATGTTGGTTTCTACACAAATCAAGAAAAAATCTTGGATGAATATTTAAAAGTCCAAATTTTGAAAACGCCACGTAACCCTCTCAAAGATTATAAGTTTCCTATTTCCACAAAACCAAACTTGCGCTTTCAATTGAAATGGATGGAGAGATTCCCCTGGTTGAAATAGAGTTTGCGTGATAATGGAACGTTCTCTTGATAAAGGTACATGGTAGTCATAAATGGTGGTCATCAAAGTCTCGGCCAGCTGGTAATCGAACCTTTTTGTAAGTGGGAAAATGCCCTAGAAATATTTGAAGCTCATGCGAAATCGGGATACTACAAACGAAATTTAGAAGTGGCAGGCAACTTTCTAAAAGTAATGTCTTTGCAGACTTTTTCAGCAAAACAGCTTGCCTGTCCTATTGCAGCAGTTTTTACAAATTTATCCATGTTGGTTTCTACGCAAATCAAGAAAAAATCTTGGATGAATATTTAAAAGTCCAAATTTTAAAAACGCCACGGAACCCACTCAAAGATTATAAGTTTCCTATTTCCACAAAACCAATCTTGCGCTTTCAATTGAAATGGATGGAGAGATTCCCCTGGTTGAAATAGAGTTTGCGTGGTAATGGGACGTTCTCTTGATAAAGGTAAATGGTAATCATAAATGGTAGTCATCAAAGGCTCGGCCAGCTGGTAACCGAACCTTTTTGTAACTGGGAAAATGCCCTAGAAATATTTGAAGCTCATGCGAAATCGGGATACTACAAACGAAATTTAGAAGTGGCAGGCAACTTTCTAAAAGTAATGTCTTTGCAGACTTCTTCAGCAAAACAGCTTGCCTGTCCTATTGCAGCAGTTTTTTCAAATTTATCCATGTTGGTTTCTACGCAAATCAAGAAAAAATCTTGGATGAATATTTAAAAGTCCAAATTTTAAAAACGCCACGGAACCCACTCAAAGATTATAAGTTTCCTATTTCCACAAAACCAAACTTGCGCTTTCAATTGAAATGGATGGAGAGATTCTTTGATGGAGAGACTTTTTCGATCACTGAATAGTTGTCTTCTGAAAGAAAGAGACAACAAGAGCAGAATCGAAAGAAACTAATCCATATCGTAAAAGCAATAATTGTTTGCGGCAAATAAGGCATCTCCTGAGAGAGGTAAATTCGATTCGGATCGCATACAAATTACACCAGAACCTGAACAACCACTGCAGAATGATGGTAATCTTAGAACCCCGTTGTGGTTTGCGGCTGAGTCTGGAGATAAAAATCTGGCTAAGCATTTGAATACTTCACAGAAGAATGCTCTGTATACAAGCCCTCAGATCCAAAACGAAAAAAAAAGTATATAAAATAATTGAAGAAGTAAAGAAAGCCAAATAATTTGCGATTCTGGCTGACGAAACAACCGACATTGAACGTATAGAACAAGTCTCGTTATGTCTTCGATATGTTGATTTTACAGATAATATATACCATAGACTTGTAGCATAGTACCATAGAGATGTTCTTTGAGTACATTCCAACGGTCGATATTTCAGGATCCGGTCTCGCAAATCTTATTATTACAGCTCTGAAAAGCATGGACTTGAATGTTCTCATGTAGTTGATCAAGGTTACGATGGGGCTATAGGTATGAGTGGGTATTTGCACGATGCCCAAGCTTATTTTCGCCAATAATATCCCCTTGCTTTTAATGTACTTTGTATTATTGTGCACACTCTCTCAATCTTGCTATTGCTGATTCATATTCATTAGCACATGTCCGAAATTGCGTTGGGATTGTGCAGTCTGTTGGTTCCTACTTTCTACATTCTGCTCAACGTACTGTTTTGTTGAAAGAAAAAATTCAAGAGCTACTATCCATCTGTAACCAAAAAAGCTTGCCCTCAATGTGTGAAACACCAACATGAAGCTATTATAAGATTCAGGGAAGTTTATTCAGCGATTGCTCTCGAAGAACTCCATTTTAATCACAATAAGAAAACATCACACAAGCCGTCCAATTGCTAAGTACGCTTCGATCTTCGGATTTTGTGATGTGTTTAGTGATTCTTCAAAAAGCTATGAGCTATACATTGTCGCTATTAAAACAATTACAGACAATTGACATCGATCTTATCATGGCATTCCAACATGTAGATGATGCAATTAATGTCTTACAACTCCTGAAAAACAACATTGATGTCGAATATATTCATCTCTATGAAGACGCAAAAGTTTTACTGGAAGAAAATAGTGATATACTGCGAATGCCACGCGTCGTCGGAAAACAATTAAATAGACCGAACATTTCTGCATTGGAAGTTTGCACATATTACAAAATAAATTTGTTCATTCCATTTCTTGATCATACAATTCAACAATTGGATGAAAGGTTTACCAAACATCGTAAAGTAGTATCAGCATTACCTGGAAGCAATTTCCATGTATTCGTCACTGCTTCCCGAAAGCAACATATCAGTGGTTAAAGGAGAACTTGAAGTATGGAAAACAGTGATGACATGTATCTCGCTCATCCCGAAATCTACTTTGGAATGCCTAGATATGTGCGATAAAAAAATTCCTATCCCAATATTTACACATTACTACAAATCTTGGATCATTTTATACGAAGCGTTGAGAATAGAAAGTGCGAACTCAACAAAGCATGATTTTGACAAAAGTCCGTATTTTGCATAAGTGCGAACTGAACAAAATAAACCTCTCTTGATAATCATATGTTTTAGTTATGAGGTAAAAACTCAAATCGTTATTTAACAGTTTTTAATACTTTAATATTTTCTATAGTTACCTATTACTTTTTACCAAAGACAGATTGTTTTATTTAATTAAACAAAGATTAGTTTATTTTTATTTGATTCAATATAATAAGCAAATTTATTTATTATTTATAGTCAAAATTAGTATCAATTAATATTCGTCGTTGCTATCTGTTACGACTTCTCCTTAATTTGGGTCTCCTGAGATTGGCGGTCCAAGAGGTGAACAAAAAATCTACTCTACGGTAATGGTACAAACGGCAATAGATCACAAATATCTTTTAATTTTAGAGGAACAAGTTTAATTGGTGATTCATACAATTTTTCAAGGTTTTTGTTTGTGAGGCAAAATTTTGTGCTGTCATAATTAAAGCCTTTCCTGTTTGAAGTTTCACGTTGACTTTACATACAAATTATATGAGTTATGTATATAAAACCTTGTTTGTACTCGTGTATAAATTCTAAATATTTTTCTTCTCTAAATTTCGCTCCTGTCAAGTGAAGCTTGACACTGAAGTTTTTCACCAAATCCTGTGTGAGGCGAATGGCATCAAAAGATGTTTTTCTTCAACATTTTTGCATAAAATAGATGTAATGGGTAAACACATGCGTGCCTTACTTTGTTTTCAATGTGTCCAAAAACTCGGTCAGAAGACAAAAAGGTATGACCAAAAATGATAAAATAATGTCAAATTTCTGTAAATCTGTTCATGTGAATGAAGGCTTAATTGGACAGAACCATTTTAATGTTTTTATTTTATCCTAGACAATTATCACTGAACATTACCACCTTTTTAATGTTCTCGCCAATATAAGATAAACTGTTAAATAGGCAGCTCGCTATCTCACAAGATCCACGCTTAGCGGTACTCTTATCACATACATACATTGTTGATTGCCCCATCCTAATATTGGGGACACAGAAATTGTAGGTCCACAACTTCTTTTTATAATACTGATTCTAGTTGTAAGTTTTTGGGTAGCTAATGCTTATTGAAAATCGAAAGCTATTGCCAAATGACTTGTGTTAAATGCACGTGTTTCTTTTGTTCAAGTTTTGCTATTTTTATTGTCGTTCAGATGAATGAACGACAAGATACTGAAGAAGTCAAGTTCTTGAGCATAACATCTGTTTTATCACAAAAATTGCAAGTGTCGCTTCCTAAAGGTTGAAATCCGATATTAAAGTCGTGGTTAAAGACGGAACGGTTATAATGCTCAGCAGCACATTGATAGCCTGGGTAATTTTCTTTTTAGCTTGTCTACGCATAACTATGCAATGGCTAGAAACTGTCCTTAAAGCGGAAATGTATTCCAACACTTTAGATCGACTATCAGCACTTGTTTTGATCTCTGGTTCCTTCCTTTTTCTTAGATCGGTTTGAACATTTCCAGATGATCGTGTTTTATCTAAAACCACCCGAACACGTTTCTCAGTAATACCGTGAATATTGTCTAATGCTCTATGGCAATATGGTATGTTTGGTTGTTACAGATAACAGAGTAAGAAATACGTCTTAACGTTCTGCTTGGGAGGTTTTTAACATAGGATCTTTTTACATCTATAGTTTTAACAATTTTTGATAGATAAACGTTCTGCAAGTCGTAATTTCCCATCTTCCAATATTCAACAAAAATATTACGAATGTTCTGTGCACCTACGTAGTCAAAACATCCGCAGTCACAAGGAGAGCCAAGTTGACGAGTACGATACTATTACTGTATCCACTGCTACCTCCAAAAAGGTCTTTCTCGAGCCTAAGGAAACTGAAAAACTATTCACGAAACACTACAAGTAAAAACAGATAATCACACTTAATGGTTTGGCTCTCATGAATATTCACTATGGAACAGAAATTCATGCAGATTAAGTAGTATTTATATTTAAAAGGAAAAGCCGAAGATTTCTTCTTTAATGGTTTTAGATTTAGCGTAGAGGTACGAAACTAATTTAACCATTTCATTTAAAGCTAAGAAAGCTAAAACTAAACCCGCGTAAAGTCTATATAGCACGGCAGATTCAAGACAGAGGAAATATTTGGCATGTACTTAAAAAAACTGGTATGATGAATCTAGCCAATCATGATGCTATTATTGACTACTTTATTAGTTGTGCACCCAGAAATAACAGTCTGGATTAATTGTTTATTATTCGAGTGCTATTTTAACGAATACTATATTCTCGTTCAAGTATGTGACTGATGATAATGTGGCGGCTGTTTTCATGATATGAAAAGTAATGCCATGGGCTACGACGGTCTGAATATTAAGTTATTAAATTATTGTATGCCGCACATTAGTGAATATCTGACACATATTGGCCATTAGCCAAAATTGCTGAAACTCATCCCGCAGCCGATGGCACCGTAAGAGTAGTAACTCTCAAGAAGGCAGGAGGTACTACACTAAAACGCAGCATCCACAATTTGATTCCTCTGCCTACTGAAGATAAAAATCATGAAGATAATCAAATACAGAACATTAGTTGTAACAATGGAAGAATTCACTATCAACCACAAAGGCAAAAATCGAATTCCACGAATAGAATTAAAATGCTAGTAACAATGATGCTGTTATTGGCCACAATCCAAAATGCATTAGCGGCTAACTTTAATGTTCACTACTTGAAATCCGGGTTGTATATCGAAGACATCGGACACGTCAAGATTGAAAGAGGTTTATTTCGCATCGACACAAAAATAAATAAAACAAAAATAACCATTGATATGGAGACAGCTTCAAACGCAGTACAAGATTTTCGTTACTTATGCAACAATGTCACGAGAATGGGGGAAAATTTGTGCGAAAATCTCCTACATCATTTGGATGAGGAAGAAAAACATCTGAATTGGACACACCAAGGCTTAAAAACGATTCTTCATCAGAGGCACAAAAGAGGTCTTCTGGGTAACCTGTTAACAAGCATCTTTGGAGTCAACGACGAAGTATACAGAGACATTGACACGCTGGAAGTCAATCAAAAAGAGTTGATAAGAGCATCGAGTCACCAGACCAAATTTATGCTCTCAGCCTTAGCCACAATTAACATTACTGAAGCCAAGATGTATGCTCACCTAGAACGGTTTCGTCAGAAGTTGGATCAAGGTCTACAAGCCATGTACCGAATGGAGAGATGGTTTAGCAAAATAGATATGAATGAACTGAACCTTCACGTATTAAATTCATATCACATCGTAATTAACATCCTCAACGAAATTAGCGACTACTACATGAAAGTAATGCATATCACCCTAAATCAAGGAAGTCTTTTTGACATCATATCTCCTGCTTCCATCAACCAAGTAATCACCTCCGCAAACGTCAAACTTCCATCCAACATACAAACCCTTCAACATCCAATGATAAAAACCAAAGTTACACACGACCAAGACAACATAATAATACACACCTACTTTCCAATGGCGGAAGTCATCGAGTTTACGCTTATCAAAGTAAATACCGTACCCTTAAAAATTGAAGACACATCATACTGGATTTTAGATGTCGTCAGCAATGTAATAGCGATCGATTATAACACACAACTGTACTTCCAAATGAGCGACCAAGAATTTAAACAATGCATCATGATGGAGGAAACACAATATCTATGTGTACCATCATCGGTGAAGAACATTGAGAATTCACCAAATTGCGTAATAAACGAGATTTATCGACGTTCAGAAAAGACAACATGTGAAACTCGTGAGCACGCAATTAAATCTGTCATATGGAAGTAGTTGTACATGAAAAACACGTGGATGTTTATATCAACTAAGCCATTTAAAGTGGCAGTCACCTGCAACGGCATTAGAGAAGATGTATCTCTGAACACTACGGGCGTTATCCAGATAAGTCAAGAATACATCATAACCACCAAACAAAGCATCATTACACCGTCAAGAGATAGTTCATTGACAGTTCTACAGAGCTTCAATCATCCGGTGAATCTCTCCTTACACCTTAGTATTCCAAGATCAAAGATGGCAACAGAAACTAAAGAAGAAACAGTCATCAAAGCGTCAGATGACCTATCGAAGTTAATAGACGAAGAGAAAGAACTTCATGAGTCAACTTGGCACCTAGTAAAACATCACTCTATCATCTCAAGTTTCACGACAACGGCAATAGTCCTGATCGCAGCAATTCTCACATGGTTAATTGTGCGATACTGTCTAAATTACCGAAAGAAGAAAAATTCTGTTACCAAGAAATCAAAATCAAAGGAGACCGAAGAGGGAATCCCATTACAGACATTGGGTCACTCAGCGCACAATATCAATTTGGAACCAATTTACGCTGACATCCACCACCGCATGAATCATTAAACACCTGCAACCAAATTATGGAAGGGAAGTGAAGAGCCGTCATTTTCTTGGCGTCGCAGCTTGTTTAATCTTAATTAAACAAATAAAAAATAAAAAATTTAATATTAGAAATAAATTAGGAAACAATTAAAAAGGTGACAACGCATAGTTCGAACCGACCCAGTTAGCGGTCGCAATAACTCCTGACGAAGCGCTGCAACTCAGCAGGTCCATCGATCAATTGCCGATTAAGGATCAATATCGATCAGCAGTGCTCAAACAAGAATCTAGGACGCAAAATAATTGTTAATTTAAATTTGTAAATAGAACACGATTGTTTTGGAATCAATCGCAAATTTTAGTAATAAGGTTTTGTATATAAACTGGAAATTTTTATATTAAAAATCAGTATGAATTAATTGTCTACTCGCTTTACTTCACCACCTTCCTACAACAGATAACCAGGCATAGTCCGGATCTGTTCACATATAATGAATGAATGTATTCGTACCGGCGTGTATCCGTCAGT
Source organism: Onthophagus sagittarius (assembly GCA_036711965.1). Lineage (NCBI taxonomy): Eukaryota > Metazoa > Arthropoda > Insecta > Coleoptera > Scarabaeidae > Onthophagus > Onthophagus sagittarius. Next base: position 12,434,946 of record JASERS010000002.1, on the reverse strand, counting down.
TTGGAAGCATACTTTAATTACACGCTTAGCAAAAGTAAAGATCAGTGTGTTGCCAGTTATGGCAAAGGTGATGGAAAAACTAATGTTCTTGCAGTTAACTGAATTTATTCGCGATAACAATTTGTTGCCAATGACACAATCGGGGTTTCGATCCGGTTATAGCTGCACCACAGCACTGCTGTCGGTTGTGGATGACATAATTCGGGCGAGGGATAAAGGTGAAGTTACACTGTTATGTCTGTTGAATTATTCTAAAGCCTTCGACCGTATTGATCATAATATATGCTCAGCAATTTTCCACCATATTGGGCTGGATGACAATTCTAAGAACCTATTAACTGATTTCCTTACCGACAGTCAGCAAACTATCGCGGTTGATGGGTTTCCCTCGGGACCGCGTGCGGTGAGTTGTATTCCATATATACAAGTCAATTCCAGCGCTCGATCAAGCATTGCCAAAAACATTTTTACGCAAATGTACTTATCTTTTACAGAGAGTGACTTAAATTTGGTAGTTGCTCATTTTAATTCAAACTTGGCAGACTTTTTTGATGTGTCTCGCCGGCACGGTCTAGATCTCAATATAGCTAAGACGGAGTTGCTTTTATTCTGCCCCAAAAATAAAAGAGAGAGGATTAAACAAAAAATTCATATAACGATAGATGGAGTGAAGTTGTCTTTTGGGTCATCGGCTAAAAACCTTGGAATATTGATTAATGAAGATTTAACGTTTGTAGTATCTTCTGTTGATCATGGTAGTCCACAGGGTTTAATTTTGGGACCCTTAATTTTTTAAATATTTGTGAACAACTTGTCGCGTTTTTGGAGGATGTACATGTAGTAATGTATGCGGATGACACCTCCATTGCTGTTGGTGCTCGGGATCAGGAGGAACTTGTTGATAAAATCAAAAATGTAATTGAACGCTTTACGAATTGGTGTACTAGAAAGAGAATATTCAAAAAACGGTCTGTGTTAACTTTAACATTCGGCGTTCCCTTTCCTTGAATGTTTTGTAGGGTTGTCTTTACAGAAACAAACATGTTTCTTAGGTTTAGCTGTTGATGACGGTGTGACTTTTAAACCGCATATAGATAGCGTATGTAAAAAACTAAATTTCGCTTATTTGGACAAATATGAGGCAACAGATGTTGTGGATATGCCTTCTTCAGATGAAGATGAAAATGAGTGCACTGAAAAAAATTGCAATTAAGCATTTAATGTTGCTATAGAATGGTCAACTCAAAATTCGATAAATATACGTGAAATCATCACCTTGAAAGCAATTCAAGAAAATGACCAAAATCACTCAAAAAATGTACAGAAAAAATCAGATTTTTTTGTAATATATTTTTGTATTCACACTATCGCAAGTGTGCTGTAAAACATTTCAAATATCTACCTTATTAGGCATTTGAACAATTTCTAAACAACTTCTAATTTTACGATTATTAATAAATAAAATAGATTAAAATTTCCCTTTAATACTCGTTTCAATTCATCGTTTCAATCAAAATTAACTTACATCTGTAAATGTTTCAGGTGTATTCTGTCCAATATTCAAAATAAACTCTTCAGATTTTTTAACATCCTCATCTTTAATTTCCAGCGGCGGTTCAATACGACCTAAATTATTCACAATAGAATAAATCGATTCGTGTATATTTTGCCAAATATCCGGAATTCTTTCCTTTTTCTCACTACAAAATCATCGTATTAATAATAATTTGATTCAAAACTATATTATTAATAATTTACTCCTCGGAAAAACCGTTAATATGCAAAATCTTCATCTGTTTGATAATCGTCGTTTTCCCCGATTCTCCCGTTCCAAGTAAAAGCAATTTAATTTTCGTCGAATACGTCTTGTAATCCTTTTTGAGTTGCTCGTCGATCTTTTTCGAATGGGATTCAGCTTCCACATCATCCGGATGTTTCGGATTTAAACACATAAACATATTGGCGAATATTCACTTGAATTTTATTATTTTTTAATTTGACTAGATTGAATCATCCAGTGAAAACGACGACGAAGTTTGATTATTTTTTAAGCGGAATTTGATTCATTTTTGATTCAACATTTTTATCGAATGTTTTATTTGGCACTAATATCTTTCACACAAACACACATGTCACATTGCGTTCTGGAACTTGTAGAAATCCGTCGTAATCTTATCGTGATGTCGATATGCGGAGACACACACATAAATAAATTACTTTGAGGATGTTATCTATCAAGTGGTTTCAATCTATTGCTTATTACTTACTCTATTCTATATATTTTAAGTTGGGAAGATAGTAAATTTTACAACTCTATTTCTATATATTATTTATAAAAAGATTTATTTAAGTAATTTATTTTAAAATATTATTTTAACGATTTACCTAAATATTATTAACTTAATCGAACATAATTTATGACTATATTTTGTTGACTTGATACTTTCTATAATAACATTATCCTTTCAAATGCCAAAATATAAGATAATATAAGCTATATAATTCGAAACTTTCAACAAAAAGATCCAAAGAGACTTTAGTTAAGATCTTTCTTGGAAGCAATAAACTAGCTGCAGAATCTAGTACAGGAATCTTCATATCTAAGAAACTGACACTAACATACACAACATATTCTTATCAATTTCAACACTTCCTGTTTTGATTGCCTAATTACTTGGTAACATTCGATTTCTTTATTTATTTTAATATGCACCGAGGACACCGAGGATTACCGATATTGGCATCTAATATTGGTAATTCCCAGGTGGTCAGCCAGGATTTGCTCCTTAAGTTGTGGAGAACAAGGTTGACGAACACGATCGTAGTAGTAGCTCTGTTGGCCTCTGTTCTCATCTAACTCCTCTTAATTCTGGAGCGAATTTTTCTGACATGATCAAAGCTTTTTTCACTACTTTATGTCAAAGTATTTTTAGCTCTTTTGCAAAAAATCCAGTTGACATGAACAATCAGATTATCTCCATTAACAACAAACTACATTTCAATAAAGATCTTCTTGATCAACATTGTGTTTATCGTAGAAGCCGTTCTCCCTCTGCTTCTTAAAGAACACGTTCTCGTTCAAACTCCAGAGGTTCTAAAACGGAGATCGTACTCGGAACTGTCAAGGAAAATGGGGCAAATTCCATTTTTCCTTTGTTAAATTAAATACTTCAAGAAAAAGCTCGTAAAGGTTTCAATTTTCCTCTACCTCCTCCTCTTCTTCTTCTTCTAAAGTTCACAACCCAAAACTCAATGAGTTAACTTCAAGATTGCTTATTTTTGACTTGAATTTTTTCATTGACTCTGGCGCGGAAACTTTAGTTCTACCAGCCAAACGTTTCCTTTTCAACAAACAACCGTCAACATTTATTCTTTTGGCAGCTAATGGAAGCACTATCAAAACTTTTAAAAAGAAACTCCTTACTGTATCACTACAATTAAGAAGGAACTTAGGAGTAGAGGTCTTATTACCCCATCTATACATACTACAACATTGTTTGAGAGGTCATTCATGTACTGTATCCCTAAATTTTATAATTCGCTACCCAGCTCCGTGAAGTCTCTGAGTTGTATGTATGTATGTAGGAAAGAGGAGGGCATACAGTACCTAGGCCCCAACGGGCCCCTTGTACATCCTCCTACACTCTCTCCGGCTACATCAACCAGCCTAAGGAATTTCCGAAGGCTAGGATACAGCTCAGAGTTGTGTTCCTGATACGATCTGTGCTCGGCCATTCCTCTCCAAAGTCTCTCATTCTGAGATCTTGTAGAGTGGGGCATTCACATAAGATGTGTCGAACAGTCTCATCGCTCTTTTGACAAAAGCGGCAGAGGGGACTAGCTAAGTAGCAAGCTTAAGGTTGTAGAGATGCTTGTTTACCTTACAGTGATGAGTCCCGTTAAAATACGTAGGGCGCTTCTACCGAGTCTTACGAAAGACAAGGCTGTCTTTGCTGAAGGATAACACAACAGTTCTTTAGACAGATAGCCTTTTATCCTATCCCACCAGTCTGAATTTCCTGTGGGTGAAATCTTTAATAAGCTCAATTTGAGTTGATACGGACGGAGCGATTAACGGTTCAGGTGAACAGACAGCTCGCTTGGCAGATTTTTTGACAAGTCTATCAGCGTGCTTATTACCTGAACAGATCGAGTATCCTTTTATCCATTGAAGTGAAACACAGTTATGTGCTGCGGCCTTCTTCAATGTTAGGTGACAGTCCATGACAAGTCCTGAGGTAATAGTTATTCTACTCAGGGCTGAAATGGATTCTCTACTGTCAGTATAGATTTTGAAAGTCTTACCTTGCAAGTTGGATCTGACGATAAAGTCTGCGGCAAGTAGAATGACGATTAATTCTGCCTGTATGACGGTGGTACCTTTACCTAATGGAGTAGATATGTGGAGTTGGAGATCGTACGAGAAAACTCCAGCTCCAGCTCCTTCCTGACTAATCGAACCATCAGTGTAGATTTTGTTACTTTTATTTACTTGTAGTTCTGTGGAACTTGGGTAGGTGAGATAACTCTTAGTAAAAATTTTATAGGGGTATGAAGTCCGTTTTACATTCCAGAATTGGCATGTAAACGATCATTTCATTCCAGAGTACGCCATTTTTACTGTTTCTCTCACCCATAAAGATTTCTGCTGTACGCAGTCGAAACATGGCCACCAGTGCCACTTCCTGAATGAACGAATGAAGTGGCGGTAGGTTCAACATGTTTTCCATGGCTGCGGTGGGGGTAGATCGCACCACACCTGTAACATACAAACACGCAAGTCTCTGTACTTTATTTAGTGCAGCAGTGGAAATAAACTTTAAGGTTTTTGACCACCAGACTTCTGCACCATATGTAAGCATAGGTCATATGCTTACATATGGCATCATATTACAGTTGTGTAGATCCAGAGGGCAGTTTTAGGTGACAGTTTATTGTCTAGGTGAGCCTTCCATGTCATTTTGTTGTCAAGTATAATGCCCAGATATTTGACTTATTTTAACAAAACTAATGGAGTATTACCAAGAGATGGCAAAGTGAGCTTGCCAACTTTCCTCAATCGTGTGAAAAGCATCAACTCTGTCTTCCGAGGATTCGGTCACACTAAGACTCAATCAACTTGAGAGCCACTTGCATCCTATCAAAAAGTACATTTATGTGCTTACCTTTGACAAGGCCGGTTAGATCATCTGCATAACCAACTGTTGTGAAGTTGGCTTTAGCGAGGGATTTCAAGAAGCTGTCCAGGGTGAGATTTCACAACAATGAGGAAAGTACACCCCGTTGTGGACAGCCTCGAGTAACTCCTCCATGAAGACTGTCATCGCCAGCCGTAATCTTAACTATCCTATGTTTGAGGGCGTTCTCAATCCAATCACAAAGAGTCGGTGGAACTTTATGCTCAAGCAAGGCATCGTTAATTCCAGAGAAATTTGTTTTATCAAAAGCTTCCTCTATATCTACGAACACACCAAGGGCGGACTCCTTTGAGTCCAGCGCCCCACCAACAAAGCTGGTCACCGAATGAAGAGCCGTTAGTGTGGACTTGCCCTGAGTGTAGGCATGCTGATTAGGATTTACTGGTGCATTTGAAAGACAGAAATCCCTAATATAGCGATCACACAGCCTCTCCAAGGTTTTCAAAAGAAAGGAGAAGAGGCTGATAGGTCTAAACGATTTCGGTGTGAAATAATCTAACTTACCCGGTTTTTGTATGAAGTTCACCGCAACCTCACGCCACCGATTGGGTATATAGTGTAGCGCCAGGCAGGTCTGGAAAATTCTCACCAGGTGAGGTACAAGATCCTCCAAGCCCCATCGTAGAAGGGCTGGTATAATACCATCTGGTCCTGGTGTTTTGAACGGTGAATAACTATTAATTGCCCACCGTATCTTTTCCTCCCTGCAAATTTCTTCGGCTAAGATCCAATCATCTGCAGTAGGTTCATGGTTGGTGTCCTGAAGTGAACAGATGGGACTTCTGGAACCTCAAAAAAGGCACCTCCATTAATAGATGAAGACTCTCCAAAAGGTTTTCGGTAAAAGAACCGTCAGCCTTTTTTAATAAGCCAATTCGTCGTTCAGGGTCAGATGAAAGTACCCGATTTAGGCGTGACATTTCGCTGCCGGAGGAAACTTCTTCACAGAATTTCCTCCACGTTTCTCGCTTCTTACGACGAACGCTTATTTTAAACTCCGCTAACTTACCTCTGTAAAGTTTCCAGTTGGAATCAAATTTTGAGTTTTTAGCTCTATTAAAGGCTGTCTTTGCTTCTTTTTTGAGTTTGCCGAATTCGGGGCACCACCAAACGGTAGCACGCCCCGAAACGGCCTCAGGTCAAAGAGGACAGGCCTTTCTGTAAGCTTTAATTAAGGAGTCGCAAATGGTATTTAAGTACTCCTCAACCTCAAAGCTTTTAGTTATCTTAAGCAAACCGATTTCGTTCAAACTCCCAGTTAGTATAGATCTGAACTCGTCCACATCCGTCCTTCTGGGGTTATGCTTTAGGTTCTTTCCTATCTTTAAGGTACCAAGATGAAACGTGATCCACCTATGATCTGACATTGAAACTTCGTCAGAGACAGTCCAGTTGGGGATCGATGACGAGATACTCATCGAAGCTAGAGTAATGTCAATAACTGATTGACCTCTAGCTGTTATAAAGGTCGACTCAGAGCCTCGATTAAATATATCTAAATTACTGTTAAAAATGAATTCAAAAAAGGACTTAGTTCTTCCATTATCATTAGCGCTACCCCAAGCAGTAGAATGTGCATTGGAGTCACATCCGATGACAAGATTCCAGTTTCCTTTTCTAGCGTCTCTGAGTTTAAACGCGTTCAAAACGAAGATGAGGCAAAAGTTAATGGATGTGTAATCTGGCGTGTGATCGTTAAGTAAAGACTTTATATTTCGTATTCTTTTTTTGTAGAGTTGAGTAGAAAAGAGGAAGTCTGATTCCTAACTCCGCCCTACCATAAAGTAAATTTTTGTATTTTGATTCTTGCTTTTTGAAAATAAAGGCGTTATTATTATTATTTGTTTTTCTTTAAAAAATAGGATAATCACTTTGAACGGACATTCGATTCATAGATTAAATGATATATATACTTATAAGCTTATTGATTTTTAACGATTTTTATTTTTCGTGGTATTGTTTTCGCGCCATTTCCCCAATAACGCATATTTCAAAGCTTACTACCGTTTAATAGATAACGCCTCTAATTCTAATGAATTTGAAAACTGTTAAATTTGAGAACGGTTATTTTCGAACTTACGAGGTATTGATTTGAGACCATCAAAATACTACATTTTGTAGTACTTTGAACCTAGTACCTTTTTGGTGACATGCATTGTTTTTTCTTCTTTTTTGTAATAATTTTTTGTTCAATTTATTATTGTGTTGCTTGATTGAAAGTAAATTCTATTATTATTATTACAATTAGACTTGAATCAAGAACTTTAAAGAAAAATTCTAAGTTTTACAATTATTTTAAACATTTATAATTTTTAACTTCCTACCAAATAAATTATTACCCTTGTTTATAGATATACATAGTTATTCAACCGGTCGAGTTGGGTTACTCTAGCTCGTGCTGTCTCTAACAGCAAACGAAAGCAACTACATTTATGAATGAATTGAAGAAATTCAACTTGTAGTATAAGTTGTATATATACTCAATGTAGAAAATCAATATTACTGAATATATAAATTTTTACACAAAAGAGAGTTTTTATAAATAATAAGGAATTGTTATCTAAGAGAGAATTACAGATATATTTTTTATAAAAATTATATTTTATTTATACAGTATTCATCTTATTGCACTTATTTCAGACGTCAGGCGCCAAGCGTTCCTTTGAGTAATCGGTCGACACATTGACTCGAAATTAATAGATAGATAAACAAAGTCCTTTGCAACTATTTGAGTTTGGATAAATAACTTTACGTCTACAATTTTTTTTCAAAAATTGAGATAAACATCGTTTACAATTGTAAAGTATAAAAATTATAAAAAATTAAAATGTAATTATTGCATCTCACAACCAGTTCACCTTCTTTTGTGAATATTATACTTCGATATAATCCGAATATATCTCGTGAAATATTCAGTAACACAGTCTTCTAAACATATCGTATGCACATCTTCATTTTCACTTAATAATATAAAATATAATAAAGTGGACACACTAACAATGGAGAAGGCTTAAGCTTTGATCATACATATGTAGATAGCCCACCTAATGGTAAAATTGGGAAACAAATAATTGCATATAATGGGACGAGAGTATAACAGCTGTGGGACGCGAGTTAAAGTAGGATAAAGTAGACAGTGTAATCGGCACTAAATACAAAGCTTCTCCTATTCAATACTATATATATATTTTTTTTTGTTTTTTTTTCGATTTTTTCTCTTGCTTTTAATTATATTATTTAATTATCTCTGTTTTGATGAATTTTAAAGAATTTAGGATAGCGCATCTTAATGTCCGGTCGTTGCAGCCAAAAATTGATCAAGTGAGTCTGCTACTTACGGAGCACAAGTTTGATATGTTTGCTATAACGGAAACCTGGTTAGACCCTAGAGTTCCAAATAATAATGTTGCAGTGGAGGGTTATAATTTATATCGCCACGATAGATGTGGACGTGGTGGAGGCGTTTGTTGGTACATACGGTCTGATATCGATTGTGATGTTGTGGAGGTGGTGAGTACGTTAGAACAATTATGGTTAAGAATCTCTCTGAAAAGACTGTCGATATCTTGTGGAGTTATATACAAACCCCCAAATATAGCTTCAGGGGATTTTATTACGTGTCTCGAGGAAGTCTTAGCACAGGTTACTTTAATAGCTGATGATGTCTTATGTGTAGGAGACTTTAACATCGATATGGTCAGATGTGATAGGGCTGCGTCAGAGTTGACCGAAGCGTTGGAGGTGTTTGGATTGCAACGGTTAATTAATGAACTAACGCGAGTTACTGTGAAGTCTGCCACTCTGCTTGATGTTATTTTATTCTCGAATGATGGAAAAAAATTGAAATTGGAAAATGATTTCTCGGATCATTCTTTAGTTTTTGTTGAATTACAAATATTACAAGAACGAAATACTCCCCTTTTTAAAACATACAGAGATTTTAGAGGTTTTAGTGAGTTGGTGTTTTATGAACACATAAAATCATTGCCCTGGCGAATACTGTATGAATTGCAGACAATAGATGAAAAAATAGAATTTCTAAACGATAACATATTATTACTTCTTGACATACATGCGCCGTTAAAAATTGCTCGAATCACTAAACCAAGTGCACCTTGGATCTCTGTTGAGTTAAAAGCGGCAATGCAAAATCGAGACAAATTACTTCAAGTTTTTAAGCGTTCTCGAAACCCCATACATTGGCAGCAATATAAATCATCTCGAAATTTAGTTACTAATATGTATCGTAAGTGTAAACGAGAATATTTGCAGGATACGTTAGAGTTAGGCAACGTTGCTAAAACCTGGCAAACGTTGAATGCCACGAAATTAATTAGATCCAAGCGTGGATCGCTTCCAAATCACTTGACAGATGCTAATGTTATTAACGATTTGTTTATTGATTCGCTTCCCGTTACTAATGCCACAATTGATAGTGACAGTTATTCTAAGTTAAATAAACAAGTTGTAAACACTCTTGCATTTTCGACTACATCTGAAAGTGATGTTCTAAAAGTGTTACAGTCAATCAGGTCTAACGCTGTAGGTTCCGATGGTGTATCAATTAAAACACTACTCTACTGTATGCCTTTTTTACTTCCTTATGTCACACATATTGTAAATTTTTGCATTCAATACAGTGTATTTCCTTCATCGTGGAAGACAGCGGTCGTGCGTCCGATACCAAAAGTTCCGAATCCAATTCTTGCTTCCGATCTGCGCCCGATAAGTATACTAACTGCAATGTCAAAAATATTGGAAAAGATTATTAATGTTCAACTGCAGCATCACTTGGAAATTAATGAAATCCTGCCAACGGTTCAGTCTGGATTTAGACAAGGTCATAGCTGTACGACTGCTTTAGCTTGTGTGGTTGACGATATTATAGGTGCAACTGATAGAGGGTACATGACAATACTTGTTCTGCTGGACTACACCAAAGCTTTTGATACGGTAAATCACAGACTCCTGCTGGCTATTCTTAAGCACTTCGGGCTGGAAGACTCAGCTATTGTATTCTTTGAAAAATTCCTGAACGCCCGACAGCAATACGTGCAGTTGTCTAATTGTCAATCTAATGCTCGTCCTATCAGATCTGGGGTGGCGCAGGGTTCTGTACTCTCGCCTACTCTTTTTTCAATATATACTGCACCGTTGATTAATATCTTTAAACATTGTAAAGTACATTTTTACGCAGATGATACTCAGCTGTATATTTCATACAAACCGTCGGAACAACAGCATTTTCTTAGTATATTGAATGCAGAATTATCTAACCTAGTAAAAACAGCTGACCAACACAGCTTAATTATAAATCCCAACAAATCAAAAGTCATGATATTCGGGCGAAAAACTGATATTTTGTGTTATGGCGCTGACGTTAAGGTAACTATTCAAGGGTCAACTTTACCCATTCTTAGCGAAGCACGTAATTTAGGATTGGTGATAGATACGGATCTGAGATTCCGGAAACATGTGTCGACAATACTTCAGGGTGCATACGCCAAACTAAAATCTCTCTATCCTTCTGGTTATCTACTCAATATTAAAACTAAAACACTACTTTGTAACTCTTTAATTCTATCTAAATTTAACTTTGGAGATGTGGTGTACGGGCCCTGTTTACTTCGAGTCGACGAGCAACGAATTCAAAAGGCACAGAACGCATGCCTGCGTTTCATTTACGGCATTAAAAAATTTGACAGAATTTCGCACAAGTTATTGGACGGAAAATGGCTAAGTATGTCACGAAGGACAAGATTACATAGTTGTGTGTTTTATTACAATATCGTTCAGAAAGAAAAACCTCAATATCTATATCAGAAGATGCAGTATCGTACTGACATTCATAACTTGAATTTGAGATTTAGGGGGGCTATGACACCTCCTCTCCACCGCACAGAGCAGTTTAAACGGTGTTTTAGTCACCAGATTGTAACGATATACAATGCTTTGCCCCCGCAAATAAAGCTACTTGCAAGCGTCTCCACATTCAAGAAGCAGGTTTTCGATCGCTTACTTGATCAACAAACGGCTGCCATGACTAGATGCCTGATGATAAATTATAAAATAATAATAATTTTTAATTTCATATTTTAGTTCTTTATGATAATGCTACTTTTAAGCATTATCATTAAAAAAATAAAAAATAAAACGTACCTACACAATTATTATTGTTTCATTAAAACAATAATAAATAACGATAACTTAATATTCAAATTATTAATAAACCTAAGCAACGTGATAAAAATATTTTCCAATGGTACTGAAACGACGCATTGACTTCGAATTCGAACTTGTAACGTTCTTACTTATTTTTTTATTACCTTACAAGGAAGTGACAACGTCTTCGCTGTGTTTGATTGGGAAGGTGTCCAGGCACCAGGCAAAAAAGCATTAAGTCTTTATTTGTGTATTAGTAGTTTAATTTATGCGAACGTCAAGTTTAGTTTGAGAAGAAATTTGAGTGTGATAATATTAAAATTATTAAAAATTAATTAATAATTTAGTATGAATAAAAATAACGGATCAACGTCATAATGAAAAAAACTGTTGCTTTCGCTATTTTATTCCAGCCCAAGTGCCTACCGAACAATGAAAATACAAATTATTCTTCCTGATCTAAGTACCATAAAACGATGGGTAGGCTGCGCAACCATCTTGCCCGGGTACTATATTAGCATTAAAAAAAGAGAAAGATGAAGACTCAGACAATGACTAAAATTCAAAAAGTTTGCGTTTTCTGAACTAAAATTAGAACTAACACTAGATCTAAAACTAGAAAACTTCGGGTTTTGACGTGTGTTTTTTGAAAAAATGTTTAACGTTTCGGTTGTCACGTTGCAACCTTCTTCAGAAACTGTTTTGAAGTGTTCAAAGCGTTTTTTGCGTTCTCTGTTTTGACGAGATATCTACAAAAAATTTTTTAGAATACTCGAAGGCCCTTGATATGATAAAGGGTTATGAAGCTTTAGGCTTAGAACGACGAATTTATACCCAAAGAAGGCAATGGTATTTATGATAAGTAGATTATTTGAAAAACTTTACCGAAACAGGAGTAAACAGCGAGAACCTAGAGATTGTTGTTTTCTTCTCAAAGTTATCACCTGGGATTAGGATCTAGGAAACACTTCAGTTATGAAAAAACTAAATGTTAGTACAAGTAAACCTTATGCAGTACATAAAAAACAGTACAATATTTTGTATTTACGATATACCACACCTGTTTAAAAATTTTAGAAATAATTTTATAACCTGTTTGTTAATTTTGACGTCTTGATTCAGGCTTTCACAGCTGACTAAGGAAGTTTCAATGATTTTAAGTAACATTAAAGAAATACATGTCTTTTTGAACTGTCTTATCCAGCAGATACATGCATAAAATTGCTTGCCTTCTGTTTAAAGATCGATATCTTCGCAACAGCTCAACGAAAAAATGTTCAGTAAACTTTGTTATAATAAGTGATCTTTTCTGCAGTTTTGATTTGAATTTGAAAATGGTCGGTTCCTCAGTTCTTTTTTAGGGCGAATTAAACATAAAAGACACCAGATTTTTTAGTTTCTCGTGCATGCCTCCACTTTATGAATTTTTTTAGCAAAAACTATAAGACGACAAATTTGGTATTTCAACAATTGATAATCTAATATGTTCTGAATTTGAGGTATATATCTTTTTTTCATATTTTGTCTAGTTTCGCGAATTTTTGCAGTTTTCAACGACTTTTGCACGGAATTATGTAGAATAATTTTGTATGTCAGTGACCTTAAAAACTATTATGGTCACTGAACATAAATCAAAATCAAATTTTTCTGATTTTTTAACGTGAGTAAAGTGTCGCCCTCAGAGAACCCGATAAACCATAATGGCCGCGATGACTGAATGTCTGCTTCAGAGCCAACAACAAATTAAAAAAAGAGAAATTACAACAAACTATATTTGTGTGTTTAACATTTACAGTAATGTCAACAATATTTATCAACAAATTACTGTAATACCATGGATAATAATCTTGATATGCATCAAAGTTATTGATATCAAGGTTGATATGCATCTTCGACACTGTCAGACATTCAGTGATTCTGGTTTCTCGGGTTCTCTGAGGACGATTATCGCTAGTCCGTTACCCCGCACCGGCGTCCCTTAGCCTGCCTGTATAATTCTGGTTTCTTTCAAATACTTTACTCGCTTCACAAAATCGGAAAAATTTTATTTTGAAACATCAACATAATAATAATAATGTTTATTAACCCAACCAAACATATAGTGCAATATAAGAGAAACTTAATTAAAATGTTATGGGTTAAAGAGGGTCAAGTCAGCATTCCCAACGGTCTGCTGTTTTTCATTGGTCCTCTCTGTTACGCTATTATAGTATTATTTATTAATTATAACAAAAATACATGTACATATGCTAGCAAGAAAACTAGAAAAGAAAAAAAAAGTGAAAGACCGAAAGAATAGAAAAGAAAGAACAAGAAAACAAAAGCTAGTTGTAATAACAAATAAATCATACCAGTTTATACTTGGTCTCTACCTTGTCTTCCAAGCAACTCAAATCTGAATTTCGCTCTAAAAACCCGTCCACTCTCCGACAGCTCCGAAAGAGTAAATTCATTTAATAATTTAGGCATACAATAAGAAAATGATGTTTTGAAACTTTCCAGTCTATGCTGAGGTATTGTTAAAGTGTGCTTATGCCTAATATTAATATTGTGGACGTCTGTTTGAAAACGAATTTTGTTAAATAAGTACGGTGGACATTTGGTAGTTAAAATCTTATGGTAAAGGCTGGCAGAGTGAAGGGCCCTCCGATATGACATATTCAACCAGCCCACCCATTTCAACGCGTATGATATACTTTCATGCTTACGAATACCATAAATGAAACGTAAGCAAGCATTTTGAACTCTTTGAATTCTCACCTTCTGCATATTATCAATATAAGGGCCGTACAATACATCACCGTAATTAAAAATCGAAAGAACTAGAGCGTCGCATAAATGTATTCGGAGTCGCTGATCCAATAAGTGTCTACTATTATAAAGCAGTTTTAGAGCTGAGTAGGCCCGACGCAGAAGACCGGCTATATGCGAATTAAATCTTAACTTACTATCTATGCTGAAACCTAGATTCCTTGCACACTCAGCAGTTTACAAAATATCTGAATTAATTCGCAGTCTCAATGCAGTTCCAACCCTGCGCAGCACACTCCGGCCTCCAAAAACTACTACCGACGATTTAGAGGGATTGATTGTCAAACAGTGATTGGCGGCAACATCATCTAAAGCCTGTAAATCAGCATTTATATTATTTTCAGCCGCAACAATATTAGTAGTAGGAAATGTGTAGTAGAGTTGGATGTCATCAGCATACATATGCGGAGTACAGTGCTTCAATATCAAGCACAACTGGGACGTATATATTGAAAATAGGATTGGTCCAAGTATAGAACCCTGTGGGACACCCGATATGACATTAGCTGGTAAAGATAACTCACCATTACAAACAACTTGCTGTGAACGGTTATATAAGTTGCTTTGGACAAGTTCAAGCGCAGATTGAGACAATCCAATGAACCCAAGCATGCCAACAAGCAATGAAAGATGCAGCGTATCAAAAGCCTTAGAAAAATCAAGTAAGACCAAAGCTGTCGCTAATCCGTTATCAGTTCCACGCAATATATTATCCGTAATATGCAAGAGTGCCGTTGTGCAACTGTAACCAGAACGGAAACCAGATTGAAAAGTAGGGAGTATAGAATACTCATCCAAGTGTGCCAATAAGCTAGTGGATAATATTCTCTCAAATATCTTTGAACATACTGATAAAATACCTATCGGCCGAAGATCCTGCAATTGAGTCACCTTACCTGTTTTAGGGACCGGTGTAATTAGAGAAGTCTTCCACTTGAGTGGATATACCGAATTCTCAATGCAAAAGTTAATAATGTGGCACATATAAGGTAATGTCACAGGAGAACTTAAAGCATCTGCTTAGTAACTCCATCGGCACCAACAGCATTCTTCAATTTTATCAGATATCTTGTTATTAAAAGAAACATATTGCGTATATTTCCCTTTATTCATATATCTTTTTTGACTTTCTCGTTGAAGATGGAGTTTTTTTTTATTTTAATGATCATTATGCTAATTTATTCAGTTTGGAAATACTAAAATCCTTAAATCTATCTCGAAAAGATTTCTTTTTCTTTTCAATTATTTCTTTTGATACAAACAAAACCTCTACCTTAATATTTTCCCATATCCACTGCTTTCAATCATTTTCCATTCATATCTTTGCCGACGTATTCGAAGTCGGCCGCCCAAAGTATCACGGGGTTGAATTGGATTTCGAAATTCCACCTCAACCTAAAGCCTTCGACCACCTCGAGTATCATGAACAACACTTTGGATGACTAAAGTGTTGAGTTGGGTTGGAATTTCGAAATCTAACCCAACGCAATCCAACTTAGTGATGCTTTTGTTGGCCACCTACTTCGAAGTCAAAAGACAATCACTTCCCAAGATGCTTCTTCCTAATGAAACCCACACGGTCCTCTGGTTCTTCTAGATGCAAAAGAAAAAAGCGCCTCACCATTACTTCTCCTTTCTTGTGTTTCTTCTCCTTGTGCTAAGCGATGTTGCTAAGCACTACACGGAGGGGTTTCCCCCTGCATCTTGTTATCTTTCAATCTCAATTTAAGGCAGTGTCGTGAAACAAAATCACAGTGTGCCCATCCCTTTTTGAAATTTTAGCTTTTGCTTACATATGTATCTGGTTTACGGAGAGCCCCCGGGTTATCTTCTTCCCTACTTTGTCCCATACGCCTCTTTTTGGTAGTCAATCTTATTATATTCCGTGATCTTTGCAATTTTTGAATCTGAGCTCAACATTATTTTTCAATATTTCCGCTGCCTATATTTAATTTGCTTCCCATAATATAATTCCACAGGATTGAAACCGTGTGTTGTATGTGGTGCACGTTTTATGAAAAATATTGCTGGATCAATATACTCGTCCTACTCTTTTCCATCTTCGTAACTCAAAGCTCTGAGTATTCTCTTAAACATTCCATGAATTAAAAAAAAATTTCTTTTCTACAAAAATTTTCTATTACATTTGATTGAGTATGGTATTCAGTCCTGTGTGTTATTGTAGCACCCTTTTGTTTCAAAGATTCCGTAGTTAGATTACTAATAGCACTCTCCATAGATCTGTGTGTACCTCTGAAGAAAAACAAACTATAGAAAATATCTTCAATAATCCTTTACCTCTGATTTTGAGTCAGCTACTTTTAACGATATTTTTGTCATACGTCTGGGGAATTGTGGACACCTTTCTAAACGGTAGAAGATTTAAAATAATGGTAATTGAGAAAGAAAGACATTCCGATCAAACCGATTTTTAGTTCTAGATCTAGCGTTAGCTGTAGTGTTGGTATTAGCTCTACTTTTAGCTGTTATTTAGCTGTTTTTGATATTTTACATCACATCAGTCGTTATTTTAGGGCATCAAATTCAAGAAAATATTATATATATTGTATTATTTTACGTATTATTCTTTAATTAAATATTTTTTTCAACATCTCTTAGAGCATATATTGCTCAATCTTAAACAATATGTATTATATATTTAATTTTATTGTTACTAACAAAAGTTAAATATAAAATACTGTTAAGACAAAACACATTTTTAAAAACCTACATACAATATTAATTGATTATAAAATATAAAAATTACTACTTATTACATATTTAATTTGTATTATTATCATATCACCCAATGTTTTGAATTTGCTCCGAAACAAATTTCTTTAAAAGATTTAAGGCAGTTGGTGCCTCTCATAAATCTGGTTAAACACCTACGTAAAAAAATTTCCCGTTTACAAATCGATATTTTACCGACGAAAAGTCTGCAACGGTTCGATATTATTCTGAAGGATACATTATTGATTTTTTTGTATACAAGATATATTGAAATATATGCAACTTATTTTACAATTTCATAGTAAAACGTACAAGGCGCGAATAGTAAAATTTAAATTTTTCTGAATGGGCACACATTCAACTAACTTCAGTTGAGTAACTGTATATGTATATACAAGGTTATTACCTTTTAATCTTGTCATTGTTTAGCATCACATTACATTCTTAGTTTCCAAATTTTTTCATTAGGTGAGCTATCTATTGTCCGTGCCAGATGTCAAGGCCCCTCACTTTTGAGATCGATATCTTCCAAATCGTTCGATGAGAAAAATTACGGTAAAATTTATTGTAATCAGCGAATATTTCTGTGTATCATAGGTTAATTTGAAAATTTTCTTATCCGCGGTTTTTCTTTTAATTATCGCGAGTTAATTCAAAAAGGTATCCGATTTTTGAGAGTGTTTGAAATAACCGTACCTTAACAAACTGCGATTTTATCGATATGAAATATCGATAAAATGAAATATGCCCCACATTAAGAACACATCGGGGTACCACCAGTTCAAATTTGAAAAGTTTTCGTCAAATAGTTTTTGAGAAAAAAAATCGCAAAGTAGACAAAGTTGCTGGAGCTCTCAAAAACCGTACTTTTTTCACTTAACTCGCGATAATAGACAAACTAAGAACCCGAGAATTTCCAAATTAACATATGATACACAGAAATGTTCACTGATTATAATAAACGTTACCGCAATTTTTTCCTTGAGCAGTATCGAAGATATTCATATTTAAAGTGAGGGACCTTAACTTTTGGTACGGACTTTAGATATATGTAAAATTAAAAGGTTAAAGTATAAGGTTAAAAGGAAGCAGAAATGGAAATATTGATAATAAAAAAAATTTTTAACAAAAGAATACGTTATTATTATGAAGTTTGTACAATATTATCATACAAAAAGAAAAAAAACACTTAAGTATGGATGACTTTGAAAAAAAATACATAGATTAGGTAAACTTAGCGGAAGACATAGAACCTAAAAATCTCAGTACGATGATGAACAATCACTAACCAATTGATTGATTTCAATGAACATTGTATGATTTACATGGAGCATATTCACACATTCTACCAATTCCTTATACACTTAATAAAATTTCTTTGCATGACTGTCTTTATTATCCCTGAAAGATCGATTAAAATGATTATTTTTCTTAATTTTATTAAAAAAAAATTATTTCTTGAGCTTGAGCAACGCAAAATACGACGAATTTAATCTTTTACATACGTTATTTATATGTGGTCCAAAACTCATTTCGGTATCAATGCTCAAGCCCAAAAAGTTGGCTTCCTTCTGTAAAGGAATCCCAGCAAGATGTTCTATGGAAAGTGGTCGCCGAACATGAAAATTTACGCAGACTGTTTTCTGTACATTCAAGATTATTCTGTTTCGGGTGCACCAATCCACAAAACGCTCTACAGTGCTATCAACCAACCTATCAAGCTCACTCCGATCACGAGCAGCAATAGCGATCGAGGTCATCTGCATACATCACTACATGAACATTCTCGAAAAAGCTTGGTAAATCATTTACAAAAATTAAGAACAGTAAGGGACCCAGTATGGAACCCTGAGGTACGCCAAGATTTACAGGTGAGTTCTCCGAGGCTATTCCCGACAGAACCACTCTCAAACTACGACTTGTAACGAAAGAAGTTAACCATTTAAGCAGACTTCCACGAATACCCACATTGTATAACTTTTCCTTGATGAAGTGTGGAGGCAACGAATCGAAAGCTCGGGAAAGGTCAAAAAAAAGACCAACCACATAATTACCCTTGTCAAGGTGTTCATAGACATATGAAAAGAAATCGACGGTAGCGGTCTCAGTTGATAAGCCCCTTCGAAATCCGTGCTACGATCGACACATTACTCGAAATGCATCAAAAAAATACAACAATCTCTGCTTAACAACGCTCTCGAATATTTTTAAAAACACGCCACAAACAGAAATAGGCCTGTAGTTCTCAATACTATGCGCATCACCCTTTTTGATAACAGGCGTTACCCTAGCCAACTTCAGTAAGTCAGGAAAAACCCCTAACTCAATTGGCCGATTTAAAATCTTGGCCAAAGGCACGCATAAGCTATCACACAAATTTGACGCATTCAATAGTAACATCATCCCATCCAACAGCTTTAACATTTTTCAAGCCTTTAATGGCATCCAAGACCTCTGTATCCGTAACGGGAGCAAAATACAAAGAAGAGCCCACACAGTCATCCAGCGTACAAGATTGTGACAAAGATGACCCATAAGTAGCCACAAATCTGTCCTGAACTACAGATGAAAAATACTCGCCAAAATGATTGCAATACTCTGACACATCATCTATCAACCTGTCATCAACAAACATCACCACAGAACTACTTTGCGGATGACGCCCCAATTGCTCGTTGATGCAACACCACAGCATTCTACATTTGTTTGGAGAATTATTAATTTTATTTACTAAAAACTCTCTTTGCCTGGTTAATTAAATCTCTATATGTTCTTTTTTTATTGTTATATTCCGCTCGAAGTTCCGAAAAATCATTTGTTAGTAACTAATTAGTGCTGTTTTGACACACCCTAGCAATCTTTTTCTAGCTTTTGATATCTTTGACTCTCTCAAAAACATCGAAATATGTTATTTTCAATGTTTCGATTTTGATTAAGTATCCTACAAATATTTGTAGTGTTTTAGAACCAGTTTGGTCACTACCAATCAGTATATCTCATAATCATTTTCTTTTTGCATTTTCCTAAAAAAATCTCATTCACTCTAAGAAGCCTTTTCTAGATTTTTCAACTTAAGAGCTCTTTCAAAATTAAGCTTTTCAACATTGATTAAGTATCTCAGAAGTGCATTTAGCGTATTAGAACCATTTTGATCAAGACCAATCAATATACTTCAGAACTAAAAATTTTTGCATTTTCTAGTACTAAAACTGCTATCACTTTATGTTAGAAGACATAAGACATAGAAATGTTAGAAGTTTTTTAAAAAATCTTAAAATTATGAATATTGATTATTTTTCGCACCAGCAATCTCGTAGGTTGCAATTGCATTCATGGTTGCATGTAGGGAGAATTGGGTATTTGTGTATCGGGTATTTCGTTCGGATTGGCTGATGGCGACCACGTGACGCCAAGACCTTCGCCAATCAGAGCGAAGTACTCGATACACAAACACCCAATTCTCCTTCGCATAAAAGGCAGCTTCAGTTTTGTCTTAAGAGAAAGAGTGTAGAAAAATCACTACACTCTAACCACCACAAAAAGATCGGTAGCCAACTTAAAATGACTCTTCTTTGTTTTTTTATAATTAAATAAGCCATTTTCCAAGCATTTAATAAGATTTACTACAACAGTTCACAATACAGATTTTCTCCCTACACATTTTCTTTCTTCTTTATTCATTATATTATATCTTAAATCAATGCTACTTACCTATATTATATTCAGTTAGGGTAATAAATTCTTGTTTAATCCATTTAATATTTGATATAAAAGGAGGCAGAAATGGAAATATTGATAATAAAAAAAATTTTTAACAAAAGAATACGTTATTATTATGAAGTTTGTACAATATTATCATACAAAAAGAAAAAAAAACACTTAAGTATGGATGACTTTGAAAAAAAAAATACATAGATTAGGTAAACTTAGCGGAAGACATAGAACCTAAAAAATCTCAGTACGATGATGAACAATCACTAACCAATTGATTGATTTCAATGAACTTTGCATGATTTACATGGAGCATATTCACACATTCTACCAATTCCTTATACACTTAATAAAATTTCTTTGCTTGACTGTCTTTATTATCCCTGAAAGATCGATTAAAATGATTATTTTTCTTAATTTTATTAAAAATAATATTTTTTACCTATACAACATATATCCCATAATAACGACTAATTGTGTTAATGTAATAACAAGCAACATCGTTACACTAACACACGTACTAGTTGGACAATTCGGTTTTTCAGATAATTTTTGGACAATATTTCCGTAACTTTGTTTCAAATTATTTACACCATCCCTCATTTCCGAAACTAACGACTGCGTATCATAACCGACAGATTGAACTTGGGCGGTCGGTTGCTTTGCTTGATTATTTATAATCGTGTCTGAACGCTGTTTGACTTCCAACACAAATTGTCTTATTTCCCTAACTGCGTTGCTAATAATATTTTGATTATTAATCACAGTATCAACTTCATGTCTACGTATCGTATCGATATAGCCTTGTTGTGGTGGAACTTGGCCGCCTTGTTGGGGTGGTGGGGGAGCTTGGCCTGGAGCTAATTGTTGGTTGGAAATTAGGCTTAATGTTCTTTCTTGTCTGCCGATAACTTCATCGAGTTTTCTGCTTAAGTCGCGGATAGTGTCAAACATTTGAGATTGACTTTGGAAGATTAAACGCATTTCTCTTTGATTGTCACTTTCGAACCATTCATCGAAATTGGGGTCTTCCGCGTCTGGATGATCTTTCTTATAATCGGCTTTTTGTTGTTCTAATTTTTGTTGATATTCTTGGTATTCTTGGGTTAATTTTTGAGTATCTTCACCGGGCACTGAAACAGAATTAAATATAATCATAATGAAATGAAATAAAACATTCAGCTGCTCATTCAACAGCTTGACATGTTTCGAAGGATAGAAGGATTCATAGGAAGCCATAGGAAGCCCTTCATATGGGTTCCCCACTGAGCGGTCTTCTCTCCGACATATTCCTCAATACAATAGAAAATAAAATTTTACATAAAGACAATTTAATTAATAATAATGTAGTTCTTTGGCGAAGATATGTTGATGACATTTTGATGGTATGGAATGATGATGGCAAAATTCTGATAGATGAATTTCACAAATATATTAACAGTTTAAACAGTAACATTAAATTTACTTTAGAAGTTGAAAAAAACAAAAAACTTAATTTTCTAGATCTTGAATTGATTAACACTGATAATTCAATTGAATTCAATATTTTCAGAAAACCAACACAAACAGATGTTATCATTCCTTCTAATTCATATCATATCAACACACATAAAACTGCTGCATTTAATTCATACTTACACAGATGCTTTAAGACACCTCTTGCTAATGAAAATAAATTTAGAATTGAATATTATCAAAGAAATAGGTCTAAATAACAATTATCAACTATTTGAAATTAACAAAATCATTAATAGATTCATCTTTAAACAAAATTGTAAAAAAAAGTACTAGTTTTCAAATATTAAATTCAGAACCATCAATATATAGATCCATATCATTCCCTGGTAATGTAGCTTACAATATCAAAAATATTTTTAAAAAATACAACATAAACATTTCATACAAAAACAATAACACATTACATAAGTCATTATTTAATGCTAAAGATAAATTAGACATATTGGAATCAAATGGAGTTTATAAACTCGAATGTAACACCTGCGGAGCCACATATATTGGTGAAACAGGAAGATCTCTAAAAACAAGAATTAGAGAACATATAATCAAAGCTAATTCTAATTTTGGTAACCATTTAACATTACACAACCACAGTTTTGATATACATAACAATGTAAGTTTACTTCACAAACAAAATAAAGGATTTAAACTCAATTTATTGGAAAGCTACGAAATAGACAAGTTTATGAAGACCAACACACAACAATGATTAGGTCCTTCATGCAAAACCACCACTATACAACTGTCTGAAGAACCCCTTTCCCCAAAATACCGAGGATTAGTGAAGTTAGCCGCAACACTAATCGCAGATTTTGGGGTCCTTGCGGCTAAACCCGTCCTCCTATGTGCATCCTTATCCCCCCCCCTTTTATATATAATTTACATTTAAAATTTTATCAATATTAAATTCTACCCCTTCAAATAAAAGAAATAAAATTAAATAATAAACTTCACTTTTAATCTCAATTTTAAATGTAATGTCCTAAATAAACTTATTTCCTCACATTTCATTTTCATAATTTGTTTGTGATACGTTTCGTTTCTTCCTTTTACAAAGAGTGATTAATTTTGTAACGCTCTGTATAATATTCTCGATACAGAAACGCATGCGGTTTAGTTGTTATTCTGTTCTTTCGAACTAAAAAGTGGTTTTTACTTGCAGTTTCACCCATTTCATTTTAACTGTTAACGTAATTTGTACAACATTTTTAACTTGTAATTTTAAACCTCAAAAATCTTTTAAATTTTGTAACGTTTTATAAAAAAGATAAGTTTTTAAAATTTTATGATGATTTGGAAATATCAAAAGTGCTTGATGAATACTACAACAATCTCTATCTTTTATTGACGAGTATGTTATTATTTTACCTTTATTTTGAAAACGAAAAATTTTACTTTAACACTAATTAATAAAAAAATTGTAGCTCTTCTGAAGATGACCACGTGTCGAAACATGTCAAGTTGAATTTTAAATACAAAAACCAGTAAAAAAGTACAAACCTCCTATTGTTTTATTTCATTTCATTATTATAATAAATACTGGTAAATGGATTACATAATCAATTTTGAACATATTAAATATAATCAACATTTATTTTTAATTAAAATTTTAGTTGGTATAAATTTCGATTTAAATTGTCACATTATTAATTATCATTGAAACTGTAAATGCAACTGAAAAACTCGTTACTGCATTGGATGCTGTAAGAAGTTCCATTACAGCACCCATTTGAGTGCTGTAAAAGCTTTCATTACCGTATCGAATTACAAAATACTTATTCATACTACAAATGGGCTAGAAACATAATTACTACGAGTGTGGAGAATTGCACGACAAAAATTACGTAAAAATCATTTTTTTTTAAAAGGACTATTTTGACATTCACAAATATTTAAATAGAAATATGTTTTGAAATCATTGTTGACAATTTTGAATTAATGTTAGTTTCAATAACATTTTAATAATGCTATTCATCTGGAATATGTGTTTCGAAATGTAACAAAAAACGTAACAATTAATTTTATAATATATAGTGTCTGTTATTTATGTTTAAATAGGTAGCACTTTTTCTTTTGTATTGTTGCTCGTTTCAATAAATTAAGTTACGTAATACGTTAAGTAATGAAACCAATGCGGTATTGAACTTCATTACGTAATTCAAATTTCTTCAAATGAATGTGATAACAATGATGACTTATGCAAGCAGTCGTAAATAAAATCGTTTATTTGATACTGATACTTTAATAACAATATTTTACCAAACTAGAAGGATCCGAACTAAATTTCTGATGTTTTCCGGATCATTAGTAACATTTTTAGTAACTAAATGTTAATGTCAATATATTCTAATCAATTTTTAAATAAATACGGTTTTAAATTTAAATTTATAATGAATGGATCCATAAAAATTAGTGATACAACGGATATCCGCATCTGCAACTGCGGATAATCCGCATTGTTTTGAGGATCCGCATCCGCATATATTTTAACGGAGCTCCGGTTTGGTCAGCGTTCGGCATTAATATATAAATTTTTTTTAATCTTTGAGATTCACTATCACCAGGACTAATACTAGACATAGAACTAGAAACATCCGAGTTTAGCTGTGCATTAGAAACTGATTTTGGTGCTAATGCCGAACCGTTTTGGTTAATATATTTCATAATCAAAAATTTTTGTATTTTCTGGAAAGCGTTCCATTCAAAATTTATAATTATTACGTACATGTAACGAAGATGCATATAATAATAATAATAATAATTTATTAGTCTCAGTGCCACATAACTGTAGATGGAGATAAGTTATACAATACATTATTACACATAACAAAATACACAAAGAGACAAAAAAAGAAAAAAGCTAAATACATCTTTATGCCCTGGTAAGTCCGTGACCCCACAGAGATACTCCCGTAAACTATAAAAAACATTCTCGATCCAGTACGCCTTAACTTTATTTTTGAATGCACGAGGAGCGGTGATGCTTTTTATTAAGGCAGGTAACTTATTATATAGTTTTACAAAATCATATTGCGGACTTTTCTCAAAAAATGCTGTTTTGTGTCGCAGCAACGGCAAATTAACACGTCTCGTCTCCTACTGGCTAACAGAGCCCAAAAATCTTTTTCGATTTCCGTTGACAAACACCACAGGATCCACCAGGACTAATACTAGACATAGAACTAGAAACATCCGAGTTTAGCTGTGCATTAGAAACTGATTTTGGTGCATTAGAACCGTTTTGGTTAATATATTTCATAATCAAAAATTTTTGTATTTTCTGGAAAGCGTTCCATTCAAAATTTATAATTATTACGTACATGTAACGAAGATGCATATAATAATAATAATAATAATAATAATTTATTAGTCTCAGTGCCACATAACTGTAGATGGAGATAAGTTATACAATACATTATTACACATAACAAAATACACAAAGAAACAAAAAAAGAAAAAAGCTAAATACATCTTTATGCCCTGGTAAGTCCGTGACCCCACAGAGATACTCCCGTAAACTATAAAAAACATTCTCGATCAAGTACGCCTTAACTTTATTTTTGATTGCACGAGGAGCGGTGATGCTTTTTATTAAGGCAGGTAACTTATTATATAGTTTTAGAAAATCATATTGCGGACTTTTCTCAAAAAATGCTGTTTTGTGTCGCAGCAACGGCAAATTAACACGTCTCGTCTCATACTGGCTAACAGAGCCCAAAAATCTTTTTCGATTTCCGTTGACAAACACCACAGCTTTGAGAATATAGATACAAGGGAAGGTAAGAATACTATTATTTTTAAAAATTTCCTTGCAGGATTCGCCACATGCTTTCAATTACGTGCTGGGATTCCTTCTGTAAAGGAATCCCAGCAAGATGTTCTATGGAAAGTGGTCGCCGAACATGAAAATTTACGCAGACTGTTTTCTGTACATTCAAGATTATTCTGTTTCGGGTGCACCAATCCACAAAACGCTCTACAGTGCTACCAACCAACCTATCAAGCTCACTCCGATCACGAGCAGCAATAGCGATAGAGGTCATCTGCATACATCACTACATGAACATTCTCGAAAAAACTTGGTAAACCATTTACAAAAATTAAGAACAGTAAGGGACCCGATATGGAACCCTGAGGTACGCCAAGATTTACAGGTGAGTCCTCCGAGGCTATTTCCGACAGAACCACTCTCAAACTACGACTTGTAACGAAAGAAGCTAACCATTTAAGCAGACTTCCACGAATACCCACATTGTATAACTTTTCCTTGATGAAATGTGGAGGCAACGAATCGAAAGCTCGGGAAAGGTCAAAAAAAAGACCAACCACGTAATTACCCTTGTCAAGGTGTTCATAGACATATGAAAAGAAATCGACAGTAGCGGTCTTAGTTGATAAGCCCCTTCGAAATCCGTGCTACGATCGACACATTACTCGAAATGCATCAAAAAAATACAACAATCACTGCTTAACAACGCTCTCGAATATTTTTGAAAACACGCCACAAACAGAAATAGGCCTGTAGTTCTCAATACTATGCGCATCACCCTTTTTGAAAACAGGCATTACCCTAGCCAACTTCAGTAAGTCAGGAAAAACCCCTAACTCAATTGGCCGATTCAATATCTTGGCCAAAGGCACGCATAAGCTATCACACAAATTTGACGCATTCAATAGTAACATCATCCCATCCAACAGCTTTAACATTTTTCAAGCCTTTAATAGCATCCAAGACCTCTGTATCCGTAACGGGAGCAAAATACAAAGAAGAGCCCACACAGTCACCCAGCGTACAAGATTGTGACAAAGATGACCCGTAAGTAGCCACAAATCTGTCCTGAACTACAGATGAAAAATATTCGCCAAAATGATTGCAATACTCTGACACATCATCTATCAACCTGTCATCAACAGACATCACCACAGAACTACTATGCGGATGACGCCCCAATTGCTCGTTGATGCAACACCACAGCATTCTACATTTGTTTGAAGAATTATTAATTTTATTTACTAAAAAATCTGTCTTTGCCTGGTTAATTAAATCTCTATATGTTCTTTTTTTATTGTTATATTCCGCTCGAAGCTCCGAAAAATCATTTGTTAGTAACCAATTAGTGCTGTTTTGACACACCCTAGCAATCTTTTTCTAGCTTTTGATATCTTTGACTCTCTCAAAAACATCGAAATATATTATTTTCAATGTTTCGATTTTGATTAAGTATCCTACAAATATTTGTAGTGTTTTAGAACCAGTTTGGTCACTACCAATCAGTATATCCCATAATCATTTTCTTTTTGCATTTTCCTAAAGAAATCTCATTCACTCTAAGAAGCCTTTTCTAGGTTTTTCAACTTAAGAGCTCTTTCAAAATTAAGCTTTTCAACATTGATTAAGTATCTCAGAAGTGCATTTAGCGTATTAGAACCATTTTGATCAAGACCAATCAATATACTTCAGAACTAAAAATTTTTGCATTTTCTAGTACTAAAACTGCTATCAGTTTATGTTAGAAGACATAAGACATAGACATGTTAGAAGTTTTTTAAAA
The DNA here is from genome assembly GCA_036711965.1 of Onthophagus sagittarius. Lineage (NCBI taxonomy): Eukaryota > Metazoa > Arthropoda > Insecta > Coleoptera > Scarabaeidae > Onthophagus > Onthophagus sagittarius. The sequence goes on along the minus strand of JASERS010000002.1, from coordinate 12,407,261 downwards.
AATCTTAAAATTACGAATATTGATTATTTTTCCCACCAGCAATCTCGTAGGTTGCAATTGCATTCATGGTTACATGTAGGGAGAATTGGGTATTTGTGTATCGGGTGTTTCGATCGGATTGGCTGATGGCGACCACGTGACGCCAAGACCTTCGCCAATCAGAGCGAAGTACCCGATACACAAATACCCAATTCTCCCTCACATAAAAGGCAGCTCCAGTTTGGCATATTTTTTGTTTATCATAACTTCCCTTGACGTCGGAACTTAATATTCATTATCGCCAACCGGCAGCAAAAGTATACTTTATTGTATCCATTTGCGGCAGCAAAGTGACACCTTTGACATGACACCTGAACGACTTGCCACTAGACTACTGACCTTCTATATTAAATTAATCTTTGCCGATGTATATTAATAAAACAAACCGTTTGTCATATATTTTGACATTTGCCAAAATATGTGGCTTAAATACTGCAAGTTACAGAATCTTTATATCTTAAATTTTGCGGTTGACGCTAAATTGTTGCATGCACCACGCCAGCAAAGTGTTTTTATCGAACTCGTCTCGCTCGCTCGACTCTTAAGCTCAGGCTCGTTCGATAAAACAATTTTGTGTTTTAATTTTACACTGCTTCTTGATGCGAAAAAATACCGTTCAAGCGAAGCAATGGCTTGAAAAGGGTTATGGGGACTCCGCTCCATCGGAAACAACAATAAAACGTTGGTTTGCTGACTTCAAACGTGATCGTAGAGACACCGACGATGCAGAACGCAGTGGACGTTCAAATGAGGCGGTAACACCAGAAAACATAAAAAAATCCACAAAATCGTTTTGAATGATCGAAAGGTGAAGTTGCGTGAGTTAGTTGACATCGTAAAGATATCAAAAGAACGTGTTGGCTTTATATTGCATGAGCATTTGACTATGAGAAAGCTATGTTCAAAGTGACCAAAAACAAGAACGTGTTGATCCGTGTGTGTAACTGGTGAACCTCGTCCAAAGCGCCCGAAAACACAATAATCGGTTAGAAAGGTTATGGCCTCGGTATTTTAGGATGTGCGTGGTGTAATATTCATCGACTATCTTGAGAAAGGAGATACCATCAACAGTGAATATTATATAGCGTTATTGGAGCGTTTGAAGGCCGAAATTGCAAAGAAACGACTGCATATGGCAAAGAAAAAAATTTGTTTCATCAATACAAGGCACCGTGTCACAAGTCAATCAAAACAATGGCAAAACTACATGAATCGAACTTCGAATTACTCCCACATCCACCGTATTCGCCAGATTTGGCTCCCAACGACTACTGGCTGTTCGCAGACTCAAAAAAATGCTCGCCGGTAAGAAATTTCGCACCAATGAGGAGCTTATCGCTGAAACTGAAGACTATTTTGAGGCAAAAGATCGTTTTACAAAAGTGGTATTGAAATGTTAGAGCGGAGCTAGAATGATTGCGTTGCGTTGCTCTTGATGGAGATTACGTTGATGAATAAGGCTAATTTTGAACCAAAAAAACCGTGTTTTCTTTGTTAGGCCCGGGACTTTTCAGCCCATGTGTTACTGACTTCTGCTACTAAGAACTAACATTCCTCGGAAGAATCACGGGCTTCGGTTCCCTCGGTCCGTATAATTGAAAAAAAATCTTTAATTGACGAAAAACGTTTTAGGTTTTGTTAAGATGCTAACCCCTCGATGATAGAGAAACCAGGGACACTCGACGAAAAGTTGATAAATTGTCTGCAGTGAGAAAAGTTTATACACTGTTTATTGCGAACTTTCAAAAGCATTTTGAATTAGGAAAAAATGTCACTGTAGATGAAATGCTACCCGGATTTCGAGGCAGATGTTCGTTTAGACAATATATACCATCGAAACCCGCCAAATATGGTATAAAATTATTTTGTTTAAGTGATGCAAAATTATATTATACGAGCAATATGGAAATATATTGTGGACAACAACCGCTCCTTTTAGAACTGCAAATTCTGCAGATTGCATTGTTATGCGATTGTCTACACCAATTCTTGGATCTGGTCGAAACATCACTGCAGACAATTGGTTCACCAGTCTTAAATTAATAAAACAATTAAAACAAAATAACATTTCTTTTGTAGGTACAATTCGAAAGAACAAGCGTGAACTTCCGCCAAGTTTTGTATAGGCGAAGAACAGAAATTGCTTTAGCAGTATGTTTGGCTATACAAGTTATGGGACACTTGTATCGTATATTCCAAAAAAGGTAAATCTGTTCTTCTGCTATCTAGTCTACACGTAATCTGTGATGAAGAACAAGCGAAACCAGAAATAATTTCATTCTATAATAAAACCAAATCTGGCGTAAATGTCGTGGATAAATTTTGCACCAACTACAACGTTAGTAGGTCAACGTGAAGGTGGCCAATGGTAATATTTTACCACATGATGAATATGGCAGCGGTAAATGCCAGAGTTATATTTCTGTGCAACAAGAATAATGAATGCATATCAAGAAAAGACTACCTACAAACATTATCAAAAGGTCTTTTAGAAGAACAATTAAAAATTAAGGCACAAATTTTAAGTCTCCCATTAGCAATCCAAAATTTGCTAAAAAAATATAAAGCAAAGAAACGACGCTGTCAACCATGTTTCAGTGATAGAACCTCATCGGGATTACCTTGTGTCTAAAAAAACATTCGAAAATTATATGCGAAGATTGTTTCAACGAAGCAGACTCGTAATTAATCGTAATAAATATATATGAATTAATATATATTTTTGTATATTTTGTAATTTTTATATATTTATTATATATTAATCAAGCAGTTTTTGCTTGAACAAAAAACTAATAGAAAGTATAGACTAACAAACAGACTTTAATTGACAAAATAAGTAAATTTACTGTATATTTGTTTTATATAATATAAAACAAAATTAAAAATGGCTTCTTAGGTTTGAAGCAGAGAATCAGTCGTCACGGAGATTCTGGTTTCTCGGGTTCTCCCAGGATTCTGCACTGGCGTCGCGTAACCTGTCGATTTCACATTTCTTTCAATTACTTTGCTCGCGTTAAAGAATCGGAAAAATTTTATTTTGAAAAACTATTATCGAAATTCGACATACAGATTTATTACGCACAGTTCAGTGCAAAATACATTGTAATCCGTCCAGCCGTTTTCGAAAAACAGCATTCTCTTAAATCGCGAAACTTTGCAGAATATGAAAAAAATAAAATGTGCCCCATATGCAGAACATATTAAGCTATCAACTGTTGAAATATCAAATTTTTTCCTGTTACTGTAGAGTGTCGATTATCCGAATTAATTGGGACCAAAGTGGGTTCGGATAAACGATTTTTCCGGATAATCGATTAGATAGAAATATGTATTTATTTTTTAATTGAATTAAAAAAAAACATTTTGGAAAAGAAATATTTTTTATATTCTAATCAACTTTAATACATAGTAATTAATTACTACCTAATTTTACAAAATAATCATTTAATTTTCTTTGAATTAATTTCTGTCCTCTTTTCTTGACAGCTAAGTCGCGCATCCTCTTTAACATAAGTAACTACACTGGGACTGGAACTACACTCTTCTTGACGCTCATAACGACACATTGCTGTTTCCAACGCAGGAGAAGCTTCTTCATTACTTGGTCCACTTTGTACTTGTTCTAGATCTTCATCGCTTTCACTAGCATCAGAATGCTGCGTATTACTCGCCAAAATTTCATCGTGACTTAAAATTTGAAAGCCAGGATCCTTTTCATTAGCCGCCTACCACAGTTGGACAACTTCTTTATCGCATTCTTGAAATCCGGGAATGTTTGCACAAATTTCTATAATTTCATTAACACCTTCCTCCACTTCTTCATTGCTGTTTATAGTCCCCAATAATTTATGCCACGCATTTTTAAGATTCTGTTGTGTTAAATTATTCCAAGAATCAGCGATCATATAGCCACACTCTTTAAGGTTTAGTTTTTTTGTAAATGCGATCACACCTTCTTCATCTTCAGCAAATAACAAACGACGTAACATTTGTTTTCTGTACATTCTTTTCAGCTTTTCTATAACACCTTGGTCCATTGGCTGGAGAAGTGCGGTAACATTAGGTGGTAAGTAAATGACCTTATAATTTTCATCAATTGAATTTAGTTTACCCAATTCCGGGTGTGAGGGGGAATAAAGTTGCTGTGTACCAGTCCATAAAAACCTCACGATTCATCCAAGCGTTCTTCTGGCTTTTGTAGCATACTGAAAGGCATTTCACATTTTTAAAACATCGAGGTCTAGCAGCTTTTCCTATCATTAACAACGGTAGAGCATGAGTTCCCATGGCGTTTGCGCATACTATTATTGTAACACGCTGTTTACTAACTTTAAACCCAGGAGCAGCTGCTTCACGTTTAGACCCGAGAGACTTTCGGGGCAATGATTACCAATTTAAGCCTGTTTCATCAGTATTGTACACGAGGTCTAGAAAATAACCTTCTTTTTTTAGGAATTCTAAAAATGTTGCTTTAAAATTTTCAGCTGCCTGAACGTTCCCAGATAGAGATTCTCTTTGAATCTCCAATTCTCGTATACCATGCCGAGATTGAAACTTCTTTAACCACCTTGTACTTGCCTTGAAATCTGTTGAACCACCAAGTTTCTTATTCATTTCTAGCACTTTTTCGCACAATAATTGCCCAGAAACAGCTTCTCTCAAACTTCTCTTCTGAACGAACCATAAAAACGTTTTCCTTCTTTTGGATCCCTCTGCACTATCCAAGGTGGACGCGAAATTTAAAATGCAATCCTTGCTATTTTTAATATCAGATACTGTCGATTTACCGACATTGAAAGCTTTCGCAATTGCTACCATACTTTCCCCTTTTTAGCCAACTTATTATTTGAATTTTGGTTTCAATAGATAACGCATTTCGACTTCTTCTCGTGAAGGAATCATATTTCTTTTAAGTTTTGCAGCCTAAAATATCTTAAAGATCTACTCCAGTACGTGCAACGAACTAAACGGAAATTATAAAAATAAGAATCGTTCGAGGCATATTAAAAACCGGAATAGGACTAACAGCTAACGTGCCGACAAAAATACATCGCGACCGGCGCCGTCTCAGGAGGTTCGGATAACCGACGTCCGGATAATCAAGGCTCCACTGTATAGTTTTCGAGAAAAAAATTCATAATGTGACGGTATGTATGGAAATCTCGAAAATCGGGTATGTTTTTATGTTTTACTCGCTATAAAAAAATAACAGGGGCCAAAAATTTTAAAATGTACGGTAGTATAGCACAAATGTCCAATAATTATAACAAAGTTTACTGTAAATTTTTTTGTTCATCCGTTCTAAAGATATCGACCTCTAAACAGACGGGAAGGAATTTTATGCATGTATCTGCTGGATACACGCGCGCCTAACGGAGGGTTAAGGAAATCTAGGGAAATTTCACTAACAAGGGGACCTTACGAGTTCGGCATCACCGATTTTGTTCATATCTGCAGGGATTGAAGATCAGTACTCGAACAACACTTTCCTTAAGCAGTACAATGCAATGCTCAGAAATACTCGAGAAAATCGACTTCAAAGTACCTCAAAATATTTTATCTCCAATAAAATTAAACCATTTAGACCGCGATTCAGACAGACTTTGGACGCTGGCGATGATGCCTAACATTTAGGCATCATATTAAACCTAACCTAACTTTGATCGAACTGTAAATCAACAAAAATATTTGTATATGTTACAAAGTTATTTTAATGAACAACTTGATGAATTCTTAAATTTTATATGGCATCCATTCACAATTTGACAAAATGGTCTATAACACATGGCTAGCACATAGGTCTGATCTTTGAATAATTGATTTAATTTTTGGGGATGATTAAAACAAATTATTTTCAGTGAAATATTAGAAGATGATGCAGAACTATTAAAAAAAAGAATAATAAACTAAAAAAAATAAGAATAATTAGTTAATTTCTGTATTTAGAATAAAAAATTCTCGTGATTTGGTAATTTGAACATATCGGATGCATTATTTATGCTGAGATTCAAAAAACCAATAAGAAATTATGTTATCCTCTTTGTAACTCAATCCAAGGACATACTGTATTACATAAGTATCTGATTACTGATGTGAGTCACTGTGATTGAAAGAAAACGGATAAAATTGCAGCTGTTTTAAAAAAATCGGTTATTTTTAGGACGGCTACATTTTATTGTGTATTGATTATAATCCCGAGCAACCTATATTCTGGCAGATATCGAAGGTGATTAGCGCAAATACAGTAACTTGGTCTATTCGCAAACATCGATGTTGTCTCTATGGAATGATCGTTGATAAAATATCCGATTTATCACAGGAAGTCGGTTTTATAACAGCTTTTATTGTTCGTCGCTAAAAAGAAATTTTACCATCCTCTTACTTTATATACATAATAAGATATATTGAGAGATTATAAACATAAAAAGTCGTAATAAAAATCGTTGTAATCGCATTCTTCGGTCAAGTTATTTCCACATCGCCAATATAACGGAATGCGTTATTTTAAAAAATTACTTCGTAAGTCGAAGGGTCATAAACTATTGATGATCGCGCCACTTTCACCGTCACCTTCCGCGTCCAATTCGATAATATTACACAAGGTGAAGAAAAATTGTGGTACACCCACGAGATACGAAATAAAATGTAAAATACGACCAAGAATTTTTCAGGGAATGCCACGAAATCAGTAATTGGCGAGATTCTCAGGATATGAAATATTATTCTCTTCCACGTTTATTCTTGGAAACATAGATGTTGAAAGCAACATGAAAATTTGATGAATTTCATTACTTACAAAAACTCGGTGGTAAATCCAAAGGAACTGTGTTTAATTTTACTGATATCACTCAAAAAGGAGTGGTTATCTTAAGAATAGCATAGTATGGAAAAACCCATACAATAGGTGAAGAATTGCCTGCTAAACGATTTGATATATCACTATCAAATGATACCGTTTGGCGTAGAATGTTACGGCATTCACCGTGCAGAATATGTTAATAGAAGAGTTAGTGATCTTTATGCAATTTAACTCGATGAAAGCACGGATGTTATAGTTTATGCACGATATTTATACAAGTTTGAAATTAAAGATAATTTTTTTACTGAAGATGATATATTTAAGAATTTGAATGACTTTTTTTGGGAAAATGACCTAGCTTGAAAGAATTTTTTGTTGAATTTTCTTCTGATGGTACTCGAGTAATGACTGAAATGTATGGAGGTGTAGTCAGTAAAATGAAATTTGTTACAGAAAATTACGTTTTTACGAATTGTGGAATTCACAGAGAAACTTTCGTGCTGAAGTGCATTGCAGATGACTTTAAGAATGTTCTTCAAGAAGCTGTCAAAATAGTGTATTATGTAAAATTTCGTGCACTGAACTCTTTGTTTATTTTCAAAAGTATTTCAAAACACGATACGAATAATAAACGTGAGGTTATGTATTTCAAAACAAACAGTTATAAAGTTAATGAAAAATGGAAAAAAATTGTAAATCCTGCAAGAAGAAGGTCAATGCACCAGTGGGATGTGAAATTTGCAATTCCTACTACCACCCTAGTTGTGCGTTACAAGCAAAAGTAATGAATAAGGAAAATAAAATGATTTGTTGTAAACCGCGCGATGGAAGTGAGGTTAAGGAAGATAAAGTTTATGAAACATCGAAACTTGTGGATGAAGTAAAATTAATACATATAGTGAAGCAACTCTTAAGCGAAGCCCTTAAACCCTTTGAGGAAAAAATACTCAGAGATATAGAGGATCTTAAAAAATCAGTTCAATTTATGTCAGATTCTTTTGAGGATCAAAAAAAGGTGTCTGAAAATTTGTTTGAGGAAGTGACGCTTTATAGAGATGAAAATCGTATATTAAAGAAAAGATTGGAAATACTGGAACAAAAAGCAAATAACCAAGAGCAAATAGAACGACAAAGGAATATTATTGTTTCTGGTGTACCGATCCAAGAAAATGAAGATACAAAAGAAGTTGTGTGTAAGGTTTTTGGGACAATGACGCTGAATATACCTATGAATAAAATAACGGACTGCTTTAGAGTTAAACAGAAGAGGGAAGGACCTATCGTTGTCAAATTCTTAGAAGAAAGCCTGAAAATGCAGGTTTTCAAAAAGGTTAAAGAACTTAAAGGTATCAAAGTTGGTGAGTGTGGACTGAATGGAAAAACTGGAAATATATTCTTTAATGAAGATCTTACTATTGCGAATCAGAGACTTTTTAAAAGTACACGTGATTTTAGAAAAGAAAATAACTTTGCAGCAGCGTTCTGTAGAAATGGTAAGATTTACCTTCGCAAAACATTTAAGGATCAGTCTATCAGAATAAGATCTGAACAAGATCTTACTATATAAACTTACTTCATAAAATTAAAATATTAAGTACAAAAATTAGAATTAATGTATATATGTCTAGATCGTAACAGAAATGGATGAAATATTTAATATCTTGTACATAAATATAAGAAGTCTAAGAAATAAAGTTGATGACTTGATGGAGATTGTAAATAAGCATGATTTTGAAATTCACATAATTGCACTTACTGAAACATGGATTTATCCTAATGAGGTGGAATATTTTAATATACCAAATTATAACGTTGTCCATCATTGTAGAGATTCAAGGGGAGGAGGGGTGAGTCTGTTTATAAAAGACAATTTGGAGTATGATCAGAGACATATTCGAGAAATGGAAATTGAGGACTGTAACATACTTTGTGTTTGTCTTACTAAAGTTAATTGCGTAATTATAAATATCTATAGAGCGCCCAGAAACAAAGCTGACGTTTTTTTAGCACAAATAGATAAAATTATGGAAACTCAGAAGTCTCCTTGTATTATTTTGGGAGAATTTAAATTTACTCAGTGAAACTGATACGATTAGAGAGTATAGAAATATTATCGAAATGAACACATTTACAATACAGAATATTCTTACTACTGAGAATGCTACAAGGCGTTTGCCTTGTAGCATAGTAGCTTTTTTCCGTTTGGAAAAAACAGCTACTATTTTAGATCATGTTTTAATGAATAAAAACCTCTACTGTGATATAACCCTTACGGATCATGTGATATAAGATCATAAAGTTATGTATATTAAATTAAACAAAGTAATTGAAAAAAAAACTAAAGAAGTTATCAATAAAACTAAATTGCTGAAAGGAAAATGGAAAGAACTAATTCAAGTGAAATTGCAACAGGAAGAAATAACTTCCTTTGGAAAATTAGCAGAAATAATAACAAAAACAAAAATTGAGTGTACAAAGGAAAGTAGAATAAAAGTATCCAACAACAACTATTGGATAAATACTGAGTTTATTGAGAAAATAAAACAGAGAGATAATTCATATAAGCGATGGAAATTAATAAGAAACTCAGAAACCGAAAGACATTTTAAAAATTTAAAGAATGTGGTAAATAATATGAGAAGAAAATTAAAGAAGGAGTATGTGGAAAAAACACTTAATGAGGCTGGAACAAACAGTAAAAAAATGTGGAGGGTCCTGAACGATATATGTTTGAAACGATCAAAAAAAAAGGGCAAAATGGGACAAATGAAAAATATGACAGGTGCAGTCATTGAAGATGAGCAACAAATAGCTGAGGAATTTAATACTTATTTTTCTGAAATAGGTAAGAATTTAGCCTCAAAAATTAAACCGGTTCTTAATCACCAGTTTAGAGAAGAAGAAACAAAAGAATCCATCTACTTGGAACCAACTGATTTAACAGAAATTAATTCTATCATAAGGGATTTAAATAATAATAGTTCGCCGGGAGAAGATGGTATTACTAAATCTGATATAGTGCTGCTTTTTGAAGTTTTGGGAGACAAAATAGTGAATATCATTAATGATATCCTGGTTACTGGCCTGTTTCCGAATGAATTAAAAACGGCGAAAATATCCCCTATTCATAAAAAAGGAGCAAAAACAGAACTTGGTAACTATAGACCAATTTCAATCATAAATATATTTTCTAAAATAACAGAAAAAGTAATCAAACACAGGTTAACTAACTTTATACAGAAATTCTTTAACATCGATGCATATCAATACGGATTTCAAAAGAAGGGTAGTACCTTGGGGGCGACAGGGGATTTACTAGAATATATTACAGAAGAACTCGATAAGAAGAGGTATGTTTTGACAGTGTTTATTGACCTACAAAAGGCATTTGATACTGTGGACATAGATATTTTACTCAATAAATTAGAAAAAATGGGAATGCGAGGCATTGCAAAAGACCTCTTCCCGTCATATTCTAAGGACCGTAAGCATTATACTCAAATCAATAAAACCAAGAGTAAAAAAAAAGCCTAAGTATTGGAGTAGCTCAGGGATCAGTACTTGGTCCTTTGCAATATTTATTATACATTCAAAACTTAAAGTATCTACAACTTCAAGCGAGATATTTTGTGTTTGCTGATGACACCGTCTTGGTTATATCATCAAGTAATATAAAGGAACTTGAAAAGGTGGCGAACGACGACTTAAATCTGTATTATACATGGCTGTGCTATAATAAATTATCGGTGAACGTTAATAAAACGGTATATATGATTATTAAACAAAAAAATAAACAAAAAAGTGATATTAATGTGTTTCTCAATGGAGAAAAACTAAAAGAAGTGCAAACGTACAAATACTTAGGTTTAAATTTGACAAATGATCTCAATTGGAATGTACATGTGAATGCTATCATTAAAAAAATTGTGCCAATGGTTTAGTGCAATAAAAAGGTGTACGGATTGCTTAAATAAAAACTCTAGGCGTTTACTCTATAATAGCTTTATACTGCCACAAATTAGATATTTAATTCCCTGCTGGGGAGGTCTTCCGCTTTACCAGTTAAATAAATTACAAAGAACGCAGAATAAAGCAGTAAAATCTATCTTTCAGTTGAACTATTGTATGTCAACTGATCTTGTGTATGAAATGGAAAATATATGGATCTTGCAGAAAATTCGGACTTATGAGCAAATAAAATATATATATTCTATAAAAAACAAACTAATAAAGACTAATATAAATACAAAACAAGTTAAGAACTGGCATGAATACAGCACCCGGAATGCAAATGATTTTAGAAATAAATTTTGTAGAACAACGACAGCACAGAGATCACCATTATATCTTGGTATTAAAGCATACAACAGTGTTCCGATAATAATAGTGGAGGCAAGGACAATGAAAAAATTAGTTTATAATCTGAAAATGTTTTTGAAGTGAATGAGTGTTGATCTGTTTCTGGTGGCTTTGCATTTTTGATGATTTTCATTTTCGTTTTTTATACATAACCTATTGTGATTTTTTTTGCTTATATATAATTTTTGTATATTAAGGCTTCGATACCAGTGACATTCACTGTTTTGGAGTCAGTTAAAAAAAAAAAAAAAATTATTTTCAGTGAAATATTAGAAGATGATGCAGAACTATTAAAAAAAAGAATAATAAATTAAAAAAAATAAGAATAATTAGTTAATTTCTGTATTTAGAATAAAAAATTCTCGTGATTTGGTAATTTGAACATATCGGATGCATTATTTATGCTGAGATTCAAAAAACCAATAAGAAATTATGTTATCCTCTTTGTAACTCAATCCAAGGACATACTGTATTACATAAGTATCTGATTACTGATGTGAGTTACTGTGATTGAAAGAAAACGGATAAAATTGCAGCCGTTTTAAAAAAATCGGTTATTTTTCTCATTAAATTTGCGATAAAAGAACCGAAATTTATTCAAATTCACCCATATTATATAAAAATGTTTATTGATTACAACAAACATCTCTAAAGATATTAATCTTTGAACTTACCTTGTTGATTGACATCTATAGTAAATACAGACCTATTTATTTTGATTAAATTTTTATCTCAACAAAAAAAGCACAAAAAAAAAGATAATAAAAAATTGTTAAAACAACCATAAACATTAATCAAACAGCCGAAATGATCTAAGATAACCAAAAATCAATAAAAAAATGTATCTCCTCATGTAATCTAAGAATTTATCAGTTTTTTATCCATCAAAAATTAATAATACTTACTATTATTTCCTTGCGGAGCTTGATCTGGAGCATGCAAACTCGTTGTAAGGAAATGAATAACATCATGATCATCTGCCAAACCCCCAGTTGCGGCGGAAACCCCAAAGAAACCATTTTTAGGAAGGTGAACGTTTTCAGCGCGGAAACACACCTCATAATCCTTCTCGTTGTTGGTCATTCCATTATGGAATAATAATGTGAGAACATTTTGAGCATATTCAATTTTTGCGCGAGTTGGATAAGGTTTATTTCTAAAATCTCGTAAACAACCGGCTAAAAGTTGGGTTGAGCCATCTCTAATAAATAAGAAAAATATGTAAATATTAAAAATTAATTAAATTAAATTAAAAGATTACTGTTTGTGATCAAAAACTTTTGTCCCATCATTAAGTACCGCCATTATGTAAGGGTTATTGTGTTTGTTATCGTTGTCGAATGAATCAAAGAAGACCCCCAATCCAATCCATTTATCGGACGATCCGAAAACCTCCCCATCGTAACTTCCTTTATTTTGGGTGTACCAAAATGCCTAAAATTTATTAATTAATTAAGATTGTTTAGAATTTAATAAACAATTTTGATACTTACTAATCCATCGGCTCCGACCCTTCCTCTCCCGGTGACTCTAAACGCGATATCTACCTCCCAATAATCGAAATTAATCGGGTTCTTCGTCCAAATCGCCCCTTTTTGGCTCCTTAACGAAGGGGCCACTCTCACATTTTCAGCGCTAGCAATCGCGTCTAAAATTAAAAACAAACAACGATTCTTTAAAAGATTAAAACGATTAATTAAAAATTAATAAACATTTTCATTCATAATTTGTTAAAAAAATCTCGTTCCAACCATCTGGATTTGGAGGTTATATACGTGTCAAAATTTGAAGGTAACGACGCATTAATTTCGGACGTACGTTACTATATCCTTCTCTTTCTAATTGTATCGTTGCGATAAAGACGGAGATGTTTAACGTACGTCGGGGAATAGACGACAATTTTACATACGTGTACCGAAATTTCGTACTTACTTCCACCGTACTCCCAAAACGGTACGCTGCCGTCTTTTTGCGCCAAATACGGCGGTTTAAACGAATATTTATACTCGAATCTCCTGTGCAGCAAATTCCCATTCACCGCACCGCACAAAACCGTAAAAATACACACTAAAATTGGATAATTTAAATTGTTCATCTTCTGCATGTTTACAACACAACACCGGCGCTGCCAACTGTTCACCCCGCCGGCCGATAAACGGAACTAATCTTGTTGCTTGGTGTTTTTTTCACGGGCCCATAAAACGGGGAGGAGATATTATGAGTATTTTTAAAATAACTTAATTGAATTGATTGCATGACGTGTTTTTTCGTACATTAACGTGGAGACGTGATAATATTTATTTATTTCGTAAAATTTAATAAGATAATTTTTTATTAGACACTTATGAAGTTAGATTACAATTTTGACAGATTTGTTTTTAGGTTAAGTTAAATGTCAAAGAGACAGATGCCAAAAATTTTAATTCTTTAAAAAAATAATTTTTTTTCTTTCTTAAATGTTAATGGTGTAGGAGTACATATTTTTAAAAAACGACCTTGTCCTATAGATACAGCGAAACTTTTTCTTGTTACAGCAATTTATTTAGTAGGTCTGAATGAAGAAAGATGTTGAACGATATTAGATGAAAGAAAAAAGGCCAAGTCGAGATCACGACAGGTTGAAATGGTCAATCTCCGGCGAATGCCGCCTTTTAAATTGGTGGGTGAATGGAATTTGGTATTAAAGCCAAGATCCTATCTCGTCCAAATCTTTTTCTTAAGTGGTTCATGTAGTGTTGAGATTACTTGAAATTTATTTAAAAGTTATAAGTTAAAAGGGGAATAAAATGGAAAGTTGTTTATTTTTGGGATTTTTAATCCTTGCATTTTGTAAGTTTTTAATTCAAAATTTTATCAATAACCTTTAAAAGATTATTTATTGGTTTTGTTTTTATTTAAAAAAAAACGCATCGTTATCTTTTAATTGATATACATTTTAATTAGAATAATGGGATTTACGGGTTATTTTTATAAACTAAATTGAAATAATTGTGTTATTCTTAAACTGAATGAATTCTACATTAAAAATCAAGATCAAAAATGTATATAAAATCTGGTCTGAAAATACAACCCAAGGGCAGTAAAGATAACACTCTGAATGTCTTTTTTTAAGGATGTATCAAAAACGGAAAGGTTTAAAATCCCAAAATTTGAACATTTTTATGTAATGAATAAGATAATCAAAAAAAGAAAAATAAATTATGTATAGGGTACGAAATAACTGGTAGAGGGTGCGAAATAACTGGTAGAGGGTGCGAAATAACTGGTAGAGGGTGCGTTTAATTATCAGTTATTAGTTATTATTATTAGTAGTATATCTCACGATCCATAAATTGTAAAGAACCATCATTTTGTTATTTAGTGAAACATAAAAGTTCAATCAAGCAAATTTCCTAGATTCCTGTTTTTCCTAATTTCCTGTTGAATACAGTTCAAATTTGATGGCCGAATAGGCTGTATTCGGTAGAAGGTTACTAAAATTTGATACTGGAAGACTGGATACTACCTCTAAATGACGTGATGCTATTTCCAAAAAAGTTAATATTACTTCCAGAAGACCTGAAATGTTTTCAGAAGACTGATACCGCTTCTAGGAGACTTGAAATGTTTCTTTACAATGCTTTTAGAAGTCTTGAAATGCTTTGAGAAGACTTAATGTTGTTAACACCAGATACTACCTCTAGATGATTTGGTACTGTCTCTAGAAAAGTTGATATTGTTTCTGGAAAACTTGAACTATTTCCAGAAGACTGATACTGCTTCTAGAGTTACTGCTTCTAAGACTAAAAAGGTTTCCAGACAATTTACAATGCTTCCAAAAGACTTGCAATGCTTCCTCATGGCTTGATATTACATCTAGAATACTTGAAATGTTTCCAAATGACTTACAATGCTTTCAGAAGACTTGATGTTACTGTTAGAGGACTTGAGATGCTTCCAGAAAACTTGATTTTGCATCTAAAAGACTTGATTTGTTACCAGAAGACTGGATTCTTCCTCTAGATGATTTGGTACTGTCTCTAGAAAATTTCATATTGTTTCCGGAAAACTTGAACTGTTTCTAGAAGACTGATACTGCTTCTAGACTTACTGCTTCTGAGACTAAAAATGTTTCCAGATGACTTACAATGCTTCCAAAAGACTTGGAATGCTTCATTATGACTTGATATTGCATCTAGAAGACTTGAGATGTTTCCAGAAAACTTGATTTTGCATCTAAAAGATTTGATTTTTTACCAGAAGATTGGATACTTCCTCTAGATGATTTGGTACTGTCTCTAGAAAAGTTGATATTGTTTCTGGAAAACTTGAACTATTTCCAGAAGACTGATACTGCTTCTAGAGTTACTGCTTCTAAGACTAAAAAGGTTTCCAGACAATTTACAATGCTTCCAAAAGACTTGCAATGCTTCCTCATGGTTTGATATTACATCTAGAATACTTGAAATGTTTCTAAACGACTTACAATGCTTTCAGAATACTTGATGTTACTGTTAGAAGACTTGAGATGCTTCCAGAAAACTTGATTTTGCATCTAAAAGATTTGATTTGTTACCAGAAGACTGGATTCTTCCTCTAGATGATTTGGTACTGTCTCTAGAAAATTTCATATTGTTTCCGGAAAACTTGAACTGTTTCTAGAAGACTGATACTGCTTCTAGACTTACTGCTTCTGAGACTAAAAATGTTTCCAGATGACTTACAATGCTTCCAAAAGACTTAGAATGCTTCATTATGACTTGATATTGCATCTAGAAGACTGGAGATGTTTCCAGAAAACTTGATTTTGCATCTAAAAGACTTGATTTTTTACCAGAAGATTGGATACTTCCTCTAGATGATTTGGTACTGTCTCTAGAAAAGTTGATATTGTTTCTGGAAAACTTGAACTATTTCCAGAAGACTGATACTGCTTCTAGAGTTACTGCTTCTAAGACTAAAAAGGTTTCCAGACAATTTACAATGTTTCCAAAAGACTTGCAATGCTTCCTCATGGCTTGATATTACATCTAGAATACTTGAAATGTTTCCAAACGACTTACAATGCTTTCAGAAGACTTGATGTTACTGCTAGAAGACTTGAGTTGCTTCCAGAAAATTTAATTTTTCATCTAAAAGACTTGATTTGTTACCAGAAGACTGGATACTTCCTCTAGATGATTTTGTACTGTCTCTAGAAAATTTTATATTGTTTCCGGAAAACTTGAACTGTTTCCAGAAGACTAATACTGCTTTTAGACTTACTGCTTCTAAGACTAAAAACGTTTCCAGACGATTTACAATGCTTCCAAAAGACTTGCAATGCTTCCAGATGACTTAATATTGCATCTAGAAGACTTGAAATATTTCCAAACGATTTACAATGCTTTCAGAAGACTTGATATTACTGTTAGAAGACTTGAGCTGCTTCCAGAAAATTTGATTTTGCATCTAAAAGACTTGATTTGTTACCAGAAGACTGGCTACTTCCTCTAGATGATTTGGTACTGTCTCTAAAAAATTTGATATTGTTTCCAGAAAACTTGAACTGTTTCCAGAAGACTCATACTGCTTCTAGACTTACTGTTTCTAAGATTAAAAATATTTCCAGATGACTTACAATGCTTCCAAAAGACTTGCAATTCCTCCGGATAACTTGATATTGAATCTAGAAGACTTGAAATGTTTCCAAATGACTTACAATGCTTCCAGACGACTTGGAATGCTTTCAAGAGACTTGATGTTACTGTTAAAAGACTTAACATGTTTCCAGAAAACTTGATTTGGCATCTAAAAGACTTGATTTGCTACCAGAAGACTGGACACTTTCTCTAGATGACTTGATACTGTTTCTAGAAAATTTGATATTGCTTCCAAAAGACTTGAAATGTTTCCAGAAGGCTGATATTGCTTTTAGAGGACTTAAAATCCTTGCAATGCTTTCAGATGACTTGATATTGCATCTAGAAGACTTGATACTCCATCTAGAAGACTTAATACTCCTTCTAGAAGACTTGATACTCCTAGAAGACTTGATATTGGTTCTAAAAGACTTGATGTTGCGTCTGGAAGACTTGACATGCGTCCTGAAGACTAATTTATTTGATACCGAGCGTATTTTCATTGCAAATTAACAGGTGGTAGAGAAATCCTGCCGGATATTTTAGTTTCTTCTTAATTTCGAGACTTTTTAGTGCTCCCAGATTAATCATTTCTTTGATGAAATCCTAGGACGAACCCTGGACCAAATACCGAGACTGGACACCCCAGACAAAACATATTAGTTATAGTAACAGTTATATCTGTTACATTCATAACAGTTGTACCATTTATCATTTGCTTTCTTTAAAGAATGTAATAATGAAAATTAATTATCGACATATAACAAAGTTTTTGGATCGTAATCCCATCGTCAACGGCCACGTAGACGTCCAACAATGCTTCCAGAAGACTTGCAATGCTTCCAGATAACATGACATGGTATCTAGAAGACTTGATCTACTACCAGAAGATTGGCTACTACCTCTAGATGATTTAATGCTGTTTATAGCAATCTTGATATTGCTTTCAGAAGACTTGAAATGTATCCAGACGATTTTTAATGCTTCCAGACGGCCTACAATACTTCGAGAAGACTTGCAATACTTTCAGATGACATGACATTGTATCTCAAAGACTGGATCTGCTACCAGAAGACTGGGCATTGCATCTTGATGATTTGGTGCTGTTTGTAGAAAACTTAAAATTGCTTCCAGAAGAGTTGAAAAGTATCCAGACGATTTTTAATGCTTCCAGACGGCCGCCAATGCTTCTAGAAAAATTACAACGATTCCAGATGACTTTTTTCAATGATTCCAGATGACCTACAATGCTTTCAAAAGACTTGCAATTCTTCCAGATGACATGACATTGCATATAGAAGACTTGATTTTCTACCAGAAGACTGGATATTGCCTCTAGATGATTTAATGGTGTTTTTAGAATACTTGATATACCAATACCTCACTTTGCGTTGGGGTTACGTTCCAAACAACACGGTTACGAAAATACATTTTTTTAAAAAGACAATTGAACAAAGTAAACATTAAAAAACAAAAATAATATAACATTTTATTATACAGGGTGTCTCACGTAACTGGTTAATTAGAACTTTTTTGGGTTACACTATTCGTAGAGGCTTGAAATTTTGGTAACATGGGTTGTTCCAAAATTCCGATCTATTAATCTAAAATATTTTCAAGATGGCCACCACTTCCGGTCTACCGGAAATAGACCTCAACTTCGTTATTTTAAATGGAATGCTATAGATTTTATTGCTCTATTCAATAGGATTTTGATAAAATGCTCAATATGAAGAAAACTATAGTAAATAGGTATAGCAATGTTTATAGATAATTTGTAGAGAATTAAATTCCCGTTTAGATAGGCTAAAAAGATATGGGGCGTTCCATTTAAAATTTTCGTCTATCTCGCAATTGAATACAGCAAAACGGTAATTCAATTTCTGACCATGCTGTATGAGGTACACTGATGTAACAAATGACAGTCTATTTAACAGCATATGAAGAGTTATCGTACCAATGCAACACGTTTTTGAATTAACGTTGGCTGAGATATGGGCTTGTAAAGAGCATGGTGAGAACTTGTAACTCGAAAACAAAAAACGGTAGGTACCAACAACTGTTATCAAAGTCAACATATTTTCTTACGTGTAATTGAATGGTGTAATAAAAACTATAGCATTCCATTTAAAATAACGAAGTTGAGGTCTACTTCGTTATTCGGAATGAATAACCCATGTTACCAAAATTTCAAGCCTCTACGAATAGTGGAACCTAAAAAAGTTCTAATGAACCAGTTACGTGAGACACTCTGTATAGTAAGAAAAAAAACGTATTCAATTGAAACAAAATAAACTATTCAATTAATTTATGAAAAACAAAACTGTAATTAATCACTGTCTGATCAGTGCATAGTGGCTGTTGTCGTAAGTCGGCTTTCTTTCACAAATAATTGGTTCAATGTTTGCTGAACAGCTTTCTTTTCAACATAAGATAAACTACCTTGTAGTAATTGATATTCGTAGCTACCGCCTGGGACACTTTAAATTTCTTCGCTGTCAGGATAGTTTTTTAAAAAAATCTCCATAGCTTCGTCAATCAAACACAACGCTTTGAAAATTTGTTTGGAGGTTAATTTTTGTTCTTCACTCTCACCTTCTTCATTAGTAAATTGCAATTCCAGTCGCAATAGTTCTTCATTAGAAAATTCTTGGTTGTGCAATTCATTTATGGCAGTCTCCTCCATACCTTCAAAATTGGACACTGTAGCTAAATTAGAAATTTCATCATAAACAGCTGGTGTGCCATCAACTTCTGCAGTACATATTCGGCGAACACATTCAGACCATATTTTGTGCCAAACACCATTCATGCATGATGAATCTTCTCCCACAAATCGGAAATAATTTCTATGGTATGTTTATCTTGTCCACCAGTTTCACTTAAAAAAAGTGTAAATGTTCGTCGAAGGTAATAACTTTTAAAAGTCGATTGTATTAGGCGGCAAAAACACAAATTTTACGTTTTCTGACAACTCATTAACATAGGAGCGAGGCCTTGAAGTTTAAGTTTTCCTTGTTGCAATAAGCTTTAAGGTTTGGAATAGCACAAGTGGAAACCCAGTTTTGAAATAATGATGTTGTCATACATGCTTTTTTGTTTGCTCGCCAGTGGACAGCAAATGTTTCATTCTTGTCAGTATTACTACCAGTACTATTATCGTTGGATACTGCTTTACATATTTTTCAAAAAATTAAAAAAAAATTAAAGACTCGAATCCGAAATAACGCAACCTCGAAAATCTATCGACGCACACTAAAAATTAGTACTAATTAAGCATCGCCACAACTTCGTAAAAATGCAACACGAAATGACACATAGCGAAATATTGGTGTATTCCTTCCAGAATA
This sequence comes from Onthophagus sagittarius, assembly GCA_036711965.1. Taxonomy (NCBI): domain Eukaryota; kingdom Metazoa; phylum Arthropoda; class Insecta; order Coleoptera; family Scarabaeidae; genus Onthophagus; species Onthophagus sagittarius. The sequence goes on along the minus strand of JASERS010000002.1, from coordinate 12,387,114 downwards.
CTTGAAATGTTTCCAGAAAGTTGATACTGCATCCAGAAGACTTGCAATGCTTCCAGACGACTTACAATGCTACTAGAAGACTGGATGCTGTCTCTAGATGATTTGATACTGTTTTTAGAAAACTTGATATTGCTTTCAGAAAATTTGAAAAGATTTCAGACGACTTACAATACTTCTAGACGACTTAAATGCTTCCAGAAGAGTTATAATGCTTCAAAAAGGCTTACCACGCTTCCAGATGACAAGACATTGCGTCTAGAAGACTTGATTTGCTACTAGTAGGTAGCCAAGCTGTTTTAATTTTATTCTTGTTCCTTCTATCATGCTCATGAATATAAAGTAGCACGTACTTGAAAATGTTCCCTGTTATCCGATGCTTCCAGAAGACTTGATATTACATCTAGAATACTTGATTTGTTGCCAAAAGACTGGTAGTGCCTCTAGATGATCTGAAAGTGTTTCTAGAAAACTTGATATTACTTCCAGAAGACTTAAAATATTTCCAGAAAATTACCTTGGTTGTGTCTCATAGTGGAGTGCGGGCGTGTGAAATTTCTGATCGTGACATGATTTTTTGAAGTATAAAATTTAATGTTCATTCAACCAGCTCCAGTTCTCAAAAGAGTTAGAATTCTAGAAAGTATTGATTAAATATCGGTAAGAATAAATATAATTCGTTGCCACAAAATTTAGAGAATAATGATTTTTTATAGACAGTGTAAATGACACTGTTGATTCTTTAACTCCTCTTAATGATATTGTATTTGGAGTACGTGTTTAGATAGTAGTTGCTTTCACGACAGAGACTAGCGGTACACGTGACATTATAAAAATGGATAATTTTATGGACGTTGGTAATGAAGAAAATTTATTTCCACCTTTAAATCATCTGAATTATGTAAATATTTTAAAATTGACTTCGGTTTTGGAAAGTAGATGCTCCATGTTGTAATTGGAAGTATGTTCGTAACAATTTTCCAAAAAATCGATTTTTCAAGAATTTTGAAATTTACTAAAAATATTGGAAACTCCCAATTAAGTTCAGCAGCTCACATCCCAAGCACTAACTGATATATCTCAAAATTGACTTAAGTTTCGGAAAGTAGATGCTTTAATTAGTAATTGAAAGTAATTTCATAACATAATTTTGCAAAAAAAAACGATTTTTCAAGAATTTTTAAAGTTATTCAAAATATTGAACAATTCCAATTAAGTTCAGCAGCTTATATCTCAAGAATTAAGTGAGATATTTTTAAATTGACTCCATTTTCGGACAGTAAATGCTTTAATTAGTAATTGAAATGATTTTCGTAACAATTTACCAAATAATCGATTTTTCAAGAATTTTTAAATTTATTCAAAATATTGGAAAAATCCCAATTAAGTTTAGCAGCTTAAATCTCAAGAACTAAGTGAGATATTTTCAAATTGTATTCATTTTTGGAATGTAGATGCTTCAATTAGTAATTGAAAGTAATTTCGCAACAATTTTCTAAAAAAATTGATTTTTCAAGAATTTTTAAATTTATTAAAAATATTGAAAAATCCCAATTAAGTTCAGCAGCTTATATCTCAAGAACTAAGTGAGATATTTTCTAATTGACTCCATTTTCGGACAGTAAATGCTTTAATTAGTAATTGAAAGTAATTTCATAACATAATTTTGCAAAAAAACGATTTTTCAAGAATTTTTAAAGTTATTCAAAATATTGAACAATTCCAATTAAGTTCAGCAGCTTATATCTTAAGAATTAAGTGAGATATTTTTAAATTGACTCCATATTCGGACAGTAAATGCTTTAATTAGTAATTGAAATGATTTTCGTAACAATTTACCAAATAATCGATTTTTCAAGAATTTTTAAATTTATTCAAAATATTGGAAAAATCCCAATTAAGTTTAGCAGCTTAAATCTCAAGAACTAAGTGAGATATTTTCAAATTGTATTCATTTTTGGAAAGTAGATGCTTCAATTAGTAATTGAAAGTAATTTCGCAACAATTTTCTAAAAAAAATGATTTTTCAAGAATTTTTAAATTTATTAAAAATATTGAAAAATCCCAATTAAGTTCAGCAGCTTATATCTCAAGAACTAAGTGAGATATTTTCAAATTGACTCCATTTTCGGACAGTAAATGCTTTAATTAGTAATTGAAAGTAATTTCTTAACATAATTTTGCAAAAAAACGATTTTTCAAGAATTTTTAAAGTTATTCAAAATATTGAACAATTCCAATTAAGTTCAGCAGCTTATATCTCAAGAATTAAGTGAGATATTTTTAAATTGACTCCATTTTCGGACAGTAAATGCTTTAATTAGTAATTGAAATGATTTTCGTAACAATTTACCAAATAATCGATTTTTCAAGAATTTTTAAATTTATTCAAAATATTGGAAAAATCCTAATTAAGTTTAGCAGCTTAAATCTCAAGAACTAAGTGAGATATTTTCAAATTGTATTCATTTTTGGAAAGTAGATGCTTCAATTAGTAATTGAAAGTAATTTCGCAACAATTTTCTAAAAAAATTGATTTTTCAAGAATTTTTAAATTTATTAAAAATATTGAAAAATCCCAATTAAGTTCAGCAGCTTATATCTCAAGAACTAAGTGAGATATTTTCAAATTGACTCCATTTTCGGACAGTAAATGCTTTAATTAGTAATTGAAATGATTTTCGTAACAATTTACCAAATAATCGATTTTTCAAGAATTTTTAAATTTATTCAAAATATTGGAAAAATCCCAATTAAGTTTAGCAGCTTAAATCTCGAGAACTAAGTGAGATATTTTCAAATTGTATTCATTTTTGGAAAGTAGATGCTTCAATTAGTAATTGAAAGTAATTTCGCAACAATTTTCTAAAAAAAATGATTTTTCAAGAATTTTTAAATTTATTAAAAATATTGAAAAATCCCAATTAAGTTCAGCAGCTTATATCTCAAGAACTAAGTGAGATATTTTCAAATTGACTCCATTTTCGGACAGTAAATGCTTTAATTAGTAATTGAAAGTAATTTCTTAACATAATTTTGCAAAAAAACGATTTTTCAAGAATTTTTAAAGTTATTCAAAATATTGAACAATTCCAATTAAGTTCAGCAGCTTGTATCTCAAGAATTAAGTGAGATATTTTTAAATTGACTCCATTTTCGGACAGTAAATGCTTTAATTAGTAATTGAAATGATTTTCGTAACAATTTACCAAATAATCGATTTTTCAAGAATTTTTAAATTTATTCAAAATATTGGAAAAATCCCAATTAAGTTTAGCAGCTTAAATCTCAAGAACTAAGTGAGATATTTTCAAATTGTATTCATTTTTGGAAAGTAGATGCTTCAATTAGTAATTGAAAGTAATTTCGCAACAATTTTCTAAAAAAATTGATTTTTCAAGAATTTTTAAATTTATTCAAAATATTGAAAAATCCCAATTAAGTTCAGCAGCTTATATCTCAAGAATTAAGTGAGATATTTTTAAATTGACTCCATTTTCGGACAGTAAATGCTTTAATTAGTAATTGAAAGTAATTTCATAACATAATTTTGCAAAAAAACGATTTTTCAAGAATTTTTAAAGTTATTCAAAATATTGAACAATTCCAATTAAGTTCAGCAGCTTATATCTCAAGAATTAAGTGAGATATTTTTAAATTGACTCCATTTTCGGACAGTAAATGCTTTAATTAATAATTGAAATGATTTTCGTAACAATTTACCAAATAATCGATTTTTCAAGAATTTTTAAATTTATTTAAAATATTGGAAAAATCCTAATTAAGTTTAGCAGCTTAAATCTCAAGAACTAAGTGAGATATTCTCAAATTGTATTCATTTTTGGAAAGTAGATGCTTCAATTAGTAATTGAAAGTAATTTCGCAACAATTTTCTAAAAAAAATGATTTTTCAAGAATTTTTAAATTTATTAAAAATATTGAAAAATCCCAATTAAGTTCAGCAGCTTATATCTCAAGAACTAAGTGAGATATTTTCAAATTGTATTCATTTTTGGAAAGTAGATGCTTCAATTAGTAATTGAAAGTAATTTCATAACATAATTTTGCAAAAAAACGATTTTTCAAGAATTTTTAAAGTTATTCAAAATATTGAACAATTCCAATTAAGTTCAGCAGCTTATATCTCAAGAATTAAGTGAGATATTTTTAAATTGACTCCATTTTCGGACAGTAAATGCTTTAATTAATAATTGAAATGATTTTCGTAACAATTTACCAAATAATCGATTTTTCAAGAATTTTTAAATTTATTTAAAATATTGGAAAAATCCTAATTAAGTTTAGCAGCTTAAATCTCAAGAACTAAGTGAGATATTCTCAAATTGTATTCATTTTTGGAAAGTAGATGCTTCAATTAGTAATTGAAAGTAATTTCGCAACAATTTTCTAAAAAAATTGATTTTTCAAAAATTTTTTAATTTATTAAAAATATTGAAAAATCCCAATTAAGTTCAGCAGCTTATATCTCAAGAACTAAGTGAGATATTTTCAAATTGTATTCATTTTTGGAAAGTAGATGCTTCAATTAGTAATTGAAAGTAATTTCGCAACAATTTTCTAAAAAAAATGATTTTTCAAGAATTTTTAAATTTATTAAAAATATTGAAAAATCCCAATTAAGTTCAGCAGCTTATATCTCAAGAACTAAGTGAGATATTTTCAAATTGACTCCATTTTCGGACAGTAAATGCTTTAATTAGTAATTGAAAGTAATTTCTTAACATAATTTTGCAAAAAAACGATTTTTCAAGAATTTTTAAAGTTATTCAAAATATTGAACAATTCCAATTAAGTTCAGCAGCTTATATCTCAAGAATTAAGTGAGATATTTTTAAATTGACTCCATTTTCGGACAGTAAATGCTTTAATTAGTAATTGAAATGACTTTCGTAACAATTTACCAAATAATCGATTTTTCAAGAATTTTTAAATTTATTCAAAATATTGGAAAAATCACAATTAAGTTTAGCAGCTTAAATCTCAAGAACTAAGTGAGATATTTTCAAATTGTATTCATTTTTGGAAAGTAGATGCTTCAATTAGTAATTAAAAGTAATTTCGCAACAATTTTCTAAAAAAATTGATTTTTCAAGAATTTTTAAATTTATTAAAAATATTGAAAAATCCCAATTAAGTTCAGCAGCTTATATCTCAAGAACTAAGTGAGATATTTTCAAATTGACTCCATTTTCGGACAGTAAATGCTTTAATTAGTAATTGAAATGATTTTCGTAACAATTTACCAAATAATCGATTTTTCAAGAATTTTTAAATTTATTCAAAATATTGGAAAAATCCCAATTAAGTTTAGCAGCTTAAATCTCAAGAACTAAGTGAGATATTTTCAAATTGTATTCATTTTTGGAAAGTAGATGCTTCAATTAGTAATTGAAAGTAATTTCGCAACAATTTTCTAAAAAAATTGATTTTTCAAGAATTTTTAAATTTATTAAAAATATTGAAAAATCCCAATTAAGTTCAGCAGCTTATATCTCAAGAACTAAGTGAGATATTTTCAAATTGACTCCATTTTCGGACAGTAAATGCTTTAATTAGTAATTGAAATGATTTTCGTAACAATTTACCAAATAATCGATTTTTCAAGAATTTTTAAATTTATTCAAAATATTGGAAAAATCCCAATTAAGTTTAGCAGCTTAAATCTCAAGAACTAAGTGAGATATTTTCAAATTGTATTCATTTTTGGAAAGTAGATGCTTCAATTAGTAATTGAAAGTAATTTCGCAACAATTTTCTAAAAAAATTGATTTTTCAAGAATTTTTAAATTTATTAAAAATATTGAAAAATCCCAATTAAGTTCAGCAGCTTATATCTCAAGAACTAAGTGAGATGTTTTCAAATTGATTTCATTTTCGGAAAGTTGATTCTCCAATTAGTAATTGAAAGTAATTTTAAAACAATTTTCCAAAAAATTGATTAGTCTAATTACAAAGTTAATATCATACACTAGAAAAAATATACTGAATCATTTCAAATAAAAAAGCACATTATTTAAACATGACGAATTAGATTTCTTTTCGTCAGTGTAAAGGTCGTACCAATTAAATCTAAAGCTATTAAAAAAAAATTTCGAAATCGCCTGATGGCGCCAATAAGAAAGGACTTTTACAGTGCGCTAGGTCATGAATTGGAAAGACAGAAATACCTTCTGTATTAATTTGATTGAAGGTTTTCTTTTTTCTTGTAACAGATATCTAGGTCAGTAGATTAATAGCTAATTTGATCTGATAGATCACTATCAACGTTTATAAATCATTTAAAAATTAATCCGTAATATTTTTACTCTTCAGTGATTTCAGGTTCTTATTCTGGTTATTACATCATTCCCGGTCAGATGCCGCATGATGGATACCACGATTTACATCTTCCACACGACCCACCTTTATACCCTACATTAAGAAAAGTACCAAGAACATCGTTTTCGTGCCAATCTCGATCTGTTGGTTATTACGCGGACATTGAAGCGGCGTGTCAAGTAATTAAACATTATTAAAAAAAAATTTTTTATTAAAATTTATTTTTAGGCTTATCATGTGTGTAATGACAAGGAAAAAATCGTTGCATCGTTTCTTTGTACTAATGGGACATTATTTAACGAACAATTCCAAGTTTGTGATCAATTTTATAACGTTAGGTGTGGATCGAAGTATTTGGATTTATTTTAATTATATTTATTAAAACAAAATACTTATTGTATATTATTTTAATTTATATTCTTTCTCATTTTTGTGTATTAATTTAGAGATAGTGATATTAATGTATTAAAAAATTAAAATTATGAAATGGCGAGAAAAATGGCGAGTTCTGTGTAGCGTGTTATATCCCTCTGTGAAGTTTTTCTAAGTTAAGGCTTTAAAATGCGACTAAGTGCGGAAGACCTCAACAAAATTAAGCAAATGTTCTCTACCTCTATGGAGGAGTTAATAATAATAGTGATGATAAATGAGTTTGTTCTTACCAGCGCAAGGGGAAGAGGCTGCCGAGGTCTGTTATTGTCAAATTCGTCAGTTACAAGTCACGGGCTAAAGTTATGAAGGTAAAATCAAAACTGAAGGGTTGTCGTATGGCGGTGTGTGAGGATTTAACATCATCTCGGTTTGCGTTGTTAAAAAGGCTCGCGAGAAATTCGGTAACAAGTATGCATGGTCCCATGACGGTAAAATATTTGTTAATTGTAAAAATTCTACTATTTGTATAAATTCAACGGCGGAAATTGATAACATAGATATAAATATAGCGAACCCTTCTTTAAAATAATGTAACATGATGCTTTTATTATTATTGTTATCATTATTTGTACTACTGTTGGTATAAATTCTGCCGTCTCTTTGATTTTGATTTGTTATCACAGAGCGATTTGCTTAGCGTAAATCTACATTTCAATTTTATTAACTCATAAGTTTAATTTTAATTTTAGCAGTACAGTAAGGCCCCAACATTCGCGAGGGTTAGGTTCTAAAAATACGCCGCGAATGTTGAATCCGCGAATATTGAAGCACTAGATATTATGAAGGATAAACTACTACTTCTATGTTCTTTTAACACGTTAACCGCCAAATGGTCACCGACGCCAAAAGTTTTATTTAATTTAATTTTAAAAATTAAAAATTTCAAAAATTAATAAATTATACATACTAAATAAAACGCTTAAAATTGCAAAATAAAACGACTGGTCTTAAAACTTTTGTATTCGGAACTAATACAGATATTAAAATAATTACAATTGTTTAAAATATAAAAAAACCTAAACTCAATAGCAATAACAAACTGCAACAAAATAAACTAAAAAAAGAAATAAAAGTTAACATATCTACTCATCAATAATAATTGCTTTAGAACACGATGGTTTAAAAAATGAAAGGATAGTAGGTTGCAATGCTTTGTGTTGCATATCCTTTTGAAGCTCTTTGTAAGGAGCAAGAAGAGTATTCAGACCATTTTTAAATTTTGTGCTTCGTTCCGTTGATGGATCATATTCTACTATTTTTTCAGCAAGATTATTTGCTTCTTGTATAAATAAATTAAGTTCCTTCAACGTTAATTTATTACATAGGGAATTACTATTATCTTCTTCATCCGTTCCTGAAACATTTTCTATTAGTAGCGCTTCTAAGTCTGCACTGGACAACTCTTCCTCTTGATCATTGACGAGAGATTCGATATCAGCTGGTACAATGGTATGAAAATCAAAAACATCAAAAACACTATCATTTTGTATTTTCTCATGTACAAAATCGAACATGTGCCGGATATAATGACTTTTAAAAGCTTTTATAACACCTTGATCTAAAGGTTGTAATAAGGATGTTGTGTTGGGCGGAAGAAATACCACCTCGACACATGGATGAGCTAATTTGAGAGCATCTACTGGATGAGATGGGGCGTTATCCAATATCAATAAAACGTGAAATGCTAAATTTTTAGATTTTAGGTAACGCTCCACTTCTTTAACAAAGCACTCTTTAAACCACTCTATAAATAGCTGAGAAGTCATCCAAGCTTTTGAATTAGCTCGCCAATAGACCGGAAGAGCTTCTTTGTCCTTGTTCTTTAAAGCTCGTGGATTAGCTGCTCGATATATTAACATTGGTTTTGTAATAAAGTCTCCGCGTGCATTTGCACAAAATAAAACTGTAACTCTATCTTTAGCCGATTTAAAACCTGGTGCTGTCTTTTCATTTTTTGAAATGTATGTTCGTGTGGGCATTTGTTTCCAATAAAGCCCGGTTTCGTCCGCATTAAATATTTGTTCAGGACGGTAACCTTTTTCTTCTATTAATTTTATTATTTCATCAGGAAATTTTGCAGCCTGTTGATGATCTGCTGAAGCTGATTCTCCACACAACTTAATGTTATGGAGATTAAAACGAGTTTTGAATCTTTCGAACCATTCTCTGCTGGCTTTAAATTTACAATCGTCTTCAGCACAGTCCATTCCACACGAAAAATGTTGATAAAGTTCCTTGGCTTTATCCATTAATCTAGCCCTAGTTAATGGTATATTTTTGCGACCATGGTCCTCAATCCAAAGATAAAGAGACTTCTCCATTTTTTCAATATTAACATCACGAACTTGTGACGTTACCTTTAATGATGACGGTATGCCACTTTTTACGCTATTTCTAATTACCTCTTCTTGTTTCTTTATAGATCTTATCGTAGATTCATTGACACCGAAGACCCGGCCTACTTCGGTAGCTCTTTTCCCTTCCCGGAGCATATCAAGAACTTGAATTTTTCTTTCTAGAGTCATAACTGACTTTGCACGTTTGGCAATTAAATTTATTTCCATCGCAGGCCTTTTTGTACCCATTTTGAGTACTGTTGTGAGATTAATTTATTGTTTATAAAATTATTGTAAAAAAACGGGCGAAACACTAACCTGAACGAAATACAGAACACAAAAATAAGCACCTAACACAAACATTAAAATCGATCATAAATGAGGGATTCCCAGAGAAACGCATATGTGAAGCTGGTTGCTTGTACAGTAAACCTACGGTAAACTTCGTTTTAAATTTTTAAAAAATGACATACATACTTGCTATGTATTCGCGAATAATCGAGTCGTGAATGTTGAAAAAGGCAGCAAAATTTAAAACGCGAATATGCGAATCCGTGTAATTTGAAGCCGCGAATGTCGGGGCCCTACTGTATTTAGTACACTTATTTACTGATGCAGAGTCTTACTTTGGCTCATTTGAACGTGCGATCTTTGTTGCCTTGCTTTAGCGATTTTTAGGACTTGTTATTGCGGATCAGCTTTTCTATTCAGGGCCTTACTGAAACCTGGTTAAACGTCACTCATGATAGTACCTATTTAAATATTGATTCATATTCTATCTTGCGGCAAGATAGATGTATATTGGAATCCATGTTGCAAGTCAAAATTATAAAAAAATGTCAATAGACCTCTTACTTGCTTTATTAATAAAATTTTATATATATAATTTTATATATATATATTTTTTATATATATATTTATATATATAATTTTAATAATCAATTTTATAATGATAAACACTAATCCTTTTAAGAATAACATTTATAGTTGGGTGAGATATGTGGATGATATTTTTTGTGTATGGGATGGTGATGAGGCTTCGATTGTTAATTTTCTTGATTTCCTTAATGATATTCATCCTAAACTACATTTTACTCATGAGATAGAATTAAATAATAGTATTAATTTTTTGGATCTAAAAATCACTCGATTGGAAGACTATGTAACCTATAATATTTTTAGAAAACCAACAGCTGTTCCTTCTACAATTCCTTTCAATTCGGCACATCCCTTAGATCATAAATTAGCGAATTTCAGATTTCTAATTAACAGATGTTTAGATTACCCATTGTCAGATAATAACAGAACTTTGGAATTGAATTACATATATACTTTAGCTAAAAACAATGGTTTCCCTAAGAAGATTATTGACAAACTTATACACAATATTCAACAACGTAAAGATCCTTTATACAATAAAACAGAAATTGTTTCAATATATAAATCTATCCCTTTTAATTTCATCTCCGCAAAGAGCAATCATTTGTTTAAAAAATATAACATTTCCTTAGCCTTTTCTAATCATAATACTATATTTAATTTACTTTCTAATTTTCACATAAATAAGAACAATCATTTGAAAGACAGTGGAGTGTACACTATTAATTGCCTGAATTGTAATAGCATATACATAGGCCAAACTGGCCGAAAATTGGAAACTCGCATTAATGAACATAGAAATAAAGCCCAATCAAATGTATATAAACATAGAATTGAAACAGGTCATTGCATAGACTATAATAATGTGAAACTAATTCATAAATGTCCTAAAAGTTATAAGTTGGATTTATTGGAGCTTTTGGAGATTCATAAATATAAGAAGAATATCATACATAATGTTATTAACGATCAGATTTTTAATAATTATGAACCTTTGTTTAAATATTTAATTTAATTTACAATTTCCGGTCTTTTATAATATTTGTGAACATTTTGGCTTTATACACATTTTATATTATTCAAACATATTTTATTTATAGATCACTTTTCAATTTTTGGCAATCTTTACCACGAGAAGTTTTAACCTTCTTTTTTTGATGTTATTCCTCTCTCCATCCTGCTCGATTTTTCTCTTCTTTTCTGTCTTTTATAGCGAATTATCATTGCAGTCACCTTCAGTGTCGCTTATTCTCTTGCCTTTTTAACATCTTTACTTTCAAATTTCGCCAAAAAATTTATATGTATCAAATTAACTTAATATTCCTTCAGAAAATTAATGTTTTTTAATTTTAATATTCCTTTTTCCTGCAGCTACTGACAGTAAGTTCTTTTTTATTACATATTCTTTATATTTTTTATATTTATTGTATTACGATTATATAACCACGTTATTTTGAGATTTCAAGTTAATGTTTCATAATTCAGACGTGTCATTTATTTTTTATTATTAATATTTTTACAACATGATAAGTTTTTTGTATGAAAATTTTTTTGGATTATTATAAGATTTCTAGTTTTTTAATATTTTAACCTTTTGTAATTTTATTTTAAGATTTTTTATATTGATATTTGTAATTTATCTTTAACAGCTTGTCGCTGATGATGGGTATTGCCCGAAACATGTACGACTGAAAATTTTTTATTAATAAAGCAAGTAAGAGGTCTATTGACATTTTTTTAAGATAGATGTAGCCGTGGCGGTGGAGTGGCGATATATATCATAAATAACATGAAATATAGTATCAACCCAACTAATAATAAAATTAAACAATTATGAATTCTGGTTCGGCTCAATGGAACGACAACGGCTGTCGGTGTTGTGTATAGACCCCCTAATTTAAATCTTGTCAGTTTCATAGAGGAACTTGAGAATAGTCTGGCCGCTATTGTACCTGAATGTGATGATTTGGTATTACTTGTCGATTTTAATGTAAACCTTTAGAAGTGCGATAATCAAACGTCGGCTTTGCTTGATTTGACGTCTTCTTTTGGTTTGGCTCAAATTATGGATTCCCCTACAAGTCTGACTGGTCTGTCGATCAGTCTAATTGATTTAATTTTCCTTTCAAATCAGACTTTTTGATTTCAATTATGATAGCTTTCTATCTGATCTCCGTAATTTACCGCTTGCTAATATTTACAATATAGATGTGGATTGGATGGCAAAATTCTTGAATAATGCATTAATGCACTTAATGAATTGTCATATGCCACTAGTATCTTCACACTTTGCTAAGCCTCCTGCACCTTGGTTGATGAGTACAGTCAGACAAATGCAGTGTCTTCGCGACAAGGCTTACAGGAAATTTAAGAAGAATTTGTCGCATTTCTCTTGGGATGATTTTAAATCACTGCGAAATCTTACCAATGAATCGATACGGAGAGAGAAACGTGCGTTTTTTGAATACAAGATTGGTCGCTGTGGAGTAAATAGTATAGAGGTTTGGAAGTTGTTAAGGGAAATCGGGTTGACCAGGTGATGCGCGTCATATACAGTATTAAAAATAACTCGGCGGGTCTCGATGGTTTAAACATTAAATTTATTGAACTATGTTGTCCTCATATTTTGTCTTTTATCACACATTTGATAAACCGGTGTTTCTCTGCAGGTCATTTGCCCACTTGTTGGAACAGGTCCATGGTTCTACCTCTACCAAAGAAAGCGAATGTTAATCACCTCAAAGACCTTCGTCCAATTAGTATTTTACCGATATTAGCAAAATGGATACTAAAGGCAACTAAAGGACTATATTACGGAATATAACCTTTTACCGCCCACACAGTCAGGCTTTAGAAAACATTATGGTTGTAATACAGCTCTATCGAATATTATGGATGATATCATTGGAAGCACAGACCAAGGGAAATTAACTTTGATGTGTCTCTTAGATTTGTCAAAGGCTTCGATACTATCAATCATGACTTGATGTACGCCATGCTTCGCTATATTGGGTTTGATGATCTTGCATCGGGGTTCTAGTACAATTACTTCACGGTCAGAGTGCAGTGCGTAAAGGTAAATGGTCATGTGTCTGTAATGTTGTCTTTAATAAATAACAACTTTGTTGATTCTATCTTTATTAGGTCCACATTCACATGTTTTCAAAAACACCGCGACCAACTCTTACACTATTTCTATACTACGCGAATAGATGGTGCAACCCACTATAACCTGACATCCCTCTTTTTTTACAACTGTTTAAGATACATATTGCTACAAATATGCAGGTTTATGAATAATACGCCCTGATCTAGAAGTAATCATTTTAGGGTTAATTCGCCTCAATGTATTCATTTTTAGTTTAAATATCCGGTAGTTTGTCACTATTCAATGTAACTTCAATATCTTCTGGCTCTTTTTGGTAGAGTCTCTTCAGTAGATGCTTTAAACATATTAAATTTGTTTCGTTCCACTATGTGTCCTGTTGGAAATTCCACTTAGTAACATCTAGGTCTATCTGCCTTATCAACAATTCTAGCTGGTATCATAGAATAATCAGGCAAATTTACATTATTCTTGCGATCATGGTAATTCTTATAAACGTTCTGTGCATTTTGATGTTTTATCTTGTCGTCATAACACTTCTTATCCATTCTAAAATAGTCAATTATTGACTATTTTCAATTATTTATATCAATAGGTGTATTCCGATATTCCATCAATGCAATGTACTTCTAACATCTTTTTAATTGTCTGTATATACCGCTTAACCAAACCATTACTTTGTAGATAATGCGAGCTAGAAGTTTTACGATCTAACTTCCGTCTTTTACAAAAGTCTTTAAATTTGTAGTTATTATACTGTGGACAATTGTCACTGTATAAAATTTTCGGAATTCCAAAGCGAGCAAAACAGATTTTAGAGCAACTATCACACCTTCAGTGACTTCTCCAATCAGAAATTCCACAAATTTACTAAAATAGTCAACAATAATAAGGAAAGTTTTCCTTTTAAAATAAAACAAATCTGTCCCGAGGACTTCCCATGGCTTGTTAGGTACTCCTTTAAGTATAAGAGTTTTTTACTATGATTTTTCAAACAAACTAAATAATTATTAATTACAGCAGCCAGCTCTTTCAACATATGTGGCCAATATAAAACACTCTTAGCTTTATTCTTGGATTTTTCATAACCAAGATGATTTAAATGTATTAATTTTAACATATCAGATCTTAAGCTTTTTGGAACAATAACAGTATCATTTTTAAACAATAAATCATTCGTAAAAAATATCTCATCACGAATTGAATGGTAAAATTTGACGTTATTAGGTATACTCTCGTACTTAGGCCATCCTTTTTGTACATAATCTATAATTAGAAACTATTCAGGATCTTTCAATGTTTCAGCTTTAAATGTTTTATGTTTATCATTTGTGAAAGACATACTTTGCTCAATCAAACACAGATGAACGTGTTTTCTTTATCAATTTCAACTAAAAAACTAGTTTCATTTATATAGTTCCTTGACAAACTTTGATTTGCTCTAACGGTTTGTGATCATTTTCTATTATTACTTTTTCAACATAAATATATTGGTGAAACTTCTCACACGCAAAAACCATCGCTAACAATTCTTTCTCTTTCTGTGCCCACGGCTTTTGTGACTTTATCAAAGATTTTGATGCATAAGCCACTGGTAGATTATCTTGTAACAACACGTATTATTATACAAGAAAAATTTTAAAAGTTCAAAATTTTTGCTTGCGTTTGATATTTGGGTTGCGGGGGCGAAAACAGGCGAATACTTTATTCGGCAGTTTTGTTCTTTAATATAATTACTTTGAAGAGACCTCTATACTTGTTCAATAGAATAAAATTTCGTACATATGTTTACATCTTGAATATTCGATTCAATGGCACTCTTACACCGTAATGATTTACCTTAAACCCTTAATGATTTGTCGTCAACTATAAAAGGTTGCACTTTTTTAAGGTTATTTCGTCATAGAGTGAGGGCCGGTTGTTGCAGATTCAGTATGCATTGTAGGGCGACAGGGATTGGGCAGTTTACATTTAATAATTTATTATAAAATGTGGTGCAGGTGCAGTTATGGCTGTTCCTGAACTCCGCCTAATTTGTCTTAACTTTAACTTATATTCTTTATTATATATATATACTAAATCAATGTATATCTAATGGGACAAATAAAGTCATATTATTATTAATTTTATTGAAAATTCAAACTCAATACAATAATTAAAAATTATTATTATTTTTTTATTATTCTCTTTATTTTCTGTTCGTTTTTCCAACTCCATGTTTTCCAGCGAATAAATGTTTAGGTTTCTTTGTACCAATAAATCCATCAGCTTTTCCTTTAAGACCATATTTACCAACTTTCTTACTAATTTCTTACACCTTTGGAAAGTAGATGCTCTAGTTAGTAATTGAAAGTAATTACGTAACAATTTTCTAAAAAAATTGATATTTCAAGAATTTTTCAATTTATTCAAAGTAGTGGAAAATCCTTATTAAGTTCAGCAGCTTATATTTCAAGAACTAAGTGAGATATTTTTAAATTGATTCCATTTTCGGAGAGTAGATGCTTTAATTAGTAATTGAAATGATTTTCGTAACAATTTACCAAAAAATCGATTTTTCAAGAATTTTTAAATTTATTCAAAATATAGGAAAAATCCCAATTTAGTTCATCAGCTTATATCTCAAGAACTAAGTGGGATATTTCAAAATTGACTTCATTTTCGGAAAGTAAATGCTCCAATTAGTAATTGAGAGCAACTTCGTAACAATTTTCCAAAAAAATCGATTTTTCAAGAATTTTTAAATTTACTCAAAATATTGGAAAAGCCTCAATTAAGTTCAACAGCTTATATCTGACGAACTAAGTGGCATATTTCAAAATTGACTTCATTTTCGGAAAGTAGATGATCCAATTAGTAATTGAGAGCAACTTCGTAACAATTTTCCAAAAAAATCGATTTTTCAAGAATTTTAAAATTTACTCAAAATATTGGAAGAATCCCAATTAAGTTCAACAGCTTATATCTGAAGAACTAACTTTAATATTTCAAAATTGACTTCATTTTCGGAAAGTAAATGCTCCAATTAGTAATTGAGAGTAACTTCGTAACAACTTTCCAAAAAGATCAATTTTTCAGAAACTTTTAAGTTTACTCAAAATATTGGAAAAATCCCAATTAAGTTCAACAGCTTATATCTGAAGAACTAAGTGACATATTTCAAAATTGACTTCATTTTCGGAAAGTAGATGCTCCAATTCGTAATTGAGAGCAACTTCGTAACAATTTTCCAAAAAAATCGAGTTTTCAAGAATTTTTAAATTTACTCAAAATATTGGAAAAATTCCAATTAAATTCAGTAGGTTATATCTGAAGAACTAAGTGGAATGTATCGAAATTGACTTCATTTTCGGAAAGTAGATACTCCAATTAGTAATTGAGAGCAATTTTGTAATAATTTTCAAAAAAAATCGATTTCTCAAAATATTGGAAAAATCCCAATTAAGTTCAACAGCTTATATCTGAAGAACTAAGTGACATATTTCAAAATTGACTTCATTTTCGGAAAGTAGATGCTCCAATTCGTAATTGAGAGCAACTTCGTAACAATTTTCCAAAAAAATCGATTTTTCAAGAATTTTTAAATTTACTCAAAATATTGGAAAAATCACAATTAAGTTCAGCAACTAAGTGAGATATTTTCAAATTGACTTCATTCACTAATTGACTTCAGAAAGTAGATGCTCCAATTAGTAATTAAACGTAATTTCGTAACAATTTTCCAAAAAATTAATTTTTCAAGAATTTTAAACTTATTCACAATATTTGAAAAACCCCAATTAAGTTTAGCAGCTTATATCTCAAGAACTAAGTGAGATATTTTCAAATTGACTTCATTTTCGGAAAGTAGATACTCCAACTAGTAATTGAAAGTCATTTCGTAACAATTTTCCAAAAAATTGATTTTTATTTGGACTTATTTTAATTACATTTTTTAAAACAAAATACTTATTGTATATTTAATTTATATTTTTTCTCATTTGTGGGTATTAATTTAAAGATAGTGATATTTATGTATTAATTTTATTGAAAATTCAAACTCAATACAATAATCAAAAATTATTATGATTTTTCTTATTGTTTTAATTATTTTATTTTCTTTATCTTCTGTCCGTTTTTCCAACTCCACGTTTTCCAGCGAATAAATGCTTAGGTTTCTTTGTACCAATAAACCTATCAGCTTCACCTTTAAGACCATATTTACCAACTTTCTTGCTAATTGCTCTATGCGCGATTTTAGCCAATTTCTTCCTCATCTAAAAAATACATAGTAAAAATTATACAAAAAGCTTTAAAACAAATTATTTTACTTACCAAAACATCTTTAACACCCAATTCATTCCTTGGTACAACTGAAACGCTCCTATTCTTATTAGAAGTTCCAGGTTCGTCTTCCAATCGCATCCTTTTAGCAGCGGGACCAGCAGAATGACTCCTCTTCTTAGTTTTCGTGAAATGCGCATTCTCACTTCCGGACATATCGACGCCCAAATCTTCCATTTGCGATCGTAATTTGGAAACGGAACGATCCCGACCTTTCGGGGCCGTCGTTCGTGGTAATACGGGTTTCCGGCTTTGTTTGAGAATGCGACTTTCGTCTTTCATGATCGCTTTTTTGTTGCGAATTTGCAAAGCGAGCTGTTTAATTTGTCTCATGGTATCCGTAAGTTCGATTTTCGGAGTTACATACATTCCGGTTTCTTCTCGGAGGTCCTCTTCTTTTTCTAATTCTTCTAATTTCTAAATTAAAAAAATAATTTTATTTAAATGTAATAAATTGATGAGGTGTCTTCCAAAACAAACTAATTGGAAGTCTAAAAAATCGGAAAGATTCAAAAAGATTATATTCCAAAATTCACTAAGTCCAATATGAAAATAACGTGATTTTGTATGAAGTAAAAATTTGATATTTTGGTTATAATTTAAGAATAGAAAAATATTGAGATTTTTTCAAATCTCTTATAGTTTCTGAGATAGCCAATAATAACAACCAAATTTGGCCAACCTGTATATAAAGTATAGATTCAATACGATATTGTCGGTATACAAGAGTAAGAGTGAGTAGCAAAGTGCAAAAAAAGATATCAGCCATGATAATAAAAAAAAAAATAATATGACTAAACCCCTCACTTTCTAATAGTATGTACGGAGAAGACTGGGATGACGCGGACAGACTAACAATGGAGATTCGCGATACATATATCAAGAACTTGAATCACTGGAACGCCAGATACAGAAGAAGAAGAACAATACTCTACCAGTAAAAACGATCAACAGATCGAGTGTCTCATTAACGAAGGAAGAAACCACAGTATTGGCCAAAGGAATTACGCAATCGTCTCAAAGAAAGTCCCGAAGGAAGAAATAATTGGTGAAGTGGAAGCAGTGGTTCGAGGGATGCCTGCACTGAAGGACGAAGAGATCCGAACAAGTTGCAACTTGGCAGTTAGTGAAAAGAAGACATTCCGCTCTATTAAAGAAAAATCAAAAATCGTCGTATTATATAATAATAATAATTTATTAGTCTCAGTGCCACATAACTGTAGATGGAGATAAGTCATACAATACATTATTACACATAACAAAATACACAAAGAAAAAAATAAAAAAAAAGAAAAAAGCTAAATACATCTTTATGCCATTAACATTCTCGATCAAGTACGCCTTAACTTTATTTTTGAATGCATGAGGAGCGGTGATGCTTTTTATTGAGACAGGTAACTTATTATATAGTTTTACAAAATCGTATTGCGGACTTTTCATCATCAACACGTCTCGTTTCATACTGTCTAACAGAGCCCAAAAATCTTTCACGATTTCCGTTGACAAACACCACAGCTTTGAGAATATAGATACAAGGGAAGGTAAGAATACTATTTTTTTTTAAACTTCCTTGCAGGATTCACCACACTGTAATTGAATAATTAATCTATTATTCGTAAGAAATGTGTGAGTAGCAAAGCGCGTAATATGCGTCCAGGAGTGATGTCCTGTCCAACGAATATTTGAGCTTGAGCAACGCAAAATACGACGAATTTAATCTTTTACATACGTTATTTATATGTGGTGCAAAACTCATTTCGGTATCAACGCTCAAGCCCAAAAAGTTGGCTTCCTTCTGTAAAGGAATCCCAGCAAGATGTTCTATGGAAAGCGGTCACCGAACATGAAAATTTACGCAGACTGTTTTCTATACATTCAAGATTATTCTGTTTCGGGTGCACCAATCCACAAAACGCTCTACAGTGCTACCAACCAACCTATCAAGCTCACTCCGATCACGAGCAGCAATAGCGATAGAGGTGTCATCTGCATACATCACTACATGAACATTCTCGAAAAAACTTGGTAAATCATTTACAAAAATTAAGAACAGTAAGGGACCCAGTATGGAACCCTGAGGTACGCCAAGATTTACAGGTGAGTCCTCCGAGGCTGTTCCCGACAGAACGACTCTCAAACTACGACTTGTAACGAAAGAAGTTAACCATTTAAGCAGACTTCCACGAATACCCACATTGTATAATTTTTCCTAGATGAAGTGTGGAGGCAACGAATCGAAAGCTCGGGAAAGGTCAAAAAAAAAGACCAACCACATAATTACCCTTGTCAAGGTGTTCATAGACATATGAAAAGAAATCGACGGTAGCGGTCTCAGTTGATAAGCCCCTTCGAAATCACGTGCTGCGACCGATACATTACTCGAAATGCATCAAAAAAAATACAACAATCTCTGCTTAACAACGCTTTCGAATATTTTTGAAAACACGCTACAAACAGAAATAGGCCTGTAGTTCTCAATACTATGCGCATCACCCTTTTTGAAAACAGGCGTTACCCTAGCCACCTTCAGTAAGTCAGGAAAAACCCCTAACTCAATTGACCGATTCAAAATTTTGGCCAAAGGCACGCATAAGCTATCACTCACAAATTTGACGCATTCAACAGTAACATCATCCCATCCAACAGCTTAAACATTTTTCAAGCCTTTAACAGCATCCAAGACCTCTGTATCCGTAACGGGAGCAAAATACAAAGAAGAGCCCACACACTCACCCTTTGTCTCAATCTTGTGATTGTGACAAAGATGAGCCGTAAGTAGCCACCAATCTGTCCTGAACTACAGATAAAAAATACTCGCCAAAATGATTGCAACAGTCTGACACATCATCTATCAACCTGTCATCAACAGACAACACCACAGAACTACTCTGCGGATGACGCCCAAATTGCTCGTTGAAGCAACATCACAGTATTCTACATTTGTTTGAAGAATTATTAATTTTATTTACTAAAAAATTTCTCTGCCTGGTTAATTAAATCTCTATATGTTCTTTTTTTATTGTTATATTCCGCTCGAAGTTCCGAAAAACCTTTTGTTAGTAACCAATGGAAATTTCTTAGTTCCCGCCCGGCTTGTACGATCGCAGATGTTACCCATCTTTTATGTGAACCACTTTTTACGGAAGAATCCCTTCTAACAGTCGGACAATATAAGTTATAATAATACTGAAATATCTCAAAAAAAACTCGCGTACAAGGAATTCACATCATTCAAATTCACAGCAAGGAGAGAATCCCAATCGAACAAAATTAGTTTATGATTTAACCCTCGTATTCCGGTGCCTGGGTCTATTTGGACCCAAATAAATTTTTGCGAGAAATTGTAATAAATAGATTTGTCGTTACTCAAGGAGTGCGTTAAGTTAGATCGGCGTCAAACGGACGTCCCGACGAAAAAACGACGAAAAAATATGTCTCGACCGTTTCTTTACAGCGCCAGGCGTCTGTCTGTGTAAGAGGCTATAGCGACAATACAATTGCCATTAAATTCTTGATTTAGTTCACAGAAGCAAGAATGTCGATGTAGAGCAACGATCTACATCGAAAAATAAAATGTTTGCTAATTTTGTAAATAATAATGATGATTATAACAATGAAGTGTCTTCTGATGATGAATGTGCGTCATTGACTTTTAGTGATGCAGTACCAGAAGAAGAGGATTATGAAAGTGATGAGTTTAGTGGTGAAAATAGTAATAATATATCACACTGTAAAGACCAAAATGTTTGTGGACGAACATGGAGATATATTTCCCCCACAAACAGAGATGCAGAATTTGGTAAATATGATGCTACACTCACAGCAAATTCTGAGGGTGTAGAAACCATGGAACAATGTTTTGATTTATTTATAAATGATGAAATCATGGACATTATAATTACTTATACAAATGAAAAAGCGGTTAAATATTATGAAATGTTTTCAAATAATATATGGAAGCCGGTAGACCGTGTTGAATTGAAGGCATTTTTTTGGGATTTTACTAATTACTGGCCGTTTTCGGGAATCACGTGAAAGTAAAAAAGATCTATGGAAGAAAAAGATTGCTTATAGTCGACAAATTTATCGAGCATCTATGTCTCGTGATAGATTTACAAACATTTTACGATTTTTGCGTTTTGACGACTTTCAGACACGAGAAGAAAGAAAAATGACCGATAAGTTGGCAGCTTTGAGAACCATTACAAATATTTTAACAAGAAATTGCAGAGATAATTACCGAGCGTCTAATGTAGGCACTATTGATGAACAATTAGTAACATTTCGAGGAAGATGTCCATTCAAGGTGTATATGCCGAGCAAGCCGGGGAAATATGGGCTGAAATTATGGGCCCTATGTGACGCTACTACATATTATTGTTGTAATTTTGAAGTGTATTTAGGAAAATGCGGAAACACACCGGAGAAAGGACAAGGACAACGAGTAGTTAGAGTTCTTTCAGAGTTTTGGAAGGGATCTAATCGAACTATCACAACCGACAATTTTTTTACGGATATCTCACTTGCAGAGGATTTACTCAAAGATAACATATTTATAGTGGGAACAATGCGGAAAAATAGAAAGGATTTACCAAAATCTTTGATAACAATATCCGGAAGAGCTCAATTCTCTTCCGATTTTATATTTAAATGCGTAGTTTTACTTTCGAGCGTTCATCGAGAACATGCTATTTCTGACGAAAATAATAATTACAAACCTAATATTATCAATTATTACAATTCAACAAAAAGTGGAGTGGATGTTTTAGATAAAATTCTAAGGGAATACACTTGCCGGAGATGTACACGACGTTGGCCTCTGTCGCTTTTTTTACATTATATAGATATTGCAGCCTATAATGCATTTGTACTATGGCAACTCAAAAATCCGGATTGGGCAACTGGTAACATAAAATCAAGAAGAAAACAATTTATAGAAAATTTGTCTGAACAGTTAGTTGCTGCAAACATAGATTCTAGAGCTAGAGCATTTGAAACCAATGCAGTAGTATTTTCGAGACACATTGTGGACGCCATCGAAAGTACAGGCCGAAAAATAAATAAACAAATGAGTACAACATTAGAAAAACGCTCAAGATGTAGCTTGTGTATTGGAAATGACAATAAATATAAATCAAAATGTGATGTTTGTCATAAATATGTATGTAATATACATTCAACATGTACAAAAAATATTTTGTGTACAAATTGTAATGATTTGGAATAAATATTTTTTGTAATTTTTTTAAAATTTTATTTTTATGTATTATTTTATATCCCTAATAATAGTTCACCTTTAAAATAAAATAAGTCAAAATCTTAATGGCAAAAGCTTCATTTTTTATATTCTACGTAAACAAACACTGTTCGGGTCTCGGTTGACCCAGGCACCGTCCGCAACGGTTGGCGAAACGTCAGTACTGCGAGGGTTAAGAAAGATAAATTATTATAGGAAAATCTCCGCTTAGAAATGGAAACCGTTCGGTTGGAATCCTCAATTTGCTAACTTTGAGCAGTATAGACCTAGGAGCAGACAAAATGGTCTGCTATATTTCCGTCAAAAACATCAAAAGAACATAAAGACGGCGATAAATTTGTTACAATATAGTCAAGTGTTGACCTACTTACTGCTCCATTTAAGTTACAACAAATTTTAGTATATTTTTATTAATACTAAATTCTTTAAAAAATCTAAACCACGATATGAAAAGTACAACAAATGTTGAAACTGGACACCAATTACATCCAAACAGTTTTGAAGACGACGTCTGAAGTTATCATACATAAAAGAATACAAAAAAAAGTATATACAGTAAACCCCCTATATAGCGAAAATTGATTTAACGAAATGGTCGTTATTGTGAATCAAAATTACGCGACAAATATCTTCAATACATTTTATATGCAATTTTTTTCATTATAACGAATTTCATGGTAACGAACTACGAACAATTATTTCATCTCATAAGTACGATTTTAATACAAACTATTATCGTTATTGCGAACACGAATTTTTTTGTTCTCTAGGTAATGTAAGACTATTTGAGGTATTCCCCGAAGATCTAAGGTGTGATATTCGGGGAATAACTTGTTTGTGTGTAGGTCGATTGTTTATTGACTCGAAGTCGTATTGCAGTTTCAAATGCAAGTGTGTGGTCTTCGTGAGTGTACAAAGTGTTAGGTTTAAAAAAAATAGTGTTCGTTCAGTGTTAATTGAAAAAAATAAGTTTGAAAAGGACATAAATTCCTTTAAAAAGGAAATTAGAAATATTGGAGGATGTTGATAAAATGCTATTACAAAAACTAAAATTGCGGAAAAATTTAACATATCAAAATCAACGCTATCAACAATTATAAAAAATAAAAACCGTATTGATAGTGCCGTAGCGATTGGTAAACATACGTCTCGTAAAAAGTTGAGGAGACCTGCATTTCCAGAACTAGAAAAAAAATTAATAGAATGGTTTACCGAAATGAGAACAAAAAATGTTTCCTTAACAGGGCCATTCATACAAGATAAGGCAAAATCAATCGCTGCTGAATTGAACATAATAGGATGTGATTTTTCATCTGGGTGGTTGCACAGATTTAAGAGTAGGCACGGTATTTAAGACCACACCTTATCTGGAGAAGGAAATAAAGTTAATGTGCTTACTATAGACGAGTGGAGACAGGAGTTGAAATTTATAAAAAACGCCTATCTTGATAAAGATGTTTTTAACATTGATGAAACTGGTGTTTTTTATAATCTTATGCCAAACCGTACTTTGGATTTTAAAGGTAAAAAGTGTTATGGTGGCACTAAAAGCAAAGAAAGAGTAACAGCAGTTTTATGTTGCAATGCAGATGCAAGCGAAAAATTAAATCTGTGGATAGTAGGAAA
Organism: Onthophagus sagittarius; assembly: GCA_036711965.1. Classification (NCBI taxonomy): domain Eukaryota; kingdom Metazoa; phylum Arthropoda; class Insecta; order Coleoptera; family Scarabaeidae; genus Onthophagus; species Onthophagus sagittarius. The sequence continues at coordinate 12,362,819 of JASERS010000002.1, read as the reverse complement.
GTCAAAAAATCCCAGATGTTTAAATAAAATAGATCATTTGGCACCCATTTACCATGCCATTATAGTAATCAAAAAAATGCGTGGGTAACGTCTGTGACATTTCGAGAATGGCTTATTCATTTCCAGCGAAACATGGCAGCACAACACAGAAAAGTATTGCTAACGATGGACCATTGTGCTGCACATAATGTTAAGGATATCAATTTAAACAATGTAAAGGTGATTTATTTTCAACTTAACACAACGAGTGCACTCCCACCTCTTGATCAAGGTCTAATTGCGTGCATGAATAAGCGATATCGTGCGCGTCTTGTAAGAGCAGCAATTTTGGCAATAGCGAACGAAGAAAATCCGAAATGGAATATTCTACAAGCGATACGAACGTTGTCGGATTCTTGGTATTCAGTAAAAGAATTCAATAAAAGAATCGTATTATTTCAATTATATCGATTTTGGTGATTCACAATGATCACAAGTTTGTGAAAATTTTGTAAATTTTGATTTTTTTAACTTCATACATCATCTTTGATATCAAAATTTAAACCAAAAAATGTATTTCTTCATTAATTACAAAGTTAATCATTCAAAACGATCACTTTTTTTGTGAAAACTTAGTGAATATCAATTTTTTAATCAAACATCATATCCATCATCACGTTTAAAATCAAAATCGCTCATTATTAATTAAAAGAATCGTATTATTTCATTTTTATCGATTTTGGTGATTCACAATGATCACAAGTTTGTGAAAATTTTGGGAATTTTGATTTTATTAACTTCATACATCATCTTTGATATCAAAATTCAACATTTTTAAACCAAAAAATGTATTTCTTCATTAATTACAAAGTTAATCATTCAAAACGATCATTTTTTTGTGAAAACTTTGTGAATATAAATTTTATAATCAAACATCATATCCATCATCACGTTTAAAATCAAAATCGCTCATTATTAATTAAAAGAATCGTATTATTTCATTTATATCGATTTTGGTGATTCGCAATGATCACAAGTTTGTGAAAATTTTGTGAATTTTGATTTTTTTAACTTCATGCGTCATCTTTGATATCAAAATTCAACATTTTTAAACCAAAAAATGTATTTCTTCATTAATTACAAAGTTAATCATTCAAAACGATCACTTTTTTTGTGAAAACTTAGTGAATATCAATTTTTTAATCAAACATCATATCAATCATCACGTTTAAAATCAAAATCGCTCATTATTAATTAAAAGAATCGTATTATTTCATTTTTATCGATTTTGGTGATTCACAATGATCACAAGTTTGTGAAAATTTTGGGAATTTTGATTTTATTAACTTCATACATCATCTTTGATATCAAAATTCAACATTTTTAAACCAAAAAATGTATTTCTTCATTAATAACAAAGTTAGTCATTCAAAACGATCACTTTTTTTATTAAAACTATGAATATCAATTTTTTAATTAAACATCATATCCATCATCGCGTTTAGAATCAAAATCGCTCATTATTAATTTAAAAAAATCGTATTATTTCATTTATATCGATTTTGGTGATTCGCAATGATCACAAGTTTGTGAAAATGTGAATTTTGATTTTTTTAACTTCATACATCATCTTTGATATCAAAATTCAACATTTTTAAACAAAAAAATGTATTTCTTCATTAATTACAAAGTTAATCATTCAAAACGATCATTTTTTTTGTGAAAACTTTGTGAATATAAATTTTATAATCAAACATCATATCCATCATCACGTTTAAAACAAAAATCGCTCATTATTAATTAAAAAAATCGTATTATTTCATTTATATCGATTTTGGTGATTCACAATGATAACAAGTTTGTGAAAATTTTGTAAATTTTGATTTTTTTAACTTCATACATCATCTTTGATATCAAAATTCAACATTTTTAAACCAAAAAATGTATTTCTTCATTAATTACAAAGTTAATCATTCAAAACGATCACATTTTTTGTGAAAACTTTGTGAATATCAATTTTTTAATCAAAAATCATATCGATCATCACGTTTAAAATCAAAATCGCTCATTATTAATTAAAAGAATCGTATTATTTCATTTATATCGAGTTTGGTCATTCACAATGATTACAAGTTTGTGAATATTTTGAGAATTTTGATTTTTTTAACTTCATACATCATCTTTGATATCAAAATTCAACATTTTTAAACCAAAATATGTATTTCTTCATTAATTACAAAGTTAATCATTCAACACGACCACTTTTTTGTGAAAACTTAGTGAATATCAATTTTTTAATCAAACATCATATCCATCATCACGTTTAAAATCAAAATCGCTCATTATTAATTAAAAGAATCGTATTATTTCATTTTTATCGATTTTGGTGATTCACAATGATCACAAGTTTGTGAAAATTTTGTAAATTTTGATTTTTTTAACTTCATACATCATCTTTGATATCAAAATTCAACATCTTTAAACCAAAAAATGTATTTCTTCATTAAATACAAAGTTAATCATTCAAAACGATCACTTTTTTGTGAAAACTTTGTGAATATCAATTTTTTAATCAAACATCATATCCATCATCACGTTTAAAATCAAAATCGCTCATTATTAATTAAAAGAATCGTATTATTTCATTTATATCGATTTTGGTGATTCGCAATGATCACAAGTCTGTGAAAATTTTGTAAATTTTGATTTTTTAACTTCCTAAATCATCTATGATATCAAAATTCAACATTTTTAAACCAAAAAATGTATTTCTTCATTAATTACAAAGTTAATCATTCAAAACGATAACTTTTTTTGCGAAAACTTTGTGAATATCAATTTTTTAATCAAACATCATATCCATCATCACGTTTAAAATCAAAATCGCTCATTATTAATTAAAAGAATCGTATTATTTCATTTATATCGATTTTGGTGATTCGCAATGATCACAAGTTTGTGAAAATTTTGTGAATTTTGATTTTTTTAACTTCATGCGTCATCTTTGATATCAAAATTCAACATTTTTAAACCAAAAAATGTATTTCTTCATTAACTACAAAGTTAATCATTCAAAACGATAACTTTTTTTGTGAAAACTTAGTGAATATCAATTTTTTAATCAAACATCATATCCATCATCACGTTTAAAATCAAAATCGCTCATTATTAATTAAAAGAATCGTATTATTTCAATTTTATCGATTTTGGTGATTCACAATGATCACAAGTTTGTGAAAATTTTGTAAATTTTGATTTTTTTAACTTCATACATCATCTTTGATATCAAAATTCAACATCTTTAAACCAAAAAATGTATTTCTTCATTAAATGCAAAGTTAATCATTCAAAACGATCACTTTTTTGTGAAAACTTGTGAATATCAATTTTTTAATCAAACATCATATCCATCATCACGTTTACAATCAAAATCGCTCATTATTAATTAAAAGAATCGTATTATTTCATTTATATCGATTTTGGTGATTCGGAAAGATCACAAGTTTGTGAAAATTTTGTAAATTTTGATTTTTTAACTTCCTAAATCATCTTTGATATCAAAATTCAACATTTTTAAACCAAAAAATGTATTTCTTCATTAATTACAAAGTTAATCATTCAAAACGATAACTTTTTTGTGAAAACTTTGTGAATATCAATTTTTTAATCAAACATCATATCCATCATCACGTTTAAAATCAAAATCGCTCATTATTAATTAAAAGAATCGTATTATTTCATTTATATCGATTTTGGTGATTCGCAATGATCACAAGTTTGTGAACATTTTGTAAATTTTGATTTTTTAACTTCCTACATCATCTTTGATATCAAAATTTAACATTTTTAAACCAAAAAATGTATTTCTTCATTAATTACAAAGTTAATCATTCAAAACGATCACTATTTTGTGAAAACTTTGTGAATATCAATTTTTTAATCAAACATCATATCCATCATCACGTTTAAAATCAAAATCGCTCATTATTAATTAAAAGAATCGTATTATTTCATTTATATCGATTTTGGTGATTCGCAATGATCAAAAGTTTGTGAAAATTTTGTAAATTTTGATTTTTTTAGCTTCATACATCATCTTTGATAACAAAATTCAACATTTTTAAAGCAAAAAATGTTTTTCTTCATTAATTACAAAGTTAATCATTCAAAACGATCACTTTTTTTTGTGAAAACTTTGTGAATACCAATTTTTTAATCAAAAATCATATCGATCATCACGTTTAAAATCAAAATCGCTCATTATTAATTAAAAGAATCGTATTATTTCATTTATATCGAGTTTGGTCATTCACAATGATTACAAGTTTGTGAATATTTTGTGAATTTTGATTTTTTTAACTTCATGCATCATCTTTGATATCAAAATTCAACATTTTTAAACAAAAAAAGTATTTCTTCATTAATTACAAAGTTAATCATTCAAAACGATCACTTTTTTTGTGAAAACTTTGTGAGAATTATTTTTTTAATCAAACATCGTATCCATCATCACGTTTAAAATCATAACCGTTCATTATTAATTAAAAGAATCGTATTATTTCATTTATATCGATTTTGGTGATTCACAATGATCACAAGTTTGTGAAAATTTTGATTTTATTAACTTCATACATCATCTTTGATATCAAAATTCAACATTTTTAAACCAAAAAATGTATTTCTTCATTAATTACAAAGTTAATCATTCAAAACGATCACTTTTTTTGTGAAAACTTTGTGAATATTAATTTTTTAATCAAACATCGTATGCATCATCACGTTTAAAATCATAACCGTTCATTATTAATTAAAAAAATCGTATTATTTCATTTATATCGATTTTGGTGATTCACAATTATCACAAGTTTGTGAAAATTTTGGGAATTTTGATTTTATTAACTTCATACATCATCTTTGACATCAAAATTCAACATTTTTAAACAAAAAAATGTATTTGTTCATTAATTACAAAGTTAATCATTCAAAACGATCACTTTTTTTGTGAAAACTTTGTGAATATTAATTTTTTAATTAAACATCGTATCCATCATCACGTTTAAAATCATAACCGTTCATTATTAATTTAAAAAATCGTATTATTTCATTTATATCGATTTTGGTGATTCACAATGATCACAAGTTTGTGAAAATTTTGAGAATTTTGATTTTATTAACTTCATACATCATCTTTGATATCAAAATTCAACATTTTTAAACCAAAAAATGTGTTTCTTCATTAATTACAAAGTTAATCATTCAAAACGATCACTTTTTTTGTGAAAACTTTGTGAAGGAATATTTCCTAAATTTAGGGAAAAACTCATCCCTAAAGCTACCTTTAGTGCGAGGGAGAATTGGGTATTTGCGAATTGGGTATTTCGTTCTTATTGGCTGATAGCGATTTAGATTTATATAATATTTATAGATTTAGGCAGCTTTAGACTGTGACAAATTAAGTGACAGCGATTTTCTGATATAGGGGTATCAGAAAATCGTAAATTTTGAAAATTTGAATATCAAAACAAAGAGGGCTATAAAAATTTTGTTTGCGGCATTGTAAGATACACCACAAACTCATTGAAATTTGGACTGATTGTGTTATATACGACTTTTTACATAAACTCAGTTAGGTTTAAAAAATATAAAAAGATACTTACATCAAAGATTTCAGGATCAATGTAATCTGCAATATTGTGTCCTTCCCATATTTCTGGAATAATATCGTATCTCTCCTCCTCTGGAATTTCAGTGTAATGCTTTTTAAGGTCCAAAACGTAATCATCCCCTTCTTCCAATTCAATATCCCTCTCCAACTTTCTTTTACGTTTCTCTCCAGTTTGCATTTTCTTTTGCAACACAGCTTCGGGAATGCAAGGCGCGCGAACTTTATCATCCCTTGGTTTAGGCATGGCCACATGAAGCCGATTTAAAACACCATCAACCTTCTTAGTTCTCATTTTTTGATTAACTCGGAAACTCAATAATTTTTCGCAAGCAAACGATTTCACCTCCATAACACCGAAATCTGTTACGGTGGACATTTCTAATATGGGCACTTCTGCGTCATCTTCCATTTCTTTTAAAAGCGTCCGTTTTTCGGGGGATAATTCATCAAGTTTAACAATGTCATTTTTATTTAAAACAATCATTAAAGGTTTGTTTGAAAATAAAGGCTTTATGCTTTGATAGAGGCTGATTTGTTGATCTAAAGTGTGTCCACACTGCTCTGATAAATCCATAAAATATAAAACGCAAGCTCTAAGATGGGCTAAAGCTGTTACAGCTTGCATTTCGATAACGTTGCGTTCTTCTAGAGAATGATCTAAAATTCCTGGGGTGTCGATTACTTGCCAACGTAAGTATTTGTAGTCAGTGTGACCAACGTATAAAGATTTTGTTGTAAAAGCGTATGGTTGAACTTCTACGTCGGCTCGAGTTATTTTATTGATGAACGATGATTTACCAACGTTTGGAAATCCTAAGGAATTAATTAAATCAAAATTTTCATAGTTTATAAATAAAAATATTACTAATAAAGGTTTGATACTAAATAAATAATTACCACAAATTAAAATAGTTCTTGTATAAGGATCAATAGAAGGTAACCGAGCCAAATGTTGCCTCACTTGCTCCAAATAAGTTAAATTTGAAGCTTGCCGTTTCATAATAGTAGCCATCCGACCCAAAGCGGCCCTTTTTAATTGTTTACATCGATATAAAGAGTCTCCATACTTCATAAGTCTAACATAATCCTTTGCAACACTAAAACCAATTAATTAAAAAAAATTCTAAATCAAAAAAAAATTATACCAACTTATCAATTAAATGCCTCGCAGTATTAATTTGCCCCAAAGCCAATTTATAATGATCCTTATCATACAAAACATTCATCAAATCCGCATAAAAAGGGTGCACATCATCCAATTTGGGAAACTCGGTTAATATTTGTGTTAAACGATCGTGGAAACTTTGCTGGGAAAATTTAACTTTTCGCATATAAAACGCGCGTATTCGCGTGATTTTGTAGTGTTTATGAACGACCGTTGGTGTTTTTCTTTGAGTTTTTGATAAAATTATATCGATGAAGTCCTAGAAAAAGTGAGGTTAGAATCGGTTTTTGTTGAATATTTTTTGAATTAATGATGTTTGAAGGTACTTACTTTGGCTGTTGGAACAACCGCGATTTTTTTGAAATTATACAGCGACATTTTTGCGTTGTATTAATAAATTTTAATAAATAATTTGAAGAAATTGGTTAAATGTCACTTATGTCAACGGCACCATGAGGTTGCACGTCGAAAAGGAGTAATATTGCGACATCTAGTGTAATGTATCGTTACCAATAAATATGAATTTTTAAATATTTAGTTTCTTTACGACAATTAATGTTATCTATTGATATTAAATTAATAAAATTAGAAAATATTGATTTTTAATTGGGATTTATTAAAATTGCTGAAAATTAAAGATTTATTTAAATTATCTTGTGGGTTGGTGGTAAATGTGACATTTATTTAATAGATGGCGCTGAAATATTTTTTAAATTTCAATTTAACTTAATAATTTAAAATAATATTAATTATGTAATATCTTTGTTTATATTCTATATTAATACATTAATGCAGACAATATAACTAAAAAAAAAACGTTTTGTATCAGAAATGTCTGATGAACCTTAATAAATTGCAATCTGTAAATATTTATTTTATTATTTATATTGATTAACTTAAAAATTATCATCTTTTTGAAGAAAATCAAAGAGATAAAAATGTTTTAGAACGGTTTCACCAGAAGATGGATCAAGGTCTACAAGCCATGTACCGAATGAACCAATGGTTTAGTAAAATAGACATGAATGAACTAAACCTTCACGTATTAAATTCATATCACATCCTCAACGAAATTAACCTTCCGTCTCACAGTGAAGTATTTGACCCAAATTATCGATCAAAACTATATGTGCATTACTTTATTTTTATTTGAACCTATAGTGATAAATTATTGTCATCAAAAGCAAAGCTCATTGAAATGGGGTTGGAAATTATCTAAAAATGGAAGAATGAACCAAAAATATTTAATAGGTAATTAATACAGAGTGTCGTACAAAAAACGCCCCAATCTGTAAGTTAGTCATTTATATTTCGATGTTTGTGAGCTAGGTATCAAATGAAATGGTTTAATGAATACTAACATGCTACAAATATTTTTTCCCGACGCCACACAGTGAGCTGGATTAGGATGTTAGATGGACAAAATTATTTTATGTGTTCAACGGATATATTTGACATCTGAGAACATCAAAAAAGTGCTAACAAAATTCAACGTTAATTCCGTCGCACTAAATCTGTTGAGTTCAAAAGAAGATTCAACATTAACTTTATACATTATTGGTCGTTTTGTTTTTAAACCGACGGAAATTCAAAATCGGAATCATCTTCCGATGATTCTGTGTTGCTACTCGAAATTGTCGGGCTTTTATTGGTATAATCCCGTGCTTTTTCTTCTTTTTGAAGCAGTTGTTGCGCTTCAGGATCAAGTTCTTTAGGGAGTATACCAGAAAATGATCTGAGGTTGGTTATTACAGGATCCGACGAAATAAGGAGCATGTGCAACAAATCTTCAGATGTGGTACTACGTGCTGTTTTTCTTGTGTGGTGCAGACGATATCTTTTAAAATCTTTATTTCTTGCTTCTTGAGCTTCTTCAGATAATTGCCCAATAGGCACAAGCGCGTGTTTTATAGCAAGAGACCCATGCACTAATATTTTATGTACAGTAGGTGGCATTCTGTACCAACCATACAAATCGACAAATAGTCGGGCGGTGTTAAAAGCAAATTCGTTATATTTCTTTTCATCTATGGGATATCCGCTGGAAATAACCTACCTCCGAAAAAAAGCAAAAGTTATTTTAAACGTTTTTTTTTTTCAGACAAAATATACCTGAAGAATCGTCGAAAATTTTGAAATCAATTGTTTGTCAATACCCGTAGCTGCAGCAGCTTCATCAGCATTTTTAAAAAATCTACGAGCCACATTCCCGGTATTTGACGTGCCACTTCCTTGCACCACTTTATCCACTTTGATGCCTATGGATTTCCACAAGGTTTCTTGTATTTCTTTTTTTCTTAAATCACACATTTTTTTTTCTTCTTCAGAAGTACCCCTCAAACTATATTTTTTAATTTCTAATTTATAGGCTATATGGAGAATACACTCCAAGAATTTTATCCAAGCATGTAAAGTACTTAGTCCATATTCGAGGTTATCCGTGTTAACATTTCGGTTCCTTACTTGGTCTAAATTATTCATTTCTGTGGGTTTACAGCCACATAGATAACAAGTTTGGCTTGAGGTATCCGTAAGGACATTTATGACTTTAGTGTCAAGCATTGTTAAGACTAATTTAAAATGAATTTTAATTGGTATTCCTGCAAAAAAATATAATGAAACAAGAGGACCAAAAATAATTTTTATCCGTGTTACCGTTAACGAGATATTCTAATGGTTGAAGGGCGGCGATTTCTTCTTTCATTTTGTTTATCTCTTGTTTTGTTAAATTTTTGGTTTCTTTTGCAAAGAGAAACTTTATGGGACGACAATATCTAGTCGAGGAAGGATGTGGGTTTTCCCATTGAATCACTTTTTCTTGGGTACCATTTGCAATTGCAAGAAATTGAAGAGGCACTGCAGAAAACATAAAAATACTATTGTTGGAGTAAACTATTGCTTCCTCTTCATTTTCTTCCGAAACATTTGAGTCTTCTCTGTGAAACAATTGCATGTATTCATTAACACCAGAAGTTCCATCACATCCCCATTTAAATAAAAATTCGAACTTTTCAAATTGTTGAGCATATACTTCATCCACTGGAAAAATTAATGTTTCGAATAGGCGCTGGCACGTTAAATTTAATAGGCTTTGTAATTTTATTGAAGCGCCTAAAAGCCATATAGATTAAAATTATACATAAGTATTTAATTCGAATATGTTAATTGTAAAAATTACTGTTTTTCATGTTTACTTTACCTAAGTTTGTAATATTTATGTCGTCGTTTGAAGGGTAACATCGTCGCTTAGCTGCCCGAATTTTGTCATACGAAGGAAAAACATCAGCTTTTCGTTCCTTCATTGCTAATCTTGTAATTTTGTATGATTCTTTCGTAAGTCGACATTTAATCATATGTGCCAGAGCTTCATCTTCAGTAAAACGCACTACTTTATCTGTACCTTTTAAAGATTTTCGATAAACGTTCAAAATCTTAATAGGGGTATCATTTGAAGCTGTAGTAGCTTCCTCCAACAATTTTGCAGCAGCACGTTTTCCTTCTTTTTGCAGTGCCACTTTTGCCGCGAAATAAATTTGATTTGAAGGAGTTGTAGCACGCAGTTCTTCTGTTTTACGCCTTTTGGTGCGATCGGACGCTTCTGAGAAACTATGAGAAAGTTGAATAAAAGCAAGTAGAGTAAACAAACTACAGATTAAGGAAATCATTAGTGATTCTTTTACTTTGTTAACGGTCTACCGCTAGAAGACTTTATTTCGATATCTCCTCTTGTAGTGTTAAAGGCTCGGTCTAACCAACTTTGATGTTTAGCTTCGAAATAATCCAATCTATGTCTACATAGTATCAATTTAGATTTTAAATTTACCACAAAACTATGAATTCGACTATCCATCACAGGTCGAAGATTATTGTCCATTTTTAAGAGACTGTCTATATGTCCCAGTAAAAAATGTTCATTTTCTATTACTGATTTGGTCCAAAAAGATGATCTGTTGTCTTTCAAAACATTGTATAACATACGATTCGTAATTATAACTTCAGCAATCATACTGAACTTGAATTATTTTTTTTACTCGTTACTACTCGTTATTACTCGTAGAGTGGTTAATTGTGGCTCTCAATTTTTTAGTATAGTAATTAATACTCTATATAAAAACGCTGTACAAAATTTGAAAGCGAACTTCGTCGAACTTTAAAAGTTATATTCTACAAAAATGTCACATTCATTTATTTTTAGAAAAAAACTGAGTGCACGAAATACGGGTGGTGTTCATTTACTTTTGGATATATTTTGATGATACTGGATGAAATTTGTTCTTGACAGTTGTAAAAACACACAGCACAAACTAATTGCAACGAAAAATTAACTACTTACTGAAAATAACACCTGTAAATATGACGCGTTACCGGTCTTAATGAGAGTGTACGACTTAAGTTAATTATTTTGTTTTGAAGGCAGCCTCACGGCAAAACAGTTTACTTGATCGGTTTAGGATATGTGCTGTTTAGGTAAATGGACTTTTCAGAAAGAGTTTATGTACTTGGAATTTCCAAATTTAAACTTTTGTTTTTTTTGGTTTTGTCCAGCTAGAATCGTAATTCAGCCCACTGTGCGCCATCTTCTAATTGCAGCAATTTCAACTTTTGTTTTTCAAATTGCTCGGTATATTTTTCTTCACGAAGCGGAGACATGGCTAAGCTCTACATGTAGTTGTATTACTGGTAACCCATGTCACCATGTCTTGAAATCTCTATCTAATCACATAAAGAAAGATATACCGAGCAATTTAAAAAACAAAAGTTGACAATCGCTTGAAATTGAAGATGGTGTCGGAAAATTTTAAAAAATTTGTATCATAAAACATACCATTCCATTTAATTCTAGGTTCATGAAAATCGGAATGTACAGCTTTGAGCGTTATTTATATGACATCGTATTTTTTATATAGTAACAAAAGTAATTAATATAACGTATTTCTTTAATAAAACGATAAATTATGACGCACTTCATTCATTTCCATCTAACTGCTCATCACTTTCGCTAGTTTCATCTTTGTCATACGCATCCCATGGAAGTAACATTTTAATTGTCTCCGGCCTGAACGGTTTTGATTTTTTAATAGATTTAGGTCTACTGCAACTTAAAAATGGATCTGATGTTAACAAAAGCCGATTGATTACATCCATATTGCACTGGACCCGGCAAATTTTCGTGCATATTTTTCCCTGTATTGACGAAAATGTTTATTTCTGTTCTCTGCCGCCTCTTCTGATAGAGCACCTATAGGCAGCAGTGCTTGCTCTATTACTATAGGGCCATGTAGCAAAATTTTATGGAGGGTTGGTGACATTGGGTACCAGTAATACAATTGGATGTAGAGCTTAACCGTATCTCGACAGTACTCTGAAAATTTATTTATGTCAATTTTATGACCACTGGATATTACTTCCAGAATTGTAGCCACTCTTTCAATTAGCGCTTGATCGATTCCTGTTATAGATGCCGAGATTTCTACGTTAGAGAAGAATCGTCTGCTGGTATTTCCATCGTTGCTGTTGCCGTAGTTGGCTTTGGGTACGTCAACGATTAGACCAAGTTCATTTCTAAACCTTTCTTGAATAGTTTGCTTGCGTTCTTTTATAATATTCTTTTCTGATTCTGTTCTTGTTTGCTACTTTTTTATTGTAATTTTATAGGAAATATGCAGCAATGTTTCGAACAGTCTTATTCGCGCATGTAAAATCGATAGTCCAAACTCCAAGTTTTCTGAGTTTATAGGTGCTTTTTCACATTTTTCCAAATCATTAAAATCTTTTGAAGTAAGCGTACATATGTAACATCGCATGCTCGAGCCTGTATTGGTAGCGGCATTGCAGACTTTACCATCTACCATGGTAAATAACATTCTATGGGTGACCGTCACTTCTTTATCTCCGATATTATTCTTGGTTGTAGTTAAATGTTTTATCTGATCTTTGTGATAACTTATCTCTTCATTTGTCACATCTTTCGATTCCCTAATAAATCTGATTCTCATTGGTCGGCAAAAACGTGGTGAGGAGGGCGTTGGGTTTTGCCAAATTATTTTCTTATTTGTCTTACATATAAGCTGAAGAGGTACTAGTGATGACTGGAAAATGTTAGAATCGGAATCGTTATTATTTGAAAATGTTTGTTTGAATTGTGCTTGTTGGGAACCATCACAACCCCATTTATACGTCAACTCCAAGGATGCCAATTCTTTTTGTGTGAGAGATATCAATACTTCCTCTAGGTAAATAATAAATCGTTTTACAGTATGATCTGCTAAGGCTTGTAATTTAATTTCCGCGCAAGTTTCAGTAACTTGATAAGCATTCGAGTCTGGATAACAATCTTGTTTTGCTCTCTGTAAAAGTGAATAAGAGGGATATAGTTTTCTTGAGCTTTCTCTAATAATTTCATATTGTCTTCGTGTCAATGACGCTTCTACAAACATTGATAACGCTTGTGTTGGTGTTAACTTTTCTGATTCAACCGTGTCTCTTTTTCTAAAAGCTTTCTTATATTTATTACCACGTGACGGCGATGACATGATGTCCTTTAACACTTGTGCTCCACTCACATTTCCAGATTTTCGAAGTGCCATTTGACCAGCAAACAAGAGAGCTTCAGCTTCATTTTCCTTCCTCAGAAGTGTTGTTTTGCGGCGTTTACTGCAATCGCTTAAATCTTCAAATGCGCTTTCCGGACGACCACCTATATTCGACATACATTTCTGTGTTATTTTAACAGTCCCTTGCAACCAATTACGATTTTTTTCTAAGAACGCTTTTTCTGTACGGTTTGCAGCTTGCCATTTACTTTTCATTTCCGACTTAAGTCGCGAAAATGTTCGCAAAAATTGTTGCTTTTGATTATCCAAGAACTTTCTCTGTTTTATGATGTTTCTTTCCACTATATCCAGTTTCTTCGCAAAATCTCTTTCATTACATTGTTTTGTAAGATTATATATGCCTTCTCGGGTCATGACATTCAAACCAGAATAACCTACACCGAAGAAAAGATTAGAATAGTAAAGAACGCAGCAAAACTAAGTTTGCCTTGCCTACATACCACTAGTTTAATTTATTTTTTTTTATATATTAGGCAGTTGTTGACAATAGTTTTTTATAGTATAGTAGAGTAAATTCTTCAAACAAAAAGATGTAAAAAGAAATAAAACCGGGAAGAATCCGGAAATAAAAAAAAAACACTTCATAATATAGAAGAAAAACAAAAGTAAATACAAAATATGTGCAAATAGAATAAATAAAAAATTACAAAGACTATAGAATTAAACTTGATAAAAGTACTTGATTCTATTTATACATAGCTGAGTATATAACATCCATTACAAACATTTCAACTGCTCACAATAAAATACACAGGAACACCTATAAATATATGCCGTTGATTTATTGCAATAATTTGACGAAATACGCGCATACATCAACGGGCGTAAAAGACAACTGATTACGCAGTGTTAAGGAACCGGGCACCAATAAAATATGCAGAAAATTGTTTTCTGAATATTTGGTGAGGCTAAGTGACAGCAGCCGCCTTGATTTTTGTGTATCTGTATTCCCGACTTTTAATCATGTTTCTATGTGGAATACCCCACTGTGCGTCTGTCGGGCGCGCTTTCTTAACACTTTCGATCGGGTGTGGTCTGTGGAGTCCAAAATAGAAAAACTCTAAAGGACGCCAACGTGTCCTCCAGTGCTAATTTCTCATAAATATGTTTTATATGATGCTTGTACTATATAATAGCCTAATACAGGGCCAATTCCAAACTCACGTTTTATGTTAATTTGATTTAAAGAAAATGCTTACAATTTAATCACATATTTTTCAAAATTTGGAAACAACGCCTAAATATAGGATATGAAAATCGATCTATTATAATATTTATTTAAAAATGTATAAAGTGTTATAAAAAAATGTCTTAACTAAAGAATAATATTCTATGCACAAACTGGAGGGCTTCAAATTGTGGTCTCCATATTTCCCAAACAATCGTTGCAGCACGCTGTAATGTCCTCCATGCACAACCCACATTTACAAATTTTGCAAAAATAACGAGTTTTTCGTCTTTTGCAATATTTACAGTTTCCTCTTTTCCCTGGTTGTGGCTCTGGAATAATCTCCTCTTCAATACCTGAGAGCCTCAATGCAGAAGTACGCACACTTTTGGTCAAGTGCTTATCAACGGCTCTTCTTTGCATGTTATTTTTCACTAACTCCATACCAAGATTTTTTTGAAACAGTCTGCGAGTTTTAGCAGATTCACCATCTGGTATGTTGCCTTTGTTGATAACAAAAGCGTTAATTGCTGCTATATTGAGGAGGTTATAGAAAATTACCATTGGCCAACGCTTTGTGTTTCTTGCAACATTGTATGATGTGATCATTCGATCAACAACATCTACTCCACTTTTTGTGCTATTATAGAAAGTAATTATTTCAGGCTTTTTCCGATCACCGGTAGCTTCATCGATATGATCGTCTCGGTGCATTGTTGAAACTACAAGCACATTCTTTCCTTTTTTGGGTATATATGAACATGCAGTCATATGATTACTAAATGCTAATAACGAAGAATATACTTTCCTGTTTTTAACTTGTGCTATTTCAAGAGGTAGTTCTCTTCTAATTGTACCAACCACAGTAAGGCGGTAGCAGCTCTCTTAGCAGTTTCTTTACAATTGAATATCCTGTGAACCAACGATCTATTGCAACATTTCTTCCTGATCCTAATAAATGTGAACACATTCTTTCAGTTACTGCAGCGGTAGAGTTGTCAGTTTTATATGGACCATTGGGTTGAACACCAGCGTAAATTTCTATGTGTAAAGTGAAAAATGTTTTGGCATCAACAACGGCGAAGACTTTCAATCCGTATTTGTTTGGTTTACTTGGAATGTACATTCGGAAACTGCACCTACCCCTAAAGGCAAGCAGCATTTCATCTATTGTTACATACTCGCCCACAGAATAAGTTTTCTTACAATTGTCGTTGAACTTGTCAACAACAGTACGAACTGCTGCTAGTTTGTCCATTTCCTTTCTTTGACTTCTAGTTGTGGTATCGTCTAAGGGTATGCATTTCAATAAGAAGACGAACCTCCGTTTTGCCATTGTAGCAGGAAATATCTCATATCCCATACCGTCTGATGACCAATATTCTACTAGATGTGTCCTTGATCCATGATGGAGCCCAGCTAAATAAAGCAAACCCATCAGCGCTTGGATTTCTACACAGTCGGTAGGTCTACACTCAGTCTTATCTTGGTATTTAACAGAAATTTGATCAATAAATAAATTAGTGTTTTCAACTATAATATCAATGCAGTTTCCAAACATGTACATCCAGCATTGAATGGGAGATAATGCGTCACGTGCTTCACCGATGACCCCCGGCAGGTGAGACACTATGTTTTCGTTGCGAGTTCTAATATTTCTAGGTGGGACAGCCTTTTTCCATTTAGTTCCATCTTTACCAAAAAAATACGACCATCTATCACGAATCACGGGTTGTTCATCTTCATCATCCTCGCCGTCATCCTGATGCATAATATCTGCATCTTCATTTACGTTTTCCTGCTCGGTTTCTGTATCATGATCACTGATACTTACAAAATCTGGATCTGATATCCAACTATCGTCAGACTCTTCTATTTCACTGCCTGTGTTAACTTCTTCATACAGTTTCTGTAATCTTTCTCTCTCCTTTTCATAAGGATCCATATCGCAATGCTATCAAATAATAAATCATTTATTATTTTATCAAATCATATCAGAAAATTGTGTGATACTATTTACCTATTTGTAAGTATGCTATTTGTAGATTGCTAACTAGATATGTGATATTAGTTATAAATAATTTTTTATGCACTTTTCTATTCTCTATATTTGTAAAATAAATAACACATAACACAACGCCTCAAAATAGGGTTCAATAGTAAACTGGCGTGTCAACGATACGGTAACCGTATATATAGTAATTATTAAGGGAACTACCGAACTATATTGCGATCACTCCGAGGTATAGTTTTATAACTCGGTAATACCCCTACAAACACAAAAAGAACGCATACAGTTCCAACTGGAATACGATTCTTACAGATTACATCTGCGAATATTGTTACATATTTGATCGGGAAGGGTCTGTCAGGACAAAATATTATGTAGCGACTATTTGGAATTTTGAAAAACAGTTTTTTATAGTGAAAACAGTTGATATTCAGATACTTGAAAGGTACTGTGACCGTAGAGGTTTTGAGCAAAATAATTTAAAAAATATTTCACGTAATCATTTTGTCGTGGACTCGTAGACCACACCCGACAGACGGTGGGTTAACGACTATTTCACGAAAGTGATGCACATCACTTTAAGCTAAAGAAGCCTTTTTGACATCATATCTTCTGCTTCTAGCAAACAAATAATCAATTCCGCAAACACAACTTCCATCCAACATTTAAATCCTTCACCATCCAATGATAAAAACCAAAATTATGACGACCAAGACTATATAATAATACACACCTACTTTCCAATGGCGGAAGTCGTCGAATTTACGGTTATCAAAGTATATACAGTACCCTTAAAAATTTAAGACACATCATACTGAACTTTAGATGTCGTTAACAATTTAAAAGCGATCAATTATAACGCACAAATGTAGTTCCAAATGAGTGATCAAGCGTTCAAAGTATACCAGCATCGGTGAAGAATATTGAAAATGAACCAAATCGCGTCCAAAAATTGCGTATAGGTGTGTAAATATGAAACCGGAATTTTCGTACAAAAAAAACATGTTCTATACATTTCGTTCACATCTATACATTTTTCCCAATTTTCTGGGAATTTGTGGTTTCCGCGCATATAGAACTGTTGCTCTTTTGAGGCAAACCAGTCATCGAGCCATTTTCGTACATTTTCATAAGAAGTAAAGCGCTGCTCAGCAAGTGCGTGTCCCATCGATGCAAACAAGTAATAATCGGATGGGACAAGGTCCGGTGAGTAAAGCACGTGCTGAAGAATCTCCCAACGGAACTATTTTTGTTTCAGGAATTAAGACGGATAAAGCGTTATTTACATTTGAGTATATACATTAATATTATTGACTTACAATTAGTTATAGACTTTTTGAAACAAAATAAAATATGCTTATAATTGAGATACGTTTTTAATTTAAAAAATCATTTTAAATAAGGAATTTTATTTTATTTTAAGGATACACAAATATGGTTTTACTCTGAGAAAAAAACACATTTTCCTTTATAAATCACAAAAAGTTTCATCAAGATATCTAACAATTCGATTTTCCACGATTTTTCAAAAATTATTACGAAAATTGTAAATTATATAAAATCCTACAAATTAAGGTTGAGTTCAAAAACTGATATCTTGAAAAGAAATTAAGATGTTCATATATGGTTATGTTGTGAGGAAAGAATATACTTCAATTTATAAATCACAAAAATATTCGTTATGATATCATACGAATTCGTTTTCTTATTATTTTTTCAAAAATAATTAAGAAAATTGTTATTTTTATGAAATGCTAATAATTTGAATTGAGTTCAAAACTTGATATCACCAAACGAATCGAGATACTGAAGTACGGATTTATCCTAAGAAAAGTACGTACTTTTCTTTACAAGTCATAAAAAAATTCGTCGATATCTTAAGAATTCGATTCTTTAGAATTTTTTCAATAATGATTAAGAAAAGTTTTAATGATACAATATTAGGTTGAGTTCGAAGCTTGATAACTCAAAAATGATGCAAGATATACGAGTATGGTTTTATTCTCAGAAAAGTGCATACCTTCCATTATTAATCACAAAACGTTTCATCAGGATATCTTAAAAATTCGATATTCTACGATTTTTTAAAGATTATTACAAAAATTGTAAATTTTATAAAATCTTACAACTTAAGGTTGAGTTCAAAAATTGATACCTCGAAAACAAATTGAGATGTTCACATATGGTTATGTTGTGAGCAAAAAATATACTTTCCTTTATAAATGACAGAAATATTCATTATGATATCACACGAATTCGATTTTTTATGATTTTTAAAAAATGATTAAGAAAATTGTTATTTTTATGAAATGCTACTAATTTCTCAAATTTTAACTTTTCTCGAAAATTGTAAATTTTATAAAATACTACAAATTAAGGTTGGGTTCAAAAATTTAAAGAATATACTTTCAATTTTTTAATTTTTCTTTTGTGATTAAGAAAAAGTTTAATGATACAATTTGAGTTCAAAACTTAATATTACAAATCGAAGCGAGATACGTAAGTATGGCTTTATTCTGAGGAAAGTGCATACTTTCCTTTACAAACCACAAAATAATAATCGAGATATCTGAAGAATTCGATTTTTTACGATTTTTTTTAATAATGATTAAGAAAAGTTTTAATTTTATGAAATGGTAAAAATTTAGATTGAATTCAAAACTTGATATTTCAAAAACGAAGCGAGATACTTAAGTAAGGCTTTATTCTGAGGAAAGTACATAGTTTCCTTTACAAACGACAAAAAAATTATCGAGAATTCAATTTTTTATGATTAAAAAATTTTTAATTTTATGAAATAGCACAAATTCGGATTGAGTTCAAAACTTAATATCTTAAAAACCAAATGAGATACTCAAGTATGGTTTCATTCTGAGGAAAATGCATACATTCCTTTATAAACAACTAAGTAATTAATCCAGATATTTTAAAAATCGAATTTTTTACGATTTTTTTAATAATGATTAACAAAATTTTTAATTTTATGAAATGGTAAAAATTTAGATTGACTTCAAGACTTGATATCTCAAAAACGAAGCGAGATATTTAAGTGTGGCTTTATTCTGAGGAAAGTTCATCAACATATCTTAAAAATTCGATTTTTTACGATTTTTTTAATAATGGTTAAGATAAATTTTAATTTTATGAAATGGTAAAAATTTAGTTTGAGGTCAATACTTGATAACTCAAAAACGATGCAAGATACTCGTATATGGTTTCATTCTGAGAAAAGGAATATTATAAAGGAAGGTATACAACCTACCTTTATAAACCACAAAAAAAATCATCAAGATATCTTAAGAATTTGATTTTGTACGATTTTTTCAAAAATTATTATCTCAAAAACGAAACAAGATACTTAATGGTTTCATTCCGTGAAAAGTGCATACATTCCTTTATATATCACGAAAAATTTCATAAAGATATGTTAAGAATTCAGTTTTGTACGATTTTTTAAAAATTATAAAGAAAATTTAAAATTTTTTGAAATGCTACAAATTTAGGTTAAGTTTAAAACTTGATATCTCAAAAACGAAACAAGCTACTCAAGTATGGTGTTATTCTGTGAAAAGTGCATACATTCCTTTATATATCACGAAAAATTTCATAAAGATATGTTAAGAATTCAGTTTTGTACGATTTTTTGAAAATAATAAAGAATTATTAAAATTTTTTGAAATGCTACAAATTTAGGTTGAGTTTAAAACTTGATATCTCAAAAACGAAACAACCTACTCAAGTATGGTGTTATTCTGTGAAATGCGCATACTTTCCTTTATATATCACGAAAAATTTCACAAAGATATGTGAAGAATTCGACTTTTTATGATTTTTTCAAAAATCATTAAGAAAATTTAAAATTATATGAAGAGCTATAAATTTAGGTTGAGTTTAAAACTTGATATGTCATAAACGAAACAAGATACTCAAGTATGGTTTTATTCCGTGAAAAGTGCATACTTTCCTTTATATATCACGAAAAATTTCATAAAGATATGTTAAGAATTCAGTTTTGTACGATTTTTTAAAAATTATAAAGAAAATTTAAAATTTTTTGAAATACTACAGGTTAAGTTTTTTAGGTTAAGTTTAAAACTTGATATCTCAAAAACGAAACTACCTACTCAAGTATGGTGTTATTCTGTGAAATGTGCATACTTTCCTTTATATATCAAGAAAAATTTCACAAAGATATGTGAAGAATTCGACTTTTTACGATTTTTTCAAAAATCATTAAGAAAATTTAAAATTTTATGAAATGCTACAAATTTAGGTTGAGTTTAAAACTTGATATCTCATAAACGAAACAAGATACTCAATTATGGTGTTATTCTGTGAAAAGTGCATACTTTCCTTTATATATCACAAAAAATTTCATAAAGATATGTTAAGAATTCAGTTTTGTACGATTTTTTAAAAATTATAAAGAAAATTTAAAATTTTTTGAAATACTACAAATTTAGGTTAAGTTTAAAACTTGATATCTCAAAAACGAAACAACCTACTCAAGTATGGTGTTATTCTGTGAAATGTGCATACTTTCCTTTATATATCACGAATAATTTCACAAAGATATGTGAAGAATTCGACTTTTTACGATTTTTTCAAAAATCATTAAGAAAATTTAAAATTATATGAAAAGCTATAAATTTAGGTTGAGTTTAAAACTTGATATGTCATGAACGAAACAAGATACTCAAGTATGGCTTTATTCCGTGAAAAGTGCATACTTTCCTTTGTATATCACGAAAATCTTAGAAAATTTAAAATTTTTTGAAATGTTACAAATTTAGGTTCAGTTTAAAACTTGATATCTCAAAAACGAAACAAGCTATTCAAGTATGGCGTAATTCTGTAAAAAGTGCATACTTTCCTTTATACACCACGAAAAATTTCATCAATTCTTAAGATATCTTTTAAGAATTCGATTTTTTACGTTTTTTTCAAAAATGATTGAGAAAATTAAAAATTGTATGAAATGACACAAATTTAGGTTGAGTTTAAAACTTGATATCACAAGAACCAAACAAGATGCTTAAGTATGATGTCATTCTGTGAAAAGTGAATATTTTCCTTTATATACTATGAAAAATCTCATCAAAATATCTTAAGAATTCGATTTTTACGATTTTTTCAAAAATCTTTAAGAAAATTTAAAATTTCATGTAATGCCACAAATTTAGGTTGAGTTTAAAGCTCGATATCACAAAAAACAAACAAGATGCTCCAGTATGGTGTTATTCTTTGAGAAGTGCATACTTTCCTTTATATGCCAGGAAAATTTTCATCAAGATATCTTAAGAATTCGATTTTTACGATTTTTTCAAAAATCATTAAGAGAATTTAAAATTTTCTGAAATGCCACAAATTTAGGTTGAGTTTAAAACTTGATATCTCATAAACGATTTCATAAATATATGTTAAGAATTCAGTTTTGTACGATTTTTTAAAAATTATAAAGAAAATTTAAAATTTTTTGAAATGTTACTAATTTAGGTTATGTTTAAAACTTGATATCTCAAAAACGAAACAAGCTACTCAAGTATGGTGTAATTCTGTAAAAAGTGCATACTTTCCTTGCACGAAAAATTTGAAATAATATCTTAAGAATTCGATTTTTTACGATTTTTTCAAAAAATATTAAGAAAATTTAAAATTTTATGAAATACTACAAATTTAGGTTGAGTTAAAAACTTGATATCTCAAAAACAAATCAAGATACTCAATTACGGTTTTATTCCGTGAAAAGTGCATACTTTCCTTTATATATCATGAAAAATTTCATGAAGATTTTTTAAGAGTTAAATTTTATACGATTTTTTCAAAAATCATTAAGATAGCTTAAAATTTTATGAAAAGCTACAAGTTTAGGTTGAGTTTAAAAGTTGATATCTCAAAAACGAATCAAGAAACTCAATTATGGTGTTATTCTGTGAAAAGTGCATGCTTTCCTTTATATATGAGGAAAATGTTCACAAAGATATCTTAAGAATTTGATTTTTACGATTTTTTCAAAAATCATTAAGAAAATTTAAAATTATATGAAAAGGTACAAATTTAGGTTGAGTTTAAAACTTGATATCTCATAAACGAAACAAGATACTCAATTATGGTGTTATTCTGTGAAAAGTGCATACTTTCCTTTATATATCAGGAAAATGTTCACAAAGATATCTTAAGAATTCGATTTTTACGATTTTTTCAAAAATCATTAAGAGAATTTAAAATTATATGAAAAGGTACAAATTTAGGTTGTGTTTAAAACTTGATATCTCATAAACGAAACAAGATACTCAATTATGGTGTTATTCTGTAAAAATTGCATACTTTCCTTTATATATCAGGAAAATGTTCACAAAGATATCTTAAGAATTCGATTTTTACGATTTTTTCAAAAATCATTAAGAAAATTTAAAATTATATGAAAAGGTACAAATTTAGGTTGAGTTTAAAACTTGATATCTCATAAACGAAACAAGATACTCAAGTATGGTTGAGTATCTTGTTTCTTTTTCTTATTGAGGAAAGTTTTATTTTATGAAACATTGCAAGTTTATCTCAACAAATATCTCAAAAACGAATTGAGATACTCTCTTTTATAAATGACGAAAAATTTCAGCAAGATATATTCTACACCCGTATATACCGTTACCGGATAATCGGATATCCAAATTAAGATAATGCCTGATATCCGGTTTTACGTAATTCTTCGAAATTTAGACAAAATTTCGAAGCACACATTTTGGGTAAAGAATTTCACACTTACGAATTGTAATGTTTTACAATTCACTATATTTGTTACGATCTCGATTTTTAAAAGAAACATCTTGCAATTTCCTTTCAATCCTAGCATCTTCTCCATTTTACGTTTCCAAAGGTTTAATGAAGTCTAATACGAGAATTAAAGGTTTCGCAGGGTTTCACTCCATAATTTTTTTAATATCAGATATAATGGATACAAACTAGAATTGTGATTTCTCTTTAGACTGGTAGAGATTAACTCGGTTGTGCCTCAGAGCCAAAATGTATTACGTCAATTATTTTTCAATTTTTGCGATTTTGATTGCTCTTTAACGTATTTCTGCCGCTCTAATTCTTCTTCTAGCCCTAATATTACCATTATCATTAAAAGTTCCGTGTCGATAATTAAGAATAGGTTAATATGTCGACGATATAGAGTAGTCGTTTCCACCTTATTTATGGAAATCAAGAAATTATCTATGGTATATTTATTTTTTGTTAAATTTGCTTCCAAATGCTTCTTATTTCATTACGATATTTCGATTAGTTCTTGAGATATTACTATTTAAAATTGCATTCTTAAAATCTACAATTTTCAAAATCATAGTTTAGATTAAAAAATCATAACAATTATGTTTATGGAAATTAAGAAATTATTTATGGCATAATTATTTTTTGTTAAATTTGCTTCCAAATGCTTCTTATTTCATTACGATATTTCTATTAGTTCTTGAGATATAACTATTTAAAATTGCATTCATAAAATGTACAATTTTCAAAATCATAGTTTAGATTAAAAAATCATAACAACGATGTTTATAGAAATTAAGAAGTTATTTATGGCATATTAAATCTTCGTAAAATTTCCTATTAAATGGTTTTTGTGTCATGATGATAACTCTATTAGTTCTTGAATCACAATTTCTTCAATTTAAACATTAAAAACTAGAATTATCTCACATGCACTGTTTGATTTAAAAAATTACAACCATTTTGTTTATAGAAATTAAGAAATTATTTATGGCATAATTATTTTTTGTTAAATTTGTTTCCAAATGCTTCTTATTTCATTACGATATTTCAATTAGTTCTTGAGAAATGACTATTTAAAATTGCATTCTTAAAATCACTAATTTTCAAAATCATAGTTTAGATTAAAAAATCATAACAACGATGTTTATAGAAATTAAGAAGTTATTTATGGCATATTAAATCTTCGTTAAAATTCCTATTAAATGGTTTTTGTGTCATGATGATAACTCTATTAGTTCTTGATTCACGATTTCTTCAATTTAAACATTGAAAACTAGAACTATCTAACATGTATTGTTTGATTTAGAAAATCACAACCACTTTGTTTATGGAAATTAAGAAATTATTTGTGGTTTATTTATTTTTTGTTAAATTTGCTTCCAAATGCTTCTTATTTCATTATGATATTTATATTATTATGATATTTCTTATTTATTTATAAAATCATAATTAAAAATCCATAACGGCGATATTTATGGAAATTAAAAAAATATTTCTGATAACTCCATTAATTATTTTAACTCTATTCAACTTTGTTTATGGAAATTAAGAAATTGTTTATGGCTTATTTATTTCTTGTTAAATTTGCTTTAAAGTGCTTTTAATTTCAATATGATATCTCAATTCCTTCTTGAGGTACAAGCTTTTAAAGCAGTATTCTTCAAATTTAAAACATTCAAATATGCAGTGTTGAGCTTAAAAATTCATCAAAAAGACTTTAAAAATTATTATTGCATTTTTATTAAATTTGCTTAAAATCACGTTATAATTCATCAAAATATCTCAATTTGCTTTTAAGATACAATTCTTTAAACTTATACCATCAAAATTATAACAATCATGTATGCATAGATGAGTTTAAAAATCACAACATAAAGGTTTATAGCAGATAAGAAATTATTTATTGCACATTCAATCTTTATTAAATTTGCTTTAAAATGCAAAAATAAAATTAAAATTCATCGCGATATCTAAATTTAAATACAAGCTTTTAAAATTGTATTTTTCAAATTTAAAATGTTTATGCAGAGTTGATCTTAAAAATTCATCAAAACGTTTTATGGAAAATAAGAAATTATTTTTTATTCATACAATTTCTATTAAATGATCCAAAACGCATTTCATTTCACCATAATATGTCAATTTGCTCTTAAGATACAATTTTTTATAATTATACCTTTCATATTAATAATACTCACATATGCAAAGACGAATTTTAAAAGTGATAACATGAAAGTTTATAGGAGATAAGAAATTATTTATTGCACATTCAATCTTTATTAAATTTGCTTTAAAATGCTTTATATTTCATCGCGATATCTAAATTTCATCTTGAGATACAAGCTTTTAAAATTGTATTTTTCAAATTTAAAATGTTTATGCAGAGTTGATCTTAAAAATTCACCAAAACGTTTTATGGAAAATAAGAAATTATTTTTTATTCATACAATTTCTATTAAATTATTCAAAACGCATTTCATTTCACCATAATATGTCAATTTACTCTTAAGATACATTTTTTTATAATTATTTCTTTCACATTAATAACACTCACGTATGCAAAGACGAATTTTAGAAGTGATAACATAAAAGTTTATAGGAGATAAGAAATTATTTATTGCACATTTAATCTTTATTAAATTTGCTTTAAAGTGCTTTTAATTTCAACATGATATCTCAATTCCTTCTTGAGATACAAGCTTTTAAAGCAGCATTCTTCAAATTTAAAACATTCAAATATGCAGTGTTGAGCTTAAAAATTCATCAAAAAGACTTTAAAAATTTTTATTGCAATTTTATTAAATTTGCTTAAAATCACGTTATAATTCATCAAAATATCTCAATTTGTTTTTAAGATACAATTCTTTAAACTTATACCATCAAAATTATAACAATCCTGTATGCATAGATGAGTTTAAAAATCACAACATAAAGGTTTATAGGAGATAAGAAATTATTTACTGCACATTCAATCTTTATTAAATTTGCTTTAAAATGCTTTTTATTTCATCGCGATATCTAAATTTAGATACAAGCTTTTAAAAGTGTATTTTTCAAATTTAAAATGTTTATGCAGAGTTGATCTTAAAAATTCACCAAAACGTTTTATGGAAAATAAGAAATTATTTTTTATTCATACAATTTCTATTAAATGATCCAAAACGCATTTCATTTCACCATAATATGTCAATTTGCTCTTAAGATACAATTTTTTATAATTATATCTTTCACATTAATAACACTCACATATGCAAAGACGAATTTTAAAAGTGATAACATAAAAGTTTATAGGAGATAAGAAATTATTTATTGCACATTCAATCTTTATTAAATTTGCTTTAAAATGCTTTTTATTTAATCGCGATATCTAAATTTGATCTTGAGATACAAGCTTTTAAAATTGTATTTTTCAAATTTAAAATGTTTATGCAGAGTTGAACTTAAAAAATACGTTGTTTATGGAAAATCAGAAATTATTTTTTATTCATACAATTTCTATTAAATGATCCAAACGCATTTCGTTTCACCATAATATGTCAATTTGCTCTTAAGATACAATTTTTTATAATTATATCTTTCACATTAATAATACTCACATATGCAAAAACGAATTTTAAAAGTGATAACATAAAAGTTTATAGGAGATAAGAAATTATTTACTGCACATTCAATCTTTATTAAATTTGCTTTAAAATGCTTTTTATTTCATCACGATATCTAAATTTGATCTTGAGATACAAGCTTTTAAAATTGTATTTTTCAAATTTAAAATGTTTATGCAGAGTTGATCTTAAAAATTCACCAAAACGTTTTATGGAAAATAAGAAATTATTTTTTATTCATACAATTTCTATTAAATGATCCAAAACGCATTTCATTTCACCATAATATGTCAATTTGCTCTTAAGATACAATTTTTTATAATTATATCTTTCACATTAATAATACTCACATATGCAAAGACGAATTTTAAAAGTGATAACATAAAAGTTTATAGGAGATAAGAAATTATTTATTGCACATTTAATCTTTATTAAATTTGCTTTAAAATGCTTTTTATTTCATCACGACATCTAAATTTGATCTTGAGATGCAAGCTTTTAAAATTGTATTTTTCAAATTTAAAATGTTTATGCAGAGTTGAACTTAAAAATTACGTTGTTTATGGAAAATAAGAAATTATTTTTTATTCATACAATTTCTATTAAATGATCCAAAACGCATTTCATTTCACCATATGTAAATTTGCTCTTAAGATACAATTTCTTATAATTATATCTTTCACATTGATAATACTCACGTATGCAAAGACGAATTTTAAAAGTGATAACATAAAAGTTTATAGGAGATAAGAAATTATTTATTGCACATTCAATCTTTATTAAATTTGCTTTAAAATGCTTTGTATTTCATCGCGATATCTAAATTTGATCTTGAGATACAAGATTTTAAAATTGTATTTTTCAAATTTAAAATGTTTATGCTGAGTTGAACTTAAAAATTACGCTGTTTATGGAAAATAAGAAATTATTTTTTATTCATACAATTTCTATTAAATGATCCAAACTTATTTCATTTCACCATAATATGTCAATTTGCTCTTAAGATACAATTTTTTATAATTATACCTTTCACATTAATAATACTCACATATGCAAAGACGAGTTTTAAAAGTGATAACATAAACGTTTATAGGAGATAAGAAATTATTTATTGCACATTCATTCTTTATTAAATTTGCTTTAAAATGCTTTTTATTTCATCACGACATCTAAATTTGATCTTGAGATACAAGGTTTTAAAATTGTATTTTTCAAATTTTAAATGTTTATTCAGAGTTGATCTTAAAAATTCACCAAAACGTTTTATGGAAAATAAGAAATTATTTTTTATTCATACAATTTCTATTAAATGATCCAAAACGCATTTCATTTCACCATAATATGTCAATTTGCTCTTAAGATACAATTTTTTATAATTATATCTTTCACATTAATAATACTCACATATGCAAAGACGAGTTTTAAAAGTGATAACATAAACGTTTATAGGAGATAAGAAATTATTTATTGCACATTCATTCTTTATTAAATTTGCTTTAAAATGCTTTTTATTTCATCACGACATCTAAATTTGATCTTGAGATACAAGGTTTTAAAATTGTATTTTTCAAATTTTAAATGTTTATTCAGAGTTGATCTTAAAAATTCACCAAAACGTTTTATGGAAAATAAGAAATTATTTTTTATTCATACAATTTCTATTAAATGATCCAAAACGCATTTCATTTCACCATAATATGTTAATTTGCTCTTAAGATACAATTTTTTATAATTATACCTTTCACATAAATAATACTCACATATGCAAAGACGAATTTTAAAAGTGATAACATAAAAGTTTATAGGAGATAAGAAATTATTTATTGCACATTCATTCTTTATTAAATTTGCTTTAAAACGCTTTTTATTTCATCACGACATCTAAATTTGATCTTGAGATACAAGCTTTTAAAATTGTATTTTTCAAATTTAAAATGTTTATACAGAGTTGAACTTAAAAATTACGTTGTTTATGGAAAATAAGAAATTATTTTTTATTCATACAATTTCTATTAAATGATCCAAAACGCATTTCATTTCACCATAATATGTCAATTTGCTCTTAAGATACAATTTTTTATAATTATACCTTTCACATTAATAATACTCACATATGCAAAGACGAATTTTAAAAGTGATAACATAAAAGTTTATAGGAGATAAGAAATTATTTATTGCACATTCAATCTTTATTAAATTTGCTTTAGAATGCTTTTTATTTCATCACGACATCTAAATTTGATCTTGAGATACAAGCTTTTAAAATTGTATTTTTCAAATTTAAAATGTTTATGCAGAGTTGAACTTAAAAATTACGTTGTTTATGGAAAATGAGAAATTATTTTTTATTAATACAATTTCTATTAAATGATCCAAAACGCATTTCATTTCACCATAATATGTCAATTTACTCTTAAGATACAATTTTTTATAATTATGTCTTTCACATTAATAACACTCACATATGCAAAGACGAATTTTAAAAGTGATAACATAAAAGTTTATAGGAGATAAGAAATTATTTATTGCACATTCAATCTTTATTAAATTTGCTTTAAAATGCTTTTTATTTCATCGCGATATCTAAATTTGATCTTGAGATACAAGCTTTTAAAATTGTATTTTTCAAATTTAAAATGTTTATGCAGAGTTGAACTTAAAAATTACGTTGTTTATGGAAAATCAGAAATTATTTTTTATTCATACAATTTCTATTAAATGATCCAAAACGCATTTCATTTCACCATAATATGTCAATTTGCTCTTAAGATACAATTTTTTATAATTATATCTTTCACATTAATAACACTCACATATGCAAAGACGAATTTTAAAAGTGATAACATAAATGTTTATAGGAGATAAGAAATTATTTTCTGTAAATTCAATCTTTATTAAATTTAATTTAAAATGCTTTTATTTCATCATGATATCTCAATTCGACCTTGAGATACTTACAAGCTTTTAAAGATATATTCTAACATCAAAGTTTATGAGAAAAGAAATTAATTAATACATATTCAATCTGCTTTAAAATGCTTTTGATTTTATCATATCTCAAATCGATATTGCGATATAACTTTTTTAAATGAATAATTTAACCCATTATTTTGTTTTACAGATTCATTATTTTTAATAAATTCTGTTATTTCTCTGATTGTCCCAAAAGATTAATAACAAGGGCATTAAAGCTCCTCCTAACAACTGGGATTAATCGAAAAATTCCCATTCCGTCGTTCACTCATTCGTTCGTTCATTTCAGATAAAATCTTCATTATCTCCAAAAATAAAAGTTCGAGCATCAACCCCCAAGCGAAGAAGATAACGACAAATATATTAATTGGAGATAAAAGGAGAACATTCAACATCAACAATCCCATAAAACTAACATCAACAATCAAAACAAAACAAAAAAGAACATTTTTAAGTCGTAATAAAATTTCATTTTAGATCATATCGTTTTATGAATAAAAAAATCCCAACTGTTCTACACCCACTGTGACATTAATTATTACGGATGAACACATGTCCGTATAATAATTGTGCTGAAAAAAAAAATTGAGAGAAAAAAGCCCCGGAACAGGTTCGTTTAACCCTACGGCTTAGAGAGAGTTCATCGTGTACAATGGGGCCCACCGTTGGTAATAGGGCATCGGGGAATAAACCCCAATAAAAGTGTAAATCCTCTTGTTGCGAAAAAGGCGTCTATTTGTCATCGTTCCGTATTACCGCCTTTTCCCCCCTTTTTACCCAAGGCATGTAACGATTTAATTGATAAAAATTACTCTTTCCGACACCGAAGTAATCCCTATCTCATTCTCGTTCAATTCACCCCTAACATATTATTCAACGATTTTTTTTAGATTCAATTCACTTCACATTATAATTGACTTGCTGATGATGTTGCATTATTAACGAGTAATGGAGTAAGTGTCAAGAGGGGAGGATATCAATCAACACCCAAATTACATTTTGGGATTAAGTTTGTTTTGTCAACTATCTTTTTTAAAACAAAGTTTACAGCGAATTGGTATCGTAAACAAATAGTCCATCAAATAAAAGGGTTTGGGGGAGTCGTTGTGGCGAATGGTAGCCTAATATTTGTCTTATCCATTGACATTTAACGACCAATTTCCACTGTCCCCAAAAGAAGGACATAATAGAATCCCGTCGGGTTCCAAGAGACCGAAAGGGCGGTTTAGAATTTCAACCAAAAATAAAATAATGGGTACAATATAACACTAAATGTGTCAAGTATTGGAATTTTAGGTGTAGTTCGTTAAACCGTACACTGATGCAGTTACAAAAATTGTAAGGTGTTATTGGTGGTTTTTACACGATGTTTTTCTAAGAATTACTTAAAATGATTGAACTTAATTAAAGAAAATTCAATTCAAATCTAAAAAGCTAATTTAAAACTATCTATTAACAAAATGCTACATTATACATTTAACGTGATAATTTAAAACAATTATTTACCAACTAAAAATTAAAAAAAAATAGTTAATGCCCAATAAATTGTTACACCCCACTCTCCCTTCCTCATCCACTGCACCATCACGAGATTGGGACCCCCATACCAAAAACAAAACACAGGCCAAATTTTTTTTTATCGTATTTACAAACTTACCGGGTTGGGGGGGCTCCAGGGGGGATCCCTCCAAGCCATTTTATGGCGGTTTTAATTCATAAAGCGTACACTATCTAAACTGAATACAAGCAGACTTTTTAAAGTAATTTTATTGAAGATTCACCGGGGCGAAGGGGGGCCTACTGGACCGCCTCTCTCTTCTCACTTTCACCAACAATTAGTCACCAACGAATTGACTAATATGCTTCCACTTTAGCTTATTCCCCAGCATGTGCCCTACCATATTTCCGACGTGATCACCAGCCCAATAAGTTCCTCTACCATAGTTCTTTCTTCTCTCCACCAGATGCATTTATAGAACGTATGTTCAGTAGTCACACACATCCGACTCTTTTTTTAAATTTATGCAAACACGCGTTAAAGCATCCGTAGCCCGTCAACAGCTGACAAAAGGTTGAAGTTCACGTCTACCCAGCTACGGTACATCCATCTCCTTAGATTCGTAATCAATCGCTTGGTCCATCTCGCTCTTCCCGTGTCTACCCTCCGTCTTTTCTCCCGTTCCTCTACCATTTCCGCCTCTACCTCATCCTTGTTATAGTCTTCTTTCCAGACGGTTGCTCTTCTCATAATCATCAGATCAATAGGCAAGCAGCTGCCCATCATCTGTAACGCCTCAATAGAACTTGTTTTATATTCGCACAGAGTTCTTATTAAAATAGCCCTTTGTATTCTGTTTAGCCTACACACATTTTTCTTAATTCGGCAAGCATCTCCTCAGGCTCCGCACGCATACAATATCTGCGAATATATCGTCGCACCTGTCAGCCTTCTCTAAGTCTCTCTCGGTCCATATGTAGAACCCATAATTTTATTCAGGACTTGTATCATTTTTCCGGCCTTTTAGACGACATACCATCTCATTACACATCTCAGTACACTCCATCTCATATCTCTCGCCATCATGACCCCCAGGTACTTCAAAGATTTTTGTGTACTGACCACCACATTTCCCACTGTCAGGGTTATCCCCCGGCCCCACGTCTGCTTCTTAGCATGATGGCCTCCACCTTTTCAGAGGCTATTTCCAGGCCCATATCCCCCATACATGATCCGGAACATACTGCGCCTTCCTTTGGATATCCTCCTCGCTCCAGCCAGATACAACAATAGCGAGATCATCCGCGTAGGCTATGAATCTTGCGTCCCCCCTAACCGACATATTTTTCAGCAGTTTATCTAAGAATACATTTCACAGGATCAGCCCAAGGACAGACTCCTATAGAACTCCCCTCGTCATCTTATAAATAATATCCTCGTAGTCGATGTATCGGTCACTTAGATAAGCTTTTATTATTCTGACCAGGTATGCGAAGAAATTTTTGTTCTTAACAGCCTCGACGATTTCTATCCATGGTGCCGAACCAAAAGCATTTCGAACGTCCAGCGTTATTAATAGACATTTTTTTTTCTTTCCCCTTCTAAATTTGTTACACCGTAGGGCCTCTTATAATGACCTTCACAATCGCATGGACCTTCCATTAGTGAATCCAGAGTGATCTTCCGATAGGCCTCCTACCTCGCTTAGTTCCTCATTTATTCTGGCCTTCATAATTGACTCAAAGACATTACCAAAAACAACCTAGGTTGGGTTAAATTTAGCTCCAACCTATTTTTTTGTAAAAGTTTATTTCTAAAAGTTGTATTGGGCTGTAATAATTTGAGGAATATTATTTATTTAATTAATTGAGGAATATTAATTAATTTGAGGGGATTAGGAAATCTGCAAGCAGACACCCGGCCTAAGCTGTCAGGCGGCCAGATAGTGTCGGGTTGGGTGCCTTCTTAGGATACCCGACCGACTAAAACGATTCTCCCTCAGCTCCGGAACCGCCAGAAAAAGGCATTACTTCGGAGTGTCAATTACCATCCTCTTCTATCCTCCCTACGCTTCCGTTTTTTTTTTACTTTTATACTTCTTTTCTTACTTCTTCCTCTCCCAACCCTTCCTTTCCTTTCCCTTCTCTTCCCCCGGGACGGTTTGATTGGCGACCTGGGAGAGAGAAGAGAGCGGAGCCCTCTCCCCCGCCTTCTTCCTCCTGTCGTCCTCGATTGGCGTCCTCTCTCGACTCATCCGTGACACCAACAAAACAAACACCTTGCTATTAACTTTTGAATTATCTTTACCTCAAAACGTACCTGGGAGAGGGGAAGGAGCGAAGCCCCCTCCTCCGCCTTCTTTCTCCTGTCGTCCTCGATTGGCGTCCTCTCTCGACTCCTCCGTGACACCAACAAAACAAAAACCTTGCTATCACCTTTTGAAATATCTTTACCTCAAAACGTACCTGGAAAAGGGGAGAGAGCCCTCCCCCCAGTTTCCTTCTTCTTTTCGACGTTCACGATCATCTTCCTGGAAGAGGGGAGGGGCACAGCCCCCCCCCTCAGCCGCCTCCCTCCACCTATAATCGACCGGTCCGAAGTACCAGCGCTTTGCGTCATATCTTTCTTTTTCTTTTCTCTTTCTCTTTCATAATCCTCCTTGCTCTTAAGGATAGATGTTACCATTTCTTGTATTTCTCTCCATTTATCGCTGGACTGTAACATTTGATCCACCATGTTATGTTTAGTTATTCGTACTCCACATCTCGTTTCACATCTGCTTCTTTGTACGTTGAACTCTTCACATTCAAAGAATGTGAAGAGTGTGCTCAGGTGTGTCTGTTTCTCCGCAAAACCAGCAAGAATCCTCTTCGGCTTTTCTGATTCGATACAGATATGCTCCGTACACTCCGTGTCCTGTGAGTACCTGTGACAGATAGTAGTCTGTTTCCCCCCATCCTTTTGTGATCCATTTTTGTAAATTGGGAATCAGGATCCTTGTCCACCCGGTATTGGTATTCCACCTAGCTTGCCACTCATCCAACACACGCGCCCTGCATTCCTCTTTTCCCTCTTTTCATTTTTTATATATTTCGCATCTCTCATTCACAAGCAAGTCCAAAGGAGGTAAACCTGTTATAACTTCGATTGCTTCCGCTGATACCGTACGGTACGCGAAAGCGATCCCTATGGCAATCTTCCTGTCGTCCTAGTTAGCAGGCCCCTGTATCTTTTATACTTTAGGCATCTCTGCCAAGTGGGTGCGGCATATAAAAATTAAAGTTTAACCCAACCTAACTAAACCTAACTCAACCCAACCGATCACAACTCAAACAGTTTTGCTCGCTGTGGCTAATTATCATGGTATTGAACTTGTTGATACTACGGATATTCAATCTTTGGTACTACTTATCGATGTGTTTTTTGGACGCCTTAAAACATAAAATTTTAAATTATCTTGTACTTATCCTTGGTGATTTTAATTTACTAGAATATATTAAAGCACCTGGCATATCATTGAAATGTGGAAAAGCGGAGTTATGTCGTAGTTCTTGTAATTTTCTGAACCTTGGTCAAGTCACTCATGTTTTGAATTGTGACTACCTATTGGATTTTGTTTTAACAAATATTCATGATAACTATCCTCTCGCCTACGAGGATCAGTATCACCCCGAATTAGATATTGCAGTGAATTTACTGACGACATGGTTTTAATGATTTGCCGATTTTTCGAATTTGTTGCTATAATTTTTGAAAAACTACATTTCCTAGCTTATAACTGGCTTTGTACGAATTGGTCTTTTCTAAATGTGCAGCTTAATGCGGATGATGCTTTACAAACTTTCTATACAAAACTGTAAGAGATTTTTTCGAACACCCTAGAAATTAAGCGGCTGTTAAAGTTGAAAGACTATTTGTAGGAAGAAATGGAAGACGACAAACAATAGTGCTTTAATATGAAAAGCTGTAGTGTTTGACTAAACAGAATATCTTTAATGCGTACACTTTCTTTAGTAGTAGTACTAAACCTTCGCTTCGTTCTGATCCCCGTAACTTTTGGAGTTATATAAGACAGGAAACAGCGTTCTCTCAACTTCCTGGAAAAGATATGTGTTGGTGAATACAACTACACTGATCCAGATAAAATAGTTAACGCTTTTGTAGATCAATTCTCTAGAGTATATACTGATATGTCTGATTACAACATAGTTGATGTATACTCTACATATCCTCCAGTGTTTTAGAACAAGTTTATCATTTCTTAAGGAGGTTGCCTAATAAATTTACTCCTAGTGATGATCTTCCTTCATCTTTCATTCGCGATTGCTCTGCAGTTTTTATCCTCAAGCACTGGCTCGTTTCTTAAACTTCGGAAGCGGTCGCGGATTGTTCCCGTATTCAAACATGGAAATCATACCAGCATTACTGATTGTCGCCCGATATCGTTATTGCCCAATTTCGCTAAAGTATTTAAGCATGTTATTTACATGATGATTTATCCACAAGTGCAGTCATTTGTATCACCTTATCAACATGGGTTTAGGTTTATCAGGCGTCGTTCAAAGATTACCAATCCTTCGATGGCTACTAAAGTGACTCATAAATCTTTGAATAGGGGTGGTCAGATGAATGTGGTATACACTCATTTTTCTAAAGCATTTGATATGATTCAATGTCAGCGTAAATCAGTTCCAAATTGATCTCTTGTGATGAATGATCCAATGTCTGCAATAGGATTTCCTCTTCGGCATCCGTTGGTTTTGATTTCTTGATAGCAGATCTTTTCTTCTTTCGGTAACTTAGACAGTATCGCCCAATTATCCATGTGAGGATTGCTGCGATCAGGACTACTGTCGTTGTCGTGAAACTTGAGATGATAGGGTGATATTTTACTAGGTGCCAAGTTGATTCATGAAGATCTTTCTCTTCATCTATTAATTTCGATAGATCATCTGACGCTTTGATGACTGTTTCTTCTTTCGTTTCTGTTGGCATCTTTGATCTTGGAGCACTAAGTTGCAGAGAGAGATTGACCGGATGATTAAAGCTCTATAGAACTCTCAACGAACTATCTCTTGATGGTGTAATGATGCTTTATTTGGTAGTAATGATGCATTCATGACTTATTTGTACCAGGTGTGTAAGTATGAAACCGGAATTTGCCCATCGGTGGCGCTAGATGTCGATACAGTTACCGACACATCACGTCAGCGGTGTCTTGTTGTTATATTGACATCCGACAAAGATTTCCAACTCACAATAACACGAGTTTCATTCATTAGCATTAGTTCATTAGGGATAAACATGTCAAATTTTGTGCCAACAAATTACGATTTGTTGACAACATTACTTTTCTGTTTTCATCTGAAGAAAACCGCAGCCGAATCACATCGAATGCTTCTGGAGGAGTTTGATTAGCATGCTCTCGGTAAAACATAATATTTCGAGTGGTTCAAACGGTTCAAAAGTCGCAATTTTGACGTGAGGAATGAAGAGCGTGGAAGACCACCGAAAATGTTTGAAGACGGTGACCTGCAAGCCTTGTTGGACAAAGACGACGCTCAAACACAACAACAACTCGCGGATCAGTTAAAGGTAACCCGAGAAGCCATCTCCCTTCGGTTGAAAGTCCACATGAATTCAACGAAAAACAGCAGAAAAACCGCAAAACATCATACGAAATGCTGTTCGCCTGGTTCAGAAGAAAATCATTTCTCCATCGAATTGTGACTGGCGACGAAAAGTGGATATATTTCGAGAATCCTAAGCGCAAAAAGTCATGGATTACTCCGGGTGAACCATCAACATCGATGGCAAGACTAAACCGCTTCGGACGAAAGACAATGCTGTGTGTTTGGTGGGATCAGAAGGGCGTAATCTACTACGAGCTGCTGAAACCTGGGGAAACTGTCAATACTCAACGCTACCGACAAGAAATGACCGATTTGGATCGAGTTTTTCGTGAAAAACGACCACAATACCAACAAAGACAACACGAGGTGATTTTGCTGCATGACAATGCACCAGCACGCAAAGCAAAACAGGTCCAGGAAACGATAGAGTCGTTCCGTTGGGAGATTCTTCAGCACGTGCTTTACTCACCGGACCTTGTCCCATCCGATTATTACTTGTTTGCATCGATGGGACACGCACTTGCTGAGCAGCGCTTTACTTCTTATGAAAATGTACGAAAATGGCTCGATGACTGGTTTGCCTCAAAAGAGCAACAGTTCTATATGCGCGGAAACCACAAATTCCCAGAAAATTGGGAAAAATGTATAGATGTGAACGAAATGTATAGAACATGTTTTTTTTGTACGAAAATTCCGGTGTAAAACCATATTTGTGTATCCTTAAAATAAAATAAAATTCCTTATTTAAAATGATTTTTTAAATTAAAAACGTATCTCAATTATAAGCATATTTTATTTTGTTTCAAAAAGTCTATAACTAATTGTAAGTCAATAATATTAATGTATATACTCAAATGTAAATAACGCTTTATCCGTCTTAATTCCTGAAACAAAAATAGCTTTGTTATCCTGCAAAAAAGTATCAGGCGTACAACAAATATATAAATATTTACCTGTTTAAAATACCAAAAAAAAATTTTTTTTAATTATTTGCTGGGATGATTAACACCAAACTCATCTCCACTGCTGAAGCAATAACAATCTTCATGACTCTTTCTTCTAGGCGACTGATTCCTGCTTGATGATGACAAGGTTGAATATGGTTGTTTTTGTCGTTCAGTAATTGCTACCTTAATAGTGGGATTCTTTCTGTTCGAATCTTTTTTGACCGGATCACAACACGACGGTTGCTTCTTCTTACTCCCTCTTTGACTCGTCGTGGTATTCGAACTATTCGCTTGAACTTCTTTATGAGCACATGCAGCCTCGCATTTCTTCTTAAACCAAGATCCACTGTCTTTCATTCGCTTACGACGCGACAAATTCGGACAACATATCTTTTTAATCACCAAAAGCAACACAACCGTTGGATAAGTATAAAAGAAGAGAACGTTAGCACAAAATTCGGCTGTTGCGGGAAGATTTCGAACTCTTTCTCCGGTTGCTGGATGAACTGGCCAACCCTCAGAGTCATAAACGACATCCCTATCTCTTAATCTTGGTTCGTAATAATGTTTCATCGGTTTTGGGAGATCTAAAAGTAAGTTTAATCCCCACGTTCCGATTGGTAGACAACATAATCCGATTAATCCTTTTGTTAACCCGAGTAATAAAAGAGTTACGAATATAAATATTATTAAATAAACAGTTATTCTTATAATATCATCTGTACTCATTTCGTGTTCTGCATAAATTGTTGTTGGTAAACCACCTCGGAATCCCGCCGCGTGGAAATGATCGAGTTTCATTGCAATACATTTTAAACCTTTCGTTGAGCCAATACAAGCACACAAACAATGCCACGTGCAAATGCAACGATCTTGCTTTTGGATCCTGATTCGTCTTAAGGCGACTAATTCGCCTTTGCAATTTAAAGCTTCCACGGAACAATGGAAGATATCAACATCGAGCTGATGGTAAACGGTTAATTTAAAGACGTGCTGATTTTGTGGGGATATTAGAACTAAATCTGATTTTAAATCATTTAATTGTCCTTTTAAATCCAACGGGCAATCGCATATTCGCACCATGAATTTACTTGATAATAACCCACCGTTAGTTAATTTGATTGTAATGTGGGTTCTTGTTGGGCAAGTACTATCGATGTATACCTCTGTAATAACACCGGTTGATGATGGTCTTAAAACCGCGTTAAAATCTGCGTTAACTTCCATGTCAATCATGCTAATATATCTTCCATAATAATTTAATGTTAAAAATCTTTCATCGCTTGTTACATTTTTTCTAATTGGATTTTTTGCGAGTTTCCCATGATACTTTAAAAAGTAACAACCTTTCTTACCGGATCGATCAAGTCTTTTATCATGTAACCACATATGTTTTGGTTGATGGTGCAAACAAGTTCCTCTCGGCATTGAACATCGATTTGGTTGTTTATAGAATGCTTCAAATCCGACTCCTGCTGAGTCACATTGTTCTCCAGATAAAATAATTTTTTCAGAATTAACAACTAAATACTCAGGAGGTCCACTTTTCGCCTCCGCATATTTAACTAAATCAGAAACTCTCATCCCTTCGGGTATTAATAACCTCATTTTTCTCCATGCGATGCAAAAATTTTCATCGTTATACATGGAATTAAACGTTAAAGAAATCGTTGGGATTTCATCTTTGTAGTAAGGCGAAAATGTGCCTAAACGAATTTTCTTTCCATCGGTTATGTCTTTCCATTTAACTTGCCCGCATTCGGTTTCGTATTTTTCAAAAATTTGGATTACAATTTCTTGTTCAACTAACGGTTTTTCAATTATATACACCCCGTACCAAACTGGAGAAAATCTTAAGCAATGTGCACTTTCGTGATAGGTGTCGGGATCTAAATGAGGTGGGGTGTAACGATCAGCGCAATTTTGACCTCCTCGCCTTTGAACACCGCTGGATTGAACTTGACGTTTGCTATAAATGCTTTCCAAAAGATCCAAGTCCTCATCATCTTCGATTGGGGGGCCACGGTCTTCGTCTAAGTTGCGAATTGGTCTTGGAAAATTCGCATTACGTGGACCGTTTGAATTTGGATTTCTTGATGATTCTGGGTTGGATTCAGGTTTGAAGTAGTCTTCTGGGGTTAAAATTTTATGCATTGATGGTTTGTTTAAGTTGGTTGCTTGTTGAGTTGGAAGCGATTGAATGTTTGCGTTTTTGGTTTCTTTAGGGTTGATGTTTCTTGATTTTTGGTATTTTTGTGTTTCCATTGGCTGTTTAGCTAAAAAATTAAATAAAAAAGGATGAATACAAAGAAGTATAGAAATGATTAATCAAAGGTTATGTAAGAAATATTCAGTTAATCATTGATACTTGAGCTAATTGTTGATATAGTACTTTAATTGATGTAATCAAATGTGGTTTAATATAGGCGGATACGGGTGATCATCTTCAAATATTTTTTAAAATTTTAATGTATTAGTACGTTTTTCCTTCTCAATAACTGTTTCCAGAAGACCTGTAATGTTTCCAGAAGATTTGACACCGCTTCTAGAAGACTTGACCTGCTTACAGAAGATATTATGCTGCTTCTAGATGACGTGATATTGTTTTCAAAAGACTGGAAATGCCTCCAGACGATTTGAAATTTTCCAGAAGGCTTGCCTGAACACACAGACTTGAACTGTTTTCAGAAGATTCACTACTGATCCTGAAATTCTTGATACTGCTTCTAAAAGACTTGAAATGCTTCAAGACGATTTGATACTGCTTTTGAGATATTTACTATTGCTTACAAAAGCCTTGATATACTTGCAGAAGACTTGATACTGGTTATAAATCTGCTGGTAGAAACATTTTCAGATACTACTGATAAACCATTTGATTTTATTTCGAAAATATTAAATACTGTTGGACAAAATACAAAATCTCGACGTAAGTAGTCAGAACATTGTTAAGAATAAATTCTGCTAGCCGTAGACATTTTTGTTGCAAAAGGCAGGAAACTGTTAATAAAACTTGGTCAACAATCTGTTAATTACGGACTAAATACTGATTATAAAACTCTAAACCACATTTGGTCAATCAAAAGGGTGTTGCGGTTCACTTTGAAAATGTTTTACCATACTTTTATCCTAGCCATGGTCTCCATGAATATTTCCTTTACTCTCGCTATTAGGTGATCCGTGATCTCCCTCTTCCCCATATTATATGATCAATCACAACTCAACATGGGGGGTTGTAATTGATCAAATAACAATCGTTCATAAAAAGAGCTTTAAAAAATCTAAAAGGATTTGCAAGTCGAATGTTAAAACTTGGGTCTGTCACCCAAGCTTCTTTGATGACAAGAAAGAATTGTGGATTTTTTCCGTGATGCTACATTTCTTGAGGACTTTGCCAAAAAAAGTTACTGACCGAGTTGAAGCGGTGTATCGGAGGAGGATAGAAGAATTAGAGCGCGGAATAAAGGACTAAAGGAATAAAGCGGAATAAAGGTATAAAGGACGTTCGTGATATTAGCGAACGTACTTTTCGTCGATTTGTCCTGATTTGCCATTGATAGTTATTGGTATGTGTTTAAGGTTCGTATTGGAAATGTTGGAGAGATGTTGGAAATTACTCTTCCGCGAGCATATTTCGATAAAGTTGTTAAGGATAGCCTGAGGGTAGCATGGGGGAATTTTTGAGGGAGTTTGAGGATGCTGGTGCCATCTTGTAATGAATTGATCTGCGTGGGAGATTTTAACATTAATGCTTTTAACCCTTTTG
This sequence comes from Onthophagus sagittarius, assembly GCA_036711965.1. Taxonomy (NCBI): domain Eukaryota; kingdom Metazoa; phylum Arthropoda; class Insecta; order Coleoptera; family Scarabaeidae; genus Onthophagus; species Onthophagus sagittarius. The sequence continues at coordinate 12,321,024 of JASERS010000002.1, read as the reverse complement.
GTTCCCTTTGCCGCTTTCTATCGAGTGACAAGTATAACGGCATCATTGACACATTTTGTTCTTGTTGGTACGGATACTTCTGTCCAAATGGTGATAAATGGTAAAGACTCTCTTTTAATTTTTTTTATTATAAAATTATTTAATATTCATGTACTATTTAATATTCATGCACATATTCAGACAACATCGCCATGATGTTATCGATAACTGATAACATCAAGTTGCTTATGTCGTAAATAAGGTTTATCGTAAGTTCAGAGGGTCGAACTATCTGGGTGATTTTGAATATTATAAGCAGTTGCGAAATTATACCAACTCAGCTGTACTTAAGGAAAAAAACTTACCTTCATCAATTTTTAAATAAATATTTTATGGAATACGCTTAGAGCTCAGTGTGTTGCTAATAAGAAAAATTGCTCGATTCCAGAGTCTATTAATAGCGTTGATGATATGAATAATTTTTTCTTGTCTACTCAAATTGGAGGTTTTGGAGAGGCTGAGCTGATTGATGTACTTTTATCCTCGTGTCTTTCGGAATTTACCGATCTGTTTTACATAGAGCTGGTTACTGAGAAGAAAATTATGGAGGCTATTGAAATCAAATCTAATGCAGTTGGTGTGGATGGTATGAATTTGAAGTTGGTATGAATTTGTTTTTGCTCATGTTATGCTGCACTCAGATGATACCATACAATTGCCATCTGTTGAATTATTGTATTAAGCGCTCTGTAGAAGCGGAAAATCCGGATCAGTGGAAAATTGCTTTAGTTATACCTGTGCCCAAGTCAAAATATCCTGATTAATTAAAAGACCTTAGACCAATAAGTATTTTGCCGATTTTGTCAAAAGTGTTTGAGAAGATAATTGCAGTTAGGTTAAGGGTGTATCTAGAGAAATTTAAGATTCTTTACGAGCGTCAGTATGAATTTCGACAGGAATATGGTTGTGCAACTGCTTTGCTGAATGTCGTTGATAATGTGCTAAGGGGGCTGGACGATAGATCTATGACTGTTTTGATTTTACTTGATTTTTCGAAGGCTTTTGACACCTTGCACCATCCGACTCTCTTGACTGTCTTCCATCACATTGGCTTTTCCCAGCCAGTTTTTGATTTTTCTGGAAATCATTTAAGTGACAGGTGCTAGCTTGTAATATTCAAAAATAATTGTTCGTTTATTGGTAGGGTAACGACCGGTGCACCTCAGGGGTCTATATTAGGACCTATTTTATATTTAATTTATACATTAAACTTAGATAAGACTTTAAAGCATTTTATCGCTGACATGTACGTCGATAATGCTCAAGTGAATCACACTTTTAAGTTGAGGGAAATGGGCACTGCGAATGATAATATTAATGCTAATTTGTCCGGACTCGTGAGAATGGCCAATAAGCTTTGCTTCTCTATTAATAGTGATAAGTCATTTGAAACGATTTAAACTATAATCCATGTTAACCAATAATCAAATTAAAATATATTTTTATCTGTACTTGTATTAGTTTTTAATTATAAATGGCAGCTTTACATGTTTCGACCTGTTATGGTCATCTTCAGAAAGTTTGTTATAAAAATCAAAATAATGAACATTCCAAATATCATGTTATACATAACTAAATACATTAAAATAAGTAAAATTGAACGTTAAAATGTAAAAATCGTCTTTTTGTCCTTTTCGTCTAAAAATGTCTTAGGAACTTGATTAAATTATGTGAGTCGTACGAATTTTAATGATGAAAAAGTAGTGGCCACATTAAGAAAGCTTTTTAAAGTAGACAGCCCCATCTGATCGATAGATGAAAACTAATACCAAATTCTTATTCATCGTCTTAAACAATTGTAATGTACCAATTTTCATGATCATAATGTAAGAGAATACGAAATCATTTGAGAAAAACTAAAATAAAGTATAACTTTAACAATCTGTATCTTCCTTATTATTAACAATTGGACTAAGGTAAATTGGATTAAATCGTAGTAATTTTATGGAAGAAATTCACTGTGTCTCATTAGTAACGGGCCACCCTGTATAGACTGGAATATAAATTTTCTTGCAATTTTTTTCTGGACTTCTGGATTTTTCAACATAAGGTTAGCGAAATGAGGAAAAATCAAATTTCTTTGGGAATAGATATGAATCAGTTACAGATTCGTAGAAGATTTCGCATTCTAAGAAGTTATTTGAGGGACGAATCGGCATCAAAAATTCAACGTTTATGGAAAGCCGGATCAGGCATTGAAATTAGAGTGATTAAAAAAAAGTTTATTGTGTGTCACTAAAAACTTGATGATTATGAAGAACAACTATGTGCATGATAACTTACCGTTTTGAACCATATCATAAATATGTGAGATAAACTTGATTAAACGTTTATAAACCTTACTTTGAGTCCATGATCACTTTACAATAATAGTTTGTTTTCAAATTATGACGTTATTAACGGTTTTGTTTGTTTTCTTTTTTGAAAGTTTGATGATAAAGAATTGAGTAATTTCTGAGTAATCTTCTTTCACATTGTATATTTTTTGTATTTTCTTAATTTATTGACAAAATAAACAGATCTTTATTTGCTTTCTCATTCTTATTCGCAATTTTTTTCCTTTAGGCGATAATAGGTTAAAAAACATTAATTTTTCCAAGAATTTTAGTAAGTCAGAAAATTCCCAGCTTACTTACATCTACATGAAAGATACTTTTGCAATGTTCTCATTGTCAGCAAAAAATGTGCGCAGTTGAAATTTTGTTGACACAAATATTAACATGTTTAATAACTTAGAAAGGAAAGGTGAAAGCAAAATACGATACATAATAAAAACTGATTGAGAAAAATTAATTATTTTTACTCACCGTTTTCTCTAACATTACTTTGACCATTCGGTTCATATTCACCATCTAAATAATTTCCATTAACACCCCTTAATTTTTTATAATCACCCCCATCACCAATTCCAAATCTTGATTTTCCTGTTTGTTTATTATCTTTTTGTTCGCTTTCCCGGACAACTTTCGATTGATATTTCCGATACATTTCCCGCCCATCCCGATCAGATTGTTTCATATAAAACAAATTATCTGATTTTCCCCCTAAATCATGTCGCTTAGAGTTATCCTTAGAAAATTTTTCTTTAATATTCGTCCGAGGGCACTGAACAGCATCCATTAAAAAAGCTGGGTCACTAGGGCCCACCTTTGGTTCTAATTGTTCCATATCCGGCTGTCTTTCAGCATTTTTTTGGGCATCGCAAGAACAACAATAACCACCACTATAAGGAATAACGAGTCCTTGGTATTTTACCAATCCGCAAGTTGGTCGTTTATCATCCATGTAACATCCGGTGAAATTACCATCGTGTTTGTTATATACTTGTTCTCTAGCTTCGGAATTAACGAAATCCAAAAATTTTAATGGATACGTTTGACTCACGTGATCTTGTTTTAATTTAATAACGTACGGATTCAAAATTCTTACGGTCATCGACGAAATCGGATCATAAACATGATCGATTACTATAAATTGACTCCGCGTATTCGTTTCACCCTCATTTTTGATTTTCATCGTAAGTATTAACTTCTTATTACACTTCGTTACTTCAGATTGTACCAAAGGTTCGTCTTCATCGAATCCTTGAAAGCGCGTTAATCGTTCTGTGTTTGCTTGATACATCGGTTTATTCATTTTGCGACGTTTTGTACAATAAGTTGGAGGATTTGTGCATCTCGCCATTACGGCTCTTATTTCGATGTTTGGCGGGGGCGGTAATTTTTTGCAACATCGCATTTTTTTCGCGCAACATTGAACTTTACGAGCTTCGTTATCGAGTTGTTTGTGTAAAGCTGGTCCGGCGAATTTCTCGGCGACCAAACCAGTGTATTCATTTCCGTTGGTAAAAATGTTTAAAAATATTGGTAGAAAAAAGTATAAAGATTTCATTTCTGTCGAATTTTGACAGAAGTTTGACGATTTAATATTTTAAGATTATTTCTTTGGTTAGTTAAATATTTACTTTAATATTTTTTTTATTAAATTGCATGGGAAGATAAAAGTTATCAAGAGATATCAAATGATGATGAGTACTTGATTCGTTTGAGATGAGGTTTTGATTTATCATTAGAACTGAGGTTTTGCTAACCAACATATCCACAGTATTAAACATTATTTTGCTAATATGAGATGGTTCAAGTCTGAACTTAGAACATTAACATTATTTGTTTATTTGTTTTTATTTCGAACGAATGAATTGTTATCAATAATAGTTTAAAAGAAAACATTTTAATACTAATTATTGGTTTGCAAAACAACAGAAAGAGGTTTTCGCTCTTCACAACTCATCGGTTAACATTACACAAAAAAAGCAAGAAAAAAAATCTTAATGAGCTTCTATTTCTGAGAATTAGACCTTTTTGCTACCGATACATAAAAAGGGAAGGTTTTTTCCGGGTTCCAAGAAAACGGAAGAGATCTTTTTAAAAAAATGAATAGTAAAAAGCAATAAAACTCTTTCACCTTTCCCCAAAACCCTCAGTCACCACCGGTCGGTGAGTATGAAATTTCCAACCATTGTTCTCGGCGACGTTCATTTTAATGATAATTACCTGTGTTCCAAAAATATCTTTTTTTTGTAAAATATAATAACCGACAAAGTTGACCCTGTAAGCTACCGGCCATCGGGACAATAGCGATTCTTCAAAAAACTTTTTGCGACAATTGGACAAACCGTTTTTGATGAAAGGTCATATTGTGACATCTTTTTTGTTACGCATTAGCGTTTGCTTAATTAGAGCATGAACTAATTTCTTTTGAACTGTTTTTTTTTCTTTTTTTGATTTATAAATAAATTTATTACACTAAAAATTAAAAATAAGTATTATTCTTTTTTAAAATCTTAAAGTATTTATTTAAGTTTTTTACATTTTACAGCTTCACGGCCGCTATAGCTTTTTTTTGGAAAATCCAGTAATTATGAAAAAACCCTTTCTATTGAATATACCAGCGAATAAGAAAGCTTTAAATCAATACGTCTGATACAGATTTCGGGGAAGAACCTTTTTAGAGTATTCAATTCACTCGAACTGTCGCGACTCTATACGGTGATTGTGTTTGTCAGAAGAGAGTTGTTGAATAAAAACGGTAGGTAACGATTTAAATAAAATACTTCACATTATATGAATGTTATTTATTGTTATTAATATTTACTATTATAGATAAAATATTGATTTACTAAGATGACCCCTCCAAATAAACGAAAGCGGAAACCGACGAAAACCAAAATTTTAATGAAGAATGGGAAGAAGATTATGCTTTTATAGAAAAAAAATGACAAACCTGTCTGTCTAATTCATAACTCATAAGGTAGGAAATTTAAAACGTCATTATGAAAAACTCCATTCCGAATTTATATCTGAATATCCGGCAATATCGGAGTTAAGGATTAAAAAACTACAATCGCTAAAGTCTTCAATTAATAATCAGGTCAATTTTATGTCAAAATTTACTGAAGAATCTAAATCTGTAACAAAAGTTAGTTTTAAAATAGCGTGGAACATAGCAAGAGCGAAACGGCCATATACTGAGGGAGATTTTATTAAACAAAATATTATTGATACAATTAAATCATTAGATACCAATAATACAAAAGTTTAAAAGTTGATGGGTGGCATTCCAGTTTCACAACATACAGTAGAACGCCGAATTGCAGAAATAACTGTAGATTTATTATCGCAATTACGTAAAGACATAAAGAATTTGTGTAGCATTTAGTTTGGCGCTTGATGAATCAACGAATATCACCGATTTAGCAATTTCTATACGTTTCGTATTTGAAGATGGAGTCACGTGAGAAGAATTATTAGATCTCATTGCTTTAAAATATACTACACGTGGTATCGATATTAAAGAAGCTTTTTAAAGATATTCCGAAAAACAAATTAATAATTATAGCCACTGATGGAGTAGCTGCAATGATAGTGAAAAACGTTGGATTAATAGGGCTCCTGAAAAAAGATGAAAATATTCCAGATTTTATTCCCATCCATTGCATTGTAATCGCGAACATCTTATCGCCAAACACTTTAATTTTAATGATGTGTTTACACCGCTCATCAAAATCGTAAATTTTATTCGAACTAATGCAAATAATCGTCGATAATTTCATAATTTTATTGACGAACTTGATTGAAATGAACACGTAAATGATTTATCATTATACTGCATAGTGGGGTGGTTATCAATGCACGATGTCCTGAATAGGTTTGTAATATTGTTAGAACCAATTATTGATTTTTTTAGATGCAAAAAACAAACATATCCGCAATTTCTTCGCGGATACAATGGAATATTTAAAAGAATTAAATTTATTGTTGCAAAGTAAGGACAGAAATATCTCAGAGTTGAGTCAAAGCATTTTCGTAATGGATTAGACATTTAATCACTTTCCTATTTAAAAAAGCTGCTTCAGCATATGATATTTTTTTAACAGTCATTAATTATCAGACAAAATTAAAAAACCTATACAACGATTTTGGAGATCCATTTACAGATTTAGTTGCACTGAAGTCATCAATTGCATTTTTGTGAAATCCGTTTGAAATTGATATCCACAATAATGGTTTTAAATTATTAAAACGTTTACTACCAGAGACGGCTTCCGGATAAATAGAATTAATTGACATGCAAGGTGATCAAGATCTCCACATGTTACACAAATTAGCAAAATCAATAAATGAATTGTAGAAATGTGTACCAGCAGCTACATACAAAAATTTAATAATTGCAGCTTATCGATTACTATCAATATTTGGATCAACATATGATGTCTAATCATGTGCTCAACACTGAAACTAATTAAATCTAAGTTTCGTTCACAATTGATTAACCAACATTTAAAGGAATTAATAAGATGTTCAACTACCAATTATCAACATGATTTTCAAAAATTAACTTTTACATTAGAAACTCATCAACCTTCAACTAGTAAGAAATAAATATGTAAAAATTACTATCATTAAATACATTGTGACTTAAAAGATTATTTTCTTTGTATACCAAACTCTTGCGGCTCCCAATATTTTCAGGTAGTTTACTACGGCTCTTATTACAAAAAGTTTGGCTAGTTTTGGAATATACCAACATTTGAAGAGTTTCTCACACAAACTAAATATTGGAAAGGCAACAAGAAAGATTTGGGAGGATGGTGATTACGGAGTTGAAATTTTAAATGTCAACACTTATAAAAATCAGTCTTAAGTTTCGTTTTCGAGACGATACTCGGAGAAGACACACGAGACTTTTATTGATCTTCATTGCCTCGAATTTCGTGCATGAGGTTTTGTGTTTTGTACGAGTCTCATATGTTGAAAGTAGCTCTTGAAAGTAGACATGGACTTAGTGTATTGTATCAAAATGTTATTGATTTATAACCATGTGCTCTTGAGGACAATAAATGGATACTACTAGAAAAAATGTAGAAATTACTACTCAAATTTCAAATACTTTCCAAGGAACTCGGAGGATAGAGAAGTACATTACATTACCTATGGTGGTTGTATGTAAAAGTATACTAATAGATAATATTGAGAACCAAATATTTGCGGCACCGAAAGGCGTATCGAAACGCTGTCAAAGAATGAGAGATAAACTATTAAAGGATTATCGTAAAACTAATTGAATGTATTCTACAATTTTAATTCTCGATCTGCGTTATAAGATAGACGTTGTTGATATGACAAGATGGGGCCAAGAATTAAAAGAGATGCAGTAGTTTGATGATGTATACAAAGCCTATTTATGTCAATCAGGACAAAGTTCGAAAGTAGCAGTATTCGAGGAAGGAGAAGATACTATAGCGGAAAACTAACCAATTTTCTGCACATCCCTTATTGCCACCTTGACACATCACAACAGCAACCAAGGCATTCGTTAATCTCAAAACTTTCGGCAGAAGTTGTAGGTAAAGTTATAACGGATGCATAGTGAAATAAATATTGACTATATCATTCTTGGATACCATCTTTAGCACACCTCTGTCTTACCTAATATGTCTGTTAATATTCTCCCAGATTTATTGATATCAACCCTAATAAATCATCAGTATTGTTTTTGGTGTCATATTCACGATGAAATTTAAAGATCATTATTTAGGGTCGTTCCAAAAGCTTGAATACATTAACTTGCAGTTGCAATGAACCCGTTTATAATGAACATGCGCTTTTGCTGAACCAATAATGTTAATTTTTTATTTTGTTTAGATGTATTGCTCTCAAATACATCATGTCTTTTTATTTAAGTAATCCTTATTGCACTGAAACAATAAGATTCATGACGAGATTTTGATAATTTTATGAAACTCTTGTACGAGAAGCGAGACGTGGCATCACATTATGAAAACTCCGAAAATGAATACAAATTATCAGTATTGTTTTTGGTGTCATATTCACGATGAAATTTAAAGATCATTATTTAGGGTCGTTCCAAAAGCTTGAATACATTAACTTGCACTTGCAATGAACCCGTTTATAATGAACATGCGCTTTTACTGAACCAATAATGTTAATTTTTTATTTTGTTTAGATGTATTGCTCTCAAATACATCATGTTGTCTTTTTATTTAAGTAATCCTTATTGCACTGAAACAATAAGATTATTCATGACGAGATTTTGATAATTTTATGAAACTCTTGTACGAGAAGCGAGACGTGGCATCACTTTATGAAAACTCCGAAAATGAATACAAAAATTAATCATCATTCCCCCGCACAATAAGTGAATAGCTTTTTACCTTATTAACGGTTTTTAAGTGGGCAATATGGTTTTGCAATTGTAGCAGTTTTTTTTCCAACTAAAATAAATGATTCTTGGTGAATAGTTTTTTTACTAATAGTCTGTGTACTATCTTTTTTGTTACTATTACTACTTGTTACTGTTCCAGAGATACAGCAACCATGTAAAGTTACCCATAAAGTGCAGCATTTTAATATTATAAATTATAATAAGATAAAACATAACTATAAGTATGAAGGCTTTCACGACCGGTATTAACGGATTAAATTAAAAAGGTTTGACGTTTCGGATGCCATGCAAACTGGTTAGAAGTGATCACTTTGAACCAGTAGTATTCTGTAGAAGGTTGCAACATGGCATCCGAAACGTCAAAAATTTTTTCAATAAACGCACGGCAAAACTCGAATGTTTCTTGTTTTAGATCTAGTGTTAGTCCTAGTGATAGTTCTAGTGCTTTTTATAGTGTTAACAGTATAAGTCTTAATAACAGTTCATTAAAAAACCATCATTTTAAAAGCTCTCTTTGAATACCCTGTATTTTCATAACATATGTCAAGCTATGTTTCTCTAAAACGTTTGTGTTAATTTTAACAGATCTATAACTCCTGCCATAAAACCTGAAACAACCTGCATACAGACTGCACGCGGCCGACCTGCGGATAGATGCATTAGCAATAGCTGGGCGACCGTAAGTGGGCGGAGCTTGCGCTATCAGATATCGAAACCTTTAATGCTTTGAGAACGGGTGGTTTTTATTAAAGTTAGTTATCAATTGTTTTTACTAACCACAATTTGTAAAATTATGTAAAATAAGAAGGATTTGTTAAAATTAAAAAGAAATAAATCCCTGGTACACAGTACTAGTAATTTTCTTAGTTATGAAGCATCAGATCATTTTAGTGCAAAAATATTACAGCAACAAATTTTCATCATAACTTCATACCAATAAAAAAAAATATAAAACAAATAAAATGAAACATAATTCTCCTCATTTATTTAATAAATGTTCAAATAAACCACCCTCTTGAGCTGAACAATAACCCAACCGGTTGTACAAATTTATGTTATTTAAATTTAATTTACCGGTATTTATGCTTATGCAAAATTTTTAGCACTGTTGTTGCTCCAATACCAATTTCACGGGCAATTTCGCGAGAAGATTTGTGCGGATTCAATTCTGCTAATGCACATATTGCAATCTCCAAAGTGCTGATGTTATCTTCTGCTTCATTTTTGTTTTTATTATTTATTAATGTGAAATTTGATTCGAAATATTTCACTGTATTTCGTATGGTATTTGCAGAAGGAATTGGCCTTTCCGGATAGTTCACAGCAAATAAATCGCGACATACTTCCGCAGAATTACCACCATAAAATTGCTTTATCATAAACAACTTTTCTTCGGGCGTATAATACTCCATTTTGAGAAATTGTGCACTACAAATTTTAGCGAAATCGCTAGGCACACTAACCCAACCACAATCGCTAAACAAATGCAGTAAATGAGTAAAAACCAGTCTTTATCGTTCTTCTGGGATGATTTGACGCCTGTCTAGGAATGATGTCATAGCTCTGTGCGAAAAAGTAAGAGAATTTCTATCGAAGTACTATCAAACCTACGAATAATGCCAGAAATTTCGATTTTTTGTTAAAATAAAAATCAATTTTTTAGAACCTCTAAAGATTTCATTTTTAATAAAATTAAAAAGATAAATTCCCAATTTGTATAAAATCGCATTGTACCGCCCTCCGTACGAGTATCACGGCTAGAACGGTGCGGTTGATTACGTCTGTCTCCGTCGCACTACGAGTTTCGTGCGGTTGCAGCAACCTGCGGATAGGACTTTTCAATGTGTTAGACAAGGCATAGGACTTTAATGAGTTAGATAAAGAAATACATATCAACTCCAATCGGCCTGAGAAGTAAACATAGTATATCTGTTCTGTGTTAACTAATAGAAACCTTATGCCGTTCTTTTCCCACTTACGTTAAGCCTATCCGCAGCTCGAGCGCGAGCAGTCTGTATATTTTAATATTATAATGTTATCTGAGAGAGGAGAAATACAGATTTCTAGAATTTTTTCTAATAAAATACATAAAGGGTAAAATAAAACATTTTTATCATGTCATAGGATATGTGGAGCTTCTCCCTCTCCAGCACTTGCGTAATATTATTAGTGATGATCACTTCTATTAATTACTTGGTAATTATAATTAGTTATTAGTTATAATGTTAGGATAGTTTTACTACTACTGTAAATATACAATGCGATCAAAAAAGACTGTCCATAAAAAATTACTTTCCTAAGGGCTTGTATCAACACTTATTCCCATCTTTCCACCCATACTTATTTTCCATCATGATGGGAAGTTGTCATCGACCAATAAGAGTCATCAACAAATCCCCACTACTATTATGAAACTAGAGGTGGAAGGAGGGAAGTAAATATTGGGTTCAAGCACTTGGGAAAGTAATTTTTATGAACCGCCATTTTTGTTCGCACGGTAGATGCTTATATTTTCCTTTGCATAACCTGCTATTAATGCATTCTTAATAATGACTGGTATGAAATCTTATTCTCGTTTAAATCCATGACATTATGGCTACAAGTACCATAATGCAAATTTTACATATTCTAATTTAATATCTATTATTATCATATTCTAATCTAATCTACTTTAATGTGTATGGTTCTTGTGAATGTATAATAAATACACTATGAATTAAAATCAATGATTTTAATAGAATTACATAAAATGCCTTGTTTCAAATTTTTCTAGAATTTGAAATAAGATCTAATGTGCTTACTTAAAATACCGTTAATAATACAGTATTTTGTTTAAGTGCGTAGGCTAAAGCAGGGGTTTTCAAATGCAGCCCGCGATATCGATACGATATATATATTATTTTTTATTAAAATATAGATAAGTAAATTGTAAAATATTGATTAAAATTAGTTTGAATATCCATATTACCAGTAACGCGTTATGAATCGTTAAATGATTATATTTATCTCACGTTCGTCAACTTTGTAAGTAGTGTTCCACGTTTTTATTATATTTTAAATTGTTTTAATTAACTGATACTATTTATCTAATTATGAAAACCGACTTACATATTCCGAATTAACTTCTTATATTGATTTTGTCTCTGAGGATGGCGATTAGCCGAAACTAGTCAGACAGCATTTTTTAAAATAAATGACCAATTAAAGTACAAAGCAAAGACATTTTTATATTTGATTCATAAATTATAAATTAGATAGTTAATTTTATAAAAAAGATAGTTACCTATTCTGTCGAATCTAAGACGCACTATTTTTGTCATACATATATATTTTGATGTTCATAATATTGGGTGCGTCTTAGGTCCGGAAATATGGTAAAAATATAAATTATAATAGTTATATTAGTTCATAAGCGCCGGTTTTTTGAAAATTCGAATGGGTGCTGAGTGCTGAAAAAACTAAAAAGGAAAAGACTTAAGTGACAAATGACGGTTCTTTAAAAAAGTGTAAAAACGCCCAAGTATCTGGCATCAATGGTTCGTTTGCAATGGAAATGTCTTGTATTAATCTAATTTTATTTATGTACCATTTGTTTAAAAAATAGCGTTTTAGAAGTGCCAGGCAGTTAAGCTTTGAGTCGCTCAATGATGGTCATTTTGATTTTTTCGTCCAAAAGATTGCAGCCGCCGAAAATATCATCTCGATGTTGCTTCAAATCATTACCAAAGCATCCAATAACTTCTTTAGATTATTTGTTATATTACCTGTACTCTCATATATTTATAATTGCTTTCGTAAATTTATCTTCTGATCAACTGATGTTTTAGTTTCTTTCTGTTTGTGTTTTTAAGTACATTGTTTATTATCAGCTAATCTATCACTATCACGATCAGGATCACGTAGATCAAAATTAGGCATTTACTAATTTTTATATGAATTATTTTATTTCCATTTCAACTGTCTTAGATTCAATTTCTTTTATAAATAACCTATTAAACATCTTGTTAAAAAAATTGTAACTTTTGTTAATTCACATTGTCGTTCATGTTCTATCGAAGTTACTAAATTATGGATGCTGATTCAGAATACTGTGACAATTTTGATGGTGTAAACCACTTTTTAATATCTCGATTGATGGTTGAGGAATAAATCTTTAGAGATATCATATAAAAACAATCTATTTGTTTTCATGTGTTGTTAGTGTTGTTTTCAACAAATGATATTTAAGTAGTGATTAAAATCGAAGTAACTAAATTGTGAGCGCAGATTCAGATTTCCATGGCAATTTTAAGGGTGAAATCCGTTTTTTGACATCTCGATTCGTTTTTGAGAAATTAATCTTTGAAGCTAATCTATAAAAGAATAATCGATTGCTTTTGATGCGTTGTTAATGTTCATTTTAACAATTGCTATCAGGGTAGTGATTAAAATCGAAATAACCAAATTTGCGAGTATTGAGTCAGAATCCTAAGACAATTCTAATGGTGAAAACCATTTTTTAATATCTCGATTGATTCTTCAGGAATTAATCTTTAGTTATTACATAAAAACAACCAATTTGTTTTCACGCGTTGTCAGTCAACAAATGATATCTGGGTGGGAATTAAGATCGATGTAACTAAATTGTGAGCACTGATTTAGAATTCTATACAATTTGAATGGTAAACCCCGTTTCTTGCAATCTCGATTGGTTCCTGAGAAATCAATCTTTGAAGCTAATCTATAAAAAAAATAATCGATTGCTTTTGATGCGTTGTTAATGTTCGTTTTAACAATTGCTATCAGGGTAGTGATTAAAATCGAAGTAACCAAATTTGTGAGTATTGAGTAAGAATCTTAAGACAATTTTAATGGTGAAAACCACTTTTTAATATCTCGATTGATTCTTGAGGAATTAATCTTTAAAGTTATTACATAAAAAACAACCGATTTGTTTTCACGCGTTGTCAGTCAACAAATGATATCTGGTTGGAAATTAAGATCGATGTAACTAAATTGTGAGCACTGATTTAGAATTCTATGGTAATTTTAATGGTAAATCCCGTTTTTTGCAATCTCGATTGGTTCCTGAGAAATCAATCTTTGAAGCTAATCTATAAAAAAAATAATCGATTGCTTTTGATGCGTTGTTAATGTTCATTTTAACAATTGCTATCAGGGTAGTGATTAAAATCGAAGTAACCAAATTTGTGAGTATTGAGTAAGAATCTTAAGACAATTTTAATGGTGAAAACCACTTTTTAATATCTATTGATTCTTGAGGAATTAATCTTTAAAGTTATTACATAAAAAACAACCGATTTGTTTTTACGCGTTGTCAGTCAACAAATGATATCTGGGTGGGAATTAAGATCGATGTAACTAAATTGTGAGCACTGATTTAGAATTCTATGGCAATTTTAATGGTAAAACCCGTTTTTTGCAATCTCGATTGGTTCCTGAGAAATCAATCTTTGAAGCTAATCTATAAAAAAATAATCGATTGCTTTTGATGCGTTGTTAATGTTCATTTTAACAATTGCTATCAGGGTAGTGATTAAAATCGAAGTAACCAAATTTGTGAGTATTGAGTAAGAATCCTAAGACAATTTTAATGGTGAAAACCACTTTTTAATATCTCGATTGATTTTTGAGGAATCAATCTTTTATTATATAAAAACAACCGATTTGTTTTCACGCGTTGTTAGTGTTGTATTCAACAAATGATATTTGGGTAGTGATTAAAATCGAAGTAACTAAGTCGTGTGCGCTGATTCAAAATTCTATGGCAAATTTAATGGTGAAATCCGTTTTTTGATATCTCGATTGGTTTTTGAGAAATCAATCTTTAAAGTTAGTCTATAAAAATCAATCGATTGATTTTGATGCGTTGTGAATGTTGATTTCAACAACTGCTGTCTTAAAATCGAAGATATCTGATTGTGGGCAGTAATTCAGAATTCTATGTTAGCAGCTTTCAAGAGGTAATATTAAGTCTTCTGCAAGTATTTCAAGTCTTCTAGAAGCAGTGTCAAGTCTTCTGCAGCATTATAAGTCTTCTGGAACCATTTTAAGTCTTCTTATTTATTTTTCAACACAATTCTAGGTCGATTTTCGATCATTTTTATAATCTTACATCATTCTTGCAAATAACTAACGAATACAGCATTAAGTTTTTTTTGGCCCGCCAAAAATTTCGGCTTCAACAACCCAGAACATCTGAACAAAAAAATTAAAAAATGGAAGGGTATTTTTGAATCTAGATAGCGAAATGACTTTTTTGCATTCGAGAGTGAAATCCAAAAAAATGTTTTGTTAAACAACTCTAAAACAATCATAAAAAAATCAAAAAAATGTTAGGGAATTTCCCATACCTGACTGAAAACCAGGAAAAACTTCAATTTTCAAAGACCAAAGAGCCCTTTAGATAGTTGTAGTAGCGAAAATAATAGCTGCTCAAGATTGCTTTAGGTATATTAAGGATATATTTTTAATATTGAATTGAAAATGGAAAAGTTATGGTCACAGCAATCACCTACACGTTGAGGCAAGCAAACTTATTATTAGCTATAACTGCGTAATGCTGAATCCCATAATTTCGATTTTCTGGAACAATAGCTAGAACAACCTAAAACAACAAAGAAAACCTTATATAAATATTATTAGACTTTATCAGAAATGAAAGAAAGTTGTTAGTGTTGCTTTCAACAAATGATATTTAGGTGGTGATTAAAATCGAAATAACTAAATTGTGAGCACTGATTCAGATTTCTATAGCAATTTTAATGGTGAAATCCGTTTTTTGATATCTCAATTGGTTCTTGAGAAATCAATCAATTTAATCTATAAAAAACAATCGATTGATTTTGACGCATTGTTAATGTTAATTTTAACAATTGCTATCAGGGTAGTGATTAAAATCAAAGTAACCAAATTGTAAGTATTGAGTCAGAATCCTAAGACAATTTTAATGGTGAAATCCGCGTTTTGATATCTCGATTGGTTCTTGAGAAATCAATCTTTTAAGCTAATCTATAAAAAATAATCGATTGATTTTGACGCGTTGTTAATGTTGACTTTAACAATTGCTATAAGGGTAGTGATTAAAATCGAAGTATTCAAACTGTGAGTATTGAATCAAAATTCTAAGACAATTTTAATGGTGAAAACCGCTTTTTAATATCTCGATTGATTCTTGAGGAATCAACCTTTAAAGTTATCATACAAAAAAACGATTTGTTTTCACGCGTTGTTGTTGTTTTCTTTAACAAATGATATTTGGGTTGTGATTAAAATCGGAACAACTAAAATGTGAGCACTGATTCAGAATTCTATGGCAGTTTTATTGGTGAAATCCGTTTTTTGGTATCTCGATTGGTTCTTGAGAAATCAATCTTTAAAGTTACTCTATAAAAAATAATCGATTGATTTTGACGTGTTGTTAATGTTGATTTTAACAATAGCTGTCATGGTAGTGATTAAAATCGCAGTAATCAAATTATAAGTATTGAGTCAGAATCCCTAGACAATTTTAATGGTAAAAACCGCTTTTTAATATTTAGATTGATTCTTGAGGAATCTATCTTTAAATTTATCATATAAAACTGATTTGTTTTCACGCCTTATTAGTGTTGTTTTCAACAAATGATATCTCAGTGGTGATTAAAATCGAAGTAACTAAGTTGAGAGCACTGATTCAGAATTCTATGGCAATTTTAATTATGAAAACGGTTTTTTAATATCTCGATTGGTTTTCAGAAATAAATCTATAAAGTTAGTCTATAAAAAACTATTCGATTGATTTTGACGCGTTGTGAATGTTGATTTCAATAATGTTATCAGGGTAGTGATTAAAATCGGAGTATTCAAACTGTGAGTATTGAATCAAAATTCTAAGACAATTTTAATGGTGAAAACCGCTTTTTAATATCTCGATTGATTCTTGAGAAATCAACCTTTAAAGTTACCATATAATAACAACCGATTTACTTTCACACGTTGTTAGTGTTGTTTTCAACAAATGATATTTGGGTAGTTATTAAAATCAAAGCAACTAAATTTTAAGCACCTATTCAGAATTCTATGGAAATTCTAATGGTGAATCCGTTTTTTGATATCTGGATTCGTTCTTGAGAAATCAATCTTTCAAGTTAGTCTATAAATAATAATCGTTTGATTTTGATGCGTTGTTAATGTTGATTTTAACAATTGCTATCAGGGTAGTGATTATAATTGAAATAACCAAATTGTGACTAATTAGAATCGCATGACAATTTTAATGGTGAAAACCGCTTTTTAATATCTCGATTGATTCTTGAGGAATCAACCTTTAAAGTTAATTTATAAAAAACAATCGATTGACAATTGTTATCAATGTAGTGATTAAAATCAGAGTAATCAAATTGTGAGTATTGAGTTAGAATCCTAAGACAATTTTAATGCTGAAAACCGTTTTTTAATATCTCGATTTATTCTTGAGGAATCAATCTTTAAAGTTATTCGGAACAGAAACAACCAATTTGTTTTCATGCGTTGATAGTGTTGTCTTCAATAAATGATATTTGGATGGTGATTAAAATCGAAATAACTAAATTGTGAGCACCGATGCAGAATTCTGTGGCAATTTTAATGGTGAAACCCGTTTTTTGATGTCTCGATTGGTTCTTGAGGAATCAATCTTTAAAGTTAACCTATAAAAAATAATTTGAAAAACATATGTTGGTTTTGTACTTTATTAAAGAATGGTGAATAAATTTTGGTGCTACCGGTTTCGATCTGGATTAGATCATCCTCAGGAACCGTTAGGAACACGTCTAAATTTGGGTTCAGAGTAGTTCATGAATACCTCTTCAAAAAAATATATTTTGTTGTTATTTCGTTTAAATATCTTCGAAAGAAATTAAGGTTCAACATGTTATGCTTATGTATAAAATGAGGTTGACAACAATTTGTGAAATACTCTGAAACCAAATTTAGACGTATTGCTGACGGTTCCTGAAGATTCACCATTCTTTAATATGGTAGTATGGCTAATATTTTATTTAAAACCAACAAACGTTTCAATTGAATTCAAAAGATGGAAAAAAAAAAACAAACTCAACAATATAAAAAATAAGAAGATATCTAATTGCGTGTAGTAATTCAGAATTCTATGTTAGCAGCCTTCTAGAGGCAATATTAAGTTTTCTGCAAGCAATTCAAGTCTTTTAAAAGCTATAACAAGTCTTCTGCAACATTACAAGTCTTCTGGAAGCAGTCTTCTTATTTATTTTTCAATACAATTCTAGGACTTTTTTCGATCATTCTTATATGTAAACGAATATTCGTATATTTTGCAAATAACGAATGAATACGGCATCTAATTTTTTTTTGCCGGCCTAAGAAAAACTTTGGGAAATATTCCGCAATACTTCTTTTAAGAAAATGATTTCAAATTAAGTTGCTATAACAGAGCAGATTTTTAAATGTGTGGTTTTCGGATTCAAGCATAAATTATTACAACTCATATAAATATTGTGGTAGAAATTACAGAGGAGATTCGCATTAATAATAAGAGAATTTGTTAAGATCAAAATCAATAATTACTCACACAATCGATCCGAATAATAAACCTAAACCGCTCTTAATGATTCCATATAACTTATACGTGGAAACGAGCTGGTAGTCGCATTTTCCCCTATAAAATTAAACTGCTAAAGCGTCTTTATTGGTCCATAAAAATATAATCAATACGGCCACCGTTTCGTAGCAGCAAAGCAACCAGAAGCAGTGACGGTAGCGGCCAAGATTCCTTTATTAACTTGCCGCACCGTCTACCGTTGGGCCGTACGTCGAGTTTAATAGCATCCGACATCTACTAAGGATCCATAAGGACCTTCCATACGAATTTCAGCCTTATCCTGACCATCACTAAGGATCACGAAGGAGGGGCGACCAATCACGTTTCGCAGGACCGCAGCCAATGGCAACAACTTCCTCCCTCCGTATCCTTCGTCCTGTGTATTAAACAGGACCACGACCCGAACAGGACATTAGTTCATCCTACAAAGTTCGTTTGTGCATGTTCTCGTTTTCTAAACTCAAAGTTTCTTTGGAGGTTTAATCATTTTTTAGTGATAAAAACTTGTTAGTGTTTATCTGATCCGGAAATATGGCACATTACAAAAGTTACCAACAAGATCAACAAAAGGATGTTGTAGTTGAAGTTTTACCGCCGCATTACGCTTTGGCACATCATCCGAGTCCACCTCAATCTCCAAATACCACTCATAATGTTCAAGGTAATTTCTGCTTCAAGTGGATCATCACTTAAGTTATTTTTGGTTGAGTTGAAACTTCCGGGCTTGACAAAAATGTTTATTCAATAATTTATTATCGATTTGATAAAATCTTTAAAGCAAATATTGATGTTTGCTCAAAAATTTATATAATTTTGTTTTGTTTTGTTTTAAGATGTTGATGGTTCATTGGCAGAATCAACAAAGTTAAATTCATCCCCATCAACGAATCAAAACGATAACATCAGAAGATATAGGACCGCTTTTACGAGAGATCAACTCGCCCGACTTGAAAAAGAGTTTTATAAAGAAAATTACGTATCGAGGCCAAGAAGGTGTGAGCTAGCTGCAGAACTCAACCTACCTGAGAGTACAATAAAGGTAATTTGAGCAATTAACGCCAGTCCCCTGACCAAATGAGACGCTAATAGGGCTTTTAAGCCGTCAAAAGCGCCGACGCCAAACGAAAGTTTAAGCGCTCGCGGGGCCGGTAGCTTAATGGATAGATAAGTTGGAATCATATACTTTACGACCCGCTAAACGCTCGCGAGATTTTACCATTCTTTATGATGAAACAAAAAACTTTTTTCTCGTTTATAACGTTTACTAAGCAATTAAAGCCTTAAAACTTCTTGGTAATAAAAAAATCTTTTAATTCCAGGTTTGGTTCCAAAATAGAAGAATGAAAGATAAGCGTCAAAGGATGGCGATTGCTTGGCCATACGCAGCCGTTTATACCGACCCAACATTCGCAGCAACAATCCTCCAAGCAGCAGCTTCAACTTTACCTCTTCATTACCCACCACCACCACCGGCTTCTTACATCCCTCCATATCCTAGATACCATTCGTACCAAAATTTTCAACCCCCAATCGCACCGAATCCCTTAGGATTTCATCAAAACTTTCCGGGATCGACGGGAATTCCTCACTCGGCTCACGCCCCGCTTCCATTAAATCTAAATCTTGGATTGGATTTTCCACATTACCCCTCGATGAAATTGGAGCATTCGAGGTCGCCGATTATGACGTCTCCGGTTCATTCTGATATCAGTTTGAGTCCGCCATCGGAAGGTCTTTTAACGCCGGCGACGCGAACGACGATTTCGGAAAAACCGAAATTGTTCAAACCGTATCAGAATAAGACGGAAGTGTAATTTGTGAAAAATTTCTTTTCGATTTTTTTTGTACAAATCTTTGTAAATATAATGATAATTATGTAGTTATTTAGAGTTAAATTATTGGTCGCGACCGCCTCTGTGATTTTAATTTATGTACTAGTCGTTGATCGTGGTTTTTGTATATGAACGCGTTGTTTAAATATCCTAAATCAACATAAAGTAATTACTGTAAGTACACATTGTTCGTTACACTTATTACTGTAATTATTGTATTATAATTTCTTTTTTCTTAAACATTCGTTTATTTCCAATTGTGATTGTTTTATTGTAACTTTAGAGTTACTGAATAAATCAAATCTATTAAACCAATTAAATCGTTGAGTTTTTTTTTTTATTTTCAGGGAAATAATTTAATACAAACAAAAAAATTATTTTTCTTTCAAAATTATCATTCAAATACAAAACTTAAAAAAAGAAAAAATAGGTTGACATTGTGATCAAATTTTGGGTTTTTCCTACTTTTTATTAGTTGGGGCATATTTTTTTGTCGTTTTTTAACAAAGAAATCAGGTAACAAAAAGGGTGATTAAAGCGTTAAGTATCAAAGAAAATTATACCATTGTACAAACCGGCCATTCTTTTATAATCCGGTCGGATACCTGATAGTTGCTGATTCCGGTTTTGACCGGTTTCTGTTTAAAATTATTTTTACTTTTCCACAGTTTTTCAAAAATTAATACCAAAAATCTAAATTTTATAAATACAAAAAATTGTTTATAAATATTATTAAATATACGAATTAAGATTCATGCATTGTTTAGTTTTAAGGAAATACATACATTACGTTAGAAATTACAGAAAATTTCGTCATATCTTACGAATTTGATATTTTACGAAATTAAAAAACTGTGTTTTTTGAGATAATAATTAATATAATCTATACATATCAAAATTAAAGTCTAAAGAAATTTTAAATTATCACGCTTCAGAAATTAAAATTAAAATACAAAATCTTGTAGACTTACGTCATAATTATATAAAATAATATTTTTAAAATATTTTTTAATTAATTCTTTATACTGACTTATTTTATATTTTGTTAATATTTTGTAAATTGCACACTTTTATTTTTATTACGGTTAACACGTCGTTATTGTCGTATTTGAAGTTAAATTCATTGTGCTAAAGATAGTTCTATATTTTTAATATTTTCTTCAAAAATGATTAAGAAAATGTTTAATTTTATGAAATGTTTCAAGTTTAAGTTGAGGTTGAAACTTGATATCTCAAAACAAAGCAAAGTATTCAAGTATGGATATATTCTGAGGAAAGTCCATACTTTCTTGCATAAATCACAAGAAAATTCATCAAGGTATGTTAATAATTCGATTTTCTACAATTATTTAAAAATTATTATGGAAATTGTTATATTTATGAAATCATGCATAATTATGTCGAGTTCAATACATTTCGCAAAAACGAATTGAGATATTCAAATATGATTTTGTGTATAAAAAAGTATACATTTTTTTTATTAATTATAACATATTTCATCAAGATTCACTTTATTTCAAAAGTGATTAAGAAAATTTTTATGAAATGCTAAAAATTAAGGTTGAGTTTAAAACTTGATATCTCAAAAATGAAGTTAGATACTCAAGTATGGTTTTATTCCGAATTGCGAAAAGCACATACTTTCCTTAATACATCACAAAAAATTTCATTAGGATATCTTAAGATTTCGATTTTTTTGCGATTATTTTCAAAAATAATTAACGAAATTGTCATTTTTATAAAATGCTATAAATTGAACTTGAGTTCAAATCTTGATATCTCAAAAATGAAGTGAGATACTCAAGTATGGCTTTATTTTGCGGGATGCACATACTTTCCTTAATAGATGACAAAAAATTTCATTATGATACCTTAAGAATTCGATTTTTTACGATTTTTTCAAAAATAACGAAAATATCAGTTTTATAAAATGCTACAAATTTAGGTTGAGTTCAAAACTTGATATCTCAAAAATGAAGTGAGATACTCAGGTACGGTTTTATTCTGCGGAAAGCACATACTTTCCTTAATATATCATAAAAAATCATTATGATATCTTAAAAATTCGATTTTTTACGATTTTTTTTTTCAAAACATGATACTTCAAAAACAAATAGAAATATACAAGTATGGTTTTATTTGGACGAAAGTATTTTCTTTATAAATTATAAAAAAAAATATTAAGATAAATATGTTAAAAATTCGATTTACCACGCTCAAAAATTGTTAAATTAATTAAAATTAGTTTGAAAATCAATTTTATATACCAGTCATGTGTAATGAATCAAATGTAAAAAAAAAATATTTTGTACTTTAACTGGTTCTTTATAAGGACAAAATAAAGTTTAAAAGTATAAAAATAAAGTTTAGTTTTATAAAGGATCAGTTAAAGTATAAACTAAAGCTTTTTAAATTTGATTCAAAAATTGTCAAAAGCAAATTATTATTTTTATAAAACGCTACATATTTAAGTCACCTTCAAAACATGATATCTCAAAAGCAAATTGAGATATTCAAGTAATGTTCTGTGCACATAAATGTACATATTTTTGTTTATAAATCACAATAAATCTCATCACGATATCTTAAGAATTTTATTATTGATGGTTTCTTATAGAATTATTAATTTTATGAAATGTTACAAATTTAAGTTAAGTTCAAAACTTGATATTTCAAAAATGATGCGAGATAGTCAAGTATGGTTTTATTCTGAGGAAAGTATACACTTTCCTTTATAAATAACAGAAAACTTTATTATATCTTAAGATTTTTTTTACGATTTTTTGAAAAAGAATTAACAAAATTCTTATTTTTATTAAATGGTACAAATTTACGTTGAGTACCAAACGTGGTATCTCAAAAAGAAGTTGAGATATTAAAGTATACTTTTATTCTGCGGAAAGTACATACTTTACTTTATAAATCATAAAACATTTCATTAAGATATATTAAGAATTCACTTTTCCTCGATTTTTTGAAAAATTTTAACAAAAAAAAACATATTTAGGTCGAGTTTAAAAGATGGTATATATCTCAAAAACAAATTGAGATATTAAAGTATAATTTTATTCTGAGGGAAGTACATACTTTACTTTATAATTAATCAGATATAAGAATTCGATATGCCTAGTGGCATATCGAGATACTCAAGTATGGTTTAATTCTGAGAAAAGTGCATACTTTTCTTTATAAATCACGAAAAATTTCATCAAGATATCTTCAGAATTCGATTTTTCAAAAATAATTGGAGAATGCTGCAAATTTATCTCGAAAGATATCTCAAAAACGAATTGATATATTCATGTATGGTTTTGTTCTGAGAAAATTACATACTTTTCTTTACAAATCATGAATAATTTTATCAAAATATATTCTACAGTCATAGATACGTATGATCCAGAAGATTTTGCACACCTGTGTATGATATAAAACTGATGTTGAAACTGAAAATTACACATGATGACCGGATAGATAAGCTGGGTAACCGTATATCCGGCTGAAAATCATAAAATAATATATAATATAATATTTTTTTAAGCAACCCTTAATATTCAAACATTGCATGTAAGTCTAAAAGAAGACTAGATTAAGAATTAAGAATAAGAATAAGACCAAACCCAACTCAACTTTATTTAGTATTGTTATATATATTTGCCGATGATTTGTTGATTAACTAAGGTAGTGATTTGAAGGAAGCTATAGAACAGCTACAAGATGCTTTTAACGACGTGGAGAAATAGCTTACTAAATGATCCTTACACTTGAATGAATAGGTGTCATATGCTTACGTTACGATATGGCCGAAATCGTTGAAATTCTAAGACAAAGCTGTCAAACGCTTAGGTCAACTAGTAATTTGGGGTATTCAAACAACGGATTAAATTTGAGATATGTTCGATTAAAACAACTATTTTCTATTATCAATAAGTTAAGTTTAAACAATTAACTTCTTATAGCTTTGTTCACCTATGCTTGCCTGATTTGGATACACAGTAAAAACAGGCTTTACTACAATATTTACTATAACAATGTAGTACCTCTTTTATTGTAAAAGGTAAACAATCATATTGATTGTGTTTTGGTTGATCCGAGGTATCATCCGTTCATCTTCTTGGTTGTTCCCTGTGGACAGGGGCAGACGTTTCGCCAAGATCTCACTTGGCATCTTGAGTGCTTTGTCGTAGTCTCCTGTTGACAGACTGATGATACCTCAGATCAACCAAAACACATACTTTTCCATCCGCGAAGCATTACGAATTACCAATCATATTGATTATTTATACATTCGTCGATGTGTACTAAACACGATTGTACTAGTTCTCAGCTATTTGTGGTACAAAAATTGTGTTAGTATTTACTACAATGTATATTGTATGTCTACAATAAAAATACTATGAAGAGACCATGACAATTTTTGATATTTTTCGTAGTAAAATTGACAAACTTCTGGGGTAGTATGTAATATGTATAGTGTGTGAATGATGCTGTCAATTACTATAATATGCTCTTGTCCTCATTTTAGATGCAAACTGTAATCAAAACCACTACAATTTCACGTTAAAGTAAACATAATGATTATTGTTTTATTGTTTGCTTTCAAAACTTTACGAAGGAGGGAGTGAGGAAAAGAAGGCAAGTGATGTGACGGTAACCAGAGCATACACCGTTTTCACAGATTACATTGCCTAGAAAGCCGATTGCCTGAGAAATATTGTATTGTCATATTCTTCACCCTTTTAGCACCTATGTCAACAGCAAATACTTCCGACTGGAATATCATACAATAAGTACCTAGGTTATAACCTTGAAAACTTCTACGGTTCAATCCTGTGTTTGGCCATCGTAAATACTGCGCTAAGTGCAGGCTCGGACTCTGAAACTCTGTTATCATCACTGAATGTGTTTATAGTTCTCTTATAGTCATTAACCAGAGCCAACACCGGCTTGCAGCATCTGGAGAGCGGCTTGACTATCTGAGAAGAATCTTATTGTCGTGGTCCTCAAATCAATATCTCTCACCAGACACTTCCATGATGTGAAAAAATTACAAGAGCAGTTTCTTTTTCAGGACATTAAAGATTGTCACAAACTTTTTAGATTTTATGTTGATATCTTTCTTCGCAGCAATTTTTCTGAAGAGATAAACTCTTCTTTGTTGCGAAAAGGTTACAGGAGCAGATCTTCTTTCCAGACATTAAAGATTTTGACGAAGAAGATGAAATGGCTAATTCTGAATTAAAAATGCTAACCTAACCTAGACATATAATGTCTACACCTTCCTGCAAATCAATTTTTCTGACAAGATGAACTATTCCTTTATGAGGAAGGAGATGAAATGGCTAAATCTATATTCAAAATGACAACCTTTTCCGAACATCCTAATATGGAGGGTTGTAACTGACTTTCCATGTTAGGCTGAACTACAGGTTGACCACTCTTGATATAGACAATAGGATTAATCGATAATGTTGATATAGATTGTTTTTTCGTGCATAATAATCATTTTATTTCTTTATTTTTCGACAAGATCTTGTGATAGCTTCAGGATTTATTAATTATTTTGTGTATTGGTGTGTAAATTTATTTGTAATATACCATAGTAACAAAAATTAATAGTATGGTATGTGCAAGAATTAGGGATCTAACAACTATAAAGAACATTTTTTCATATTAGCTTAACTTTGAATACAACCCAATCCAATACGTGTGCCAACATTATTTAATTAATTTTATATGCTATGTGTCACAAGCATAATTTTCAAATATATCTTCCTTTGTAATAATATCTTTGTTATGGTGTCTGAGATGAGAACATTATAGGTGCTGATTAAAATGTTCCTTATAACGTGAAATTATGCATCTATTGAATCATATCTAGTAAATTTTTGTGTCAAATTTTTCTTAAATTGATATGGATACAAGTCCAATGAAAATAAGTGTCTTTCTTGTTTCATTTGGGTTTGGTGGGATTATTAATGGTGACATTTCAATAAAACGGTTAGATTCTCGTCAATAGTCTTACCACTTTTAACTATTTTTGGTAGTAAAACTATGGTTAGAGTAGTCTTGAGGATTACCAATTGAAGGTGGTTACAAATCTTCTGCAGGTACAAATCTTCTGTAAATCTTCTACGTTGTCCAGAGATAAAGAAATCAGAATTTTTTCTTCGACTGCTCGGTTCATTGCAATAAAATTTGATAACAAACATTATGAAACTTATTTTTAATTGAGACGATTTATTATCTCATGAGTTATCGATGTCATCTAAAAAGTTTCAGATACAATTTGAAATTTTTGATTTTGTTTAACGAATGTAATATGTGACAGAACGAGAGAGCGAAGCGAGCGAGTTTTTTAAATTGCGTGAGTTAAACAAAATTTGCAATTTCTTAACATGTGAAGTACAAAATTTTATCTAACCCGACATTAAAATTTAAGGGAATTATATGAGTTCATATCTGACACAAGCCTTATGGGTCAAATGAATTTAAATTGAATGAATTTATTTGGGCCTTACTATGAATGTCCATAGTAACATCCAAAATAACTCAATATTCAATTACGTAATTTTAATTTCATTACAATACTAGTGGTGTAATGAAAGAACATTTGTGTAAAATGTGACGTTACAAAACGTTAAAATGATGATAGCTTTATCTTTATTGATGTTATATTATATGTATAGTTTGATGTTGTTGCTACCGTGGAACATTGCTTCGCCCCAGCATAATTTGTCTATTATCTATTGAATAACTAAAGAATAACTAATACCTTATGCTCTAATTAGGGTTTTTCAAAAAATTTTGTAACAAAACTTTTTTGGCTCTGCGTAAATCTTTTTTTAGTATCCATTTGTATGAATGTGAAAACGGTTAAAAGGGGGAAATCGTTTTGCCGCTCTAGATAGATACGGATTAACTCGCCATTAAACGACCAATTAAACGGGCATGCGTCGATAAATAAAAATAAATTGGTCGGTTAGTTAATAGGGAGAGAGTAACGCAAATCGCGTGCGACTTAATGGGCCGGTTTATTGTCGACCAGTGGCGTTCGCGTGGGTGGCTGGACGACCGCATCTGTCATCGGACATTAGCTACCATTGTTATTGCTGCAAATCTATAGCCGCCTACAATTCGCATTGCCGTTCACAATCGATTCGACCAATTCTCTATAACACGAAGTGACCGCAATGTGTTATTTAAGAATGACAGATTTTAACACAATACAAACACCTTTGGTTAGTTTAGTAATTTATTTGCACCTACATATACTCGTCAATTTAACTAATGTTTTTGAGTTAAATGAGTCGTAAACGGTTTTTAACTTTACGATAATAAGCTTCCTAATTCCCCGATTTCTATATTTATGGCATCCGCGATAAATTTTCTATTACCAGCGATTTACCCTCCCCTAATAAACTCATATAACCATTATTTCAGTAGACTAAAAACGACGTTATTGTCTTTTGTGCCCAACTCGTTTACGGCAAGCCCAAATAAGAAAAAAATATTAACAATACAACCGATTGTTGTTATAAACAACGCAGGTCAACTAAATTACACCCAAACCTTATTACTCCATGTAATCCTTTCACGGTTGAAACAAACAACTTTATACCTCTCGCATTATTATCTTTTGGCCGGGAAAGTGCCCGAGTAACGCCAATAAAACCATAAACCAGCACTTTCTTCCCCAAAATAGGGATCGCCTTTCAAACGTGTACGAAATGCCTGGAAGTGGGCGTTTTAGTGTTTTCAGTTTTTTTTTCTCAAGTCGGAATCTTTGAAGTAGCACTTCTTCCAGCTTCGTTCATTCACGATGCTATAGAAACGACCTGTTTAGCAAGAACGGTTTGAAAAAAATTGAAACCTTCCCCGTGCGGTCTGCCTACATAGAAACGGACACTAATTACGGCTCGTAAAGACATCAGAACGCATGGGGCGCAATAAACTGATGTATACAGATACCGTTTTTTTTTCTTTTTCCTATGTGCTCAAGTGGACATTGCCGCGTTTCACAAGAAACTAAGTGTTATCTTTTAGGATTGAGTGTGGTTATTAAGCACTTGAAAATTAAACTACTTCGACAATGTGCTACTTAGGGCTTTGAATTTACACATCGTTTAAGTTTGAGAATTAGAGTTTAATTTAAAATTCTAATTGTTTAAATTAGTTGTTGTTTTTGAAATGTTTTGTTGTATCTATGTAAATGTTTAATATTTGATGTAAACAAGTTGGTTATTAAGAAATTATATAGAAAAGAAAAAGACTTTTATAACTAAAATTTTCAAGAAATTATATCATCTTTAGCCTACAACCTATTACAACTAATTTCAAGTTTTCACGTTCTATTTATTTTTATATAGAAACTGTTAGTACTCACTCATGTCGTGACTATTCAGTCGCGTTATTTTTTTTTTTAATAGTATAGTCAGATTTGAAGATATCTAGAAATGTGCCATGTGACTGTCAGTATTTGACCATCGTCACTTTTCGTTCAAACCTAATAATACCACCTATATTCAACTCGGGAGAGTCCAGTATTAACGTGATATTCAAACAAATTTAATACTGTAAAGAAGATAAATTTTGTATTCTATAATGATCGTCGATAATCCAACTTTGCATGTTGTTTCATTACATATTTAAAAACAGAAATTTAAAATATCATATCTCATGAATGAGTTGATATAAATCGACAAAATAATAAGCATTTTAAAGTAAATTTAATCAAGTTTAAGCGTGCCTTAAATCGTTTCTTATTTTTCATAAGTACCATTGTCAAATCTCTTTAAGCACAACACTGCACATTTGAATACTGAACATGTGAATAATAAAAATTAAAAAAATCAACCATATTCCAACAAATTTAATGGAGATTCACTGCGATTTACTGCGATCATCGTTGCTACTATTTTTTAAATCCAACTCTGAGTATTATATCATTACTTATTTAAAATAGATTTTTAAAATCTCATATCTCAAGAATGAATTGAGATATGTTGCTAAAATAATAAGCATTTGAAAGTAAATTTAGTCAAATTTTAATGTGCCTTAAATCATTTCTTATTTTTCATAAGCACGATTGTCAGATCTTTTTAAGCACAACATTTGAATACTAATAATAAAAGTTTTAAAAATCATACCTTAAGAATGAATTGAGGTATCATCATGTAATAACGACCATATTGCACCAAATTTAATGGAGATTTGCTGCGACGAAGTGTCTTGTTTTCCATAATCATCGTTGCGACGCTTTTTAAATTCAACTCTGCATGTTATATCGTTACTTATTTAAAAATAGAAATTTAAAATATCATATCTCACGAATGAATTGAGATATATTGATAAATTAATAAGCATTTTAAAGTAAATTAAATCAAGTTTAAATGTGTTTTAAACCATTTCTTATTTTTCATAAGCACCATAGTTAGATCTTTTAAAGTACAACACTACACATTTGAATACTGAACATGTGAAGAAAAAAAATAAAAACCATCAAATCTGAAAAACGAATTGAGATATGATCATGTGATAACTACCATGTAGCGTCCAAAAAAACCGTTAACTCTAATCTTTGAAATATTTTTCAAATGGGGTAAGTGTTGTTCTTCAGTTTTGCTTGCAATTAATATGTCTTCTAAATATACAAATAAGAAATTTAGGCCTGAAAGAATTTCCTAAATAAAACGTTGAAACAAAATTTCAACATTCTTTGAATAAATAGCATTGGCAACGGTAATAAACATCTTCATCGGCAACGGGAATTTGATGATATGCACGCACTAAATAGACTTTGGAAAAGATTGTGAATCTAGGCAGATGAAGATTGAAATCTTGTGTGTTAGAGGATAAAGATTAGCTACAGTGATAAGACTAAGCTGACAATAATCCCCGCAAGGTCATCATTCATTCGAATCTTTTATCGCTACCACGTGCAAAGGAGAAGCTACCAGAAAAGTTACTAGGAAGAAGAAGGTTTACAAATACCTAAGGAAACCATAATTTCGAACTCTTTTTTAGCGGTAGATAATTTTTTAAAATCTAATCTTCGGGAACGACAAAAACGTAAACGAGAATTTGTAATTATTCGATGTCTCGTAGAATTATTAATGGTAGAAGAAAAGTCTGGACTTGAAGTTAATTTTGGAAAAAAATTTAAAAGTTGTGTAAATTTAGTTTCAATAGAGAAAAGTCGAAGAGGAGCAGAAAAAGAATGACAAATTGAACCAACCGATGATAAATTTGGAAATAATTTAACTGGTTGAACGGAAATGTCTGATTTTCAATCATTGAGGAAATGTAAGTTATTTTATAATCATTAATTTTAAATTTAGAAGATGGATTTGTGACTTGGCGTTAAGGTAAATTTTCTATTAAAACTTTTATTCGTTTTTTATAAGGGTTACATGAGGAAGGGTTATTTTTATTAACCCGGGAGGACGCGAGTCTCTGGCTCTCACGTTAAAACGCGCGCCGGGTAATTTTTACCCGATATTTGATCTTTATAAATATTTTGGGTATAAGTATGGTTATTTGAGCATTCTTTCGGGAAATAAAACAATGGATTGTGTGACTGAACTTATAAACTCTATTTGTAACATATTTAAAATAAATGAACATAAAATTGTACTCAATAAAACCAAATCAACACATGATGAGACTGAACAAAAAACAATAATAAAAAAATGATAAAATGACCTAGACATCTTCTTCTTCCAGTTCTTCATCTTCTTTCAGAACGGGGACAACCTTATTTGCGAAACAGCCTTGGCAAATTGGTATAGAATGTTCTCGGCATATGAGTTTATTACACGCACTACAGTAGGTTTTAGTTTTTCTGTCTTTGCGGCCTGGGCAAACATGACACCTTCCCGACAATACTTTCTGGCGCTTCGCTGGAAGAAATTCTTCCTGTTCATTTTGTGGAATTAAAAGCATTATCCTTGTTTTTATATAACTGGGTAGCGAGACAATAGTGGACCTAAACTGTAAATGTTCTCTTACTAGTTCTTTTGCCATGTTTTTCAAGAATACTCTTCGGGCAATTTGTTCCCGCTTGTTGCTTTTATAAACAATGTAAGCATTTATCGCCGCAATATTCAGAAAACCAAAAAATATAGTTAGCGGCCACCTTTGCGACCTCCTGGATACAGAATATAATCCACATAATTCATCGACAGTATCGACTCCACCCTTAGTCAAATTGTAGAACTCTATTATTTCAGGTTTTTGCTTTTCAGATTCACTGTTGATACAGTCATCGTGATGCATAGTTGAACCCACCAAAACTACTTTACCTTTCTTAGGGCAATATGAAACTACTGTTTTATTTTCCGAGAACGCAAATAAGCTAGAATATTGAGACCGATTTCTTGGAGTGACAAATGCAGTTGGTACTTCCCTTTTATTTTTTCGGATGGTTCCAACACAGGTCAAGTGATGATTTTTCAAAAGATCATTCATTAGCTTTATACTCATAAACCAATTGTCCATTGTTATGTTTCGGCCAGTTTTTTCAATTGGTTTGATGAGACGGCATACGACTGAGTAAGGATCATTTTGTAACTTGTACTCACCTTCCGGTTGCTTACCAGCATATATTTCAAAGTTGTTCGTATAGTATGTACGACTGTCAGTCAAAAGAAAAATTTTTATGCCATATCTTGCTGGCTTACTCTTTATGTACTGCCTAAACGAGCATCTTCCCCTAAAAGGTTCCAATTTTTCGTCTATTGTGGCATACTCACTAATAACATAGGAGCTTTGAATGTTGTTTTTAAATAATTCGGAGAGATCACGTATGGGAGCCAGTTTGTCACTTTGTCGTCTGGTGTGCCTATCACGTATGTCGTCAAAACGTAAAGAAGTGAGTAAAAATAAAAAGCGTTTTCGAGACATGACGGCTGGAAATATGTCCACACCAGATCCATCTTGTTCCCACAATTCCATTGTATTGAGTCTTCCAGACTTCAGTACCCCAGCGTAGTACAGCAAACCGAAAAGTGCTTTCATCTCTCGTTGGTCTGTAGGAGCGGCATCTCTCTCCCTAACAAATTTTCCTCGCGACAAATCTATGTATATATTGGTACATCTGACAATATGGTTTATCATATTATCAGAAATCATACAATTCCAACATTCAAAAGGAGTAGTTGCATCCTTTGCTTTTCCTTTCGGTCCCGGTAGTTGGGTCACTAAATTATGGGCTCTAGTCCTTACATTTATTGGTGGATGTTGTTTGGACCAACTTGTACCATCTTTCCCCAGATAAAAGTGAGAAGATGGTGTACCTGCCTTGATTTGTAAAAATTGCCTTCATCTTCTGATGGTTCATCTGCGTCAGTGTCGGTAAGATGGTCGCTTACTGAAATGTGGTCAACTTCACTATCTGATTCAGTTGGTGGAATTTCATTGTCATCACTCTCCTCCTCCATTATTTTCCTTATTTCCTCTTCTTGATCTTTTTTAGTTAAAGGCCTTCTATCCACCCATTTACTGATATTTGATGGCCCTGGCTGAGAATCCATTATCTACTGAAATGCTGATATGCTAATAAACTATAGTTACTTCATTTATTATAATTTTAACTTACTGGAACTCAAACTGATAAATATGAAATAATGCGACAACTGTTCAATAATAACCACAATTCACCAAAAACTAATACAATACACAAAACACAGAAATAAAATGGTAACAATTTAGTCACGTATCGACGCGCGCCGGGTAAGAAATGTCCACTTCGCATAAATCAGACCCTAGCACTGATCGAGAACGGTATAATAATATCGTCTGAGCATAGGTACTTCTGTTACACTCTACTCGAGAGGTATACAGGGGATTCCCCGATTTAATCGACATTTGGAGAATATACACATCATTTAATAAGCGCCGGGTATTTTCTACCCACGCGCGCGTCCTCCCGGGTTAAGAAATGAAGTGGAAAATTTGCACCTTTCCTTGGCAATGTTGAGCTCGATCACCATATCTTAGATGATAAGTACAAATATTTGAAGTACGATAAGGATTTTTAGTTTTAGAACAATTTCGAGAGGAGGAATTAGATCTTCCACGATGATAGGGGTAAAAGTAAGTCTCAGTAAAATTTCGAAGGCTTTTGGTCATCCATATGTGTAGTAGAAAGCAGCTCATTAAACCTTATTTCTTCAGTTAATGACAGACGGCTGACAATATTCCTTTTTAAAAACACAAATGTTTCCCGATCACGTGAATTGTTAATTATGTCAATGATTACATTGACAATTTCAGTGGGAAGATGTGTAACCATCAAATTGTACTTTGTTTTATCACTTGATATTCATGAAAGCTCAAATTGACTGAAACTAAGTATCTGGCTTAGATGTCTAAAAAGGAAGTCATCGTATATTGGTCACACTTGTAACGTGTTGATTCAGGAGAACCTTGTATTTTAATAATAAATTTTATTCAAAATTTCCAAATGTAAAATTAAAAGAAAATTGTAAGAAATAAAACCAAATTCAGTAATTATTCAAATTATATAACTATTATAATTATATATCAGAATTTATAATTATATAATTATAAATTCTTAATACTATTTAAAAGAATATTTTTATCCACTTTTTTATTTGTTCAACTATTTTATGTCCAGATTTTAGATTTGTTATTTTCTATCAATTATTTGAATAAATTTTTTAAGATATTTCTAAAATACTGACTTTTAAATGTCACTTATTATTAGGAAAATTTTAGTAAAATTAGTACTTCACTGGTGTCTTCAAATTTCTAATAGATCATATCAGGGTCATCAATATTATTTAGTTACATTCGAGAGTGCAACTACGAACATCGAATGTGCTTTTAATAAGCTTTTGAATGATGTCGATATTAGCTATATAATTAAAATTACCTCCTTAACATTTATTATTTTTACTCTTATTATTTACACCTGGAGTAATATATGGTCACGTCTTCGATTACATTGAGTCAATGTTGGATATGTCTTTGGATACTATGATCATGGGTGACTTTAATATTCCGTCTCTTAACGTTACAAATGATGAACGTGCCACTACTCTTTCTAACTTCCTTAGCTATAATGACTTTGTACAATTAAATAATGTAATTAATAGTATTGATAGAACTCTTGATTTAGTACTTGCCTCTTCAAATTTAAGTCTTCAAATTATACACTCAGACTTTATATTGGTGAGAGAAGATAATTATCATCCGGCGTTACTACTGACCTTTGCAGTACCGGTGCCTGTACGATTGCTAGATAGAGATGTATACCGCGACGCCCGGTACTGTTTCAGGAGAGCTTGCCTGCCTGAGTTATACGAGGCACTGTTGAACATTGATTGGACTCATTTATTTACGTTGTCATCGGTTGAACAATCCTGTAAAGTCTTTTATGAAGCATTATACAACGTCCTTGATGCTCATGTACCTAAATCTAGGGGTAAACATGTAGGGTCGAAATATCCTGTATGGTATTCAGCTAACTTAATAAGAATGCTTAGATTAAAAAAACACCATCATAAATTAAATAGAAAAACTCATTGTGCATATCATTGCACAAGTTTTAGTCGACTTCGCAGGGACTGTAAGTCACGAATACGGCAGGATCGTCGAATATATATCGAATCCTTGGAGAGGGACATAAAAAGGGAACCAAAAAACTTTTGGCGCTTCGTTAACATGACCAGAAACAATAAAACATCTCCAAGCTCCCTTCGTTTGGCAGGTGAAATTGTGTCTGACTTGCCGGCAGTAGTTAGCTCGTTTGCCGATCATTTTGAAGCCATGTATTGTCCTGCATCTGTTATACGTACCTGTAATAATCGCGTAATGCATGACACTAATTCTGTCACTTTTAGCATCTCCGAAGTTAGCCATGACGAAATGATTGAATCTTTCAGAAAATTTAAGGCAAAGGCTACTACGGGCCCAGACGGGGTTCCTGCATTTTTGGTTAAGGACTGCGCCCCTGCACTCCTCCATCCACTTCAGCACATCTTCAATAGAATTATCAATAGCTCTGAATTTCCCAAGATGTGGAAATTAAGTAGAATTTGTCCGGTTTACAAAAAGGGAGATAGGTGTTGCGTAGCGAATTATCGGCAGATAGACATCATCAATAACATTGCAAAGCTTTTTGAACAGATTGTAGCATCTAAAATCGAATTCTATACTAAGGCACGAATATCGGAATATCAGCATGGTTTCCACAGAGGAAAATCTACCGCCACAAACTTACTATGTTTTGCTCAATATATTTCTACCGCACTTGACTGTCGTGGACAAGTTGATGTGGTCTACACTGATTTCTCGAGGGCTTTTGACTGTTTGGATCTTTCGTTGTTGATAGTGAAGCTGGGAAATTTTGGTTGCGATTGATCTCTTACACAACTTCTTACGTCTTATGTATCTGATCGTAGGCAGTACGTTGAACTGGGTGGCGTGAAATCTAGATATATAAACGTCACTAGTGGCGTACCTCAGGGTTCCATTCTGGGCCCTCTACTATTTAATATTTTTGTTAACGATTTACGTGTTTCACTACACAGGCACTTCTTTACGCAGACGATCTTAAGTTATTTACCACAGTATCTAGTGAATGAGACTGTTTATCGCTTCAGTTGGATTTGGATAGGCTATCTTTATGGTGTACTGACAATAGAATGATCTTAAATACTTCCAAGTGTCAGGTGATGACATATAGCCAGAAGAGGAACCTTGTGAATTTTGAATATACAATTGGAACGGATCATCTATCGCGCATCTCTACTCTGAAGGACCTTGGGATATGGTTTGATGCATCTTTGACGTTTGGAGAACATATTAGGACAGTCTCTGCTAGTGCTCTTAAAACATTGGGTTTTATTACTAGAAATAGCTTAGAGTTTGCAGACATCAAAACCATACTTATTCTTTATTTTACGCTTGTACGAAGCAAACTCGAATACTGTAACAACGTTTTTTTTTTCTTTTGACACAAATCGCTTCTTTAGAAAAAGTGCAACGTAAGTTCATCAGATTCTTACATTTTCTGGAGTCTGGTTTCTATCCGCCCCGCGGTGAATTGAACTACTCGGCTCTTTTACATCATTACAATCTTCTTAGCCTGGAAGATAGAAGAAAGAATATGTCTGTGAAGTTTGTGTGCGATGTGATGTCGGGTGTGGTGAGTGCGTCAAGTATTCTGTCCCAGTTTAATATAACAGTGCCGCGATTAAGTGCGCGCGTTTTTGATGTGTTTTCGCCAAATTACGCTAACACCAACATAGGTTTTAATTATGTTTCTGTGTTTTGTAATAG
The DNA here is from genome assembly GCA_036711965.1 of Onthophagus sagittarius. Taxonomy (NCBI): domain Eukaryota; kingdom Metazoa; phylum Arthropoda; class Insecta; order Coleoptera; family Scarabaeidae; genus Onthophagus; species Onthophagus sagittarius. Next base: position 12,284,505 of record JASERS010000002.1, on the reverse strand, counting down.
TATTTTTATGTCTTGTGCGTGTTGCTTTTATTGCTTCAATATTACTTTAGTTTCGTTTTTTCTCCGCGCTTTCTTATTTTCAAAATTTAATTCATTGTAACTTTATATTATCTCCTTTTATGGAACAATGTATTTCCGTTGGGATAATAAAATTATTATAATTATTATTAGTATCATTAATTTATTATTATTTATTAATTAATTTTATGATAAATTTTAAAACAGATTTTAAAAGTTGCTATTTCTTTTTAAAAATTAGTTTTACTTTTTGATTTACTACGATTTTTCAAAAATTAATAACAAATTTTAAATCTATAAAATGAAGAATTGGAGAAGAATTGAATCGAAAACGAATTGAGATATTCATGTACGGTTTGTTCTGAGTAAGGTACATTCTATCCGTTATAAATCACAAAAAAATCATCTAGATATATTAAGAATTCGATTTTTAATTTTTTTCAAGAATGATAAGAAAAAATTGTTAATTTTACGAAATGCTATAAATTTAAAAAAAGAAGCGACATACTCAAGTATAGTTTTATTTTGAGGAAAATACACACACTCCTTTATAAATTACAAAAGAATTCATCATGATATCTTAAGAATTCGATTTTGTATGATTTTTTGGTTAGAAATTGTTTTGAAATGATTTATGTACCTGTGTTTATGTTTAAAGGAAATTTGTATAATAATAAAGTAATTATTAAAAATTATATACCATAAAGTTAATAATAAAATTAATTATAATAGCTGTTGAGATCTTGTAATTTTACGATGAATATGTTATGGTCAATTTGAATAATTCAGGTACCTTGTACAATGCATAATATACAAATTATATGAAGATTATTAGAATTTAGATACTTTACCTAGCTATTGTATACAGTTCTTAGGGATTATATAGAGTACCTGTTGGTCGACCAGTATTGTGTAATATAAATAGATTTTAGTATGTATTTATCAATTTTTACACATAATAAACTATTTTATAATCTATAAGTTATTGTACAAAAAAAGTCACCTGGGATCTACAACAGCTAATCTATTACGATAATCACTACGACCTATATTGATTTCCAGAGCAGGTATTTTTACAGTTTTACAGGGATACTCACAGGGAGAAATTTTTCGCAGAACTAGAGCATTTTCTGAGCTTGATCTCTTAAATTATCCTTCGTTTTCTACATCTAAAGTGATTTTTAAGCATAATAAATAAACAACTTTGGAACAATAGTTTAATATCTTTTTTGTTAGCAGCACAAATAGCATGAATGAGTCTATTGCATGTTCTACATGAATAGACTTCCGTTGTCTCCTTATTGCAAACACAGCACAGGAGTGGGGAATCCATTGATTGCTCACGTTCTGATACAAAATTCAGAACATCTAAGTTTTGTCCATGTACCTCAAAAGGAAGATCTTCACCATACGCAGATTCATCGAGAATCTCGGCACATTGGATAGTCATGTGTTCATTGTCATCTTCATCAAACACACTCTGAGCATTTGAAGCTTCATTTCTGTAATAAAGGTTACCATACAGCAAAATTCTGATTGACCGGGAATATTTGATGATGAGTTAATCAAATTTTCTAGATTCTTTTCACTCTCCAGGTTATGAGTATTATCGAGATACTCCACCTTTTCTTTTATATCCAAAAAGAACTTCGTAAGGTGTTCTTTTGATGCCTGAATTGAATGCTTTATTCATTTGCAAACCATCACTCCAACGATCATTGTCACTATCTTACATACAAGTTATTAGCATCGATGTCCTGGTTTACTCGACTCTCCTCTAACTTTGGGATTGTCTAAGCTTGCCATATACAAGTTATAAAGTTAGCCAATACGGTTTAAAATTATTAACAATTTGGTTTGACAAGTTCTCCACCTTCCCTGTTCTCACCTTCTACCTAAGCATAAAGATATTAAATTATTAATATTTTATGTATTGTATAGAATAGCAGATTATACAGATTGCTGGTAAGATCATGTCTAACTTGAAAGTTGTACTTCATCTCAAACAAGAATAAACTTAGTGTAATATTAATGGACATAGCATGTAACACATCGACATTCAGTTAATTCTGTAAATACATTGGAGTAAAATAAATCGGAACCAATTAGCATTGATTTTCTATTAAGCTTGCGCCCGTTGTAATCCCATCTTATATCTATTACAGCGGTGCCGAATGCGTTTACGGGGTGTGGGATTAATACGATTGGGAATACGAACAATTTGTCATGCTCTTTCTATTGTACTCTGCCTTCTCCCTCCGCGCAATGATAATACATCTTTGTGTCTTTCTATTACATGCTTCGAATTCGGCTCTAAAGTCGTGCGACATCTGTTTTGTCTTCTCCTCATCCTTTTCTATCTTCCGTTTGGCTCTACGTTTCAATTTGAAATCCGCCCCCCCCTTTATTCGTTACCCCTTCGGGGTTTTAAACGGTTCGAAAAACTTCTTACTACCCCCGGGACATCGCGACAACTGCAATATTTAATTGTACGTAGCCAGTTTCCGCCCTCGTTCGGTCGTAAATCGTTGTCCGTAGAGAGGAAATCTTTCTCTCTTATCGTCGCCAATTTCTTCTATGATCCGCACCGAAACGGATCGCTACGCGTGCCCGGTTTATTGAACACCCCGTGATTTATGCCGTATTATGAATAATTTTCAACTGATAAGATAAACGATACAAGAGGAATCGATACGTCTCTCGACCTCCATGGACCGTAATAAATTTTGTCAAACTGGAAAAAATATTTTTCTTTCTCTACAGAGTTATAGAGAAAAAATATCTATAAAATGATTTTTTTTATGTATGTATATGAATTTGAATGTTCCATCCTCTAAGAATCCACTGTGGTCTAAACACCTCTCTTCATTTTATCATGCTCGGCTCGGTAGCACTTCATATATACGCGGTTTACGTACATTCAAACAGTAAAATCGAAGAGATTAAGTTATACTACTTTAGTACTACTTTCACACCAAACTTTAGTATGCTAGGTACAGGCGTTTAGATTATACAGGGTGTGGTCGTCAATTATTTCCAACAGGATATTATAATTTCCCGTTACGTAGGTTCATCGTTAGGTTAAGAGAGGCTTATACCGGACTTAAGAATATATGAGATTTCGGACTTAAAAAGGAAACTCAATGAACTAAACACATTCAAATTTTAATCATTAAATAATTTTAAAACGAAATGTATGTTGAAGCTTTCAATAACACCAACAAATCAAAAGGTAAAGATACTGGCAGAAAGTCTGGAAATTATCAAGATATTAAAAGTCTCAGAGAATCATACATTAACCCCGGAGATCTAGTTAATATCCACGAAGATTACCTCCACAATGTGTTTTCATTATTGGAAGATGCTTCTATGATAAATCCGCTTTCATCACTCAGGTCGATACTTCTGAAGATGCCCCAATCCAGGAGGACGAATACTTCTGAATCATAGGCAATGGTAAAAAGATTCTTTCCATCAGAATCACTCATTTAAAATGTTATATCTGGCGATTACGTGACGTCAGTACGTTCACCATTTGCCAATCCGAAGCAATCTTTAAATACCCAAATTTCCAAACTTTTCTCACACAAAAGGCAGCTTTAGAAACCAACAAAATTCTGAAAATTATTACCTTAGTAATCCTAAGGTAGAACTAAGGTAAGACGTAGGATTTGGTGCCATATTCAAAAGTTATGAATTTTTTAAATTAAAACTTCTATTTTAAATTTTATTTTGAAACGTTTGTGGTTTATGGAGATTGATTTTTTAGATGTTTGACCTTACACAACTGGCAGAAGTTCACAATGATCTTAGTAGTTACATAAAATAAAAGCAAACACTCTATTTGTAATTGTGATCTTTGGTTTATTAAAGAAGTTTCTGATTAATGTGAAAATCCCAGTGAAGTGTGGTATTGAGATATACTCCAACGGATCTATTTGACCATTCTACAACTTGGTTGTTTGTTAATATGGCTGGAAGTTGTTGTAATCTTCATAGTGAGTGTGAAAATTTTTGATTCATAATCGACAAGGTATTCATTGGTTATAAGGAGTTAAGTCATTTTATTAATTCCAATGTTTATAGGGAAAAGAAAGCTTACTTTGAATATATGCTAAATACCAGAAGTAGCCGAGAGTTATGGAATAGTTTTAAGCAAATTGGTACTCTAAATACAAGACAGCATTCATTCCTGAGGGAATTGTTGATGTCAATGTTGATATCGCAGGGTGATATTGAATCAATCACTTTCCTTTCGTCAAATGTAACCTACTATTACTGAAAAGCTTAAATTATCCTTAGCCTCAGACCAGGAAGTCGTGGACTTGTTGCTTTCAATTAGAACTAATGCGATTGGTTCCGTTGATATCCGTGCAAAAATGATGCTACTGTGTTCACGTGTTATCTTACGTTATATATGTCATATTGCCAACTGTTGTCTTGTGTGTTCAGTTTGATCAGATTGTTGGAAGTTTGCTTTGGTAACACCGATACCGAAGATTACTAACCTTTCCAATCATTCTGATTTAGGACTGATAAGTATATTACCTGGAATCTAAGATCTTAGAATGAATTGTTGCTTGCCGACTAAGGGATATTTCGAAATATTTTTATGTTACCTGATTACACCGGGGTATGGGCAGAGCCACAGTTCTTCTTGATCTACTTAATTTTTACATAGATAGATTTTCTCCATAGAACACTTTTGGAAATTCTTAAGCATGTCGCAATGTAGCGCAATGCCTATAGTATTTTTGTACATTATTTAGTGAATCGCAAACAGAGTTTTTCTTTATGGCGTCTGGTCTGATGAGGTTGCTGGGTTGTCTGACGTCCCTCAAGGATCTAAGCTGTAAATTCTCCTTCATTGAACTTTATTTGCATGCTTCATGCATCCGCTTAGCCTAATGCTGCTCTTGATCTTCTTGAAAAACCGGATCAGTATGTAATACTGATGAACATGTGTAGATAAGATTCCCTAAGAAATCGCGGATATCACTCACACTGAATTAATACGAAACTGACACGTCAGTGATGTCTGTAGATAGAATTTTTCACTGACACTGATACACTACTGACTTCAAAAATTATCCCTTTGCCGGACGTATGTGAATATTTTCATATAAAATAAAGTATGTATGTATGTAAATAGACCTTAAGTCATCTATTTTGTTTTTTTTTCGAGTTAGAGTGTTATTGCTCGTATTCAAGACCTTTGATATTAGTGTTTGTGGTATTAGTTTACAATTCAGAGATGAGGCAAAGAATCTGGGCATTATTATTTATTCATCACTTAGATTTCTAATTTGCTTATGCGAACCCAACCCAACCCAACCCAGCATAGCGACTAATTTACGGTAATCGCAGTTTATTGAATAAGCGTTTAAGAATTCAATTATGTGATTCAATTGTATTATCCCATATTAATTACTTTGACACATTTTTTGTAATTTGGACATTACATTTTGCTTGTTTCTTTCATAAATTGATTTTATCTGGAATCCCTTCCACTTTGTCAAATAGAATTCATTTCCGGTGTGATGTACATAACATTAATGTTCGACATAGTTTTAGGCTATCTATTCCTGGATACCGTACTCAACTGTTTGAACGCTCATTTTCCTATGTTATTTGTAGTATTTATAATAGCATTTTGTTGAGCATTTTGCAGCGAAGTGAGCATGGCTTCAAGAGGACATTTAAAATGTACGTGCTTGAGCGACATGTATAACTTGTTATTTGCCTCTTGGAAATAGATATCTGTATCGTTTCGTAGTGATTCAGTTGTATTAGTAAAGTAGTTATGTTGGCTAATTATGGACATGTCATCTGCAAACATTGATAAAATACCTAAGATAGTTGGAATATCGTGATATAGTATACATTAAAAATATCATTGTTTATTGTAATTTGGAATATTTATGTTTCCAGGATAGAGAATAATGTGTGTTCTATATATTGAATAATGTCTATTGAATATGGTGATAACTTAATATGTAGCAGTTTGTTTTTAAGCACTCCACTCAGACTATTGAACGCTTGGGCAAAGTCCAAGAAAATTATTGCTGTATATTATTTTGTTTCAAATCTTTTTCGACGGCTTTGGTAATTCTTTGCAGTTATTTTTTGCAGCAATATCATTTAATTTTAGATCTTCATGGTATTCCTGTTTAACTAATGTTATACGATGTAATATAAATGATACATCTACTTAATTTAACTTTCTTTATTATATCTTCTTATAGATACATTCAGTACAATACATATGATCTGACTCGATCTGCCATAAACTAAAACTGTTCTCTTTTGTTGCCAACTGCTAACATTCAAAATGCCACCATACCATAACATGCCCTTTTTTTTTTTTTTTTTTTACATAAGGAAGTCTTTTAATTTTTTTTGGTAATTTAATGTCTCTTTTCGGTCGTGACCTAATGGGGCTTTTCATTACATTCTCCTGGCTTTCTACTTTCTCTGTAGGTTGATTCATTTTCTACTTTTCTACCTTCTCTGGATGAATGTTGGTTGATTCATTTTCTTCTGCAACATTTACATGTTCTGATTTCTGTTCTTCCATATTTTGTCCCTCTTTCATCTCACTTATCTCATGTCCACATTGAGTTGTTTCATCAGGATATTTATAGGAAACAACAGCAGTACCAATCGTGGGTTTAACGTGAACCGCATTACGATGATATTCTTTACCTTCTACATTTATAATGTATGATCTGTCACTTAATTTGTTTTGTACTTTGCCGGGTGTCCATTCTTTGTTTATTTTAGGGTTCAGTTGAGTTACCACTGGCTGACCTATAACCAGCTTTGGAAGATCTTTCTTTCCTTTATCATAATAAAATTTTGCCTTTAATAATTTTTAGTTGCAGATGGTAATAACGTTCTAGTTGACCTACTATATAATCTTTCTACAGGACTTGTACCGATTTTATTTGGTATATTTCGGTGATGGAGTAAATTTAGCCATATATCTTCATTATTCATTTCTGATTTTTTAATTATTTGTTTCGCAATTTTCACAGTAGCCTCAGCTTTCCCATTTGCTTGCGGATAATGAGGTGATGACGTGCAATGGCAAATATTCCACTTCTTCGTAAAAGTTTTAAATTCTTCACTAGCGAAGTTAGTTCCATTGTCTGTTATTATTCTTTGTGGTATTCCATGCCTACTGAAATTCTGCTTGCATATATCAATAAGTACCTGCGAAGACAAATTTTTTAAAATATCCAACTCAAAATAGTCCGAGTAATGATCAACTGTAATCAGAAAATATGTTTTCTTTTCTTTGTATGTTGTGGTTAAAACATCCATAGATATATATTGAAAAGGAAACTCAGGAATTGGGTGTGTTTGCATGGATTGTTTTGTTTGTGAACTAGCCAACTTTGTACATATAGTACATTCCTTAATAGCATTCCTGATTTCTGCAGACATTCCTGGCCAAAACACATTTCTTCTTGCCATATTAATTGTTCCTTCTATACCGTTATGACTTGTATGCAAAATTTTTAAAATTTTTCGTCTAAGTTTGAAAGGAATAACTATTTGTTGATTCTTGTAAATAATTCCACTTTGATAAGTAAGTTCGTATTTATAAGAATTATATCTCTTTACTTCATCTGGTAACTCATATATCGTATTGGGCCATCCCGTTAATATGTAGTCTTTTATTTTGATAAGACATTGATCAACTAATGTTTTTTTTCTGATTTCGTCCAATCGTTCTTCAGACACACTGACTTGTTTCGAAAGATCTATTCCATCTAACGCCTTGCAAATTCTTTTTTCCGATGTTTTATAAATGGTAGATAGAATAATATCATTATTTTGTTTTTTTGAACACGGTAAAGGTGCGCGAGACAGTGCATCTGCTGCTATATTTTCTTTTCCTGCAACAAATTGTAAATTTAAATTGTATCTCTGCAGCGTCATGAGCATTTTCTGCAGTCTTTTTGGCACAGTTATTAGAGGTTTCTGAAAAATATTAATCAATGGCCTATGGTCTGTTTTTATTATAGTTAGCGGATTACCAACAATCATTTGATCGAATCTGATACTCGCAAACACGATTGCCAACATCTCTTTTTCTATGGGTGCATACTTTCTTTCCGTGCTACTTAGAGTTCTCGAAGCAAATCCAATAATTTTGTCTTGTTGATAAACAGCTGCTCCCAATCCATAGTCACTCGCGTCACATTCTACAACAATGGGTTTATTCTTTTCAAAATATTTCAACGTTATATTGGATGTTAGTAAATTCTTAATATTTTCGAATTCTTGTTTTTCCATTTCTGACCAATTCCATTCCACATTTTCTCGCAACAATCTTCTCAACTGTTGAATTTCGCTACTCAGATTCTTTACATATCTACTAAGATAGGTAATCATGCCAAGAAAACGGTGTAGATCATTTTTGTTCTTCGGTTCTGGAAAATTTTTTATTGCCAATATCTTGTTTTCGTCTGGTTTTAGTCCTTGGTCTGTCAATACATGTCCATAAAACTTTACCTTATCTTTACAAAGGCATAATTTGTCTAAATTCAATTTACAATTATGTGCCTTGAGACGAATTAGTAGATTTTCCAAATTTTTATTATGGTTCTCTAATGCTTCTTTTTTATCGTCTCCATATCCTATTATTAAAATATCGTCTGCTAGCAACTCAATCCCCTCCAAACCATTCAATATTTCACACATTTTATTTTTAAATATTTCTGTTGCGGGCGAGATACCAAATGGCATTCGCAACGATCTATACCTTGCGAAAGGCGTCCAGAATGTTGTAAGGTTACTGCTAGTTTCGGATAATTTTATTTGCCAAAATCACTTTTTAGCGTCAACGGTACTAAAAATTTTTGCTTTTCCTAGTTCGGGAAGTATCTCATCGATAGTAGTAAACTGTGTATTTGGTCGTTTAAGAGTTTTGTTTAAAGGTATTGGGTCGAGACAAATTCTTAGTTTATTATTTCTCTGTATTATTAAAATATTACTCACCCATTCGGTATGTTCATGTACTTTTTCTATTATTTTGTTTTTTACATAAATACATATTATACTTACATACATATTATAAATAATAGACTTTATAATACATATTATAAATACATACATATTACTTTTTCTATTATTTTGTTTTCGATAGAGTCCAAATTATTTATTTTAATTGTATTACAAAATTTTACAAGACCCAGTTTTACACATTTATCGGCTGACAGAAGTGGACCATGTTTAACATCAACCACTTGAAAGTTAATAGGATATTCTTTTTCTTTGTGAAGACATATTAGAGTTTTCTCTCCAATAACCTTAATTTCATTACCTCCGAAGGAATACAACTTATGTTTTGATTGTTTTACATTCGTATTATTCATAATATTATTCAGATATCTTTGTCCAATAATGCTTACATTTGCTCCTGTATCGAGTTCACATATCAGTTTTTTTTTGTTTCTCCTCAATCAAAAATTTTAAATCTGCTTTCACTGCTCCTCCTTTATATGAATCATCTCTAATTTTCTTAATTTCAGTTTCCGAATCTGTATTATCATTTTCTGTGACTTCTGAGCTCTGGTCACTAACCTCTTCATCGTCTTTGATTTCTTTTATCTTCTTTTTCTTTATTAAATATTCTTTATTCCGTTTTTTATCTTTCTTTTTGCATACCTTTGCAAAATGGTTCTTTCCACCGCATTCCGTACACTTCTTGCCAAACGCAGGACATAAACCTTTTTCAAATTTGTGTTTTCCTCCACAAAATAAACATGATCTTGAATTAAATTCTTTTCTTCTTAGTTTATTCACTAAATTATCAGTATTATCTAAATTTTTCATCCTATCTGATGTTATTTCCTCAACTCGGCAGATATCCATGGCCTGTTGTAATGTCAATTCTGGTTTAGTCATTAATTTCTTCCAGATATCTCTGTTTCTTATACCCAAAACAATACGATCCCTTAGTAAATCATCTTTAAACGTACCAAACTCGCATGTTTCGATAAGTATTTGTAACCGTAAAATATATTCTTCAAAAGTTTCAGTTTCATTCTGATTTGCACTATTAAACATTGCACGTTCATAAATAACATTTTTCTTTTTCATTAAAGTATTGCCGATATCACATTCGTGCAAGATATCTTATTTTCAGACGTAAGATTAAAATCATTGTACTTTATCATGGCTTCCTCACCAAGTGCTGTAATGAATGTATGTACTTTTTTATCTTCATCTTTACTTGGCCACTTATCAATACCAGTTGCAATAATATAATTGTTCCATGTTTTTACAAAATATTCAAAATTTTGAGCAACATCCCCTTTTTTAACATTTAGAGGTCCCGGTAAAGGAATTTTTGCATTTTCCTGATTTTGCATTGGTTGCTGATATTGTTGTGCCATAAGAGTTAATAACTCAGTTTGTTTTTGTAATATTTCTGCTAACCCTTCCATTATTTATATATATATATATGTGTAAACTTAGTATTTTCCAACCAAACAATCGGCAAATATCAATAATAATTTAATAATAATTTTTCTTCAATCTTTAACTCCACGTCGCCGTTTTTAGATAGATTCAATTTTACGATGAACCTAACCTCTCTTCTCAGTCTTTTCACGAGGTTATTTTTTTTTTTTAATGTTTCAACTCTATTGAAACTTCTTTCCACCTGACATCATGTTATACGATGTAATATAAATGATACATCTACTTAATTTAACTTTCTTTATTATATCTTCTTATAGATACATTCAGTACAATACATATGATCTGACTCGATCTGCCATAAACTAAAACTGTTCTCTCTTGTTGCCAACTGCTAACATTCAAAATGTCACCATACCATAACAACTAAAATTGCAGCTTCGACTACAACTGTTATAGAATTCTAGTTCTTTTTGTATAGGTTGTATCCTAGTATGTTACATCTTTCACCCTGCTTCAAATGTGTAACAGTAATATATGATATTACTTTTACAGAAATGTAACTTTTACTGAAATTCTCTATCGCCATGTTATGATGATAGAGAAATTAAACGACTTCCGCACATTGATTCTTGAATCCATTCGCGCTCCAGCTCAAAACAAAAAGGTTATGTGTGTTATGGCTAATGTAAGGAGTTACTATTATTACAATTACTACAAAATCCTATTAGTTATCTGCTTTATTGCTCTTTTATAATATAGGATATTGGTACTATTTCATGATTTCCAGAAGTTTAAGTTATTTTAAATTATAGATAATATATAATTATATAGATATATAATTATTATAGATAAAAGTTTTTCAAAAGCGATTAGTTCATATAATTTAACATAAGTACTTAAAACTAATTTAAAAATAAAAATTTTATTTCATATCCTGTATCTAAACTCGCACGAATCCTTTCTATATTGCTTATAATACCTTTTATAACCCCAAACCCACACATACTACAAACGCATCCACATGTACACGTTTATTGCACAATTATCTCCATTTACACGTTTATCGTTCGCGCTATAGTGCACAGCTGTACATTAGAGCCGTAAGGCTTTTCGCGGCTTGCGAACACATCTGTAAGTCTTCTACTTTACCTTTCTGCATCACGACACGACTATCGTGTACTTATAAACGGTGCTAAATACTCCGGCACCTTATACGTTTACGTTGTTAAAATATATGTTTAAGATGAGTTCTTTAAGAATTGAGAAGTGCGAACCTGTGTTAGATGGATTCGCATCATGTATACTTCTTATTGTGAATGTCACACCGTCATTCTCGCTCGTCGTGAAAGACGTGAATTGTGCAATTTGAAAATTTCTAATCGTAAAAGATTTGTATAAATTTGTTTACAAATTGAATTAAATGTTGTGCAACTGAATGAATTTATCGGGATCAAATAAGTTTTTTGAAATTTCTTGGGTCCATTCACAAGGATAAATAAGTAAATTGTATTAAAAAGAAATAAAAAATTTATTTTATGGCTTTTTATGATTCTTCTAAAAAAATATTGTGTATTTAAATTATTAAACTCCATTTTCATTTTTATTACAGCCAGAACCGTTCATGTAAGTGTATAAACGTCTGCCCAACGATTTTTATTGCTGAAATAACTTTTATGACTTCATATGGCTACTGGAACTCCTTAATATATTCGTTGATAAGAACTCATCCTCATCATGTAATTTAATTCGTAACTTTGTTCTAAATAATTAAAATGGAAATATGTTTAGGAATCTGTTAAAGTATTTATAAATATATTATATTATTTATAATTATAATACAAAACAATATCACAGACTACTTAATTATGGTTTTATTAAAAATATTCACTATCAAATACTTAAATTTTTATATTACTAAACCCAACATTTCCCTTACTTTCACAAATTTATCATATTGTCGCCTTAGAGTGTAAAACTGCTAAATCCATTTTTTATCTGATATGACATAATGATACCATTCGAAGCAGAAAGAGACGAGTTACCGTCTACGTAAAACAGTTACATCAAATAGTGAACGCTAATGTAAGAAAAGAACTGATGAGTAAAACTGTTAAATCCAAACAATTCAAACTTCGTGGCTAAATCCAGAGTCACCACTACATAATATATTTTGTTTCTGTCAAATTCATAACCTTAATTATTTGATTATTTCAAACTTTGCAAAAGATTACCTTCGAGGTAACGAAAACCACGAAGCAATGGACATTGATTGTGTTATCAGTAAAAATGTGCGTAGTAACACTGATGGTAACCAAGAATCATCAAAACAAGCAGAAAACGATCCTGCGCAGTCATTTTGTGCGTTTGATGTGATAGACCAAATCGAAGACCCAGTTACTGACGAAAGTGAACAAGAAGGGTTAGTTCCGTATTCCATCCATTCTGATTCTGAGTATGATGATAGTTATCCAGAAAAGAGCAAGAAAAGAAAAAAAAGAGCTCAAATACAAAACTGTAATTGGTTTGCTGAAAAGAATAGAAAATTAAGAGAGTCAGGGAAAAAATATTATGGCAGAAAAAAGGAAGAGACGTGGAATTATGAGATCCCTAGAGAACCAAGAATGATGAAACAAAGATGTTGTTGCAAACTAACTCAAAATGGAACTCTTAAGTGTACAAAATTTACAGAAGAAGACAGGAAAAATATATTTAAAGGATTTTGGGCAATGAGTTGGCAAGAGAAAAGAATGTATGTTGATGGGCTTGAGACATCAATACCTATTAAGAGACCCCGTGGTAGAAAAAATAGTAAAGAAATCAGAAGAAATCAATCACTGGTTTATTATTTAAAAATGCAAGACGAGCGATTTAAAGTCTGCAGGACCATATTTCTCAATACGCTTGGTATTGGTAGATGGACTGTTCTCAATTGGAGAAATAATCAATTAAGTAACACAAAACCAAATAATACTCAAAAACGATGACTGGTTCTCAGCATTCTAAGAACGAGAATACCTCATCCAAGCCTTTTGCCAAAGAACAACAAGAACTTCACAGTTTTCTAAATTCTTTGCCAGTTATGGTGTCTCACTACTGTCGGGCTACCACTCAGAAAAAGTATTTATTACCAAAGTGGACGACAAAGCAAGCCCTTTACGATTTTTACAAAAATGATTGGTGCACAAGGCGTGGTGTACGGCCTCTCTCTCTAGCTACTTTTTACGAAGCCTTCGATGTCAAAAATCTAGGTTTGTACTTCCCGAAAAAAGATCAATGTGAAAAATGCGCTTTGTACAAAGCTGGCAATTTATCAGCTGAAGAATTTTTAGAACATAATCAGAAAAAAGAAGAAGCTAGAGAAGAAAAGAAAAAAGACAAAGGTGGAGAAAATATTGTATTTACAGTTGATTTGCAAGCAGTTTTGATGGCACCAAAGTCAAAAATAAGTAGCTTATATTACAGAACAAAACTTCAAGTATATAATTTGACATTTTTTAATGTGAACAACAGAGATGGGTTCTGTGTTTTGTGGAACGAAAGTGAGGGGGGACTAAGTTCAGAGGAGTTTGCAAGTGTGTGGGCCGATTTCATAAAGAAAAAAGTTTTACCCCAAAACGAATCTGCTGTACCACTAAAAGTAATTTTCTTCAGTGATGGGTGTACTTACCAGAACAGGAACTGCGTGATGTCTACTGCTTTGTTATCGACGGCAATGAATTTCAACATAATAATTAACATAATAATAAAGAGCAGAAGTTTCTTGAGGTCGGCCATACTGAAATGGAAGCGGATTCTATGCATTCGGCTATCGAACGAGCATTGAAGAACAAGGATATAAATGTTCCTGCAGAATATGCCGGAGTCTGCAGGTTAGCTAGAAAAAGACCAAAGCCTTACGAAGTACTCTACCTCACCTATGACTTTTTCAAAAAATTCGACGATGTTAAGTTCTATAAAAGCATTCGTCCTGGTCGTGGCAAAGGCGAAGCTAAAGTGACAGACATACGAGCTCTGCGCTACACCCCGAGTGGTGAAGTATATTTCAAATTGAGATTTGCTGATGAATGGCAAGCAATACCGCAAAGAAAATCTGCAAGTGTCGTGCCATTGCCGTTCACTCAGCTCCCAAATCTTCACAAAAATAGAAGAAAGATTACTGCCAGGAAATTTGAAGATCTCCAATATCTGAAAAGCACACTTCCTCAGGACTATCGATCTTATTATGATAATTTACCCCATGACTGAATGTCGACTGATAACTATAATGTGCAGTGTTAACGTTCCGCGATAAGTGACTTTTCTATGATTTAATTAACATGTGAAGACTTAAATTTTAGTAGTTGTTAAGAACGAAAAAGATTTTAAGACTGCTAGTATTCGATCTAGTTAGTCGTTCCTAAGTTTTGTTTTTGTAGAGTTTATAATTTACTTTTCCTCGGGTTATTGTTCATACTAGTAAATTATTAATTTTTGAAACTTTTAACTTTCAATAAAGAAGGGGATACTCTTTTATTGGCTTTTATTTCCTTTTGATGGATACCGTCGTAAAAATTACAATGTGGCCAAAACTTTGTGTAATTAAGTTTTTTTTTGATTATGAAATTGTATGTCATTGTAACTTTCACAAAAACCCTGCCAAATCCATTATAGATCAGTATGTACATCTAAAATAACCTGCTAAATCCAAAAAAGCCTTGTAATGCAGCAACTAAAGAGTTTAAGTAACTTTTTTTAAGTTAAAATAATACACCATTATTTATTTAACAACATAGTATGTATTTAGAACTACTTCCCTAGGCAAAAATGATAATTTTGAAAAGTTTTTTATTTGTCCTCTAAAAAACGCTAAAAGTGAGTTAGCAGGTTTACACTTTAAGGCGACGATATACAGGCTGTTAGAAAAAGAATATAAAATATTTAAAGAGATAATAGTGTAGACCAAAATAAAAGAACAGTCTTAATGTAGATTCGCAAATGAACGTTTCGGAGGTATAGTTTTCTTATCATAGGTGGAGATCACTAACCCAGGATTCACTGACATGAATTTCATGTATGACCGTGCTAATGGGATCGCCACGAAAGCGCGAAAACTTTCTGCTGAAGCTTACCCAAACAAAATTATCTTCTATTCAAACAGTTTCCATTGTTTCACCTAAAATTGTCTGCATTAACTAAGTTTTCCAAGCTTTCTTATAGACCGGAGTTATTTTGGCAACTTTACATTTGTTGCAAATTATAGCCAGGAGCTGCGTGTTTACCTCAACTACTTTCTTGGTCATAATATAAAGTCATATATGTCTCGACTATGGCTTTGTTTCATATTTTTAATAATACTTAAAATCTCATCAGCATCAGTAGATCTGTAGAAGTAATCCTCGGGATGAGTCGACGATATCGTGATTGTGTTGAGCTAAGAGCAGTGACTGAAGTGAAACATTTCAATTGAAAAATGCTCACTGAAACCAAAACCGTCTAAATCATTATTAGCTTTGATTTCTTTTCCTTAGTACCTTTTTTTGTGCTTATTATATCCCACATTTTCTTACTTTTGTTAGCAGCTCTTTGTATAGCTCCAGATTTTCTTGTCTTTTTTTCATTATTCACGAGTAGTAGGTATTCCTGCTTACAGGCATTATAAATTTCGTAAGATTGAGCATCTCTCTTACTGGTAGAATAGATTGTAGAACAGATTTCGATAATCTGTATCTGCTGCACACATTTAGTTTAACCCGTTTATTACATACTGGGAAAAACATGTTATATTTGTTATACTTCATCGCAACCTCGCCAAATCTTCTTTGAAGTCATTCAAGAATATACTTTTACTTCGATAAGTTTTTATTGCTCAGGTGGAGTGCACTATCACCCATAATCTCCAATAATTGGTCACGATGGTCGGAGATATGCAGTTACATGGTTGAAGTTGCAAGTTTAAAAGAGCATACATTACTGAAAATGTTGTGAATGCAACTTGCATATTTTTCCGTGACCCTGGAAAACAAAATTGTACGATAGTCGGATTCCCTTCATCAGATCTGTCAATTCAATCATGTACTTGTTTTCATCCATAA
This sequence comes from Onthophagus sagittarius, assembly GCA_036711965.1. NCBI lineage: Eukaryota > Metazoa > Arthropoda > Insecta > Coleoptera > Scarabaeidae > Onthophagus > Onthophagus sagittarius. The sequence continues at coordinate 12,267,979 of JASERS010000002.1, read as the reverse complement.
AGGTAATATTAAAATCTCCAGCTAAAGCAATTTTATGACTTTTAAAGTTATTTTCCAATATATGTAGTGCTTCTCTAAGTCGATCGTAAAAAACGTGGAGATTATCGTCAACAGACCTATTCAAGAATTCAGCTACAATTTTCACGTGTAGTTCCACACTTAGACCCTTAAATACCACCATTTCCTTAGCAGCTTATTCCATTTTTTACTTTTTTACTCCATGCATTTCACTTTTCCGACAAAATATTGACATCCATTCATGACAATTTAATTGAACAGAATGCTCTTGGTGCAGCTGGTGCCCGGTTATGCAAGCAATGTCACGTTAAGTTCATCCAAAAATCATTTCCAACGCGTCCTTTTTCCTAAGTAATGACTGAATATTTACATTTATGATGGTCATTTTAACATGTTTCTCAGGATTCTTATCTCCGAAAAAACCAATAAGTCTTAGCAATAACACCTTTAGTCCAGAAATCTTCTCTTTTAATTTAATCCAAAATTCGAAACCCATTTTGAAAGGCTTTTGTTATTGCTACCTGCTATCTTCTCTGTAGTAAAACGTAAATTCGATTTTTTAGTTTTTAAATATTTTTCTAAGTCTTCCCTCATCATGTCACTATTCATCTGATCAACGATTAACAAACGTTTATTATGAATTTTACTTCCTTCTCCAATTTTGTTTTTGACTCGTCCGTAATGGATCCATTTTGATTTTTAAGGTTTGCAATAAAAATCATCAATTATGATATTTTACAGATTTTGGCGTTATTACTACAAAACCGTATATCTCAAATTCTGACGACTTATGAATTATGAATTATCCTTAGACCATACCAAATAATTTTTTTTGCATGAGACTTCCCCAATGATTTTAATTGTAATGTTTCACTTAATTTTTATAATAAAACTCTTAAATGATCATATTATGGAGATTTTTGATCATTCCCAGACTCTCATATCTAGGTTGTGTCTGGTTATGGATCATGAAGCATTCTTGCAAAAAGTATCTCTTCGTCTGTTTTAGTTATTGAATTATTGTTGATTTTTATGTTGAAACCTTAAAATTATGATATTTTGAATAATTTTGTTGTATTCCTGCAATCTTCTTATATCTAATTAGTAACTGGTCATGGTTAGGGCTGGGCGATACCTTAAATAAGGTATCAAGTATTGATATCTTCGTGGTATCGATACTATTCAATGTATCGAAAATATTGAAGTTTGACAGCATCGAATTATTGGAAATAATCTAATAATATAGTAAGCACATAATAAGTAATCTTTGTATGCATGTTGCTTCGTAGATTTTAATTTTGTGGTTAAAATGGTGGAAAGAATAAAATTAAAAAGAAAGAGAAATAAATTACGCACCCTAACTTGCTGAAGGTTTTATTTTTATTGAAGAGTATCATCATTTTCATAACTTTTTTAAATCATAATGTACCAATGAGCTTTCTCTAACTATTTGAGTACTAGCATCTGGTCTGAATGTTTTCTTGAGAGCACGTATGATGAATTGAGACTTAATACTGCTTCTAAGAGACTTGATATTGCTTCCAGATAAATTGAAATGTTTGCAGAAGACTAGCAATGGTTCCAGAAGAGAATTTGAGACTGGTTATTGCAGACTTGATACTGCCTTTAGTACAATACTTGAAATGCTTCCTAACGACTTGACTGAAAAACTTGAACTAGTTTAAAAAGACTTTCAGAACACTTAATAATCCTTCTGGAAGACTTGATGCTGTTTTTAGAAGACTTAAAAACTTTTCAGAAGCTTTTTAATACATTTAAAAAATTTGATCCTGGTTATAGAAGCCTTGAAACGCTTCCAAAACATTTGACATTGCCTCTGAAAGACTACCAGAAAACTCGATACAACTGAAAGACTCAAAGGTGGTTTGAAAGTACGTGAAATGCTTCCAGAGGACTTCATACTGCCCCTAGAAAACTTGATACTGCTTCTAGAATAATTCATATTGCTTCTAGAAGACTTAATACTGGTTGTATAAAATTTGAAATGCTTTCAAAAGACTTGAAATGCTTTCAGAACACTTAGTAACCCTTCTGGAAGGCTTGATACTGTTTCTAGAAGACTTATATGCTTTCCAGAAGATTTACAATGTTTTCAGAAGATTTGATACTACTTCTTGAGATACTTCAAAAATACTGGATATTGCTTCGGGGAGACTTAATAAAATGCTGCCAATAAGATAAACCATTTAACCTTGTTTCGAAAATATTAAATACTACTGCACAAAATTCAAAATCTTAACGTAAGCAGCCTAAAAACTGATAATTAAACACTAAATACTGCTGGAAGAAGATATTGTTAATACAAAGGCGGGAAGCTGTTAATAAAATTTGATTTTGCTTTCAAAATACAACGGTTGGCAAAATACAATATCTTCATTTCAAAAGTTCAAAAATTGCCAATTCCAGACTAGATACTGCTTGTAAAACTCTAAACACTGCTGGCATAAGACATTTCTTTTGCAAGCGAACCATTGGCACGAGATACATGGTTGTTCGCACAGTTTCTTTTTCTAATTCAGTTGTTTTCATAATAAATACCCACATTATTTTCAAAAATCTTCGGCTATGACTCAGATCCTAATTCTCCACTCCACCATATGTTAATAATTTTTCTCGATTATCGTACTCGTATATTTTGTGTTTTTTACACTAACAGGTTTTGAAATAATGAGGAATAACAACATAATGAATCTCATCTTCAAAGCATCTTGGCTTCTTTAAGCATTTTAATACACACCTCTATATGACGTTTTTTAAATATATCTCTTTTAAATACACTGCAAATGCAATTTTCTGTGTATAAAAAACAATTTTTGATATATCGACACATTCGATACTTACGATACTTCGATACTGATTATGCTCTTTTTGATCATTACAAACAATATTCGTTCACTAGGATTTCCCCAATTCTCGTGATTTTTGAGTAAAGGTCAATTTTGTAATGACAACTCTAAATTATCAAATCCGGTTATTAATTATGCAATAGTGAATCATTCGGGATTCAGCACAGTGTGCGGTCTAATCTTTTAAATTATCAACCAAATCTCTAAATACAGCAAAGAATATGGTAGAGTTCGTAACATATAATCAATTTTCTCTTTCCGTTACTTTTACTCCTGCAGCTTTTAATGAATTTACTGCCTTTTCGAATTTACTAAAAGATTTTGGTAAATCTTTATAATCTTTCATTTTCAAAATTTCTAATTTATTTCAACAAGTAACCTGTAATGCTGTCGATTAAAAAAACTCACAAGATTTTTTTATAACACCATATGCTTCTTCTATTTCGCTCAAACTCTAGTTGCTCATTTGTTATTGTACCATATCAATAGGTACAATCATCTCCACTATCATTTTACTTCTTTCTTGACACTGCTTCATTGCATGTTTTCATTTTCAGCAACATTACTATTTGTGTTTTCCCTCGAATGTATCGAAAGTATCGAATTACTGGCAATAACATTTTAATAATATAATAAGAACATAATAAGCAGATTTGTTGATGTATTTTTCTTCGTAGATTTTACTTTTGGATACTGTACATTATCCTAAAGCGAATGTACACCGTGTTGAGGATGGTATCTCTAAAATTTTGCTCATTATTTCGAAGTCTGCCAACTTATTAACAGAATCAGTTAAAACTATTCCAAACTTAAAACATTATCTTAAAAACTGTTAACTTGTTAGTGGCATGTCTCCAAACTCATGCTAATCAATTTGAAGTCTGTCAACTTATTGGAAACATGAAATATTACTGTTCCAAACACTACCTTATCTTAAAGTCTGCAAACATGTTGGCAGCATGAAATATTGAGTCTCCAAGGTCCTGCTCATCAGTTTGAACTCTACTAATTTGTTGCAGTATGACCTATTACTGTCCCACAGACTATATATTATTTTAATGATTGCTTTGTTGGCAACTTCAGCTATTATGTCTCCAAAGTCTTGCTTATCATATTAAAATTTGCCAACATATTGGCAGCATGAACTATTACTGTTCCACAGACTATACATTATCTTAATAACTGCCAACTTGTTGGAGTATAAGCTTTACATTTTCATAGATTATATATTATCTTAATGAATGCTAACTTGTTGGCAGCATGAGCGATTACTGTTCGAAACACTGCACATTATCTTAATGACTGCTGCCTTATTGGCAGCATGAGCTATTATGTCTCCAACGTCCTGCTTATCAGATTAAAATCTGCCAACTTATTAGCAGCATCAGCTATTACTGTTCCACAGACTATATATTATTTTAATGACTGCAAACCTGTTGGCAGCATAAGCTTTACATTTGCATAGGTTATATATTACCTTAATGAATGCTAATCTGTTGGCAGCATGAGCGATTACTGTTCAAAACACTGTCAGCTATTATATCTCCAAAACCATTCTCAGCAATTTGAAGTCTGTTAACTTATTTTCAGCATGGGCAACTATATCTCTATAGCTCATAAGTTTGAAGTCTGAAAACTTGTTGACAGCATGAGCCATTACTATTCCACAGACTATATGTTATTTAAAAGACTGCCAACTTGTTAGCAGGGTGAGGTATTATAATGCCAAAACTTTGTTCATCAGTTTAAAGCCTGCTAACTTATTGGCAACATGAGCTGTTGATCTAAATATTACACATTATCTTAAAGACTTCATATACTTACTATGAGCTATTGTATCTCATCACTTTGAAGTCTGCTAACTTGTTTATAGATAGTTTGTTCGAGCAGAGAAAGTTAGTTTCTAAAAAAATATGTAAGAGAAATATGGGGGGGACTTTTGAGCGATGATTTATATATACTGGTTTAGAAAAAAGTCACATGTTGTCATTTTGAGAATCAAAACCAGAAAAACATTTTTATGCTGCCCTTGTAGTCATACATTTTCAACAATATTTCCAAAGAGGCCCTCACGGTAGTTTGGTTTGGCCAATTTCCCTCAACTATGGTACTCATCGCGTAAAGCCAAGAAGATACGTAATATTTCAAGTTATTAACCATAACAGGATTTGAAATAATGAGGAATAACTACATATTGACTGTCATCTTCAAAGTATATTATCTCCCTTGAAGCATTTTGGACACATCATTGGAAGTATATAGATCTTAAATATATTGTACACGCAATTTCCTGTGTACATAAAACAATTTTCAATACTTCGACACTTTCGATATTTCGATACTTCTGATACTTCGATAGTTTTCATACTTCGATACCGATATTATGCTGATATCGAGTATCGATATTTTTCTAGCACTAGTTATCACCTGATACTACGTATAAACATTTTTCACCACGTTCTGGGTCTTCGAACGTTGTTTAAAGACGTTCTACTACCATATTAATTTATATGAGACCGCTCTAATAAAATGTCTTGTTTATTTATTATTTACAATTATAATACAAAACTAAAAATATTTTTAATAATGTTTGTACAATTTAAGAGAAACAAAGAAAATGAAAAAGTAATAAAGCAACTGAGATTCGTGTTTTAGCTACATTATAGTTGTTTGTTTATTCGGTATAGGTGTGAAATCGGGTTTGTTCTTTTCAAAAACATCTCGCATATCATTGATGATCTCCCATAGTATACGGTATACATATCTCTGGGTAAATCTACCACGAAAAAAGGTAGATCTACTGTGGTAATTACGAGAACGACCGAAAAAGCATTTTAACACTAATAAACCGGCTTCATTCTGTAAGAAAACGTTGAGAGCGCTTTCAAGTGAGAACAGAGGCAATAATTATTTCTGTAAATACATCATCGTCGGTTCGAATGTCAACACGGAATTAATTCCTCCGGCGGCGAGGGGTTCACCACAGCAGCAACGCGGCTCCCAAACAGATTATAAAAATAATAATTTACGGCGCCTCTGTAAATAAAAAGCTTTTAGCGGTTCGACACGCACCTCGCGCATCTTTTTTTCGTATTATAAAATTTATATGGTGCGTCGATGTCCGACGTCCGACGTCCAACGTCGTCTTCATTGACGTCTTCGCGATGACCGACGTCGGCGTCGTTGTTGTGGTCGTTCATTGTTAATATGTGTTGAAAAATTTATGCGAGAACGCCTGTGTTTCTCTTGCATAATAGATGATCGAGCTATTTCTCTGTATAATTTAAGAATTATTATTTTATTGCTTAATGGGCGTGAAAGAGGTTCTTTTAAGTAACGATAATGGAACGTTTTATGACTCGAGTAAACGTTGCGCAAGGTATATGCAAATAATCATATATGCTTTATGTCTTTTTACACGTTAGAGATTTATAGTTATTATTAGTCGATTAAATTGTATACAACGTATTATATTTGAACAAGAATGAATTAAAAAGTTTTTTGCTATTGTAATGACGAAACGTCTTGCTGATTAATTCTTCTTCGATTTTAAGAAAATTATATTTTTATTACTAAATTTCAAGTTTAAATTGGTAATTAAAAAAAATGGAATATTTTCAATACTTATTTGAATACTTGCAAATCAATAAATATTCATTCTACTTTAAACTAGAATATTTTAAGCATCAATTTGGCATTAGGGTAGTGTGGATATGTATAAGAGACAGATACATATTAGATCTAAAAAATGTGTTTCTTCTACATCATCATTACGTACACCCAGGTCTATGAATCTGGCCAGTAAAATAATATGCTTCACTATAGACCTCCAAAATTCAATATTTCTATCAGTTATTACTTGTAGCCACAAATTCCTCCAAGCGGTATTCATTGCTTTGTAAGAAACATCTTGTAACCCTTGAATGTTCAGTTCTTGATTATATTCTTCCTGTAATTCTTCTACATCATCATTACATACATCCAATTCATTGGATGTTGTCAGAGATACAATATCCTTCACTATAGAGCTCATAGATTCGACATTTCTATCGGTTACTACTTATGGTAATGCTTGTGTGTATTCCAAGTGGATATTATAGTTCTGTGAGAAACATCCTGTAACTCCTCAATGGTCAATTATTGATTATGATCTTCTACTAGTTCTTCTACATCATCATGACATACAACCAGTTCATTGGATCTGGCCAGAGAAACTAAATCCTGCACAGTAGAGCTCCTAGATTCGACATTTCTATCACAACATTTTCTTGATAAAGCACAAGGGGTGAAATTAATCCTCATAAACCCAAGTTGTAGTAGCAGGTGTCCAGCCAATAACTTCCTTTTCAATGAACCATAACCCAATTTCTTTTTCAAAGATCACCCCTGATAGTACCTGGAGCACTATCAGCTAGGTTGATAGCACCTAACATGACTCTACCGGTTTTAACGGCGTCTAAACCTTCCCAAACCATTGGAACAACCGGTCCGCTGCTCATGTATTTTACTAAACCAGGGAAAAACGGCCTAGATGATAATTCGGCGTAGTGTTTTTTGAGGAGTTCTTCGGAAGGCCACGTAAATTTAAGTGCCACCAATTTAAACCATTTTTCTTCGAATCGTTTGATGATTTTACCTACAAGGCCCCTTTGAACACCGTCTGGTTTTATCATAACAAAAGTTCTTTCGCGTGCTTCCGTCATTGCTTTTGAAAATAAAGAGAAAATGGCCAATAAGGTACAGATCATACAACCGCTGACGAACAAATGCCACAACTTTTTCTTCAGTTACTTTAAATTAATCTCGTAATTAAACTTTCTAAAATTTATTTCAAATTAAAATTAATTTTTACATCCCCGTGTTGCGGGAATAAAGAAATACAGAAAATAGCACCTTCTATGTAAGTACTTTAAGAGGATAGTTTTAACATTAACAGAAAAAAATATTTTTTTTTTAATTACCGACTATTTGTCCAGTTCGGGAAAGAATTATTTAAAAAAATGAGATATTTACCAAAGATATTAGCTTTTTTGGACGATATGTTGACGTCATATTAATTGTATACATATAAAGCCAATCTTATCGCGATATATAATAAGGTAATATTTCGAACAACATCAGTAAATTACAATTTACAACCGAAATAGAATCGAATCGTAGTATTAACTTTTTAGATTTGAAAATTTCCAAAAATAATGACAACCGATTACTTACCTTTAAAGTATATAGAAAGGATACAATTACAGATAATATTATACCTAAACGTTCGTATGCAGTACGAAACAACATACAGACGCTACGTTCCATTTTCTCTTTAATTGGTTAAATGATGTTCCAATGGAATATTATGATTACATTGAAGAATTACATAAAATATTAAACATCGGATTAAACAACGGATACGATATCTCTAATCTACAGTGTATAATAACAAAATAGATAAAAACAACATCAATAAAATGATATATCCTCGCCTCTACCCCAAATCTAAATATATTACTGTTCCATACAACCCTAGATTTCAAAACCAACTTAAAAGAAATATAAAATGGAATTAAAATAAATGTTTTCGTTTTTTTAATTTTTAATCGATGTATTTATTATTTATTTTTCGTCCCTTACATGTTTCGGCTACTTTTAGCCATCATCAGAGTCAAATGTTGGAGAATCTTAAGGTTATTATATAGCATAAAATGATGTTTGTTAATTTTTTATAAAAGATTTTAAAAGACTCAAAATTTTTTTTGAATTGTTGGAAATTTTACATATTGTACGTTGTTATCATCTGTGACGATGTTAAAAGAAATATATCTAAGTGTAATACTAAAATATCTTTTTCCTCTGCAAACAAAATCGGAAAAGTTTTAATAAACAATCATAAGTTTAATTAAGTGGTATATATAAAATTTGCTGTGAACGTGGTTTAAAAAACATATAACTCAATCAAAATCAAATTTTTATCGACATCTAACACAATACAATCATAAAACTAATACGAACAATATATCACTATGAAGAATTGTTCATACATAAAAATAAAAACAATCCTAATTTATTAAATGACATTACGGAATTTAACGTTACCCGAATTTTTATGAAGTTCATATGAATTATTTTAATCGTTTTCCAAGACTTACTTTTGTTGTCTTTCCTCCTATTGTCTCTTACAATTCATGTAATTTGATGTGTAACACTTAAAATGTTTGTTGTTTTCTAATATTTAACGTTTTTAAACACAGTATATGTACTAGAGATTAGCAAATTTCGTGAGTCCCGCCGAGTCACGATGGGTCATGCGTGATTCACCGTGAGCGGGCATCAAATTGGAATAATTTTTCAATATTTCTTTAATAATAATATTGAATTTGTTGTAGTCGGCATTAACGAAACATATAATATTTACAACAGGTTATTTAAAATTTGATTTTCTCGAATGTACACCATCAATGATGGGCGACAGATAAATACCCGGGGGGGAGGTATTTATAAATTGGGTATTTACCCCGTCCTATGGTAAATACAAGAACAGTGGGTATTTCAATGAATTTTAATAATCTATAGTAATAAATGAATATATTTTTCAATTCGAATTAATTAATTTACTTACAAAGAAATAAAAATATCAATTTGTGTAGTTAGTAAAGAAAAGCATAGAAATGCCAAAAGTTCTTAAGTCTAGTATTAGTTATACTTTTAGTTCCAGAAGAAATTGCAATAATCAAGCACTAAACGGCAATTAAAACTAGAACACTGGACCTAGTACTAGAAAATTTCGGTTTAGTGATGCGTCCTCAGGCGCACGCAATTCTAGAAACATTAAGAAATAGCCATAAGCCTCTTTAGAAGTTATGTATAAAGTTCTTACGAGTGCAATAACAAGACGAGGAAGGATAAGTCGTAATATTTGCATTGAGACGCCTGATGAGTACAATTTCATTGAACCATGCTGGTGCACTACGCACTGATCTAATCCACGACAACGTACTGCATCTTGGTAAGAGAGTAATAGTTCTTCTATCGCACATATTTTCCAACTGCAATGACGTGCTCTTGGTATATTCTTACGATTCCTTGTGAGTTTCTACTTGAGTTCTTATAGAAATTCTGCTGTTTTAGTATGATACAACGTGGACTGGAGTTCACCCAGTCTTCGTTGCCCAGCACTTGTTCAATCGATTGCCTCTTAACACCCAATGTTCATCAAACGGAGCTCTGAAAAAACGCCTTAAGCTTCGTGTTTGGTTGACAATGTTGTTTAATTGCGGATTGTTTATAATCTTTTATTTTATTTCTTGTAATTACTGACGAGTGTAAGAGAATCGTTTGTTCTTAGAGACACAAAAAAGAGAGGACAACAAACTTTTCGGAGCATCTTCCCCGTGTATTTACTCCCGTAAACAAATGTCCAGGACATCGCATACTACATGTAATAATAAATAAAATTGCCACAAAACCCACATCACCCGAACAAATTCAAGAAATAACTAATTCTTTGCCTAAAAAGAAAACTCCAGGACATGACCTCATAACAAATATTATCCTAATGAACCTCCCAAAAAAATATTATACTTATCTGGCCAACTAACTTAAGCATACTAACTTGTACAACGCATGTTTAGCAATTGGATACTTTCCTGAATAACGGAAGCATTCTAATATATTATTATTCTATAAACCAGGTAAATGCAAATCTAAATTAGAAACCTACAGGCCAATTTGCTTATTGTGCACGTTATCGAAACTCTTGGAGAAGATCATAAAAGAGAGATTGTTGGATGAGTTAGACAACAAATATTACCACCTTTCCAATTTAGATTTAAGCAAGAACACTCAACAAGTCACCAACTCCAGCTAATAGTTGAAGTAATAGAAGATGGGTTCAAAAACAAAATGTACATAGCAGGGCTCTTCTTAGACATAGCGCAAGCTTTCGATCGAATCTGGTTAGATGGATTGAAATTTAAGATCCATAAACTTGATCTTCCACAATACCTCAAATCAATCTTTATATATTGTCTGACAGACAGAACCTTTTCCATTGAAATTCACGACTGCTTCTACTCCAAATCACTAACACGAGCAGATGTCCCACAAGGTAGTGTTCTGGCCCCCATTCTTTTAATATCTACATGCATGATATTACCCAAATTATTCAGGACGACACAGCTATGTTTGCGGATGGTACAGTTCTATTTATAAAAGATGAAGATTTATCCACAGCAATAAATAAGTTAGAAACTAATGCGACCAAAATATCAACAATTAACTATCAACAATTTATTTGGAGACTATGCGAGACACTGCGAGACTATGTGAATTATATAGTATCATAAACAGGAAATTTGAATGCACTATTTTAATTTACGCTTCGTTAATTCGCCCAATGGTGATGTACGTCTGTGAGATATGGGGAAATTCGGCAGAATCAAATCTGAAGAAGTTGAGTGTATTAGATAATAAGATACTTAGCATAGCAGTGGACGCCGCATGGTTTACCACAAACAAGCAACTACACAACGAATTGGGGATTAACCCTCCGTCTGTCGGGCGCGCTTTCTTAACACTTTCGATCGGGTGTGGTCTGTGGAGTCCAAAATAGAAAAAAACTCTAAAGGACGCCAACGTGTCCTCCAGTGCTAATTTCTCATAAATATGTTTTATATGATGCCTGTACTATATAATAGCCTAATACAGGGCCAATTCCAAACTCACGTTTTATGTTAATTTGATTTAAAGAAAATGCTTACAATTTAATCACATATTTTTCAAAATTTGGAAACAACGCCTAAATAAAGGAAAAGAAAATCGATCTATAATAATATTTATTTAAAAATGTATAAAGTATTATAAAAAAATTGTCTTAACTAAAGAATAATATTCTATGCACAAACTGGAGGGCTAAACTGTGTTCTCCATATTTACCAAACAATCGTTGCAGCACGCTGTTATGTGCTCCATGCACAACCAACATTTACAAATTTTGCAAAAATAACGAGTTTTTCATCTTTTGCAATATTTACAGTTTCCTCTCTTCCCTGGTTGTGGCTCTGGAATAATCTCCTCTTCAATACCTGAGAGCCTCAAGGCAGAAGTACGCACACTTTTGGTCAAGTGCTTATCAACGGCTCTTCTTTGATCCATACCAAGATTTTTTTGAAACAGTCTGCGAGTTTTGGCAAATTCACCATCTGGTATGTTGCCTTTGTAGATAACAAAAGCGTTAATTGCTGCTATATTGAGGAGGTTATAGAAAACTACCATTGGCCAACGCTTTGTGTTTCTTGCAACATTGTATGATGTGATCATTCGATCAACAACATCTACTCCACTTTTTGTGCTATTATAGAAAGTAATTATTTCGGGCTTTTTCTGATCACCGGTAGCTTCATCGATATGATCGTCTCGGTACATTGTTGAAACTACAAGCACATTCTTTCCTTGTTTGGGTATATATGAAATTGCAGTCATATCATTACTAAATGCGAATAACGAAGAATATACTTTCCTGTTTTTAACTTGTGTTATTTCAAGAGGTAGTTCTCTTCTATTGGTTCTAATTGTACCAACCACAGTAAGGCGGTACTCTCTTAGCAGTTTCTTTACAATTGAATATCCTGTGAACCAACGATCTATTGTAACATTTCTTCCTGGTCCTAATAAATGTGAACACATTCTTTCAGTTACTGCAGCAGTAGAGTTGTCAATTTTAAATGGACCATTGGGTTGAACACCAGCGTAAATTTCTATGTGTGAAGTGAAAAATGTTTTGGCATCAACAACGGCGAAGACTTTCAATCCGTATTTGTTTGGTTTACTTGGAATGTATATTCGGAAACTGCACCTACCCCTATAGACAAGCAGCATTTCAGCCAATGTTACATACTCGTTCGTCTTCATTTCAATAAGAAGACGAACCTCCGTTTTGCCATTGTAGCAGGAAATATCTCATATCCCATACCGTCTGATGACCAATACTCTGCTCCTTGATCCATGATGGAGCCCAGCTAAATAAAACAAACCCATCAGCGCTTGGATTTCTATAGAGTCGGTAGGTCTACACTCAGTCTTATCTTGGTATTTAACAGAAATTTTATCAATAAATAAATTAGTGTTTTCAACTACAATATCAATGCAGTTTCCAAACATGTACTTCCAGCATTGAATGGGAGATAATGCGTCACGTGCTTCACCGATGACCCCCGTCAAGTGCGACACTATGTTTTCGTTGCGAGTTCTCATATTTCTAGGTGGGACAGCCTTTTTTCATTTAGTTCCATCATTACAAAAAAAAATACGAGCATCTATCACGAATCACGGGTTGTTCATCTTCATCATCCTCGCCGTCATCCTGATGCATAATATCTGCATCTTCATTTACGTTTTCCTGCTCGGTTTCTGTATCATGATCACTGATACTTACAAAATCTGGATCTGATATCGAACTATCGTCAGACTCTTCTATTTCACTGCCCGTGCTAACTTTTTCATACAGTTTCTGTAATCTTTCTCTCTCCTTTTCATAAGGATCCATATCACAATAATATCAAATAATAAATCATTTATTATTTTATCAAATCATATCAGAAAATTGTGTGATACTATTTACCTATTTGTAACTATGCTATTTGTAGATTGCTAACTAGATATTTGATATTAGTTATAAATAATTTTTTGTGCACTTTTCTATTTTCTATACACGTTTATTATTATCGTTACTGTTATCGAATAGCGTGTACAACAACAAATAGTAAAAGCAAAAATAAACGTGTTAAATAAGAATTTGGTGTTAATTTTCGTGAACCAATTACACCCCAATAACAAACACAATTTTCTACAGGAGGGTTAAAACGATTTAAGAGTATACGACTACGAGATGTAGTCGTTCGATTTACGAATGACTACAAATGTGTGAATCATCAGAGCTCTACAATTTGGGCAGAAGAAATATTCGTAGGCGATTGCATCGAAGATTATCCCAAGATCTATACGTCTAAATAATTTTCCTTTAAACCACAAGGTGCTTAGGAGAGAGGAAGAGTCTTCTCATATTATGCTACTTAAAAAAATAAAATAAAAATGCCATGTATAGCACTAGAGCAGGTTTGGTAAATAAATTTAAAAAAAGGGATACTAAAAAATATTATTATAACAACTATTAATTATCATAAAAACTTATCATAGATCTAGAACTTTTTATTTCTAGTTGAACATAGGTTTGATTATTTATAATAAAATGACGTACTTAGACATTTTCTCCAAAAATTTCTTGTATAAAATCCATAATTATTACTGTCAAAGAAATGAATCAAAATAATGAAGGTTTTATTGGTGTATACAGAATAATTTGTCTTATTAAATTATTAAAACGACACAAATTCGCAACATTATAGTCTCTAAAACACATCACGCCCGTGTTTACAGAGCCGCTCTCGGCGTCGTTATAAATATTTCCTCACTTCCGGTCGGGGATAAGAATCAAGCCCGGCTCTGATATCAAGGGCCGCGATTCCAACGGCCCGAAAGCCCGACGGCCCGTCGTGTCATAGCCACCCTGATTTCCCAGAGGCTGTATAAAGTTCGATTTAAAAACGTATCGAGACCCATGTCACTGTACAGTACAGTATCCTACAAAAGCTTCACACATTTTTTTTAAACGAAAAATTATTTTATATAAATCCAATAAAAAAGTTTTATTTAAAATCGGTAATATAAAAGGGGAAATATTTTGAAATAATTGAACATATTTGTTAAGATTTAAAAAATTGATTTGGGTTGTTTGCAAGAAAAGAAAACTTTGAAGCTGGATGTACCGGAATGTGTTAAAGTTTCATAAGCGACTTGATCCCAGCGTGACCCCAGTCGCAATCACTGTCCTTTTATCCGGGAGGCCGCGTCTCCCTTCAATTATTTCGTAGCCTCCTGGATATTCAGTTGTTATCATGGAATTCTTGTGTGACCTTTCAACTTTTCAACCTGTTAAACATTCATTAATTTTATATAAAATTATTATTATTTAGTCTCTATAAAAAATATGATTAATTAAAAGTAATTCAAACCCACCATAGATAATCGTGAAACAAACCAAATCGGTAGCTTTAAAACGTCAAGTTTTTCGTGGCTTCCTTTTAAATGTAATTCCCTAGAAGTCCTCTTTGTGAATCCCCAACATCCCGTCGCGTAAAAGATTTCTTTACTCCAATTTGCCGTATGAAACCGTTTAGAGACCACAATAAATACGTCGGGGTACCCACAACGACGACGCTACCTAAAAATCTTTGGTACCACATCGACTCTAACAATTCCTTCTCGGAAGTTTATGTCGGAGAAATTTTCCCTACTCTTTCATTTCGACACGGCCGAAACGCTGTGGTTTATTGCGCCAAAGTGGTCTTGCCACGCAAAAAAAGAACTTCCAATGAACCCTTCACGTTCGAAGGTTTCGTGTAACTCGGTGGGGTGAATTATTCTTACCCCTTGGAATGAATGCGCGTTTATGATACGTCGTAAAAACATCATGTTTTGAAATACCCCTTCGACGAATTTACTCTTTTTCTAAAGAGTTGTTTTTTTACCTAAACAGAAATAAATAAAAGATATTTAAATTTTAATTCTAAGGTCGTCTAAACACAATTACATAATTAAATTTCGCCCAATATTAAAGAATTTTTAGGTGCTGATATTTTGATGTTTGGTTCTAATTGATATTTGCATGGCAAAAATGTATAAATGGTTTATTTTAAGTGTTTAAACAATAAGATCTTTTAAGTAATGTATACAATAGCTCTAATAGAACGAGGTATTCAATAAATGGCAGAAACCAATATTATTTTTGCAATGAAATTCGCGATCGAAGTGTATTTAATAAACATTTTAGAGTTGTGGTAATTTATGCTATTGATTTTTGGGTTGCAACATTTTTCGATTGCAAATTTCATTATTGCATTAATTTCGGAAATTTTTCTGTACGGCACCATAAATATCACAATGTGGTAAGAAAAAATACCAAACAATGAACGTTTAACGCTTTTAGATGTCAATAAGGAAACTATTGTTAAATTATTCGTAGACTCACTTAAGAAATTAACGGAAAATGAGTGACTGGAGTTAAAAAAAATTATGACGCTGATTTATGTAAATAAATTACGATTTATTATGTTGATTTTTATGATTTATTTTTATTAATTCAAATAACTTTGAAAGTGATTTTTCCTTGAAGCTAACTATCAAATAATTATATTAAATTTCCCTGCGTTTTATTAAAAAAAAAATGATTTAACACGAATTAGTTATATATATTTATTATCCTATATATTTTTACATATTCGATTTTTTTCTTAAAAAATTGCTCTAGCATCGATTGTTTAAAAAATCATAGCACACTTAATTTTTGGGATATCAATTTAAAATTCAAAACATATTTAAACAACTGTTACATCAGATAAAAAAATTGGTGTAAAAAGGTAAAAACAAGTTATAATAAATGTTAGAAATCATGGCCATTCGTATTCAAGCACTGCGTTATACGCGAAGAAATATATTCAATTGTAGCTCTTCGTATTGCTTGAGGATTGTTAAATGCTGCTCACACTCATGCTTCAAATTTTATCGGTGTCTGATCGACCCAATGAAAACATTTTATACGTCCCCAAATAGAGAGATTTAGTCGGCCAGTTTCATGGTCCTAACCGCCCTATCCTTGTGTGCAATGGACCGAAGCTTTATTCAGTTGATACCAACAATTTTTTCTCAAGTTCAAAGATTGCTTTTTAAGAAAATCTCCTATAGTAGATAGTGCTCTGCTGTTAAAACGCCGTCATAAATGATATAAGAAAACCTACCTATGCTATGGGCAAAAGTTGAAACAAAATCTGCTGGTTGCTATGCCTGGTAAAGATATTTTCGCGTAAAAACTTATGTTTGTCCGTCCATATAACGTTTTTCAAAAAGTTTTCAGTAAAGATGAAGGTTTGGAACTAAAACTGTAATTTTAAAGTGATGTTTCTTCAAGGTCCTTTGTCATCAGAGGTAAATGTGAACAGTTTTCATTAAACATTCTAGAAGTTGTACTAAGAATTTTGTTGCACTTATTATGCATAAAAAATAAATTAATGATTTTTTCATTTGTATAAACATTATTTACGGTATTAATATCGATTTGAACTGATTTTGGATTTTGCAAGAATCAAACAACGTAATTAGACGTTACCGTTTGTTTATAACTCTTTAAACATTTGTTTTCTTTAACACACTAAAGTCCGTGTCAGATGTCAAGGCCCCTAACTTTAGACATCGATATCTTCGAAATCCTTCGATGAAAAAAATTGCAGTAAAGTTTATTATTAAAAAGAGAATCCGATTTTTGAGAGTGCCGATGTGTTGAAATAACATTATTTATTTATTTTTTTTTTATTAAAGTAATTACAATCTGGTCAGAAAGACCAATTAGCAATTTGTTTCTAACTTAACTTAATAATTAATAAACGATTCAGTGGTTCGACTCTTCAGTGACCTTCTGATTCCGATCCGTCTGCACACTATTCTTGACATGCACCTATTTTGCCTCACATATCACATGCTCTGCTTTATACACAATCACTCACAGAAACTACACCAGTTCGAACGGCTTTTTTCTAGGGTTGAATTTCGCCCTATTAGCCAGTACATTTTTCTATATTTTAATTCAAGTTCTTGTCTTTTTTTTTAACATGAGCTTTCCAGCGGAGCTTTGCATCTAGTGTTATACCAAGATATTTCGCAGTGTTTGAATACGGAACTGGTGTATTCTTGATATTAACAGGCATCTGTTGACAAACTTTGTTGGTAAAGTTGACATGTATAGATTTCGTTTCATTTAATCTGATTCTCCATTTAACAGTCCAACTATATATACTATTGACTGCAAGTTGCAGTTTTTCAGTCGCTTCTTCATTGCTTCTACCTACTGATAGAATAGCAGTGTCGTCAGCAAAAGTTGCAATAGTGCTGTTTTCTGGTTGTGGTATATCGCAAGTGTAAAGAAGGTAGAGAATCGGCCCTAAGACACTTCCCTGCGGAACCTCAGCCTTAATCAATTGTAGTTCAGAATCGGCGTCTTCTTGTTTAACTCTAAAATATCTTTCAGAAATATATGATTCCAAAATTTTAGAAAATTGTTTCGGTAAATACGTTCCGAGTTTATAATTTAGGCCTTCATGCCACACTCTATCAAATACCTGCGAAACAATCAAAAATACTGCAGAGCATATCATCTTCTCTTCTAGTGTTTTTTCTATAATGTCCGTTATTCTATGTATTTGTTCAATCGTGGCATGTTTATTTCTAAATCCAAATTGATGATTTGGAAACAATGCCTTGGCGTCAATTATAGGTTTTAATCTTTTTAGTAGAAGTTTTTCGAATAATTTTGCTATTACAGGCAGCAATGATATCGGTCTGTAGGATGTTATTTCATGAAGGGGCTTTCCTGGTTTCGGTACCATTTTGACTTCAGCCACTTTCCAAAATCTAGGCACATATCTCAATCTAAAGGCAGCATTAAATAAGTGTGTTAGTTTGACTAGTGCTTTTCTTGGAAGCTGTTTGAGCACTTCACCGGTTATTAAGTCAAAACCAGGAGCTTTTCTCGATTTCATATTTTCTTTTATCTCGGCGTACACTTCATTGGGCGATGTCGGTCTAATGCTTTCTTCTTCCTGGCATCGTTCTTCTCATGTTGTCTCTCCTTCCTGATCTTCAATAGGCGTGAACGTTTGTGCCAGATCGCTTGCAAAAATGTCTGCTTTTTGGTTGCTACTTCTAGCCCAGTTTCCATCAGGTCGTTTGATTGGGGGGTCCTGAATTATAGGCCTTTTGAGTGTTTTAGTAGCTCTCCAAAGTGAGTAATCAGTACTACTGTCATTCTTTAGATTTCTCAGGTAAGTATTCATAGATTCATCCTTGATTTTCCGAATCTCTCTTTTTAGATGCTGAGTAGCGTTATTTAGTCTAGTTTTATCTTCGGGATCTCTTGACAGTTGCCATTTTCGTCTAAGTTTTCTTTTTTCCATTATTAATTGTCTGATTTCTTTGGGGTAATTGTTTCCTGCTACTCTAGCGTGTAGTATGGGAGAGTTTTCCCATGCAGCAGTTAGGATATTTTTAACGAATATCTCTGCTTCTTTTTCTAGTTGCGTTTCATTCTTAAGTGGAACTGCTAGGTTAATTTTCTCTTCCAAGCGAATTTTAAAGCTTTCCCATTCTGTTAACTTATTTGTTAACGTTGGATTGAATACTTTTTTAAATATATCATCACTTAAAGTCATTGTGATTGGTGAGTGATCAGAATTCATATCCCAACCTTCTTCAATATTCAGATATTTGGACGATATATTTTTTATAATAAAAAAGTCAATGAGGTCGGGAACTTTATTTTGGTCTGTAGGCCAGTACGTAGGCTTATCGGTTGACAAATATTCACATTTACTTTCTTGAATTACTTCCAGTAGCTCCTTACCTTTAGTTGTAATTAATCTGGATCCCCAGTTGGTATGTTTTGCATTAAAGTCTCCACCTATTATGAATCTATGACCTTGTTTACTCAGAAATTGAAGATACTGATGCTTCTTGATTGTGTGTTTCGGAGGGCTGTAGACTGCCGCTATGGCAAATTGAAAAGTTTTTGTTGTTATACTTACAGATGTAGCTTGTAGCTCTTCAGTCTTGTATTCTAGTTCTTGGTGATGAAGGATGTTTTCTTTAATTACAACAGCACTACCTCCCTTTGCAGCGTTTTCAGGAGAAATAACATTATTAAACATATTTAATATATATTAAACATATTTTTTATTTTGTTTATTTAATTATAAACAAAGTTGTCGGCACTTTCAAAAATCGGGTACTCTTTTCACTTAACTCGCGATAAAAGAAAAACTGCAGAAGATATCAATCTCTAAATTGAGAGACCTCGACATCTGGCACGGACAATAGGTTAATATCGATACGATACCTACGCATTTTTCAAACAACCCTAATTATCTTCAAAACTATTCATGTTAGGTGTTGGACATATATGTAATAAGTTATAGGGGTGCCGTTTAAAAAAGAAGTAAAAAGTACCATATACTTTCAAATTTCGATAACTTAAACAGAAATAAAATAGAATAACACGAGAATGTGGATCCCGCCCTAGACATAGGGCGCATTGAGCAAACTCTTAATTCGAAAGAGTCTATTTTAAGAGGTTTCCTTGACATAGAGGGAGCGTTTGACAAAACCACCTTTAATAGTAATACTTAATTATCTTAATTATATTATAATAATACTTAATTATCATAATACTTCTGGATCTTAATAGTTGATGATCTCATTCGTAAGTTAAATGATAAATATTTTTTATCGTACGATGGCGTAGCTATTTCGTTAAGATGTAAACCTGACGATTTTCTTAGTTATAGAATTTAGCAGGCGCTAAACTTGTTGAATGATGGTATGAGGAACATACACTCTCTGACTAAGAATGAAAAGATTGAGATTGTTCTCTTTACTAAACAGTATAAAAAAGAATATTACGAATCCCTATAAGGAATATATAATAACATGGCAAAGATACGTAGATGATGTGTTCGTCATCCTGGATACAAGAAATGTAGATATCATTCGAAAATTACACCAATATATAAACAACTTACACGAAAAAATAACATTTACTATGGAATTAAAAGAAAATAACAGAATCAATGACACAAACAGATATGATAATACCAAATTGTTCACAACACAGTTACAAACATAAATTGCATCGTTCAAAGCATACAACGACAGAATGTTTTGAAATAAACTCAGATGAGAACGAATTAAAGAAGGAAATAGAAACAATAAAAATATAGGTAAAAACAATAGTTATCAACCAGAAATTATCGACAAAATGATTACGAAAAAGAAAGCTAAAATAACACGCAATAATTGAACAACTGTACACACCCAGCAACAGAAGGAAATGAAAACATACAGAACAATTACATTCCAGGAAAATATAAATGGTAGAATAGAAAAATATTTGGACAACATAATGTGACACTTACTTCAAAAAGCAACAACGCAATAAACCAACTGATGTTGAACAACAGGGATTGGATCAAGAAATTGGAGAGCAATGGTGTTTACAAATTAACCTGTGAGACTTGCCAAGTAGCATGTGTAGGAGAAATAGGGAGATCACTTAAAAAAAAGAATTAGAGAACACAAAACCAAAGATAAATCTAATTTTGGCAAACATTTAATCTTTAACAAAGATCATGAATTTGATGAAAAGGAAAATTCACATATTTTACAAGACAAAATGAAAAGTCAACTAATGCAACACTGGAAAAATATGAAATTAATAAGTTCAAGTTCAACAGCCTAAACATAATTTGCTTAAATGATCAAATAACCACCACAAATAGACCATTATATATTTTTTTAAGGACACCAAATAAACCCCCAAATGCACGAGGATGTCATACCACGGCTGCAGTATGACATCGTAATATTCTTGCTCCTTTGGCAACCAACTATCCTTTCTCTTCTCCCAATCCTAATTTTTCCTTTTTTTTCCCTATCTTTTCCTTTTCATTTTCTATATTTTAACAATTATATAAAATAATTCAATCACGGTTTGTGGTGGAATTGGTAAAGATATTGTAAGCTATGGTAAACTTCAAGAACATAAATCAGTTTCAAACTTAACTTCAAAAAAATTAACTACAAGTGTGTCAGCTTAATAATAGTGAAATTATTTTTAAAATTATTGAACCAATTCCTCTACCATATTTTCTTGGAAAGTCAGTGTATCAAAGTAACGGACAACATTTTTTGAAATATTTTATTACTAAAATGTGTAAAAATAAAAACTGACGTAAGTTAAATGTAAAAAATTTTTTGACAAATTTTGTAATTGTTTTTTGTAGAAAAAAAAATGTAATTTGGATTTTTATATTTTAGGTGGAATATTCCAGAAGATGAATGCAGAGAGTATTCGATACCTGTAGAGCTAAGTTTTAATAAATTCATCTGATAACTCCAGAAAAATCTGGGACACTCAACACCACCCATCTTATGGACTTATTTGCAATTATTGTATTGCGAAGCTAATGATTTTCGAGGACCTTCTAACAGAAATGGTAAACATATTATAGTTAAGCATATACTATGATTAATACTACAACTAATACGCTTTTGGGTTATGTCATGAAAACATCAAAATCAGTTTCTGATAAAGTTGCAATGTCACATCCGAAACGGTAAATATATTTTCAAAAGATTGATGTCCATTGATGTCCATAAGATTTTTTGATGCATAAGAACTTAGTCTTCAGAAGTGAAATATCTTGAACAAACGTTTGATTTGGACATCACACAGTTGCAATACCAAAAAAGTAATGATTGTACTAGCCCAATGTTAAAGAACAATTAGGAATACTACGGGATTGGTCACTATGTGGATTTACACTTGATAAAACCCATGGTAGCTCATGGAACCATAGGTTAGTGTTCAGCGCTGAAGCATGCATATAAAGCTAAATTGCTACATCAATCGCAACGACTATTCTGCCTATGTTAATTAAAAAATTGTTAGGGAGGTGGTTGTAATGTACGTTTTAGTTATCTATTAGGAAAAGGATCGGTGTGAAACACGACGTGGAACTATAGGTTTTCTCAGAAACTACGGTAGATATGGAATAGTAGGTGCTATGTCCCGGTCTCTTTTTCCGAGATAAATACAATTACAGAAAGACAACACTTCTATTTTCAGTTATAGCCAAAAAGTCAAATTTTTTCATTCATATTTTATTCATTTTTAACATTTCAAAAAATGCTCGCATTACGATTCTTTTTGAAATTGAAGATATGCGCTTACATACATATACATTCTTAAGATACAAAATTTAACTTTTCCTCGTTTGTTTCGTATCTGAGATAGCCCAAATTTGCTCAACCTGGACATCATTTCTAAAAGATAGGCATTGCAGCAAGTAAAGAAGACGCTTACTTTTAATAATTTTATAATAAAGGTAAGTTGCATAAAGTTTATGTCTGGTCTTCATGTTTAACCACCTAATCTCTGCCAATTTATGACAAATATGATCATATTTACGAATTCCCCAAATAAACCTTAGGCAACCATTCGGGTAATGCTGGATACGAGACTCAACCTCATTAAATTTGGATCATAAACGTCTCAGTAATTTAATTTGGTTAGAACTAATTATACAGCCTAATATTTAATTTTTTATTTAAGACATTCACTGAAGCGCATGCTTTCCAAACGTTAACTAATGATGAAATGTAATTCCTACAATTTTTATATCATCAGAAACAGTAAGAAATTCGCATTGAAACCAATAATTTAATTACTCTTTTTGTGACACTACCGCAAAACAGAAGAACAAAAGGCTTAAATGGATTAAGTACAACTTTATGATGCCAGAAAATAATGCTACATCTGAGTTAAATTTTATGCAAACTTCTTCCCAATTGTTGCATCAAAATTTAACAGTAGCTGCCTCTCATACGCATACAAATGAATCTGCGAATGCTCAAAAATTTTTAAGAACTCAAGCAGACCCACTTGTTTAAGCTATTTTCTACTTAGCTAATTGCGTGATATTAATATAATCATGTTTTCTGTACAATCTATATTTGCAGTCATAATAGCCAAACCGATTGTGCAGTAAATTATTAATTTTATAATCGCATATATTTATAATAACCATTACCAGTATACTTTTAGAGTCGTACTTGTATGTGTATGTTTGTGTACATAAGTTTGCAAAGTACATCTAATTGTAATTCTTTTCTCCCATTGCCTAGCACACACACAACGAAACCGTGCAATTTACTTGATAGTTAATATTGATTAGAAACCTTGAAGTTACGTCCCTTCAAGCATTTCAACAAACTATAATACGACTTCAACCCAAAACATTCACCTTCGGAGGTCACATGACGAAATAAACATTCTACGTAAGAACTTGTAGAATGTTTTGTAGAATTTTGGATTCGAAAACCAGGCTGCTCCTACTTTTATGCATAACATGAAAACTTTATTAGTTTTCACGGTTTATGAAAGCCATAAGTAAAGAAAGACTTTTCCGACAACCAGATCATATTAGTACGAAAAAATTATGTAGAGTGTGCACTTACGCAGCACCAGTAATGCGTAGGTCTGTGTGTATGGATACGATTAGTTAGTTTTTTGAAAATGATGATTTACAATGGAAAAAAAACTATGTGGAGTGTTCACTGATGAAGCACCAGTAATGCTTGAATATAGGTCTGGCTTTCAATCAAAAAATTAAAGAATTTGTGCCTTAATCAGTAACCTTTGCCTGCACGACACTTTCCGAAGCATTTGCATGAGGTGCTCAACACTTTGGCGACAATTGTCAGATACATAAAAAACAGTACATTGAATATGCGTTTATTTAAGGAATTTCGCAAAGATATGGACTCTGATCATGAAGTTCTCCTTATTTCTGCTGTATGTTTGTAGTCAAAAAGGAAATGTTGTACATGAATTGCAAATAGTTGAGTACATGAATTGCAAAAAAAATAAGAGATTTTAGATTTAAAACCTAAACATGACATTTATTGGATATTTTGGATCAACTAAACAACCTAATTTAAAAATAAAAGAAAAGGAAACGACTATTAATCAAATTAAAGATAATATTCAGTTATTGGTGTTGAAGTTGCAAAAATTGACTCCATAAATTGAATATCGGAAATATCGCCGTAAACTGAGAACCTTTACACCGAATCTGAGGAATCGGAAATTAACATCTTCATTTTTCATCTTCATTTCTCATTAATAAACATCTTCAAGCACTTGAATGTGAAATCCAGTATTATTTTCCAGAAATCTTCTTTTCATTGAGTTTTTCAATGTTTAGTATGGGGATCTCGAAAACTAGCGGAGATAGGATACGATCAATAATTGAAAGAATTTCAGAATTTTCGATTTGAGATGTAAATATTAATAAAACCTAGGTTTGATTAATATTACAAACGCTACCATCGAGAATGCAGGATACGATTGCTGCGTAGCACATCAAAATTCCGGTAACTGCTTGTCTTGGAAAATGTCACGTGTCGATGAATTTTTTCATAGTTCGAAAAATTCATCTATACCTTTCTGGCAAAGACTATATGCTCTATATTTATATGTCATATATTTTCTGATTTATGTGTTGTTTGCTATGAGAAGATTTTTGTTTTGTCCTCCAATTCACACGCACTTCCTTTTTCTAAGATTACCTAAAATCCTCATGCATGATATCATCTGTGAAACAAAAACATGTAAGTTGTTATTTAGTGGATACTCATTCTCCTATCTTTGCATTTTAATTGCAAATTTCAATTAGCATTGAATATAGAGAGCATTCTTGTTTATGCCAATTGCTAATTTTGAAATCTGTTTTCATTACAACATCAAAGAAAACATGTTAAGAAAATCAATAACGAGAAGGAGATATTTGAACAATGATATCTATAAAGAATATCAACACTTAATATCAAGTTAGCAAAAATGAAAAGTCGATTAACTTTTTTAACAAGTTAATTATCTGTTTTGAACAATAAATGGTTTGTCTTTTGTCCAAATTTCGATTTCAACTAATAAGCTAAATTTTAATCTAAAATATTTCCTTCTGCCTGTTAAGAGTGTCATATAGGAGGCAGAACTTAAAAATAAAAATTTAATAAGAGCTAAAGTTAAGAAGTTATAATAAACTTTCAATGTTTTGAATGTCCATATGATGGATTGCAAAGTTTGATTATCAAAATGAAAACAACCCTTCAATGGTCGTAGCTAAAGTTGATAAAGTTGATTACATTCATTAACGATGATTATCACACCAATCCTGTTAATGAGCTTTTATTTTCGTCTGATTTACATAATAAAATCGAAATTAACAATACGATAATTAAATATAAACAAGTTCCTATTGTTAGTGAGAAACTTTTTTCGATACTATCGAGGTAAAACTTAATCTTTCCTCAATCTTATTTTATTTTTATATATTTCACTACTTATGTAGTATCTTTAAAATTTTTTCATACTAAAATATATAATTTCTACTTATCGTTCTAAACAAGACACTCAAACAATACCATGTATACAAATTCCCAGTAGTTAGTAAACCACCAAAAGTCCTTTTAGAATTGATTTTTCACAGACTCTATTTAGGTTTCGACTTTATTGTATTATGGTCGGCAATCGACCACACAACAACCTCAAAAGATGGGAAAAAAAGAAGTCGCAAACCTATACAACTCACTAACTCCAGCAGGGTAAACGCCTCCTCCCCCAAGAGCAAAAAAAAGTAAATTGTGTCCGAAAGCTGTCAACGAGCATTTAAGCTACCGGATTTATCTACTTTACAACACTACGTAACTAATCGTCCTTTTTAGGAAGTCAAAATATTTCTGGTTAAGTGTGCACTACGGAAAACATGTTTTCAGAAGAAGCCGCACAAAGAAAACCGTTGTGGTTTAAATTTGTATAACACATGTATACAGTTGAGTTGCTTCCTCAATTTCTATTTATTCGTAAATATTGGTTCAGGATAGGATAAAAGAATCAATGACAATCAATTGAACAGTCCTATATTTCGATTCAAATTGAATCTTCTTCAGGGAGTGAAATTTTCTACAAAATTACAAGTTAATAAAAAGTAAGTAATTACAAATAACACTTACGATTGTAATGAAACTGGCTAAAATAAAACATTAAATACCAGAGTATTTCGTCCAAAATTATTATTAAAATTATTGAGAAAAACAAGAAACACGTTGTTACACACCATAGCGCTTTTTTTATAATATGAATGACAGTGCAACCACCTTGTAAAAGTAATACGGCAACTTCACGTGAAGCGGGAAGCACCGAAAATTTAAATTCAAATGTTTGAAATATTTAAATTTTTAAATTTATCTCTACAAAAATCAAAAATTAGGGCATATATAGAACTTAAGGAGCTGATATCAGTTCTGTAATTGATAGTATTTTTTGTGGTTGCTATGTGGAACATCTCCAAAAATAATCTGTTGTGATAGTTGTTAGTTGCATCTATAATTTTAGTATTTTCAAAATCAAAAATATGACCACTGTCCAAACTATGTTGGGCCAGAGCACAAGATCTTTTGTTACAACGTATATCACTTTTATGTTGGTATAATCTTCTTTTAAGCCATTGGGAAGTTTGTCCCACATAGCAACCTTCACAACCACCACATGAGATGTTATAGATAACCCCAGACCTGTATAGTAAGGGCGTGGGGTCTTTGAGGTTTGTGAAAATTGATTGAGATTTTAAAGGATAATGTTCTATGATCTTTAAGTTGTTAAGATTACAACAATGTTTAAACATTTTGGTTAGTTTGTCAGTTAACTCAGGGATGTAAATGAGTTTTTTGTATAGAGTGGGTTCATTAATGTTATCAATGGCTGAGTCAACATCCACACCAGGGTCCAACACAGTAGACAACACAGTACATGTACAAAACATAAACAACATGTACACAGTACATGTTGTTTATAAAAATAGTTTTTAATTTATTTAAATTTATATTAATTAAATTAGGTTCTGAAATTTTTTCTATTCTATATTTCATTGCTAACACTGTGCTAATTTTATGTTTTATTTTATGTTTAGATGTAAAATGGATATATCTTCCAGAAAACGTTGGTTTTGTGTACCAATCAAATTTGATTTTATTGTCTTTATCACGAATGACCTTAGTATCCAAAAACGGAACTGAGTTGTTGTCTTCTGTCTCAAGAGTAAACTGTATAAATTTGTTGTGTTTATTAAAACTATTTAAAATTGAATTTACGTAATTAGCCGGGATAGCAGTTATGATATCATCTACATATTTTTTTATAAACGGAACTTCAAATTCCAACGTTGGTAAAATTCTTTTTAATACATGGTCCATAACAATTTGGGCCAAAATAGGTGATAGCGGAGAACCCATAGGTGTACCGAAGATTTGTTGGTAAGTAACACCGTTGAAAGTAAAATAAGTATTAGTGCAAATTGTTGATATAGTTTTTAGGAATAAATCCTTTTCAAAATCATAATTCTCTGAGATGTAATGGAAATTCTCTTCTATAATTTCTAACACCAATGTGGTGGGTATGTTGGTAAACAAACTAACAACGTCGAGAGAGATGATAACATAACCTTCAGGAAGTTCGAAACCTCTCAATTCCTCAACAAATTGAAAGGTGTTTCTCACATTAAAATTAGTTCTTGAGTCAAAAGCAACAGTTAATATTTTAGCTAAGTAAGAAGAAATATTATACGTTGCAGCACCAACTGACGAAATTATGGGTCTTAGAGGAATATCGGGTTTATGTATCTTAGGTAAGAAATATGCTTTGGATACTAAGGTGTTATGTTTTATAAGTTTTTTGAATTCCAAGTCGTCAATAAAGTTTTTGTTTAAGACATCTTTCAATAAACTGTTAATAGTGTTCTGAATGAAATTAGTTTTATCAGTGTTACCTATTAATTTGTAAGTGTTGTTGTCTTTTAGCATTTCTTCTGCTTTTTTAATGTATATGTCCCTTTTCATCACTACCGTGGTTGAGCCCTTATCTGCCTTCGTTACTATAATATCAGGGTTATCTTTTAAAAATTTTTTAGTTTGTTGTTGACAGAAAATTAAATATGAATCCAAATTCGTTGGAAGAAGTTGTTTAGTTAAAAAATTTGTTAGAATGTTAGTACTTCTGGCTCTTATACTATCTTTTACATTATTTGATAATGAATTAATTATGTTTTCAATTTCCATTAATAAGTGTTTGGTATAAAATGTTTTATCAGTTATAGGATATACACATTTAGGGCCTAAGGCCAAGAATTGTTTTACTTCCTGTGGTAAATCAATCTCTGAGCAATTAACTAACCGTTTATCTACATTTCCATTGATTGACACTCTAAACTCTCTAATCATATCCTGATGTAATTTTTGAAATTTCTTAATATTAGTTTTTTTGATTTTATCAATAGTTTTTTTATAATTTAATTGTAAAAAATCTTTAAAGTTAAGTAAAATGTTGTGAGGTAAATTTACATTGATTTTTTCAAACAAGGTATTAGTTGAATTTGTTAACAGTTTGATCTTATTTAACGTGATTTTAATTTCAAAAGATAGTGTACGTGTTGCTAACCTTTTCGTATAGCATCCTATCTTTTCTTGTAATGGACCAGCTGTACCATCCAGTAAGTTTCTTAAGTTTTTTGTGCCGTCACTTATATGGTTGGGTGTCACGCCATATCTTCTGCATTTTATTAAAAATGTGTCTGTTTTTCATTTTTGCCAGTTTGATGTTGTTATTAGATTTAATCAGTAGGTTATTATGGGTTTCTACAACGATATACAAGTTTCAAATGGCCCACAGATGAAAAAGGACTTAAAGTCCATCTCTAATACCAACATAAAAGTGATATACGTTGTAACAAAAGATCTTGTGCTCTGGCCCAACATAGTTTGGACAGTGGTCATATTTTTGATTTTGAAAATACTAAAATTATAGATGCAACTAACAACTATCACAACAGATTATTTTTGGAGATGTTCCACATAGCAACCACAAAAAATACTATCAATTACAGAACTGATATCAGCTCCTTAAGTTCTATATATGCCCTAATTTTTGATTTTTGTAGAGATAAATTTAAAAATTTAAATATTTCAAACATTTGAATTTAAATTTTTGGTGCTTCCCGCTTCACGTGAAGTTGCCGTATTACTTTTACAAGGTGGTTGCACTGTCATTCATATTATAAAAAAAGCGCTATGGTGTGTAACAACGTGTTTCTTGTTTTTCTCAATAATTTTAATAATAATTTTGGACGAAATACTCTGGTATTTAGTGTTTTATTTTAGCCAGTTTCATTACAATCGTAAGTGTTATTTGTAATTACTTACTTTTTATTAACTTTTAATTTTGTAGAAAATTTCACTCCCTGAAGAAGATTCAATTTGAATCGAAATATAGGACTGTTCAATTGATTGTCATTGATTCTTTTATCCTATCCTGAACCAATATTTACGAGTTGCTAACTGGGATAAAAAAAGTATCTCATAAAGTTATTTCTATTTATTAACAATAATTATTTTGAATTAAATTTTGATTAATTACATTTATTTCGACAAAACAAATTGTTGGTAAAATTAAGGTTAATGAAGAAAGGTCTAGAAAACATTTTTTTCTATTCATTTAAAAGTTAATGATGCAGTGAGTATTACGGTAGCCCTTTGAATTTAATATCCGTTTATTCCCTCGACGGCAACGTGACAAAGGGGTGCCGAAAAATTTTCTCTTTACAACGCATTTTAAGCTCAACATTCTTAACCCTATACCTCCAAACAAACGTTTTGTTCACATAGACAAATCGTTATTTTGTGTTTATGATGCTGATTGATGATTTTTCTTAAAGTGGAACGAAACGAAGTAAATGTACTATTTTACCGTTATGGAGAGGTGAAACTTGTTTTACACAACATCAGTACTAGGGTAATGGTTTTCGGTTCATTTATACGCAAAATCATTAGTCTTGTTAAAAGATTTTAGCCCTTTTATTTCGATTGTGTTATTGGGTTCACCATTGTAATTTTCAAATAAAGTTCTTGGAAAAGTTAATATGTTAATGGTACAATTTTCAAAAGGTCCAAATAGTATTTTAAATAAGTTATAAGATTGATGATATGTGTAAAACGGATTTTAAGTATTATTTCCAATTATTATAACATATTTTTCAAAATAACTTCTTTTTATTAACCTGAAACGAGAATAAATACTAGCACTATCAGAAGAAGTAATACTTGGATTATAAATAGAATATTCGGTTTAAGCTATATGCCTTTTGAAAAAGTGTTTTAAAGTACCTTCTCTTAAACATATAG
Organism: Onthophagus sagittarius; assembly: GCA_036711965.1. Lineage (NCBI taxonomy): Eukaryota > Metazoa > Arthropoda > Insecta > Coleoptera > Scarabaeidae > Onthophagus > Onthophagus sagittarius. Next base: position 12,237,158 of record JASERS010000002.1, on the reverse strand, counting down.
TCATAAATATTTTTATGGTTTTAATTTTAAAGACAGAACAGAAAACAGACCAAAATTATAATTATCATTAAAAACAGGCAAACACATTGCAGAATGCAGAAAATGGATGATTGATGAGATACAAAATATAAATAAAGAAGCTAATATAAAAAGTAGTAAACAGGCATGATAATAATAATAATTTATTTTACCACTAAGCCAGTTACAGCGGATGTGTATAACAGTGATGGCGAACGTTTTGAACTGAACGTGTCAAAGTTTTCATTACTCTAGTACACAATATGCTGAAGTGTCAGATAAAAAATTTAAGACATAAAAATGAGAAACATGATTTAAATAGACCTTCAATTATATGTAATATATATAATTTATTACCATATGTAACCTGGTCTATGAATAGGGTGTTTATGTGTGAAGTAAAATGATTCCACTTTTTTATAGATTTAGTGTGACTTTGAGACGCTCTTTCACATGATGAAGACCAAAAACCTATAGTTTATTTAAAAGATCCTTAAAAAACACGAAACAAACAGAAATTATTTGTTAGGAAAGTACAAAATGAGATAAAAAATTCACTTTAAAAAGAAAATGCTTTTAAGCCCAAAAAAAAAGTGTTTGATAACATCAAGCTGTTTTTATATTTTTCTATATGGTTATCTATCTTAAAATCTTTTTCCCTGTTGGTTTTTAAAAACATGGATGTTCCCTGTTCCTGAATCAAGGACATTACTAAACTTCACCTTTCGTTTCTTCAACGATTGATACTGCTTCCAACAGAGTTGATATGAAAAAGACTTAAACTGGTTCGAAAAACTCGATACTGCCTCTGAAAACTTGATATTGCTTCCAAAAAGTTGATATTGCTCGATAAGACTTGATACTGCTTTTAAAAGACGTGAAATGTTTTCAGAAACGTCTTCCAAAAGATTTAATACTGCCCCTGGAAGACTTAATACTGCTTCTAGAAGCATCGATATTGCTTCCAGAAGATTTGAAATGTTTATGTTGTTCGATAAAACTTACAGTATTTCAGAAAACCTGGTATTGCTTCTAGAAAATCTGAAATACTTCCAAAAGACTTGATATTGCCTCTGAAGACCGTGAAATGTTTCCAAAAGACTTGATACTGCTTCTGGAAGATTTAATGTTGTTTCCAAAAAACTTAAAATGCTTCCAAAAGACTTGAAATAGTTCCAAAAGATTTAATACTGCTTCTAGGAGACTTGAAATGATTCCAAAAAACAACTTGATACTTCTTGTAGAAGACTTGATATTCTTTGTAGATCTGCTAGCAGAAAATGTTGTTTATTAAACAAAATGCAAAATTTTGAAGGAGACATTTTGTTGCAAAAGACAAGAAACTGTTAATAAGGTTTGATTTTGCTTTCAAAATACCAAATACTATACTGGTGGTTACTGCTAACCCATAAAATATTTTCATATTATAAAGTACCGTTGAAGGTTAGCTTATACTAAATTATAAGCTTCCAGGATAATTTAATTCTTTGCTTTAACATAACAAAGAATTAAGGCGTGAACTATTTTTGGGTTTTAGGTTTACGATTAAGATTAAGTTATAGAATATTTTAAACTTCTCAATTGAACAATTCTTTTACAGTCGTTTAATCGTGGTTTCTTCGATAGAGGTTGAATGTTCATGAAATTATATCGGATGTAGAAATGAAAACAGTTGAAATGAGGATCCAGAAGTTTTTGCTCATCGACAGCTATTGGTAGAAACTGAGGTGCATTGTATAGTACCAACAACCATCAACATCTTCATCTGTGGAACCACCTGGTAAGAAAGCGAAAGTTGTAACCTAAAAAATGGAGACAAAATGATATAACACCAAGGCATGAAGAGAGTCTATTGCACAAAGTTTCTATATGGTTATCTATCTTAAAATCTTTTTACGTGTTGCTTGCTAAAACCTTGGATGTTCCCCGTTCCTGAATCGAGAACATTACTAAACTTCACCTTTCGTTTCTTCAACGATTAATACTGTTTCCAACAGACTTGATATAAAGAAGACTTAAACTGCTTCCAAAAACTCGATACTGCCTCTGGAAGACTTGATATTGCTTTTAAAAGATTTGAAATGCTTCCAAAAATCTTGATACTGCTTCAGGAAAATTTGATACTGCGTCCACAAGACTTGATATTGCTTCGAGAAGACTTGTTACTACTTTTAAAAGACGTGAAATGTTTTCAGAAGGCTTAAATGTCTTCCAAAAAATTTGATACTGCCCCTGGAAGACTTAATACTGCTTCTAGAAGCCTTGATATTGCTTCCAGAAGATATGAAATGTTTCCATAAAACATACAATGCTCCAAAAAACCTGATATTGCTTCTAGAAAATCCAAAATACTTCCAATAGACTTGATATTGCCTCTAAAGACCGTGAAATGTTTCCAGAAGACTTGATACTACTGCTAGAAGATATGATGTTGTTTCCAAAAAACTTAAAATACTTCCAAAAGACTTGAAATGATTCCAAAAAAACTTGATACTTCTTCTAGAAGACTTAGTACTGTTTGTAAATCTGTGAGCAGAATATGTTGTTTATTAAACAAAATGCAAAATTTTGAAGAAGACATTTTATTGCAAAAGACAAGATATTGTTAATAAGGTTTGATTTTGTTTCCAAAATATCAAATACTGTAGCTACACAAAATGTTCACGTCAAAAGTTCAAATAGTGCCAATCAAAGAGTAGATACTGCTTATAAAACTATTGGCCAGTAGGTCTACTGGTAACCCAGTTATTGATAACCCACAAAATATTTTCAGTTTATAAAGTAACGCTTAAAGTTGGCTTATACCAAATTATAAGCTTCCAGGATATTATTTATTTAACATAAAGTAAAAGAATTGTCAAATCTTTTAACATCAAATTAAAAAAAAAACTCTTTTCTTTAACATAGCAAAAAATTAAGGGATGAACTAGTCTTAGTTTGTAAGTTTACGATTAAGGTTAAGTTATAGAATATTTTAAACTTCTCAATTGAAATGATCTTCTACAGTCGTTTAATCGTCGTTTCTTCGATACAGGTTGAATGTTCATGAAATTATATCGGCTGTAGAAGAGATAGCCCAATAATATTACCAAGTATGTGAAAAACGAAAAATGTTGAATTCAGCGATGAAAATAGTTGAAATGAGGATCCAGAGGTTCTTGCCCAATAATATTACCAACTTTGTGAAAAACGAAAAATGTTGAATTCAGCGATGAAAATAGTTGAAATGAGGATCCAGAGGTTCTAGCTCATCGACAGCTATTGGTAGAAGCTGAGGTGCAGTGCATAATACCATCGGTTTCTTCCTGAAATTCTATGAAGGTATACCGCAGATGCGTCAGGATGAACAACAGAATCAACCATCAACATCCGCATCTGTGGAACCGCCTGGTAAAAAAGCGAAAGTTGTATCAAAAAAAATGGAGACAAAATGATGACGAGAGTCTATTGCACAAAATTTCGTTCCAGACAAAAATAACTTTTTATTAATTTTATTTTTATTAAATTTTATGAATTATTATGCGCCGTGCATTGTCTTATCTATGGAGTGCCACATTGCGCTAAAACTAACAACACTAACCCAACTCTTGGCATAGGTGCTTTTGTGGTAACAAACTTAATTTCGAAGTTGCCAAGTGGTACACAATACCGATTTAGTATAGATAACTTTTTTAGATCTTTACGCACACTGATGGTGTGAAGTAAATAAGGCATGCAGTCACAGGAACCTTAGCTAATAGACGAGCTAATAGACTTAAAGAAGCGTCATTGAAAAATGATAGGAAGAAATGAAAAGGACTGCCAGGGGTTAGGACCCATCAAGTCAAGTATGTCAATTAAATTAATCATAACAATATTGACTATAGCCGTAACTGAGAATGGTGTTCTTCCACATGGTAAGGTGCATCGTTGGGTTGGGTTGGTAGTATAATCCTGAAATTCAACATAGGTACACAGATTTTATCAGAGGTAAAATCCGAGGTGTCATCCGTTCGTTATAACGGATGATACCTCGGATCAACCAGAATACATACTTCTCCATCCGTGAAGCACTACGAATTACCATTAAAACCTTTACGTTGAGGAAACTTACAGGCAAACCAAGCTCTTTGAAAGATTGAGGGAAAAGAAAACCAGTTTACTCTGCGATTTGACATTTCTAAAACGATGTCGTGACAATGACTTACAGCCTACTTTTACCAGACTGTCTCACCACACCAGATCCCGACAAACTGAAGCAATCCTCAAGCGAGCCAGTAATTCGCTCCTCAAAGAAGAAATCCGCAAAACGAGGAGGACTCTCAGCAGCACCGAACTCGAATTATACCAGCTTCATCTGTTATTGAGCCAACAGCTACACATCATCATCTGAACCCACTTAAAAATTTTAACAGTCTGTCAACAGGAGGCTACGACAAAGCACTGAAGATGCCAAGTGAGATCTTGGCGAAACGTCTGCCCCTGTCCACGGGGAACAACCAAGAAGATGAACGGATAATACCTCGGATCAACCAGAATACATAGATTTAATTGTTTTATACAGTTGGTTTTACATATTGGTTATTTACAATTTCAATATCTTGAGATAACATGGGTTAATAAGAATATCATCATTATTTGAAAGTTGTGGTCCAACAGTCTCTTCATGAAATACTTTTAGCGAAATATTCCTCAGATGTTAGATCCTATGTCTCGCTTACCACCTAAATGAAGAGATGTAGTTACAAGACAATAATTGATTATTCTGTACAAAATAAAACTATGTTACTGTAATTTTATGTTAGTCGGAAGTAAATATGTGTGTCAACCTCCACATTTAATATCATAGTGATAAGGTCAATCAGCAAAAATCAGCAAAAAGCAACAAATAAAAAAACAATCAAATGAAAAAATAGAATCATGTATTCATGGAGAATTGGCTTCCTAACATCATAACTTAGTGTGTCATATAAATAACATGTCCAATGAATTGTTTTATACCACAAACTATTAAAATACTTAGTCTTTATTTTTAAGTGTCAAGTGTTAACAAAGGATAAAAAAAGGTTTTGCATCTTTAACATTTCTAGAAATAACATAGCCTGAATTGAAATAAGTTAATAGAAATAAGTAATCGACACCCATTATCATTTAGAAGTAAACATCACGAATTTTTGAATAAATTTTAAGTAAGATTTTGAGTGCTTTTAAAATGGAATTATGTAAATGGCATTTTTATAGCACGAATTAATGCTTTTATTTTGTTGTAAAACAATATAGTTTAATTGGATTTTTTCAATTTGCTCATGACGACGCAACTTTTCAACGGAACACCATCAAAAGTCCTTGTAGAGATAATTTTTCGAAGAGTCTATTTACTTTTTAAGGTTATTGTGTTACGGCCGGCATTCGACCACACAAAAACCTCAAAAGATGAAAAAAGAAGTCACCAACCTATTCAATTTAGTAGCTCCAGCGGGGTAAACGCCTCCTCTCCCAATAGAAAAAAGGAAATTGTGTCCGACAGTTGTCAACGAGCGTTTCAGCTACCGAATTTATCTATTTTACAACTCTACGTAACTAATTGTCTTGTTCATTTTGTCAAAATATTTCTTGTTAAGTGGGCGACAAAATGTAATAAAAAATTTTATTTTAACATCAAAAAATATTTAATTCTAGTAAAATTATCACGAATATTAAGTGATTTTTAAATTATTTAAAGTATAACAATCAAATCCTTTTCAGATTTTAACACGTTTAAAAATGGCTTCTTTCTAGGACTTCTTCTTTTGTATTGATGTGTTCGGTAGGTTTTGTTTAACCACTTAACAATGGTTCTCAAAACCCGAAAGACTGCGTTGAAAATCGCTTAAAGTTAATAAATACCACTGTGTTACTTTCTCCAACTTCTCAGAAGAATTCAAAGACTTTATTGCTCGCCTTCTTTTTTTTGCGAAATCTTATACAAAAGAACGCCTATAATGTCTAACTTATACGTTTACGAAGTTGGTTAGGATTAGTATGTTTAATTTTTAAATTATCTGTTACACAAAAAATCAATAAATACACTTATTCACAGATATAGATTTTCTGAATATGTTTGTAATGGACTTAAATTTTTATTAAAAGCTTTATAGAATTTTGATGAAAAGTTACAGTGTAAATAATAACTTTGATTATGTATCAAGCTTTGAACGTAGGAAGACTAATATTTAAAACAGGGACACATAGCAAAAAGTGCAGAAAAATGTAACGAAGAACGATCTGTTTTTACTAAAACCAGGAGGATGATCAATCATTTATGAAATTATTCAATAAACAGAAATTAATTAAGAAAACATCAATGAAGTCTCCTTGGAGGTTTAGAAGAATACTTATTGAAATAAGAAATATTCAGAACAGTATGAATATAAAGAAATATAATGTTTTCGGGTCTTGATCTATCTTTCAGCAGTACCTTCAAGGTAACTAGATTGGGTCGAAATGGTGCTGCTATTGATAGGGGTCGCCCCATTAAGGTTACTTTTGATTCTGAGAAATGTGTAAGCCAATTAGTCCGGCATGCTAGGAACCTTAATGGATCGCCCAATTTTTCAAATGTTAGGCTAAATTTTGATAGGACTCCCCGACAAATAAAATACTACAATCAGCTAAAGATTGAAATGGAACAGAGAATTGCCGATGGCGAGTCGGATCTCAGAATACGATATTTTGATGGCAATCCAAAAATTGTTAAAATCAAAAATAATTTAAACTAACTACACCGCCCAGTTATGAATCTCTCCTCTGTTACTATCAGAATGTGAGGGGAATTCGTACCAAAACACACATGCTATTCAATTCGTTGCGTTCGTCTTGCTTTGATGTTGTGCTGCTGTCTGAAACGTGGTTGTCTGAAGACGTGTTTGATGCTGAGTTTTGTCCTGCGGCTTATGTTGTATTTAGAAAGGATCGTAGTTTTACTGCTTTTGGTGCATCTAGGGGAGGAGGTGTTCTGATTTGTGTGAAGAGTAACATTAGGGTAGTACAACTGGATCTATCCCATCTGTTCAATGCCGTCCCGATGGTTGATATAGTAGGTATTAGAATACAAGGCGCTCATGGAAAATTTATAAATATATTCTCACTCTATATACCTCCATCGATTACTTTTGACGAACTAACTATATTTTTGGATCTATTTAATGCACTCTACTGTTCTGATGATGTTTGCGTAGTTATGGGTGACTTCAATGTGCCTTCATATGCATCGATTGTTATTAACGACAGATATAAGACAGCTGTAGCCAACTTCCAATCTTTTAATAATTTTCATCAATTTAATTCTGTCCTGAATGATAAGAATCGCCTACTTGATTTGGTTTTTGCCAATGTGGACTGCAGACTTGATCGTGATTATAATCCACTTCCCGATGAGGATTCCCATCACCCTGCTCTATCATGTGAATTTATATGCAAGCCAACACTTTGTCACTTTGAACACCTTGCTACTAGTGCTTATAATTTTAAACGAGCTAATTATCCACTACTGTATCAAACCCTGATAGATATGAATTGGTCTTGCCTTGAATATTCCAACGATGTGGAAGACATGTGTTCGCTTTTCTATGAAAGGTTGAGAAATGCATTCGATGCCGCAGTACCTAAGACCATAAGAGGATCGTCTAGTCACCTGTGGCCCACTTGGTTCACCAAGGAGGTGAAAGATTGTATTCGCACTAAGGAGAAAATGCGTAAGAAATATAAACAATACAAATCGGTACATTTTTTATATGAATATAGGCATTTTAGAACCTTATCAAAACAACTTATAAATAAAGCTTACACTTCATATATAAGCTCAGTTGAAAATTCTTTATGTTCCGATCCCAGGAGTTTTTGGACATTTATACGATCTCGAAAGGGTAATACACGCATTCCCGGCATTATGAAGAGAGACAATGTGGAATTTACTACAGGTCAAAGCATCGTTGATGCTTTTGCAGATTACTTTAGTTCAGTTTATATTCGATCAGACCCTGTGAGCGATAATGTAAATGTCGACCATTCCCATCATAACCTACTGTCCATTGACTGCTTCACATTGGAGGAGGTTGTTGACGCATTGAAGCATGCTAAAAATGCCAGTACTGCCGGAGTAGATGGGATTCCAAGTTTCATCTTAAGGGACTGTGCTTCCATTTTAGCCAAGCCGCTCCTCAAGATCTTCAATTTAATATTGGCTACCTCTACATTTCCATCCATATGGAAGCAATCTTTCGTCTGTCCAATTTTAAAGAAGGGCAACGCGTCGGAAATAGTGAACTACAGACCTATTTCGTTGCTATTAAATCTTACTTACTGGGTCGTCAGCAGTTTGTTCGTTACGGAAGCTTCATCTCTGAGGGTATTTCTCCGACTTCAGGTGTTCCGCAGGGTTCCAACCTTGGACCACTACTTTTTCTGGCATTCATCAACGATTTAACGGATGTGTTGGCCTGTGAAAAGCTTTTGTTTGCGGATGACCTCAAAATTTTTTCGTCCATAAACGATGTTACTGATTGTGAGCGCCTACAAAGTGATCTTGTGCGAGTGCAGGAATGGTGCTGGTGTAATCGCTTATCCGTTAATACATCGAAATCTTTTACCATGACTTTTACTAAGAAGTTAGGCGCGGTTAACTATGTGTATCACTTAAACGATCAACCGTTAAAATCGGAGTCTAAGTGCCGTGACCTTGGTGTTTTGTTCGATTGTGGTCTTACGTTTAATGAACACATTATAACCCTTGTTACCAAGTGCTACAATATTTATGGTTTTATAGTTCGTAATGGTAGCGAGTTATCTGTGCAATGCTTGTGCTCTTTGTTTTGTGTGCTGATTAGATCACGTTTAGAATATGCCGCAACTGTCTGGTCCCCTTTTTACATATATTATACAAACATACTTGAGTCGATTCAAAGATCCTTTTTAAAATACTTATGCTTCCGTTCTGAATTTGTATACCCGCCTCGCGGCTTAGACTACAACCTACTTTTATCGAGATTTAATTTCCTTTCTTTACGGCAACGCAGGGTAGTCGCCACTATCAAATTTTTGTATAAGCTCTTGCAGGGAGATATAGATTGCAGCTGGTTATTGGGTAGATTATTATTTGTTGTGCCTAGACTAAATTCGCGTACAAATGTTATATTTTATAATTATTATAGTCGGACTAATTTATTACGCAAATCCCCTATCTCGCTCATGTGTGAATATGCTAACCGAGTGGCGCCACACTGTGATCTATTCTTTGATTCTTTGAGCACCGTGATCGGGGTTGCTGTCGAGTTTGCTTAACATGTTTCCTTGATTATTTATTAATGTTATTTGCTCTTTGTTGTTTTTTTGGCTTTTTGGTACTATGTTTAATATTTGTAATATAGTGTATTGTTTATATCGCTATAAGTATGCGCTTACATTTATATATTTTTTTTTTAATTGTGTTATTGATTTCCTGTAATTGGGTGGTGTAAACCTGTAGGAAATAAAGGATTATTATTATTATTATTATTATTGATGTCAGTTCTAGCCTATTACAACATACAGAACAATCAAATCAGCTTAAGGCATTTGTGAACTGCTATATATTGCAACGTTGGAATTTCAAAGTGTCTGGTATAATTGTATTGATTTTTTTTTTTAATATATGTCGTTTATAAAACAGAAAAATAAGATATACAATGAAATTTCTAACAGAGAACCAACAGATGGTTATTTATATTGACAAACCAGCATTAAATAAAATATACACCGTTCAGTTGCTCTTATTTTATGATAAAATTACATTTTACCCTTATCAAAAATCATTTAGCAAGGAGACTTGAAACATTAACATTGGCAATAATTAAAATTTTAAACCAATAATAAATCTTAAAAAAATAAAGTTTTACATCGTTTGTTTTCTAAACGATGATGAAATAATCTGTGCAAAATGTCATAATAGTGTGAGTAGTAAAAACAAAATAGAATTATTTTACTCTTGTATATAATGTAACTAGGTTCTCATAAATATGTGTTTGCTTTTAAGTTAATACATTACTTTATAAGACAAATATATACAAAGTGTTACATCTCCGTTGTAATAAACATTCAATTTTCGCTAGTTTAGCGAAATTTACGTCATTAACAATTGTGTCCTTACCATGTTCAACAAGTGCATGATATTTGGATCATTTTATGAAGTGAAATTGTAATTTTATGCCATTCATTGACGAAGCTGCTTTTACAAAAACGGAATTGGAAATTTCCATAACGATCATGTTTGGGCGAATGAAAATCCTCACGCTGTTGTGCTATCAAGAAGCTTTCATTTTGTTTGACTTGGTTTGACTTGGAATACTTGGTGTTCGATTGATAGGACCAATGATTCTTTCTATTGGCTTAACTAAAGAAATTTATTTGGATTTTCAGGTGTGAAACATTTTTTCGATATTATAAAATATTAAATAATAATAAATATGGTTTATGCATGATAACAACTTTACTTTTTACGATTATTGTTCGTAATTTTCTTAATACTAAATTTTATGATAGATGATGAGGTTACTTAAAATTATCAGTGTATTCAGCACCTCTTAATAACTTAAAGTATCTGCAGCAAAGTATACAAAACGTATGTAAAAATTATTAAAACATTCTTAGTTCAAAAATAAACAAAAAAGCTTAATACTAATAATCCTAATCCTAATAATAAAACGTAGGTTTAAAACCCTTTTCGAAATATTTTGGCCCGTTTTCGAAATACTCAAATTTTTAGTTCAATAAATGCACATCAAAAGTTGTAATGAATAGATACAGTAATTGTATGATTACCATGATTACGATAATTAACAACAAATTAAATAATAAGTTAATATTAAGATCATTAATACAGTTTATTAATAATTTAATAAAATAAGTAACAAAGACAAAAGACAAATTGTAAAAAAATGATGACATGAGAAATGTTCAAAATGCGCACCATTTACTTATAAACACAAACCCATACGTTTTTAAATGAATGTACAATATGTTCAAAGGTTGTTATTTTTCAAATCATGTACATTTTGAACTTCTTCAAAATAAACTATTTGTTTTAGATGCCCCCAAAACCAAAAATCTAACGAATTTAAATCTGGCAAAGGGGGTGGTCATCAACATCTCCTTCGCCAATCCACTCATTTCCAAATCTATCAATTAAGAATGCTCAAAATATGTTGTCATAAAGTTGCATGCAGCCTTGTAGTATTTGCAGAGGTAATTTGAGGAGCTCGCGTGCAAAACCGGATATATCCATTTTTAAAAAAGTGTCAGAAAACGCAAAAAACTTTTGACAGTTTGCTTTTAAAGATAAGCAATGCATATTTTTAACTAGTTATTAGAGTGTGATATGTCCGTTTCTTCCTGTAATTGAATTTACCAAGCGGTAGACGCCATATCTCGCTTGCGAATTCATATGAAAAGTAAATTTCGTCAAAATGTGGATATAACCTGTTTTGTACGCGAGCTTCTAATTAATGAAATAAATTTGTAAACTCATTTAGTAAATTATGTTAATATCTTTGAAGGAAAAATGACTTAATCACTGGTTTCCTATAACCCCGGATCATACATTAACACTGAATCGCCACTGATGATAAGATTCTAGTGTTGCATAGGGATTTTCATCATTTCAAACATGCACATTATGGATATTAAAAATTCCATTTTGAGTAATTGTTGCTTCATCCGTCAATACAAAGTTTATTGGATAATCGTTGTGTAGTCGTTGGATAGTCGACGTTTTTTAGTACCTCTTGTTAAATATACACCGTTCAGTTGCTGTTATTTTATGATAAAATTGCATTTTACCCTTATCAAAAATCATTTAGCAAGGAGACTTGAAACATCAACATTGGCAATAATTAAAATTTTAAACCAATAATAAATCTTAAAAAAATAAAGTTTTACATCATTTGTCTTCTAAACGATGATGAAATAATCTGTGCAAAATGTCATAATAGTCTGAGTAGTAAACACAAAATAGAATTATTTTACTCTTGTATATAATGTAACTAGGTTCTCATAAATATGTGTTTGCTTTTAAGTTAATACATTACTTTATAAGACAAATATAAACAAAGTGTTACATCTCCGTTGTAATAAACATTCAATTTTCGCTAGTTTGGCGAAATTTACGTCATTAACAATTGTGTCCTTACCATGTTCAACAAGTGCATGATATTTGGATCATTTTATGAAGTGAAATTGCAATTTTATGCCATTCATCGACGAAGCCGCTTTTACAAAAGACGGAATTGGAAATTTCCATAACGATCACGTTTGGGCGAATGAAAATCCTCACGCTGTTGTGCTATCAAGAAGCTTTCATTTTGTTTGACTTGGTTTGACTTGGAATACTTGGTGTTCGATTGATAGGACCAATGATTCTTTCTATTGGCTTAACTAAAGAAATTTATTTGGATTTTCAGGTGTGAAACATTTTTTCGATATTATAAAATATTAAATAATAATAAATATGGTTTATGCATGATAACAACTTTACTTTTTACGATTATTGTTCGTAATTTTCTTAATACTAAATTTTATGGTAGATGGATAGAGAGAGAGGGGGTCAATAGTTTGTTGACCCCCCCCCCCCTCTCGTTAAATTATCAGTGTATTCAGCACCTCTTAATAACTTAAAGTATCTGCAGCAAAGTATACAAAACGTATGTAAAAATTATTAAAACATTCTTAGTTCAAAAATAAACAAAAAAGCTTAATACTAATAATCCTAATCCTAATAATAAAACGTAGGTTTAAAACCCGTTTCGAAATATTTTGGCCCGTTTTCGAAATATTCAAATTTTTAGTTCAATAAGTGCACATCAAAAGTTGTAATGAATAGATAGAGTAATTGTATGATTACCATGATTACGATAATTAACAACAAATTAAATAATAAGTTAATATTAAGATCATTATTACAGTTTATTAATAATTTAATAAAATAAGTAACAAAGACAAAAGACAAATTGTAAAAAAATGATGACATGAGAAATGTTCAAAATGCGCACCATTTACTTATAAACACAAACCCATACGTTTTTAAATGAATGTACAATATGTTCAAAGGTTGTTATTTTTCAAATCATGTACATTTTGAACTTCTTCAAAATAAACTATTTGTTTTAGATGCCCCCAAAACCAAAAATCTAACGAATTTAAATCTGGTAAAGGAGGTGGTCATCAACATCTCCTTCGCCAATCCACTCATTTCCAAATCTATCAATTAAGAATGCTCAAAATATGTTGTCATAAAGTTGCATGCAGCCTTGTAGTATTTGCAGAGGTAATTTGAGAAGCTCGCGTGCAAAACCGGATATATCCATTTTTAAAAAAGTGTCAGAAAACGCGAAAAACTTTTGACAATTTGCCTTTAAAGATAAGCAATGCATATTTTTAACTAGTTATTAGAGTGTGATATATCCCCTTCTTCCTGTAATTGAATTTACCAAGCGGTAGACGCCATATTTCGCTTGCGAATTCATATGCCAAGTAAATTTCGTCAAAATGTGGATATAACCGGTTTTGTACGCGAGCTTCCAATTAATGAAATAAATTTGTAAGCTCATTTAGTAAATTATGTTAATATCTTTGAAGGAAAAAATGACTTAATCACTGGTTTCCTATAACCCCGGATCATACATTAACACTGAATCGCCACTGATGATAAGATTGTAGTGTTGCATAGGGATTTTCATCATTTCAAACATGCACATTATGGATATTAAAAATTCCATTTTGAGTAATTGTTGCTTCATCCGTAAACACAAAGTTTATTGGATAATCGTTGTGTAGTCGTTGGATAGTCGACGTTTTTTAGTACCTCTTGTTATACAGCCCATCTACAAACAACCTCTCGTTTTTCGCCAACATCAGTTTGACTACTCATAGTAATCACATTAACCACTTAACGTATTTTCTCTTTTTTTAACATATTAAAAAAGCAATCTTTTAAATAATGACACCATTTATTTGAACTTATTTGATTAAAACCAATAGGCAGTTATAAATAAACTGAACATTTTCTTTTGTATGTATATGATAAACAAAAGCAAATTAATGCTGTTAATTTAATGTATCAACAATGCTGTATTTTCGGAACTATGTTTATTTGGTTATTTTGTTTATATTTGATTTGGGACAACGCCGGTGAAGTATTATACAATCATTGCGGGACACCTGTATATAGATATAATAATTAGAAGAAATTACAAGAAACACTTATATTGGCAAGCTTAGGCGCTAAATAAACGAATGTAAGACTTACTTACAACAAGTTAATGAGTCGCCAATTTTCCAACAATGTATGACGTTTAAAAAAAATCTAAGCTTATTGAGAATGGTAAAAGACAAAAAGTTGTAGAAGATACCATTGTAAGATACCAACCTTACAACCTTACTTAATTTCAATTTTTGAATTGTAAAATTCTAATGTAGCTCTTGCGTTGCTGCTGATAGAATGAAAGTTGCAAAAATTGTCTCGTGTGTAGGAATCACTGAGACTTCCTCTACCTAGAATCTCTTTGCAATAAAATTTCTCTACATAGGAGCTACATGAGTTCTACAAGATAAAATATACGAAAAATATGCTCTCTGATACAATGAATATAGCTTAAAAAATCTAAATCTTTGTTATTTTGTGTTATTTTTAAGTCAAATAAATTTAGGTCAATTTAAGAAAATGTGAAGTAATTGTAGATCATATACATATGGATGATTTGATGTAAAAAATAAAATTGGTTTAAGTTTAAAGATTCTATAGAAAATTAAATTGCTTATTTTGTTATTAAATATGGGCTCCACGTTTTCAGTGATGTTGTTTACACAAACAAACAAAAAATAAGGTAAATTTTTTTGTTTTCGGCTATGTTGAGTCAAAATTAACAGATTTTGAGTTATACTGATATACTACCAGATGAGTCTAGTCGTTTAGTCGTCTATCGTTTAGTTATTCTTTAATTATTGTAAATTCTTGCCATATCCGCAGGTGCAGTTGGGTGCTTATATTTCAAGCAAGTATGAAACAGCACTAAACATATACAAATACATTAATGCTGTAAACATGAATGCTTCTTTAATTTAGAAAATTACTTTCTCTAACAAAAAGTTACTTGCCTACAAGACGCAATGTATGAATAAATAATAATAATAAATAAACTTTATTTCTGTAAATAAAAAAAAGTATAGAAAACGACAAAAACGAGAAAAATAACAATGTTACATCATTGGTAAATTTACAGCAAAATGTATAGGGTTTTTCCTTCCAAAATGCAACGCTTTAAATGTTTTTTAGACACAAAGACGATTAATTTTTGATACTGTTAGGTATGTGGTTGTATGCTTTAACATAAAAATCAACAGTACTTTTGCACTTGGTCCATAAAAGTTACAAACATTGCTGATACATGAATTATTATATATAGCAGTGTTAAAATTTTATGATATTTAAAAACGGGTCTACATGATTCTCGCATTTAGAGATCAAAAACTCCTCTCGCACATTTTTTTTGGAGCTGTGAAATCGCGCCTTAATCGCGATTTTACACACGCATAATACGCTTTAATAGCTGCGCCGATGACACTAACCGATTGTGAGTGAACACAAAATACACGATTTATCTTGACAGCCAGATAATTGATATTGTATTTCCAGTGATATTAAATACCCAGGTAGTATCATTTTCAATGATATTTGGATCATTTTATGAAGTTAAATTGCAATTTTATGCCATTCATTGACGAAGCTGCTTTTACAAAAGACGGAATTGGAAATTTCCATAACGATCACGTTTGGGCGAATGAAAATCCTCACGCTGTTGTGCTATCAAGAAGCTTTCATTTTGTTGACTTGGGTTGACTTGGAATACTTGGTGTTCGATTGATAGGACCAATGATTCTTTCTATTGGCTTAACTAAAGAAATTTATTTGGATTTTCAGGTGTGAAACATTTTTTCGATATTATAAAATATTAAATAATAATAAATATGGTTTATGCATGATAACAACTTTACTTTTTACGATTATTGTTCGTAATTTTCTTAATACTAAATTTTATGATAGATGATGAGGTTACTTAAAATTATCAGTGTATTCAGCACCTCTTAATAACTTAAAGTATCCGCAGCAAAGTATACAAAACGTATGTAAAAATTATTAAAACATTCTTAGTTCAAAAATAAACAAAAAAGCTTAATACTAATAATCCTAATCCTAATAATAAAACGTAGGTTTAAAACCCGTTTCGAAATATTTTGGCCCGTTTTCGAAATATTCAAATTTTTAGTTCAATAAGTGCACATCAAAAGTTGTAATGAATAGATACAGTAATTGTATGATTACCATGATTACGATAATTAACAACAAATTAAATAATAAGTTAATATTAAGATCATTAATACAGTTTATTAATAATTTAATAAAATAAGTAACAAAGACAAAAGACAAATTGTAAAAAAATGATGACATGAGAAATGTTCAAAATGCGCACCATTTACTTATAAACACAAACCCATACGTTTTTAAATGAATGTACAATATGTTCAAAGGTTGTTATTTTTCAAATCATGTACATTTTGAACTTCTTCAAAATAAACTATTTGTTTTAGATGCCCCCAAGACCAAAAATCTAACGAATTTAAATCTGGTAAAGGAGGTGGTCATCAACATCTCCTTCGCCAATCCACTCATTTCCAAATCTATCAATTAAGAATGCTCAAAATATGTTGTCATAAAGTTGCATGCAGCCTTGTAGTATTTGCAGAGGTAATTTGAGGAGCTCGCGTGCAAAACCGGATATATTATATACCATTTTTAAAAAAGTGTCAGAAAACGCGAAAAACTTTTGACAATTTGCCTTTAAAGATAAGCAATGCATATTTTTAACTAGTTATTAGAGTGTGATATGTCCGTTTCTTCCTGTAATTGAATTTACTAAGCGGTAGACGCCATATCTCGCTTGCGAATTCATATGTCAAGTAAATTTCGTCAAAATGTGGATATAACCGGTTTTGTACGCGAGCTTCTCATTTATGAAATAAATTTGTAAACTCATTTAGTAAATTATGTTAATATCTTTGAAGGAAAAAATGACTTAATCACTGGATTCCTATAACCCCGGATCATACATTAACACTGAATCGCCACTGATGATAAGATTCTAGTGTTGCATAGGGATTTTCATCATTTCAAACATGCACTGGATGCATGGATATTATGCATGGATATTAAAAATTCCATTTTGAGTAATTGTTGCTTCATCCATAAATAAAAAGTTTATTGGATAATCGTTGTGTAGTCGTTGGATAGTCGACGTTTTTTAGTACCTTTTGTTATACAGCCCATCTATAAACAACCTCTCGTTTTTCGCCAACATCAGTTTGACTACTCATAGTAATCACATTAACCACTTAACGTATTTACTCTTTTTTAATGTATTAAAAAAGCAGTCTTTTAAATAATGACACCATTTATTTGAACTTATTTGATTAAAACCAATAGGCAGTTATAAATAAACTGAACATTTTCTTTTGTATGTATATGATAAACAAAAGCAAATTAATGCTGTTAATTTAATGTATCAACAATGGTATCAACAAATTTGATTTGGGACAACGCCGGTGAAGTATTATACAATCATTGCGAGACACCTGTATATAGATATAATAATTAGAAAAAATTACAAGAAATACTTATATTGGCAAGTTTAGGCGCTAAATGAACGAATGTAAGACTTACTTACAACAAGTTAATCAGTCGCCAATTTTCCAACAGTGTATGACGTTTAAAAAAAATCTAAGCTTATTGAGAATGGTAAAAGATAAAAAGTTGTAAAAGATATACCAATGATATACCATTGTAAGATACCAACCTTACAACCTTACTTAATTTCAATTTTTGAATTGTAAAATTCTAATGTAGCTCTTGCGTTGCTGCTGATAGAATGAAAGTTGCAAAAATTGTCTCGTGTGTAGGAATCACTGAGACTTCCTCTACCTAGAATCTCTTTGCAATAAAAATTTCTCTACAAAGGAGCTACATGAGTTCTACAAGATACAATATACGAAAAATATCCTCTCTGATACAATGAATATAGCTTAAAAGATCTAAATCTTTGTTATTTTGTGTTATTTTTAAGTCAAATAAATTTAGGTCAATTTAAGAAAATGTTGAGTAATTGTAGATCATATACATATGGATGATTTGATGTAAAAAATAAAATTGGTTTAAGTTTAAAGATTCTATAGAAAATTAAATTGTTTATTTTGTTATTAAATATGGGCTCCACGTTTTCAATGATATTGTTTACACAAACAAACAAAAAATAAGGTAAATTTTTTTATTTTCGGCTATGTTGAGTCAAGATTAGCAGATTTTGAGTTATATTGATATTCTAGCAGATGAGTCTAGTCTTTTAGTCGTCTATCGTTTAGGTCACAGGTGCAGTTGGGTGCTTATATTTCAAGCAAGTATGAAACAGCACTAAACATATACAAATACATTAATGCTGTAAACATGAATGCTTCTTTAATTTAGAAAATTTCTTTCTCTAACAAAAAGTTACTTGCCCTCCACAAGACGCAATGTATGAATAAATAATAATAATAAATAAACTTTATTTCTGTAAATAAAAGAAAGTATAGAAAACGACAAAAAACGAGAAAAATAACAATGTTACATCATTGGTAAATTTACAGCAAAATGTATAAGGTTTTTCCTTCCAAAATGCAACGCTTTAAATGTTTTTTAGACACAAAGACGATTAATTTTTTATACTGTTAGGAATGTGGTTGTATGCTTTAACATAAAAATCAACAGTACTTTTGCACTTGGTCCATAAAAGTTACAAACATTGCTGATTCATGAATTATTATATATAGCAGTGTTAAAATTTTATGATATTTAAAAACGGGTCTACATGATTCTCGCATTGAGAGATCAAAAACTCCTCGCGCACATTTTTTTTTTTGAATCTATGAAATCGCGCCTTAATTAAAATCGCGATTAAGGCGCGATTTCATAGCTTCAAAAAAAAATGTGCGAGAGGAGTTTTTGATCTCTCAATGCGAGAATCATGTAGACCCGTTTTTAAATATCATAAAATTTTAACACTGCTATATATAATAATTCATGAATCAGCAAGGTTTGTAACTTTTATGGACCAACTGCAAAAGTACTGTTGATTTTTATGTTAAAACATACAACCTCAAACACGCATAATACGCTTTAATAGCTGCGCCGATGACACTAACTGATTGTGAATGAACACAAAATACACGATTTATCTTGACAGCCAGATAATTGATATTGTATTTCCAGTGATATTAAATACCCAGGTAGTATCATTTTCAAGGGAATATACCCGGAAATATTTACCCAAGGTAGGTGTTTTGAGGTATTTATGAAATTTTAAAAACAAATACAAAGATCCATAATGTTTCTAATTCTATGTCTAGTGTTGGTTCTGAACCTAAGTTGGGTTGGGTTGCGTTGGGTATCGTCTTAAGAGAGGCACGACTAAACCCAAATATTTTTCTTTCCAGATCTACCATTAGCTCTAGCCTTAGTGTTGGCTCTATTTTTAGTTGCTATTCAATCTCAAATTGTTGTATACTTGTATCAAATTAAAACTAGAAGTAACACTAGAGCTGGTACTAGAAAGTTTTGGTTTAGCCGTGCTTCTTCTCAGACACTTGAGATGTATATATGAGATTGAGATGTATATAAGGAGAGCAAAAGTGGCCCATGATTCGATCCCTGATGGACACCACATGGAACCTTCATATTACTAAACAAATCATCTATTTTAACTTCTCGAGAAATATCAATAAAACAATCTGACAACAACATTATAGCACCTCGCTCCAGTCTCAAACTACCCAGTAAATGTAACATAATCAAGGGACTGACGGTGTCAAAGGCTTTAAAAAAGTCTAAGAAAACAACTGCTGTGAACAAACCATAGCCCTCAAAATATCATCCGTTAACCCCAACATCGCTGTAGTGTAACTACAGCCTGATCGAAACCCATTTATTCTCTGTTCCTTAGGGAATAAATTGTTTTCCTCAATGAACTTGACTAATTAACCCTTCATAATTTTTTTCAAAACTTTAGAGAAAACAGATAAAATACTAATAGGTTTTAATTCTTTATAACTCGTTGGGTTAGGTTTTCTTAAGAGCAGTTGTGCTGCCTTATCGCCTTCTTCCACTGATCGCTTTAATCGCCTTAATCGCCTTCTTCCACTGAATAGGAAAGATATTCTCAACTAAACAGCAATTAATTACATGTGCTAAGTAAGGGACAATCATGGGACAATATAAGTTGATTATATCAATATGAATATCATCTGCACCAGCCATAGTAGACGGAAGTGATGGAAATTCTATAAACCCGTTTCTTGATACGCCGATTAATTCTTTAGAAATAAATTTTTGAAGTTAGTCTATAAAAAATAATCGATTGATTTTGACGCGTTGTTAGTGTTGATTGCAACAAATGCTATCAGGGTAGTGATTAAAATCGAAGTAACCAAATTGTGAGCATTGAATCAGAATCCCAAGACAATTTTAATGGTGAAAATCGCATTTTAATAGCTCGATTGATTCTTGAGGAATCAATCTTTAAAGTAATATAAAAACAACTAATTTGTTTTCACGCGTTGTTAGTGTTGTTTTCAACAAATGATATTTGGATGATGATTAAAATCTAAGTAACTAAATGATGAGCACTGATTTAGAATTTTATAACAATTCTAATTGTGAAACCCGTTCTTTGATATCTTGATTGATTTTTGAGATATCAGTTTTTGAACTTAATCTATAAAAAACAATCAATTGATTTTAACGCATTGTTAGTGCTGATTTCAACAAATGCTATCAGGGTGGTAATGAAAACCGTAGTAACCAAATTATGAGTATAGGGGTCAAATTGTTGAGTCAGAATACTACAGCAATTTTGATGGTGAAAACCGCTTTTTAATATCTCGATTGATTCTTGAGGAAAACAATCTTTAAAGTTATCATATAAAAAGAACCAATTTGTTTTCACGCGTTGTGAGTTTTGTCTTCAACAAATGATATTTGGATGGTGACCAAAATCAAAATAACTAAATTATGAGCACTGATTCAGAATTTTATGGCAATTTTAATTGTGAAACCCGTTCTTTGATATCTTGATTGGTTTTTGAGAAATCAATTTTTGAAGTTAATCTATAAAAAACAATCGATTGATTTTAACGCGTTGTTAGTGCTGATTTCAACAAATGCTATCAGGGTGGTAATGAAAACCGTAGTCACCAAATTATGAGTTTTGAGACAGAATACTACAACAATTTTAATGGTGAAAACCGCTTTTTAATATCTCGATTGATTCTTGAGGAAAACAATCTTTAAAGTTAGCATATAAAAAGGACCAATTTGTTTTCACGCGTTGTTAGTTTTGTCTTCAACAAATGATATTTGGATGGTGATCAAAATCAAAATAACTAAATTATGAGCACTGATTCGGAATTTTATGACAATTTTAATTGTCAAACCGTTCTTTGATATCTTGATTGGTTTTTGAGAAATCAATTTTTGAAGTTAATCTATAAAAAACAATCGATTGATTTTAACGCGTTGTTAGTGCTGATTTCAACAAATGCTATCAGGGTGGTAATGAAAACCGTAGTCACCAAATTATGAGTTTTGAGACAGAATACTACAACAATTTTAATGGTGAAAACCGCTTTTTAATATCTCGATTGATTCTTGAGGAAAACAATCTTTAAAGTTAGCATATAAAAAGGACCAATTTGTTTTCACGCGTTGTTAGTTTTGTCTTCAACAAATGATATTTGGATGGTGATCAAAATCAAAATAACTAAATTATGAGCACTGATTCGGAATTTTATGACAATTTTAATTGTCAAACCGTTCTTTGATATCTTGATTGGTTTTTGAGAAATCAATTTTTGAAGTTAATCTATAAAAAACAATCGATTGATTTTAACGCGTTGTTAGTGCTGATTTCAACAAATGCTATCAGGGTGGTAATGAAAACCGTAGTCACCAAATTATGAGTTTTGAGACAGAATACTACAACAATTTTAATGGTGAAAACCGCTTTTTAATATCTCGATTGATTCTTGAGGAAAACAATCTTTAAAGTTAGCATATAAAAAGGACCAATTTGTTTTCACGCGTTGTTAGTTTTGTCTTCAACAAATGATATTTGGATGGTGATCAAAATCAAAATAACTAAATTATGAGCACTGATTCGGAATTTTATGACAATTTTAATTGTCAAACCGTTCTTTGATATCTTGATTGGTTTTTGAGAAATCAATTTTTGAAGTTAATCTATAAAAAACAGTCGATTGATTTTAACGCGTTGTTAGTGCTGATTTCAACAAATGCTATCAGGGTGGTAATGAAAACCGTAGTCACCAAATTATGAGTTTTGAGACAGAATACTACAACAATTTTAATGGTGAAAACCGCTTTTTAATATCTCGATTGATTCTTGAGGAAAACAATCTTTAAAGTTAGCATATAAAAAGGACCAATTTGTTTTCACGCGTTGTTAGTTTTGTCTTCAACAAATGATATTTGGATGGTGATCAAAATCAAAATAACTAAATTATGAGCACTGATTCGGAATTTTATGACAATTTTAATTGTCAAACCGTTCTTTGATATCTTGATTGGTTTTTGAGAAATCAATTTTTGAAGTTAATCTATAAAAAACAATCGATTGATTTTAACGCGTTGTTAGTGCTGATTTCAACAAATGCTATCAGGGTGGTAATGAAAACCGTAGTCACCAAATTATGAGTTTTGAGACAGAATACTACAACAATTTTAATGGTGAAAACCGCTTTTTAATATCTCGATTGATTCTTGAGGAAAACAATCTTTAAAGTTAGCATATAAAAAGGACCAATTTGTTTTCACGCGTTGTTAGTTTTGTCTTCAACAAATGATATTTGGATGGTGATCAAAATCAAAATAACTAAATTATGAGCACTGATTCGGAATTTTATGACAATTTTAATTGTCAAACCGTTCTTTGATATCTTGATTGGTTTTTGAGAAATCAATTTTTGAAGTTAATCTATAAAAAACAATCGATTGATTTTAACGCGTTGTTAGTGCTGATTTCAACAAATGCTATCAGGGTGGTAATGAAAACCGTAGTCACCAAATTATGAGTTTTGAGACAGAATACTACAACAATTTTAATGGTGAAAACCGCTTTTTAATATCTCGATTGATTCTTGAGGAAAACAATCTTTAAAGTTGGCATATAAAAAGGACCAATTTGTTTTCACGCGTTGTTAGTTTTGTCTTCAACAAATGATATTTGGATGGTGATCAAAATCAAAATAACTAAATTATGAGCACTGATTCGGAATTTTATGACAATTTTAATTGTCAAACCGTTCTTTGATATCTTGATTGGTTTTTGAGAAATCAATTTTTGAAGTTAATCTATAAAAAACAATCGATTGATTTTAACGCGTTTTTAGTGCTGATTTCAACAAATGCTATCAGGGTGGTAATGAAAACCGTAGTCACCAAATTATGAGTTTTGAGACAGAATACTACAACAATTTTAATGGTGAAAACCGCTTTTTAATATCTCGATTGATTCTTGAGGAAAACAATCTTTAAAGTTAGCATATAAAAAGGACCAATTTGTTTTCACGCGTTGTTAGTTTTGTCTTCAACAAATGATATTTGGATGGTGATCAAAATCAAAATAACTAAATTATGAGTACTGATTCGGAATTTTATGACAATTTTAATTGTCAAACCGTTCTTTGATATCTTGATTGGTTTTTGAGAAATCAATTTTTGAAGTTAATCTATAAAAAACAATCGATTGATTTTAACGCGTTGTTAGTGCTGATTTCAACAAATGCTATCAGGGTGGTAATGAAAACCGTAGTCACCAAATTATGAGTTTTGAGACAGAATACTACAACAATTTTAATGGTGAAAACCGCTTTTTAATATCTCGATTGATTCTTGAGGAAAACAATCTTTGAAATTATCATATAAAAACAACCAATTTGTTTTCACGCGTTGTTAGTTTTGTCTTCAACAAATGATATTTGGATGGTGATCAAAATCAAAATAACTAAATTATGAGCACTGATTCAGAATTTTATGACAATTTTAATTGTGAAACCCGTTCTTTGATGTCTTAATTGGTTTTTGAGAAATCAATTTTTGAAGTTAATCTATAAAAAACAATCGATTGATTTTAACGTGTTGTTAGTGCTGATTTCAACAAATGCTATCAGGATGGTAATGAAAACCATAGTAACCAAATTGTGAGTATTGAGTCAGAATACTACAACAATTTTAATGGTGAAAACCGCTTTTTAATATCTCGATTGATTCTTGAGGAAAATAATCTTTGAAATTATCATATAAAAACAACCAATTTGTTTTCACGCGTTGTTAGTTTTGTCTTCAACACATGATATTTGGATGGTGATCAAAATCAAAGTAACTAAATTATGAGCACTGATTCAGAATTTTATGACAATTTTAATGGTGAAACCCGTTGTTTGATATCTTGATTGGTTTTTGAGAAATCAATTTTTGAAGTTAACTAATAAAAAACAATCGATAGATTTTAACGCGTTGTTAGTGCTGATTTCAACGAATGCTATCAGGGTGGTAATGAAAACCGTAGTAACCAAATTATGAGTATTGAGTCAGAATACTACAGCAATTTTAATGGTGAAAACCGTTTTTTAATATCTCGATTGATTCTTGAGGAAAACAATCATTAAAGTTATCATATAAAGAGAACCAATTTGTTTTCACGCGTTGTTAGTTTTGTCTTCAACAAATGATATTTGGATGGTGGTCAAAATCAAAATAACTAAATTATAAGCACCGATTCAGAATTTTATGACAATTTTAATTGTGAAACCCGTTCTTTGATATCTTGATTGGCTTTTGAGAAATCAATTTTTGAAGTTAATCTATAAAAAACAATCGATTGATTTTAACGCGTTGTTAGTGCTGATTTCAACAAATGCTCTCAGGGTGGTAATGAAAACCGTAGCAACCAAATTGTGAGTATTGAGTTAGAATCCTGACTATTTTAATGGTGAAAACTGCTTTTTGATATCTCGTTTGATTTTTGAGAAATCAATCTTTAAAGTTATATAAAAACAACTAATTTGTTTTCACGCTTTGTTGGTGTTGCTTTCAACAAATAATATTTGGTTAGTGATTAAAATCGAAGTAACTAAATTGCGCGCACAGAATTCTACAACAATTTTAATGGTGGAACCCGTTTTTTCATAGCTCAATTGGTTCTTGAGGAATTAATCTTTAAATTTAACCTATAAAAAATAATCAATCTATTTTGACGTGTTGCTAGTGTTGATTTCAACAAATGCTGTCTGGGTGGTGATTAAAATCGGAGATATCTAATTGCCGGCAGAAAATTTAATGTTAGCAGCCTTCAAGAGGCAATATTAAGTCTTTTGCAAGCATTTCAAATCTTCTAAAAGCAGTATCAAGTCTTTTGCCGCATTATTCGTCTTCTTGAAACGTTTTAAGTCTTCTTATTTATTTTTCAACGCAGTTCTAAGACTTTTTTTCGATTATGGTACTGACATTTTCTTTTGGCCCGCCTAAGAAAAACTTTGAAAACCTTGAAAAACCCCTGAACTAAAGAAATGCTATTCCAACTTCAAATATTCCGCAATACTTCATTTAAAAAATAATTTCAAATTAAGTGTAAATATGCTATAACAAAGCAGATTTTTAAATGTGTGGTTTTCTGATTCAAGCATAAACTATTACAACTCATATAAATATTGTGGTAGAAATACTGATGTAATATTCACATTAATAACAAGAGAGTTTGTTAAGATCAAAATCAATAATCACTCACATAATTGATCCGAATAATAAACCTAAACCATTCTTAATGATTCCATATAACTTATACTTGGAAACGAGTTTTTTTTTCAATTATGATACTGACATTTTCTTTTGGCCCGCCTAAGGAAAACTTTGGGAAATCATTCTATTATCAAAAAGATTATGTATAAAAAATGTCAAGTTGCTATAAAAGTAGAAAAATGATAATATCAATCTTATCTGATATAATGAATTGAGTGATTTTTTCACTTTGTGTAATTTTTAAGTTATTTAAGCTTTGTTTGATTATCAATGAGATTGTGGAATAAAAGAAAAGGCAAGAAAATATGTAATTTTAGATCATATACATATGAATGATTTGAAGTGAAAAATAAAATCAGTTTTAAGTTGAAAGAATCCATCGAAAACGAAATTTCGTTCGGTATTTAAGTAGATGAAAATCCGGAGATCAATTTAATAATCCGGAGTAAAATGCCGGGGCACGTCGAAAGCATGCATATTAATAACAACTCGGAAAGAGGGTATCAGAGTCGAATTTATGAAATGAATCAGAGTCGGGTTCTGGAAGGGGGACAGCGCCGCTATCATGGCTGATAATAGCGCCTGGGCATTTTTATCCGGCATCCGGAGGCGCTCCGGAGGCGCTCCGGTTGGGCGGCGTCTCGTAGGACTCCGCCCCACGATCGCCCGAGCGAAATTGCCAAGGGAAAAACTCGCATAAAACGGGAGCCAATTTGGGGAAAACGTCGATTCCTTCGTTCCCTCCGCCATACCCCGGTTTTCCACCCTGAAGCTTTCCGCTCCCCCGTTATTTCCCCCATCGTTCCCCACCGTTCCGGAGTTTGCGTTGCCCGACGACGACTACGGTCACGAAACCCGAATAAAGATAAACGAGTCAGCGAGGGCTAATGCAATTACCGGATTCTTTGTTTTTAACGAACGCCGAAAGAAGTAAATTGCGGGATTACGGCCTCGAAATTGGCGGTGGTTGTTTGTGAGCTGCCGGGTTGAGTTTCATTTTCACCGGTTTCCTCTTTTTTCTATTGTTTTTGATCCTCATTTTAACATTGTGTAAGAGATGTTACAAAAATTATTTCTTCAATTTGTTGTGCTTAAATTAATCTAGAAATAATATTTCTAACTCTAATAATTTTCTATTTTATGAATGTTTTCTTGATCGATAACGCTAACTTTAAGTATGCTTCTTGCATTAATCATTATCCACTTATTCACCGTCTCTTGCAATTAGTTCTTCCGCTAATAATAATAATAATAAATCATCTTAACGAGTGAAGGAATTACTAAATTAGGCGATTGCAAAAATAATAAATGTCTGGAAATATGATTATGATACTTACGCCCGGTTTCTCGTACGTTATAGTATTGAGCAGATGTCGAAGCGATAGTTAATAGATCGATATCTTTTATCGAGTCGATATCGCCTATTGGTGTTCCGGTAGGAACTGATCGATAGATATTGCACACAACAGTTATCGAACGGTTTTTAACAGTTTTGTCAAAGAATCAATTACTTGTTTATTTCCGTCGATAGGTGGTGGTAAAACTTTTGAATAACAATTCATAAAATTATTTATTTATTATATTTGAGATGAAAACTGGACAAGCCTAGCGAAGCATCCAGTAATAGAACACAATAAATAACATAAACAAATAATTTCTTAACAAAAATAAAAAATTGCTGAACAAGAAATTAATAATAATGAACATTAACAAAAGAAAATCAAATAATAACGAAAATGATTAGTAAAAGAACATAATAAATAAGAAAACATTTTAAAGGCTCAATTATACAGAGAACAGTTGTAGGTAAATTATATTTCAGTCAACTTCAAAAATTTTCATCTCAAAAACGAATAAAGATTTTCCAATTTGATTCTCACCATGACAAAATAGACACTTGCCTCTATAAATTTTGAATGTATCATTAAAATATCTCAAGAATTCGATTTTTGGTGATTTTTGACTAACTTGAGATAGCCGTAAACACGTTGAATTTAATGATTTATATCTCAAAAACGAATAAGAATAGAATAAAATAGACACTTTCCTCTATAAACCATGAATAATACATTAAGATATCTTAAGAATTCGATTTTTTGTGATTTTTTTAAAACAAGAATATTAATTTCAAAAACCATAAAAAATTAAGTTAACTTAAATAAACTTTATCTCAAAAACGAATAAAGATTTCCTAATTTGGTTCTCACCATGATAAAATAGACACTTAACTCTATAAATTTTGAATGTATCATTAAAATATCTCAAGAATTCGATTTTTAATTAACTTGAGGTAGCCATAAATGTTCACGTTAAATTTAATGACTTATATCTCAAAAGCGAATAAAGATTTTCAAGATCCGCTTTCATCACGAGAAAATAGATACTTTCCTCTATAAAACATGAATAGTTCATTAAGATATCATAAGAATTTATTTTTTTTTGTGATTGTTTTAAAACAAGATTATTAATTTCAAAAATCATAAAAAATTAGGTTAACTTAAATAATCTTTATCTCAAAAAAGGAATAAAGTTTTTCTAATTTGGTTCTCACCATGATAAAATAGACACTTAACTCTATATATTTTGAATGTATCGTTAAAATATCTCAAGAATTCGATTTTTGATAATTTTTAATCAACTTGAGGTAACCATAAATGTTCACGTTGAATTTAATGATTTATATCTCAAAAACGAATAAGGATTTTCAAGATCCGCTTTCATCACGAGAAAATAGACACTTTCCTCTATGAATCATGAATAAATCATTAAGATATCTAAGAATGCGATTTTTCGTGATTTTTTTAAAACAAGGTTATTAATTTCAAAAATCATAAAAAATTAGGTTAACTTAAATTATCTTTATCTCAAAAAAGGAATAAAGTTTTTCTAATTTGGTTCTTACCATGATAAAATAGACACTTAACTCTATAAATTTTGAATGTATCGTTAAAATATCTCAAGAATTCGATTTTTGATAATTTTTAACCAACTTGAGGTAGCCATAAATGTTCACGTTGAATTTAATGATTTATATCTCAAAAACGAATAAGGATTTTCAAGATCCACTTTCATCACGAGAAAATAGACACTTTCCTCTATAAAACATGAATAGTTCATAAAGATATCTTAAGAATTTGATTTTTGTGATTTTTTTTTAAAACAAGATTTTAATTAAAAAAAAAATCATAAAATGTTAGGTTAACTTAAATAATCTTTATCTCAAAAACGAATAAAGATTTCCTAATTTGGTTCTCACCATGACAAAATAGACGCTTGCCTCTATAAATTTTGAAAGTATCATTAAAATATCTCAAGAATTCGATTTTTGATTATGTTTAATTAACTGAAGGTAGCCATAAATGTTCACGTTGAATTTAATGATTTATATCTCAAAAACGAATAAAGATTTTCAAGATACGCTTTCATCTCGAGAAAATAGACACTTTCCTCTATAAAACATGAATAGTTCATTAATATATCATAAGAATTCAATTTTTTGTGATTGTTTTAAAACAAGATTATTAATTTCAAAAATCATAAAAAATTAGGTTAACTTAAATAATCTTTATCTCAAAAAAGGAATAAAGTTTTTCTAATTTGGTTCTCACCATGATAAAATAGACACTTAATTCTATAAATTTTGAATGTATCGTTAAAATATCTCAAGAATTCGATTTTTGATAATTTTTAATCAACTTGAGGTAGCCATAAATGTTCACGTTGAATTTAATGATTTATATCTCAAAAACGAATAAGGATTTTCAAGATCCACTTTCATCACGAGAAAATAGACAGTTTCTTCTATAAAACATGAATAGTTCATAAAGATATCTTAAGAATTTGATTTTTTGTGATTTTTTTTAAAACAAGATTTTAATTTAAAAAAATCATAAAATGTTAGGTTAACTTAAATAATCATTATCTCAAAAACGAATAAAGAATTCCTAATTTGGTTCTCACCATGTCAAAATAGACACTTGCCTCTATAAATTTTGAAAGTATCATTAAAATATCTCAAGAATTCGATTTTTGATTATGTTTAATTAACTGAAGATAGCCATAAATGTTCACGTTGAATTTAATGATTTATATCTCAAAAACGAATAAAAATTTTCAAGATCCGCTTTCATCACGAGAAAATAGACACTTTCCTCTATAAAACATGAATAGTTCATTAACATATCATAAGAATTCGATTTTTTGTGATTGTTTTAAGACAAGATTATTAATTTCAAAAATCATATAAAATTAGGTTAACTTAAATAATCTTTATCTCAAAAAAGGAATAAAGTTTTTCTAATTTGGTTCTCATCATGATAAAATAGACACTTAACTCTATACATTTTGAATGTATCGTTAAAATATCTCAAGAATTCGATTTTTGATAATTTTTAATCAACTTGAGGTAGCCATAAATGTTCACGTTGAATTTAATG
Source organism: Onthophagus sagittarius (assembly GCA_036711965.1). Classification (NCBI taxonomy): domain Eukaryota; kingdom Metazoa; phylum Arthropoda; class Insecta; order Coleoptera; family Scarabaeidae; genus Onthophagus; species Onthophagus sagittarius. Next base: position 12,206,762 of record JASERS010000002.1, on the reverse strand, counting down.
ATTTATATCTCAAAAACGAATAAGGATTTTCAAGATCCACTTTCATCACGAGAAAATAGACACTTTCTTCTATAAAACATGAATAGTTCATAAAGATATCTTAAGAATTTGATTTTTTGTGATTTTTTTTAAAACAAGATTTTAATTTTAAAATATCATAAAATGTTAGGTTAACTTAAATAATCATTATCTCAAAAACGAATAAAGAATTCCTAATTTGGTTCTCACCATGACAAAATAGACACCTGCCCCTATAAATTTTGAAAGTATCATTAAAATATCTCAAGAATTCCATTTTTGATTATATTTAATTAACTGAAGGTAGCCATAAATGTTCACGTTGAATTTAATGATTTATATCTCAAAAACGAATAAAGATTTTCAAGATCCGCTTTCATCACGAGAAAATAGACACTTACTTCTATAAATCATGAGTAAATCATTAAGATATCTTAAGAATGCGATTTTTCGTGATTTTTTAAAATAAGATTATTAATTTCAAAAAAAACCTAAAAAATAAGGTTAACTTAAATAATCTTTATCTCAAAAACGAATAACGATTTCCTAATTTGGTTCTTACCATGACAAAATAGACACTTGCCTCTACAAATTTTGAATGTAACATTAAAATATCTCAAGAATTTGATTTTTGATGATTTTTAATTAACCTGAGATAGCCATAAATGTTCACGTTGAATTTAATGATTCATATCTCAAAAACGAATAAAGATTTTCAAGATCCGCTTTCATCACCAGAAAATAGACACTTTCCTCTATAAAACATGAATGTAACATTAAAATATCTCAAGAGTTCGATTTTTGATGATGTTTAATTAATGGAGGTGGCCATAAATGTTCAAGTTGAATTTAATGATTTATATCTCAAAAACGAATAAAGATTTTCAAAATCCGCTTTCATCACGAGAAAATAGACAGAAGTCCTAAAATGCCCGTGCATTTATCAAGACACATTTCCTCCCATGGATAGTTCTTGTTTTTGAGTAATACCCGGAAACCTCCAGTAAGTAGTAAAATCCCAAAAAATTTCGTCAATTCAAATAAGGGATTCATTAATATTTTCCCCATTCCTTCTTCAAATATGGCAACATTTCCAATGCAGATATTGTGTAAAACCACACATACAGAAATTGATGTAAAAGCTAATCGTCCTACGTTTTAATCGCATTCTTATCGACAGGCAAGGAAACCTCCTTTTTAAAAATTTTAAAATAATGCACAATGTTTAATTACGTAAATATTTATGTAAATATAAATTAGAAAATAGAAACCATCACTTTTGACATCCGTCATTGTCACTTATCGAGTCGATATAGGTACTTATTGCGTGCGATGCCCTTCAGAAACCCAATTGACGGATTTCGCTCGAGTTATCGATCAATAGCACAATATCGGTTCGATATCGACATGTGAATACGTACAAGAAACCGGCCATTAGGGTAGAGCTGCATGTAATAAACGTGTAAACTATTAAGTCGTGGGTCACTTCGTTAAAATGACGGTATGATGCGTTCATCATAACTACACAAGTGTTGAAGATCAGGATACAGGGTGTCCAGAAATTGGCGGATAATCTACACGTAGCGACATACTTCGAAAGTCTTTGAATAAGGAAAATCTTAGTATTAAAACTTATCATGCTTCGCATGGTTTCAGTAGACACTTAATAGGAACGAAAATATATGGCAACATTGCATTTGTACACTGTTAGATGCTCTAATATTTCCTGAAAATCATTCTAGGAATACATTTTGTAAGTAATCTATCTTAAAGTACTAATCATAATTATAATATTATTAATTAAATTCATTAAAAAAACGACGTTGTTAAGAATCTTTTTCGGAAATGTATGTTACTTATGAAATGATAAAAACAAACTTTAAAACCTAAATAAAAACTCGAATACTAAGTTACAATCGTTTTTAATATCTGTTGATGGATATTGAATATTAAATATATTAATGAATATATTAATGATTATTTAGTGACAAATTTCTTAATAATCAACGAATTAATTTTAATGGTGGTGATTTATTCTGAATGAGTGATCAATCGCAACTGTAACTTGGAGCTCATTTTCGTTCGTGTCCTGATTCGGGAGGCAATGGAGATTCGGGAGTTAACACATCTTATATTCTATAGCAACTGCAATTTACAAACAGATGTAAATAAAGCGAATGAATATTTTGTGTCAAAATCTTAGCCAATTTAAAATTTTGTATGAAAATAATGATCTCAACATCTTATAAATTAGATTATTAATTATTAATAAATTATTAATAAACTAAAAATGAAGCAGCATCATCTGCTTCAAAATAATGAATATTATTAAATTCAAAAACCGATTAATGTCCACTATATGCTAATTATTACAAAAGAAACTTCGTAACATACAATTTTACAATTTTAATTAAAAAAAAAAGTTCGATTACTGGTTTTTCAATTACTGCAGTGTGACCATAATTTTTATAAACATAGTATGTTAATAATACCATTTTTATGTAAAAATTGGACTTTTTTCTAAACTGAGGATTTATTCAAGTTTAATTTATAATATGTAACTATAGAAAAAATTAAGTTTCTCTATAGATTAGACTTCCATTAAACTGGGAACTAGAAACATCTGGGTTTAACCATGCTAAGAGACGTGCGTCTAAATCCAAATGTTTTTAGTACTAGGTTTAGTGTTAGCTTCAATGTTGATATTAGCTTTACTTTCAGCTATTATTCCGTTTTAAATTATTGTATATTTGTATCCAACTAAAACCAACACTAAACCTAGAACTACAAAGTTTCGGTTTAGCCTTCAGACCTGAATCTTGCTAGTTCTAAGTCAAGTATTAGTTCTAGTTTTAATGTTTGTTTAGCTTTAGATTGTTTTAAATTCTAATGAAACTAAAAGTATAACTAATACTAGGCCAATATCCGTTAGGGTTTAACCGCCCGTCTCTTAGGATGGTTAAACCCAAATGTTCCTAGTTCCAAGTCTAATTGAACCTTAATGTTTTAAGTTCTAGTTCTAGTATTAGTTATGAAGTTATGTTGGATTGTGTTCGGTTTCATCATAAGAGACTAAGGAACTAAACCTAAAACTAACACTAGAACTAGATCTAGAAAGTTTTGGATTAGCCGCACATCTCCTAAGACGGAACCGAACCCAACCAAACCTAGCTTCAGAACTAATACTAGACCTAAAACTAGAAACATTAGGGTTTAGCCGTACGTCTGCTTAGACAGCTAAACCCTAATGTATCTAATTCTAGTATTAGTTATACTTTTAGTTCCAGAAGAATTAAAAATAATCTAGAACTAAACAAAAATTAAAACTAGAACTAGAAAGATTCAGGTTTAGTCGTGAATAAAAAATCTAATATTTACATAAAAATGGGTCAAAAGCCAGTAGGATATACATGCTTTTTTGACGCTTTTTAACGCCATATTTTACACAACTGTCCTTTCATTACGTTACTAGTTATATAATGAAATATTATCTAACTGTCTTAACTGTCTTTATTACATTCAACAGTAAGCAGGATGTCTTCGATTTATCTTTTATAGAAGAAATACGTTTAGTGAAAAAATGATATTTTTCGAAAAATAGAGCAGCCTCGAAGTTGTTAACGAAGATGTCTGCAATAATTCCAGATATTGGGAATCATATAGGTAATCAATTTTATCTACAACTATTGAATTATTTATCTATTGCATTACTGCGCATGACAGACAAAGTGTTGAATAATAGTTATTTATATACCTAGTCAGCAAAGTGAATTTTTATCGAACGAGTCTGAGTAACTAGTTTTAATAGCTGAAAATCTATAAATTCGCAAACGGTGCTTTGGTTTGAATTAATGAATGTTGTCAATATTGTGTTTTCACTAATATTATGGAATTTTTAGGTAGTGTCGGATATTGTTATTAAGATAGTACCGTAGAGAATAAATTTAATGTTTATTGTAATTCAGAAAAAAATATATACCTACCGACTTCCCTAAAAATTGCAACACTTCGAATTGTAGATACCGGTTTTTGAGATTATGTATGGCTGCTGATAAAACTGAAATGGAAAAAGAGTCAATCGACAAATTAGATCTGAAATAATTTATAATACGTGCTCTCCAAAAAAGCATTCGCACTCTTATTGACACATTTCACGTCTTCTAGAGGCAATTTCAAGTTTTCTGGAAACGTTTCAAGTCGTCTAGAAGTAGTATCATGCCTTCTGGAAGCACTTCAAGTGTTCCAGAGGCAATATCAAGTCTTATGGAAACAGAATCAAGTTTTCTGTAAGCAATCTTAAATCTTCCAGAGGTAGTAGTAAGTATTCTGAAGCATTATAAATCTTTTGAAAGCAGGGTCAAGTCTTCCAGTAGTATCGAGTCTTCTGGACATAGTTCTAGTCTTTTAGAAGCATTTCAAATCTTCTGGTAGTAATATCAAGACTTGTGAAAGCAGTACCCAGTTTTCCAGGGGCAGTATCGTATCCGCTAGAAACAGTTCAAGTCTTCTAGAAACATTTTAAGTCTCCTGGAAGCAGTATCAAGTCTTGTGAAAATATTTCAAACCTTCTGGAAGTAGTATCATGTCGTCTGGAAGCATTTCAAGTCTTCGTAAGCAATATCAGCAGTATCAGATTTCAAGATATTGATAAGCAAGATCAATACTTCTAGAAGCAGTATCAAGTCTTTTCGAAGCATTTTAATCTACTATATATAATGTCAATCTTTCTAGCAGCAGTATCATGTCTTCTGAAAGTATTTCAAGTTTTCCGGAGGCAGTGTTCAGTTTTCTGGAAGCATTTTATATCTTCTGGAAGTATTGCAAGTGTTCTGCAAGGAAGATCAATTCTTCTTGAAGCAGTATCAAGACTTCTGGAAGCAGTACCAGGTACCCACGTATTCTTGTCCTATCCGTGTGGATGCGTTGCATTTATTAAACATTTTGTATGTGTGCTGGGGCACCCAGAGCACCCACCCGACATCTATATCTAGAAGTTATTGAATGAAAACACAAGAATGGAAACTATAATAATATATCAACCCAAACTTCTTGAATACGTAGCTGGTGATTTTGTAAGTTATCTGGAGAGTGTGGTAAATTACTCAATCAATTACTGGGCAACTGACCTCATCTCATATATGTTCAACAAATCAGGTAATCGAGCAAACCATGGAGATCAGCAATGTTAACTTTTTCCAAAAAATGTGTTGTAACGTTTGCCGTATAAAAGCACAATTACCCTATTGGAAAATGGAAATTTCCAGCCACTGAAGATATGGAAGCACAACAGATTTCAACACATTGTCAGTATAACAAGCGGCGTTTATGTTGCCATCAATGATGACTAAAGGTAATCAACTACCATAACATATTGCACTCCATATCTTCACTCCTTGTATGAGAGCTATGTTACGTTCCATAAAAATGTAGGCCCTTCTATAGGTCTTATGGCCAAAAGTCTTAAGCACCGTTCTCCGCGATTTGTGTTAAAGATCCTGCGGAACATCCAGATCCAGGGCGACGCTGTTGTAACACTTCCTCGGACCATTTAGACCAACATCTCAATACTATTATAAAATTTGGGTTTACACTGCGAGCAAAGTTTCTTAGCTAACGTCTGCCTCTCTCATATCAATAATACAGCCACGTTAAAAATCAGTCAATTGGGGAAAATGTTGATGTTGAAATTCAATTTAATAATCTCATAAACACTAAGTCTCGTCTCTATTATAACAGCAAGCATATTTGCAAGTATTATCAAGTTGTTTTAGTTGCTTACATATCTGTGTCATTGGAATCTTCCTGTTTAAGTATGTAAACGGAACTTGAGTCAACCTTGATTTCGTAGGGCCACATGTCAGCCGACACGACGGCCGACTTATCGGTGGTACTATAAACGAAATGACTTTCTTATCCGGAGAGAAGGACCACATGTTGTCCTTCTATAATGTGAGGGGCCTTGACTTTTTGCACGAACTTTAGTGTATAGTGAAGAAAGAGAGAAAAGTGAAAAAGTAGAAAATTGACGGTCCCACGAATTTGTGTTTATGAAGTAAAAATGCCTTTGAAAGTGCAAGGCAAAATCTAATCTGAATAATATCTTTAAAAGCAAAGGAGGATATTTTGAGCAAAATTAGTTACCAGTTATTATAAAAAATACCTCTAAAAATATCTCATAAAAATAACTTCTACATAAACAATATCTCAAAATTACAGCAAATAATCAAAGACTGCTATTGTCAATGAATGACAATACAGCAGTACTCAAACTTTGGAGCACTTAACTTTATCATATCATACCTTTAGAAGGACAAACAATGGGACATTGTGTTATAAGTATTTATTATTTCGAAAAAGGAGATCTATCACCCCTTATTTTTTTTCTACTCATACCTGATTCACCTTGTATATTGTTATTATATATACAAGATGTTTCTGAGTTGATGCGAAGGATTTCGAGGGGAGATTTTTCAACGAAAATTATGGGATGTCTTTCATATAACTTTTTGTACAAAACCTCTTCTCTTTCAAGTTCAGCCCTTAATTTTCGCTGAAAAATCACTTGTTGAAATCATTTGCATCAATTTAGAAACACCTGTATATATGATTATGTATTTTTGATTTTAAGTTGATTATTCTCAACCCAATCTCTACCCAATACAACTTATGGGAAAAATATTAGAAATTATACCAACCCAAGCCAAGCTCTTCAATCAACCTTTGTTTTTAAGTTGTAGTTAAAAGCTCAAATTTTCGCAATTTTTAAAAATGATCGTATTTCGTTTATCTTTGAAATTATAAAAATAATACATTAATCCTATCTTAAGATACCTTTTTGATAAGAATAATTTTTGATATTGTTCCCTTGAGTTGGGTTCGTATATATTAAATATATCACCCAAACACAACCCACTCCAACCTTTGGGAATGATAAAATTGATACCAACCCAATCCAGGGATTTCATTTTTTTTTAAATTTTTAAATTGTGAAAAACTAAAAACTACATTGAAGTCAAATACTATAATTAAAAATACAACAAAAAATGTATTCAAAAAATAATAGTTTTTCACTACATACGTTCTGAGAAGAAGGCTGTGTAATATCGAAACCGTGCAATACAAATTTCGTGTTATACAAGGGATGCCTATATTCTACACAAAAAAGTGTCTTAAAAATGTACCAATCGCTTTTCTTCAATTTCAAATAAACGAAATATGAGCAATTTTTAAAATGGCAAGAATTTGACTATTTGGGCTATAATTTAAAAATGAATGAAGATAAAGGTGTGGTCTCTACTGGATTGGATTTTTTAAATTTTTTTATAGTTTCTGAGATAGTCCATAGTAACACCATAATTTGCCTATTCTGCATATTGTGGTAAAAAAAGTATATCTTGCATAACTCGTGGAAAAGTGCGAAAACAAAAATATTATTCTTACATTTTTGAATCATATCAGAAATCAAAATTACATAAAAGTTATCCTGTATGCCAGGTATGTACCTAGATGAGGGTTATTGTCATATTTACAGGAAAATTTCGTGTATATTTAGTGGGGATTTTCTATTTAGAATTTAGTTTATGTAATACAACTTTTCACAAAAAACTTTATTTGTGAACTCATACATTAAATAATAAGCAATGGGGCTCATCAAATTTTATATGATTTTCCTTATCATCTGTGTATTTGAAATAAATGTATAAATTTATTTAAACCAAAATCAATTTTCCTTAATCTCACAATAATTATTTTCCATCTTCGTTTATAACCAAACCATCTTAAGTTTCAACTATAATAAATCTTATCCCCGAACATCCCCTTATCTCCATCCTTCCGCAATCATTTTTCACCGCCAAACGCGTTTCCTCTCTTTCCCCCTTCGCTTCGTCCCCGGATAAATTCCTGCTACTTCATCGACTATGATAATAAGGGCAGTTATCCACCGGGTTTGGATAGCTAAAGAGAAAGAGATGGAGACCTTTTAAAGTAGCTCGGATTCAAAACGACGCGACGCAGGCTCGAACACGTAAGCCCCCGATACCGCGGGGTTGGTTGGTCGGTCGGGAAAGGGGGTTGCAAAACGGGGTGCTTTTATAGCGGGGACGAACGGGCGGGGTGAAAGGGGGTCGATCCGCCCACCGCCTCTGGCGTTTATATGCATGTAATCTAGTCCGTGAAATAAATAGCGGTAATAAATTGCGAGTACCGCTCTGTTACGAGAAGAGGAGATGCGAGATTTTGTCTTTGTCTTCGTTTCGGTTCGAAACGGTTTTCAGGAACGCGTCTGCGAGTTCAGAGACTTTACATGGAATATCTCGTTCTGTTCAGATATCTATAGGGGATGGTATTTCTGACACGTGCTTTATTTCAAGGAAAAGTCGCCTGTCTTTTTGTGCTTTCTTAAGAATGTCGATTTGACGATAGAAAACAATTTAATAATCATAAAAAAATCAAAATCATTACACAACATTAAAAATATGCCACGTGTCTTTATGACAATTACAAATAATGTTAACTGTATTTTTAAAAACATAAAAAAATTACCTGTATTTAGTAGACTCGAGACATTTTCAAACATGAATGCATTTTTACTACAAAATAAGTAAAGAGACGGCTCCGTTGGTGTTTATGAAAAATTTTACGGTTCAAATTAGAAATATGAAGTGAAAATTTGGGTCCATACCTGAATAACGTCCAACTTATAAGAATAACGTTACTTTCGTGACTAATAACATCATAATGGTCTCGGATCAACTCAAATGACTAAAAGTTAATTTTGTTATTTATGACTTTTACTTTTAAGTAGCACCGCTCCGGTTCTTTCCATTCAATAAGTTAATTTTTGTTATTTATGACGATATGCTTTAAGAAAATACCGCTGCAAAATATTTTTACCAAGAATTTATATTTAATCTATTTATGTTAAAATATATCGATTTTTATTCAATGTTTCATCTACATATAAATAGCTTTAAATCGTTATTTTGACATTATACTGACCATAAACGCTTTTGACAAGTGGTAATGGATTGCAGTGTATGAGGAGATGGTAAAATCTACGAAGGGAGTGGCGATAACCATTTTGTCAAAGCTTTCAGCAAAGCTATTTATTTCAAATACTCCCACCTGCTACATAGTAACAAAAAAGATTTTCTCATTTTTTTGGTGTTACAATAGAAATAAGGAAAAATAAATTGGAAAAAAGCTGTTGAAAAATGTGCGAGAATACATAATGTTTTTCAATAACAAAATCAAAATGGAATCTTTTGTATGATTTTTCTTTAAATCAATTAATTAGTCTAGTTTGGTTTGATCGATCAATTTTGACATGCAGTATTATTAGTTGAATTAATTAAATGTTTCTGCAAGAATTATTTCAAAAGATATCGAGCAGAAGGATCTACTTTAGAAGCACAAATTTACATTTAAAGAACGCATAGAAGAAATACAAGCAAGTTGCGAATTAAAGTAAGGCACTGAAGCTTGTTTAGAAGAGATAATAATAATAATATTTATTGATGTACCTCAAAATAACATGATACAATATATAAAAAAAGAAAACAGAGATAGAGGTCATCAAAAGGGGTTGAGTCAATGCACCAAGCAAGTTGCCAATTAAAGTAAGGCACTGAAGCTTGTTTAGAAGAGATAATAATAATAATATTTATTGATGTACCTCAAAATAACATGATACAATATATAAAAAAAAGAAAACAGAGATAGAGGTCATCAAAAGGGGTTGAGTCAATGCACCTGTAAGCAGGCATATTGTTTTTCATCAACCCCTCGAACAACCAAAAAAAATTATTATTAAAATAAATTAAATTAAATTACACCTTATTATAGCCGCACAATTTATAAATAATAATTTTAATATAAAAAAAGAAACACAAAAAGTATATATATAAATTAAATATTAAATTCCAAAGAGGTAAACAACAAGATGAGGCATACTAAACAGCCCGTCACTGAAGCAAGTACATCTTAAAAGCCGTCTTAAAACCAAGCTCAGTTCGCTGCAAAATGTTCAATGGGATGCTATTATCAACACTGCAAATTACATAAGAAAAAGAGCGTTTAAACAGTTGTGTACGATATCTAGGAATGGAAAGCCTAAAACGATGTCGAACATTAATGTTATGTACATCACAACGGTAGCGAATTCTAGTGGACAAATAAGGAGGTGTTCGAGATAAAACTAATCTATGAAAAAAACAAGCAGAATGTAACCTCCTACGCTGTGACATGTTCAACCAGTTAGCCCAAGCAAGTGTATGAGAAATCCTGTTTCTTCTTTTTATACCATATATAAATCTTAAACAAGCGTTTTGCAAACGTTGAATTTGGAGGGTAGTAGCTACATCAAGACAAGAATCATAAATTACGTCGCAATAGTTGAGTAAGGACAAAACAATTGAATCACAAAGTTGAATTCTTAGACGTCGATTCAATAAGTTGCGATTACCGTAGAGTAGCCGCAGCGCAGCATAGGCTCGCTTAAGTAAATTGGTAACAGCCAAGTTCTTTGCCTCATTGCTGAACTGTAAATTAACGCCACAAACACTAATGTCAAAGGACTCTCGAACATGGGCAACTGCACTCTGATTCCTAAAAACCATCATGGATGATTTACTCGGATTAATATTTAGGCACAATTGGGAAGCACGATGAATTAATTTGTCTAAATCAAAATTAATATAATTCTGAGCAATATGCATTTGAGCAGGATCAAAGGAATAATGAAGCTGAGTGTCATCAGCATACATATGCATATTGCAGTGATGCAACATACCAAAAAGATTACTTGTATAAATTAAGTAGAGAATTGGGCCTAAGATAGATCCTTGCGGAACGCCAGACAACACAACAGCTTCATCAGACCAGTTACCATCAAAAGAAACTCTCTGTCTGCGATTCATTAAATAATGCTCAAAAAAAGCACAGGCATTGCGCGATAGACCGGAATTCCAAAGAATTGCCAAAAGCGTTCTATGGTGTACCGTATCGAATGCCTTGAAGAAGTCAAGCAGAACAAGAACCATGGTCTTGCCAATATCCCTCCCTCTGATAATAGTATCAATAACCTCCAAAAGTGTAGTAGCGCAACTATAACCCTTCCTGAAACCAGACTGGGTATCAGGTAATACGGAGAAGGTTTTTAAATGTTCCCTTAGTTGACAAGCGACAAATCGTTCTAAAATCTTAGATATTGCAGGTAATATACTGATCGGTCTTAAATCATTATAATTGGAAGGATTAGTCGTTTTCGGCATCGGTGTAACCAAAGCAACCCTCCAGCAATCCGGAAATACAGAAAACTCAAGATAAAAGTTGACAATGTGACATATATAAGGCAAGATAACTGGACAACACAGTACCAGCATTTCTGCACTGACACCATCGAAACCAATCGCATTTCTTTTTATTGAAAGCAACATGTCCATAACCTCCTCCTCTGAGGATAAAGAAAATTCAAGCTTTTCAGTAACCGTAGGGATTACATTTGATGAAAAGAAAGTGATTAAATCAGTATCACCCTGCGAGTTATTCTGAGAGGACAAAAAGAAATCATTTAAAGCATCGATATCAACAAGACCTTCAGGAATAGAACGCTGTCTAGTATTTAGAATACCCATCCTTCTGAAACCACCCCACAATTCACGACTACTTTTGGTATTCAACATATACTCAAGGTAAGCCTTCCTTTCCCTTTGAACACTAGAATTAGTAAAATTAGGCAATTCCTTATAGGCTAGGTAATCGCGTTCACACTTAGTCCTCTTAAATTTCGAGTAAGCATTATCTCTAAGTTTCATCAACAATTTAATTTAATCAAGTTATCAGTTATCCAAGGACGAAAATTTTTCCTTGCTGAGATAACCCTAAAGGGAGCATAGACATCGAATAAGGACAAAATAAAATGATTAAACAGGCACACCTTGTCATCAATATTTTCAAGGTATATGATCTCATTCCAGGGAATTTGAGATAAATCACGAGCAAAATTGTTACGGTTAAAATATCTAAAATTCCTAAATATAATTGGTCGTGGCTCAGAAGTAGGCCCACCTGCGAAGCATAGCTCTATACAAACTATCGCATGGTCTGCAACGTTATGAACAGGCGCCACAGCTGCGCCCACTAGTCGAGTATCAGAAGTTACAATTATATGGTCAATAAACGAGGCGGAAGTTGACGTAACCCTGGTTGCAGCCTCAATTACCTGGCGCAAACCAAAGGATTGAATAAGGGACAAGTATCGACCACGGTATTGTCCTAAGAAATCCAAAAGATCAATATTAAAATCACCCAAACAGATCAAATTCTCTGTTAGAGGAACAAACGAAGAGAGAGTAGCATCAAGGGTATCCAAAAAGCTAGGCATACCAATATCAGGTCTGTACATTACCCCCACCATCATCACCATATCCTTGCATCGTATCCGTACCCACAACTGCTCAATAAAGGAAAGAACCTCATCCATCACCACCTCAACACTGTATCCATCCCTAACGTAAATACCGACACCTCCACCAGTACGCGTTATTCGATCTGTAAAAAAATGAGAGTAATGCTCGATACAAAATAAAGAATAATCACATCCAGGATATAGCCACGTCTCTGTCAAGGCAAAGACATCGTACGCTTCAATCACAATTAAGTCCTCTACTGCAGCAAAGTGAGCAGACAAGGAGCGAACATTTAACTGACCTATCTTCATAGCACTCACAGCAGAGAAGGCGAAGAAGCAGCCCAACAAACCTGTTAAAAACCTTCAGGAATATTAAAGAATACAAAAAAAGAAATTGTCTTCTTTTTTTCATACAAGTTCCAAGAATTTGGATTATCAACAAAAATTGAATCAACTCGCACGCCAGTTACAATAATACAATACTCAATCAATAGGCATATTATAAAAATCAAATTAAGAATCAATTTAATAAACAACAATAATCAAATTAATAGCAATGAATAATAAACACAAGTAAAACAATTATCATGTAACTTATAAAATAAAAATCAAGAGAAAAACACGACCAACACTGTTTTGATGAGCAGTGATAATAACCTGCAAGATAATTCATTAAGAACATATCAAATGCTAAATTAATAAATCATCTAGAAGCCGTATCCAGTCTTCTGAAAGTATTTCACGTCTTCTGGAAACATATCAAGTTTTCTAGAACCAGTATCAAGTCTTCTGGAAGCATTTCGAGCTTTTTTCTTTTTCTTTTCATTTATTTCAAAACCAGGTAAACAATGACAATGTTTTTTGTAGTTAGACAAAAAAGAAATAATTATATACAAATACTATGGATTACAGAATATGTAACTTCCAAGCCTGATACTGTCAATTCTTGAGAAAGCCTCATTTTCATATGCATGTGAATTTGATGGCGACCAACTTAATATTAAACAGGCACTTACTGATATTGTTGAAAAACTTTTTAGTTAGATTTTTAACAAATTCGCTGATACAGAGGGTCATTAAAGTCTTCATGGACTTCTCGTTTCTTACAAACCATGACGCATTTGAATTTTTATCATGTTTGAAGTTGATGAATTTCTCCAAACTGGGCAGACGCAAGTTACTAGTTGCCTAATGAGGGATTTGAAGTAGACTACACTCAGTTCGCAGTGGTGATTTTCTGCAAATCAGAGGATACAATTGGTAAAGCCTGGCATAACCTTGGTTGAGTTTATGTTGAAATTCCAAGTAACGCGGTGATCAAGGAGAATTTCGAAGTTTTTAAAGGCCTCATCTTTTGCTTTTTACTGTATTTCTTGATGATTTCCGATAACGTAAGGAGCATTTCGATAAGATTAGCATTATTATTATTAGTTAAGTTCATTTCGATAAGGTCTTAGCAAAAAAAATTTGTATGGCATTTGCTAGCATTGAGCAGATTGGCCCATTTTGATAACCATTTTCGGATTTTGTCCATTGATCTTGGACGTCTCTCAACAGCATCAATAAGGATATCCTTTTGCCGCCTTATTAACATGTCATCCGCAAACAAGGCCATTTCGAAGATTACTTCAGTCTACTACCTCATGGGATGCCAGCAAGTTTTTCGAATGCTGGAGGAGTAATCATTGATAACGGAGAAAGTGCAAGTGTTCTAAACACAGTTTTAAGTAATTTGGAGACTTGTGATTCGATGTACATCGCAAGAGTATTAATTAAATAAAAACCAGAGTTTGCGATGATAATTATTTCAAATTTATTAAAACAAGCTAATTTGGTGCTACATCAGTCTGATTGAAAAGAATTTAATGAATTGTCTGTAATTATTAAAATCGTTGTTGTCATTCATGATCATAAACTTAAATTCATAACTTATATCAAACTTATATAAATATGTTATAAAAAAATATTTGTTTGTTGAATTTTTCATTCTTGGTTTTGTTTTTTTTTTTTGTTATATTGTTGTTAATTGGTAAGTTTTTTTTTACTTTCCCCTCATATACTTTCATCTAACACTCGTTTACCCTTCTTCAGTTTAATTTATCTTAAATAATACCTAAACAAGCACGTGCGCTTCACGCTTTTAACTTCTCCTGACCAGAATTCCACGTGGAAATTAATTCTTCAAACATCCATTACACATTTCAATACGATTCTCTCTTAACTTAACTCTCGATGACGTTAAGTACCTTTAATAATTCATAAATAATTTAACGCAATGGCTAATATAATTTTTAATTTTTACCCTACTCTGTTTCTCTCATAGTCGAGCTTGAAAAAGACTGATGTATCAGTTGAAACATTGTAGCACCAAAGTAACTCTGGCTTTTATTTAAGTAATTACAGTATCAAGTCTTCTGAAAGCATTTTATGTCGTCTGGAAGCATTTTAAGCCTTCTAGAACTATTATCCGTGCCAGATGTAAAGGCCCTTATTTTAGAGATTGATATCTTTGAAATCGCTCGATGAAAACAATTGCTATAAAGTTTATTGTAATCAGTGAACATTTCTGTGTATCACAGTTTAATTCGGATTTCGACACGATTTTTACCAAATTGTGTTTAATAATGTTGTACGTCGAATTCCGTTAGCAGTTTTTCAAAGTAAGGGCTCCCTAATTTTTTAGGAATTTTTGGTAAAAATTGCATTGAAATCCGTCCGGTCGTTTTCGAAATAACCGCATCTTACTAAACCGAGATTTTCCACGAACTGTACGTAATACCGTTAACACAAAATATGCACCACATTAAGAACACATTGAGTTACCACCAATTCAAATTTGAAATGTTTTCGTCAAATACTTTTTGAGAAAAATAATCGCAAATTAGATAAAGTCGGGTACTTTTTTCAATTTCGATCTTTAAAGTGAAGCCTTGACTTCTGGCACGGATAATAGTGTCAAGTCTTTTGGAAGCATTTTAAATCTTCAAGAAGCAATACCACGTCTTCCAGACGCAATATTAAGTTTTCCAGAAGCAATATCAAGGCTGTTATATACTGTATCAAGTTTTGGAAGTCTGGCTAGTCTTATAAAAGCATTTCAAGTCTTCTAGAAGCAGGATCAAATCTTCCGAAAGCATTTTCAGTCTTCCACATGCAATATCAAGTTTTCTGGAAGCATTTCAACTCTTCTAGAACCAGTATCAAGTCTTTCCGAACCATTTCAAGTCTTCTAAGATCAGTATGAAGTCTTCTGGAAGCATTTTAAGTCTTCCAGAGGCAATATCAAGTCTTCTGAGAACATTTCAAACCTTCCAGACGATATATTGAGTCTTCCAATATCAAGTCATCTGGAAGCATTTCAAGATTTCTAGATACAGTATTAAGTTTTCTAAAAGTATTGCAGGTCTTTCGGAAACATTTTAAGTCTTCTAGAAAAAATATTAAGCAAGTCTTCTGTGTCTTGTGGAAGTATTTCAAGTCTTTCAGGGGCAATATCAAGTCTTCCAGAGGCAATACCAAGTCTTCAAGATGCAATATCAAGTTTTCTGGAAGCGATTCAAATCTTCTAGAACTAATCATTTGAAGTCTTCTAGAAGAAGTATAAAGAATTCTGGAAGCGTTTCAAGTCTTCTGAAATCATTTCATGTCTTCCAGAAGCAATATTAAGACTTCTGAAAACATTTCAAATCTTCCAGACGCAATATAAATTCTTCCAGAAAATATATTAAGTTTTCCAGGGGTAATATCAAATCTTCTGGAAGCATTTCAAGACTTCTAGGTACAGCACCAAGTTTTCTGGAAGTATTGCAGGTCTTCTGGAAGCATTTCAAGTTTTTTAGAAGAAGTATCAAGTCTTCTGGAAGCATTTTAAGTCTTCCAGAGGCAACATCAAGTCTTCCAGAGGCAATATCAAGTCTTTTGGGAGTATTTTAGGATATCTGGAATCATTTCAAGTATTCTGGAAGCATTTTAAGTCTTCTGATATCCAGCCTTGTGGAATAATTTCAAGTCTGTCGGAGGCAATGTCAAGTCTTCCAGATGCAATATCAAGTTTTCTGGAAGCAATTCAAGTCTTCTAGAAGTAATTTCAAGTCTTCTGGAAACATTTTAAGTCTCTTCGAAGAAGTATACAGAATTCTGAAAGCATATTTAAGTCTTCCAGAGAAAATATCAAGTCTATCAGAGGCAATACCAAGTCTTTTGGGATGTATTTCAAGTCTTTTAGAAGCACTAGCAACTTCTCTAAAAACATTTTAAGTCTCCTGGAAGCATTTCAAGTCTTCTAAAAGCACTATCAAGTCTTCTGAAAGCATTTCAAATCTTGAAGCCTCTTTTCAATTTCAGCAAAGGAAGATTAGAATGGACAGATTATGTCCATAAAAATAATATCAATCGATGGTGTGCCATCTATAATATTAAAGACGTTTCCAAATAACAAATTTTATACTCGCTTATTAGGTCCAATAATTCAATCCAACTTGTTTAATTTATCACATTTGAATTATGAGCTCAATATTTTTTGAACAAACCAGCGGTTGTGTTTCCCTACCAAAACTCAATATTTTATATCTGGTGCCACACTACCAATCAGTTGAAGGTCCTGCAGAAAGCTCAATAAAGAGTTATATTTGTAATGGATGATTATCCATTGTCCAGACAGACCAGATTGCGTTAAATACGATATGCTGTTGCTAAGAACAACAAGAAGAAGTTCAATACCAAGAAGATTTTCAAGAAGACGAATTGATGGCATAAAGAAAATTACCACTAGCAGATGGGTTGAGGTGGTCCAGGAGAGAAACATATGAAGGCAAATTAAAGAGGCTTTCGTCCAAAAGTGAACAAATAATGACTGAAAAAGGAGCTGTGATGAGAAATGAAAAAGGGAGATGAGATGCGATCTTTCATTGTTACTTACAAAGATGAGGTAACAAACTTGGAAAGGAACTTCCGATCTTGGCACCTAAAATGAACGTGCAAAGATATTGGCAAAGTATTTAAACAAAGAAAACTGCTTCAGCATATATTTTTTTAAAGCAACCCAACTCAACCAATTTGCATTTATCTACAACAATTCATGTATATTACCAGTGGCGACGCACAGACTGGAAGCCATGGTGAAAAAGGTCACAAACCAATTGAAGGAAAGCAGAAAGTACAAGAAACAGCAAAATTTGTTATGGATAAACAAATATTACCTAACCAGGCAAGACTACGTTAGATGTGACATGCTGACTGCCAAGGATAACAAAACCTACTACGGACAGTCTTTCAAGAAGATGGATTGAGGACATAAAGAGAATTATTATGGCATATTAAAGAGGCCTTCGTCCACAATTAGAAAAATGACGGATAAAAAGAGAACCAGAGAGATGAGATATGATGATGGAGATGGGATGCGAAAACATTCATTGTTATTTACAATGAAGTGGAACTGAAGCTGAAAACGTCAAAAATTGCAGTCTTGGTACTTAACAATTTCCTACAAAAGTTAATAAATTTGTTAAACATTATTTGTGACCTAGTGGTACTTTTAAGTCCTCATTTAAATTATAATAGCCATCACAATTTTACAGTTTTTAAATTGAGTGCCACTACTAGGTGCGGTATCCAAACAACGCTCAAAACAGTAGTACATAATTTATAAACTTTTATTAACAAGTATATTCAAAATTTGGTAGACTTCTGAGTACCATTGGCAGAGAAAGGGTTAATTGATTGAAGTGCAATCTTACATATTTTAATTTCTATTTCAATAATTTCTCGTTCCAACATCAGTTATCCTACATCATTTTAAAAAGAGCATTTTCAAATTTAATTTGATCCATTACCCATCCTATTATCTCCATTATTTTAGGCATGGCCATTTGTTAATTCTCCCATTTTTTTATATTAATGTTATCAAGATTAGAACTTAATTTATTTATCTCAACGATTAGTAAAGTAAAACAGCGGTTATTTCATATTATTTTAAAGAGAACATTTTCGTGTTCGATCCATAAATCGTCTCGTTTAATGATGAATGATGATATAGTTGGACAATGGTCTCATTTTAGGCCATCGATTGAACAAGGAAGGTGATATAATCTCTCAATTTAATTTGCTTAAATTACTAAGCATAAATCGCATTTCCCTATCTATGAGAAGTAAAAGTTGTCGTCTCATATAAGATAAATAAAAATGTTGGAAAAGAGCAAGTATTAAAATTCAGCTTGTGTAGTTTCTATCATCATTTAAATGGTCCATAAATTAAAGAATCTTCTCTTTGAACTTTATGTCAAAAATATTTATTATTGCTTTCAACTAATTTTGGCAGATAGCCATCATCAGGAATCAAATTCCGAATTAAAATATATAGTGTACAAATGTAGAAGATTATTTAAAATGGCTACTATAAAAATTTATTTTTTATTAATGTCCTAATTAATTTTATTCTTCAAGGTATTAAACAATGTCTGTACAAAGCTGTCGGTTAATTTATTTGAAACGTTCGAAATTAACCGTTCGACAAAATTGATATAAAGGAGCCACAGCTAAGAGTTATTTACAGCCCAATAAGAGACGGTGCCGGAGGCTGTAAGCTTGCGGTGGAACCGGCAGCTAAATTAACTGATCGTTTCAATTTATTGGGACGTAAATAACCAGCCAATAAGTCTATCAACGCGTAGCTGAGGCACGTGCATTTCAGTACAATCCCATCCCAAACCCATTTAACCAGCCCTAAAACAAATTACGTCATGTATAACTACTTAATATATTAAAAACATCATCAATATTATTTGATTATAATTCTTAGAAATATTTAGAAAGAAAAAGTTAATTCTGTTTGGAGATTTATGACCAGAACTGGATCATTCTGTGAAATTTTTGAAAAGGAAAAGTCAATCCTTGTACAAAGGTAAATCATCAACGATACGAAGAAACGATGAAGTGTAACCAATAAAGTATGAAATGGTAAATTGGGTACACTTCATGAAGTTAATGTTTAAAAGATATTTTCTGTTTTTGAAGAAAATAACTCTGTGGGAATTTGAAAAATAACGGAAATCTTTTTACCTTAACTAATATAAGAACCTTTTTGCAAAAAAAAAATAAAACTAGGATTGACTCAGATTTAAATGAAATCAAATATTTAAAGGAAACATGATTATTTTTTGCTACCGTTTAAATTTTTTTTAATAGACAAAAGGAGGCTCTTTAGAACAGCAACAGTTCTAAAGAACTCAAGGATAATGTTAAAACGTTGACCTATTTTTAAAAACCTTCCTCCGACAAAAGGACTGGCACGAATAATTGTGTCGTATAGCAAAACGACACTCGCGTGTCAAAATATTGGATAACAATTGGAGCCTTTAGCGGGCACCCGTTTCGGCTTTATGCTTCAAAGCGGGGGGGTTCTATTCAGGTTCGTTTTCTGTTTTATTTCGAACAGCTCCCAGTCAGTAGGTCAGGTACTTTTCTTGTAAACGACTAATAAGTATATCGGGAGCGTGAAATTATTGCTTCACAAAGGAGAGATCTCATTCACATTTTTATTTTTTCAACAATTCGACTTACGTTAAACTTTAAATCAGTATTAAATAAAACTGAATCATACATACCATATTGACGAAGTATCTCAAGTAATTTTTAGAAAATCCATGTTGCAAGTACAGCATAATTAAATAAAATTTTGATTTTATTTTTGTATTATATTTTTATATTTATTTTACTTAATGATTTTGTTAAATATTTGAAAAATCTTCATGCAGATTTAAATTTCACCATGGAGATTGAAGAGAACAAAACTTTAAACTTTCTTAACATAACTGCAGACCATTTAAATAGTGACCAGATATCATACAATTTATATTAAATTATAATTATTATCTTATGATTCTTCACATTCCCTTAACCAAAAACTGGCCAAAATTAATTTCCTCATAATAGGGCTCTAAAATATCCACTTTCACAAGAAAACAAAACAAATAAACTTAACTGCATACAAAATCTTACGATAGAAAATAAATTTCCCCAAACATTATTAATAATCTTTTTTATAAAATATATATTCAATCTGATCATATATATGTCATACCTATAAAGGAAAACTTTATTTACAAACCTATCAAATATAATCATATCACTTGCTAATCTAGATTAATTTTTTTCAAATTATAACATCTCGTTGGCCAACTCTAATAATAATAATAATATATTAAATATTTTTTCCAACTATCATTTCAAACTTGACAATAAATTAAAAGAAACTGTAAATGTTTGAATTAGTAAATGTTTAACAATATAATTAATAATATTCAATCTTTATAATAGATTCAGCTGAATATGAGAGATATTTCTCGAAACATGTACTGAGTATATTTAATAAAAGCAAGGTTTGATGACAAAATTTTTATTCAATTATCCTAAGCAAAGTCAAAATGAAAAACATAAAAAAATTGGGAAACATGTTGAAAGAAACCAGATTATCAAGCACCTTTATGAAAGGAAAAATAAGCAACAAGAAATAATAAAACTAAAATATTAAATCCAGAAATAAGGAAATGTAAAAATTATACATGAAGCTGAACAAAAATATGAGACATACATAAATTGTAACTTCATTTAAGGTATTGCTGAATTCGTTGCATTCAATGTGAGAATGTTAGATTTAGAGACATAGATGATTATGGAAAATTAAAACTAAATTCTTTATCTGTTTCCAAATAAATCTCTATTAAATTTACTTTAATATTTTCGTTATTACATGATGATATCTCAATTCATTCTTAAGATATGACTTTTTAACATTTTTAATATTCACATGTTCAGCAATTTGAATGCTGCAATGTTGTGTTTAAAAAAATCTGACAGTTGTGCTTATGAAAAATAAGAAAAGAAATGATTTAAGGCACACTCAAAATATTGTTCATTCCTGATTCCAATTCATTCCTGAGATATGACATTTTAAATTTCTATTTAACGATACGCAACAGAGTTGGATTTAAAAAAATCGTAGTAATTATGATTATGGAAAACAAGAATTTATCTGTTTCCAAATAAATCTGCATTAAATTTGCTTTAATATGTTCGTTATTACATGATGATATCTCAATTCATTCTTGAGATATGACTTTTTAACATTTTTATTATTCACATGTTCAGTATTCAAATATGCAATGTTGTGTTTAAAAAAATCTGACAGTTGTGCTTATGAAAAATGAGAAATGATTTAAGGCACACTCAAAATAAACTAAATTCACATTAAAATGTAACAATTCATTCCTGAGATATGACATTTTAAATTTCTATTTAACGATACGCAACAGAGTTGGATTTAAAAAACCGTAGTAATTATAATTATGGGAAACAAGAATTTAACTGTTTCCAAATAAATCTACATTAAATTTGCTTTAATATGTTCGTTATTACATGATGATATCTCAATTCATTCTTGAGATATGACTTTTTAACATTTTTATTATTCACATGTTCTGTATTCAAATATGCAATGTTATGTTTAAAAAAATCTGACAGTTGTGCTTATGAAAAATAAGAAATGATTTAAGGCACACTCAAAATAAACTAAATTCACATTAAAATGTAACAATTCATTCCTGAGATATGACATTTTAAATTTCTATTTAACGATACGCAACAGAGTTGGATTTAAAAAATCGTAGTAATTATGATTATGGGAAACAAGAATTTATCTGTTTCCAAATAAATCTGCATTAAATTTGCTTTAATATGTTCGTTATTACATGATGATATCTCAATAAATTCTTGAGATATGACTTTTTAACATTTTTATTATTCACATGTTCAGTATTCAAATATGCAATGTTGTGTTTAAAAAAATCTGACAGTTGTGCTTATGAAAAATAAGAAATGATTTAAGGCACACTCAAAATAAACTAAATTCACATTAAAATGTAACAATTCATTCCTGAGATATGACATTTTAAATTTCTATTTAACGATACGCAACAGAGTTGGATTTAAAAAATCGTAGTAATTATGATTATGGGAAACAAGAATTTATCTGTTTCCAAATAAATCTGCATTAAATTTGCTTTAATATTTTCGTTATTACATTATGATATCTCAATTCATTCTTGAAATATGACTTTTTAACATTTTTATTATTCACATGTTCTGTATTCAAATATGCAATGTTTTGTTTAAAAAAATCTGACAGTTGTGCTTATGAAAAATAAGAAATGATTTAAAGCACACTTAAAATAAACTAAATTCACATTAAAATGTAACAATTCATTCCTGAGATATGACATTTTAAATTTCTATTTAACGATACGCAACAGAGTTGGATTTAAAAAATCGTAGTAATTATGATTATGGAAGACAACAATTTATCTGTTTCCAAATAAATCTGCATTAAATTTGCTTTAATATGTTCGTTATTACATGATGATATCTCAATTCATTCTTGAGATATGACTTTTTAACATTTTTATTATTCACATGTTCTGTATTCAAATATGCAATGTTGTGTTTAAAAAAATCTGACAGTTGTGCTTATGAAAAATAAGAAATGATTTAAGGCACACTCAAAATAAACTAAATTCACATTAAAATGTAACAATTCATTCCTGAGATATGACATTTTAAATTTCTATTTAACGATACGCAACAGAGTTGGATTTAAAAAATCGTAGTAATTATGATTATGGAAAACAAGAATTTAACTGTTTCCAAATAAATCTACATTAAATTTGCTTTAATATTTTCGTTATTACATTATGATATCTCAATTCATTCTTGAGATATGACTTTTTAACATTTTTATTATTCACATGTTCTGTATTCAAATATGCAATGTTGTGTTTAAAAAAATCTGACAGTTGTGCTTATGAAAAATAAGAAATGATTTAAGGCACACTCAAAATAAACTAAATTCACATTAAAATGTAACAATTCATTCCTGAGATATGACATTTTAAATTTCTACTTTTAAATAAATAACGATACGCAACAGAGTTGGATTTAAAAAATCGTAGTAATTATGATTATGGAAAACAAGAATTTATCTGTTTCCAAATAAATCTGCATTAAATTTGCTTTAATATTTTCGTTATTACATTATGATATCTCAATTCATTCTTGAAATATGACTTTTTAACATTTTTATTATTCACATGTTCTGTATTCAAATATGCAATGTTTTGTTTAAAAAAACCTGACAGTTGTGCTTATGAAAAATAAGAAATGATTTAAGGCACACTTAAAATAAACTAAATTCACATTAAAATGTAACAATTCATTCCTGAGATATGACATTTTAAATTTCTATTTAACGATACGCAACAGAGTTGGATTTAAAAAATCGTAGTAATTATGATTATGGAAAACAAGAATTTATCTGTTTCCAAATAAATCTGCATTAAATTTGCTTTAATATTTTCGTTATTACATTATGATATCTCAATTCATTCTTGAAATATGACTTTTTAACATTTTTATTATTCACATGTTCTGTATTCAAATATGCAATGTTTTGTTTAAAAAAACCTGACAGTTGTGCTTATGAAAAATAAGAAATGATTTAAGGCACACTTAAAATAAACTAAATTCACATTAAAATGTAACAATTCATTCCTGAGATATGACATTTTAAATTTCTATTTAACGATACGCAACAGAGTTGGATTTAAAAAATCGTAGTAATTATGATTATGGAAAACAAGAATTTATCTGTTTCCAAATAAATCTGCATTAAATTTGCTTTAATATTTTCGTTATTACATTATGATATCTCAATTCATTCTTGAAATATGACTTTTTAACATTTTTATTATTCACATGTTCTGTATTCAAATATGCAATGTTTTGTTTAAAAAAACCTGACAGTTGTGCTTATGAAAAATAAGAAATGATTTAAGGCACACTTAAAATAAACTAAATTCACATTAAAATGTAACAATTCTTTCCTGAGATATGACATTTTAAATTTCTACTTTTAAATAAATAACGATACGCAACAGAGTTGGATTTAAGAAACCGTAGTAATTATGATTATGGAAAACAAGAATTTAACTGTTTCCAAATAAATCTACATTAAATTTCCTTTAATATGTTCGTTATTACATGATGATATCTCAATTCATTCTTGAGATATGACTTTTTAACATTTTTATTATTCACATGTTCAGTATTCAAATATGCAATGTTGTGTTTAAAAAGATCTAACAGTTGTGCTTATGAAAAATAAGAAATGATTTAAGGCATACTCAAAATAAACTAAATTCACATTAAAATGTAACAATTCATTCCTGAGATATGACATTTTAAATTTCTATTTAACGATACGCAACAGAGTTGGATTTAAAAAATCGTAGTAATTATGATTATGGGAAACAAGAATTTATCTGTTTCCAAATAAATCTGCATTAAATTTGCTTTAATATGTTCGTTATTACATTATGATATCTCAATTCATTCTTGAGATTTGACTTTTTAACATTTTTATTATTCACATGTTCAGTATTCAAATATGCAATGTTGTGTTTAAAAAAATCTGACAGTTGTGCTTATGAAAAATAAGAAATGATTTAAGGCACACTCAAAATAAACTAAATTCACATTAAAATGTAACAATTCATTCCTGAGATATGACATTTTAAATTTCTGTTTAACGATACGCAACAGAGTTGGATTTAAAAAATCGTAGTAATTATGATTATGGAAAACAAGAATTTATCTGTTTCCAAATAAATCTGCATTAAATTTGCTTTAATATTTTCGTTATTACATTATGATATCTCAATTCATTCTTGAAATATGACTTTTTAACATTTTTATTATTCACATGTTCTGTATTCAAATATGCAATGTTGTGTTTAAAAAAACCTGACAGTTGTGCTTATGAAAAATAAGAAATGATTTAGGGCACACTCAAAATAAACTAAATTCACATTAAAATGTAAGAATTCATTCCTGAGATATGACATTTTAAATTTCTATTTAACGATACGCAACAGAGTTGGATTTAAAAAATCGTAGTAATTATGATTATGGAAAACAAGAATTTATCTGCTTCCAAATAAATCTGCATTAAATTTGTTTTAATATTTTCGTTATTACATTATGATATCTCAATTCATTCTTGAAATTTGACTTTTTAACATTTTTATTGTTATCATGTTCTGTATTCAAATATGCAATGTTTTGTTTAAAAAAATCTGCAGTTGTACTTATGAAAAATAAGAAATGATTTAAGGCACACTCAAAATAAACTAAATTCACATTAAAATGTAACAATTCATTCCTGAGATATGACATTTTAAATTTCTATTTCACGAAACGCAACAGAGTTGGATTTAAAAAATCGTAGTAATTATGATTATGGGAAACAAGAATTTATCTGTTTCCAAATAAATCTGCATTAAATTTGCTTTAATATGTTCGTTATTACATTATGATATCTCAATTCATTCTTGAGATTTGACTTTTTAACATTTTTATTATTCACATGTTCAGTATTCAAATATGCAATGTTGTGTTTAAAAAAATCTGACAGTTGTGCTTATGAAAAATAAGAAATGATTTAAGGCACACTCAAAATAAACTAAATTCACATTAAAATGTAACAATTCATTCCTGAGATATGACATTTTAAATTTCTATTTAACGATACGCAACAGAGTTGGATTTAAAAAATCGTAGTAATTATGATTATGGAAAACAAGAATTTATCTGTTACCAAATAAATCTGCATTAAATTTGCTTTAATATTTTCGTTATTACATTATGATATCTCAATTCATTCTTGAGATATGACTTTTTAACATTTTTATTATTCACATGTTCAGTATTCAAATATGCAATGTTGTGTTTAAAAAAACCTGACAGTTGTGCTTATGAAAAATAAGAAATGATTTAAGGCACACTCAAAATAAACTAAATTCACATTAAAATGTAACAATTCATTCCTGAGATATGACATTTTAAATTTCTATTTAACGATACGCAACAGAGTTGGATTTAAAAAATCGTAGTAATTATGATTATGGGAGACAAGAATTTATCTGTTTCCAAATAAATCTGCATTAAATTTGCTTTAATATGTTCGTTATTACATGATGATACCTCAATTCATTCTTGAGATATGACTTTTTAACATTTTTATTATTCACATGTTCAGTATTCAAATATGCAATGTTGTGTTTAAAAAAATCTGACAGTTGTGCTTATGAAAAATAAGAAATGATTTAAGGCACACTCAAAATAAACTAAATTCACATTAAAATGTAACAATTCATTCCTGAGATATAACATTTTAAATTTCTACTTTTAAATAAATAACGATACGCAACAGAGTTGGATTTAAAAAATCGTAGTAATTATGATTATGGGAGACAAGAATTTATCTGTTTCCAAATAAATCTGCATTAAATTTGCTTTAATATTTTCGTTATTACATGATGATATATCAATTCATTCTTGAGATATGACTTTTTAACATTGTTATTATTCACATGTTCAGTATTCAAATATGCAATGTTGTGTTTAAAAAAATCTGACAGTTGTGCTTATGAAAAATAAGAAATGATTTAAGGCACACTCAAAATAAACTAAATTCACATTAAAATGTAACAATTCATTCCTGAGATATGACATTTTAAATTTCTATTTAACGATACGCAACAGAGTTGGATTTAAAAAACCGTAGTAATTATGATTATGGAAAACAAGAATTTATCTGTTTCCAAATAAATCTACATTAAATTTGCTTTAATATTTTCGTTATTACATTATGATATCTCAATTCATTCTTGAAATATGACTTTTTAACATTTTTATTATTCACATGTTCTGTATTCAAATATGCAATGTTTTGTTTAAAAAAATCTGCAGTTGTACTTATGAAAAATAAGAAATGATTTAAGGCACACTCAAAATAAACTAAATTCACATTAAAATGTAACAATTCATTCCTGAGATATGACATTTTAAATTTCTATTTCACGAAACGCAACAGAGTTGGATTTAAAAAATCGTAGTAATTATGATTATGGGAAACAAGAATTTATCTGTTTCCAAATAAATCTGCATTAAATTTGCTTTAATATGTTCGTTATTACATTATGATATCTCAATTCATTCTTGAGATTTGACTTTTTAACATTTTTATTATTCACATGTTCAGTATTCAAATATGCAATGTTGTGTTTAAAAAAATCTGACAGTTGTGCTTATGAAAAATAAGAAATGATTTAAGGCACACTCAAAATAAACTAAATTCACATTAAAATGTAACAATTCATTCCTGAGATATGACATTTTAAATTTCTGTTTAACGATACGCAACAGAGTTGGATTTAAAAAATCGTAGTAATTATGATTATGGAAAACAAGAATTTATCTGTTACCAAATAAATCTGCATTAAATTTGCTTTAATATTTTCGTTATTACATTATGATATCTCAATTCATTCTTGAGATATGACTTTTTAACATTTTTATTATTCACATGTTCAGTATTCAAATATGCAATGTTGTGTTTAAAAAAATCTGACAGTTGTGCTTATGAAAAATAAGAAATGATTTAAGGCACACTCAAAATAAACTAAATTCACATTAAAATGTAACAATTCATTCCTGAGATATAACATTTTAAATTTCTACTTTTAAATAAATAACGATACGCAACAGAGTTGGATTTAAAAAATCGTAGTAATTATGATTATGGGAGACAAGAATTTATCTGTTTCCAAATAAATCTGCATTAAATTTGCTTTAATATTTTCGTTATTACATGATGATATATCAATTCATTCTTGAGATATGACTTTTTAACATTGTTATTATTCACATGTTCAGTATTCAAATATGCAATGTTGTGTTTAAAAAAATCTGACAGTTGTGCTTATGAAAAATAAGAAATGATTTAAGGCACACTCAAAATAAACTAAATTCACATTAAAATGTAACAATTCATTCCTGAGATATGACATTTTAAATTTCTATTTAACGATACGCAACAGAGTTGGATTTAAAAAACCGTAGTAATTATGATTATGGAAAACAAGAATTTATCTGTTTCCAAATAAATCTACATTAAATTTGCTTTAATATTTTCGTTATTACATTATGATATCTCAATTCATTCTTGAAATATGACTTTTTAACATTTTTATTATTCACATGTTCAGTATTCAAATATGCAATGTTGTGTTTAAAAAAATCTGACAGTTGTGCTTATGAAAAATAAGAAATGATTTAAGGCACACTCAAAATAAACTAAATTCACATTAAAATGTAACACTTCATTCCTGAGATATGACATTTTAAATTTCTATTTAACGATACGCAACAGAGTTGGATTTAAAAAATCGTAGTAATTATGATTATGGGAAACAAGAATTTATCTGTTTCCAAATAAATCTGCATTAAATTTGCTTTAATATGTTCGTTATTACATGATGATATCTCAATTTATTCTTGATATATTACTTCTTAACATTTTTATTATTCACATATTCAGTATTCAAATATGCAATGTTGTGTTTAAAAAAATCTGACAGTTGTGCTTATGAAAAATAAGAAATGATTTAAGGCACACTCAAAATAAACTAAATTCACATTAAAATGTAACACTTCATTCCTGAGATATGACATTTTAAATTTCTATTTAACGATACGCAACAGAGTTGGATTTAAAAAATCGTAGTAATTATGATTATGGGAAACAAGAATTTATCTGTTTCCAAATAAATCTGCATTAAATTTGCTTTAATATGTTCGTTATTACATGATGATATCTCAATTTATTCTTGATATATTACTTCTTAACATTTTTATTATTCACATATTCAGTATTCAAATATGCAATGTTGTGTTTAAAAAAATCTGACAGTTGTGCTTATGAAAAATAAGAAATGATTTAAGGCACACTCAAAATAAACTAAATTCACATTAAAATGTAACAATTCATTAATGAGATATGACATTTTAAATCTCTATTTAACGATACGCAACAGAGTTGGATTTAAAAAATCGTAGTAATTATGATTATGGAAAACAAGAATTTATCTGTTTCCAAATAAATCTTCATTAAATTTGCTTTATTAAGGTCGTTATTACATGATGATACCTCAATTCCTTCTTGAGATATGATTTTTAAAGTTTTTGTTATTCACAAGTTCAGTATTCAAATATGCAGTGTTGCGCTTAAAAAATTTGACAATGGTGTTAATAAGAAATGATTTAAGGCACATTTAAAATTAACTAAATTTACTTTAAAATGCTTATGGTTTTATCAATATTTCTCAATTCATTCTTGAGGCATGATGTTTCAAATTTCTATTTTTAAATAAGTAACAATACAACTCGCAGAGTTCGATTTAAGAAATTATAGCAACAGTGATTACTAAAAACAAGAATTTATCTCTTTCGCAGCAAATCTCCATTAAATTTGCTTTAATATGGTCCTTATTATTTGAAGATATCTCAATCCGTTGTTGAGATATAATTTTTTAAAATTTATATTATTCACATGATCAGTATTCAAATATGCAGTGTTGAGCTTAAAAAGATCTGACAATTGTGCTTATGAAAAATAAAAAAACATTTAAGGCACAGTTAAACTTGATTAAATTTAAGATAAACCGAATATGGTCGTAATACATTACTGTTGCTACTTGAATATAGATGGTATTATTGCATTTGACCGAGATCAATCAATTGATAGTCAATTGACCGGTCAACTGACCAGTCATTTATCTATGGCATACCCCAGTTGTGATAAAAGGAAATGAAAGGTTTTATCAAAGTTTTTGTCATGAATCTATAATGAAGGTTATCATCAGAAGTTGTCATTATATACTGGTCAAGTTATCAAGAATTTTACTTAAAATTTGAAACAACGTTGGAATTTAGCCAATCTTGAAACTGTGTTAAAATCCCTGTACAAAAAATTTTCTTCTCTATAACAAATCTTTTCTTCATTCTGTTCATTTTTGGAAAACAGTTTAAAATCATCTGAAATTCATGGGAACTCTCAATGAAGGTTCTCTGTCTTTTATTAACATCGCAAACCCTAGAAGCATTGTGAAAGTGTGATTTATATAATCTCATATTTATACAGAGTGCCTCATGTAACTGGTTCATTAGAAACTTTTTTCGTGGAGGCATGAAATTTTGGTGTCATGGGTTGTTCATTCCGATCAAGTCTACAATTCAGATAAAAGTGGATTGTTCTGAAAAGTTTTACCAAATAATACATAGGTTAGAGTTACCATTATGCCTCCTAGAAATTCTAATGGTACACATAAACTTAAACTTTTATTAATATTGAAGACGAGATCATCTAGGGCATTTAAAAATGCTAATCTCCCACTCTTATACAAAAACCAAAACAAAGCATGGCTAACTAAAGAAATATTCATTTAAAGTACTAGTTTTTACAAGAATCAATTTTCATTAGCCCTATGTCATTTTTGATCACGATCAAGAGATGGTCTGATACAAACACTTTTTTACCACCTAATTACACACCTCTGCTTCAGCTTATGGACCGGAATGAGATCCAAATGATAAAGACTAATTACAAAAAGGATATCCTGGTCAATGCTGATTTACCAGAAGATGATGTCGCTAAAACTAAAAAATATGAATTTAAAAGATGCCATATTCATAGTGACTAAGGCTTTGAACAGTGTACCTGAGAGAATAATACAATCATCTTGGAAGAAGTTGTAGCCATCATTAAATAACAATGAAGTAGAAGTTGAATGGGATTGAGAAGACGAGCTCTCAATGGTAGGGTTGAAAGGTATGTTAAAAAGTCAAAAGAGAAAGTCAAAATTCACAGAGGATGATATAGACAAGCAATTAACCAATGACTGATGATGAATTAATAAAATCAGTCATGACTCAAACAGTAGTAATGTAGAATAGGTTACCTCTAAGTAAACGTTGTGAAATCTGAGGGTGTAATAAAGACAATTAATTTCTTTGGGCCAAAGGCAACAAACAATCCACAGATATTCTGCTCACACTGAGGAAATTGACAGAAAATCTACTCCATAAAATCTATTGTTGTAAAAGTTAGTAAACAATTGACAAATTCATTGTATCATATTGTAATAATGATCAGTATTGACCATTATTTTGCTTGTTTTCTCTTATAGTAAAACAAAATTCTTGGTAATATACAGTAGTCCGGCACATTCGTTAATCCGTCAGTGTTAATAACTTTGTGATGCCAGATTATCAAGTTTATAGTGTACTACAATCCTGATGGGTTAGCAACAATATCACTTTTCCACTCAAGATCAAAAATTTCATTGGTTGATGAATTATTTCCTATTCTTGATGATATGGTTTAACAATGTAGTAAGTTTTATATCAAATTCATTTGTATTGCTTCGCGATATATTCCAAGGTGGGATGACCCACAAATTTTAAAGGGTTATCAGGACTATTCAAAGTGAAAAAAAAAAATGGTCCTTCAATAAGGGAGATGAGAAAGACCTTTATGATAAAAGCAAAAAAAAACAAAAAGAAATTGAAGCTGGGAAGTTAACAAAATCATTGGCATTGAAGTCAATGATTTTAGTCAAATAGAGGAGGATTATAAGAAAACCTTCTGACTGTTATAGCAAAAACTGTATCCAAAGCCGCAGAAGGAATGTCTGAAAGAAAAATGTCTAATTGAAAAATCTGAATGCTTCGTTTTAGCCATTAAGGTAATCCTAGCCTTAAGGTAAACCTTAGATATAGTCTTACTTGACATCTTACTTGAGTAAAGACATACTGTGTCTATTGATGATTTTTACTCTAACCCTGAGTCTGGTGTAAAATAAAATTTTAACAAAATATATAAGAATAACATTTTCGCACACCTAATGTGAAATCTCACCCTGGACAGTCTTGTAAAACAGCTCTCAGCTGAAAAATTCAAAGTCTGCGCTTATGCTGACCATCTAGCCTGTGATCAAATTCAGGCTGGATTGAGAATAATCGAACGTTGGTGTCGAAACAATTCTCTATCGGTTAACCTGAATAAGACAGAAATGGTGCTCTTCACAAGGAAAAGAAGGGTGGGTACACTTAAAGTACTCTGGCTATGCAAAGTTCCCTTGCGCTTTGCCAGTAAAGTGAAGTATCTGGGGTTAGTCCTGGATAAAACGCTGTTTGGAGACCGCACATCGAAAATAAGATAAATAACCCATATATTACGTTCGAAACTCCTGGGCTTAGCACCAAAAATATCCCTGTGGGACACTGCTGTGATACGTCCAATGTTTACTTATGCCGTCGTAAATTAGTTGCCAACAGTTAGAAATAAAACGATTGTTTTGCAACTACAAGACTCTACGTTACAGACTCGATGATAAGCACACCAAAAGCAGCAATGGAGAATGTACTATGCCTTCCTGCTCTCAATTATAACGTTTAAGAGGTGGTAATAGCGACAATGATCCGACTGCAAGCGGCTAACGATAAATGGTTATATATAAATAGGGAACAAATCATACCAGACGAAACGGTCTTCCATTTATGAGTGGACGGATCTCGAAGGAAAATAGGATGTGGTGCCAATTTCGGTTTATTCCATTGAATCAGCAATAGAAGTTTCTAAACCGCTGGGAATGTATCCCACTGCGCTCCAAGCGGAGCTGGTGACCATTTCTCTAGCAGTTGAAGAAATTTCCAAGAAAAGAATTATAATATATTCTGATTGCAGACAAGGCTTGGCTCGGGCGGTATCGCTATTCATCCTCGTTGCTTGAAGATTGCCGTAATAATTTTTGTGAGGCTGCCGTTAGCAATGAAATTACGATCTGCTGGACAAGGGGTCATTCGGGAAATAAGCTTCATGACATAGCGGACAAATTAGCGAGGAAAACTGCAAGTAAACCACCAGAAGAATTCATCGCTCAACAGTAAGGTCTTTAATAGAGCATCAAAAAGAAAAAAATATATAAAAGACTTCTAAATTGCTAAGACAGGACACCAGGATGTCGCCAAATTAAGGAGGTTGTGGTGTATTTAGACCTCAAACCAGTTGTTTATGAGGCTGTCCAGGAAGAACCTACGTTTGGTGATAGCTCTAATCATTAGACACTGACATCTACTTCTAGACTAAAAAAGTAATTATATTATATAAATATAAAATTTCAAACATTCTTAATCATTTTCAATGCTGTTGATTCTTCATTGAAATTGTATATCAATAATTTATGTGGATTCGGTTGGTTTCAAACTTTAATAGCCATTCAGTGCTTGATTGGTGTAAATTCTTCCAGAACTAAAAGTATTACTAATATTAGACCTGCCCTAGCTTTAGTATTAACACTAGACTTAGAACTAAATCTTCCAGAAGTAATATCAAGTTTTCTGGATGTATCCTATCTTTTAAAAGCAGTGTTAAGTATTTTGAAAATAGTATCATATGTTCTGAAAGAATTTCAAATATTTCAGATGTAACGTCAAGTTTTTTGAAAGTATTTTAAATCTTCTAGAGACAGTATTAGATTTACTGAAAGAAATATCTAGTCTTTTAGTAGCAATATCAAAACTTCTGGCAGCAATGTCTAGTGTTTTAGAAGCAGTATCAAGTCGTTTGGCAGTATTCCAAATCTTCTATTGGTAATATCAAGTTTTTTGAAAATATTTCAAATTTTCTAAAAGCAGCTTAAGCCTTTTGAAAGCAATATCCAGTCTTTTAAAAGTAGTATCAAAACTTAAGTAAAAGTGGCCAAAGGTGGCCAATATGATAGTATCTAGCAGTGTGGATCCCAATTCGTAAGACAATTTTCTATTTTCTTTCTAAGTTTTGATATCCAACATTCTTGTTTAAGGATGTCAATAATTTTCTTTAAATTTAAGTATCCATTGTTATAGTGACATTTCTTGATGATATAAGGTTCTTGCTACCATCAATAATCAGTAACTCTTTATCTTTAATCTGCAAGTAAACCACCAGAAGAATTCATCGCCCAACAGTAAGGTCTTTAATAGAGCATCAAAAAGAAAAAAATATATAAAAGACTTCTAAATTGCTAAGACAGGACACCAGGATGTCGCCAAATTAAGGAGGTTGTGGTGTACTTAGACCTCAAACCAGTTGTTTATGAGGTTGTCCAGGAAGAACCTACGTTTGATGATAGCTCTAATCACTAGACACTGAGATCTACAGAACATGGGAATAAGTGACACCAATATTTATTTATTTTTTATATTAGATGATTCATATTTTCATTTTTTATTTATTTTTTTATCATTTTTGTAAAAATGAAATTCTAGACTAAAAAAGTATATACTTTTATACGAACAAAACCATACTTGAATATCACAATTCGTGTTTGAGATAGCATGCTTTAATCTCAACCTAAATTTGTAACAAGCCATAAAATTTTAAACATTCTTAATCATTTTCAATGCTGTTGATTCTTCTTTTAAATTGTATATCAATAATTTATGTGGATTCGGTTGGTTTCAAACCTTAATAGCCATTCAGTGCTTGATTGGTGTAAATTCTTCCAGAACTAAAAGTATTACTAATATTAGACCTGCCCCAGTTTTAGTATTAACATTAGACTTAGAACTAAGACAATATTAAGTCTTTTGGAAGTCTTTCAAATCTTCTAGAAGTAATATTAAGTTTTCTTTAAGTATCCTATCTTTTAAAAGCAGTGTTAAGTATTTTGAAAATAGTATCATATGTTTTGAAAGAATTTCAAATCTTTCAGATGTAACGTTAAGTTTTTTGAAAGTATTTTAAATCTTCTAGAGACAGTATTAGATTTACTGAAAAAATATCTAGTCTTTTAGTAGCAATATCAAAACTTCTGGCAGCAATGTCTAGTGTTTTAGAAGCAGTATCAAGTCGTTTGGAAGTATTCCAAATCTTCTAGGGGTAATATCATGCTTTTGAAAATTTTTCAAATTTTCTAAAAACAGCATTAAGCCTTCTGGAAGCAATATCCAGTCTTTTAGAAGTAGTATCAAGACTTCCTGAAGCAATATATAGTCTTCTAGAAGCAGTATCGAGTCGTTTGGAATCTGTAGTTTATTCAATACTTCACAAATAAAAAAGTAATTTAATAAAAGATAAATTTTGAGGCAAAGTTGAAGTTTTGCTTAGCAAAAAATGTACAAAGAAAGCACAATGTGTGCCGTATTTCTTTGACAATTCTGCTAACGTCATAGGTCAAAGAGGTAACATGATTTTACCATATAAGATGCCGGTAGTGAACATTAACAATACTTTTTTTCTTGAAAGTAAATTTATAGGCTAAAATGATTCATTTTTACGTAATTCGTGAAGATAAACAAAATTCATCTTCAGATGTTCAAATTACCAAATATGCGTTTTCAATATAATCACAGCTCTAATTATGACAGTTATATTTTGTATAAAATCTGTATTGTTTCTGAGATTACCAATAAAGATTTATTATTGATGGATGTGGGTATTTTGTTTTATCTTTTGTTACTTTTCGGAATATTATTTGTAAGCGGATAATAAGAATGATTATCATTTTTTGAAAATTTTGTAATTTATTTTAATTATTATTTCCACTTTATAATTTAGTTATTAATTTTTAATTTCTTAATGTTGTAAACGAAATCTATTTAGTTATCTTTTTTTACCCTGCCTGTATCCCGAATAATGTATTAAATAAATTGTAATAAAATCAAATAAATGAAGCAATAAAAAAAATCAAAGGGAAATTGTTGACGTTGATAATATCTATATCGTTTAAAACAGACGCCGTTAAAAAAACGTATAAATTACAAAAGCGATAATAAAACGACATCGCGCTACTAAAACGGTTTCAAGCGTTCGAATTTAGATAGGTCGAGTGGCCGCTTTGTAGATGGGGAAAACGTCCCTGTGCCCGAAACGACCAAAGAACGACAGCCAATTCAAAAAAATAAATAACCTACACTCTCTCCATAGGCGTTTAACGCATCGGCACAAATAAAAATCCAATTTAGCTAAACGGGACCCGCTCTCTGTGACACGCCGCTGCTTTCCCTCCATAAAGTCATAATACGGCGACGCATTCGAAAACATCCCCGTAAATAAGGCGGATAAAATCGGGTTTGCTCTCTTTCTCTGGTTACGTTCCTGCCACATACACATACACAACACTCTCACTTTCATCGTACTCTTCCCCCTCGTTTACTCTCTCGAAGTCTATTAGCTCGACACACCCCATGTTTAGACTCGCTTTTAAATTGACGTATAATTTGTCAATAAAAAAAGTACATACTGTATAGGGTTGGGGATACTTACTTTTATAGTCGACGATTTCCTGTCGAGATTGAGTGGGCCTAATTTTATTTTTGTTTATTGATGATATTATTGCTAACAGAATTATATTCGATTGCAACACAATGATGAATGAATGTAAACTAAATCTTAAGGTTGGACTGACTATGATTTTGGCTGACTTTGCCAATCATTCCGACCGAAGTTCAACACTTTCAACAGTATCTATGACGGTAAAAATATACTTCTAGTTCTTGTTAGTAGAAAATAAATGAGCAAGGTGGTCAATATGATAGTATCCATGTTATACAATTCGTAAGACAATTTTCTATTTTCTTTCTAAGTTTTGATATCCAACATTCTTGTTTAAGGATGTCAATAATTTTCTTTAAATTTAAGTATCCATTGTTATCGTGACATTTCTTGATGATATCTCTTGACTATAAGGTTTTTACTACCATCAATAATCAGTAACACTTTATCTTTAATAGCATAGTTTTATTAGCTTATCATCTGATTTTTGAACATTCTCAATTCGATTTTTTGTACCTTTAATGGAAGTTAACATCACTGGGTAGCGACTGAGAGCTTCATACGTTGTCTTGGTTGATGAAAAATTATATATCGAAATTCGTCCAGCTAAAGTGTCCATCTTGCAACTCTAGTACATAGCTCTTTTTCTGTAATGTTTTAGTAAATGTTGAATACCTGTAATAATTTCAAAGTCAATGTCCAATAGATAAACTTTAAAGTTATATATATAAGTTATTTAAAGTTAAACCTTTTAACGCCTTTAATGATAGTCAATACTTCTAAATCGTAACTAAAAGCTTTCGTCGAGTGGGTGTAGTCTTCCGACTCGTATAATAAACAGAATGTAACTTTTGATTATCTTCATATTCCTACATTAATATTGCACCAAACTCAAATTTTGAGGCATATGGTCTTCAATTTTTTAAAGGCCTCCTTCTGAATCATTGTGAAACAAAACACCTAATTCTCTTTCATCAAATCGCTTAACGGCTTGGCTATCAGTAAAAGAATTAACATTTTTCCAATTAATCCATGATCTTCAGCAACTTTTAATACACTTTTCATCTTTCCAAAGCCTGCATCTAATTTTTAGCCAAAATTATAATATCATCCATGTATGTCAGAATCATTTCATCCCTTACTCTCTGAAAGTATTGTTACTAGTTCTTTGATTTTTGCAATCAAATTTATTTACATTTCAGTCGTTACACGATCTTCCGGTCGATATTTGTCCATCTATCTTCTAACCTCTCCTCTTAACATCAACAGCCATATCCATAATTTTAAATTTTTCAATTTTAAATCAATACCAGAAGTATTTTGAGAGTAAATCATCGCCCAAGAATAATGTGTAACTGATAACGTTTTCAGGTACAATGAGTATTGAGGTATCGGTGTTCCGCTAAACTTATTTGAATCAGTCTTCATCTTAATCTTTTTGTTCATTATTTCATAGAATTGTAACTTACTTTTGAATTCTTTAATAATTCTTCCGCCATAAAGAACTGCCATAAGAAATAGCATCAATAACATATTCCATTAGTACATCATCATCTACTTTTCCTGTACCAGTCAGTGCCTTCATTTTTAAAAAAACTCTTGTATGGTTTCATTTTTTATTTAAGAACATTTCCTGTAAAGTAACACTACCAATCTTTTTGGAACACTCACCCTTCAAAGGTTTTTTCAATTTGTGCCATGAAGTTATTCTCCTCTCACTTTTGATAAACAATGTTGCTAAACCAGTTAATGATTTCTTAGCATATAAAAACATTTGCTGATCAATTCATTCCATTATTATGACCATTTCTTCAAAATCTACTATCCAAACAGTCACCGCCACTTCATCTTCACCAGCAGATGTATTTAAAGAATCTTCTACATCACGGAAGGACAAGGTAAATGTCACATTCATTGAATGTCTAACAATTCAATCACTGATGTTTTTCTCATCATCAGTGTTATCTTCTGTGTCTACGTCACTTTCACTACTTGATTCTTCATTTTCTTCATATAATTTATTTAGCTTCCTTGTTATCTTCATTACCTGTATCGGTTTTATGGGTTCTTGGTCGTCATCTTGCGTGCTATCTGTATTTTTTTCTTTGGTATATTGTTTGCAGCGTTATACTAAATGCCAACTAATCGATGCTTTTATTGTTTAATCGCCTATTAATCGCCGACTAATCGCAGACCAAAAACTGGCCGAATAATCGACTCTTCCGACTAGTCGCTGATTAATCTTTACAACCTTACTAAATATCTATCATATCCTACATCCAGCATATCTATGTAACCATTGTAGTTTTGTTACAATTCAATTTTGTTTGACAATATAATCATTATCGTTTATTATCATAAAATGTGGGCTTCTTAGTTGACTTGACCACCTTACTTCTACAATTTTAAGAAGTCGTTCGAAGTATCAAATCCATCACGATTACGTGTAGTTTGTTAGAAGATCTGTAAGTAATATTTAGTCTAACCCAAAGAGCTTTGGATTTTCATCAAATCTAAAAGGTGTGCGGATGTCATTCAATCTACGATATCATGGAATAGAACTGTTGTTGGTGAGGGAATCGGACTATGCTCATTGTTCATTATTTTGTCTTTCTTCGTTTATGTGGATTCTTCCAAAGTTAAGCATAATGTGAATAGTATGGAAACGAATGCAACTGGTTTGAGTAAGGTGCAGTTTGATAAGGTTGAGGTTGAAGAAGTCCTAATGGATATCAGGGCTGACAGCGTTGATCTTACTCATTGTCTCATCCATTAACTATTTTAAGGCGTCTTTGAGTATAGGCTTTAAGTATGGGTTTTCCTTCAGTGTGGAAGTGGGCTTTTATTCATCCCATTTTTAAGTCTGGGGGCCGTGGTGATATATCTAATTACCGCCCCATATCAATTTTGCCAGCATTTGGAAAAGTGTTTGAGAAAGTTGTAGAGCTGTCTCATAAACTGTCAATTTTACCGAAAAAAGGTTCAGGTAAAAGTTTAATCATATGAAGGGGAAAAATATTGTATATCGTTAACATTGCAGTTCTGAGGCGATATCTGTATCTTCTGTTAAATACAGTGTGTAATAAAGTATCTAACCAATTCGATGTAAATTTGGGGATGTTCTTAGAAAAATAGGCCTAATGATCTATTTCTTGAGTTAAAATTGAAATGCACAGGTGTCCTAAAATTTCAATATTATCCTTAAGTTGACATTTTTAAATAGGAACCACCTTTTTTTTCGTTTTAGTTGTAGACATAAACATTCCATAGTTTTTAATTTAACACTAACTTTTCTTTCAAAGCTAGTGTAAATTTTGCACAGGCTGAATGTAATACAAATATTGGACATTAAGTAAGTCCAAGTCTTTGGGAAGCTTTTCTGGTGCTTTTGGAAGGTATATCTCTGTCTTTATTTGTGGCAAAGACGTGGACTTCCTCTATGTCGAATAAATCTAAATTCGTTTTACATTTATTTCATATCTCGTGTGTAAATAAACCGTGGTGTGTACATTTCAAACTTAGTAAAAATATACTACTAGTTAATACCTTATTTTTAAGGATGTGGCTATTTATACATACGGTATGTATACGGTATGTATACGCAATTGGCTATTTACACATACAATATGTATATTTCATTAGCTATTTAATTAACTTGAAAACTAACTTTAATAAATGAAATTGTAATTGTGTAGTTATTACCACAATATTAAACGAAATAATAACGTATACAGTCAGTAAATAGCCAATTACATATACAGGATCGCTGCAATAACGCGTCAGGCATCCATAGCTCCTATACCAATTAAGTTAGGAATTTCTTTCAAACGCGGATTTGTACTATATATATGAGTATAAAAAAGTGTGATGACACACAATGAATTTTTCATTTTAATGGAACACCATATATTTTTTTGCATAGTTTGATTAACTGCCTTAAATACTAGAAAAGAAAAGTAAAAAAATTAATTAAAGAAATTTTTAAAGAATAATTAAAGAATTGTATCTCAAGAACTAATTGAGATGTCGCATTGAAATAAGAGATAATTTGAAGCATATTAAGGTAATTATTTAATGTGTCTAAGATTGTTTCTCCAAACCTTTAAATCTCCAATTCGTATCTCAAGAACTAATTAAGATATCACTATAAGATACTACTAATTAAGCTATTTAATATGCTTGATCCTTTCTTCAAATCTTTGAATATCCGAATTATGATTTTTTTATTAAAACTGCAAAAACATAATCATATATGTTTGATAAAAATTAAGAAATTTTCAAAGAATCCTATCTCAATAACTAATTGAGATATCGCTCTAAAATAAAGAGTAATTCAAAGCAAATTTTGTTGTTATTTAAGGAACCTAAGATCTTTGCTTCAAATATTTAAATCTCCGAGTTATGATTTTTTGATTAAAACTCTGCAAAATTTAATTATATGTGTTTAATAAAAATCAAGAAATTTTCAAACAATCGTACCTCAAGAACTAATTGAGATATCGCTCTGAAATAAAGGGCAGCTTGAAGCAAATTTTGTTGCTATTTAACGTGCTTAAGATCGTTTTTCCAAATCATTAAATCTTTGAATTATGATTTTTCGATTAAAGCTTTGCAAAAACGTAATTATATATATTTGTGAAAAATCAAAAAATTTTCAAAAATTCGTATCTCAAGAACTAATTTGAATATCGCTCTGAAATAAAGAGCAACTTGAAGCAAATTTTGTTGCTATTTAACGTGCT
The DNA here is from genome assembly GCA_036711965.1 of Onthophagus sagittarius. Lineage (NCBI taxonomy): Eukaryota > Metazoa > Arthropoda > Insecta > Coleoptera > Scarabaeidae > Onthophagus > Onthophagus sagittarius. Next base: position 12,165,328 of record JASERS010000002.1, on the reverse strand, counting down.
TAAGATCGTTTTTCCAAATCATTAAATTTATGAGTTATGATTTTTTGATTTATACGTATATTTGAAAACAAAATGTGTAGTTATAGCATTTCAGACAGCTAATCAGAATATGTAAAAAATATATAGGGTGTTCCATTTATTTAAGAAAATACACATTGTGTCGTCACGCTTTTTGGACCACGCGACAATATGCGACAATATTTTTCAAAAATACGTTCGTGTATATAATACAAGCGTGCATTTGAAAAAAATTCTTAACTTAATTGCTATAGGAGCTATAATTGGTATTTATACAATCATACAGTATGTCTAAACAGCCAATTGTGTACACATACTGTATGTACAAATAGCCAATTGCGTATACATGCAGTATGTGTAAATAGCCACATCCTATTTTTAATCTTACCTAACGCCCTCTTAACATCCATATTACTTATGGTTTTTGTGATGGAAATGAGCAAGTGGCATCTAGAGAATACGCTAAAAGGTTTTCTAACAGAAGATATAATAACAGAAATAATCAAAACAACAGAAATGAAAAAGCAATCAAATCTTTTTGACCATGATACCACATGGAGCAGTCGAATAGCTGCTAGGCGACTTCAAGCTCAAAATATACGAATTTAAAAAAGTACAATTTTGCGAACTTTAAAGAAGGGCCAAAGAAAACCATATCGTTTTAACCTGTACAAAGCTTAAAACCTGAAGATGGTCCTAAACAGCTAACTTTCTGTAGGTGATTTATGGATTGGACGAAAATTTTTATCATTCCACCAATCTTTGAACACATTTAACGGAGATCTAATTTACTTCCCATGTGCTACATTTTTTATGGCAAATACTTCTTGATCAATATACGTATCTAACTCTTTTCCATGTTCGTAACTCAAAACTCTGCATTTTTAATACCACGTTGTTCCAAACAGTAGTTTCGTAGTTAGGTGGTTAACAAACACTCCCCCAGATCTCTTACCACTTATTCTGGGTCAACTACTTGTAGTGGTGTTTTTTTTTATACGTCTGGAGAAATATGGACACCACTAATATTAAAAGTAAGGGGTGATCACAGTCACCGTTTAAAATCGTAGTGATTAAAATAAAATCGTAATAATATGATAAAATCATGGTAACAACGGCCACTTAAAAGCTGATAAATTATATCTGGTGATAGCCCAGATGAAATGAAAGCCAATTGATCACCAATTTTCTTAGAGGAGCAACATTTCCAAAACACTTCCTACATTTTATGGTTTGATAATTCAGCAACCGTGATCGTTATTCACTTAACGTGGAGATCAAGAGTAAACAGCACCGATTTAGAGTACATATATCGTAGACTTCGTAGTAGAATCAGAAATAACTAACATTTAAATGATTTCCAAAAGAATTTTAATCAGTCAAAGTAATTTGAAACACTTAACATTCAATTTAATGATAGATATAATTAAAAAATAAACGTTTGAAAGGCTCGAATCCCAAGTTGATATTCGAAATGTACAAACATATCCCGCGGCATTCATTCACGTCTTAAAAAAGCAATAACACACTCAATTAGCACCACTTAACAGTCTTCGAGACAAAAAAAGATCCACCGCGGCTGTTACTCTCAAAAAAAAGAAGAAAGCTATAGGAATCTTTATATATCTCTCTCGTCTTTTTAAACTTCTCTTTAAAATGTTAAAGTGTCCCGTAATCGGCGGTGTCAAAAAAACTAGATCACAAGCCACCGAAAAGCACATCTTGTTACGGACCAAAACCTCCATCGTCGACGATTACCTCTTAAGAAAGTATTTAAGCGAACGAATTAAACGTAACTGGGTGACAATTTATTGGTTTTTAATTAGATTTATAACGCGGGTCGGACAGGAATACGTCCGCACTTTATATTTTTAAATGCCTAGTTGAGATTTGAAGAGGGAAATCGAAGGAACTACTAAGGCGCAGATTATTTTTAAAGTGTTTTTAAGTGGTCTAAGTCGTCGAATAGGAAATAGTCGTCGGGTTTCGGATGGCGCCAGTTAAGTTTTTACTACTGACGGATGTTCCTTTTTAAAATTCGATTCTCTTGTACTACCGTGTGTACGTGTACACGGAAGCGGCTGTATACTCAACACACAAAAAAAAGTCTTCATTTGCAAAGGGAAGGCTAATTTTCTATAAGTAGTATGAAGTAGTTGGAATGAAACGTTTAAAAGGTCTTTTATGACAAGGGTTAGATTTTTAAGTGTGTCCGTTTTACACTTTTTAAAGACACTCTTTAAAAGTGCAAGTTTTCTCATAAATTACATTTTCTTATTTATAGTTCAAATTCTCTTTAGTATATAATTTTTTATTCAATTCATTCATTCAAATTAACCCCGTCATAAATTTATAGAATCAATTTTGATACATATGACTATGAAGTACCCACCCTATTAACTAACCCGTTTACTAACTTACTGTCATTAACATGTCATTTTAGAATAATTACTGAAATTAAATCATCTGCTTTAAGTGTAAACGAATTCAATATTGGCTTCATTCGACCCTACTGTCCGCATATAGTTCAATTTCTAACAAATATTGCTAACTGCTGTCTTCAGTTATTTTCCAAAGATATAGAAAATTGTGAAATCATACCTTTGCTCAAAATGGAAGATCTGGATAGACTCAGGAACTTGCGACCTATTAGCATATTGTCGGTATTGTGGAAAAGTGCATAATACCGGAAAAGTACTCAGATCTCTTAAAAATTACTAACGGTCTTACTTGACTATTGCAAAACCTTTGATAGGGTTAATCATAAAATGATATTAGCCATAATCTGATAGACTGTAGTTGGTCAAGCTAGATGATCGCTGTTCGCAGTTGTTGGCAATCACATCTGACATGCCTCAATGATTGATCTTAGCTGCTTCAGTATTCTCTTGATATTCTTCACAATTCCCCAAGCAAGTCAAATACTATTTCCTGTATATGTACGTACGATACACAGCTCTACATAAGATTCGCGAAATATGATATAGATGCCGCTCAATGTCGATCTGGAAGCAATTTATTAAGCTGTCTTTAACCCTGAATTCACACAATATAGGGTCCTAATCATTAGACGATCAAGGCCTCACTGAAATAATGCCTCATCAACGACTAAAAGGTGAAGTAGTAAGTTTTGAGGACGTATTGAGGGTGGTTGAGATTAATCTACATCATAGCAGGCCAACATCTGCCATCCTTTTTCGTCACTTGAACATAATGAGTGACGTGATAGTACTGATCCAAGAACCTTGGATTTTCAAATCCCGTACTAGGCTCTTTTTTCCAAAGGTCTAAAACGTAACCATAAACGGTGATGGCCCAGCTCAAATGGCGAAACTAACTGCACAACGAATGCAACCAAAACAAGGCGTAAACAGCAACGAAAACACGTAACGGCAAAAATCAACTATCAAGAAAAAGAAAAGAGTGGAGGAGGTACCAACCCAACAACAAGGAGTAAGCAAAAGAAGATGTCACGAAAGGTTGAACAAGACCGGGAAATTACAGTCAACTTTCGTACATCTGTACGAAAGTTGACAGAATTAGAACGTAGAATTAGAACTACGTCAACTCTGTTATGGTAAACTGCCTCTTCTAGGAGATCCATGGCGCCCCTCTCCTATTACAATGAGTTGCATTGATTTCATTTTTTATATTTATCTGAGAGACCACAGAGGGTTAAACCGATTTTGATTTTGTTGTTAAAAACTGTTAAAACTTTCTGCTTTGGGCGTATGGTCTTAAATCTCCTATTCCAGGAGGTTCTTCGCCTATTTTACCAACTTTTACCTTCAAGGCCTCTATAATCTCTTCTCTAGTTGTTATCACCTCCATACCTTTGATATTAAGATAAATCCTTCTGTTATCTTCAAATAGTCATCTCATTGTTACCTTCTGTTCTCTATCATCACTAAGTATTTTTTCTATTGTTTTTGTTAAATTTATCTCATTTTGTTGTTGTTAACATCTTTGCCATCTCTTGTCTTTTTTATGCCCTCTATTGCTTCTATCTCCCTTTTGCCTTCCATCGCCTTTTTAATATTTATCACTGATTCTTCAAATGATTTATTATTGGTCTCAACTATAAGAACGTAGGTCCTCCTTCTTAAAGATGTAGAAACGACGTTTATGATAGGAAGGTTCACAACAAATGATGTGAGAGTTCTTGAAGTCGAAAACATGGCCTGTAGTGATATGATGTACCAGTCTGGAGAGACTAACTGGTTTGAATTGCGAATGATCAAAGAATCAAGGAAGGGTATCAAGTTATCTTCTTCCTTTTCCAACATAAATTGGATATGGTGGCTAAAAACATTGAAAGTGTCCAAGATGTCATATAAACGGTCCGATGGTATTGTACAGATGGGAAAATAACGTTCTGTCTCTTAATCTATCTACTCAAACATCAACTAACTTTTTCCCTTCTCTCTCTTTGAATTCTTTGTCATGATTTGGCCTCAGATATTCAACTGTTTTTCCAAAAATCTTTCTTGTTCTTCTTTCATTTTCATGATATGGTAAATCAACCCTTTTACAATCTCCCACTTTTACTTGCTTTGCAGCATAACCTTTATCATGTTATCCGGGTTCAACATGACCTCCCACTACTCATTACACTCTCGTCTAATTTGCTCAAAAGGTTTACAAATAAAAATTCTGTGCTCCGGTATATCCTCCAGCTCACAAAATCAACATATCTAATTCTTGAGTTAGGAAGAAAAGTCTGAAATCTGGTCAGAGATGAGAGTTCTAAGGCTCATTTGATTGTTTCTAAGCTTTGTTAATCATGTTATTATAACCTGATGGCAGTTCCAATTGATTATTACTTCAAATAAGCTCAATTATTACTAGTTATAACAAAATATTTATAAACATCAAGACCAATAAAGGTGTTATTACTATTAATTATGACGTATAATGTGACTATTATCGTTGCTCATAAATTTTGGGCATTAAAAACTCTTTATTGAATATATTATTTAATATTTAGCACTGTCAGTTAGTTATTTGTCAATAAACCGACCATTCCTACTACATATATTTTGGAAAATAATTTAGCAAACAAGATTTATGTTAAGCTCCGCACAAAATGTTCGTAGAACTTGCATGAAGTCACTTCACTTCAATTTTGGAATGTATGAAGACGAAATTATGATGATATAGATAAAGCTAAGAATCCATCTTGACGACTGCTGATTTTGTGCTGTGAGTGTGCAAGATATAAAATTGATATAAAAAGAGCGTTTTGATTTACCCATATGTACAATTTGCTAAGCTAATATTCGTCAGTATCTGGTACATACCAATTCTTACTGCCTTATCAATTGTTATGATGTTGAAATATTACAACTATTATAATAAAATTCGAAAAAAACCTTACTTTGGTAATTTTTTAAGCTCAAATTAGTTGTGGAATACTAATTATTGTGGAATACTGGAATGAAGGGTGGGTATTTGTATTTGTAGCCAGTCTACAATGGCGCTTCTGACGGGCTGATTGTAAGATAATCCAGATAAAATAAACGAATTTTTCCTTGGTCTATACAACCCAACCCCATGGTACATTCAACTTAAGTAGCAGTAATCTATCCAACTTAATCCCCTCTCCCAGAATCTGATTTCAGATTCTTTCGTCTCCAACTCGCTACATCCTCTTAACATGTTCTAGATTTTCCCAATCTTTTTTACACAGCCGACATCACTCCTCATTTATCGCGGTATCTAGGCATCCGATTTTTCTTTTCGCCACTCCTTTGCTTTACAATGTACTTTGGAAACCCCTCCGTCATTATGTCCGAAGTGCAAAACCCTTTTTCATCTGTGTCCTTCCCTCCTATCTTTCAGATATCTTTCCTCTTATCAGATCATTAGACAAGGAAAACAGCATGGATAAGAAAACGTTTGCTGAACATAGAATAGAGCACGATGTCTTGGCATTATTTCCTTATAGAATGAAAATAATGTGCACTGGACGTCCTACTAGGTCTTCATACATAAATAAAACCATTTTTATACGAATTTCTAAAAGAAAGCAACATTTAAGAAGAAAAGTCAAAAGCTTGCCGAAGTACTTTAACGCATGACCGCTCACACATTCAATTTTGCTAGATCAGCTGTGTTTTGGGTAAGCTTTTTGTACGAGGTCGAGGAAATAGGTGATACATCCGGTCAGGAATTATTAACTCAACCCTATATATGTTTGCTTACTATTTATTGCCAGAACAGAGTCTGGCCATCAGCTTCTTTCTTTGTTCACTCTTCCTTCACAAAGTATTTTGGAAGGAAGAGACCTATCTTTATCAGTTGCCTTTCCCAAATAATTAACAATACCATATATGATCTTTGACTCTAATCGTAGCTTCTCTTCCGCAGTTTCTTCTTCTCATTAGGACCAAGAATTTCGAAAAAATTGTGAAATCATACCTTTGACTAAAATGAAAGATCTGGATAAACTCAGGAACTTGCGACCTATTAGCATATTGTCGGTATTGTGGAAAAGTGCATAATACCGGAAAAGTACTCAGATCTCTTAAAAATTACTAACGGTCTTACTTGACTATTGCAAAACCTTTGATAGGGTTAATCATAAAATGATATTAGTCATAGTCTGATAGACTGTAGTTGGTCAAGCTAGATGATCGCTGTTCGCAGTTGTTGGCAATCACATCTGACATGCCTCAATGATCGATCTTAGCTGCTTCAGTATGCTTGATATTCTTCACAATTCCCCAAGCAAGTCAAATACTATTTCCTGTATATGTACGTACGATACACAGCTCTACATAAGATTCGCGAAAAATGATATAGATGCCGCTCAATATCGATCTGGAAGCAATTTATTAAGCTGTCTTTAACCCTGAATTCACACAATATAGGGTCCTAATCATTAGACGATCAAGGCCTCACTGAAATAATGCCTCATCAACGACTAAAAGATGAAGTAGTAAGTTTTGAGGACGTATTGAGGGTGGTTGAGATCAATCTACATCATAGCAGGCCAACATCTGCCATCCTTTTTCGTCACTTGAACATAATGAGTGACGTGATAGTACTGATCCAAGAACCTTGGATTTTCAAATCCCGTATTAGGCTCTTTTTTCCAAAGGTCTAAAACGTAACCATAAACGGTGATGGCCCAGCTCAAATGGCGAAACTAACTGCACAACGAATACAACCAAAACAAGGCGTAAACAGCAACGAAAACACGTAACGGCAAAAAGGACTACATCAACTATCAAGAAAAAGAAAAGAGTGGAGGAGGTTCCAACCCAACAACAAGGAATAAGCAAAAGAAGATGTTACGAAAGGTTGAACAAGACCGGGAAATTACAGTCAACTTTCGTACATCTGTACGAAAGTTGACAGAATTAGAACGTAGAATTAGAACTACGTCAACTCTGTTATGGTAAACTGCCTCTTCTAGGAGATCCATGGCGCCCCTCTCCTATTACAATTTAGTTGCATTGATTTCATTTTTTATATTTATCTGAACCGTCGGGGGTGGTTTCTGTGGTTTTTTCTGTGGTTCTCCCTCTTCTTCAACAATTTTACTATTTTCGCTCTTTTTTCTATGCCACAGAGGGTTAAACCGATTTTGATTTTGTTGTTAAAAACTGTTAAAACTTTCTGCTTTGGGCGTATGGTCTTAAATCTCCTATTCCAGGAGGTTCTTCGCCTATTTTACCAACTTCTACCTTCAAGGCCTCTATAATCTCTTCTCTAGTTGTTATCACCTCCATACCTTTCATATTAAGACAAATCCTTCTGTTATCTTCAAATAGTCATCTCATTGTTACCTTCAGTTCTCTATCATCACTAAGTATTTTTTCTATTGTTTTAGTTAAATTTATCTCTTTTTGTTGTTATTAACATCTTTGCCATCTCTTGTCTTTCTTATGCCCTCTATTGCTTCTATCTCTCTTTTGCCTTCCATCGCCTTTTTAATATTTATCACTGATTCTTCAAATGATTTATTATTGGTCTCCACTATAAGAACGTAGGTCTTCCTTCTTAAGGATGTAGAACATTTCCAAGAAACGACGTTTATGGTTGGAAGGTTCACAACAAATGATGTGAGAGTTCTTGAAATCGAAAACATGGCCTGTAGTGATATGATGTACCAGTCTAGAGAGACTAACTGGTTTGAATTGCAAATGATAAAAGAATCAAGGAAGGGTATCAAGTTATCTTCTTGGATTGGATATGGTGGCTAAAAACATTGAAAGTGTCCAAGATGTCATATAAACGGTCCGATGGTATTGTACAGATGGGAAAATAACGTTCTGTCTCTTAATCTATCTACTCAAACATCAACTAACTTTTTCCCTTCTCTCTCTTTGAATTCTTTGTCATGATTTGGCCTCAGATATTCAACTGTTTTTCCAAAAATCTTTCTTGTTCTTCTTTCATTTTCATGATATGGTAAATCAACCCTTTTACAATCTCCCACTTTTACTTGCTTTGCAGCATAACCTTTATCATGTTATCCGGGTTCAACATGACCTCCCACTACTCATTACACTCTCGTCTAATTTGCTCAAAAGGTTTACAAATAAAAATTCTGTGCTCCGGTATATCCTCCAGCTCACAAAATCAACATATCTAATTCTTGAGTTAGGAAGAAAAGTCTGAAATCTGGTCAGAGATGAGAGTTCTAAGGCTCATTTGATTGTTTCTAAGCTTTGTTAATCATGTTATTATAACCTGATGGCAGTTCCAATTGATTATTACTTCAAATAAGCTCAATTATTACTTGTTATAACAAAATATTTAGAAACATAAAGACTAATAAAGGTGTTATTACTATTAATTATGACGTATAATGTGACTATTATCGTTGCTCATAAATTTTGGGCATTAAAAACTCTTTATTGAATATATTATTTAATATGTAGCAGTGTTAGTTAGTTATTTGTCAATAAACCGACCATTCCTGCTACATATATTTTGGAAAATAATTTAGCAAACAAGATTTATGTTAAGCTCCGCACAAAATGTTTGTAAAACTTGCATGAAGTCACTTCACTTCAATTTTGGAATGTATGAAGACGAAATCATGATGATATAGATAAAGCTAAGAATCCATCTTGATGACTGCTGATTTTGTGCTGTGAGTGTGCAAGAAATAAAATTGATATAAAAAGAGCGTTTTGATTTACCCATACGTACAATTTTCTAAGCTAATATTCGTCAGTATCTGGTACATACTAATTTTTACTGCCTTATCAACTGTTATGATGTTGAAATATTACGACTATTATAATAAAATTCGAAAAAAAACCTTACTTTGGTAATTTGTTAAGCTCAAATTAGTTGTGGAATACTAATTATTGTGGAATACTGGAATGAAGGGTGGGTATTTGTATTTGTAGCCAGTCTACAATGGCGCTTCTGACGGGCTGATTGTAAGATAATCCAGATAAAATAAACGAATTTTTCCTTGGTCTATGCAACCCAACCCCATGGTACATTCAACTTAAGTAGCAGTAATCTATCCAACTTAATCCCCTCTCCCAGAATCTGATTTCAGATCCTTTCGTCTCCAACTCGCTACATCCTCTTAACATGTTCTAGATTTTCCCAATCTTTTTTACACAGCCGACATCACTCCTCATTTATCGCGGTATCTAGACATCAGATTTTTCTTTTCGCCACTCCTTTGCTTTACAATGTACTTTGGAAACCCCTCCGTCATTATGTCCGAAGTGCATAACCCTTTTTCATCTGTGTCCTTCCCTCCTATCTTTGGACATCCGTATTCCTATCGCTTACTTCCTTTCAATAACCAATAATACAACCCAACTCAACTTAAACCATTCTATCAGATCATTAGACAAAGAAAACAGCATGGATAAGGCATTATTTCCTTATAGAATGAAAATAATGTGCACTGGACGTCCTACTAGGTCTTCATACATAAATAAAACCATTTTTATACGAATTTCTAAAAGAAAGCAACATTTAAGAAGAAAAGTCAAAAGCTTGCCTAAGTACTAACACATTCAATTTTGCTAGATCAGCTGTTTTTTGGGTAAGCTTTTTGTACGAGGTCGAGGAAATAGGTGATACATCCGGTCAGGAATTATTAACTCAACCCTATATATATTTGCTTACTATTTATTGCCAGAACAGAGTCTGGCCATCAGCTTCTTTCTTTGTTCACTCTTCCTTCACAAAGTATTTTGGAAGGAAGAGACCTATCTTTATCAGTTGCCTTTCCCAAATAATTAACAATACCATATATGATCTTTGACTCTAATCGTAGCTTCTCTTCCGCAGTTTCTTCTTCTCATTAGGACCAAGAATTTCCCTGCCACTAACTATGATTGCAAGATCGTTAGGGAAACTGATCATTTTACATCCTTGTTGTCTCGTTTTTGTTTTAGTATTTGATCGAAAAAGGCATTCCACAATGAGACCCGTAATGTGATAGAAGTAATAGAGATAATAGATGTATAATAGATATAAATAATGGGAATACCAAAAGCTGCTATTAAGTCGATCCAACAGAGGATCCAGATTTAGATGCCTTTGATTTGCCTTAAATTCACTTTAGAAATGTAGAGATTAATATAGGATAAATAATAATAATAGGAATAATATTACTTTCAATAACATCGAAGTCACTGATGTAGAGGATATTAGTGAAGACATATTAAACCTTTGCATGAACGTTTGCAAAGAAGATGATGTTTTCCCTTCGCAAGGAAGACAACAATTGCTATTCCGTTCCCTAAAGTAAGCAACCCACAACCAATCGGAACGTTAGATCAATAATTATATTACTGGTACTATTAAAGATATTGAGCAGGTTTATATACAAAGAGTTATATGTGATTTTAGAAGGAATTGATTTCATGCCATGTTATCAATCAGTCGAGTTTTAGGAAGAGATGTAGCTTCTGCACAGCTTTAAAATGACAGTGACTAAAATGACACTCTTAGTGCTACAGATGGAGGAAATATCACAATTCTTGTGATTCCAGATGTTTAATGCTTCCAGAAGACTTGATACAGCTTTTAGAAGCTCGCAAAATTGCTGGCAAAAAATGTTTTCATCGCGTTAAGTACTACTGGACAAATTGCAAAATCTTGACGTAAGTACATACGTAAGTACATACTGTTAATTAGAGATTGTGGCTATCCATGTTCACCGTGTTATGTTTCCATTTTCGTTGGTCTTCTGTATTGCAATAAGGAATGTCCTATCTATTAAGAGTATAGTTCAATACTTTAAAAAAATATCTTTCGGAGTTAGAGAGAACAACATTCAGAGTTCAATGTGGGGTCCCTACATAGCTCAAGATGAGATGCAATCGAAGTCCTTTTTGTAATCCATATATCCCAGGTATTAATATGCTTGCTCATTTGGTTGGCATTCGTCCCGATGGTTATCTCCACTGATTTTATTTGTTAAAAATTTGTGCAGGTTTGATATAAAAGGTGCGTTTTATCGGACAATTTTAAGATGGATGGTTCAGTACGTTCTATTCAACACGCTTCCAAAAAATATAACTGGTCCATTTGTTAATAAAAGAGCAGGATAACAGAAATTAGACAATTAAACTGATTATTTGTGATATAAATTTTATCTCATCTAAATTTAATATCATGTAACATGAGTTACATGATATTGATGAAAAGAAATTTGTTTAGTAATGCTTTAATTCATTCTATAATTTTAAGTATAAATAGATAATTGGAGTTAATTCGATCTACTTTTATCCCAAGAACCTGTGATAGAGCAATATACATGTTTTTAAGAAACAGTCTATATAAAATAATCGATATGACTCAACAACCTTGAATTTTATATCTCCTATCCTAAAAATCTAAAAATACATAATGTAAATAAACATGTTTAGTTTCGCTCGAGAGTTCGCACGACATTGTTGAGTTCCACAAAGAATAACTAAATAATTTAAAAAATGATTGAATATTTTGACGCTTTTGTTGCCGTTTTAACAATATGGTGTGTTTTAAAATACTGGAGATGGCGAAATGACGTTTATTTACCTTTGAGTAAACTTTCTGGTCCAAAAATATATCCATTCATTGGAAATTTATACATATTTATCGGAGTTAGACGATCAGGTAATTTCATTTATTTTTATCTAAACGATAATTCTCTTATTATATAAATCGCTTATAAATCTAAAGAAATGAAACTATTTTTTAAATAGTTTTTATAAAAAATATAAATTGTTTGAGAGATGTATACATTATATTCTAAGACCCAATTTCAACTCTTAGCCAATGGAAGTGCTTAAAACATCAGTAATCATGGTAATTATCCCATCGATAGTTTATCAGGAACTTGATAAAAGTGTGCCTAAAAGATTTCTTACATGTTTACTATATTTGAATTGTAAAGTTTTTTCTATTTCTTTTCCTACTTTCCTACAATTAGGATATCCATTTTTCGGGACTAAAAATGTTTTCGGGATTCTGCACTAAATTTCTATTTTCAGAAGGTTTCAGAAACCTGAAATTCTTCTAGGAGGCTTGATACTACCTCCACAAGACCTGGAATGTTTCAAGAAGGTTTCAAACTGTTTCTAGAAGACTTGGTACTACTTTTAGAAGACTTGCTACTGCTTCCGGAAGACTCAATATTGCTTCCAGAACATTTGATACTACTTCTTGAAGACTTGATATTGCTTTCACAAGACATGAAATGCTTCTCTTCAGACTTAAATTGTTTCTAGAATATTTGATACTGCTCCTGGAATATGTGATACTGCTTCTAAAAGACTTTTTATTGCGTCCAGAGGACTTCAAATGGTTTTATAAGACTTGATACTGTTTCTAGAAGATGCTTCTAGAAGACTTAAAATGCACCCATCCCGAATTGTTAATGGTTTATCTGGATTGAACATATCATTTTCAACTAATAAACTAATTCTTCAAATAACATCTGCTGCGTTTTTGGATTGCACGTAAAATATTTTGATTTTTACCTGGGATAAATACCGAATCTGGACACCCTAACTTCAAGCTTGATGCATTGCAATGAACTTTGTGCTATAACTTTATATATTTCCTTTTTATTCTTGAAGTTTTAGTATTAGATGACTAACAGCATAGGAATGCCATTCCTCCGATTGATATTTGTATTAAGTCATCATTAATGCAAAATGAAAGTTCTTCTTCAATTAATAAATTAACCACATCTATATCTCGCAATCTTAGAATACAAAGCTAAGAATTTCAGCAAAATGGAATAGGACGTTCTGTAGTCTCTGGATTCTTAGTTAACTCCAAGAGACATATTGGTGTTTATTGCCATTTGGAATGCCTTTTCCTCTTTCGTTTTTAAACACACATCGGAAACGTCATACCTCATTATCAGAATGCGGCGATTTTAGCGTACACGTTCCCTACCATCAGAAAAAACTTATGCGACACAAAGAGAAAGCCTCAGGCGCCTGCTAATTATATTGTCTGGTGCAAGGTATCTTCATTTCCAGGTATCTCTTGGATTTCTATTATTTTCATTTATGGATAACTGCTCTTTTGTGATTAGGTAGCTTGATTTGAGGCTCATCTTTATCGCCCTCTGGGAAAAGTGTGCTTTATTGTTATCATCAAAGTAGTTCTTATCATCATGTACATATTTGCAAATCTAAATGGTCTTGTTATTGTTGTTTACCAATTTCTAATAAACTATTGTAATATATATTTTCTACATTTTCAACTGAATACGCTTTATGCAGTTTAAAGTAGAGTTGCAAGAGAGTTGCCTTTCATGGATACGACCATATAATCATTAGGTCCTGATCTCGATGTATGAGGACCTAAAAACATTTTTTTTTGATTTTCAACAGTGATACTAAAATCTTCCGTCTTCGGACACCCTGCATATGTTTAAATGTCGGTTATTGTGGTCTATTTTTCGATGGAAATTTTTGATTTCTTTTGAGATGTGATTATTACGAATGTGTTGTTTATTACGATAAATACTGAACTTCCCTATCTTAACATAAATTTAAATTTAATAGGTGCCGAGCACTAATAGTTCCAGAAGTCTTGATATTGCTTCTACAAGACTTTATCCTGCTTTCAAAAGAAGGGGATACTGTTTCTAAATGACTTGATGCTACTTTCAATACATTAAAATGCTTCCACAAGAATTTAATTGCTTCTAGAAGGCTTGATACTGCTTCTAGAAAACTTAAAGTGCTGCCAGAAGACTTAACCTGCTACCGGAAGGCTCGATACTACCTTTCGAAGACTTGATATTGCCCCTAGAAAATTTAATACTGCTTCCAGAAAACTTGATATGCTTCTGGAACACTTGATGTTTCCAGAAGACGTATATTGCTTTAGAAGTCTTAAAGTGCTTCTAGCAAATTTGATATTGCTTCCAGAAGATTTGACATGCTTCTAAGAATAATAATTTATTGTTTCCCAAAGTATTACAATTTTACAACACCACTACAATAATGCCGCAATCATTGCAATAACTCCCACATCCATCTTCTTCCCTCCGCCCTCTCTTTCAATACCCTCCACCAATCTATCTCCTCCTCCCTTAATTCATTAGACTCCACCAGGAGATGCTGTACGAACCCACACCCTTTCCGCATCCTCCATCCAATATCTGTTGGCCCTTTCGTCATTCCCACACCTGAACCTGGTAACCAGCCTCTTCCCCTCCTGACACCCCATCCTCATCAGGAAGTTTGGTAGCTCCTCCAATATCACCTCGTAATAATTCAAATTATACCTATTTTCCCTTATCGCTGTCTTTTTCTCTTGCATGTTCAATTCCGTCTGTCATCCGATCACCCTTTTTGTTGATCCCAACCTTCTATAGTACTCTTCTCTTTCTTGGTGCCCATAATGCAAATTTCCTGCTTCAATCTGTCTGCGGTACTTACAAGATCTTACAATAACCTCTAGCTTAAATTCTTTAGTCAAAATGCACCGCTCGCTTACCCGCCCATAATCCTATTTGCCCTCGTAGCCATTGTAATATGTCCTCCCTCCCTGTTGTTCTCCTTAAATCTATACACCAAGTATTTGTACTCCCGCACTTCCGAAATTACGTTACCCTTCCATTTTCGTCTTATCCACGTTCACTCCTAAATTCTTCCTTCCAAAATATCCTTCTAACGACCGTATCATTGGCATCATTATTTTCATTTCACCCGTGTCCCTCGCAATTATCACCAAGTCATTAGCCTATATCAGTACTTTCCTCCTGCTGATTACCACACCACCCAACTGCCCCCTGCCAATCTGTCTTCTATGTCTGCAGTGCTTAAAGCAAAAAAAGAGACGAAGCGGACATCTCTGCATCAAACCCCTCGTCTATCAAAACCGCTCGCTTAATCATCTTTTTATTCTTGCAACCGTCTTCGCGTATACCTCTAGCAGAGCGTTTATCATTCTCCCCGATATCCCCTTTCCCTCCATCTCCTCCCATAGCTTCTCTCTATCTTATCGAACGCCCTTTCGATCCAGATCACTATCCACCAGGTGTTTCACTATATATACATTGTCTATAGCTCCCATTCCCTTTCTAAACCGGTAGGATACTGCTAGGACCATCTGGTAGGAGCTCTCTTTTCTCAGTTTCTTAGCCTTGCAAGGTGCCTTGCAAGTAGCACCTGCACGTATATCTTGTACGACGTAGTTAATAAGTTTATACCTCTATAGCTCTTCGCTTTACCTTATCTTTCCTTTTTGTACAAGTGACTTATTGTTGCCGTTCTCCACTCCTCCGGAAACCCTGCTCCCTTCCATATCCTGTTTATCGGTATTCACAAACTCTTCCTCACTTCTATCGTTGCCTACATCCAAGCCTCGTTCTAGACCCCATCTTCTCCGGGTGCCTTTCCCTTTTCTAATCCCGCCAATACCTTCTTCCCCTCCTCCTGTGTTATATCATCTTCTCCCTGGTCCCCTTTTAACTCCTCTCCTCGCCTTTGATCATTTCCCTACAGTAATCCCATAAAGTACTCTCTTCACTTCTTCATGGATATCGAACCAGTAATCTCCTCTCTCCCCCTTTTCATCTTATTTATGTATTTCCAGACATCTCCCTCCTGTCTCGCCGACCTAATTTCGTCCGCCTTCCTCTCTTCAAGTTCTTTCTTTTTTCTTTTGCAAGTATACCTCCTTGTTATACCTCCTTCTTGCTTCCTTATGTTGAACTGACCCCACCGCATTTGACATGCTTCTAGAAAACTTAATATTGCAGCCAGAAGACTTAATACTGCTACTAGAAGATTTGATCTGCTTCGAGAAGATCTGATACTGATATTAGGAGACTTCATCTCCATGATCCGCAAGACTTGTCTCCTAACTGCTATTAGGAGACTTGATCTTCTATAAGACTTAATACTTCCACTAGGCGACTTGATCTGTTTACACAAGACTTGATATTGCTTCTAGAAGATTTGAAATACTTTCAAAAGTCTTCACATGTAACTTTAATTTAATAATTCCCACTGTTGAAAACTGGATGTTGGAAAGGTAGGTTTATGGTATTATTTTTATTTACGTCCTCAAGTTTTTTTATCTCTTAAACTGTTCAATCTATCTCGTTTTCTGTTCCAAATGTTACTGAGTTCATCTCTTAGACTTTATCTGCCACTAGGAGATTTTGCTTACAAAGGATTTGATATTGCTTCTAGAAAACTTGAAATGCTCCTGAAGTCTTGATATGCTTTTAGGTCATCACATATTGAACATCTATAGAAGAAACTTAATGGCACGATCTTCTACATTCGTAGAATACGTAGTATTAGTACCTTCGAAGCTGCTAAACTTACCTATTACACCAACTTCCATAGCTTAATCTCAGAAAGAGAATTTGTACTTCAGAAACGAGCGATACGGGCATTGCTCAAGCTGGGAAGCAGAGATAGTTGCAGAAGTTACTTTGCTCAGTATAAAATACTTACCTTACCTTCAATATATATATTCAATTGTATAAAGAATATTCAGCAGAAATTATACCTTCTGCCAAAAAACTGTGATTCCCATAACTATCACACTAGAAACAAGGAGGAACTGCGCATTCCCACACATCGTTTGTCTAAAACCCAAAATAATGCCACCTATTGGGGCATTAAATTCTACAACCATCTACCTAAGTCGGTACAAGATTTACCCTCCGCAAAAATGAGAAACGGTGTAAAGAACTACCTTGGTCAAAACGCCTTCTATACAATTCAAGAATATTTGGAGAAAACCTTTTGTGTAGAATAATATCTTTAATTTCGTTATGATACAATTTATTATAAAACTTTGATTTGTTTATTTTTTTTTTAAAGTCACATGTAGAAGGTTTTGTTTTGCAATAAACTTATTATTATTATTATTAGGACACTTGATATAGCTCCCAGAATACTTAAGTGCTTACAAAAAGCTTCATATTGCTTCTAGAAGACTTGAACTTGATAGTGCTTGTAAAATTGCTGGCAAAAAATGTTTTCATCGCATTAAGTAGTAATGGACAAATTGCAAAATCTTGACGTAAGTGGTCACAGACGATTAATTAGAGACTTTTTCATAAGACATTTCTATTGCAAAAGGCAAGAAACTGAATAAAATATGATTTTGCCTTCAAAATATCTCATATTGTTGACCAAATACAAAATCTCCATGTCAGAAGTTGAAAAACTGCATAAAATGAATTACTTCTTGTAAAATTGTAAACACTGCTGGATGAAAACATTTCCATTGCACAAGCTAGATACATAGTCATATCTTCACTCTTTTTTTTTGAGAACTATCACTCGTTGTTCGCTACAATTTTTTTTTATAATATGGTCTGCTTCCCGAGTATTACCGTTAAGAGCTTATAAAATAACGAAATATCCCAAATTCCCATATTGTGGTATTTTTTGATATCTGTAGATATGAAAAAGTACAAGAGAGGAATATTGCTGTATGTGTATACCTTACCTATATGTGCGTATAACAATGATATTCGACAAAAATTTTGGTATTTTTCTTGATATCTAGATCTGGAACAAAAGTACAAGAGAACAATATTGTTAGTAGTGGTGTGCAATACAGCATGAAATGTATCGATATTCGATACAGTTATTGTATCGATATATATCAATATACCGAAAATATACATATATCGATATTGCACCGGTACTCATGTCAATCGCAGAAGTCTAGATACTATTAGCAGAAAATTAGATACTGATAATTGAAGACTATACATTTTCTACAGAACATGCTGCTATTAAAAGTTGGAATATTGCTACTTAAACGATAAATACTTCAGAAAGAACTGTGGATATTGCTTATAGATGATTATAACTACTGGCGGAAGTCTAGAAATTGCTAAAAAAGTCTAGACACTGTTAGCAGAAAATTATATACTGATAATTGAAGACTATATTTGTTCTACAGAACATGCTGCTATTAAAAGTTTGAATATTGCTACTTAAACGATAAATACTTCAGAAAGAACTGTGGATATTGCTTATAGATGATTATAACCAATGGCAGAAGTCTAGAAATTGCTAAAAAAGTCTAGACA
Organism: Onthophagus sagittarius; assembly: GCA_036711965.1. Classification (NCBI taxonomy): domain Eukaryota; kingdom Metazoa; phylum Arthropoda; class Insecta; order Coleoptera; family Scarabaeidae; genus Onthophagus; species Onthophagus sagittarius. The sequence goes on along the minus strand of JASERS010000002.1, from coordinate 12,146,802 downwards.
CTGTTAGCAGAAAATTAGATACTAATAATTGAAGATTATATATGTTCTACAGAACATGCTGCTATTAAAAGTTTGAATATTGCTACTTAAACGATAAATACTTCAGAAAGAACTGTGGATATTGCTTATAGATGATTATAACTACTGGCGGAAGTCTAGAAATTGCTAAAAAAGTCTAGACATTGTTAGCAGAAAATTAGATACTGATAATTGAAGACTATATTTGTTCTACAGAACATGCTGCTATTAAAAGTTTGAATATTGCTACTTAAACGATAAATACTTCAGAAAGAACTGTGGATATTGCTTATAGATGATTATAACTACTGGCAGAAGTCTAGAAATTGCTAAGAAAGTCTAGACACTGTTAGCAGAAAATTAGATACTGATAATTGAAGACTATATATATTCTACAGAACATGCTGCTATTAAAAGTTTGAATATTGCTACTTAAACGATAAATACTTCAGAAAGAACTGTGGATATTGCTTATAGACGATTATTACCACTGGCAGAAGTCTAGAAATAACTAAAAAAGTCTAGACACTGTTAGCAGAAAATTAGATACTGATAATTGAAGATTATATATGTTCTACAGAGCATGCTGCTATTAAAAGTTTGAATATTGCTACTTAAACGATAAATACTTCAGAAAGAGCTGTGGATATTGGCTATAGATGATTATAACTACTGGCAGCAGTCTAGAAATTACTAAAAACGTCTAGACACTGTTAGCAGAAAATTAGATACTAATAATTGAAGATTATATATGTTCTACAGAACATGCTGCTATTAAAAGTTTGAATATTGCTACTTAAACGATAAATACTTCAGAAAGAACTGTGGATATTGCTTATAGATGATTATAACTACTGGCGGAAGTCTAGAAATTGCTAAAAAAGTCTAGACACTGTTTGCAGAAAATTAGATACTGATAATTGAAGACTATATTTGTTCTACAGAACATGCTGCTATTAAAAGTTTGAATATTGCTACTTAAACGATAAATACTTCAGAAAGAGCTGTGGATATTGGCTATAGATGATTATAATCACTGGCAGAAATCTAGAAATTACTAACAAAGTCTAGACACTATTAGCAGAAAATTAGATACTAATAATTGAAGACTATATATATTCTACACAACATGCTGCTATTAAAAGTTTGAATATTGCTACTTAAATGATAAATACTTCAGAAAAAACTGTGGATATTGCTTATAGATGATTATAACAACTGGGAGAAGTCTAGAAATTGCTAAAAAAGTCTAGACACTGTTAGCAGAAAATTAGATACTGATAATTGAAGACTATACATTTTCTACAGAACATGCTGCTATTAAAAGTTTGAATATTGCTACTTAAACGATAAATACTTCAGAAAGAACTGTGGATATTGCTTATAGATGATTATAACTACTGGCGGAAGTCTAGAAATTGCAAAAAAAGTCTAGACACTGTTAGCAGAAAATTAGATACTGATAATTGAAGACTATACATTTTCTACAGAACATGCTGCTATTAAAAGTTTGAATATTGCTACTTAAACGATAAATACTTCAGAAAGAACTGTGGATATTGCTTATAGATGATTATAACTACTGGCGGAAGTCTAGAAATTGCTAAAAAAGTCTAGACACTGTTAGCAGAAAATTAGATACTGATAATTGAAGACTATATATGTTCCACAGAACATGCTGCTATTAAAAGTTTGAATATTACTACTTAAACGATAATTATTTCAGAAAGAACTGTGGATAATGCTTATAGATTATTATAACTACTGGCAGAAGTCTAGAAATTACTAAAAAGTCTAGACACTGTGAGCAGAAAATTAGATACTAATAATTGAAGACTATATATATATATTCTACAGAACATGCTGCTATTAAAAGTTTGAATATTGCTACTTAAACGATAAATACTTCAGAAAGAACTGTGGATATTGCTTATAGATGATTATAACCACTGGCAGAAATCTAGAAAATACTAAAAAAGTCTAGACACCATTAGCAGAAAATTAAATACTAATAATTGAAGACTATATATATTCTACAGAACATGCTGCTATTAAAAGTTTGAATATTGCTACTTAAACGATAAATACTTCAGAAAGAACTGTGGATATTGCTTATAGATGATTATAACTACTGGCGGAAGTCTAGAAATTGCTAAAAATGTCTAGACACTGTTTGCAGAAAATTAGATACTGATAATTGAAGACTATATTTGTTCTACAGAACATGCTGCTATTAAAAGTTTGAATATTGCTACTTAAACGATAAATACTTCAGAAAAAACTGTGGATATTGCTTATAGATGATTATAACTACTGGCAGAAGTCTAGAAATTGCTAAAAAAGTCTAGACACTGTTAGCAGAAAATTAGATACTAATAATTGAAGATTATATATGTTCTACAGAACATGCTGCTATTAAAAGTTTGAATATTGCTACTTAAACGATAAGTACTTCAGAAAGAACTGTGGATATTGCTTATAGATGATTATAAACACTGGCAGAAATCTAGAAATTGCTAAGAAAGTCTAGATACTGTTAGCAGAAAATTAGATACTAATAATTGAAGACTATATATATTCTACAGAACATGCTGCTATTAAAAGTTTGAATATTGCTACTTAAACGATAAACACTTCGGAAAGAACTGTGGATATTGCTTATAGATGATTATAACTACTGGCAGAAGTCTAGAAATTGCTAAGAAAGTCTAGACACTGTTAGCAGAAATTTAGATACTAATAATTGAAGACTATATATATTCTACAGAACATGCTGCTATTAAAAGTTTGAATATTGCTACTTAAACGATAAACACTTCAGAAAGAACTGTGGATATTGCATATAGATGATTATAACTACTGGCAGAAGTCTAGAAATTGCAAAGAAAGTCTAGACACTGTTAGCAGAAAATTAGATACTGATAATTGAAGACTATATATTTTCTACAGAACATGCTGCTATTAAAAGTTTGAATATTGCTACTTAAACGATAAATACTTCAGAAAAAACAGTGGATATTGCATATAGATGATTATAACTACTGGCAGAAGTCTAGAAATTGCTAAAAAAGTCTAGACACTGTTAGCAGAAAATTAGATACTGATAATTGAAGATTATATATGTTCTACAGAACATGCTGCTATTAAAAGTTTGAATATTGGTACTTAAACGATAAATACTTCAGAAAGAGCTGTGGATATTGGCTATAGATGATTATAACTACTGGCAGAAGTCTAGAAATTACTAAAAAGTCTAGACACTGTTAGCAGAAAATTAGATACTGATAATTGAAGACTATATATATTCTACAGAACATGCTGTTATTAAAAGTTTGAATATTGCTACTTAAACGATAAATGCTTCAGAAAGAACTGTGGATATTGCTTATAGATGATTATAACCACTGGCAGAAGTCTAGAAGTTGCTGAAATGGTCTAGATACTGTTAGCAGAAAACTATATCCTGGTAAATGAAAACTATATTCTCTTTACAGAGTAAATGTTATAAAAAGACTAAAAAGGTCTGGATACTGCTCGTAGAAGATTACAACTGCTGGCAGAAGTCTAGATAGTGTTGATGGAAAATTAGATCCTCGTAATCGTAGGCTATATTCTCTTTCTAAATATTACTAATAACAGCTAAAAACTTCTAAAAGGAATCTGAATTCTTGAAGAATATTATATCTGCTGGAAAAAATTTAAAAACTGCTAACGTAGATCTAGATACTGTTGGTAGAAAACTGGATTCTAATAACTGAAGACAATATTCTCTTTACAGAAGTTACTGTTGTTAGGAGGCTAACTATTGATGATTCACGGCTAAATATTTCTGATTTCTGCTTAAAAAAATTAATTCCTGGCAAATGTCCAAAAACTGTTAACAGAAATCTAGATACTGCTAGCAGAAAACTAAATTCTAATAACTCAAGACTATATTCTCTATACAGAAGTTACTGGTGTTAAGAGGATAAGCAATGATAATATAAATTTTTTTAGAAAACAATCCGGTTCTAAAAATTTTCCAATATTCGTCAAATTCTCACATTTTAGTATTTTTTTTGATAACTGTAGATCTAGGAGAAAAATTACAAGAGACCAATATTGTTTGAAATAAAATTTGCACATCACTTTGTGTTTACATTACCAGTAAGTTTATTAGTATCATAAAGTACTACGATTTTATTTGATGATATTCTGAACCTAGTTTAGGAACCGTCATTATGCTACTATTCAGAATTTGTCGTAACTTTAAACAATTGTTCATGAACTTTCGTGCATCTGACTTGGTTGTATGTTTTGTGAAATTTCCTTAACAACATACTTTTGTTATTGATGTTGAACAAAATATTTTCTGTTGGGCTAAATTCGATGTTAAAATATGTAATTATTTCAAGGTAATTATGTAATTATTCGTCATTTAATTCATCGCATATCATTAACCACTAATCGTGTTGAAGTGTTCAAATCCCAAATATAAAAAATGATTTTAGATCTCTTCAAAATCTTTTCAAAAATGGTTAAAACATATGGTCCTTTATTCAGAGCTTTCAGCAGCTTTCTACCAATAGTTAATGTTACGAAACCAGAACATCTCGAAGTAAGTTAAAATACAATTAAGTCATTAATTAAGATACACGTTCTTATTTTTACAGCAAATTATGTCAAGTTCTATTCACGTCCAAAAAGGAATAATGTACGAAGCTTTACAAGAATGGTTAGGAGATGGTTTATTGATAAGTAACGGGGCAAAATGGCATCAAAGAAGAAAAATGATCACCCCCACTTTTCATTTTAAAATATTAGAACATTTTATGCCCGTTTTCGTCGAAAAAAGTAAATTATTAATTGATTATTTAGAGGGAGAAAGTAATGGGGATGGTTTTGACATTTGTCCGTATATAACTCACTGTACTTTGGACATAATTTGTGGTAAGAAAAATAATTTTTTTAATAAGATATCTTTTTTGAATCATTTTAATCAACAGAAACTGCAATGGGTGTTTCTTTAAACGCGATGTCTGATAGAAATAGCACTTACATTCAAGCAACGAATAAGTAATTATTAAAGATATAAGTATTAATTTTGATTTTTACAACTTATTTTAATAGCGCAAGGGAATTACTTACGATAAGACAAGCAAGTATTATACAACAAACCCCTTTATATCGATTTCTAAAAGATGGAAAATCTTTCTACGAAAATGTTAATGTTTTACACAACTTCACCAATAAAGTCATTTCGGAACGGAAGGAATACCTAAAAGAACATCCAATTAAAACTGAGAAAGACGAGGAAACTTTTACGAAAAAACGGTTATCGTTTTTGGATCTTTTGCTGACCTCAACCGAGGAACTAACCGACTCTGATATTAGAGCGGAAGTCGATACTTTTATGTTTGCCGGTCATGATACGACAACAACCGGAATATGTTGGACCTTATTTTTGTTGGGATTAAATCAAGATTGCCAACAAAAAGCTTATGAGGAAATCCAAGATGTCCTTGGTGATAAGAAAACGCCTGAAATAATTTCAGATTTGAACGAATTGAAATACTTAGAGTGTTGTATAAAAGAGAGTTTGAGGATTTATCCGAGTGTGCCACTAATTTCAAGAGTATTAACTGAAGACATCATATTAGGTAAAATCAATTTTTAATATATTTATTGATTTAATTTATTATTTTAGATGGATTCAAAATCCCTAAAGGAACTAACTGCAATTTAGATATTTATCACACTCATCGAAATCCTGAAATTTACCCCGATCCCGAAAAATATGACCCCGATCGATTTCAACCCGAAAATTCGAAACATCGCCATCCTTACGCCTACATCCCTTTCAGTGCTGGCCCAAGAAACTGCATTGGCCAAAAATTCGCCATGTACGAAGAAAAAACGTTGTTGGCATCGATATTAAAAGCTTACAAAATAATCCCTGTTGATACACTTGAATCCATTAATATTGTAGCTGAAATAGTTTTGCGATCGGAAAATCCATTCAAAATTGCTTTGAAAAAACGCGTACAATAGGTTTATTTAATAAAGAAAAAAATTATTCATAATCACGCTTAGAATGTGTGTTTAGTATCTTAGATTTTGGTTTCCGGTTTTCTTCCGGGTAACGTAAAACCGAGCTTCTGGGTGGCCTGATTATACTCAATAATTAAACAATTATGCAACGTTTACACGTCCCGGGAGAACGGGGAGGAAAATTGCCTTGGGCTGCGCAATAACAACAGCTTATTCCCTTATGATATTAATAAACGGGAACCCCACCACTATTACAAAAGCTACTTCCTACCAATAGCGAAAAGCTCAACGAAGCTTAATACGATCAATAAAAATTTTATTCCTTGTGTTCAAGAGACATCTATGCGAGAGTGGTAGAAATATTCGGCTTAAAATTCATTTGTTTTACAGAATTATTTCTACTTACAGATTAGCTTATATGAACTGATTTGAGTTGTAAAATCTGATAAAAAATGTGTATGGTTATTTCTTAGATTTGGAGAGGTCGCCCTATGTGCGGATGTATAAGATTTGTAATATTTGGGAGTTTGTATTTAATGAAACACATACACTTTGCAATAAAACACTTATTTATTATACTTTTTTTTTATTCTTTAACATTTCTAACATGTCATTTTCATATTATATTTATGTTTCTCACGTTTGCACCAACATTACATCTCCCATTTTATATTACTATCTATAGAATGACATAATTAGTATTCCAGAATAATCATAAGGCACACAGTACCAATAATTTTCTTAGTTATGAAGCATCAGATCATTTCAGTGCAAAAATACTACACCAACAAATTTTTATCACAACTAAAAAACCAATATGAAAAACATAAAATGAAACATAAATCTGCTCATCTATTAATGTGCCTTAGATCGTTTCTCTAAATCTTTAAATCTCCGAGTTATGATTTTGATTAAAATCAAAAAGATTTCAAGAAATTTTCAAAGAATCGTACCTAAAGAACTAATTGAGATATCGCTCTGAAATAAAAAGCAACTTGAAGCAAATTTGGTTGTTATTTAAAGGGCCTAAGATCTTTGCTTCAAATATTCAAATCGCAGACTTATGATTTTTTGATTAAAACTCTGCAAAATGTAATTCTATGTGTTTGATGAAAATCAAGAAATTTTCAAAGAATCATACCTCAAGAACTAATTGAGATATTGCTCTGAAATAAAGAGCAATTTGAAGCGAATTTTGTTGTTATTTAAGGTGCCTAAGATCTTTGCTTCAAATATTTAAATCTCGGAGTTATGATTTTTTGATTAAAACTCTGCAACATGTAATTATATGTATTTAATAAAAATCGAAAAATTTTCAAAGAATCGTACCTCAAGAACTAATTGAGATATTGCTCTGAAATAAAAAGCAATTTGACGCAAATTTTGTTGTTATTTAAAGGGCCTAAGATCTTTGCTTCAAATATTCAAATCTTAGAGTTATGATTTTTTGATTAAAACTCTGCAAAATGTAATTCTATGTATTTAATAAAAATCGAAAAATTTTCAAAGAATCGTACCTCAAGAACTAATTGAGATATTGCTCTGAAATAAAAAGCAATTTGAAGCAAATTTTGTTGTTATTTAAAGGGCCTAAGATCTTTGCTTCAAATATTCAAATCTTAGAGTTATGATTTTTTGATTAAAACTCTGCAACATGTAATTATATGTGTTTGATAAAAATCAAGAACTCAAATCAAGAATCATACCTCAAGAACTAATTGAGATATTGCTCTGAAATAAAGAGCAATTTGAAGCAAATTTTGTTGTTATTTAAGATGCCTAAGATCTTTGCTTCAAATATTTAAATCTCCGAGTTATGATTCTTTGATTAAAACTCTGCAAAACGTAATTATATGTGTTTGATAAAAATCAAGAAATTTTCAAAGAATCGTACCTCAAGAACTTATTGAGATATCGCTCTGAAATAAAGAGCAACTTGAAGCAAATTTTGTTGCTATTTTAGGTACTTAAGATCGTATTTCAAAATCATTAAATCTCCGAGATGTGATTTTTTGATTAAAGCTTTGCAAAAACGTCATTACGTATATTTGTTAAAAATCAAGTCATTTTCAAAGATTCGTATCTCAAGAACTAATTGAGATATCACTTTGGAATAAGGAGCGATTTGAAGCAAATTTAATTAGTATTTAACCTGCTTGAGATCGTTTCTTCAAATCTTTAAATTTCCAAGTCCTGATTCTTATATTAAAACTTTGTAAAAGTATAATCATATGTATTTGACAAAAATCAAGAAATTTTCAAAGAATAGTATCTCACGAATTAATTGAGATATTGCTCTGAAATAAAAAGCAACTTAAAGCAAATTTTGTTGCTATTTAACGTGCTTAAGATCGATTTTCAAAATCTTGAAATTCCCGTGTTATGATTTTTTGATTAAAACTCTGCAAAATGTAATTATGTGTTTGATAAAAATCAAGAAATTTTCAACGATTCATACCTCAAGAAGTAATTGAGATATTACTCTCAAATAAAGAACATTTTAAAGCAAATTTTGTTGTTATTTAAAGTGCCTAAGATCTTTGCTTTAAATATTTAAATCTCCAATTTATGATTTTTTGATTAAAACTCTGCAAAATGTAATTATGTGTTTGATAAAAATCAAGGAATATTCAACGATTCATACCTCAAGAACTAATTGAGATATTACTCTGAAATAAAGAGCAATTTGAAGCAAATTTTGTTGTTATTTAAGATGCCTAAGATATTTGCTTCAAATATTTAAATCTCCGAGTTATGATTTTTTGATTAAAACTTTGCAAAACGTAATTATATGTGTTTGATAAAAATCAAGAAATTTTCAAAGAATCGTACCTCAAGGACTTATTGAGATATCGCTCTGAAATAAAGAGCAACTTGAAGCAAATTTTGTTGCTATTTAAGGTACTTAAGATCGTATTTCAAAATCATTAAATCTCCGAGATGTGATTTTTTGATTAAAGCTTTGCAAAAACGTAATTACGTATATTTGTTAAAAATCAAGACATTTTCAAAGATTCGTATCTCAAGAACTAATTGAGATATCACTTTGGAATAAGGAGCTATTTGAAGCAAATTTAATTAGTATTTAACCTGCTTGAGATCGTTTCTTCAAATCTTTAAATTTCCAAGTCCTGATTTTTATATTAAAACTTTGTAAAAGAATAATCATATGTATTTGACAAAAATCAAGAAATTTTCAAAGAATTGTACCTAAAGAACTAATTGAGATATCGTTCTGAAATAAAAAGCAACTTGAAACAAATTTTGTTGTTATTTAAGGTGCCTAAGATCTTTGCTTCAAATATTTAAATCTCCAAGTTATGATTTTTTGATTAAAACTCTGCAAAATGTATGTATGTATGTAGGAAAGCGGAGGGTATGCTAAAGCATACAGCACGTAGGCCCCAACGGGCCCCTTGTACATCCTCCTACACACTCTTTGGCTACGTCAACCAGCCTAAGGATTTTCCGAAGGCTAGGATACAGCTCAGTGGTCCTGATGCCATCTGTGCTCGGCCATTCCTCTCCAAAGTCTCTCATTCCGAGGTCTTGTAGAGTGGGGCATTCATACAAGATGGGTCGAATAGTCTCCTCGCTCTCTTGACAAAAGCGACAGAGGGGATCAGTAGCAAGCTTAACGTTGTAGAGATGCTTGTTTACCTTACAGTGACGCGTGATTAGTCCCGTTACAATACGTAGGGCGCTTCTACCGAGTCTTGCGAAAGACAAGGCTGTCTTGGCTGAAGGATAACACAACAGTTCTTTAGACAAATAGCAGCCCTTTGTCCTATCCCACCAGTCTGTGAATTTCCTGTGGGTGAAATCTTTAATAAGCTCAATTTGAGTTGATACGGACGGAGCGATTAACGGTTCAGGTGCTTATTACCTGAACAGATCGAGTGTCCTTTTATCCATTGAAGTGAAACACAGTTGTGTGCTGCGGCCTTCTCCAATGCTACTCACTTACCTTGCAAGTTGAATCTGACAATAAAGTCAGCGGCAAGTAGAATGGCGATTAATTCTGCCTGTATGACGGTGGTACCTTTACCTAAAGGAGTAGATATGTGGAGTTGGAGATCGTACGAGAAAGCTCCAGCTCCAGCTCCTTCCCGACTAACCGAACCATCAGTGTAGATTTTGTTACTTATATTTACTTCTACTTCTGTAGAACTTGGGTAGGTGGGATAACTCTTAGTAAAAATGTGTTGTAGGGGTATGAAGTCCATCTTACGTTCCAGAATTGGCGAGTAACCGACCATTTCATTCCAGAGTACGGCATTTTTACTGTTTCTGTCACCCATAAAGATTCCTGCTGTACGCAGTCGAAACATGGTCACCAGTGCCACTTCTTGTATGAACAAATGAAGTGGCGGTAGCTTTAACATGTTTTCCATGGCTGCGGTGGGGGTAAATCGCAGCGCATCTGTAACATACAAACACGCAAGTCTCTGTACTTTATTTAGTGCAGCAGTGGAAATAAATTTTAAGGTTTTTTTCCACCGAACTACTGCACCATATGAAAGCATAGGTCGAATTACAGCTGTGTAGATCCAGAGGGCAGTTTTAGGTGACAGCCCCCATGTCTTACCTATAGTCCTTTACTCTATTGTCTAGGTGAGCCTTCCATGTCATTTTGTTGTCAAGTATAATGCCCAGATATTTGACTTCTTTTGAAAAAACTAATGGAGTATTAGTAAGGGATGGCAAACTGAGCTTGCCAACCTTCCTCACTCGTGTGAAAAGAATCAACTCTGTCTTCCGAGGATTCACAGAGAGCCCTTGTCGGTCACACCAAGACTCAATCAATTTGAGAGCCACCTGCATCCTATCAAAAAGTACATTTATGTGCTTACCTTTGACAAGGATGGTTAGATCATCTGCATAACCTACTGTTGTGAAGTTGGCTTTAGCGAGGGATTTCAAGAGGCTATCCAGGATGAGATTCCACAACAATGGGGAAAGTACACCTCCTTGTGCACAGCCTCGAGTAACTCCTCCATGAAGACTGACATCTCCAGCCCTAATCTTAACTATCCTATGTTTGAGAGCGTTCTCAATCCAACCGCAAAGAGTTTTGCAAAATGTAATAATGTGTTTGATAAAAATCAAGAAATTTTCAACGATTCATACCTCAAGAACTAATTGAGATATTAATCTGAAATATAGAGCATTTTGAAGCAAATTTTGTTGTTATTTAAAGTGCCTAAGATCTTTGCTTCAAATATTTAAATCACCGAGTTATAATTTTTTGATTAAAACTCTGCAAAATGTAATTATATGTGTTTGATAAAAATCAAGAAGTTTTCAAAGAACCGTACCTCAAGAACTAATTGCGATATCGCTCTGAAATGAAGAGCAACTTGAATCAAATTTTATTGCTAATCAACGTGCCTATGATCATTTTTCAAAATCAGTAAATCTCTGAGTTATGATTTTTTAATTAAAGCTTTGCAAAAACGTAATAATATATATTTGTTAAAAATCAAGAAATTTTCGAAGATTCGTATCTCATGAACTAATTGAGATATCACTTTGAAATAAGGAGCTATTTGAAGCAAATTTAATAAGTATTTAATGTGCTTGAGATCGTTTCTTCAAATCTTAAAATTTTCGAGTTATGATTTTTATATTAAAACTGCAAAAACATAATTATATGTGTTTGACAAAAATCAAGAAATTTTCAAAGAATTGTATCTCACAACATAATAATTGACATATCGGTTTGAAATAAGAAGTAATTTGAAACAAATTTAGTTAGTATTTAATGTGCTCAAGATTGTTTCTCCAAATCTTTAAATAACCGAGTTATGATTATTTGTGAAAATTCAAGAAATTTTCAAAGAATCGTATCTCACGAATTAATTGAGATATTGCTCTGAAATAAAAAGCAACTTAAAGCAAATTTTGTTGCTATTTAACGTGCTTAAGATCCATTTTCAAAATCTTGAAATTCCCGTGTTATGATTTTTTGATTAAAACTCTGCAAAATGTTATTATACGTGTTTGATAAAAATCAAGAAATTTTCAAAGAATCGTACCTCAAGAACTAATTGAGATATTGCTCTGAAATAAAAAGCAATTTGAAGCAAATTTTGTTGTTATTTAAAGGGCCTAAGATATTTGCTTCAAATATTCAAATCTCAGAATTATGATTATTTGATTAAAACTCTGCAAAATATAATTATATGTGTTTGATAAAAATCAAGACATTTTCAAAGAATCGTACTTCAATAACTAATTGAGATGTTGCTCTGAAATATAAAGCAATTTGAAGCAAATTTTATTGCTATTTAACGTGCTTAAGATCGTTTTTCAAAATCATTAAATCTCCGAGTTATGATTTTTTGATTAAAGCTTTGCGAAAACGTAATAATATATATTTGTTAAAAATCAAGAAATTTTCGAAGATTCGTATCTCATGAACTAATTGAGATATCACTTTGAAATAAGGAGCTATTTGAAGCAAATTTAATAAGTATTTAATGTGCTTGAGATCGTTTCTTCAAATCTTAAAATTTTCGAGTTATGATTTTTATATTAAAACTGCAAAAACATAATTATATGTGTTTGACAAAAATCAAGGAACTTTCAAAGAATTGTATCTCACGACATAATAATTGAGCTATCGGTTTGAAATAAGGAATAATTTGAAGGAAATTTAGTTAGTATTTAATGTACCCAGGACTGTTTCTGCAAATCTTTAAATAACCAAGTTATGATTATTTGTTAAAAAACAAGAAATTTTCAAAGAATCGTATCTCAAGAATTAATTGAGATATTGCCCTGCAATAAAAAGCAGCTTGAAGCAAATTTTGTTGTTATTTAAGGTGTTTAAGATCTTTGCTTCAAACATTTAAATCTCCGAGTTATGATTTTTTGATTAAAGCTTTGCAAAAACGTAATTATGTATATTTGTTGAAAATCAAGAAATTTTCAAAGAATCGTACCTCAAGAACTAATTGAAATATCGCTCTGAAATAAAGAGCAACTTGAAGCAAATTTTGTTGCTATTAAACGTGCTAAAAATATAAACATTTAAGAACAGTAAACTAGTAGAGTGACTGATCATCTATGACCGTTAATATCTTGAAAAGGAGCAAAATAAAGCAAGATGTGGTTATTATGTTACAGCACATATCAAAGAATAAGAATATTCTAGCGACAAAAGTACTTCTTGCGTTTGCTACGATGTATTTTTCGGAGGAAATATAGCTAAGGTATATATTATTTCCTTCCAAAAATACATAAAGAAGGTATACCTTTACGACCGATAGTTTCATCAATAGGAAGGGCAACATATGAACTATCTAGCTATTTATCTAAAATCCTTACTGCAGCTTTTGCAAAAGAAACTAATTAAAACATTAAAAATACATTCGACTTTGTAGAAGAATTTCGAGATGTTCAGCTACCTAAAGATAACGTATTGATTTTGTTGGATGTAGTTAATTTATTTACAAATATTCCTTTATCATTCATAGTAAAAATAGTAGAAGAAAAATGGGAAAGAATTTATGAAGTTTGCAAGTGGACTAGGAAAACTTTCTTAGAAGGATTGAATTTACTTTTTCATGCATCCATGTTTACTTTTCAAATTTGAGGAGTACCAATGGGTTCACCTATCAGCCCAATTTTGGCCTTAATGGTTATGGATCATTGTGTAGACAAGATTTTACAAACAAATGATTTACAGTTAACGTTCATCAAAAAATATGTTGACGATCTAATTTTAGCATGTAGAGAAGATAAAATTGATACCATTTTGTATATTTTTAATAACTTTCATTCTAACATTCGTTTTACTGTGGAAAGGGAAATCAATAGAAGCATTCCCTTTTTGGACACTATCATGATCAGAGATGAAAACAACCGTATTACTTTCGATTGGTACAGAAAATCAACATATTCTGGTAGATTTTTATATTTCCAGCCCAATCACACATTTAAACATAAAGTTGATACTGTACTTACCTTGAAACATAGAATTTGTAATATCTCTGTTAAGGAGCTATTGAAGCTCCTTGACAAATTACTGTTTTCTACAAACTTACAACATAACATAAATCAAAATCTTAACACATCCCAACAAATTCAACAATATAAAAAAATTCCACATATTCCTGGATTAATAAATTACTTAGAGTGCATTTGAAAACCGATGGTTTAACACTTATTTACATTTACCCAAATAAATTGATCAATTACTTCTCAACATTAAAAGATAAAGCGGAAAAATTTCTAGAATCGGGACTTATATATTGTGTTAATTGTAAAGATTGTAATAAAAAATACATTGGACAAACAAAACAATGGTTAAAGAGTATAATTAATAAACATAAAAGTGATACAAAATTGAAAAAGAAAACATCATGTGCTATATCCAAACATGCAGTTAACTTAAACCATCAGTTTGATTTTGAAAATGTAATAATTTTAGACAAAGAATCAGATTATCACAACAAATTGATTCTCGAAATGTACCATATAAACGCAGAAAATAATGTTGTTAATTTCAAAACAGACACAGAAAATCTTAGCAATATTTATTCTTATCCTTTTCAACTTATTCGATGATTTCAAAAATGTTTCCTAAAAAGTATTTATACATTTGATGTAACGGGTTGACAACTGTTGTTTATGTTATTTTATAATTTTAATGTCATTCATTCTCGTCTAAAAAGTGATCTGTTCTGAACCAATTACATTTTTCATCAACCTTAATGATATTACTAAATAAGGAACACAACTTTGTACGTATTCTAATCTGTTTTGATTATTGTACTTCATTGTTATTTACTTCATTTCAGTGTACTCTGAAGAAGACTGAAATATAACAGTCGAAATATTAGTATAGAATAAAGTCGTTCATTTTGTAATAGATTGTTTCCTGAATAATTATTTATTTAAATCAAATTACTTACAATCGATAAATAATTTTTTATATTCTTATTATTGTTCAAGATATTTTCTTTATCTAAAGTTATAACATTTTATGATATTTAATACACAAAAATTGTGGTTTTGTTTTATTACTACAATTTTTTAGTACATAAGATCTCTTTCTTTCGCCTCTCACAATCAGCATATTAGGATCTCTGTAGAATAATATGTCTACTTCAATTTTGTGTATTTACTTTATCATAATATTAAGCCGTGTAATTGAAATAAAAAAATGATGATTTAAGCGACACCTTAAAAGTAAAAATCGACTTATACTATCGATTACAGTGATATTATGTCCAAATACCAGACGTATTTGCACATAATATCCATATCGTATAACAAAAGTAATATGTAGTTTTGTTCCAACTAACACTCCAATTCATCGCGAATTCATCAAATGCAATCGGCCATATCAAGTAATGCAATGAAGTCTGCTGAAGTGTGACGATACTACTTAACATGTGCGATTGCATTTGCAGAGTTTAGAACACAGCGAATAACGGAAACCGATGAATCATCTCCCTTATCGTGATATGGTGGCATAACATGCCTATAAAGCTTAATCATGACCAACCGCCGGTAGTTCAATTGATACGGCAACTTCTTTTCAAATAAGAGATACCGAGCATCCAGAGTTCAAATCCAGCTCGCGAGCTCTCGAATTATTTGTCGGGTAAAACCGAAAATGTGTCTGGAAATAAAACGTCTACTATATATAGTTATGGAAAATAAAATAAATAACAAAATGGACCAACTGAAAAAATGCATTGACGACAGCGTTAGCAAACCGATTCGTTCTGTTATAAAACGGTTCGAGAAGAAACGCAAACCAACTTTAAGAGAACGTCTTACTAGCGTAAAATGGTGGAAAAAGTCTATTTCGAAGAGACTAAAATCTATGCGAATTGGGCCAATTAAAATAAACCTTAATATAGGCAGCATAGTACTGTAGTGACATAGCTGCTTCTAAAAGTATTGGGAATGCTCCTCTCATGCAATAAGAGAAGTCTTAATACTTTTGTTGAAATACTTTGTTTGAAATACTTTTGTTTTTGATTGTGAGCGAGGGATAAGAGGATTATGTATTAAAGGTTACCTAAGTGTCTATGCAATATTTTTATTTTTGATTGTTGGCGACAGGCAAGAAAAAGGTTTATTTATTTGAGGTTGTATATCTTTATATGTAATAGTCGTCTTTATGGATATATATAGTTGTTCAACCCAAGGTCGGTAAAGCGTATTGTATCAGGTTGGCCAGAGATAGAAAAATGCTTTTTGAATGGTACGGAGGGGGATAACGTCAAATGTTACGATGTAGTGGGAGCTAAAAACGGAATCAATGCAATTTTTCTTATATGTACTGCTTTCTTGACCCTCTGCTAGGCGCGCATGTATCCGGCAGATACATGCTTAAAATTGCTTGCTTTCTCCTCAAAATAACGTTCGAAGAGTATTTTAGTGTTTGAAATAGGAAATTACCTACTGGTCCATAGGTTGAAGTAACGGAATGGTATTGGGAGGCAATGAAACGATTTTGATAAAATTATATTCTTCAAAAAGCTCGTTTTGTAGGTCTGGAGGATGAGCAGGTGCGTTGTCCTTTACAAGTAAGGCTTGAAGTGGCAAATTCATCTCTAACAGATATTTTTTCACAGAATGGTAAACAACTAACGGTTTAATTTTTAAATCGTCGCTTGCATTAGCACAAGGTAGTAGAGTGGGCCGGTCTTTCATTGGCTTGTGGCCGGGCAATGCATTTTCTTCTACTGTTATGTATGTTCGCTTCGGCATCTTTTTCTAGAAGAGACCCGTCTCATTACAATTAAATACTTGTTGTGGGAGATAGCTTTTGGTATCTACAAGCTTTTTGAAGTCATCGATGAAAATTTCGGCAGCCTTTGTGTCTGAGCTTGAAACTTCACTACGCTGTGGATGCCAATTCTTCTTTTAAACTTTTCGAACCATCTAAACAACAACTAGCTTTAAATACTGTTTCTTCGGCTGTTGATGATCCTGGCATCTTCTTAGCGAGGTCGGCAAAAATAGCTTTTGCTTTCTCACAAATGGTGTTTTCGTTAATTGTATTGCGTTATAATTGATTTTCATTTATCCATATGAGAAGCAGAATTTCAACATCGTTGAGAATTCGTAACCGTTGTGTAGAATTTCTTGTCACTTCCTTTGATGCACAAGGATAAGAGGTACTGTGAGCGTCAAAAAAAAGTAAACAGCTGTTGTTTTTCTATTAAAAGGTTAATAAAAATGCAGTTAATAACGAAAATCAAAAAGTTTTATTGCAGTCTTCACAACTCATCTATACTATATTTAAATCAATAGAAACATGAAAAAAAAAAACAAATCATTACCCGTAATAATTCAGATTATTGTAAATATCTACCGAATTTACGCGTCAAAAGAAAGTAAACAGAATTCGGAACTAATAGGTATTAAGTACAAAAATAAATATAATATTAACTTGTAATACTTGGTTTGAGCTCCTTTGGCCTTCAACACCTCCCTTAATCTCCTTGGCATGGATTTCACCAAGTTTTTTGTAATATTTTGAGGGATTTTCATCCATTCTTCAGTTAAAGCTTTTTTAAGGTCGTCTTTATTTGGAATTGTCCTTTCTCTGATCTTCCTGTCAAGGTGATCCCACAGATGTTCTATAGGATTAAGGTCTGGGGACTGCGGTGGATGATCAAGGGTTTTAGGGACTCGGTATAGCATCCATTCCTTCACAATTTTGGAAGTGTGCTTTGGATCGTTATCCTGTTGGAAGATCCAGTTCTCTGATAAGCCCAATTCATTAATACTCGGGGAAATATTGTTCTTTAAAATGGTTAAATAGTCCATTTTATTCATTGTTGATTCAATAAAAACTAGATTACCGACCCCTGACGCCGCCATACAGCCCCAGACCATAACCGAGCCTCCACCGTGTTTGATGGTATTGGTAACAAATTTCTCTTTGAAGGCCTCATTTTTTGGCCGCCATATCTTTGGTGGTTTTCTTTTACCAAAAATTTCAAATTTACTTTCATCACTAAATAATATATTTTTCCAAAAATCTTCGTTCTGATATTTTTTTGCGAAATCAAAACGTTTCTGTTTATTTATTTTCGATATGTAAGGCTTTTTAGGGGGTGTTCTTCCATGCAGGCCACTTCTATGGAGTGTTCTTCGTATGGTACTGGAACTTATGGTTGTGTTTGCTATCTGCGATATGTTGTTTGCTATTTTAACCGCACTTGAACATGGATTATTCTTCACTTCTCTTACCACTGCTCTAGCCTGTGCTTATGTAAGGCGCTTTGGTCGTCCAACGCGTTGTAAATCGGCTACAGTATGATGTTTTGCGTATTTATCCAAAAATTTTTTTTATTGTGCAGTGATTTCGTCCCATTATTTTAACTATTTCGCGTAAGGATTTACCTTTTTTATTTAAACTTAATATAATTTTACGCGTTTCTATACTTGTTTGTTTTCCCATGATGATTTTTGGTATTTATAATTAATTTCGACATTCAACCATTTGCTGTTTCTTCTAAAATGTTCTAAAGTTGTCCTGGGAGGGGTTTATAAGTATTTATACGAAAAGTGTGGTACTTCCCCTAAATCTAAAATGAATTTACAACAACCGGACCGGCTGTTTACTTCCTTTTGACGCGTAAAAATCGGGATATTTTTACTCTAAAGGGGATTTACCATATTTGTGGGGTTTTTTGCTTAACTATTTTTTACGATAGGATTGCTCACAAATAAAGTCGTAAATTTTGGTATATAAATTTTTATTGTAAGTTAACAGAATCGTAGTAAAAAGGGTTTTTTAGAAGTAAACAGCTAGTGTTTACTTTCTTTTAACGCTCACAGTATATGCTTGTTCTTGAGGATAGATATCAGACACTCACACCTTGTTCACGCTTTTCAATGATTTCTTGTTCCGTGTCTAGGGTTATTTTTCTTCTTTTACACATAATTGGTTTCTTGTGGCTTATTTGTCGGGGTATTGTGAATAGTTATTAAACCTTATACAAAACCGAATAATATCTAATCAAAAACGTCACTAATAAGGTACTTCCCCTATGCGTGTCACTCGCTATGTGAAATATCGATCTCGTTAAAAGCGAGGTACAGTAGAACCCCTCATATCCGACCTCGGGATATCCGACTCCTCGGGATATCCGTCACCCCTCCCTACTCCCAATTTTGTTCAAATGCTCTAATGTACGTTTTTGTGAATCCCAAGAGACCCGACTTTCCGTCGGGGAATTACTTGATTCGCTCAATCTTGATGTTTGCCAAGGGTTGCGCAACTGTGTTCATCATTGTGAATATCAATTGTATGCATATTTACAATTGTTATAGTAAAAGTGATTATGGCTACCCAACAAAAACGAAAACGTATTGTATGTACACTACAGAAGAAATTGGAAGTTATTCAGAGGCTAGACAATGGCGAGTCAGTTCAAAAATTATCTTCTGAATTAGGAATAGGCGTCACAACTATTAAAGACTGGAGGAAAAACAGAAAGAATATCGAATCGTACTCTATGACAGTGGAAGGGGAGGAGGGTTTAAAAAATAGAAAGATGCTTAAAAAGCCTAAATTTGATGTTTTAGATGATGCTCTCTGGATATGGTTTTGCCAAGAAAGACGCAAAGGAACTCCTTTGTCAGGTCCTATAATTAAAGAGAAGGCAGCGATTTTACATAAAACAATAGTAGGAGAGGAAGGGGAAAATTTCAGTGCAAGTGAAGGTTGGCTTCACCGATGGAAACGTCGCCATGGTATACGTCACGTTGTTATTTCTGGAGAAAAGCTATCAGCTGATGATGACGCAACCAAAGAGTTCGTGAAGAAATTTGAAGTTTTTATTAAAGAAAACAATATTCATCCGGATCAAGTGTATAATATTAACGAGTCAGGGTTAAACTACAAGATGCTCCCACAAAAAACTCTTGCTGCAAAAAATGAAAAAGTAACAGGGACAAAATTATCCAAGGATAGACTAACTATTGCAACTTGTAGTAAAGCAAGTGGAAACCATAAAATGCCATTGTTTGTCATTGGAAAATCTAAAAAGCCCAGAGCGTTCAAACATGTGAACATGGCATCATTGCCTGTTTATTATAAAAATCAAAAATCTGCTTGGATGGACAGTTCTTTGTTTAAACAGTGGTTTTTTGAAGAGTTTGTACCAGATGTAAAAAAACACTTGAAAATGAAAAATCTACCACTCAATGCAGTCTTGATTCTTGACAATGCTCCCAGTCATCCTTCGGAAAACGAACTAACAATGGGAAACATCAAAGCTATGTTTCTACCTCCACGTGTGACACCTTTAATCCAACCTATGGATCAAGGGGTTATTGAGTGGTTGAAGAAAAGATACAGGCGAAAATATGTCAGCTTCTTATAAGAGCAAACGGAAGGAGGCAGTAACCTATTTGAGGCAACGAAGACTTTTAATATAAAAGATGCCATTTACATAGCCGCACAAGCCTGGGACGAACTCAATCACACCACTCTACAAAAATCTTGGAGAAAACTATGGCCAAGTATTATTGAAGGTGAGAGCGCAATCTCTAATGAGTCTGAAACTTTAAATACAGATGAAGCAGAAATTCTACAAGATTTACAGACCATCGATGCCCAAATCCAACCAGCGGATATAGAAGAGTGGCTATTGGGAGGGGACATAGTTGAAGTCACTAACGAGGATCTGAACGACGAACAAATCGTATCCGCAGTTTTTAAAGTTGAAACAGAGGAAGATGAAACGGATGATGAAAAAGAAGAACCTGAAAATATCAGTCATACGACAGCTACAGAGGCTTTCGAGATTGCAATGAAATACGTCGAGCAACACCCAGAAGCAACACCGATGGATGTGCTGTGCATTAAAAAGTGGAAAGATATCTCAGCTAAAGCAAGATTTGGTAGATTAAAACAAAAAAATATAACTGATTTTTTTAAATAAATTTACATGTACATACATGGATTTGTATACATAATTAAATATATGTACTCGTTTATGTTTGTCTTGTTCATTTTTGTTGTTCCTCGGATTATCCGACCTTTTTTGGTAACCGACCATGCTCCGGTCCCATGGGTGACGGATATGAGGGGTTCTACTGTACTTGTTAAATGGGGTTCCACGGTATATTGAAATATATGTAATTTATTTCATAATTTCTTACTAAAACGTACAAGGCCCGAATAGTAGATTTAAAATTATATATTTAAGTTACCCTGCCATCTAGGTATCGCGACCACTAACTACATTCTTTGGATAACTATGTACATCTATAAACAAGATTCAAGACAAGAGGCTCGAAGCGCTACCTTAGCGTCCTCTCTACATCAAGGTCGTCACTATACAAATTTTTATGCAGTTCTAGCGAGAATCTGAGAATCGAATCGAGAACAAGAGTTATATCCTTGTTTATAGATATACATAGTTATTTAACTGGTCAAGTTGGGTTGCTCTAGCTCGTTCTGCCTCTAACGGCAAACGAAAGCAACTGTATTTATGAATGAATTGGAAAAATTCAACTTGTAGTATAAGTTGTCTACTCAATCTAAAAAATCAATATTATTGAATATACAAATCTTTATACAAAAGAGACTTACCATAAATAATATGGAATTGGTTTCTAAGAAAGAATTACTAATATTTTTTTAATAAAAATTATATTTTATTTAAACAATATTCATTTTATAGCAGACTTATTTCAGACGTGGTAGGCGCCGAACGTTCCTTTGAGTAATCGGTGGACACCTCGAATCGAAATGAGTAGGTAGATAAAAAAGTTTTTTGCAACCATTTGAGTTTGGATAAACAACTTTACGTCTACAATTTTTCTTCCAAAAATTGAAATAAACATCGTTTACAATTGTAAAGTATAAAAATTATAAAATTAAAATGTGATTATTGCATCTCATAACCAGTTCACTTTCTTTTGTAAATAATGTACTTCGATATAATCCGAATACATCTCGCGATTCTCTTCAATACCTCTTCATTATTACTTAATAATATAAAATATAATAAGAGGACAGACTAACAATGAAGAAAGCTTAAGAATTAAGAATTCGAGAAGAGCCGTGGAACACACATCAAGTTTGAATCATTGAAAGCCGAATACAGAAGAAGAAGCAGAATTATTAGGATGCCGGATGCAGAAGAAAAAGAACAACAGTCTACCAGTAGAAAAGATCGTCATCAACAGATCGAGTGTCCCACTAACGAAGGAAGAAACCATGTTACTGACCAAAGAACTCAACTGCGCAATCGCTACAAAGAAGGTTCCGAAGGAAGTTTTTACTAAGGAAACCAATAAAGAATGCTGTAAACGGTCTTCGCTAGAAACTCGTTGCGGAGGGATTACCAGAATATCTACTAGATTTAACATACTAGAACAGTATCAGCGCTGTTTGGCAGCCATGGAGCCTCCATTGTCGTTGTTTATAATTAATTTCTACATGGAAATAATTCGAAGAAGATGGTTTGAAGAAGAGCCAGTAGAAACCAAAACTGTGGCTTCGATACGTTTGTAATACGGCAACATGGCAGCGAATGCTTCAAGAGTTCTTAGATCACTTAAACGGTCAACATCCCACGATCAAGTTTAATATGGAAACGGAAACTACCAAATAGTTGCCCTTCCTAGATGCGTTGGTCACTAAGACGACAAATGGTGACATGGAACTTGGAATGTATAGGAAGAGGACCCACATCAACGTGTACTTAAAGGCAACAACACGCCATCATTCTCTACAGAAGAGATCCGTGATTCACATTTTGTTTCAGAAAACAGCAAGAATTTGTGAAAGAGATAACCTAAAGAAGGATGAACGGTTTCTATGGGACGTACAGCGAAAAATCGGATATACTTTGAGGGACATCTACCGTATCACTAAGCGATGGAAGCAGGAGGAAGATGAAGTAAGTACATAACCAGTTGGATTTATCAATCAGTCGGCGGTTGGCAGTTGCGGAACATTACCATTCAGAGGAATACTGAGGACTACTAGAATTCGACTATGCAAAGGTACTGGCTAGAACTAAGAAATATCGCCAAAGGCTGACAAGAGAGGCCATAGACCACCGGCATAAAAACAACGTCAACGGAGAAGTTGGCTGAGAACTCAGCAGAACATGGAAGATTGTGGTGAACATGAACAAAACTCTCAAACCAGATGCGATGCAATAATTATAAAAATATATCGATTTTCGACCGATATATTTGAACCAGTTTCTGAGGACGGTTGCTTCTTGAACAAACCCACGACAAAACCCGAAAGTTTCTAGTTTTACACTAGTTTTGCTCTAGTGCTTCAGTGTCAGTACTTCTCATCGGTGGGTGTCGATGTAAAACTTCTCAAGTCAGTAAAGTTTTTTTGCTTTTTTTTTCAATTCATATACACTATACATTCATTCCTATCTCTTCTTCCCCTGGATATGTAACATACATCTTAACTATTTGAAGTTTTTCATAATAAGGTTTCAATAAATTTACACATTCGAAGTTTTATTTTCTTCTTCCAGTTAGATTTTGTAGTATACACATGATTAGTATCTGATATTTTCTTTACTAATTTCTTTGAATCTCCTAGAGTTTTTAATACCGATATTCAGGGACTCTATACAGGGTTTTCATTTTTTTACCAGTTCCTTTTCGACAGCTGTGATTGTAAGTCAATTTTGTTATTTATTCATTTTTTAAATTTTAATGTTTTAACGTGTAAGTGCTTTGTAACATATTAGTCAGTTTAATAATGTGGAAAAAAGAAAGGTATTTTAACGTCAAAAATCTCATACAACGTGGCCGCTATTAATTGACGCGACAACCTGATGACGGAAAAGTTTTCCGAAACCGGTAGTTGAGAGCAAATAAAAATTTTTTCTTCGAATTTTATGTTTTTTATATTTATCTATACAGGGTGTTCCCGTGACTCGGGGCATAAAATTAACCACATATACTAGAGCAAAAATGATGATGATTCGTGAAAAAAAATTATTATAAAAGTCTTCAAATGGCCAAGATATGGGCCATCAAAGTTCAGAAATTTTAACACATTTTTCTAAATATTTTCAAAACCATTAATGGTAGAGGGTTGAAATTTGGTACAGAGTAAACAAACATCATGCAAAATCATTGAACCAATTTTGACTTTGGCCGGATGACGGCAACCATGTTATACAGGGTGTTCCTAAAATTTGTTTGCTCAGAACTTTTTTGTTTGTTCGTAACCCTACATTTATTTTTGTAGTTTTTAATAGAAAATTTATTTTCGAAACTTTTTTCATTCTTTGAAAATTTTGATAACATTAACCGTTTGCGAGTTAAACGCGAAAATATTAAGCTTCGATTTCAATGGTAACACTAAACACAATAATTTTCGAAAAAGTTGGCCATGGCAATTAAAAAAAACAAATTGAGCCGTCAACTTGCTTATGTAGTTTAAACATAAAGTTGTTTGTTAATGAAGTTTTTATTAATTTTGCGTGTTCAAAATGGACAATTACACATTTAGTGAACAAACTGACATGATTTTGACATTGGGAGAATGTCATGGAAACGCCGTAGCAGCCGCTAACCGTTATCGGGAGAAATTTCCGAACCGCAGAGCGCCCAATCGAAAAACATTTTTAAGAATTGAAACCCGTTTAAGGGAAAATGGGACGTTTAAGCCGAATTTTAGTAACAACGGTAAAGTCAGATCAGTCCGAACAACCGAACTAGAAGAAGATATTCTAGACTACGTACAAGAAAATCCTACAGCTAGTACTTTGGATATGGCGAGGCATTTTTTAACGTCAAAAACAACTATCTGGCGTGTTCTTCACGAGCAACAGCTTTATCCATATCATAGTTATAAAGTTCAGGAAGTTCGACAGGCTGATTACCCACTACGACTGCAATATTGTCAAATAATGCAGCACAAAATCCAAATTGATGATCAATTTTTAGAAAAAATACTTTTTGCAGATGAATCGACATTTTCTAAAGATGGAATCATCAATTTGAGAAATTCACATAGTTGGGCGGACGAAAATCCAAGATTTAAGAAAGCTTGGAAATCGCAATGGAGGTTTTCTCTTAACGTTTGGGCTGGCATTGTGGGCGATGTCATTATAGGACCCGTTTTCTTGCCGTCAAGGCTGGATGGCCATACATACAGGGGACATTTAGAGCAATTAAATGATTTTTTAGATGACGTTCCTTTAAACACAAGACAAGAAATGTGGTATATGCATGATGGTGCTCCTGCGCATAGTACACATGCTGTCCAAGAATTTCTATGTGAACGGTTTCCGGAACGGTGGATTGGACGAGGAGTGGATGCAGAAGAGGAGTGGAAGTTGGCCCCCCCGATCGCCGGATCTTACACCTATAGATTTTTATTTATGGGGACGCATTAAATCGCTTGTGTACTGCGTTGAAATAACTTCAGTTGATCAACTGAGGTTACGAATTGTTGATTCATTTGATCAACTTCGAACTGAAATCAACGTCCTCAGCAGAGTGCGCTTTAATTTAAGACGGCGATATCAGGCGTGCATTGAAGCCGGCGGGAGTGTTTTTGAACATCTGCTTTAGTATTTTTTTTTGTTCTGTTTTATTTATTACCATTTGTTTATAATTTTATTGTTCTTGTTCATATTTTTGTTAGAATTTTTATTATGTTCTTGTTTGTTGTTACCGCGAAAATTAAATTTATTGTTTTGGAAATTACATTCTTTTATTCAATTAAAATAAATTAACACTGGATTTAACTAAATCTACACTGAGAAATTTATGCAAATAATGGTTATTAGATCAGTTCGTTTTTCAATTGTCATCGCCTTCTCAGATCTTGCGGAATATGTTTTATTTGTTACGATTGAAATCAAAGCTTAACAGTTTCGCGTATAACTCGAAAACAGTCAATGTTATCAAAATTTTCAAAGAGTGAAAAAAGTTTCGAAAATAAATTTTCTATTAAAAACTACAAAAATAAATGTAGGGTTACGAACAAACAAAAAAGTTCTGAGCAAACAAATTTTAGGAACACCCTGTATAACATGGTTGCCGTCATCCGGCCAAAGTCAAAATTGGTTCAATGATTTTGCATGATGTTTGTTTACTCTGTACCAAATTTCAACCCTCTACCATTAATGGTTTTGAAAATATTTAGAAAAATGTGTTAAAATTTCTGAACTTTGATGGCCCATATCTTGGCCATTTGAAGACTTTTATAATAATTTTTTTTCATGAATCATCATCATTTTTGCTCTAGTATATGTGGTTAATTTTATGCCCCGAGTCACGGGAACACCCTGTATATCGGGATCCCAAACGAATTATAAACAGTATTGAAAACCGGTATTACCTCAAAAATACCTGGATAAGTCCTCGTAATTGGATTATTGAATTATTTCTATTGGTACAAACAAAACCTCAACCTTAATTTTCTCCCATACCCACTGCTTCTAATCGTCTTATTCATATCTTAGCAAAGTCTTCGAAGTCGGTCGCCCAAAGTATCACAGGGTTGGATTGGATTTCGAAATGTCATTTCAACCCAAAGCCTTCCACCACCCCGAGTATCATGAACAACACTTTGGATGACTGAAGTGTTGGGTTGGAATTTCGAAATCAAACCCAACCTAATCCAACTTAGTGATGCCTTTGTCGGGCAACATCTTCGGGAGATGTGAATGCAGGGCAACTTCGGGGATTCCATTCATTTCAACCGTCGTTCATCTTTCGCGCATTCTTCCTGAGAAGGCAATCACTTCCCGTGATGCTTCTTCCTTGTGCAACCCACACAGTCCCATAGTTCTTCTAAATTGAAAGGAAAAAAGCGCCTCCCCTTTTCTTCTTCTCTCTTCTGTTTCTTTTCCTTGTGCTAAGCGATGCTGCTAAGCACTACACGGAGGGGCTTCCCCCTGCACCTTGTTATTTTTCAATCTCAATTTAAGTCAGTGGCATGAAACAGAATCAAAGTATTCTCATTTCTTTTCGAAATTTTAGCTTTTATTTACATATGTAGCTGGTTTAGGGAGAACCCCCGAGTTATCTACTTCCCTACTTTATCCCAAACGCCTCTTTTTGGTACTCAATCTTATTATGTTTCATAATCTTTGCAATCTTTAAATCTGAGCTCAACATTATTTTTTCAACATTTTCGCTGCCTAGATTAAATTTACTTCCCATAATATAATTCCACAGGGTTGAAACCATGTGCTGCATGTGGTGAACTTTTTATGAAAAATATTGCTGAATCAATATGCTCGTGCTACTCTTTTCCATCTTCGTAACTCAAAGCTCTTAGTATTTTCTTAAACACTCCAAAAAGTTTTTGATATAAATTCTTTCTACTACAAAAACTTTCTATTACATTTGATTGTGGATGGTATGCAGACATGCGTATTATTTTAGTACAATTTAGATTACTAACAACACTCTCCCAAAATGTGTGCGTACCTCTGAAAGAAAAACCACTCTAGAAAATATGTTCAATAATCCTTTTACCTCTGATTTTGAGTCAGCTACTTTTAACAGTATTTTTGACATACATCTGGGGAATTGTGGACACATCTGTAAACGATAAAAGGTAAACGATAATCACTGTCACCGTTTAAAATAATGGTAATTGAGAAAGAAAAATCTCGATCACTACATTCCTTAAAAATCACGCGATCTCATACACCCATCTCTTACTTATATGCAAAAAAATAGTTTCCAAGAATTTTCTGATTTAACTTTAAGGTCAGAAGATACTGTTAAATTTTTCTTCATATAGCTTTTCCTACTGATACAATCTTGTCTAGTGTCCTACCGAAACTTAATTTTTAGTTGAAACCGAGACCGAAGTTCGGCCATGGTCATAGTTTCGCCGAAAATTTTTCGTATTTTTATGTAAAAACTGCACTTTTTCTAAATTAAAAATTGTTTAAATTAAACATTTCGGTTTAACTATTCTAGGAGAAATGTGGCTAACCCAAATGTTTTTAGTTTTAGGTCTAACGTTAGCTGTAGGTAGTATTGGTATTAGCTATACTTTTAGCTATTTATAACATTTTGCATCACATCAGTCGTTATTTTAGGGCATCAAATTCAAAAAAATATTATATTTATTATATTATTTTACGTCTTATTCTTATAATTAAATATTTTTTTCAACATCGCTCAAAGTGTGTATTGCTCAATTTTAAATGACATGTATTATATGTTTAATTTTTTTGTTACTAATAAAAGTTAAATATAAAATACTATTAAGATAAAACACATTTTTAAAAATCTGCATACAAACTTAATGCATTATAAAATATAAAAATTACTACTTATTATATATTTAGTTTGTATTATTATCATGTCACCCAGTATTTTGAATACACTCTGAAAGAAATTTCGTTAAAAGATTTAACGCAGTTGGTGTTCTTTCATAAATCTGGATAAACACCTACGCAAAAAAAAAATTGCCGTATACAAATCGATATTTTACCGACGAAAAGTCTGCAACGGTTCGGTATTATTCTGAAGGACACAATATTGATTTTTTTGCATACAAGATATATTGGAATATATGCAACTTATTTGACAATTTCGTAGTAAAACGTACAAGGCGCGAATAGTAAAATTCTTCGGCGATGTCTTTTGAAAGAATTTCAAGTATCCTAAAATCAGTATCTTCTAGACGCAGTATTAAGTCTTCTAGGGACAAGATCAAGTCTTCTGGAAATATTTCAAATTTTTAAAAGCATTTTCAAGTCTTCCAAAGGCAATATCAAGTCTCTTGGAAACGTTTCAAGTCTTCTATAACCAATATCAAATCTTCTAAAAGTATTGCAAGTCCTCTGGAAACCTTTTAAGTCTTCTAGAAGCTATATCAAGTATTTCAGGGGCAGTACCAAGTCATCTACAAGTATTTCAAGTCTACTAAAGACAATATCGAGTCTTTTGGGAGCATTTGAAGTTTTCTGGCAGCAGTATCAACTATCGAAAACGCTGGCAGAAGTTTAGACACTGTTAGCAAAAAATTAGATACTGATAATTGAAGATTATATGTTTCTTATAGAAGATGCTGCTATTAAAAGTTTAAATATTGCTACTTAAACGATAAATACTTATAAAAAATGTACATATTTCTTGTAGGCTATTAGAAATGCTGACAGAAGTGACTGCTGGCAAATGTCTAAGAACTGCTAACAGAAATCTCTATATTTAGTTTGTATTATTATCATGTCACCCAGTATTTTGAATATATTCTGAAACAAATTTCGTTAAAAGATTTAACGCAGTTGGTGTTCTCTTATAAATCTAGATAAACACCTACGCAAAAGAAAATTGCCGTATACAAATCGATATTTTACCGACGAAAAGTCTGCAACGGTTCGGTATTATTCTGAAGGACACAATATTGATTTTTTGCATACAAGATATATTGGAATATATGCAACTTATTTGACAATTTCGTAGTAAAACGTACAAGGCGCGAATAGTAAAATTTAAATTTTTATGAATCGTTACACATAAGGTACCCTGCCATCTAGGTATCACGAACATAAACTATCTTCAATTGAATAACTATGTATATCTATAAACAAGGGTAATATACATGTAGCTTTGTTCCAACAAACATTCCGATTCGTCGCGAACCCATCAAATGCAATCGGTTATATCAAGTAATGCAATGAAATTTGCTGAAGTGTGACGATACTACTTAACTTGTGCGATTGAATTTGTCGAGTTCACGATGAGTCGGAGAGCCGATGAATCATCTCACTTATCGTGGTATGGTGTTACATCATCCCTATATATAAAGTTTAATTATCACAAACCGTCGGTAGTTCAATTGGTAGGGCAACTCGTTTTCAAATAAGAAATCCCGACCATACAGAGTTCAAATCCAGCTCGCGAGCTGCTCGAATTATTTGTCGGAAAAAATCGAAAATGTGCTTCGAAATAAAACCACTACTATATATAGTTATGAAAAGTAAAAGAAATAACAAAATAACCAACTGAGAAAATGCATTGACGAATGATTGCCGCCGATGAATCAATCAGCCAGCTCACTTTATCGTGTGGTTATTGTGTTATTATACATCATCTCTATATATAAAGCTTAATTATTACCAACCGCCGGTAGTTCAATTGATACGGCAACTCGTTTTCAAATAAGAAATCCCGAGCATACATAGTTCAAATCCAGCTCGCGAGCTCCTCGAATTATTTGTCGGAAAAAATCGAAAATGTGTCTCGAAATAAAACGTCTACTATATATAGTTATCGAAAGTAAAAGAAATAACAAAATGGACCAACTGAAAAAATTCATTGACGACAGCGTCGACAAACCGATTCGTTCTGTTATAAAACGATTCGAGAAAAAACGCAAATCAACTTTAAGAGAACGCCTTACTAGCGTAAAATGGTGGAAAAAATCTGTTTCGAAAAGATTCAAATCTATGAAAAAGCGTAAACTACCTACTTTAAGAGAACGCCTTACTAGCGTAAAATGGTGGAAAAAGTCTATTTTGAAAAGATTCAAATCTATAAAAAAGCGTAAACCTACTTTAAGAGAACGCCTTACTAGCGTAAAATGGTGGAAAAAGTCTATTTCGAAGAGACTAAAATCTATGCAAGTTGGGCCAATTAAAATAAACCTAAATATAGGTAGCATAGTACTGTAGCGACATAGCTTCTAAAAGTATTGAAATGCTCCTCTCGTGTAACAAACCAAGTCCATTAATATAGTAGAAGAGGTTGTCTAAGTTTCTATGCAATACTTTTATTATTGATTGCGAGCGAGGGACAAGAGGTTTATGTATTAGAGGTTGTCTAAGTTTCGATGCAGTACTTTTATTTTTGATTGTTGGCGACAGGCAAGAAAAAGGTTTATGTATTTGAGGTTGTCTATGTTCATATGTAGTAGCCGTGTTTATAGATATATGGTAAAAGCCGTAATCCGTCATTTCACAAAAAGCCTAGTCATTACGCCAGCAAATGCTGTAATAAAATAATTATTCCCGTGTTTGACGGAAATTTTCCGTCATTCCGCGGAATGCCTTCATAAGATTAGGCAAACAGAGTAAACAGACACACGATTAACCATTACAGCGTCTGCCGATGGTTTGTTTAGTCATTTAGTGAAAATAACTAAAATCAATTTGGTCTAAATGACCAAATCAACTATAATATATAGGCCCATATTTACAGCCCTATTCTTTAGTTACACAAAAGAAATATTTGTATATAACACACATTATGTTTGTTTTAACAAAATACCTTACTTACGTAAAAATTTTTCTCGTCTTCTAGAAGTAGTATCAAGTCATCTGGAAGCATTTCAAGTCTTCCAGAATCAGTATCAAACCTTCTGAAAGTATTGCAAGTCTTCTGGAAACCTTTTAATCTTCTATAACCTGTATCAGATCTTCCAGAGGGGATATTAAGAGTTATGAAAACATTTTAGGTCTACTAGAACTAGTTTATATCTTCCAGAGGCGATGTCTTTTGAAAGAATTTCAAGTATCCTAAAATCAGTATCTTCTAGACACAGTATTAAGCCTTCTAGGGACAAGATCAAGTCTTCTGGAAATATTTCAAATTTTTAAAAGTATTGCAAGTCCTCTGGAAACCTTTTAAGTCTTCTAGAAGCTATATCAAGTATTTCAGGGGCAGTACCAAGTCATCTACAAGTATTTCAAGTCTACTAAAGACAATATCGAGTCTTTTGGGAGCATGAAGTTTTCTGGCAGCAGTATCAACTATCGAAAACGCTGGCAGAAGTTTAGACACTGTTAGCAAAAAATTAGATACTGATAATTGAAGATTATATGTTTCTTATAGAAGATGCTGCTATTAAAAGTTTAAATATTGCTACTTAAACGATAAATACTTATAAAAAATGTACATATTTCTTGTAGGCTATTAGAAATGCTGACAGAAGTCTAGAAATTACTAGCAAAAGTGTAGATACTGTTGGCAAAAAACTAGATTCTGGTAATTGAAGACTATATTCTCTTTACTGGGTAACTTCTATAAAAAGACAAAATATTACTAATAAAAGCTACATTCTGAAAGAAGCCTGGATGCTGCTTGAACATGACTGCTGGCAAATGTCTAAGAACTGCTAACAGAAATCTCTATAATATCTTTATAATCAGTATCTTTTGGCAGAAAAGTACATTCTAGTAACTGAAGACTATATTCTGATTACAGAAACTACTGCTATTAAGAGGCTAAATATTGATAATTTAATGCTAAATGCTTCTAAAAACGTGCTTCTATTAAAGAAGAAGGTTTAACATTCAATTTGATGTATGTCATTTCTTCATTTCCAAAAACAAGACCTTCACATTCTTTTACATTTAACCATTTTTTTCGTAATTCTACTAAAACGTCAAAAAGTACATCATACCATAACATTTCTTAAGTGGACTCAATTTCAAACAAGCAACAAGTTATACATCATTTTAAAGAGGAAGGTTCAGCCTTTAATTTGATAACCAAATCATTCTTTCATTTTCAGAAAAAGGACGTCCATGATCTTTCAAACTTCATCATTTTGTTTCTTCAAACATTTTTGATTTTTAAGAATAAAAACTAAAACAGCATAAGAAATACGTTCATCCTGTAAAATATTGGAAACTTATACACCAGAAAACTTTCTGTGTTTATTATAAATATCTTCTTTAACATATATTTTACTAGTTTTTATGTAAGCAAGTAGCACTATTATGGCATCTAGAATTATACAGAATTTCGCTTTTAAAACACGCGCATCGATTTGTTTAGGATTACGTTTAAGAAGGTTTTTCAAGAACACTTGAAATATCCTTGACCACGGCGCAATGAGACTCCAGAGACGGCTTCTCGGACTGAAACGAATTTATCAGGAACATCTTTAATCTCTAAAAACTGGCTATCTGCTGCAACAAGGTTCGAACGATTATATCATCCCTTACTTATTATCTGATACACTCCGTTTTTGCAATCGACGATTACACATATCAAATTCTGCATATCGCTTGGGCCTCGATCAATTTTCTCAACTGACAATAGCACGCAGTTACCAACTGTTAACGGCGGTAAGTTTTTAATGGTGTTTGTTAACATTTTTTCGGCTGCTCTTTTTTGACCTGAATGACATTTGTCTCTATTGGTGAGAATGGATTTTTGAAGAGAACACAACACACACGATGCATTCTTTTCTTTTGTGCAATCAATGCACATTACTAGTTCTTGCGACTCGATTACGTTATCTTGCGGACAAGAAAACGGAATTAGTTCAACGTTTGTAGTTTCTATTAATTCTGATACAGTATTTTCGGTATTGACTTTTTCAATTAACTGTTCAGGTTGTTCTTCGGCTACATTGACATCGGACATTGCAACAGGTAATTCACTTGTATCTTCAAGTTCCCTTTCTTCCGTTCTTGACAGTATTTCGTTAAGATCCTCTTCTGTACGTAAATTTTTAATGATGTCGCTTGATAAAATTGTTGAAGATAAACCAATTTTTGGGTTTGTTCCAAATAATGCATTGTATGGACTACGACCTATAATTCTGTGATGGGAACTGTTTTTTTGAAATTGAACGGAGTAACAGCCAATTGACCAACTGGTAGAATTGTTATCTAGCATCCAGGCCCTCAACATATTGTCCACATCCTCGTTACATCGTTCTATGCTGCCTTGCGACTGTGGATGTCGTGGTCGTCCATGAAGAATGTTTAGATCAGGCCATAATTACAATAAAAACGTGCATCAGCATCTTAATTAAATTCTACGATATCTAGTTTTGAACTCGACCAACATTTGTAGCTTTCCTTAAAATTAAAAAATTCGCTTGTAATTTTTGAAAAATTGTAAAAAATCAAATTCTTAAGACATCTTGATAAAATTTTTAGTATTTTATAAAGCAAAATATGTAATTTTCCTAGAACAAAACCGTGCATCAGTACCTTAATTCAATTCTAAGATATTTAGTTTTGAACTTGACCAACATTTGTTGCTTTTCTTAAAATTAAAAAAATCGCTTGTAATTTTTGAAAAATTGTAAAACATCAAATTCTTAAGATATCTTGATGAAATTTTTAGTATTTTATAAAGGAAAATATATAATTTTCCAAGAACAAAACCGTGCATCAGTGTCTTAATTCAATTCTAAGATATCTAGATTTGAACTCCACCAACATTTGTAGCTTTCCTTAAAATTAAAAAATTCTCTTGTAATTTTTGAAAAATTGTAAAAAATCAAATTCTTAAGACATCTTGATGAAATTTTTAGTATTTTATAAAGGAAAATATGTAATCTTCCTAGAACAAAACCGTGCATCAGTATCTTAATTCAATTCTAAGATATCTAGTTTTGAACTCCACCAACATTTGTAGCTTTTCTTAAAATTAAAAAATTCGCTTGTAATTTTTGAAACATTGTAAAAAATCAAATTCTTAAGACATCTTAATGAAATTTTTAGTATTTTATAAAGGAAAATATGTAATTTTCCAAGAACAAAACCGTGCATCAGTATCTTAATTCAATTTTAAGATATCTAGTTTTGAACTTGACCAACATTTGTAGCTTTTCTTAAAATTAAAAATTCGCTTGTAATCTTTGAAAAATTGTAAAAAATCAAATTCTTAAGATATCTTGATGAAATTTTTAGTACTTTATAAAGGAAAATATGTAATTTTCCAAAAACAAAACCGTGCACCAGTGTCTTAATTCAATTTTAAGATATCCAGTTTTCAAGTCGACCAACATTCGTAGCTTTTCATAAAATTTTAAAACTCGCTAGTAATTTTTGAAAAATTGAAAGAAGCCAATTTCTTAATATATATTGATGAAATTTTTTGTGCTTTATAAAGGAACGTATGTAATTTTTCGAGAACAAACCCATGCGTGAGTATCTCGAATCGGTTTAAAGACATAAAGTTGTGAACTCAACCTAAGTTTGTAGTATTTAATGAAAAATACCTTAGTCATTCTTGAAAAATCAGAAAAAAGACTAAATTCTTAAGACAACTTAATGGAATTTTTAGTATTTTATAAAGGAAAATATGTAATTTACCAAGAACAATACCGTGCATCAGTATCTTAATTCAATTTTAAGATATCTAGTTTTGAACTCGACCAACATTTGTAGTTTTTCTTAAAATTAAAAATTCGCTTGTAATTTTTGAAAAATTGTAAAAAATTAAATTCTTAAGATATCTTGATGAAATTTTTAGTATTTTATAAAGGAAAATATGTAATTTTCCTAGAACAAAACCGTGCATCAGTATCTTAATTCAATTTTAAGATATCTAGTTTTGAACTCGACCAATATTTGTAGCTTTTCTTAAAATTAAAAAATTCGCTTGTAATTTTTGAAAAATTGTAAAAAATCAAATTCTTAAGACATCTTAATGAAATTTTTAGGATTTTATAAAGGAAAATATGTAATTTTCCTAGAACAAAACCGTGCATCAGTATCTTAATTCAATTCTAAGATATCTAGTTTTGAACTCGACCAACATTTGTAGCTTTTCT
Source organism: Onthophagus sagittarius (assembly GCA_036711965.1). NCBI lineage: Eukaryota > Metazoa > Arthropoda > Insecta > Coleoptera > Scarabaeidae > Onthophagus > Onthophagus sagittarius. The sequence continues at coordinate 12,111,278 of JASERS010000002.1, read as the reverse complement.
TAAAATTAAAAATTCGCTTGTAATTTTTGAAAAATTGTAAAAAATTAAATTCTTAAGATATCTTGATGAAATTTTTAGTATTTTATAAAGGAAAATATGTAATTTTCCTAGAACAAAACCGTGCATCAGTATCTTAATTCAATTCTAAGATATCTAGTTTTGAACTCGACCAACATTTGTAGCTTTTCATAAAATTATAAAATTCGCTAGTAATTTTTGAAAAATTGTAAAAAATCAAATTCTTAAGATATCTTGATGAAATTTTTAGTATTGTATGAAGCAAAATATCTAACTTTCTAAGAACAAAACCGTGCATCACTATCTTAATTCAATTTTAAGATATCTAGTTTTGAACTCGACCAACATTTGTAGTTTTTCATAAAATTTTAAAACTCGCTAGTAATTTTTGAAAAATTGTAAAAAATCAATTTCTTAAGATATCTTGATGAAATTTTTAGTATTTTATAAAGGAGAATATGTAATTTTCCAAGAACAAAGCCGTGCATCAGTATCTTAATTCATTTCTAAGATATCTAGTTTTGAACTCGACCAACATTTGTAGCTTTTCTTAAAATTTAAAAATTCGCTTGAAATTTTTGAAAAATTGTAAAAAATCAAATTCTTAAGATATCTTGATGAAATTTTTAGTATTTTATAAAGGAGAATATGTAATTTTCCAAGAACAAAACCGTGCATCAGTATCTTAATTCATTTCTAAGATATCTAGTTTTGAACTCGACCAACATTTGTAGCTTTTCTTAAAATTAAAACATTCGCTTGTAATTTTTGAAAAATTGTAAAAAATCAAATTCTTAAGATATCTTGATGAAATTTTTAGTATTTTATAAAGGAGAATATGTAATTTTTCTAGAACAAAACCGTGCGTCAGCATCTTAATTCAATTCTAAGATATCTAGTTTTGAACTCGACCAACATTTGTAGCTTTTCTTAAAATTAAAAAATTCGATTGTAATTTTTGAAAAATTGTAAAAAATCAAATTCTTAAGATGTCTTAATGAAATTTTTAGTATTTTATAAAGGAAAATATGTAATTTTCCAAAAACAAAACCGTGCATCACTATCTTAATTCAATTTTAAGATATCAAGTTTTGAACTCAACCAACATTTGTAGCTTTTCTTAAAATTAAAAAATTCGCTAGCAATTTATGAAAAATTGTAAAAAATCAAATTCTTAAGACATCTTAATGAAATTTTTAGTATTTTATAAAGGAAAATATGTAATTTTCCTAGAACAAAACCGTGCATCAGTATCTTAATTCAATTTTAAGATATCTAGTTTTGAACTCGACCAACATTTGTAGCTTTTCTTAAAATTAAAAAATTCGATTGTAATTTTTGAAAAATTGTAAAAAATCAAATTCTTAAGATATCTTAATGAAATTTTTAGTATTTTATAAAGGAAAATATGTAATTTTCCAAAAACAAAACCGTGCATCACTATCTTAATTCAATTTTAAGATATCTAGTTTTGAACTCAACCAACATTTGTAGCTTTTCTTAAAATTAAAAAATTCGCTAGCAATTTATGAAAAATTGTAAAAAATCAAATTCTTAAGACATCTTAATGAAATTTTTAGTATTTTATAAAGGAAAATATGTCATTTTCCTAGAACAAAACCGTGCATCAGTATCTTAATTCAATTTTAAGATATCTAGTTTTGAACTCGACCAACGTTTGTAGCATTTCTTAAAATTAAAAAATTCGCTTGTAATTTTTGAAAAATTGTAAAAAATCAAATTCTTAAGATGTCTTAATGAAATTTTTAGTATTTTATAAAGGAAAATATGTAATTTTCCAAAAACAAAACCGTGCATCACTATCTTAATTCAATTTTAAGATATCTAGTTTTGAACTCGACCAACATTTGTAGCTTTTCTTAAAATTAAAAAATTCGCTAGCAATTTATGAAAAATTGTAAAAAATCAAATTCTTAAGACATCTTAATGAAATTTTTAGTATTTTATAAAGGAAAATATGTCATTTTCCTAGAACAAAACCGTGCATCAGTATCTTAATTCAATTTTAAGATATCTAGTTTTGAACTCGACCAACATTTGTAGCATTTCTTAAAATTAAAAAATTCGCTTGTAATTTTTGAAAAATTATAAAAAATTTAATTCTTAAGATATCTTGATGAAATTTTTAGTATTTTATAAAGGAAAATATGTAATTTTCCAAGAACAAAACCGTGCATCAATATCTTGATTCAATTTTAAGATATCTAGTTTTGAACTCGACCAACCTTTGTAGCTTTTCTTCAAATTAAAAAATTCGCTTATAATTTTTGAAAAATTGTAAAAAATTAAATTCTTAAGATATCTTGATGAAATTTTTAGTATTTTATAAAGGAAAATATGTAATTTTCCTAGAACAAAACCGTGCATCAGTATCTTAATTCAATTTTAAGATATCTAGATTTGAACTCGACCAACCTGTGTAGCTTTTCTTAAAATTAAAAAATTCGCTTGTAATTTTTGAAAAAATGTAAAAAATCAAATTCTAAAGACATCTTGATGAAATTTTTAGTATTTTATAAAGGAAAATATGTAATTTTCCTAGAACAAAACCGTGCATCAGTATCTTAATTCATTTCTAAGATATCTAGTTTTGAACTCGACCAACATTTGTAGCTTTTCTTAAAATTAAAAAATTCGCTTGAAATTTTTGAAAAATTGTAAAAAATCAAATTCTTAAGAAATCTTGATGAAATTTTTAGCATTTTATAAAGGAAAATATATAATTTTCCAAGAACAAAACCGTGCATCAGTGTCTTAATTCAATTCTAAGATATCTAGATTTGAACTCGACCAACATTTGTAGCTTTCCTTAAAATTAAAAAATTCTGTTGTAATTTTTGAAAAATTGTAAAAAATCAAATTCTTAAGATATCTTGATGAAATTTTTAATATTTTATAAAGGAGAATATGTAATTTTCCTAGAACAAAACAGTGCATCAGCATCTTAATTCAATTCTAAGATATCTAGTTTTGAACTCGACCAACATTTGTAGCTTTCCTTAAAATTAAAAAATTCGCTTGTAATTTTTGAAAAATTGTAAAAAATCAAATTCTGAAGATATCTTGATGAAATTTTTAGTATTTATTAAGGAAAATATGTACTTTTCCTAGAACAAAACAGTGCATCAGTATCTTAATTCAATTTTAAGATATCTTGTTTTGAACTCGACCAACATTTGTAGCTTTTCATAAAATTATAAAATTCGCTGGTAATTTTTGAAAAATTGTAGAAAATCAAATTCTTAAGATATCTTGATAAAATTTTTTCTGCTTTATAAAGGAAAGTATGTAATTTTCCGAGAACAAAACCGTGCATGAATATCTCAATTCAGTTTTGAGATATCAAGTTTTGAACTCGACCAACATTTGTGGCTTTTCATAAAATTATAAATTTCGCTAGTAATTTTTGAAAAATTATAAAAAATCGAATCCTTAAGATATCTTGATGAAATTTTTTGTGCTTTATAAAAGAAAGTATGTAATTTTCCGAGAACAAAACCGTGCATGAATATCTCAATTCAGTTTTAAAATATCATATTTTGAACTCAACCAACATTTGTAGCTTTTCATAAAATTAAAAAATTCTTTAGTCGTTTTGGAAAAATTGTTAAAATCCAGTTCTTAAGGTATATTGATGATGTTTCTTATGATTTATAAAGGAAAGTATGCACTTTTCCGAGATAAAAATCATACTTGACTATATTATCTCAATTCATTTTTGAGATATCAAACTCCTTAACCTTTTTGAAAAATCGTAAAGTATCTAATCCTTATTCTTGGGTAGGAAGATTTAGGTCTATAGCCCTTTTGGATTTGTGTTATTAATGTTTATTAATGTTAGTAATATTATGTTATTGTTACTGTTTTGTTTGTTATTATGTATTTCTATAGGTCCAATTTTTCATATCTCATTTTTTGATATCTCTCAATAATATCCTTGGAATTTCTTAAGCTGTCTTGGTCTTGAGCTGTCTTGGTCTCTATCAATATCTTCTCCAATCATCCATCAACATCGTTTTATATATTTCCTAAGATCATACAAACAATGTTTAAGGACATTTTTTTTCAATGTCTTTTAGTTTTCGAGATAATGTTGATGAAATGAATGACCTTTGAATTAATTTACTTTCAAATTCATTAATAAACCAAATAATCAAATTCAGCTAATCAATTTATAGATTAGAAAAATATATGAAAACGTGGGCAACCTCTTAATCTTTATCTGACTATTATTAAAAAAAAATATCTTTTTTAACTTTTATGATTTAAATCATGTAATATTATGAAATTATTTAAATATTTAAATGTTTCTCTTAAATCATGTATGCAATGTATTTTTAAAAATTTAGATCCATATCAGTTAAAAATCAAAATAAAACATAACATATAACCTTGAAAATAACATCTAATTTTAGATAACAAATTTTTAACGAGTACCGAAACTAAATAAAACGCTTCACTTCGAGTGTGTTAAGCCTAGTTTTAGATATCACGCTAAAACGACGAAATGATTCTATACTTTTCCACTATTCTAACTATTGTATTAATTTGGGGAGTATTAAAATATTTAAAATGGAGAAAAGAAGTATATGATCCCCTCGAAAAAATCGGCGGGCCAAAAGCGTACCCTATCGTTGGAAATTTATATTTATTCTTCGGAATAAAACGTTCTGGTAAGCCCCACAATCCATTAATAAGAAATTGTTTTATTATTTTTTATTTAAGATATATTTAAAGTAATCTTAAAGTTAATTGATGAACACGGAGCGTTTTTTAGAAGTTACAATGGATTTAAACCGGAAGTTAATACTCATAAACCAGAACATTTTGAGGTAAATAAAATTTTTAAAAAATTTAAATATTGTAATTAATATTAAGTATTTAGCAAATTATGACAAGTTCAGTTCACATCGAAAAAGGAACCGTTTATGGCGTTTTAAAACAATGGCTTGGTGATGGTTTATTAATCAGTAATGGAGCTAAATGGCACCAAAGAAGAAAAATGATCACCCCAACGTTTCATTTTAAAATTTTAGAACAATTTATGGATGTTTTCGTTGAAAAAAGTAAATTATTAATCGAGTATTTAGACGAAAAAACCGACGGGAAAGGATTCGATATTTATCCTTACATAACGCATTGTACTTTAGAAATAATTTGTGGTAAGATCACTTTAAAATTATGTTTATAATAATCTAATCATATTTACGTGAAATAGAAACTGCAATGGGTGTCTCTATAAACGCGATGTCTGATAGAAATAGTAATTATATTCGAGCTATATACAGGTAAATAAATTTTTATCGCCTTAAATTGACTAATAATAAAATTTTAGTACTGCCGAACTTATCGTAAAACGCCAACTTAATTTGCTTCATCAAACTCCTTTATACCCATATTTACAAGATGGAAAAACGTTTTATAAAAATTTAGATGTTTTACATAGCTTCACAGATAAAGTTATACAAGAAAGGAAACAAATCATAAAAGAAAATCCGATTAAAGTCGAAACTGATGATTTTTCAATGTCCTCCAAAACAAGATCGTCATTTCTAGATCTTTTATTAAGCTCAACCGATAAATTAACAGACGATGATATCAGAGCTGAAGTAGACACCTTTATGTTTGAAGGTCATGATACAACGACTGCAGGAATATGTTGGAGCTTATTCTTATTCGCCTTAAATCAAGATTGTCAACAAAAAGCGTATGAGGAAATCGAATCCCTTCTTGGGGATAAAATAGCCCCTGAAAACATTTCAGAGTTGCACGAATTAAAATATTTGGAATGTTGCATCAAAGAGAGTTTGAGACTTTTTCCTAGCGTACCTACAATTGCTAGACATTTAACTGAAGAAATAATATTGGGTAATTTATTTTTATTTGATTTATTTTTTTTTATTAATATTAAATTTATGATTCAAGATGGTTGTAAAATTCCCAAAGGAACCGATTGTAACATCAACATTTATCACGCGCATAGAAACCCGGAATATTTTCCTGATCCAGAAAAATTCGACCCCGATAGGTTTCTTCCAGAAAATTGTAAAAATAGACATCCTTACGCTTACGTTCCGTTTAGCGCCGGATCTAGAAATTGTGTTGGACAAAAATTCGCGATGTATGAAGAAAAAACGTTGTTGGCAGCGATTTTGAAAGCATACAGAATTATTGCTGTTGATACATTAGAAACTATAAATATTGTGTCTGAACTTGTATTAAAACCAGAAGCAGAGCTTAAAATTGCATTGGAAAAACGAAAAATAATTAAATAAAGATATCCAGTGTATATTTGAGTTTTTTTTAAGCATTTATGTCAAATTAAAATATTAAATTTAAACTTTATTAAATTATTCTGAGAAGTATTGCTATTTCGAAAATTTTGAAAAATAATTGTGTTTTATTAATAAAAAAAAACTATAAACAAGAAGTATAAGAATATGCCAGCTTTTATTATATATTTTCCATTCTGTCAAACACGATTAATAAATGATCATATTAACATCAGCATAATCTTGTGGGGTAGTGTTGTGAGTAACAAAGTTTATATTAAGGAAATATATTCCTTTCCACCTTCATAATTCGGGCGTGCACCGACCTCTTCTCTTTTCAGGTGAATTTCCTTTTGCTTCAACGCTGTCATGAAGTTCATTTCGGAAACCGCTACCGATAGCATTGATTCGAAATCCGTGGTCATCTTCTTCTCCAAAACCGCTCAATTCTCGAACCTAAAAACGAATTTATCTCTTAAACACACTTGGAGTTCCGGTCCAAATTCCCAACCAATAGCCAAACCACCCAATCGGACAGCCCATTCTTTAACAGTTTCACCAACTTCTTTTTTCGCCATGTAAAATTTATACCGAGCCGCAAATGCGTTCCTTTGAGGTTTAAAAATTTATAAGCTTCTTCGTCTAAACTGTTTAATAATATCGCACTTCTCTTAATAACATGAGTGATATTATTTGCTAAAAAATAGCTCTCTAATCTTGCATAAAATATCAACCAATCAGAATTTTCTAAAGAAAATTCTCGTAAATGTCCAATTCCGATTCCGCTTCTCGGAGTTTCAATAACTTCAGCCATATAAAGTTGTTTTTTTTTCTTTTTCTTCAAAAATATTTAATTTCCCGTAGCGGGAACGATAGCTCGTTGCCACTTATGCCCGGACATCTTTTATCGAGTCGATATCGCCTATTGCTGTTCTGGTAGGAACTGATCGACAGATATTGCACACAATAATTTTCAAACGGTTTTTGACAGTTTTGTCAAAATATCGATTATTTGATTATCCCCATAGATAAGTGGTGGTAAAAATTTTGAATAACAATTCGAAAAATTATTTATTTATTATATTTCAGATAAAAACTGGACAAGCCCAGCGAAACACGAAGCATCCAGTAATAAATCACATTAAATAATACAGAAACAAATAATCTCTTAACAAAAATAAAAAATTGCTGAACAAAAAATTAATAATAATGAAAATTAACAAAAGAAAATCAAATATCAACGAAAATGATTAGTAAAAGAACATAATTAACAAATAAGAAAGCATTTTAAGCTCAATTGCACAGAGAACAATTTTAGGTAATTATATTTACTATCAATTTCAAAAAATCATAAAAATCAGGTCAACTTCAACAATCTTTATCTCAAAAACGAATAAAGGTTCTCTAAGTTGGTTCTCACCATGACAAAATAGACACTTACCTCTATAAATTTTGAATGTTTCATTAAAATATCTCAAGAATTCGACTTTTGGTGATTTTTAATCAACTTGAGATAGCTATAAACGTTTACGTTGAATTTAATAATTTATATCTCAAAAACGAATGAATATTTTCTAGCTCCGTTTTCAATATGAGAAAATAGACACTTTCCTCTATAAATCGTGAATAATGCATTAAGATATCTTAAGATTTCGATTTTTCGTGATTTTTTAAAACAAGATTATTAATTTCAAAAAATCATAAAAAAATTAGGTTCACCTAAATAATCTTTGTCTCAAAAACAAATAAACATTTTCTAATTTGGTTCTCACCATGACATAATAGACCCTTACCTCTATAAATTTTGAGTATTTCATTAAAATATCTCAAGAATTCCACTTTTGGTGATTTTTAATCAACATGAGGTAGCCATAAACGTTTACGTTGAATTTAATTATTTATATTTCAAAAACGAATGAATATTTTCAAGATCCATTCTTATCATGAGAAAGTAGACACTTTCCCATATAAATCGTGAATAATGCATTAAGATATATTAAGAATTCGATTTTTCGTGATTTTTTAAAACAAGATTATTAATTTCAAAAAATCATAAAAAAATAGGTTAACTTAAATAATCTTTATCTCAAAAACTAATAAAGATTTTCTAATTTGGTTCTTACCATGACAAAGTAGACCCTTACCTCTATAAATTTTGAATGTTTCATTAAAATATCTCAAGAATTCGACTTTTGGTGATTTTTAATCAACATGAGGTAGCCATAAACGTTTACGTTGAATTTAATAATTTATATCTCAAAAACGAATGAATATTCTCTAGCTCCGTTTTCATTATGAGAAAATAGACAATTTCTTCTATAATTCGTAAATAATGTATTAAGATATCTTAAGATTTCGATTTTTCGTGATTTTTTAAAACAAGATTATTAATTTCAAGGAATCATAAAGAATTAGGTTCACCTAAATAATTTTTATCTCAAAAACGAATAAAGATTTTCTAATTTGGTTCTTACCATGACAAAATAGACCCTTTCCTCTATAAATTTTGAATGATTCATTAAAATATCTCAAGAATTCGACTTTCGGTGATTTTTAATCAACTTGAGATAGCCATAAACGTTTACGTTAAATTTAATGATTTATATCTCAAAAACGAATGAATATTTTCAAGATCCGTTTGCATCATGAGAAAATAGACAATTTCCTTTATAAATCGTGAATAATGCATTAAGATATCCTAAGATTTCGATTTTTCGTGATTTTCTAAACAAGATTATTAATTTCAAGAAATCATAAAAAATTAAGTTCACCTAAATAATTTTTATCTCAAAAACGAATAACGATTTTCTAATTTGGTTCTTACCATGACAAAATAGACCCTTTCCTCTATAAATTTTGAATGTTTCATTAAAATATCTCAAGAATTCGACTGTCGGTGATTTTTAATCAACTTGAGATAGCCATAAACGTTTACGTTAAATTTAATCATTTATATCTCAAAAACGAATGAATATTTTCAAGATCCGTTTGCATCATGAGAAAATAGACAATTTCCTCTATAAATCGTGAATAATGCATTAAGATATCTTAAGATTTCGATTTTTCGTGATTTTTTAAAACAAGATTATTAATTTCAAAAAATCATAAAAAATTAGGTGCATCTAAATAATTTTTATCTCAAAAACGAATAACGATTTTCTAATTTGGTTCTTACCATGACAAAATAGACACTTACCTTTATACATTTTGAATATTTCATTAAAATATCTCACGAATTCGACATTTGGTGATTTTTAATCAACTTGAGATAGCCATAAACGTTTACGTTGAATTTAGTGATTTATATCTCAAAAAAGAATAAATATTTTCAAGATCGCTTTTCATTATGAGAAAGTAGACACTTTCCTCTATAAATCGTGAATAATGCATTGCGATATCTTAAGATTTTGAGAGAGAGAGAGAGAAAACAAAATTTATTCAAGCCAAACAGAACAATACAACAGAAAAAAAAAAGATAAATAAATAAAATAAATACATATAATACATAATGAATAATTGGCCTAAAAGGGCTATCGACCTTAGTCTTTCTGCCCGGGATATTCTTTCAGATGTTCAAAAGTTCGTGCTTCTTTGTTTCTACTTCTGCTGTAGTCTGCGTAAGATAGGTAGAGAGTCAGGGGGGAGTTGAATAGAGATAAACAGGTTTTTCATTTGCTTATAGGGGAAGTTGGTGGCGGTAGCATGCGCTAGAGAATCTATCCGAAGAAGGATTGGCTCTATGCCGGTGTGGCTGTACAGGAGCTGGTTGCTCGGGTTGAAGAGCGGGTTTTGCGGATGGCGAATGTGTGTGATGGACCTCAGAGCGGATCTTTCAGCAACTTCTAGATGGTGTTTTGTTCCTTTAGGCACGTCAGCTAAGATCAGGGGGGCATATTCGATCATTGGTCTACAGATGGATTTGTAGATATGTGAGGCGCATTTTGTTGATATGCCACGGCCCTGGAATGTTAAGGATCGGAAGTGCTTCGCTCGGTTCGCCGCTTTCATTTTTACCTTGATGGCGTGATCGGAAAATTTCAGTCTTCTGTCCATCCATATTCCTAGGTATTTGCAAGTTGTGATCGGTGATAAGGCCGTGGATTGAATGGTTACCGTAGGAACAGGAGCATGTATGGGAAGATGCGGGACAAAAAATTGTGTTTTACTGGGGTTGACTTGAATTCTCCATTTCATCAGCCAACGCTCAATAGATTGGACCAACGCCTGCAGCCTTTCTACTGCGGATATGATTGTTGTGCCGTGTGTTACCAAGGCGGTGTCGTCTGCGTACAGTAGAGCATAAGCATCCAAGTCGAATATATTCGGATTGGGGTGATAAATATCGCCGCAGAATAAGCTATACAGCGTTGGCGAGAGAGGTGATCCTTGGGGGAGACCTTGTTCAGGGGAGAATTTACGAGAAAAGCAGGTTTTCAGCCTGACGATAGAGGAGCGGTTGGACAGGAAATCCTTAAGAAGGTTAAGGAGGTAGGGCGGCACATCCAATTTTTTGAGCTTGAATAATAGTCCTCGATGCCATACCGAATCGAATGCTTTGCGGATATCCAGAAATATAGCCGCAGAGTGATGTTTCTGAATGCGTGTCGCTTGGAAGTTCGATATTAATACTGCCAGAGCGTGCGACGTAGATCTACCAGGTTGAAAGCCAAATTGGTAATTAGGTATTTTATTGGAAGCTGCTTCTAATAGTTTGTTCTTTATGTGGCTTTCCAGGATCTTGCCAATAACGGGAAGGAGCGAAATAGGTCGATAGTTGGATGGGTCTGATAGAGTAGATTCTTTTTTGGCCACACAAATAATAATAGAGGACTTCCAAACATCAGGAAAATGTTGTTTAACTAGGCAGAAATTTAAGATTTTTATGATGTAGGCATGGATGAGAGGATGTAATTTTCTGAGGATATTTTTAGTAAGATGGTCATGCCCAGGAGCGGTGCTTGAACCCTTGCCTAAGATTGAGAAGTATTCGTCCTCTTCAATTAGGGCATCTTCGGGAGTGTCAGCCTGGGTGATAAAGGCGGATTTGTACCAGTCGTCTACTCTAGCCCTGTTGGTGGTGCAGAAAGAGGCATCCTCCGAGAATGAGAACACCCGCTGAAGGTAATCGCAGTGGATGTTGACGATACTTTCGGGGTCACTGTGTGATGTGCCATCCAATGGGTTAATAAGTTGGGGAGTTTCTGAAGACTTCTGATATCGTGTTAATTTCCGGATTTCTTGCCAGAAAGATTTTGATTTTTCGTGATTTTTTAAAACAAGATTATTAATTTCAAAAAATCATAAAAAAAATAGGTTAACTTAAATAATCTTTATCTCAAAAACTAATAAAGATTTTCTAATTTGGTTCTTACCATGACAAAGTAGACCCTTACCTCTATAAATTTTGAATGTTTCATTAAAATATCTCAAGAATTCGACTGTCGGTGATTTTTAATCAACTTGAGATAGCCATAAACGTTTACGTTAAATTTAATCATTTATATCTCAAAAACGAATGAATATTTTCAAGATCCGTTTGCATCATGAGAAAATAGACAATTTCCTCTATAAATCGTGAATTATGCATTAAGATATCCTAATATTTCGATTTTTCGTGATTTTCTAAAACAAGATTATTAATTTCAAGAAATCATAAAAAATTAGGTTCACCTAAATAATTTTTATCTCAAAAACGAATAACGATTTTCTAATTTGGTTCTTACCATGACAAAATAGACCCTTTCCTCTATAAATTTTGAATGTTTCATTAAAATATCTCAAGAATTCGACTGTCGGTGATTTTTAATCAACTTGAGATAGCCATAAACGTTTACGTTAAATTTAATCATTTATATCTCAAAAACGAATGAATATTTTTAAGATCCGTTTGCATCATGAGAAAATAGACAATTTCCTCTATAAATTGTGAATTATGCATTAAGATATCATAATATTTCGATTTTTCGTGATTTTCTAAAACAAGATTATTAATTTCAAGAAATCATAAAAAATTAGGTTCACCTAAATAATTTTTATCTCAAAAACGAATAACGATTTTCTAATTTGGTTCTTACCATGACAAAATAGACCCTTTCCTCTATAAATTTTGAATGTTTCATTAAAATATCTCAAGAATTCGACTGTCGGTGATTTTTAATCAACTTGAGATAGCCATAAACGTTTACGTTAAATTTAATCATTTATATCTCAAAAACGAATGAATATTTTCAAGATCCGTTTGCATCATGAGAAAATAGACAATTTCCTCTATAAATCGTGAATTATGCATTAAGATATCCTAATATTTCGATTTTTCGTGATTTTCTAAAACAAGATTATTAATTTCAAGAAATCATAAAAAATTAGGTTCACCTAAATAATTTTTATCTCAAAAACGAATAACGGTTTTCTAATTTGGTTCTTACCATGACAAAATAGACCCTTTCCTCTATAAATTTTGAATGTTTCATTAAAATAACTCAAGAATTCGTCTTTTGGTGATTTTAATCAACTTGAGATAGCCATAAACGTTTACGTTGAATTTAATGATTTATATCTCAAAAACGAATGTATATTTTCTAGCTCCGTTTTCATTATGAGAAAATAGACATTTTCCTCTATAAATCCTGAATAATGCAATAAAGATATATTAAGAAATCGATTTTTCGTGATTTTTTAAAACAAGATTATTAATTTTAAAAAATCATTAAAAATTAGGTTCACCTAAATAATCTTTGTTTCAAAAACGAATAAAGATGTTCTAATTTGGTTCTCACCATGACAAAATAGACCCTTACCTCTATAAATTTTGAATGTTTCATTAAAATATCTCAAAAATTCGATTTTTGGTGATTTTTAATCAACTTGAGATAACCATAAACGTTTACGTTGAATTTAATGATTTATATCTCAAATATGAATGAATATTTTCAAGATCCGGTTTCATCACGAGAAAGTAGACACTTTCCTCTATAAATCGTGAATAATGCATTAAGATATCTTAAAAATTCGATTTTTCGTGATTTTTTAAAACAAGATTATTAATTTGAAGAAATCATAAAAAATTGGGTTTACCTAATTAATTTTTCTCTCAAAAACGAATAAAGATTTTCTAATTTGGTTCTCACCATGACAAAATAGACACTTACGTTTATAAATTTTGAATGTTTCATTAAAATACCTCAAGAATTCGACTTTTGGTGATTTTTAATCAACTTGAGATAGCCATAAACGTTTACGTTAAATTTAACGATTTATATCTCAAAAACGAATGAATATTTTCAAGATCCGTATGCATCATGAGAAAATAGACAATTTCCTCTATTAATCGTGAATAATGCATTAAGATATCCTAAGATTTCGATTTTTTGTGATTTTCTAAAACAAGATTATTAATTTCAAGAAATCATAAAAAATTAGGTTCACCTAAATAATTTTTATCTCAAAAACGAATAACGATTTTCTGATTTGGTTCTTACCATGACAAAATAGACCCTTTCCTCTATAAATTTTGAATGTTTCATTAAAATAACTCAAGAATTCGTCGTTTGGTGATTTTAATCAACTTGAGATAGCCATAAACGTTTACGTTAAATTTAATGATTTATATCTCAAAAACGAATGAATATTTTCAAGATCCGTTTGCATCATGAGAAAATAGACAATTTCCTCTATAAATCGTGAATAATGCATTAAGATATCCTAAGATTTCGATTTTTCGTGATTTTCTAAAACAATATTATTAATTTCAAGAAATCATAAAAAATTAGGTTCACCTAAATAATTTTTATCTCAAAAACGAATAACGATTTTCTAATTTGGTTCTTACCATGACAAAATAGACCCTTTCCTCTATAAATTTTAAATGTTTCATTAAAATATCTCAAGAATTCGACTTTCGGTGATTTTTAATCAACTTGAGATAGCCATAAACGTTTACGTTAAATTTAACGATTTATATCTCAAAAACGAATGAATATTTTCAAGATCCGTTTGCATCATGAGAAAATAGACAATTTCCTCTATAAATCGTGAATAATGCATTAAGATATCCTAAGATTTCGATTTTTCGTGATTTTCTAAAACAAGATTATTAATTTCAAGAAATCATAAAGAATTAGGTTCACCTAAATAATTTTTATCTCAAAAACGAATAACGATTTTCTAATTTGGTTCTTACCATGACAAAATAGACCCTTTCCTCTATAAATTTTAAATGTTTCATTAAAATATCTCAAGAATTCGACTTTCGGTGATTTTTAATCAACTTGAGATAGCCATAAACGTTTACGTTAAATTTAACGATTTATATCTCAAAAACGAATGAATATTTTCAAGATCCGTTTGCATCATGAGAAAATAGACAATTTCCTCTATAAATCGTGAATAATGCATTAAGATATCCTAAGATTTCGATTTTTCGTGATTTTCTAAAACAAGATTATTAATTTCAAGAAATCATAAAAAATTAGGTTCACCTAAATAATTTTTATCTCAAAAACGAATAACGATTTTCTAATTTGGTTCTTACCATGACAAAACAGACCCTTTCCTCTATAAATTTTGAATGTTTCATTAAAATATCTCAAGAATTCGACTTTTGGTGATTTTAATCAACTTGAGATAGCCATAAACGTTTAGGTTGAATTTAATGATTTATATCTCAAAAACGAATGTATATTTTCCAGCTCCGTTTTCATTATGAGAAAATAGACATTTCCTCTATAAATCCTGAATAATGCAATAAAGATATATTAAGAAATCGATTTTTCGTGATTTTTTAAAACAAGATTATTAATTTTAAAAAATCATTAAAAATTAGGTTCACATAAATAATCTTTGTTTCAAAAACGAATAAAGATGTTCTAATTTGGTTCTCACCATGACAAAATAGACCCTTACCTCTATAAATTTTGAATGTTTCATTAAAATATCTCAAAAATTCGATTTTTGGTGATTTTTAATCAACTTGAGATAACCATAAACGTTTACGTTGAATTTAATGATTTATATCTCAAAAATGAATGAATATTTTCAAGATCTGGTTTCATCACGAGAAAGTAGACACTTTCCTCTATAAATCGTGAATAATGCATTAAGATATCTTAAAAATTCGATTTTTCGTGATTTTTTAAAACAAGATTATTAATTTGAAGAAATCATAAAAAATTGGGTTTACCTAAATAATTTTTCTCTCAAAAACGAATAAAGATTTTCTAATTTGGTTCTCACCATGACAAAATAGACACTTACGTTTATAAATTTTAAATGTTTCATTAAAATACCTCAAGAATTCGACTTTTGGTGATTTTTAATCAACTTGAGATAGCCATAAACGTTTACGTTGAATTTAATGATTTATATCTCAAAAACGAATGAATATTTTCAAGATCCGTATGCATCATGAGAAAATAGACAATTTCCTCTATAAATCGTGAATAATGCATTAAGATATCCTAAGATTTCGATTTTTCGTGATTTTCTAAAACAATATTATTAATTTCAAGAAATCATAAAAAATTAGGTTCACCTAAATAATTTTTATCTCAAAAACGAATAACGATTTTCTGATTTGGTTCTTACCATGACAAAATAGACCCTTTCCTCTATAAATTTTGAATGTTTCATTAAAATAACTCAAGAATTCGTCGTTTGGTGATTTTAATCAACTTGAGATAGCCATAAACGTTTACGTTAAATTTAATGATTTATATCTCAAAAACGAATGAATATTTTCAAGATCCGTTTGCATCATGAGAAAATAGACAATTTCCTCTATAAATCGTGAATAATGCATTAAGATATCCTAAGATTTCGATTTTTCGTGATTTTCTAAAACAATATTATTAATTTCAAGAAATCATAAAAAATTAGGTTCACCTAAATAATTTTTATCTCAAAAACGAATAACGGTTTTCTAATTTGGTTCTTACCATGACAAAATAGACCCTTTCCTCTATAAATTTTGAATGTTTCATTAAAATAACTCAAGAATTCGTCTTTTGGTGATTTTAATCAACTTGAGATAGCCATAAACGTTTACGTTGAATTTAATGATTTATATCTCAAAAACGAATGTATATTTTCTAGCTCCGTTTTCATTATGAGAAAATAGACATTTTCCTCTATAAATCCTGAATAATGCAATAAAGATATATTAAGAAATCGATTTTTCGTGATTTTTTAAAACAAGATTATTAATTTTAAAAAATCATTAAAAATTAGGTTCACCTAAATAATCTTTGTTTCAAAAACGAATAAAGATGTTCTAATTTGGTTCTCACCATGACAAAATAGACCCTTACCTCTATAAATTTTGAATGTTTCATTAAAATATCTCAAAAATTCGATTTTTGGTGATTTTTAATCAACTTGAGATAACCATAAACGTTTACGTTGAATTTAATGATTTATATCTCAAATATGAATGAATATTTTCAAGATCCGGTTTCATCACGAGAAAGTAGACACTTTCCTCTATAAATCGTGAATAATGCATTAAGATATCTTAAAAATTCGATTTTTCGTGATTTTTTAAAACAAGATTATTAATTTGAAGAAATCATAAAAAATTGGGTTTACCTAATTAATTTTTCTCTCAAAAACGAATAAAGATTTTCTAATTTGGTTCTCACCATGACAAAATAGACACTTACGTTTATAAATTTTGAATGTTTCATTAAAATACCTCAAGAATTCGACTTTTGGTGATTTTTAATCAACTTGAGATAGCCATAAACGTTTACGTTAAATTTAACGATTTATATCTCAAAAACGAATGAATATTTTCAAGATCCGTATGCATCATGAGAAAATAGACAATTTCCTCTATTAATCGTGAATAATGCATTAAGATATCCTAAGATTTCGATTTTTTGTGATTTTCTAAAACAAGATTATTAATTTCAAGAAATCATAAAAAATTAGGTTCACCTAAATAATTTTTATCTCAAAAACGAATAACGATTTTCTGATTTGGTTCTTACCATGACAAAATAGACCCTTTCCTCTATAAATTTTGAATGTTTCATTAAAATAACTCAAGAATTCGTCGTTTGGTGATTTTAATCAACTTGAGATAGCCATAAACGTTTACGTTAAATTTAATGATTTATATCTCAAAAACGAATGAATATTTTCAAGATCCGTTTGCATCATGAGAAAATAGACAATTTCCTCTATAAATCGTGAATAATGCATTAAGATATCCTAAGATTTCGATTTTTCGTGATTTTCTAAAACAATATTATTAATTTCAAGAAATCATAAAAAATTAGGTTCACCTAAATAATTTTTATCTCAAAAACGAATAACGATTTTCTAATTTGGTTCTTACCATGACAAAATAGACCCTTTCCTCTATAAATTTTAAATGTTTCATTAAAATATCTCAAGAATTCGACTTTCGGTGATTTTTAATCAACTTGAGATAGCCATAAACGTTTACGTTAAATTTAACGATTTATATCTCAAAAACGAATGAATATTTTCAAGATCCGTTTGCATCATGAGAAAATAGACAATTTCCTCTATAAATCGTGAATAATGCATTAAGATATCCTAAGATTTCGATTTTTCGTGATTTTCTAAAACAAGATTATTAATTTCAAGAAATCATAAAGAATTAGGTTCACCTAAATAATTTTTATCTCAAAAACGAATAACGATTTTCTAATTTGGTTCTTACCATGACAAAATAGACCCTTTCCTCTATAAATTTTAAATGTTTCATTAAAATATCTCAAGAATTCGACTTTCGGTGATTTTTAATCAACTTGAGATAGCCATAAACGTTTACGTTAAATTTAACGATTTATATCTCAAAAACGAATGAATATTTTCAAGATCCGTTTGCATCATGAGAAAATAGACAATTTCCTCTATAAATCGTGAATAATGCATTAAGATATCCTAAGATTTCGATTTTTCGTGATTTTCTAAAACAAGATTATTAATTTCAAGAAATCATAAAAAATTAGGTTCACCTAAATAATTTTTATCTCAAAAACGAATAACGATTTTCTAATTTGGTTCTTACCATGACAAAACAGACCCTTTCCTCTATAAATTTTGAATGTTTCATTAAAATATCTCAAGAATTCGACTTTTGGTGATTTTAATCAACTTGAGATAGCCATAAACGTTTAGGTTGAATTTAATGATTTATATCTCAAAAACGAATGTATATTTTCCAGCTCCGTTTTCATTATGAGAAAATAGACATTTCCTCTATAAATCCTGAATAATGCAATAAAGATATATTAAGAAATCGATTTTTCGTGATTTTTTAAAACAAGATTATTAATTTTAAAAAATCATTAAAAATTAGGTTCACATAAATAATCTTTGTTTCAAAAACGAATAAAGATGTTCTAATTTGGTTCTCACCATGACAAAATAGACCCTTACCTCTATAAATTTTGAATGTTTCATTAAAATATCTCAAAAATTCGATTTTTGGTGATTTTTAATCAACTTGAGATAACCATAAACGTTTACGTTGAATTTAATGATTTATATCTCAAAAATGAATGAATATTTTCAAGATCTGGTTTCATCACGAGAAAGTAGACACTTTCCTCTATAAATCGTGAATAATGCATTAAGATATCTTAAAAATTCGATTTTTCGTGATTTTTTAAAACAAGATTATTAATTTGAAGAAATCATAAAAAATTGGGTTTACCTAAATAATTTTTCTCTCAAAAACGAATAAAGATTTTCTAATTTGGTTCTCACCATGACAAAATAGACACTTACGTTTATAAATTTTAAATGTTTCATTAAAATACCTCAAGAATTCGACTTTTGGTGATTTTTAATCAACTTGAGATAGCCATAAACGTTTACGTTGAATTTAATGATTTATATCTCAAAAACGAATGAATATTTTCAAGATCCGTATGCATCATGAGAAAATAGACAATTTCCTCTATAAATCGTGAATAATGCATTAAGATATCCTAAGATTTCGATTTTTCGTGATTTTCTAAAACAATATTATTAATTTCAAGAAATCATAAAAAATTAGGTTCACCTAAATAATTTTTATCTCAAAAACGAATAACGATTTTCTGATTTGGTTCTTACCATGACAAAATAGACCCTTTCCTCTATAAATTTTGAATGTTTCATTAAAATAACTCAAGAATTCGTCGTTTGGTGATTTTAATCAACTTGAGATAGCCATAAACGTTTACGTTAAATTTAATGATTTATATCTCAAAAACGAATGAATATTTTCAAGATCCGTTTGCATCATGAGAAAATAGACAATTTCCTCTATAAATCGTGAATAATGCATTAAGATATCCTAAGATTTCGATTTTTCGTGATTTTCTAAAACAATATTATTAATTTCAAGAAATCATAAAAAATTAGGTTCACCTAAATAATTTTTATCTCAAAAACGAATAACGATTTTCTAATTTGGTTCTTACCATGACAAAATAGACCCTTTCCTCTATAAATTTTAAATGTTTCATTAAAATATCTCAAGAATTCGACTTTCGGTGATTTTTAATCAACTTGAGATAGCCATAAACGTTTACGTTAAATTTAACGATTTATATCTCAAAAACGAATGAATATTTTCAAGATCCGTTTGCATCATGAGAAAATAGACAATTTCCTCTATAAATCGTGAATAATGCATTAAGATATCCTAAGATTTCGATTTTTCGTGATTTTCTAAACAAGATTATTAATTTCAAGAAATCATAAAAAATTAGATTCACCTAAATAATTTTTATCTCAAAAACGAATAACGATTTTCTAATTTGGTTCTTACCATGACAAAATAGGCCCTTTCCTCTATAAATTTTGAATGTTTCATTAAAATAACTCAAGAATTCGACTTTTGGTGATTTTAATCAACTTGAGATAGCCATAAACGTTTACGTTGAATTTAATGATTTATATCTCAAAAACGAATGTATATTTTCTAGCTCCGTTTTCATTATGAGAAAATAGACATTTTCCTCTATAAATCCTGAATAATGCAATAAAGATATATTAAGAAATCGATTTTTCGTGATTTTTTAAAACAAGATTATTAATTTTAAAAAATCATTAAAAATTAGGTTCACCTAAATAATCTTTGTTTCAAGAACGAATAAAGATGTTCTAATTTGGCTCTCACCATGACAAAATAGACCCTTACCTCTATAAATTTTGAATGTTTCATTAAAATATCTCAAAAATTCGATTTTTGGTGATTTTTAATCAACTTGAGATAACCATAAACGTTTACGTTGAATTTAATGATTTATATCTCAAATATGAATGAATATTTTCAAGATCCGATTTCATCACGAGAAAGTAGACACTTTCCTCTATAAATCGTGGATAATGCATTAAGATATCTTAAAAATTCGATTTTTCGTGATTTTTTAAAACAAGATCATTAATTTCAAGGAATCTCAAAAGAAGGTTAGGTTAACTTAAACAATCTTTATCTCAAAAACGACAACATGATAAAACAGACATAGAACATGATAAAACAGATGATAACAGAAAATAGCTGTTATCATAATGGATGATGATCCATTATATGTTTGGTTAATGTCTAGAATTTTTTGATTTTTTTTTACTTGAAATTGATAAAATCGACTTGAATTCTTTTGATATACAATTCTTTGAGAAGATGACCAAATTTTACCTAATACATGTAATTATGTTTTTGCCAAATTTTATCTTCCATCCAGGATTTTTTGTTTCTTTCCGTGTTAGAAATCAGTCAAAACGCAGAGGTCGTAAAATGCTCATGTTTTTTCAAGAAACATTTCCTTATACAGAGAAAGTCTCAAAAATGCCTTCAATTTTAAAAGATTCAAAGGGTTTAATGAATCCCTTGATTCATTAGTATTTTCCCCAATTCCTTTTTCAAATACGGCGACATTTTCAATGCTTTCCAATATTGTATTAATCGCATTCTCATCGATAGGCAAGAAAAATTTTTTTTTTAATTTCAAAATAATACACAATGTTTAATTACGTAAATAATCGTACTTATCGAGTCGATATAAGAACTTGTTCCATTCGATATAATTATCGGTTCGATATTGGTCCGATATCTCCTATTGGCTCTTTCAGAAACCCAATTGACGGATATCGCTCGAGTTATCGATCAACAGCACAATATCGGTTCGATATCGACGATGTCGTAGCCTCTTAATATATGTTTGAAGAAGATTTAATATACATTTTTCCAATTACAATTCAAATGTATTAAGCTTAATGAAATAATAAATCAAATATATATATAATAAAATTAAGTATTTATTATCTTTCTTCTTGTTTGCGGGTTTTGGAGTATATTTACACGACGATATTACATCAAATACAATTTTAGTGTTGAATTGGCGAATATCGCACTCCTCGCACAAGTATGCTTACTCGAGTATTTTTCAAATATATTGACTTGTTTAAGTATTGCGCAATATTCGCCAATTGTAATTACTTTTTTCTATTTAATTTCTAATCGTTCAAAACTTTCGAAATCCCTGAGTTGCAAATAGCAATATCTAAAACTTGTAAACATAAATATTTATCTGCGGAAATAAATTGAAGTGGGAGAATTCCTCATAGTTTAGTCAAGATAAGGATATTAAAATGTTGTAGAAGTCCTCATTTGTGAAGAGTCAGTGTAAATTTTATTGCTGTGTTGGAAACATCGAGTAAGTATTAGAATTTAATAAATAATGTTCATTTAAAAATGTTAAACTTAATTTTTAGTGACGGTTAAAGATACGATGATGATATTGAGTTTAATTGTGCTGGTTAGTTTTATAAGCATCAAACTTGTTCTACTGATTTGGATTGCGACTATCCATATTACTATGTGTGTGTTAAATGCGATAATATTACAACTGATCACACCATATTTCAGAACGCCTATTATTTACATGACAAGATTCAAAATGTAATAATTACAGAGAGTAATATCCCTGTTTTTTCATACAATCTAACACGCAACTGGTATTATCTAATGAGTATCACGATATCAGGTTGCGGTGTAAAAGAAATTGATCTTTCGGGAACAAACATTAATCCATCAAATTTATATAAAATTAATTTGAACTATAATGAAATATCAAAATTGTCAAACAACGTTTTCAGTCACGATCCAAACTTGAGATATCTAAATTTATCCCATAATTGCATCGAAATAATTGAACCGTCCTTCTTTACCCCATCAATAACAACACTTGATTTAAGCTATAACAAAATGAAAGTGTTTCCGGTTGCCGGATTAAAAACACAATTGATTACAATCGATTTAAGTTACAATGAAATTACTGAAATATCAAACAATCAATTGGAAAATTTTGAAAACTTAAACCATTTATATCTATCTCATAACAACATAAAAACATTCGAAACAACGACAACAAATATAATCGAAACGTTGGATTTGTCTTATAATAATATTAATTATATAACTTCGAGTGGTTTCGAGTGGTTAGAATTTTTGAAAGAATTATATTTGGGTGAAAATAACTTGCAGAAGATGGATTCGCAAATTTTTTTGAAAAACAAATATTTGCAACATTTAGATTTGAGTAATAACCCGTTAAACTCGACAGAATTGAGTGTTTCGTCCATTTCATCCTTAAAGTTGAAAGAAAATATTTTTAACATCGCAAAGATCAAAGTATTCAAAAAATTGATTTACTTGGACGTTTCAATGACGAATTCGAGCATTATTCCTATCGATACTTTCACCTACAACGTAGATTTGGAGTTTTTAAATTTATCATATAACAAGATTGAAGTTCTTCACACAGGAACGTTTACCAAATTATCTAAATTACATTCTTTAGACTTAAGTGGAAATAATTTGCAATCTTTGCAATCGGGTTTGTTTCAACAAAATCCATTGCTGTATCTTTCCGTTGCGAATAACCGTTTGGTATCATTTAATATGGAGAGTTTAAACCATCGGATCACACCCGATCTAATTGACTTGGATAACAATTTATGGTCGTGCAATACATTGACGAAAATAATTCATCATTTAGAGGTTGTGTCAAAGACGAAAATTGTTAGCGATGGCAATCATTTTTCGGAACCGAACATCAGAGGAAATTTATGCACCTTAAATTCAACCGAAACCGAAACTAACGTTACCATACAACAAGTTTTAGTAGAGATTATAAGAGACTTTCGGGATTACTTGGAGGATCAAGAAGAGATTAATAAAATGATGATTCAGGTTTTTGCATCATCCAAAAACAATTCATTTCAAAACAACGTCGCTATCGAAAATAAAACTGTCCCTATTTTAAGGATAAACACAGATATAGATAGCGCTCCTTTAACCGATAAAACTGAAAATTACGTTTTTGTAAAATCGTCTATTTTGATTTGGTTACTTTCTATACAAATTATTTTTATGCTTTTGATTACAAGTGTTTTAATTTATTATTTAAAATTTCGTCGATTTTCTGTTATAAACAACGCTACGTTATTGGACGACATGAATTAATGTTAATAAATATGTAAGATTAATTAAAAATGGATTTATTATAAGATGTTCTATTATTATCACTTTCTTTAATCAGAAAGAATCCGAAAAACTTTCCGATCTATCCTAGACTCCTTTTTGCACTAATTACCAAGTATTAAGAACTATCTGTGGGAAGAAATGGTTTTGATTACTTTCTAACACGGGAAGAAACAAAAAAATCCTGGAAGGAAGATAAAATTTGGCAAAACTATAATTACATGTATTAGGTAAAATTCGAACATCTTCTCAAAGAAATGTATATCAAAAGAAATCAGGTCGATTTTATCAATTTCAAGTTCATCCAAACACCCATATTCTAAAAATTCTAAACATTAACCAAATTCGCCTATGATCATCCATTATGATAATAGCTATTTTGTCTATTTTATCATGGTGAGAACCGAATTAGAAAAACTTTTTCGTTTTTGAGATAAAGATTATTTAAGTTAACCTAATTTTTTATGATTTTTTGAAATTAATATTCTTTTTTTAAAAATCACCAAAAATCGAATTCTTAAGATATTTCAATGCAACATTGAAAATTTATACAGGTGAGTGTCTATTTTGGTATGGTGAGAACCAAATTAGAAAATCTTTATTCATTTTTGAGATAAAGATTATTTAAGTTAACCTATTTTTTTATGATTTTTTGAAATTAATAACCTTGTTTCAAAAAATCACGAAAAATCGAATTCTTTAGATATCTTAATGAACTATTCACGATTTATAGAGGAAAGTGTGTATTTTTTCGTGATGAAAACGGATCTTGAAAATTTATTCGTTTTTGAGATATAATTCATTAAATTGAAAGTAAACATTTATGGCTATCTCAAGTTAATTAAAAATCACCAAAAATCGAATTATTGATATATTTCAATGAAACATTGAAAATTCATACAGGTAAGTGTCTATTTTGGTATGGTGAGAACCAAATTAGAAAATCTTTATTCGTTTTTGAGATAAAGATTATTTAAGTTAACCTAATTTTTTATGATTTTTTGAAATTAATATTCTTTTTTTAAAAATCGAATTCTTAAGATATTTCAATGCAACATTGAAAATTTATACAGGTGAGTGTCTATTTTGGTATGGTGAGAACCAAATTAGAAAACCTTTATTCGTTTTTGAGATAAAGATTATTTAAGTTAACCTATTTTTTTATGATTTTTTGAAATTAATAATCTTGTTTCAAAAAATCACGAAAAATCGAATTCTTTAGATATCTTAATGAACTATTCACGATTTATAGAGGAAAGTGTGTATTTTTTCGTGATGAAAACGGATCTTGAAAATATTTATTCGTTTTTGAGATATAATTCATTAAATTGAAAGTAAACATTTATGGCTATCTCAAGTTAATTAAAAATCAACAAAAATTGAATTATTGATATATTTCAATGAAACATTGAAAATTTATACAGGTAAGTGTCTATTTTGTTATGGTGAGAACCAAATTAGAAAATCTTTATTCGTTTTTGAGATATAGATTATTTAAATGAACCCAATTGTTTATGATTTTTTGAAATTAATAATCTTGTTTTAAAAAATCACGAAAAATCGAATTTTTAAAGTATCTTAATGAATTATTCATGATTTATAGAGGAAAGTGTCTACATTCTCGTGATGAAACCGGATCTTGAAAATATTTATTCGTTTTTGAGATATAAATCATTGAATTCAACGTGGACATTTATGGCTATCTCAAGTTAATTAAAACTCACCAAAAATCGAATTCTTGAGATATTTTAAATAAAACAATCAAAATTTATAGAGGTAAGTATATATTTTGTCATGGTGAGAACCAAATTAGAAAATCTTTATTCGTTTTTGAGATAGATTATTTAGGTGAACCTAACTTCTTGTGATTTTTTGAAATAAATGAACTTGCTTTAAAAAATCACTAAAAATCGAATTCTTAAGATATCTTAATGAACTATTCATGATTTATAGAGGAAAGTGTCTACTTTCTCGTGATGAAAGCGGATCTTCAAAATATTTATTCGTTTTTGAGATATTAATCATTAAATTCAACGTGAACATTTATAGCTATCTCAAGTTAATTAAAAATCACCAAAAATCGAATTCGTGAGATATTTCAATGAAACATTCAAAATTTATACAGGTAAGTGTCTATTTTGTCATGGTGAGAACCAAATTAGAAAATCTTTATTCGTTTTTGAGATAAAGATTATTTACGTGAACCCAATTGTTTATGACTTTTTGAAGTTAATAATCTTGTTTTAAAAAATCACAAAAATTCGAATTTTTAAGATATCTTAATGAATTATTCATGATTTATAGAGGAAAGTGTCTACATTCTCGTGATGAAACCGGATCTTGAAAATATTTATTCGTTTTTGAGATATAAATCATTGAATTCAACGTGGACATTTATGGCTATCTCAAGTTAATTAAAACTCACCAAAAATCGAATTCTTGAGATATTTTAAATAAAACAATCAAAATTTATAGAGGTAAGTATATATTTTGTCATGGTGAGAACCAAATTAGAAAATCTTTATTCGTTTTTGAGATAGATTATTTAGGTGAACCTAACTTCTTGTGATTTTTTGAAATAAATGAACTTGCTTTAAAAAATCACTAAAAATCGAATTCTTAAGATATCTTAATGAACTATTCATGATTTATAGAGGAAAGTGTCTACTTTCTCGTGATGAAAGCGGATCTTCAAAATATTTATTCGTTTTTGAGATATTAATCATTAAATTCAACGTGAACATTTATAGCTATCTCAAGTTAATTAAAAATCACCAAAAATCGAATTCGTGAGATATTTCAATGAAACATTCAAAATTTATACAGGTAAGTGTCTATTTTGTCATGGTGAGAACCAAATTAGAAAATCTTTATTCGTTTTTGAGATAAAGATTATTTACGTGAACCCAATTGTTTATGACTTTTTGAAATTAATAATCTTGTTTTAAAAAATCACAAAAATTCGAATTTTTAAGATATCTTAATGAATTATTCATGATTTATAGAGGAAAGTGTCTACATTCTCGTGATGAAACCGGATCTTGAAAATATTTATTCGTTTTTGAGATATAAATCATTGAATTCAACGTGGACATTTATGGCTATCTCAAGTTAATTAAAACTCACCAAAAATCGAATTCTTGAGATATTTTAAATAAAACAATCAAAATTTATAGAGGTAAGTATATATTTTGTCATGGTGAGAACCAAATTAGAAAATCTTTATTCGTTTTTGAGATAGATTATTTAGGTGAACCTAACTTCTTGTGATTTTTTGAAATAAATGAACTTGCTTTAAAAAATCACTAAAAATCGAATTCTTAAGATATCTTAATGAACTATTCATGATTTATAGAGGAAAGTGTCTACTTTCTCGTGATGAAAGCGGATCTTCAAAATATTTATTCGTTTTTGAGATATTAATCATTAAATTCAACGTGAACATTTATAGCTATCTCAAGTTAATTAAAAATCACCAAAAATCGAATTCGTGAGATATTTCAATGAAACATTCAAAATTTATACAGGTAAGTGTCTATTTTGTCATGGTGAGAACCAAATTAGAAAATCTTTATTCGTTTTTGAGATAAAGATTATTTACGTGAACCCAATTTTTTATGACTTTTTGAAGTTAATAATCTTGTTTTAAAAAATCACAAAAATTCGAATTTTTAAGATATCTTAATGAATTATTCATGATTTATAGAGGAAAGTGTCTACATTCTCGTGATGAAACCGGATCTTGAAAATATTTATTCGTTTTTGAGATATAAATCATTGAATTCAACGTGGACATTTATGGCTATCTCAAGTTAATTAAAACTCACCAAAAATCGAATTCTTGAGATATTTTAAATAAAACAATCAAAATTTATAGAGGTAAGTATATATTTTGTCATGGTGAGAACCAAATTAGAAAATCTTTATTCGTTTTTGAGATAGATTATTTAGGTGAACCTAACTTCTTGTGATTTTTTGAAATAAATGAACTTGCTTTAAAAAATCACTAAAAATCGAATTCTTAAGATATCTTAATGAACTATTCATGATTTATAGAGGAAAGTGTCTACTTTCTCGTGATGAAAGCGGATCTTCAAAATATTTATTCGTTTTTGAGATATTAATCATTAAATTCAACGTGAACATTTATAGCTATCTCAAGTTAATTAAAAATCACCAAAAATCGAATTCGTGAGATATTTCAATGAAACATTCAAAATTTATACAGGTAAGTGTCTATTTTGTCATGGTGAGAACCAAATTAGAAAATCTTTATTCGTTTTTGAGATAAAGATTATTTACGTGAACCCAATTGTTTATGACTTTTTGAAATTAATAATCTTGTTTTAAAAAATCACAAAAATTCGAATTTTTAAGATATCTTAATGAATTATTCATGATTTATAGAGGAAAGTGTCTACATTCTCGTGATGAAACCGGATCTTGAAAATATTTATTCGTTTTTGAGATATAAATCATTGAATTCAACGTGGACATTTATGGCTATCTCAAGTTAATTAAAACTCACCAAAAATCGAATTCTTGAGATATTTTAAATAAAACAATCAAAATTTATAGAGGTAAGTATATATTTTGTCATGGTGAGAACCAAATTAGAAAATCTTTATTCGTTTTTGAGATAGATTATTTAGGTGAACCTAACTTCTTGTGATTTTTTGAAATAAATGAACTTGCTTTAAAAAATCACTAAAAATCGAATTCTTAAGATATCTTAATGAACTATTCATGATTTATAGAGGAAAGTGTCTACTTTCTCGTGATGAAAGCGGATCTTCAAAATATTTATTCGTTTTTGAGATATTAATCATTAAATTCAACGTGAACATTTATAGCTATCTCAAGTTAATTAAAAATCACCAAAAATCGAATTCGTGAGATATTTCAATGAAACATTCAAAATTTATACAGGTAAGTGTCTATTTTGTCATGGTGAGAACCAAATTAGAAAATCTTTATTCGTTTTTGAGATAAAGATTATTTAAGTGAACCCAATTGTTTATGACTTTTTGAAATTAATAATCTTGTTTTAAAAAATCACAAAAATTCGAATTTTTAAGATATCTTAATGAATTATTCATGATTTACAGAGGAAAGTGTCTATATTCTCGTGATGTAACCGGATCTTGAAAATATTTATTCGTCTTTGAGATATAAATCATTAAATTCAGCGTGAACATTTATGGTTATCTCAAGTTAATTAAAAAGCACCAAAAATCGAATTCTTAAGATATTTTAATGAAACACTGAAAATTTTTACAGGCACGTGTCTATTTTGTCATGGTGAGAACCATACTAGAAAATCTTTATTCGTTTTTGAGATAAAAATTATTGAAGTTGACCTGATTTTTTCAGATTTTTTGAAATTAATAATCTTGTTTTAAAAAATCACGAAAAATCCAATTTTTAAGATATCTTTATGAATTATTCACGATTTATAGAGGAAAGTGTCTATTTTCTCGTGATGAAACCGGATCTTGAAAATATTTATTCGTTTTTGAGATATTAATCATTAAATTCAACGTGAACATTTATAGCTATCTCAAGTTAATTAAAAATCACCAAAAATCGAATTCGTGAGATATTTCAATGAAACATTCAAAATTTACACAGGTAAGTGTCTATTTTGTCATGGTGAGAACCAAATTAGAAAATCTTTATTCGTTTTTGAGATATAAATCATTAAATTCAACGTGGACATTTATGGCATTTATCTCAAGTTAATTAAAAAGCACCAAAAACCGAATTCTTGAGGTATTTTAATGAAACATTCAAAATTTATACTGATAAATATTAAATTTAAACCACCCTTTACATCTTCCAAATGAATACATTTTTTATTAATCATATTAATATCACTATTAGCGTATTTCATTTGATGAAATAAAGCAAGAAAAGATTTAAAATATTTTTTATTTTTATACAAATCTAATAATTTATTACATTTTTTATACATTTTCAACTAAATACACTTATAATTCATTTCTTTTCTAACAACTCCTTCATTACGTCATTAACAATACTCATATTAACTCTATTATTACTTTTTAAATCAGCAATCCCTAAGAGAGCTTTAAAAACTTTCACTTTACCATCACGATATTGTTTAACCATTTTAGGATTTTCCTCCAAAATCCTTTCACAAATCGCCTTAATCTCATCCAAATCATTTATTTGTCTCCAACCTTCTTTCTCAACAATACTCCTTGGAGAATCAGAATCTCCACGAACGACTCTGCCCAAAAGTAACTTACATGTATTTCGATTAATTTCACCACTCGATAACAAAACAATAATTTCTTTTAAGTGACTCAAAGAAATATTAATTTCATCCAAAGATAATTTATCTTTGTTTATAATGGTAAGTAGATCATTAAGCAGTAAATTTATTAATAATTTTGGATTAATACTATTATCTAGAACACTCTCAAAAATATTTAAAAGTTTTGTTTCATTTACTAAGATAACGCTTTGTTCTAATGTTAACCCAAAAGATTTTTGCAACCTTTCCCTCGTTTGTTGGGGTAATTCAGGAATATTTTCTTTTATCTTATCAACATTAACACAGCCTCGCTCAACCGGGCCTAAAGCGATATGTAAAGGTGGTAAATTTGGTTCTGGCATGTATCTATAGTCTTGTTGTTGTTCTTTATCTCTCATCGCCACCGTGCACTTTGAGTTTGCATCCCAAGCTCGAGTTTCGTTAATAATTTTTCCTCCATCTTTTAAAATTTTAATTTGTCGATTAATTTCATATTTAACAGCTCCTAAGACTCCTCTAATTAACCCGATATTCTTGATTTCGATTTCAACTCCATAAGGCTCCCCAAGGAGATGAAAAGCAACGTTTGCGTCAACTTTTAAAGCTCCTCCTTGATGAAACATTCAAAATTTATAGAGGTGAGAATCTGTTTTGTCAAAGTGCGAACCAAATTAGAAAATATTTATTCGTTTCTGAGATATAAATCATTAAATTGAAAGTGAACATTTATGGCTATCTCAAGTTAATTAAAAATCACCAAAAATCGAATTCTTGAGATATTTTAATGACACATTCAAAATTTATAGAGGTAAGGGTCTGTTTTGTCATGGTGAGAACCAAATTAGAAAATCTTTATTCGGATTCTTGCAGTACAGAACGGAAAAATATCCAGATACCAAAAAGCACCTGGGACAGAAGAGCTGATTAATCCCACCGATGGGAGTCTGCACTCTAACACTGAAGAGATCGCCAGCATACATGCTGACTATCTGGAAGGTGTATTTACCTTTACCGAGGATACCTCGTTTTGTCCACACAATAAAAACATTATAGACAACTGGTACGACTCCGCATTTATAACACCGCTCCAGACAGTCGAGGATTCTCTTATATCAGAAGATGAATATTTTACTCTAATTGGACAGGGAAAGGATACCGTCCCCGGCTACGACAACATTACAAGATAACTGCTGAGAAATCTTGATCTTAACATCCACGACATTATTAGGAAAATAATTAACTTTTGCCTTACTACTCAGCACTTCCCGCGCGACTGGAAGACATCAATTATTACATGTATTCCCAAGAAGGATTCTTCTCTTACGGATCCAGCAAACTGCCGCCCCATTTCACTGCTGCCCGTAATTGGAAAACTCTTCGAGCCCCACCTGAAGAACAAGCTCTTGGCTGCTGTATCAAAGAAAATTCCGCCTTACCAATTTGGCTTCCAATCCGGAAAATCAACATCCCAGCCACTAACTATCCTGGTCTCCAACTTCCAGGCGGCACGTTTTGAAAAGCTAAAATCCGCAGCAGTATTTCTGGATGTTCGGAAGGCCTTCGACTCCGTATGGCATAAAGGATTGCTATTTAAGTTGAACATACTAAAAACGCCATAGTACCTTCTAAACCTTATAAATCAATTCCTAACGAATCGCCACTCCATCGTGAAACTCAAAAACTTCTTCTCCCACAGCTTCTCCGCCCAACAAGGCCTTCCCCAGGGTTCACCCATCTCGCCCTGCATATACAATCTATTATGTCACGACCTTTACAACGACAACCCAGACGTCTTTAACATCAAGGCATACGCACTACTCTATGCCGACGACACATCATTAGTCTCGCACGGGAGGGACGTCGCTTCGTTGGTCCGTAAGCTGCAGACGCTCATTGACGAAACGGAAAATGATTCAGAAAATGGCGCATCTTACTCAATCCCACAAAAACACAATTTTCCACCCCATTTGTAACACCTGGCGCTCCGGCCGCCACAATTTCAATCAGTCAACGGTAATCTCCAATTTACCAACGTGCAAGTATCTAGGCATAACACTCGACCGAACGCTAAAGTTTTCCACTCACACAACCAAGGTGAAGATGAAAGTAAAGACACGTGCCAAACACTTTAAATCCCTCTCATTCAAAGGCCGCGGAATTTCTACCTCATGTGCATCTCACATCTACAAGACCATGTGCCAACCCATCATAGAATATGGATCAATACTACTAAACGAGGTTTCAAGAACAACGAAGTACCACCTGGAAGTGGCGGAAAGATCTGCACTGAGATCCATTACCCGGATTAGGAACCCCCGGAATCCGCTCTTTAACCCAAGCAATGAATTGCTATACGAACTTACCGATATCCCCTCTATCGATACTCACCTTCAACCTTTGTCGGAAAAATCCATGCAAAAACTACCTATCAACGCCTTCCAACACATGCTCATATCACCTCAATTACGCAACCCTCTCAATAATCCACGTTTTCTTTTCCAAAAACTTCTAGCCATCAGAGAAGACTGAAACTAGCCGCCATCTACAAAAATCACGGACGGAAAGACTTCGGTTGATAGCTCTATTCCAACCCTTTCATTAATAATATGTTATTATTATAATTTTTTTTTATTTATTTATGTAAAAGAGTTTTGAATAAAATTTGTTTTTCTTCTTCGAATTCTTGAGGTGTTTTAATGAAACATTCAAACTTTATAGAGGAAAGTATCTATTTTGTAATGGTGAGAACCAAATTAGAAAATCTTTATTCGTTTTTAAGATAAAGATTATTTAAGTTAATCTATTTTTTTAAGATTTTTTGAAATTAATAATCTTGTTTCAAAAAATCACGAAAAATCGAATTCTTTAGATATCTTAATGAACTATTCATGATTTATAGAGGAAAGTGTGTATTTTTTCGTGATGAAAACGGATCTTGAAAATATTTATTCGTTTTTGAGATATAAATCATTAAGTTGAAAGTGAACATTTATGGCTATTTCAAGTAAATTAAAAATCACCAAAAATCGAATTCTTGATATATTTCAGTGAAACATTGAAAATTTATACAGGTAAGTGTCTATTTTGTCATGGTGAGAACCAAATTAGAAAATCTTTATTCATTTTTGAGATATAGATTATTTAAATGAACCCAATTGTTTATGATTTTTTGAAATTAATAATCTTGTTTTAAAAAATCACGAAAAATCGAATTTTTAAAATATCTTAATGAATTATTCATGATTTATAGAGGAAAGTGTCTACATTCTCGTGATGAAACCGGATCTTGAAAATATTTATTCGTTTTTGAGATATAAATCATTGAATTCAACGTGGCCATTTATGGCTATCTCAAGTTAATTAAAACTCACCAAAAATCGAATTCTTGAGATATTTTAAATAAAACAATCAAAATTTATAGAGGTAAGTATATATTTTGTCATGGTGAGAACCAAATTAGAAAATCTTTATTCGTTTTTGAGATAAAGATTATTTAGGTGAACCAAATTGTTTATGACTTTTTGAAATTAATAATCTTGTTTTAAAAAATCACAAAAATTCGAATTTTTAAGATATCTTAATGAATTATTCATGATTTACAGAGGAAAGTGTCTATATTCTCGTGATGTAACCGGATCTTGAAAATATTTATTCGTCTTTGAGATATAAATCATTAAATTCAGCGTGAACATTTATGGCTATCTCAAGTTAATTAAAAAGCACCAAAAATCGAATTCTTAAGATATTTTAATGAAACACTGAAAATTTTTACAGGCACGTGTCTATTTTGTCATGGTGAGAACCATATTAGAAAATCTTTATTCGTTTTTGAGATAAAAATTATTGAAGTTGACCTGATTTTTTCAGATTTTTTGAAATTAATAATCTTGTTTTAAAAAATCACGAAAAATCCAATTTTTAAGATATCTTTATGAATTATTCACGATTTATAGAGGAAAGTGTCTATTTTCTCGTGATGAAACCGGATCTTGAAAATATTTATTCGTTTTTGAGATATTAATCATTAAATTCAACGTGAACATTTATAGCTATCTCAAGTTAATTAAAAATCACCAAAAATCGAATTCGTGAGATATTTCAATGAAACATTCAAAATTTACACAGGTAAGTGTCTATTTTGTCATGGTGAGAACCAAATTAGAAAATCTTTATTCGTTTTTGAGATATAAATCATTAAATTCAACGTGGACATTTATGGCATTTATCTCAAGTTAATTAAAAAGCACCAAAAACCGAATTCTTGAGGTATTTTAATGAAACATTCAAAATTTATACTGATAAATATTAAATTTAAACCACCCTTTACATCTTCCAAATGAATACATTTTTTATTAATCATATTAATATCACTATTAGCGTATTTCATTTGATGAAATAAAGCAAGAAAAGATTTAAAATATTTTTTATTTTTATACAAATCTAATAATTTATTACATTTTTTATACATTTTCAACTAAATACACTTATAATTCATTTCTTTTCTAACAACTCCTTCATTACGTCATTAACAATACTCATATTAACTCTATTATTACTTTTTAAATCAGCAATCCCTAAGAGAGCTTTAAAAACTTTCACTTTACCATCACGATATTGTTTAACCATTTTAGGATTTTCCTCCAAAATCCTTTCACAAATCGCCTTAATCTCATCCAAATCATTTATTTGTCTCCAACCTTCTTTCTCAACAATACTCCTTGGAGAATCAGAATCTCCACGAACGACTCTGCCCAAAAGTAACTTACATGTATTTCGATTAATTTCACCACTCGATAACAAAACAATAATTTCTTTTAAGTGACTCAAAGAAATATTAATTTCATCCAAAGATAATTTATCTTTGTTTATAATGGTAAGTAGATCATTAAGCAGTAAATTTATTAATAATTTTGGATTAATACTATTATCTAGAACACTCTCAAAAATATTTAAAAGTTTTGTTTCATTTACTAAGATAACGCTTTGTTAGAACAAAGCGTTATAACAATTTTTTTTTTAATTATAACAAAGCATTAGAATGTTAACCCAAAAGATTTTTGCAACCTTTCCCTCGTTTGTTGGGGTAATTCAGGAATATTTTCTTTTATCTTATCAACATTAACACAGCCTCGCTCAACCGGGCCTAAAGCGATATGTAAAGGTGGTAAATTTGGTTCTGGCATGTATCTATAGTCTTGTTGTTGTTCTTTATCTCTCATCGCCACCGTGCACTTTGAGTTTGCATCCCAAGCTCGAGTTTCGTTAATAATTTTTCCTCCATCTTTTAAAATTTTAATTTGTCGATTAATTTCATATTTAACAGCTCCTAAGACTCCTCTAATTAACCCGATATTCTTGATTTCGATTTCAACTCCATAAGGCTCCCCAAGGAGATGAAAAGCAACGTTTGCGTCAACTTTTAAAGCTCCTCCTTGATGAAACATTCAAAATTTATAGAGGTGAGAATCTGTTTTGTCAAAGTGCGAACCAAATTAGAAAATATTTATTCGTTTCTGAGATATAAATCATTAAATTGAAAGTGAACATTTATGGCTATCTCAAGTTAATTAAAAATCACCAAAAATCGAATTCTTGAGATATTTTAATGACACATTCAAAATTTATAGAGGTAAGGGTCTGTTTTGTCATGGTGAGAACCAAATTAGAAAATCTTTATTCGGATTCTTGCAGTACAGAAAGGAAAAATACATGGAAGCCTGCGACAATATAAACGGTGCAAAGGAAGAAACTATTGGCATGAAATTCGGAAGCTATCCAGATACCAAAAAGCACATGGGACAGAAGAGCTGATTAATCCCACCGATGGGAGTCTGCACTCTAACACTGAAGAGATCGCCAGCATACATGCTGACTATCTGGAAGGTGTATTTACCTTTACCGAGGATACCTCGTTTTGTCCACACAATAAAAACATTATAGACAACTGGTACGACTCCGCATTTATAACACCGCTCCAGACACTCGAGGATGCTCTTATATCAGAAGATGAATATTTTACTCTAATTGGACAGGGAAAAACATTGAAAATTTATACAGGTAAGTGTCTATTTTGTCATGGTGAGAACCAAATTAGAAAATCTTTATTCGTTTTTGAGATATAGATTATTTAAATGAACCCAATTGTTTATGATTTTTTGAAATTAATAATCTTGTTTTAAAAAATCACGAAAAATCGAATTTTTAAAATATCTTAATGAATTATTCATGATTTATAGAGGAAAGTGTCTACATTCTCGTGATGAAACCGGATCTTGAAAATATTTATTCGTTTTTGAGATATAAATCATTGAATTCAACGTGGACATTTATGGCTATCTCAAGTTAATTAAAACTCACCAAAAATCGAATTCTTGAGATATTTTAAATAAAACAATCAAAATTTATAGAGGTAAGTATATATTTTGTCATGGTGAGAACCAAATTAGAAAATCTTTATTCGTTTTTGAGATAAAGATTATTTAGGTGAACCTAACTTCTTGTGATTTTTTGAAATAAATGAACTTGATTTAAAAAATCACTAAAAATCGAATTCTTAAGATATCGTAATGAACTATTCATGATTTATAGAGGAAAGTGTCTACTTTCTCGTGATGAAAGCGGATCTTGAAAATATTTATTCGTTTTTGAGATATAAATTATTAAATTCAACGTGAACATTTATGGTTATCTCATGTTAATTAAAAATCACCACAAATCGAATTCGTCAGATATTTCAATGAAACATTCAAAATTTATACAGGTAAGTGTCTATTTTGTCATGGTGAGAACCAAATTAGAAAATCTTTATTCGTTTTTGAGATAAAGATTATTTAAGCGAACCCAATTGTTTATGACTTTTTGAAATTAATAATCTTGTTTTAAAAAATCACAAAAAACCGAATTTTTAAGATATCTTAATGAATTATTTATGATTTACAGAGGAAAGTGTCTATGTTCTCGTGATGTAACCGGATCTTGAAAATATTTATTCGTCTTTGAGATATAAATCATTAAACTCAGCGTGAACATTTATGGCTATCTCAAGTTAAAAGCACCAAAAATCGAATTCTTAAGATATTTTAATGAAACACTGAAAATTTATACAGGCACGTGTCTATTTTGTCATGGTGAGAACCATATTAGAAAATCTTTATTCGTTTTTGAGATAAAGATTATTGAAGTTGACCTGATTTTTTCAGATTTTTTGAAATTAATAATCTTGTTTTAAAAAATCACGAAAAATCCAATTTTTAAGATATCTTTATGAATTATTCACGATTTATAGAGGAAAGTGTCTATTTTCTCGTGATGAAACCGGATCTTGAAAATATTTATTCGTTTTTGAGATATTAATCATTAAATTCAACGTGAACATTTATAGCTATCTCAAGTTAATCAAAAATCACCAAAAGTCGAATTCGTGAGATATTTCAATGAAACATTCAAAATTTATACAGGTAAGTGTCTATTTTGTCATGGTGAGAACCAAATTAGAAAATCTTTATTCGTTTTTGAGATAAAGATTATTTAAGTGAACCCAATTGTTTATGACTTTTTGAAATTAATAATCTTGTTTTAAAAAATCACAAAAATTCGAATTTTTAAGAATTTTTAATTTTTAAGACATTTATGGCATTTATCTCAAGTTAATTAAAAAGCACCAAAAACCGAATTCTTGAGGTATTTTAATGTAACATTCAAAATTTATACTGATAAATGTTAAATTTAAACCACCCTATACATCTTCCAAATGAATACATTTTTTATTAATCATATTAATATCACTATTAGCGTATTTCATTTGATGAAATAAAGCAAGAAAAGGTTTAAAATATTTTTTATTTTTATACAAATCTAATAATTTATTACATTTTTTATACATTTTCAACTAAATACACTTATAATTCATTTCTTTTTTAACAACTCTTTCATTATGTCATTAACAATACTCATATTAACTCTATTATTACTTTTTAAATCAGCAATCCCTAAGAGAGCTTTAAAAACTTTCACTTTACCATCACGATATTGTTTAACCATTTTAGGATTTTCCTCCAAAATCCTTTCACAAATCGCCTTAATCTCATCCAAATCATTTATTTGTCTCCAACCTTCTTTCTCAACAATACTCCTTGGAGAATCAGAATTTCCACGAACGACTCTGCCCAAAAGTAACTTACATGTATTTCGATTAATTTCACCACTCGATAACAAAACAATAATTTCTTTTAAGTGACTCAAAGAAATATTAATTTCATCCAAAGATAATTTATCTTTGTTTATAATCGTAAGTAGATCATTAAGCAGTAAATTTATTAATAATTTTGGATTAATACTATTATCTAGAACACTCTCAAAAATATTTAAAAGTTTTGTTTCATTTACTAAGATAACGCTTTGTTAGAACAAAGCGTTATAACAATTTTTTTTTTAATTATAACAAAGCATTAGAATGTTAACCCAAAAGATTTTTGCAACCTTTCCCTCGTTTGTTGGGGTAATTCAGGAATATTTTCTTTTATCTTATCAACATTAACACAGCCTCGCTCAACCGGGCCTAAAGCGATATGTAAAGGTGGTAAATTTGGTTCTGGCATGTATCTATAGTCTTGTTGTTGTTCTTTATCTCTCATCGCCACCGTGCACTTTGAGTTTGCATCCCAAGCTCGAGTTTCGTTAATAATTTTTCCTCCATCTTTTAAAATTTTAATTTGTCGATTAATTTCATATTTAACAGCTCCTAAGACTCCTCTAATTAACCCGATATTCTTGATTTCGATTTCAACTCCATAAGGCTCCCCAAGGAGATGAAAAGCAACGTTTGCGTCAACTTTTAAAGCTCCTCCTTGATGAAACATTCAAAATTTATAGAGGTGAGAATCTGTTTTGTCAAAGTGCGAACCAAATTAGAAAATATTTATTCGTTTCTGAGATATAAATCATTAAATTGAAAGTGAACATTTATGGCTATCTCAAGTTAATTAAAAATCACCAAAAATCGAATTCTTGAGATATTTTAATGACACATTCAAAATTTATAGAGGTAAGGGTCTGTTTTGTCATGGTGAGAACCAAATTAGAAAATCTTTATTCGGATTCTTGCAGTACAGAAAGGAAAAATACATGGAAGCCTGCGACAATATAAACGGTGCAAAGGAAGAAACTATTGGCATGAAATTCGGAAGCTATCCAGATACCAAAAAGCACATGGGACAGAAGAGCTGATTAATCCCACCGATGGGAGTCTGCACTCTAACACTGAAGAGATCGCCAGCATACATGCTGACTATCTGGAAGGTGTATTTACCTTTACCGAGGATACCTCGTTTTGTCCACACAATAAAAACATTATAGACAACTGGTACGACTCCGCATTTATAACACCGCTCCAGACACTCGAGGATGCTCTTATATCAGAAGATGAATATTTTACTCTAATTGGACAGGGAAAAACATTGAAAATTTATACAGGTAAGTGTCTATTTTGTCATGGTGAGAACCAAATTAGAAAATCTTTATTCGTTTTTGAGATATAGATTATTTAAATGAACCCAATTGTTTATGATTTTTTGAAATTAATAATCTTGTTTTAAAAAATCACGAAAAATCGAATTTTTAAAATATCTTAATGAATTATTCATGATTTATAGAGGAAAGTGTCTACATTCTCGTGATGAAACCGGATCTTGAAAATATTTATTCGTTTTTGAGATATAAATCATTGAATTCAACGTGGACATTTATGGCTATCTCAAGTTAATTAAAACTCACCAAAAATCGAATTCTTGAGATATTTTAAATAAAACAATCAAAATTTATAGAGGTAAGTATATATTTTGTCATGGTGAGAACCAAATTAGAAAATCTTTATTCGTTTTTGAGATAAAGATTATTTAGGTGAACCTAACTTCTTGTGATTTTTTGAAATAAATGAACTTGATTTAAAAAATCACTAAAAATCGAATTCTTAAGATATCGTAATGAACTATTCATGATTTATAGAGGAAAGTGTCTACTTTCTCGTGATGAAAGCGGATCTTGAAAATATTTATTCGTTTTTGAGATATAAATTATTAAATTCAACGTGAACATTTATGGTTATCTCATGTTAATTAAAAATCACCACAAATCGAATTCGTCAGATATTTCAATGAAACATTCAAAATTTATACAGGTAAGTGTCTATTTTGTCATGGTGAGAACCAAATTAGAAAATCTTTATTCGTTTTTGAGATAAAGATTATTTAAGCGAACCCAATTGTTTATGACTTTTTGAAATTAATAATCTTGTTTTAAAAAATCACAAAAAACCGAATTTTTAAGATATCTTAATGAATTATTTATGATTTACAGAGGAAAGTGTCTATGTTCTCGTGATGTAACCGGATCTTGAAAATATTTATTCGTCTTTGAGATATAAATCATTAAACTCAGCGTGAACATTTATGGCTATCTCAAGTTAAAAGCACCAAAAATCGAATTCTTAAGATATTTTAATGAAACACTGAAAATTTATACAGGCACGTGTCTATTTTGTCATGGTGAGAACCATATTAGAAAATCTTTATTCGTTTTTGAGATAAAGATTATTGAAGTTGACCTGATTTTTTCAGATTTTTTGAAATTAATAATCTTGTTTTAAAAAATCACGAAAAATCCAATTTTTAAGATATCTTTATGAATTATTCACGATTTATAGAGGAAAGTGTCTATTTTCTCGTGATGAAACCGGATCTTGAAAATATTTATTCGTTTTTGAGATATTAATCATTAAATTCAACGTGAACATTTATAGCTATCTCAAGTTAATCAAAAATCACCAAAAGTCGAATTCGTGAGATATTTCAATGAAACATTCAAAATTTATACAGGTAAGTGTCTATTTTGTCATGGTGAGAACCAAATTAGAAAATCTTTATTCGTTTTTGAGATAAAGATTATTTAAGTGAACCCAATTGTTTATGACTTTTTGAAATTAATAATCTTGTTTTAAAAAATCACAAAAATTCGAATTTTTAAGAATTTTTAATTTTTAAGACATTTATGGCATTTATCTCAAGTTAATTAAAAAGCACCAAAAACCGAATTCTTGAGGTATTTTAATGTAACATTCAAAATTTATACTGATAAATGTTAAATTTAAACCACCCTATACATCTTCCAAATGAATACATTTTTTATTAATCATATTAATATCACTATTAGCGTATTTCATTTGATGAAATAAAGCAAGAAAAGGTTTAAAATATTTTTTATTTTTATACAAATCTAATAATTTATTACATTTTTTATACATTTTCAACTAAATACACTTATAATTCATTTCTTTTTTAACAACTCTTTCATTATGTCATTAACAATACTCATATTAACTCTATTATTACTTTTTAAATCAGCAATCCCTAAGAGAGCTTTAAAAACTTTCACTTTACCATCACGATATTGTTTAACCATTTTAGGATTTTCCTCCAAAATCCTTTCACAAATCGCCTTAATCTCATCCAAATCATTTATTTGTCTCCAACCTTCTTTCTCAACAATACTCCTTGGAGAATCAGAATTTCCACGAACGACTCTGCCCAAAAGTAACTTACATGTATTTCGATTAATTTCACCACTCGATAACAAAACAATAATTTCTTTTAAGTGACTCAAAGAAATATTAATTTCATCCAAAGATAATTTATCTTTGTTTATAATCGTAAGTAGATCATTAAGCAGTAAATTTATTAATAATTTTGGATTAATACTATTATCTAGAACACTCTCAAAAATATTTAAAAGTTTTGTTTCATTTACTAAGATAACGCTTTGTTCTAATGTTAACCCAAAAGATTTTTGCAACCTTTCCCTCGTTTGTTGGGGTAATTCAGGAATATTTTCTTTTATCTTATCAACATTAACACAGCCTCGCTCAACCGGGCCTAAAGCGATATGTAAAGGTGGTAAATTTGGTTCTGGCATGTATCTATAGTCTTGTTGTTGTTCTTTATCTCTCATCGCCACCGTGCACTTTGAGTTTGCATCCCAAGCTCGAGTTTCGTTAATAATTTTTCCTCCATCTTTTAAAATCTTAATTTGCCGATTAATTTCATATTTAACAGCTCCCGCGACTCCTCTAATTGAACCGATATTCTTGATTTCAGTTCGAACTCCATAAGGCTCCCCGGGGAGGTGAACGGAAACGTTTGCGTCAACCCTTAAAGCTCCTTCTTCCATTTTACATGAACAAGTCTCAATTCTTTGTAAAATAGTAATTAATTCTTTGACTAAAGAAGCTGCCTCTTCGCCATCTTTTAAATCTGGCTCAAAAACAACTTCCATTAAAGGACAACCCGCTCGATTTAAATCGACCAAACTTTTCGTCTCTTCGTGTAAACTTTTCCCACTATCTTGTTCTAATTGTAATTGTTTAATACGGGATTTTATTTCGTACGGTTTTTTATTAACCCCAGGGGTGTAGACATGAAATTCGATGAAACCATCGCTTGCTAACGGTGCTCTTTGTTGGGTTATTTGATAACCGGTGGGTAAATCGGCATAAAAATAATGTTTCCTATCAAAATAACTAACCGGATTTATTTTACAATTTAAAGCTAATCCGGTTATAACTCCTGCTT
The DNA here is from genome assembly GCA_036711965.1 of Onthophagus sagittarius. Lineage (NCBI taxonomy): Eukaryota > Metazoa > Arthropoda > Insecta > Coleoptera > Scarabaeidae > Onthophagus > Onthophagus sagittarius. Next base: position 12,068,561 of record JASERS010000002.1, on the reverse strand, counting down.
CGACACACCGTTTATTTAAAACGGGGAGAGTTCCTGGTATTGAACAATCAAAAAGTGATACATTTTTGTTGACTCCGCTTGCGAATTCGTTTGAGGCCCCTGAAAATAATTTACTTTCCGATGAGATTTGAGCGTGGACTTCTAATCCAACTACACTTTTCCATTTTAAATCGGTTGAATAATGCTTTTTTAAAAGGTTGTGTATGTTATGGAGAGATTTTTTCATGTTTTAAATAAAGGTTGTAAAAATGTTGGTTAATTGAGGTTAGGATGGGAATAGAAGTGAGGTTAGGTCAGTGTTGCCAAATTTGATTTATGCGCGGGAAAATGATGGTTTTTGAATTTAAAATAATAAAATAAAAATATGTTAATTTTATTAAGGATTATTAAGTGAAAAGTTTACTTGTTAGTGTCCATGATTGTCTTTTTGTAACATCATTTATAATTGTAAAGTATAAAAATTAAAATGTGATTATTGCAACTCACAATCAGTTCACTTTCTTTTGTAAATAATATACTTCGATATAGGCCCAGTTTATTCACCTTTGGATAAATTTAGCTATCGGATATTTACCATTAAAGACCGGATTAAAAGGCACAAAAAAGACGGAAAAAGGCACTTAAAAAGGCATGAAATTTTGGCAACAAAAGCATTAAAAAGGCATAAAAATTAGAAATCGAAAAAATTGCTATACCTAATTAATAATGTATTTTAATAACGTTTTCATTAAAAAATACATCGTTAAAGTAAACATTCATATATAATTATTAAACCACTAATCATGAAAACAACTAATTATTAAATGCTGTTCAAAATGTTCCATTGTGAAGTTGTGTCTTCTCTCATTTAACGTATTCTTGTAAGCCGAAAAACTTCTCTCCACGTCCCCACTTGTAATTGGTGCATACTTGAATTTTGTAATTAATGCGGGATCCATAATAAATCCAGTAACAATTTCACCACTTAAAATTGACGTGCTGTCTTGAAACTTTTTAATCATTTCTACTGCAGTCACTAAACGGAAATCCTCTTTTTCAAGTGATTTTATAGATTCACTTATATAACTGTAATTGCTTTTTATATATGCCAAATTATTTTGTAGCTCCACTTCTTTTAGGACGGCCTGGCAATCTTCTATTGCTTTACTACTTGTAGCCGGAAATTCTAAGGCGTTTGTGTAGTATATAGCGGCATCTAGCCATGTTCCCCATCTTGTTAGGACTGGTTGTGGTGATAATGGGATATTTGGTAACCTCTCTCTAAACCATTCTACCCTTAAAGGGGCTTTAACAAATATTTGTTTACCGCATTTTATTCATTTATTAACTAATGGGAACTGTAACCTTATAGTTTCTGCTCAGGGTAAAAAATCTTCATATTAGACGCAGCTTTTACCATGTATGCCTTTATTTTTGCCTTTATTTTACATTAAATGAATAATAGTATTACATTAAATGTTCATCATCATTATCTTGGAATTCTTCGTCTGGGTAATATTCATCTGTTTCTTTAGATCAGTGTTTCCCAAAGTCTTTTGGCCCACGGACCCCTTTTCTTAGTCAAACCTTGCCGATGGACCCCTAGGGTGAAAAACTACATTAAATACATAATAGAAAAATGAAGACGTTAACTTTGTTGTCTTAATGGCTTGTATGAACCTGATGGGATGTTATGCCCTTATTTATGTCCGGCTCGATGTTTGTCAGTAGCAACCGCAAACGATTACAAATTTCCAGTCTGTTTCTTTTCTTTGTGACGAGGCTCATAACGGCACCGAATCCACGTTCTACCAAATACGAAGACGGAAAACCAATCAAGAGCTTCTGTACAATAACCCATAATGCTAGATATAAAAATGGGATCTGTATCATTTGTGAGGTTCAGCTCCTCATTTGTGGATAATTCAATAAGTTGTTCCTGTACTGGCATGTACTCATCTGCATTCATTTGTGCTCTGAGTTTGACTACTTACAAAAGGGTTCAGCACCCAGTCGGGAATATCCAAGTGAAGAATGTCTTCAAATCTTTGGGTAAGGTCCGAGTGCCGTTAAGTGTTGGCAATAAGCAAGCAAATCTTCGTCTCTATTTTGCAATTTTGAAAGATTAGGAAACTGAGAACATACTCCTCTTCCCAAGTTTTGTTTGTATAGCAATAGTTTTGCAACAAAGGCAGATATTACACTTTTAGTTTTGATTAAATTTAGTGTGTCACCTCGTAGTTTCAAATTAGTCTCGTTGAATCTGGCAAACAAATCAGTCATATAAGCGATGTCATTTTTCGAGATAATTAAATTATGACGCAAATCATTGTATTAACTCTCCAAGAATTCCAACACTGAATCAAAAAACGAATAGAAGCGATTCAAACACGCACCTTTAGACAACCATCGTACTTCCGTGTTAAGTAGTAAACGATTATAGAAATCAACATTTTCCAAACAAAGTTGAGCAAATAATCTCTTATTTAAGGCATCCCTTTTGATTTTATTAGCTGCTCACTAAGGTTTCTTTCCACCAAATGATGTCGATGAATAACACCATGTACCGATAGTACATTTGGTATGACTTGTTTTAAGAACGCCAGGAAGCCTCGGTGTTGTCTTACCGTTGCCGGAGCACCATCAGCAGCAACGGAGATGATGTTAGTCAAGGGTATAGCTTTTACATCAAGAAATCTTTTTAATTCAGTAAATAATGTTTCACCTTTCGTATCAGTTTCCAAACATTTAGCAAATAACAATTCTTGGGAAATTTTTTCTTTTCTTTCTTTTTTCTAAAAGCAAAGCCTCATTTCCAGGTAATGTTGATCCGTTAAGCTGTATCAAGCTGCAATTGAGATGTTTTTAAGTAGTCACATAAAGAGTTTTCCACACTCTAAGCCATTTCGTCGATCCTTCTTCGTACTGTTTTATTACTCAATGAAATTCTTTTTATAATATTGCAAGCCGGTTTGTGCATCACGGTGCGTATTGTCTCACTTATAGCTGGTAGAATAAGTTGTTCGCCAATAGTGTGCGGCTTTCCGGACTTCGCAATCATTAGTTATATTGTAAGAAGCACGCAGTCCATCGTCATCTCTCTGAGATGTTGTCCCTATGAGTTCTTGCAACGGAAAATTTGTTGTATGCACTTCACATCACGCACAAAACAGAACTAAATTGTTGTATACACTCACTAGTTGGTGCAGGGATCGACGTTATTCCTGTTTATATAAGATTGAGCAGGCATAAGCCTGCATCGCGATGCCTGTTATTACTTGTATAAAATACAATTGCGTACAATTTAGTACGATAAAGTAAAAATTGCTAATAATTTATTAATAGTTTATTGGCGATTTTTTATTATTATTTTAACTTCCGTATTAAAAAAAAATGTGTCTCAATTTATTTATTTTTTATTAAACCTTGCGCGGACCTCCTGACGTTGTTCACGTCAGTTGCGCGGTCCCCCCCGAATGACCCTAGGAATCCCTTGGGGTCCGTATGAACCACTGTTTTAGTCAATCATATTTACGTTCACATTCATATTAAAAGGAAGTAAAATGGAAATAAAAACAGAATAATGCTAAATAGTGTTAAATACTGCTAATCGATTTGACAGTCGTCAAACGTACACTGATGTTAACAACTGTACTCAGAATAATGCTGAGAATGAATTATTCTGGGAATAACTATTCAACTGATCATACCAATACTTGTAAGATTGTTTATATTTAGGGGCGAATTCATATTGTTTAGTAAAAGATGGGTTGGTTATTCAGATTCATAATATTGTAAATAGTTGTTTTCTGAACTAACAATGTGTTTGTTATTGGTAAAGAGTTCCTCAATTACACACCTTTGTATCAGTATCCATGTGATTCTTCATATTTTGACATTTGTGTTGTGTCTAACTGATCTGATCAATTTAAAAGTTTCTCTATAGAAAATTAAGTATTTCACTTGTATAAATTATTAATTTTAATTAATTTATTAATTTTATGCGCAATGATGACAATTAACAATTTGACACAATTGGTTGTTTATCAATCAATTAAGAGCATGACAATGTCGAAAAGTGTCGTCTCCGACATGACATTAGCCAGGAATTAACGAATTTTAAAGCCGAGTTTTCTCTAAATAGTAGGATTGAACAAAACGCTACACAGCACACGTGGAAAACCAATATTTTCCACTAACTTGTATGTCTTCATGCGCGTAAGTGAAAAACCTTAGTTTCCTCACTTGTACTGTAATATAGTATTGCTGTAACACCCACGTATCTGGCGTCTATGATTTTGTTTGCAATGTCTCTATCAAAACCAATCTGTCTCTCTATCAATATCATTATCTCTAGTCTTTAATTATCAGATCTTGAACTTTTGACATAAATACATTGCATTTTACCAACAAAATATGGAGTTTTGGAAGCAAAATGAAATTTTATTAACAATTTCTTGGCTTTTAGAATAAAAATGTCTTCTGTCAGCATCTTGTTCAATAGTATTTAATATTTTGGAAGCAAATTGAAAGGATTTATCAGTATCTTGTTTTTTTGCGATGAAAATGTTTTCTGCTAACACCTTTACAAGCAGTATCAACTCTTTTGGTGGCATTTCAACTCTTCTAGAAGAAATATCAAGTCTTATGGAGGTATTTTAAGTTTTCTACTTGTCATTAGTATCAAGTCATCTGGAAATATTTCAAGGCGTTTGGAAATAAGACAAAGTGTTCAAGAGAAACATTTCAAGGCTTCTGGAAGGAATATCAAGTCTAACAGAAGCAGTATCAAATTTTCTGAAAACAGTAGAATTGAGTTTAAGACTTCTGGAAGAATTTAAGCCTTTTGGAAGTATTTGAAGTTTTGTGGAAACAGCACATTTCAAGCATTTCAAGTCTCAAGCAATATTATGTCTCCTGGAAACATTTCAAGTCTACTGGAAGCATTTCAAGTTTTCTGGAAGCAGTACCAAGTTTCCTAGAAGCATTATCATTTCTTCTAGAAGTGTTATCATGTCTTCTAGAAGCATTTCACGTCTTCTGAACGATTTCGAGTCTTTTGAACAAGCAGTATCAAGTCTTCTGGAAGCATTTCAGGTGTCCTGGATGCAGTATCAAGTTTCAATTCAGAATATGTGCTGTCCAGAAAACATTCACCAAAGATTCTGAGTCTGAATTAGTAAGAAAACAGTTTATATCAACAGTTAGGTTATCAGTTAAGGTGGCTTTGAAACTGATATCAATTGTTATCTCTAAAATTGAATGTATGATCTGAATGCATCACTTTAAAAGAAATGCAGTGGGAGAATGACCATTAGACTTATCTTTGTCTGTAGGCCCATAGTACAAGATGCGCGTTAGTATTGGCCTAGGTATGCTTTCAATAAAGTATCTTTACTTTAGATAATTTATAAGAGATAGAAGAAATATCAGATTAATTGAGAAACCAAATAACCTCACATCTCCAAAAACTTTAGCTTAAAGATTAATAATGTAATATATTTCTATTTCTAATAATTCTAATGTTTCAGCTTCATTCAAAAAGCAAAGACAGCTTTTTTATTCTTAATGACTATAATTTTGGCTTCAATCTCTTTGAGTATATTTTATTTATGTTAATGCATATTTAATTGCAAACAAAGATCACTTCCATCCTAAACACAATATCAGGAAAGATAATGTTTATCAAACTAAATTAATACTAACAAGTACTTATATGTTTGTTACTTTGCAATGCAATTTTGGTCATAGATATACAAACAATGAGAATTGTATAAAAAAATATAAGATTTATTATTCTTTATAATCCATGTTTTCATAAATTTTATATTTAAAAGATACCCCATTTTCTTCTTGAACCTCTTCAGGAACACTATCATCTCTATATAAAAACAAAATAATTGATAAACTAAGATTTAAACTATAATTAAGCACTTACTTTACTTCCTTTAAGTTACCATCCAATTTTGGAAAATAAGTATCACAGTCATAGTGCTTTTTTATTTCTGTTAGATACAATCTATAAAAATATTTATTAGCCATTGAAGCCTAAAAATCAAAAACTTAAACAATTTGTTTTTTGTTATTAACATTAATTTACTTTATAAATTGAGCTACCACCAATAACCCAAACTTTATCATACATCTTCTGATAATCCTCTTTATTTAATTTATTAATGGCTTCATCTAAACTCTTAAATGCAAAACAATCTTTATATCCATCAAGAGGAACATTAGATCTAGATAAAATAAAATTAATCCTATTATTTAATGGTTTATATTTAGGTGGGATGCTGTCCCAAGTTTTTCGGCCCATGATAACAACATTTTTCTTATTAGGTTTACTATCGGAGGTCATTCGTGTAAAATAAGCCATTTCCGATCTAAAGATTACATCAACATTATCTTTTTTTGTTAGGTTAATTCATTTAATACTTGAAGACTTACTTTAATCTCCATGGTAAATCATTGTTTTTTCCAATACCCATGTTTTCACACACTGCAGCTATAAGATTTAATTTTAGTGACATTTTGTGGATGGTATCAGCTTATAAAAAGGAATGTGATGAAATAATATGTATGGAAGAGATATGTCTGATAGAAATGTGTTTCTATGGCAAAAAAGCGGGAGATGAATTTGTTGAGATGGTAGATGACCTAATATGCACCAAATATTTTGAAGGGATTTTAAATGTTAAAATTTGATGGTAATCTGATGAGTTTGAATTAAGTAATCTTATGAATAATTTTTAATAAGTAATACTTATATTATTTTATTAAATGATTAAAATTTAATTAAACTAGCATACAGGTGGATATGCAACACAAATATCAATTTCTCTTCTGTAAAATTTTCAAAAAAATGATTTTTATTTTCTGCTTTGAAAATATATTATTTTGTGTACTTCCTCTATCCGATAATAGTTGCAACATTTCTACTAATACACAAGGAAGACAATATAACCATCAAAGTGTGTTAACTAGTTTCCGTATGTTGAGGAATTTAACCGCTGTACATTCAAAATGGACAAACATATTTGGGAATGCATTCAAACAGGTAGAAAAAAGTGTAGAGAGTTAACAACGATCTACGTAAGCAAATTTTACATTATTTATTGCAAAGCTAAACAAATAACTGTTGTCAAAACAACAATTCTATCATTAATATTGGTTCCCTAAAAAAAGATGTGCAACTGTAACCACTTTTGTCTTGAAAGAATATATTCGGAAGAACAATTTGGTCAAAAAATTCTGCTTCTCTTGGATATTACTCCCGGATATCCCACCATTATATCCGATCATATCAACTGTTCTGATTCACCTTATACATCGGCTTAAAACATTCATACGTGACTTTTTTGTGTGAACAAGCATAGTGATACTGCTTGTGGATGACTTGACCTTAAAATGCTTCGAGAAGACTTGAAATGCTTCCAGAAGATTAGATACTGCTTCTAAAAGATTTGATGCTGTTTCTAGATTTGAAATGTTTCCAGAAGTTTTGATATTCCTTCTGGACAAGTTAAAATGCTCCCAGAAGACTTTATCCTGTTTCCTGAAGACTTAATATGCATCCAAAAGATTTGATTTGTTTCCAGAAGATTTGATATTGCGCCAAGAAGACTGGAAATGCTTCCAGAAGACTAGATACTGCTTCTAAAAGATTTGATGCTGTTTCTAGATTTGAAATGTTTCCAGAAGTTTTGATATTCCCTCTGGACAAGTTAAAATGTTTCCCGAAGACTTAAAATGTTTCCAAAATATTTGATTTGCTTTCAGAAGATTTGATATTGCATCCAGAAGACTTGAAATGTTTCCAGAAGACTTGAATCTGCTTCTAGAAGACTTGATACTGCTTCAAGAAGACTTGATGCTGCTTCCAGAAGACATAAAATGCTTCTAGAAGATTTGATATTACTTCCAGAAGACTTGAATTGCTTCCAGAAGACTTGGTACTTCTTTCAGAAAACTTGATACTTCTCTCAAAAGACATAAAATGCTTCCAGAAGACTTGATATTGCTTCAAGAAGACTTGATATTGCTTCCAGAAAACTTGATACTGCTTTTAAAAGATTTGATACTGACTCTAGAAGATTTGAAATCTTTCCAGAAGTCTTGATATTCCCTCTGGAAGAGTTAAAATGCTTCCGGAAGATTTGATTTGCTTGCAGAAGATTTGATTTTCATCCAGAAGACTAAAATACTTTAGAAGACTAAATGACGTGATATTACCTCTGGCGAACTTGAAATGCTTCCAGAACGCTTGATACTGCTTGTAAAAAATCTGATACTGCTTCTAGAAGATTTAGATTGATTCCAGAAGTCTTGATATTCCCTCTGGATGAGTTAAAATGCTCCCAGACCACTTGATATTGGTTCGAGAAGACTTCATTCTGCTTCTTAAAAAAAGCTAAGTGACGTGATACTACCTATAGAGAATTTGAGGTGCTTCCAGAACGCTTGATGCTGCTTGTAAAAAATCGGACACTGCTCCTAGAAGATTTAAATTGATTCCAGAAGTCTTGATATTCCTTCTGGAAGAGTTAAAATGATTCCAGAAGGCTTGAAATTGGTTCGAGAAGACTTGATTCTGCTTCTAGAAGACTAAAATGCTTTAGAAGACTAAATGACGTGATATTATCTCTGGGGAATTTGAAGTGCTTCCAGAACGCTTGATGCTGCTTGTAAAAAATCTGATATTACTCCTACAAAATTTAAATTGATTCCAGAAGTCTTGATATTCCCTCTGGAGGAGTTAAAATGCTCCCAGAAGACTTGATATTGCTTCGAGAAGACTTGATTCTGCTTCTAGAAGACTAAAATACTTTAGAAGACTAAATGACGTGATATTACCTCTGGCGAACTTGAAATGCTTCCAGAACGCTTGATACTGCTTGTAAAAAATCTGATACTGCTTCTAGAAGATTTAGATTGATTCCAGAAGTCTTGATACTCCCTCTGGAAGAGTTAAAATGCTCCCAGAAGGCTTGATATTGCTTCGAGAAGACTTGATTCACCTTCTAGAAGACTAAAATATTTTAGAAGACTAAATGACGTGATACTACCTCTGAAGAATTTGAGGTGCTTCCAGAACGTTTTATGCTGCTTGTAAAAATCGCATACTGCTCCTAGAAGATTTAAATTGATTTCAGAAATCTTGATATTCTTTCTGGAAGAGTTAAAATGCTTTCAAAAGATTTAATTTACTTGCAGAAGATTTGATTTTCTTCCAGAAGATTTGATATTGCATCCAGAAGACATGAAATGCTTTCAGAAGGCTTGACTCTGCTTCTAGAAGACTGAAATACTTTGGAAGACTACATGTCGTGATATTACCTCTGCAAAACTTGAAATGCTTCTAGAAAACTTGACACTGCTTGTAAAAAATTTGATACTGCTCCTAGAAGATTTAAATTGCTTCCAGAAATCTTGCTATTCCCACTGGAAAAGTTCTAAATACTCCCAGAAGACTTGATGTTGCTTCAAGAAGACTTGATATTGCCTCCAAAAGACTTGATATCGCTTCTAAAAGATGTGATACTGTTTCTAGAAGAGCTAAAATGATTTCAGAAGATTTGATTTGCTTGCAGAAGATTTGATATTGCATCCAGAAGATTTAATATTGCATACAGAAGACGTGATATGTTTCAGAAAGACAATGAAATTGTGATACTGCTTTCAGAAGTCTTAAAATGCTTCCCAAAGATTTGATTTGCTTCCAGAAAATTTGATACGCTTCTAGAAGATTTGAAATGGTTCCAGAAGTCTTGATTCTAGAACCATCACACACTAAAATTCAAACTATAGTTTTGAAACTTCGGCTTCATTACCAACTAAGAAATGACAAAACTCAATAATGTTTAATTTCAATTGAAACTCCTTTGGTTTTAATTCTTTTATTAATATCTACTTTTAACAAAACACTTATAGCTCTCTTGTCTTCATGCATGCTCTCTCCATTTTCATCGCGAAATATTTAAACTTCCACTGGAATTTTTTTGTTAATTAAACTTTTCATTCCGTTTGATAAAACAAAATATGCCAATTCGCCGTTTCTATGTAATATTTTTTCCTCCTAACCACTTTTCGTTCTCTCTCTTGCTTTTTACATATACTAACACTTTACGTTCATACCCGATTATATTGACAAATTTCTTGTCTTCTCCCTTCAACACATCTTCTTTTAATATAGAACATTTTGTTCTTGGTGTACGTTTAAGAAACAATTCAGCTGAAATTTTTTTCTGTTGCTATTTATGAAGTGTTTTGATAAGAAAACAAAATGTTGTCTAATCGATATTGCACTCCTTGTACTGTATTTTCTAATTTTGTTTTTGAAAGTTGTTGTTTTAGTATCTGTATCCACAGTACCATTATAACGAACATGATATGGTGGCGTTTTTATGTACCTAATTCCATTTTGTTGACAAAAGCCTTTAAACTTCATCTAAATCAATTGAGCTACATTATCAGATATTGATTATTCGGTTAACATCATATCTAGCGAATACTGAACAAAGTTTACTCCGGGTCCAGCTGTGTTTGAAGCATCGGTGAATAAGGCAATGTCTCCTGTTTTTAGTTGAGGTTCACCTTTGACGGGTGAGTTGTGTTCTGTCGGAACAAGATCCGAATTTATTTCGATCAAGTTATTTAGAGTACAGTTCTTGAGGATTTATACCTATTCTCTGAGATTAGCCTGCATCCACTTGGGCAAAGAGCATGTTTTCAGTGATAAGGCACTTAAGACTGCCTCCCTTTGTACATATAGATAGAGTGGAGTGGGACCGAGTAGGGATTCAGGAGCACCCGTTGGACAAGATCTCGCCGCACCTATTATCTTAAGACAAGCAAATTGTTGCAAACCAGTTAGGCATAGGCAACTTCCAATTAGCCTACAACCGATAAGGCATTGATAGCCTTATTCCTTACTTTATCTAAGTGGCAGTTCCAGTTTAATTAGCTATCTAGAATTACACCTAAGTACTTAGCCTCTGTTTTGAGGTTTACAGTTGTAACTGAGGTTTACAGTTGAAATGGCTTATCTTTACTTTGTTAGGATTGATCCTGTGCCTATTACTCTTGCAACAAGTGGTGGTGTATTTGCCACAGGTTGTAATTATGTATATTCCGTATTCCTGAATAATGAATCCATTTTTTGTTAAGGTATTCATTAAGTCATCCACTATCAGCCACTATAGGAGACGTGAGATTACTCCCCGTTGGAAGCATCCTGTTAGTATCTCTAGCGAATACTGAACGAAGATATTCTATAGCAGCCTCTCTAGTCGTTGTCGTCATTAACTTTATAACGGCCCATTTTGTCGAAATATCTGAAGTATTCATGTCGTTTTTGGCCACTATATTTCCAATGTAGAATTTTCGCTTTGAACTTTTTGACACACATCACAACTTTACTAGATCTTCATCTATTTTCAGTCATCTCTCAGAGTTTCTGGTATAACGACTTTTCTACTCCCAAAGCAAACAATTCTTGGTTATGGAAGCAATTCTTGATTTTATCGCTTGTAAAGTTTGTTCAGCCATTTAAAGTATTTGCACAAACTTTTAAGAGAATTTAATCTTCTTTCATATGTTTCTCAATTTTGTCTGCTGATATCGGTAATTCATTTAAAGTCTAAATGGTTATTTGTGAAATAGTGTAAAACAGTGCTTGGACGTTAACTGTTTTGTATGAATGCGACATTTGGAGCACGAACGAAGTATATATTACGTGAGTGCGCAAAAAGCACTTCACGCACGGTCTTTTGGCAATATTTGATCTACGAACTAAAAATTAATATTAACAATAATTCCCAAGTTTTGGAGCTGTCAGAATATTATTTGACAATTGTTTGTGTCTTGTTCAAAATGTGCAAAAAATGTTCTGCTATATAAAAATAAATGAAAATTTCTAACTGCGAGACTTATATCTTCCTTTTCCAGTTGAAAATAATTTTTTTCTGTATTAAGTTTTCAAATTCCATACCTAGAAGTGTCACATGTCAAACTCAATGGTTTATTTCGGTTGTAAATTGTAAGATCGCCACAATCTTGCAACATCTTTTTACTCTCAATAAAATATTTATTACAACTTTTCGTCCATTTCCAATTATTTTTCTTTTCAAATAATCTATATAATGCATGCAAGTTTGCAGAAAAAATTTGGTAAAAATCTACCATAAAAATTCAATATACCCAAGAAAAACCGTAAACTACTTAAATCGTGTGGTTTAGAAGCTTTAGTAATAGCTGCTATTCCCTCAATTATTAGACATTTATTTTATATCTCAAGCAATTTAAGAAATTTACAATTTTAATTTTAAAATTGAACTTTAAATCAACCTTTATTTAGTTTCTTGAATACATTTTCTCCATAGTAATCCTCCAAATTGTTTCCACATATCAGAATATCATCTATGTAATATACTGCATTATTCACATCTTTCAAGACCTTATCCATTGTAGCCTCAAATAAAACCGGAGGACTAGAACATAATCGTTTGTATCCATATAAACCTTCATGAGTGTTGACATTTAATAATTCTTGTCTTCGTGGTGGTAATTCTAACTAAATAATTCTAAGCATTTAATAAATCAAGAACTCTATAAAATTTTCCATCTTTTAATTTATAGTAAATTTCGCTTGGATTCGGAAGTTGCTGATGTTTAATCATTTTGTTATTAAATTTATTGACATCTTGTAATCGCCGTCTCAACAAATTTCGTTGTCCACCTTTACCTTTTTTAACTACCACTACTGGTGAAGCCCACTTGCTATGCTTTATCTCTTTCATGTTTCCTAATTGTTCTAATCTCTTAAGGAATAAGGTACTGGACAAGCTTTACAAAATATAGGAGCAGGATTTCCTTCCAAGACTAATGGCCGGTTTCTCGTACGTATTCACATGTCGATATCGAACCGATATTGTGCTGTTGATCTTACTAATTGACTTTACTAATTACTGGACGATTCCGGGTATTACTTGAAAACAAGAACTATCTGTGGTAGGAAACGTTTCTTGATAAATTCACTGGCATTCTACGACTTCTGCGTTTCAATTGCTTTCTAACACGCGAAGAAACAAAAAATCCTGGAAGGAAGATAAAATTTGGCAAAAATATAATTACATGTATAAGGTAAAATTCGAACATCTTCTTACTGAATTGTATCTCAAAAGAATTCTCAAAAGAACTCAAAAGATCGATTTTATCAATTTCAAGTTCATCCAAACACCCACATTATAAAAATTCTAGACATTAACCAAACTCACCTATGATGATTCATTATAATAATAGCTATTTTGTCTATTTTATCATGATGAGAACCGAATTAGAAAATCTTTATTCGTTTTTGAGATAAAGATCATTTAAGTTAACCTATTTTTTTATGATTTTTTGAAATTAATAATCTTGTTTTGAAAAATCACGAAAAATCGAATCTTAATGAACAATTCATGACTTGTAGATGAAAGTGTCTATTTTCTTGTGATGAAAGCGGATTTTGAAAATATTTATTCGTTTTTGAGATATAAATCATTAAATTGAAAGTAAACATTTATGGCTATCTCAGGTTAATTAAAAATCACCAAAAATCCAACTCTTGAGATATTTTAATGATATATTCAAAATTTATAGAGGTAAGTGTCTATTTTGTCATGGTGAAAACTAAATTAGAAAATCTTTATTCATTTTTGAGATAAAGATCATTTAAGTTAACCTAATTTTTTTATGATTTTTTGAAATTAATAATCTTGTTTTGAAAAATCACGAAAAATCGAATTCTTAAGATATCTTAATGAACAGTTCATGACTTATAGAGGAAAGTGTCTATTTTCTTGTGATGAAAGCGAATCTTGAAAATATTTATTCGTTTTTGAGATATAAATCATTAAATTCAACGTGAACATTTATGGTTACCTCAAGTTAATTAAAAATCACCAAAAATCGAATTCTTGAGATATTTTAATGATATATTCAAAATTTATAGAGGTAAGTGTCTATTTTGTCATGGTGAAAACTAAATTAGAAAATCTTTATTCATTTATGAGATAAAGATCATTTAAGTTAACCTAATTCTTTCTATGATTTTTTGAAATTAATAATCTTGTTTTGAAAAATCACGAAAAATCGAATTCTTAAGATATCTTAATGAACAGTTCATGACTTATAGAGGAAAGTGTCTATTTTCTTGTGATGAAAGCGAATCTTGAAAATATTTATTCGTTTTTGAGATATAAATCATTAAATTCAACGTGAACATTTATGGCTATCTCAAGTTAATTAAAAATCACCAAAAATCGAGTTCTTGAGATATTTTAATGAAACATTCAAAATTTATAAAAGCGAGTGTCTATTTTGTCGTGGTGAAAACTAAATTAAAAAATCTTTATTCGTTTTTGAGATAGAGATCATTTAAGTTAACCAAATTTTTTATGACTTTTTTAAATTAATAATATTGTTTTAAAAAGTCACGAAAAATCGAATTCTTAAGATATCTTAATGAAGTATTCATGACTTATAGAGGAAAGTGTCTATTTTCTTGTGATAAAAGCGAATCTTGAAAATATTTATTCGTTTTTGAGATATAAATCATTAAATTCAACGTGAACATTTATGGCTATCTCAAGTTAATTAAAAATCACCAAAAATCGAGTTCTTGAGATATTTTAATGAAACATTCAAAATTTATAAAAGCGAGTGTCTATTTTGTCGTGGTGAAAACTAAATTAGAAAATCTTTATTCGTTTTTGAGATAGAGATCATTTAAGTTAACCTAATTTTTTATGACTTTTAAATTAATAATATTGTTTTAAAAAGTCACGAAAAATCGAATTCTTCAGATATCTTAATGAAGTATTCATGACTTATAGAGGAAAGTGTCTATTTTCTTGTGATGAAAGCGAATCTTGAAAATATTTATTCGTTTTTGAGATATAAATCATTAAATTCAACGTGAACATTTATGGCTATCTGAAGTTAATTAAAAACCACTAAAAATCGAATTCTTGAGATATTTTAATAAAACATTCAAAATTTATAGAGGTAAGTGTCTATTTTGTCATGGTGAGAACCAAATTAGAAAATCTTTATTCGTTTTTGAGATAAAGATTATTTAAGTTGACTTGATTTTTTATGATTTTTGGAAATTAATAATAAATATAATTTACCTACACTGTTGAGTTTTTAAAATGTTTTCTTATTTGTTAATTATGTTCTTTTACTAATAATTTTCCTTATTATTTGATTTTCTTTTGTTAATTTTCATTATTATTAATTTCTTATTCAGCAATTTTTTATATTTATTAAGAAATTATTTATTTGTTATTTATTGTGATTTATTACTGGATGCTTCGCTGGACTTTCCAGTTTTCATCTCAAATATAATAAATAGATAATTTTAAGAATTGTTAATGATAAATAAATCGATTTTGTGCTTTTCGAGTCGATGTTATGTTATTTTTCGTTTCTCTTCTACATGTTTCGGGATCACAGGATCCTATCTTCAGGAAGTATCGTCAAAAGAATATACAATGTATGTTTATTATCGTTATTATTATCTATGTTGTTGTAATTTATTCTTAGGTCTTCTTTAAATGTTATTTATGTATTTGTCTTTATCTATAAAAGATTCTTATTTCCTGTGAAAAAAGTACAAAATCGATTTATTTAATCATTTAAAACCTAAACGATATTAAGAAGAAAACTTAACAATCATAATGAATTTTTTATATTTTTTAAAATTTCTTATTATTCATATTTTCTGTATTACCATATTGAGAATATTTAAGAAATATTAAGAAAATTGTTGATATTTTTGGAATCAAATATTTACACGAATCATAATTTTTAGTTAGTATTCGTGATTAAAATTATATCACAATCTCTAGAAATATCTATATAATGCTATAATAATATAATGCTAAATCAACGAAACTATTTTATACAAAAAACGATAATAATTTAAAATAATAGCGAAAAATTTTTAGCAACATAAATAATTCTCTTTAACCTTTATGTGACTGAGAAATAAAACACCGGCTAATGAGGGGAATAGCACCCAGGTACTACATACCGATAATCTTAATGTTTGATATTGAAATCGTTTTGTATGACATATAGAATCCAATGAATTTAAAAAATACTTGTGCTAACATATTAAAAGTAAGCATTTATGTATTTAGACCTGTTTATAAACATGTTCGATCTTGATTCTGATATACGCGTGAAACGAATACTCGTCACATCAGGTTACACTATTCTATCGTAACATCTGAGACATGGTGCATCGTAAATAACTGTAGTTATAAGAAACAATTATAAATATAGTATAAATTAATGTTTATAATATTTTGCTATATAATAGTATTGTGGTGTTGATAAAAAAATGACAGATATTATCGTTGGATTGCGTAAGCCAAGATGTCAAAGGAAAAGGTAAGAAAATAGTAAATATAAAATAATAAATATAATAATTATATCCACTGAAGATTAACACCTGACGAGCTTAGAGCGTCTTTAGACGAGTCATCTGATGATACGTCAGATGAAAGTGACCACGATGAACACGAAGTGGTATTAGAGTGCTCTTCAATATCTACTATTTTGACAAGCAAAGATGGTACTGTATGGAATACTGTACCACAACGGCAGGCCCAAACAGTTAGCCGCAATATTTTGAGAAGTAAAATGGGTGTAACGGCAGTAACTTCTACGTATACACCAAAGGAATTATTTAGAACTATCATCTCCTATGACATCAGTTCCACAATTCTTCGAGAAAGTAATGCAAAAGGCCAACTGATAACAGAAAATTATAACACAAATGTTTTAGAAAAATATCAAGGTTGTACTAAAAGGTAACCTCAAGTTTTTATGCCTATTTACTCAAGAAGAATTGGATGCGTTTTTGGGGATTCTCATAATTGCTGGCGTTCATAAGTCGAACAACGAACATATTACCGAAATGTGGAAATGCGATTCTTTGTCACTTATTCGAGCAGCGATGCTTCGCGATCGTTTCAAAATGTTTCTACGCCTTTTACGTTTTGACAGCCAAACTACTCGTGCTGAACGTGCTAAGAAGAACAAAGCTGCTCCTATCCGTGACATTTGGATGATGCTAAATAAGAATTTGGACGAATATTATATGCCAAAAGAATGCATAACGGTTGATGAACAACTGTTTCCTTATCGAGGGCACACAAAATTTACCCAGTATATTCCATCAAAGCCGGCGAAGTATGGAATAAAAGTATTTTGGGCGAGCGATGCGTCGAATGGTTACCCTCTACAAGGCCAAATTTATACAGGAAAACCGTCAGATGGTATACGACAAAAAAATATTGGGGAACGAACTGTATTAGACTTGGTGGCCAAATACAAGAACTCTGGAAGAAACGTAACAACGGATAATTTCTTCACAAGTTTTCAGCTAGTGCAAACTCTCAATTCCTGGAAAACGTCTTTGGAAGGAACTGTTAGGAAGAATAAGTCATTTATACCCTTCAACATGCAAGCCTCCAAAGAAAAATCTGTATATTCTACAAACTTTGCATACAGCAAAAATGCAACTACATGCTCATACGTTCCAAAAAGAAAATAAGTCTGTTATTCTTATACGAAGGCTTTCACGACCGGTGTTAATTGAACTAAAATTAGAACTAACACTAGCACTAACACTAGAACTATCACTAGAACTATCACTAGAACTATCACTAGAACTATCACTAGAACTATCACTAGAACTATCACTAGGACTAACACTAGATCTAAAACTAGAAACTTTCATCAGTTAGAACCTTTGGTCAGTTAGAACCAGTTTCTGAAGAAGGTTGCAACATAGCATCCGAAACGTCAAACATTTTTTCAAAAAACGCACGGCGAAACCCGAAAGTTTCTAGTTTTAGATCTAGTGATAGTTCTAGTGATAGTTCTAGTGATAGTTCTAGTGTTAGTGCTAGTGTTAGTTCTAATTTTAGTTCAATCTGTTATTCTTCTCTCATCAATGCATATGACAGGAGAAGTTGAGGAGACTGACATTGCCAAACCTGAAATAATAAAATATTATAACAAAACTAAAGGGGGAGTTGATGTAATGGATAAAATGTTGGCGGCATATGCAGTGAAACGACGTACAAACCGTTGGCTTTCTTTTTCAATATGATTGATATTGTAGGTTTGGCGTCGTATATTATCTATCAGGAACACAACCCACAACATAAATCAACCGATCAGAGAAGAAAATATCTCAAAACTCTTGCGAATGAGTTATGTGTTCCTGCTATTATTACTCGAAGCAAAATTCCTAAAGTAATTGGAAATAATTTTACACGCAACTGAATTGAATTGGCTTTAGGTCGTCAAATTACAGAAGCAGTCAATACAACACGAGATGTAGTAAATAGAGATGAATCTGGACGTATCCAGTGTGTTGGATACTGTTGTGTCTGTCGGTCAAATTTCAAAAGACAAAGAAAAACACGAAAAGCATGCAGTTCTTGCACAAAACCCATTTGTGCCGAACATTCTATATCCAAACCAGCGTGTGATTTGTGCAATAATAGAGCTAATTAATAAATTTGTTATTACTTTTTTATTTGTTCACGTTAATATTGTTTACTAAAGTATTTGTTTATCGTTGCCAATAAAATAGTATTTCTATATTCTGTTTATGTCTTAATACTTGGGTCACGCATTAAGAGATTTAAAATTTTTCAACATGATTTTAACCGAACAAAAAATTAAAAAATGCAAAAATATTTTGGCAATGATATACTTCAAGATGTCACGCAGATTTGCGTACAAAGAATAATAAATAAACAAGTTATAAGATATTAAATACGGAATTAGTACTCCGGTACTATTTTAGTCACATAAGGGTTAATAATTTATTCTTTACAAAAATTAACCTTTTTCTAAACCTCCATTGCGTTTAATACTATAATTTTTTTCAAATTAAAAATTATTTAACAGTACATAAATTTTATTGCGCACAAAAAGTAAATAAATTAAATTGTAACGCTTTCAGGCATTATCAAATTATGAATAAATTTAATCAACTTGTGTAGGTAAACTTTACAACCACATCAAGTGCAACCTGATGGTATTCAGTATCGATTGACCCCTTCACCGATGCCCCTTTTCAACGACAAGATCAATAGAGACCGGCAGTAAGCGCGTGTAGGTGACAGAGATGCTCTGATTTCAACCTTTTTATGGGTTTACCGAACGGGATACCGGTAAGTTTCTTGGATAACATTAAAACATCCATCAACAAACACAATTATAATCGTTTTTAAACTCGTTTTAAGGCCGTTTAAATTAGCTCTGACATTTCCTGCACAAACAATGCAACTTTAACGACTTACATTCTACACAAACAACTTGTTATTCTACAAACGGTATTCATAAAAGATGAGCATTGAAATTTACAACGAATTTTAATTTTTGAATAAATAGAAAAAAATGTGTGAAGAATCGGCTTGTTTGGTACCCAGTCTGGAAAACCCGCAAAATGGATCTTCTTCTTCTGGGTTTAGAGGTAAGTTGTTTTATTTTTATTAAAGATTGTTTTGATGATTTGTGTCTCGTTGTTTAAGTGGTGAGTAATAGGGGAAGTTCTGGAACGACTAGTAACAGTGGAGATGCTTTGGTTGGTTTTCATGAAGATGCAATATCGCAAGCTGCAGCTGGAAAAGCTCAACTGTTGCTGTGTATTGCTTTGGGATTTGCTGTTATTGCTGATGCTTCGGAATTATCACTTCTGGGGTATATATTACCGGCGGCCGAGTTGCAGCTATGTCTGGATGATCATCGAAGAGAATGGTTGGGTAAGATTATATTAATGTTATTATATAAATAGAGATATTTTGATTTGGACAATTTAACTATTTTTAAAGTATATGTAATCATAGTTAATTTTGAAAACAGTTTTCAATTTATAATTTGATGTACAAATCGTCTTTTTATTCCAATAATAAAGTGTGGGTAATGTTTTAAATTTGGGTGCAATTTTCAACTTTGAATATCAAACTCTGAAAATCAAGCACGATTAAGATTTTCGTACAATTATTCATAGAATACTGACTATAGATTAAGAAACTGCGAAAAGAACAAAAGAAATTTTATGTGAAATTTTCTACTAAAATTTTACATTGAAATCGAAAAGTTGTTAATAACTAAATAACTATCAATCCAAAATCCACCTTGCAATGTTCTAATACTCTTTGATTATTCTGATTTTGAATCTTTACTTACATATTACAACATTATTTTAATCAAACTGATTCTAATAACTCGATAATCGGTAGTGGGACTCAATGCTTACGAGTGGCCGAACATTATCTACTTGGAGGGAACTTAAAAGCTGTTGAAGAAGTGACGTCTTCAGTGGGAGAAATTATTAAACCAAAAGTTTGTAAATTTTAGCTTTATGTGTTTAATCACTGTTTACAAATAAGCATTTTTAAAATTGGCTAAGTTTGTATGTGTAGCGGCAGATAGTTGGTTATCATCTAGAAAGAGCTACTTAGGTGTTACACTTCAATGAAGTGATTGTAATAATAGTCTCAAACGAAAAAGTGATGCACTTGCATGTAGAAGATTCAAAAGATCTCACACATAGAACAAAATTGACGAACTAATTTTAACATTTACTCAAAATATGATTTAAAGTTATCCGAAACCGCTACTAATAATTGTTCCATCAACTGTCCCAACACCAACAGATAACCATGACAAATATTAACTTCTTAATCGTAAATATTAACTTCCTAAATATTGTTTACATTTGGTAGTTGTAAAAGATTTAGAACACCTTACAACAACAAGAAACTTTATGATGAAGTCTTCGCTAAATGTTAAACAGTATGGGATCTACTAAATTGTAGAGGTATTTGGAGTGAGCTGCTTGGTCTCTTAGTCTTTGACGCAGCAATAGCACCTAAATGATACGTTAAGAATACTAAACTTAGCACCTTTCAAAGAAAGTGGGTTAGACTACCACTTGGAATACATAAGTTGTTGTAAATGAATTGCTGATACCACTGGAAACTTAGAAAGAGGCCAAAAAATGTTATTATGGATGCCTACTACTCAAAGTATTTTATTATATTTGAAAGATAGTCTGAAATTAAAAGACTATAATCTGAATTCTTTAAACCAGTATGTGCCAGAAAGTCTTTTTTAATGGAATGATAACGAAGCTTTACGGTAGAAACATGAGAAAATAACTTGTAGTTACTTGAAAGCCTGGCAAAACTAATTCATTTTCAAACAGCCTATCATGTTACAGAGCTCATGGCTAATCTTATCCTGCGTTTTCTTTTCTAGAGACAACCAATAATCTAAGTATAATCTGTAACACTATTAGATTGGATTTGTCTAGTTGTAGTTCATGTGGTCATTTTATCAGTTCACTAATTTTCTTCATAAAATTTTATGGAGAGGCATTTCTCGTCTATACGCAGTGTACGGCAAAATCATGGCACAAATTCAATAAACTAAATTTTGTAAACATTATGAATACGTTTACAACTCGAAAAAGTTGTAAACTGAGACTCCTAATTCTTTTTATACAAGAGATACGTTCCCAAAACAATTTGTGTAAACAACATTACAAAATATTCTTTTAGAGTTCATTTAAGAATTTATTTCGTGCTCCTACGAGAATTTTTTATATTTGAAAAATCCTAAAAAATCTAGTTCTTAATCTACAGTGCGTTTCAAAAGTAACAAACTATTTACAGTTTACAAACAAATTTCTTCGAAGTTCTTTTTTTATGCGTTTGATGCAATAAGCTATTGCCGCTTTTGTAGCTCAAGTAGAATAGTAATAATAATTAATTTAAATAAATAATTCAATTCAAATTGAATGGGAAGTCATGAAATTTTAAATGAATTTTTCTCGAAAATTTTCTTATGTAACCGATAACAATATTTATTGTACATAATTCAGAAAAAAATCCTCTTTCATATTTAGATATAAAAAATAGGGTGTTCCATTTAAAAAAACTTTGATGACATCATAACTCGTTTAAAAATGGCGAAAAAGTATTAAAATATACATAAAAAAATTGCAAAAAGTTTAAATCTTTAGACCCATTTCATTGTTTTTTTTAAAATTGTTTTTTAATGATTTTATCGAATTTATGCGTTACTTTTGAAACGTACTGTATATTGATAATTATTGTGATTTATAAAAGAAAGTATGCCCTTTTTCGAGAACAAATCCATCCGGAAGTATACCAATTCGCTTTTGAGATATCAGGTTTTGAACTTAACTTAAATTTGTAGCATTTCAAGAAAATAAAAAGTTTCTTAATCGTATTTAAAAAATCGAATTCTGAAAATATCTTGATGATTTTTTTGTGATTTATAAAGGAAAGTATGCTCTTTTCCAAAAACTAAACTATGCGTGAGTTTCTCAATTCGGTTTTGAGATATCAAGTTTTGAACTTAATCTTAATTTGTAGCATTTCATAAAATTAAAAATCGCCTTAATCATATTTGAAAAATCGAATTCTTAAGATATCTTGATATATTTTCTTTTGATTTATAAGGGCAAGTATGCACTTTTCCGAGAATACATCCATGCTTGAGTGTCTCAATTGGTTTTTAAGATGTCAAGTTTTGAACTCAACTTAAATTTGTTACATTTCATAAAATTAAAAATTGCCTTAATAATATTAGAAAAATCGAATTCTTAAGATATCTTGATGATTTCTTTGAGATTTATAAAGGAAAGTATGCACTTTTCCAAGAACAAAGGTATGGGTGAGTATCTCAATTCGTCTTTGAGATATCACGATTTGAACTCAACCTAAATTAGTAGCATTCCATTTAATTAAAAATTTTCTTAATCATATTTGAAAAATCGAATTCTTAAGATATCTTGATATATTTTCTTTTGATTTATAAGGGCAAGTATGCACTTTTCCGAGAATACATCCATGCTTGAGTGTCTCAATTGGTATTTAAGATGTCAAGTTTTGAACTCAACTTAAATTTGTTACATTTCATAAAATTAAAAATTGCCTTAATAATATTAGAAAAATCGAATTCTTAAGATATCTTGTTGATTTCTTTGAGATTTATAAAGGAAAGTATGCACTTTTCCAAGAACAAAGGTATGGGTGAGTATCTCAATTCGTCTTTGAGATATCACGATTTGAACTCAACCTAAATTAGTAGCATTCCATTTAATTAAAAATTTTCTTAATCATATTTGAAAAATCGAATTCTTAAGATATCTTGATATATTTTCTTTTGATTTATAAGGGCAAGTATGCACTTTTCCGAGAATACATCCATGCTTGAGTGTCTCAATTGGTTTTTAAGATGTCAAGTTTTGAACTCAAATTTGTTATATTTCATAAAATTAAAAATTGCCTTAATAATATTAGAAAAATCGAATTCTTAAGGTATCTTGATGATTTCTTTGAGATTTATAAAGGAAAGTATGCACTTCTCCAAGAACAAAGGTATGGGTGAGTATCTCAATTCGTCTTTGAGATATCACGATTTGAACTCAACCTAAATTAGTAGCATTCCATTTAATTAAAAATTTTCTTAATCATATTTGAAAAATCGAATTCTTAAGATATCTTGATATATTTTCTTTTGATTTATAAGGGCAAGTATGTACTTTTCCGAGAATACATCCATGCTTGAGTGTCTCAATTGGTTTTTAAGATGTCAAGTTTTGAACTCAACTTAAATTTGCTACATTTCATAAAATTAAAAATTGCCTTAATAATATTAGAAAAATCGAATTCTTAAGATATCTTGATGATTTCTTTGAGATTTATAAAGGAAAGTATGTACTTTTCCAAGAACAAAGGTATGGGTGAGTATCTCAATTCGTTTTTGAGATATCACGATTTGAACTCAACCTAAATTAGTAGCATTCCATTAAATTAAAAATTTTCTTAATCATATTTGAAAAATCGAATTCTTAAGATATCTTGATATATTTTCTTTTGATTTATAAGGGCAAGTATGCACTTTTCCGAGAATACATCCGTGCTTGAGTGTCTCAATTGGTTTTTAAGATGTCACGTTTTGAACTCAACTTAAATTTGTTACATTTCATAAAATTAAAAATTGCCTTAATAATATTAGAAAAATCGAATTCTTAAGATATCTTGATGATTTCTTTGAGATTTATAAAGGAAAGTATGCACTTTTCCAAGAACAAAGGTATGGGTGAGTATCTCAATTCGTCTTTGAGATATCAACATTTGAACTCAACCTAAATTAGTAGCATTCCATAAAATTAAAAATTTTCTTAATCATATTTGAAAAATCGAATTCTTAAGATATCTTGATGAATTTTCTTTTGATTTATAAGGGTAAGTATGCACTTTTCCGAGAATACATCCATACTTGAGTATCTCAATTGGTTTTTAAGATGTCAAGTTTTGAACTCAACCTAAATTTGTTACATTTCATAAAATTAACAATTGCCTTAATAATATTTGAAAAATCGAATTCTTAAGATATCTTGATGATTTATTTGTGATTTATAAAGGAAAGTATGCACTTTTCCGGGAATAAATCCATACGTGAGTGTCTCAATTGATTTTTGAGATGTCAAGTTTTAAACTCAACCTAAATTTGTGACATTTATTAAAAATTTCTTTAATCATATTTGAAAAATCGTAAATACTCGAATTCTTAAGATATCTTTATAATTTTGTTTTGTGATTTATAAAGGATAGGATGCACCTTTCCGAAAACAAAACCTTGCGTGAATATCTCAATTGGTTTTTGAGATATCAAGTTTTGAACTAAACCTAAATTTGAAGCATTTCATAAAATTAAAAATTGCCTTAATCATATTTGAAAAATCGTAAAAAATCGAATTCTTAAGATATCTTGATGATTTTTCCTTTGATTTATAAAGGCAAGTATGCACTTTTCCAGGAACAATACTATGTGTGAGTTTCTCAATTCGGTTTTGAGATATCAAGTTTTATACTCAACTTAAACTTGTAGCATCCCATAAAATTAAAAATTTCCTTAATCACATTTGAAATATCGAATTCTTAAGATATCTTGAAGAATTTTCTTTTGATTTATAAAAGCAAGTATTCACCTTTCCAAAAATAAATTCATACGTGAGTGTCTCAATTGGCTTTTGAGATGTCTAGTTTTGAATTCAACCTAAATTTGTAGCAAAATTTCCTTAATCATACTTGAAAAATCGTAAAAATCGAATTCTTAAGATATCTTTTTAAGATTTTTTTGTGATTTATAAAAGGGGGTGTGCATTCTTCCGAAAATATAACCATGCGTGGGTATCTCAAATCTTTTTGAGATGTCAAGTGTAACACTTGACTTAATCTAAATTTGTAGCATTTCATACAATCTGATAATCTAATACAAACATACCATTCGACGGTATCATAAGAAACCAATTTTTGTTAGAATTAAAGGCTCACATTGATTACGAGAACTTCGTTATAAAACTTCACTCAATCCCTCTATCAATTCCGATTAATAGGCACACATCACAATCCGATGAGTTCGACTCATTCAAACCCTGTTCAGAAACGGTAATTTTACTTACCTAGGTATCATTACGAGTTTAAACGTATGCTTTTTCGTCTCAAGGGAGCTCCAGTGTAATTTCGGAGAACCATGAACGGAGCCTTAATGGGATTAAACAATAGACAATGTTTTGCATATTTGGATGATATTGTAGTTTATGGATCTGCCTTATCGGATCATAATATGAAGTTATGTAACATCTTCGACCGATTAAGAGAACTTAATCTTAAGTTACAACCAGAAAACCAGAAAAACGCAAGAAACAACCAGAAAAATGTGAACTTTTAAAACAATCTGTAGATTATTTGGGTCATATAATAACTCATGAAGGCGTTCATCCGGACCAAAGAAAAGTGGAATGCATTCACAAACTTCCTCGACCTGTTAATCATCGTGATATTAAAGCCTTTCTAGGAATGACCGGTTACTACCGAACATTTATAAAACACTACGCAAAGCTTTTTAAACCACTTACAATATTTTTGATGAAAAATGAAGTTTTCATTTGGAATAATGATCAAGAAGAAGCTTTTCAAATTCTGTAACAAAAGCTTATAAGTAAACCCATTCTCCAGTATCCAGAAGTAGCTCAACCTTTCATGTTAACTACTGATGCTTCTAATAGTGCTGTAGGACCAATACTACCACAGATGATAGATTGTAAAGATTTACCTGTTGTTTATTATTCACGAACCCTGTCACAATCAGAACAAAATCTAAGTACTACTAAGAAAGAGGTATTATCAGTACTTAACGCAGTCGAACATTTCAGGCCACGTCTTTATGGAAAACATTTCACAATTTTCATCAACAATACGTCCTCTAAATTGATTCGATGGCGTTTTAGATTGGAAAATTATGACTATGAAATTAAATACAAACCGAGCCAAGTAAGTTCTAATGCTGGTGGACTTTCAAGATTAATTTCTAAAACAGAAACCATCAACACATACCAACCAAAATCATTAACATACAACGATTTTATTAAATTCTATTATGACACGACATACACTATAATGAAAAGGAACTTTCTTATTTTTCTAAAATAAAAAATAATATAGTACTGCATTGGTCCCTTGACTTCGACGAAAACAATATATATTTTGACTACGTAAAAAAGCACTTTGACTTGGAAAATATTAAACCCGAAATTAATAATTTGCTGAAACTTCAGAACGAAAAACAAACTGTGTATTTGTTATTTCCTATAAACTTTTCAGTTGATAAATTTGAATATAAAACATCTCTGTTTTTCTTAATCCTTTAAAGCATCAAAATTCAATTAAACAATTTTATCATAGCATTGCCAGAAAGTGGTATACAACATCGTCTTCGTTTGGTCACCAGTAGAATATAGTTCTTAGAAAAAAAAGATACTGAGAAATGTTATGGTACATAATTTATTCTCTGTCTTTTTTTAATCCTTTAAAGCATCAATTCAATTAAAAGATATTATCAATAGCATTGTCAAAAAAATGGTATACAATATCGTCTTCGTTTGGTCAACAGTAGAATACAGTTCTTAGAAAAATATATTGAGAAATGTTATGGTACTAACTATAGGGTATTACTTCTAAAATTTCTATCAGACAAGAGACTTTGTATATTAATAAATACCTATTTGTTCAAGATTATTACAAAAATTTTATTTGTTTACTTTCAGTTTCGATCACTCACTTAGCATTGGGAATTGGGGCTCTCTGTTGGGGATTTTTAGGTGATAAAGTAGGCAGAAAGCGTGGTTTGATCAGCGCATTAGCCGTCGGCGGTCTCTTTTCAACAGTATCCACTGTAATGCCAACTTATGGGACCTTTATGACTGCAAGGTACTACCTACATCAACTTTATCCAAATAATAACTTTTACAAACTCACCAATTATAATCATATCATTTTTCTTACAGATTTGGTTCTGGTTTAGGAATAGCAGGTGTGATGCCTTTAGCGTTTAGTTATTTGGCTGAAACTTGTCCAAGAGCGACCAGAACGCGTTATATGAGTCTTTTATATTCATTTTGGCCAGCTGGGGCCCTACTAACCTCAGCTATCGCTCATTTAACGTTACCCAGTAACGGGGCGGAAATCGTTTCCGACAATAAAGAACATTGGAGTTCATGGCATAAATTTTTACTTTTAAATATTTTACCCATAGTTATAGGATCGATTTTTATTTCAACAATGTCAGAATCTCCCAGATATCTTTTAGAAGCCGCTCGAGAAATGGAGGCACTCGAAGTTTACCAAAAATTACACAAAATGAATAAATCTCGAACTCAGTATGGATTAACCGAGTTGGAATTACCTGGGAGAAGTGCTTATCGAGAAAGACCGAATAATTCTTCAAGAAATGCTTTAAGAATTATGTATGATACGGTAAGTTAATACAATTATATAAAAAAGGTATTTTTAATATAAATATTTTGGGATTGTAGTTAAAAGAAACTTTTCAAAGACTTTTATCACCGTCATATTTCGAGTCGACAGTAACATTGTTGCTTTGTCATTTTTTAATGTCGGTTTTATACATGGGTATATCAACGTATTCAACGTTAGTAATAAAAGATATAAACGATGCACAGTTTACCGAGCTTAAGAAGCACGTGATCAACGAAAACTATACCGGAACTGTTTTTAATAGTACCATAGAAAACGTCCAATATACGGGTACAGTGTTCAAGAATGTAACGTTCAGGCACATGGAATTTAGTCACGTCGAATTTTTCGATTGTATTTTTGAAGGGGCTGAATTTTCCAACGTTAAATCGTCAATTACTTATTTTGAAAATTCTACAATTAAAGATTGCAGGTAAATATTATTAATTATGCGTATTTATGCCGCTAATTAGATAAGAAGAAAAGCTCCGATTTTGATCGACAATATATCATTTGAAAGCTTTATATGCTAATGTTTTTACTAAAACGTGAATGAATCGTGAAAGTGTGTTAAAATAACAGAACTTAGGTGGTCATATCTCCTAAATAATGTGTTTTATTTTCAAGATCTATACGTCATTTAATTCGCCATAGTTTCTTTTGTCAAAATATCCCCAAGCACTATATCGTGTATATCCCAAAAGTCTAACTAAAGAACAGTTCAATGGACTGTATTTTTTTATCTTATAATAACTAAATAATTTTATCAATTATTCCCTTTATTGACGAACTTTAATCATTAATTGCGAAAATTTCTTATAGAAATTTTCTATTAAGAAATTTTTGAGCCATAATATATCGATATTAAATAATAACAAAACATCATAAATTAAACATATTACAAGTTTTTCCAACAAATAAACAAAAATTTTAAGGAAGGAATATGTTTAAAAATCATTTAAGAAATGACGTGGTTTCCTGAGGATGGCCAGTGGGGCCGAAACCGGTTGAAACTAAAAAATAAAAATATATAATTTCATCGTCAAAGTATAAAATAATATCTTCGTTATTATTTTAATAACAATCCCATAATAACATATACGGTGATAAACAAAAATCAGAACAACAATATTTAATCATTATGATCTCAATCGAGATGAAATCTTAGTAACTGATTATACTTCAAAAATGAAAGACGTTCAAAATGTAATCTGGTGCTGTTTTATGATGATTTGAACTATGTTTTAAATTTCTACCTCATTCCGTTTCGAAGATACAAACGACCTTCAAATATTCGCCAAAGTATAAAATAATATCTTCGTTATTATTTTAATAACAATCCCACAATAACATACATAATGATAAACAAAAATCAAAACAACAATATTTAATCATTAAGATCTCGATCGAGATGATTTGTAGCTGGTAAACTTCAAAAATGAAAGACGTTCAAAATGTAATCTGGTGCTGTTTTATGACGATTTGAACCATGTTTTATATTTCTACCTCATTCCGTTTCGAAGATACAAACGACCTTCAAATATTGTTTTGAGAGGTTGGTTGATATCTTAGTGATTCGTAGTCTTCAAAAATGAAAGACGTCCAAAATGTTATTGTTGCCATTTTACAACGTCTAGAGCAACATTTGAAATTTTTATTTCCTCTTCGAAGGAATAAATTAAATAAATTTTGTACCATAACTTGCCTAAATAAAAATTAAAAAAAGGGCTTTTTAAAAAAAACCCTTGATTTATTTCTATACTTATAAATATTCAAGATTTTTAAAAATTGCAACCTAGCAAACATAAATTTCATAAAAAGGTATCTAACATGTAAATATCTATCTCTTTTTGCAACTTTTGTAGTAGGTTTCAATTTTTTTCTGCCATTGTTAACCAAGTTATGACATCATGCATACAAATGGCAATCACCCACTTTTTTACAGAACATGATAGAGGATCTTTTTATCACAGAGAAAGGCTTTTAATGCAATTAAATAAAATAACATTTATACACTTATTTGCGTGCAGAAATGTTCAATATTTCCAAACTAGGACTGGAAATTGAATTTTTTTGAAGAATTTGATATCTAAAAATATAAGACAGGTTTTCATCGAATATAATAAAAAATTTGTATGCAATTTGTTAGCAAATCTTGTTGAAATCATAATAAAATTATATTTTTTTGACCCTTTTTAATTAATAAGGGAGAGTAGCCTAAGATGCACCGTTTTGATACTTTTTAATTTTATATAATTATGCATTAATGTTTTAAATTATGCAATAATGATTTTACGAAAACTATAATAGGATATAACAGGTATAACCATAATCTAGATGTCACTATAGGCTACCTGTTATATACAAAAATATTGTTTTAAATTTGTTTTTTGGTCCAATCACATTTAGGCTTACTTTAGCATATTTTGTGTGCACCTAAAGGTGACATTTCATATACCGGAACAAGTCTGCTTTTTTTTTCCTCACATCTAAAACAAAACCATGTTGTATTGGTTTATTTCTTTTGTCTCTTTGTTGCTAATTTTATTTGTTTTTTTTTCTTATTTTGCTGCAGTTTTAATAGTTTTCTTCTTGCTGGTAATTAATGCAGTTTTCTGAGCAATTCCTCTAGTTCGAAAGTATGATAGTCCAGGCAATTAATTCAGCACTTTTGGAGGCGGTGGCACTTCATAAAAACCATTCTCAAAATGTTCAATTGTTCTAATTTAACATCCGTTAACAACAATTTCATCGCCTTCACTATCATTTGATGACATCGATATTGACTCAGACTAAGTGATTGATTTAAGCTTCAAAATATCTGATATGGTAGAAATTATATCTTGAATTAGCTATCTTGTAAGATATGCCGATTAACAGGCAAAATACCAGAGGCATGGAAACATTTTGCATTTACAGAATGAAGCATATGGAAAACGGGTAGTTTTAACAGTACGAACAAATTAGAGATTATTAAAAGACGTAAACATGGTGAAAGTATGATTTTTCTGGCTAATGGGTATGGATTTGGAAACACAGTGGGGTGAGTGACCAACTGGAAAATGGTAAAACGTTTTTTCAGAAAAAACCACTAGGAGTACCGATGTCCGATCTCTACGTGTTAGCTAAAGCATAGTTTTTTGCAGAAAAGTTACAAATTACCGAAGAACTTACCCTTTCGATTAGTTAGTTGCGACGTTTTAAAGCAAAGCACGAAATTAGAGAATAGCAAATTTTAGGAGAACAACTTACTGCTGGCGAAGATAGGGGTATAATGTTTTGTGACACGTTATCAAACATAATTAAAGAGATGGGTTTAGTACCTGCCCAAATATGGAAGGATATCCTAAAGATACTTCTATTGACGTGCCCCCAATAGAGGCTATAAAATTAGTAAAGATCTGATTACAGTGTTATGTTACTCAAATGATACTAGAAAAGATAAGCTAGTACTAGCTTGTAATAGAGAAGTTAAAGTCACTAAGAGCTTTAAAAGATAAAAACAACTGCCAGTTGAATGTCACAACAACCATTTTGCGATGATGACACGAGATATTTTTGAAATGTTGTTTAAAAATAAATTTGCTCTATACGTAAAAGAAAATATGGACAGAAAAGGTTTCCCTCAAAATGCAGTAGTGCTTCTTTATAATGCACCATCTCCTTAATTCAACTTAGACAGATTTAGAAAAAGATTTACTTAGACAGATTGGCAGGGGAGCAGTTGGGAGGGATGGTGATCGGATACGCTGATGACTTGTTAATAATTGCCAGGGACGTGGGTAAAATAAGGCCAATGGTCGCTAGAAAGGGTATCTTATCAGAAAGGATTTGGGGGTGAACGTGGATAAGACGAAAATGATAAAGTTCTGTAAGGGAGGGATCGAAAAAAAACTGAAAATTGGAGATGTAAAGGCAACGTAGTCATACTTGGGATAAAAATTTAAGGAAAAACAAAAGGAGGAAGGACATATTAAAATGTTGGTAACGAGGGCAAATAAGATTATGGGACAGGTTTGGGGAGATTTGGAGGATGAAATTTAATATTTGAGAAATTAACAAAAAGCGTAGGGCATGGGGTGGAGATATGGAGATGGAAAGAGCAAGGGATCTTAGAGCATGGGTGTTGGGAATAGTTAGGGAAACTACGAGATATATAGCTAGAGAAGAAATAAAGCTAGATAAGTTCAAGTTGGAGGCGTATAAGCGGGCGGTGCGTTTTGAGGAATGAGTGGATGGTAGAGGACGTTGTAAGATCTTGGGGGAGTGCTGCAGATAGATTGAAGCATGCAATGGGCGTTATGGCCAGCAAGAAAGGGAAGAGTATTATAGAAGGGATGCTCAACGAAAGGGGTGATCAGAAAGAGAAGAGACGGGATTGAAATGTGGAAACAGCTGGAAAGCAAGGACAGAGATGTAGACATGCAAGAGAGAAGGACGACAACAAGGGAAAGCTCGAATTATTACGAGGTGATATTGGACGGCCTACAAATTACTTGATGAGGGAGAGGGATGAGGAGGGAAAGAGGCTGGTTGCCATGTTAAGGAGGGCCAACAGGTATTGGATGGATACAACATCTCCCGGTGGAGTGTAATGAACTGAAGGAGGAAGGAGGAGATGAATAGGAGGCTGGTATTGGGAGAGAGAGCGGAGAGAAGAAGATGGATGTGGGAAGTTATGGAAGCGAGGAAAAGGAGGGATACAGAGAGTTAACAGAATAATTATTATAATGATTCAGGCATTATTGAAGTGGTGTAAAATTATAATCCTTTGGGAAACAATAAAATTATTATTTTATAGAAAGAAAATTAATGATGGATCGGGTAGCAAACCATAATGGCAACAATGCCCCTTTACAGTTTTGGGCACCAAATACGTTTCGTGATGTGAAAGCTACCACAATTGGAAAATGTTTCACTATTTTATGCGATGAAACAGCCGAAGAAAATAAACATTATAAAGATGAACCCTTAGATGTGTTTCAAATGACGTGATAGTGTCTCCAAACCAATTTCTGGACCAATTTCACTCTAAGAATGTAGTGACGATGACATAGAAAATGACACCTTAGCACAACAATTGTTAAAACTCTTTTATGTTTTATGCAATTGCAATATGTTACCAATTAAGTAGACATTTTAAAAATTGGTGCTTTCATAATAAACATTTAAAAAAGACAGTACATATTAGGTATCTTGTACACACATCACAGGCGATATTCTTCATTTCATTTTCTTCAATATCGCTTACAAGTTTTTCATCATATTCGGACTATTTTATGGTTAATTTTCCCCTTTTGTTTTATTATTGCACTTCATTTCTGTTCTTGTTTTGATAATTTTTTTCTCTGCCCATACGTGATTTTTATTTGATATATTTTTTGACTGGTCCATCAGCATTCGACCAGGGTCTCCAAAACTGTCTTTGCAATTATTTATGTTAAGATAAATGCCACAAAGATTATTCTATTTTTCTTCTTAACTTAGAATGGTAGATTACTCTATAATTAAAATTCCCAATTTTTCTGCCCTTAACTCTCTCTATCAATCTAGTTTTGGGAATTTGAATATTTCTAGATGTTGCTCATTAACATATGTTAAGTTAAAGGTGCTTTTGAATATCTGTGGTGTTTTTTGTTTAGTTTCGGCGTTTTTCCGAAAAAGTGTACACAACTATATTAATCGAGTTAAGTAGAATCGACTGAATAGATTCAGTTTTCTTCAAGCTGTTTATTGACATTGGTTAACATAAACATTATTTCAAAGGAAATCGAATTACCGAACAGTTTATACCAAACGCATACAAAATCATCTTTGAGTTGATTCGACATGCTCACTAGAAGTTTTTAGCATATCCGTATTGATAGTGATCCTCTTCCTGTGGTTATATTAATACTTTGAGAGTTATTGACCGTTTGATGAACATGGTCCTATCTGAACAAAAATTAGAACCAACACTAACAATAAGACTAATACTAGATCTAGCAGGTTCTACAAAGTTTCGGGTTTTACCATGGATTTGAAAAAATGTTTCACGTTTTGGATACCATGTTGCAATCTCTTTCAGAAACTGATTTGAAACTTCAAACGTAGTTGGAAAAATGATCTTCCATCTATAGTATTTACTTTTATATCTTTCCCGTAAAAAGAGTTACGATGCTAGTCTACTAAACTTGTTTATGGACAACCAATATGTCTATCAGCTAAATTCTTCATAACCTCTTATAATACAACTAATATTGATTCCTTGTTTAATATAATATAGGTTTATCTAAGGCACTTTTTTCTATCTCGACGAAACTTTTCATCCACAAAAATTAGTTTATATATCATAAGACTAGAACGTAGACTCATCAGCCGTCCTTTGACTCTAGAAGCTTTTGAAGCCAAAAGTTTTGTACCAAATCATTTTTCTAAAACATGTTGACGATTTGATATAAAGCACCGTATTCAAAAACGAGCCTATATGATATATATTCTACAATTGTACAGCGAGAATCTGTTCGGATGATCTCGGCATCAAATTTGTTCAAACAAGCTCTAAAATTGCAACCTTGTATTAATAACAACCTTGTAATTGTTACTTAAATCTGGAAATGTATTAGAAAATTACTTAATTTCTCGGTTATTTGGGTTCACTTTATTGATCCATTACAATACCTCTTTATATTTGTTGATTTTGATTTGTGATGTACTGACAATACTAAAAAAATATGTTATACTATTATTTCAATTAAACTTACTCAATGCTATCTTTAAAAAATAAACTGATCGACTTTACTTCAAATAGTTTCAATTAACCACTGATATTGGTGACGTGATTGCGTGCCATTTATACATAACATTAAAGGTAAGGGTTACATTCAACTTTCGAACCTTTCATGGTCAAAATAAATCAAGATTAAATTACGAATCGGTCATTCATTGACTGATGCTTGACCTTTGCGGTTCCCACATGTTATTATTACCGATTTTGAATATAACTTCACAGTTTTCTATTATCTGTGCCAGATGTCAAGTCCCCTCAGTTTAGAGATCGATATTTTCGAAATCACTCGACGAAAAAATTACGGTAAAGTTTATTGTAATCAGTGAACATTTCTGTGTATCACAGTTTAATTTGGAAATATTTGGATCTGCTGTTTGATTTAATGGGAATTCAAGTTAAAGAGAAACAGAAATAACACTGCGAGGAGAGGTGCTCATGGAGGAGACTTCGCTTGTAAAAAAAAACCTGATTACGGAATCCGACAAACGACATTCTTTAACATATTATGGTAAAAATCGCATTAAATTCCATCCGGCCGTTGTCGAAATAACCGCATCTTACTAAACCGCGATTTTCGAAAATAAAATATGCCCCACATTAAGAACATATTGGGTTACTACCAGTTCAAATTTGAAATGTTTTCATCAAATAGGTTTTGGGAAAAAAATCGCAAAGTAGACAAAGTTGTAGGCACTCTCATAAATCGAGTACTTTTTTCAATTAACTCGCGATAGAAGAAAATCTGTAGATCCGAAAATTTCCAAATTAACCTCTGATACACAGAAATGTTCATTGGTTACAATAAACTTTACCACAATTTTTTTCATTGAGCAATTTCGAAGATATCGATCTCTAAAGTGAGGGGCCTTGACTTCTGGCACGAATAATAGTGCAATTAGATTTATTCCCTGAAGATTATTAAAATATAATAACGAAATATTAGCCTTTGTTGTGAAATATTTGCAAATTTTTAATTCTATTTTAGAAACGAGGCTTGCTTTTGTATCGAGGTGCTTTTTTCATTTCTATTAGCGGATTAGTTTTCAATATTAAGGTCATTGCGAAGATTCAAAGGGAAGGTCATCTTAAGAAGTTATTGCAAAAACTATTTCATTTTTCAGAAGGTTTCATTCTATCGTATTCCTTTACAACACTCTTATTCTTTTCTAATTCTTCTGCTTGCATTAATAAATCACCATAATACTGTAATTTTAATGGATACTTTCTAGGAAATTTGATCCATATCTGAACGCACTAACTTGTATGCTTTGGTAGAACTAATAGTTGGAATTTGTGTCCAATAATCAGAGTTGGATATTTTCTTCTCAAGTCATGATATACAGTACCGTCCTAAGATATATGGCACCCACGACTATTAAAACAAGTGCGCCCCATTTGTAAGAAAATCTTTTTAAAAATTTTAAACAAAATTAGTATATCTGCAACCTTCGGAATGACACTGTATTTGGATTGCTGCAAATATATCATGAGGACCACTCTAAGGAAAGCGATAAAATGGTATAGTCCTGGAACGCCAGCTCTATGGGGTCGATCAAGGGCTATTGATTTTGTTTATTATGGTCCATAACTACCATCTTTTGGTTAAATTTATCTTGTAGGTAAACCCATCCACTAGCCAATCAGTACGCGTAAAATAGCTGTAACCTTGGTAATAATCACTTAGATAACCAGACAATGGTAGTAAGGTTCCTAACAGGAAAACATAGCGATCGGGATTTTATGATCACTTTCGAGTTATGACTACCTAAAAAGATAATTGTTATGAAACTCAAAAGAGATTTGAATTAGACATTACATTAAGCTCATTGAATTCGAATGATGTATTGATCAAATCTATTATATCCTCATATTCATTACAATAAATTTATATTTGATTACAGATTTTTTGATACTGATTTATCCGAAAGACATTTTATCAATTGCAACATGATGAACAACACTTTTGTATCGCTTTTATCAAGCTGCATGACCAATTTTGATTACAACATTTATTTGGAGGATTTATTTCAAGAAACTGTCTCTTGGGCGAGCCCAATGCTACTAGCACTGTGTTTAACCGGATTTTTATTGGAAGCTACAAAGCGCCCGGCAGTTTTAATCGTGATGTTTGTCTTAATATTTTTAACGTCGATTGGAATCTTTTTCCTAACCAATTTTACCGCCGTTTTAATCGTATGTGGAATCCTCAAAGTTTTAATGATATGTGTTCTTAACGTGATTACTGTGGTAACGATTGAGGCATTTCCATGTAATTTGAGGTAAATAATTTAATTATTTAAGGAATAAAATTGATTTTGTGATCATTTTTAGATGTTCAGCTCACGGAATTTTATGCAGCGTCTATCACTTTACAACATTATTCGCAATTTCACTTTACAATTATTTATCTCAAGTGTCTGTAATAGCTTCTGGGGTAACCACAATGACTTTTGCTCTCATCGGAATCCCTTTAGCTGGAAAATTACAAGACAACAGTAAGATCCTCCTTTAAAATGCAAAGGAAGAGTAAGTAAAATAAAAAACATTGAAATAAGGATCGTAAGATCGTTTCGTTTGAGGACAATTAGTAATCTGTGATATTGTTTTTTAAATTATTAAGTATTAATTTTATGATGAAAACCGAGATAAAGGAATTATTCTCCTTATACCCTTTTATACTTGGCCACAATATATTAAAAAAAACGAATAACCTAGTCGAGATTAAGCAACCGAGCGTCCATATTTGTATTAAATGAAATAGTATCTGCACAATCATGCTTCGATACCTCTCTGTAACTTGTAAGTAATTCAAAATAAGGCGGCAAAAAAATAATCATATCGCATGTACAATAGATTTTAGATTTCGTTTTGGTTTTAATTAGGTGTTAATCTTTGGCTTCTAAACATATCACGTAATTGAACATGTAGGTTCCTATCATACATGCTTTTACAAGGGTAAATGAAATCAATGAGGAATAAATGTGATATGGATAAAAAAGTAGCAGATTTAGTATCAATTTTTGTTATGTATATAAACAGAGCTGGGTAAAATCAATGAAAGTTAGTAAAACTTGAAAAATCTTTTAAAGAGTTTTAGTTTTGTTCATTTTTTGGCTATTTGATTTAACTTATTGTTAGTTCAAGACACAAAATGGAGCTTAATCGCTGAAAAGAAATTTGTTAAATTAGCAAATTTTAGTTTGAATATTTTTAACAGAAATGCAAAACCAGATTAAGGTATTGGATACCAAGATATCCACAATCGGATAGATTGAGAAGTAAATAAAATGGAGAAATGAAGAATGCAGAAGCTCGAGAATACGACCAATCCAAAGGATTACTTATTTTTTAAATTTAACTAGGGACATTTTGCAGTATATCGGAGGTACTGTCTGGAAAATGATGAAATCAATGTGAAAAATTCTTTGTTTTCGAGATTAGGATAACAAGTGCACGTTTTCAAAGCATTGGGAAATACAGAGTCTCCAAGACAACAATTAATAATGTGGCAAATATAAGGTAGTACCTGTGGACAGGTGGTATTTCCTTTTTAGGGGTATTTCCTTTACACAAGTCAAGGTAAAATTAAGTTTTTCTGAAAGTTGAGGTAGGCAGGTATTTGTATAATTGTTTATTACAGAAGGATTGCCAACTTTTTCAGTTTGGGTAGACATGAAAAAATGATTCATCTGATCTGCATCAGCAATAGCGCAATACTACTAGCGCGGATAGAATGTTGCGAACGATTCCTAGATTTCTAAAACTATTCCAAAGTTCTTTCGAAGTACGCTTCCAAAAAACATAATATAACTGTTTATTATATAGAAAATGAGCAAGGTCGCCACTAACCCGAAATCTGGCATAGGCTTCAATGCGCAAAGTCAAAAAAAATCGTTGATATTTTAGTTCTTTCGCAGTGCGATCTCAAAAAAGATAATTCAAGTAAGCTTTCTTCTCTGTTCGAAGGGAGGCATTAATAAAAATCAAATCCATTTGCCCATCGTGTTATGGGCAAACTTATCCATAACACGGATGACAACCAACCCATCTCATCATTTATTTATTATTTGGCTAATGTTGAAATATGTGCAGGTTTCTTTAGGATGAATATAATCGTTAAAACGTGAATATTTAACATCCATGAGAAGACCAAGTTTTATTGAGAAATAAGCAAGGCTTATAATTGATATCTTGTAGCATAACTAAATGGTTATTTTATGATTCAAAATTTGTTGAAAATAGCTTGTCTATAACTATTAAGATTTAAAACATAAACCTAGTTAATTAAGTTCATTCTCAAATATGTTAATTAACTTTATTGAATTATTTGCAACAAACACATATTTAAGTAATTCATTTTCTTTTATCCAGCTCTGCTTATATCCTTAGGTTGTTATATTAACGGTTATCATTATAGTATCAATTTTCTCATAACATAAAAAAAATTAAATTGTGATTTATAAACGTCAAATCGATCTAGCATATCATTAATATCCGTCGTCCATAAAACTAAAAGTCAATCAAGGTTTCAATAAACATAAAAAACAGTACTATATGTTACCTGTCTTTATACAGATACTCATCAAAATGTTGTTGTTTATTTGTTGTGAATGTTTAATAAATTTTGCTTCATGGAAATTTGCTTTTATTAATTATTAATTTCATCCACAAAATATAAAGGAAAAAATGTGTATTATTACTAAAACATATACATATTTGTTATTTTTCGGTATATACAATATTATTTTACAAAGAATTTTATTTAGAGATATCCTAAGATGGAACGAAATAAAATCCTAATAAGGTGCCTTAAAACTATCGTAGTTAATAATCCTCACAGTCTCGACGTTACGACATATACAAAGAATATAGTCAAATTTATTAATACCTGTGTTTACTATCGGTTTGCTCCTTTAGCTATAGCGCACCGGAACTCGTTAACGTTTCTTGCACGGATTGCGGCAGCTAATGTCTTTTGAAAGCAAAATGCACACCTTTCGATTGCAAAAACGGTTTTTGAAAATCTCGATTCATTTTTGAGATATAAATTTATAATTTGTTCCTATGTTTTGGGATTTTCAATTTTGGCTCATTAATTTAAAAAAATCGCGAAAACACGATTTCTTTCTGAATCTCAACGAGATTGGCACTATTTATAAAGTGTGGTCCTTTTAATTGCAAAAAGGTTGTTTAAAAAACTCGATTTCTTCTTGAGATATGAACTATTATTAATTATCAATTTCACTCATCACTCATGAGTAATAAAAAAATGAAGTCTTTTTAATTGCAAAAATGGTTTTTTGAAGATCTCGATTCATTTTTGAGATATAATCTTTTAATTTGATCTTATTTTTTGGGATTTTCAATTTTGACTCATTAATTAGTAATAATCGCGAAAAAACTATTTCTTTTTGAAACTCAACGAAATTGGCTCCACTTATAAAGCAAAATTTTTATTAGTGGTGTTTTTAATCACAAAACGGTTTTCGAAAATTCATTCTTCAGATGCAAACTCTAATTTGACCCAATTTTTTGAGATTTTCAATTTGACTCATTAATTAAAAAAATCGTGAAAATTCGATTTTTTTTAAGTCCCTTTTTAATCGCAAATACGACGTTTGAAAATCTCGATTTATTCTTGAGATATGAATTATTATTAATTTAACCCATTTTTTCGGAATTTTCAATTTTCACTCATAAATAACAAAAAAAAAATAGGTCTTTTTAATTGCAAAAATGTTTTTTTTTTAATCTCGATTCATTTTTGAGATATAAACTTTTAATTTGATCTTATTTTTCGGGATTTTAAATTTTGACTCATTGATTAGTAACAATCGCGAACAAACTATTTCTTTTTGAAACTCAACGAAATTAGCTCCACTTATAAAGCTAAATTTGTTAGTGGTGTTTTTAGTCACAGAAACGGTTTTCGAAAATTCATTCTTAAGTTGTAAACTTCTCATTTGACCCAATTTTTTGAGATTTTCAATTTGACTCATTAATTAAAAAAATCGTGAAAATTTGGTTTTCTTTGTAAAGTTCCTTTTTAATCACAAATACGATGTTTGAAAATCTCGATTTATTCTTGAGATATGAACTATTATTATTAATTTAACCTATTTTTTCGGAATTTTCAATTTTCACTCATGAATAATAAAAAAAAATGAAGTCTTTTTAATTGCAAAAATGGTTTTTTGAAAATCTCGATTCATTTTTGAGATATACACTTTTAATTTGATCTTATTTTTCGGGATTTTATATTTTGACTCATTAATTAGTAACAATGGCGAAGAAACTATTTCTTTTTGAAACTCAACGAAATTAGCTCAACTTATAAAGCAAAATTTTTGTTAGTGGTGTTTTTAATCACAAAAACTGTTTTCGAAAATTCATTCTTAAGATGTAAACTTCGAATTTGACTCATTTTTTTGAGATTGAGAAAAAATCGTGAAAATTCGATTTTTTTTGTAAAGTTCCTTTTTAATTACAAATACGATGTTTGAAAATCTCGATTCAAGTCAACGAGATCTACACCACTTAGAAAACAAAATGTGGTTCTTTTAATGGCAAAAAGGATTTTTGAAAAATTCGTAGCATTCTTGAGATATAAACTTCTAATTTGACCCAATTTTTTTGGGATTTTCAATTTTTACTCATAAATTTTAAAAAAATTGTGAAAATTCGATTTTTTTAAAGTTCCTTGTTAATCACAAATACGACGTTTGAAAATCTCGATTTATTCTTGAGATATGAATTATTATTATTAATTTAACCCATTTTTTCGGAATTTTCAATTTTCACTCATGAATATTAAAAAAATGAGGTCTTTTTAATTGCAAAAATGATTTTTTGAAAATCTCATTCATTTTTGAGATATAAACTTTTAATTTAATTTTATTTTTTGGGATTTTCAATTTTGACTCATTATTTAGTAACAATCGCGAAAAAACTATTTGTTTTTGAAACTCAACGAAATTAGCTCCACTTATAAAGCAAAATTTTTGTTAGTGGTGTTTTTAATCACAAAACGGTTTTCGAAAATTCTTTCTTGAGATGTAAACTTCTAATTTGACCCAATTTTTTGAGATTTTCAATTTGACTCATGAATAATAAAAAAAATGAAATCTTTTTAATTGCAACCATGGTTTTTTTAATTGCCACAAAAACGGTTTTCGAAAATTCATTCTTAATGTGTAAACTTCTAATTTGACTCAATTTTTTGAGATTTTTAATTTGACTCATTAATTAAAAAAATCGTGAAAATTCGATTTTTTTTGTAAAGTTCCTTTTTAATCGCAAATACGATGTTTGATAATCTCGATTCAAGTCAACGAGATTGACACCACTTAGAAAGCAAAATGTGGTTCTTTTAATGGCAAAAAAGATTTTTGAAAAACTCGAAGCATTCTTGAGATATAAACTTCTCATTTGACCCAATTTTTTTGGGATTTTCAATTTTTACTCATAAATTAATAAAAAATCGTGAAAATTCGATTTTTTTAAGTTCCTCTTTAATCGCAAATACGATGTTTTTTGAAAATCTCAATTCATTTTTGAGATATAAACTTTTAATTTGATCTTATTTTTTGGGATTTTCAATTTTGACTGATTAATTAGTAACAATCACGAAAAAATTATTTCTTTTTGAAACTCAACGAAATTAGCTCCACTTATAAAGCAAAATTTTTGTTGGTGGTGTTTTTAATCACAAAAGCGGTTTTCGAAAATTCATTCTTAATATGTAAACTTCTAATTTGACTCATTTTTTTGAGGTTTTTAATTTGACTCATTAATTAAAAAAATCGTGAAAATTCGATTTTTTTGGTAAAGTTCCTTATTGATCGCAAATACGATGTTTGAAAATCTCGATTCAAGTCAACGAGATTGGCACCACTTAGAAAGCAAAATGTGGTTCTTTTAATGGCAAAAAGGATTTTTGAAAAACTCGAAGCATTCTTGAG
This sequence comes from Onthophagus sagittarius, assembly GCA_036711965.1. Classification (NCBI taxonomy): domain Eukaryota; kingdom Metazoa; phylum Arthropoda; class Insecta; order Coleoptera; family Scarabaeidae; genus Onthophagus; species Onthophagus sagittarius. Next base: position 12,025,926 of record JASERS010000002.1, on the reverse strand, counting down.
ATCTAAACTTCTAATTTGACCCAATTTTTTTGGGATTTTCAATTTTTACTCATAAATTAAAAAAAAATCGTGAAAATTTTCTTAAGTTTAGATTTTTCTTAAGTTTCTTTTTAATCGCAAATACGATGTTTGAAAATCTCGATTTATTCTTGAGATATGAACTATTATTAATTTAACCCATTTTTCCGGAATTTTCAATTTTCACTCACGAATAATAAAAAAAATGAGGTCTTTTTAATTGCAAAAACGGTTTTTTGAAAATCTCGATTCATTTTTGAGATATAAACTTTTAATTTGATTTTATTTTTTAGGATTTTCAATTTTGACTCATTATTTAATAACAATCGCGAAAAACTATTTCTTTTTGAAACTCAACGAAATTAGCTCCACTTATAAAGCAAAATTTTGGTTAGTGGTGTTTTTAATCACAAAAACGGTTTTCGGAAAATCATTCTTAAAATGTAAACTTCTAATTTGACCCAATTTTTTGAGATTTTCAATTTGACTCATTAATTTAATCGCAAATACGATGTTTGAAAATCTTGATTCGACCACTTAGAAAGCAAAATGTGCTTCTTTTAATGGCAAAAAAGATTTTTGAAAAACTCGAAGCATTCTTGAGATATAAACTTCTAATTTGACCAAATTTTTTTGGGATTTTCAATTTTTACTCATAAATTTTAAAAAATCGTGAAAATTCGATTTTTTAAGTTCCTTTTTAATCGCAAATGCGCGATGTTTGAAAATCTCGATTTATTCTTGAGATATACAATTTTTCCAGCTTTTCAATTTTAACTCATTAATTAAAAACATTGTCGATTTCTTTCTAAAACTTGATGAAATTAATGAATCATATCAATGGAAATACCATTCGATCTAAGAGACTTGCTTTTCATACCTTAAATTATTTTTCTTATCTTGTCTTCATCAACAAACGCCAGTCTAAAGTTGATATCAATATTATTAAGTACTTTATTATTGTAGTTATGAATGACTTTATCCTTACCATTATCAATCGCTATTTCTGATGGGGACAGTACCAAGAAAAGCAACATAAATGGAATAATGGAATTCCACTATCTATGAATGCAAATATTCAAATTCAAAGATTCTTTCCTTTTTGATATCATGATTGTTTATGCATAGCATAGTAGGATCTCCTTAGTCATCCCTAGTTTGAAAATTTTTGTTTCACTTTCATTTTTATATTTTATGTCGTTCGCGAACATTCCCAAACTACTTGGGAATAGAATTTTTGAGAAGCAACATCCTTGGGCTACAACCGCTTTTATTTCTAAAGTTATTGCGAAGAAATTAAGAGACCTCAAGTAACAAACCTTTTGGATGCATCGTTTAAACGTGAATATTTAACATCATGGAAGACTAAACTTTATTAAAAGATAAGGAAAACTCCTAATTTTAATACATTCATTACTTATATATCAAAATAAATTTTAAAAACGGACATAAGCGACACTTAACGACTCTCAGATACCTTATTGTAAAGAATTGAAGATTAAAATTTTTAAAAATGGGATTTTTTTGATTGATTGATGAGTTATTACCAATCTTGAACCAATTCTGCTTATACCCTTAGATTGTTATATTCATAGTTATCATTATAGTATCAATTTTTCATAATAAAAAAAATTAAATTGTGATTTATAAACGTCAAATCTAGCATATCATTAATATCCGTCGTCCATAAAACTAAAAGTCAATCAAGATTTCAATAAACATAAAACACAGTACTATATGTTACCTGTCTTTATACAGATACTCATCAAAATGTTGTTGTTTATTTGTTGTGAATGTTTAATAAATTTTGCTTCATGGAAATTTGTTTTTATTAATTCCATCCATAAAATATAAAGGAAAAAAATGTATATTATTACTAAAACATATACATATTTATTATTTTTCGATATATACAATATTATTTTACAAAGAATTTTATTTAGAGATATCCTAAGATGGAACGAAATAAAATCCTAATAAGGTGCCTTAAAACTATCGTAGTTTCTTTCGTCTATTTCCACCTGAAATCCGCACAGTCTCGACGTTACGACATATACAAAGAATATAATCAAATTTCTTCTTCATCAAAGTCTCTTCAATACCTGTATACGCGACGTGATATTTTTATTTTCTTTTATCCAAATATATTATGATACGTTAAAACTGCTCGATTTTTACGAAAATTACTATTATTTAACGAGTGAAATTATTCTTTTTCGAGGTTGCTCGATAAAAAAGATAAAAATAAATTAAATTAACAAATTGTACAACAGTTGAAATGTAAGAGCGTTAAAATTACTTTTTAAAGATAATTCTTTTTTTTTAATTTCTTTTTACCCATCACATCTAACTTTAAAAAAATATAATTATAAATTAATTCTCTACGTTTCGTGGCGATCGAGATAACTATTTACTATCGGTTTGCTCCTTTAGCTATACCGCATCGGAACTCGTTAACATTTCTTGCACGGATTGCGGCAGCTGATGTCTTTTGAAAGCAAAATGCACACTTTTTAATTGCAAAAACGGTTTTTGAAAATCTCCATTCATTTTTGAGATATAAACTTATAATTTGATCCTATGTTTTGGGATTTTCAATTTTGGCTCATTAATTAAAAAAAAATCGCGAAAACACGATTTCTTTTTGAAACTCAACGAAATTGGTACCACTTATAAAGCAAAGTATGATCTTTTTAACATCAAAAACGGTTTTTGAAAATCTCGATTCATTTTTGAGATATAAACTTTTAATTTAATCCATTTTTTCGAAATTTTCAATTTTGATTCATGAATAAAAAAATTCTTGAGATATAAATTTCTAATATGACATAATTTTTTAGGATTTTCAATTTTTACTCATTAATTTAAAAAAAATTCGTGAAAAACCGATTTAGTTTTGAAATTCAACGAGATTGGCACCACTTATAAAGCAAAGTATGCTCCTTTTAATCGAAAAAAGGATTTTCGAAAAACTCGAATCCTTTTTGAGATATGAAATTCTAATTTAACCCAATTTTTTGGGGTTTTCAATTTTGAATCATTGATTTTAAAACAATCGTAAAAACCCGACTTCTTTTTGAATCTCAACGCGATTCAAAAAGAAAGCAAAGTATGATTCTTTTAATCGAACAAAGATTTTTGAAAAACTCGAATTATTCTTGTGATATAAACATTTAATTTGTTCCAATTTAATAGGATTTTCAATTTTGACTCATTAACTAAAAAAATTCGTTAAAAACTGATTTCGTATTGAAACTCAACGAGGTTGGTACCACTTATAAAGCAAAGAGTGGGGTTTTCAATCACAAAAACGGTTTTTGAAAAGCTCGATTCATTCTTGAGATATAAATTTTTAATTAGACACAATTTTGTTGGGATCTTCAATTTTGATTCATGTACTAAAAAAAATCGTGAAAAATCGATTTCCTTTTGAAACTGAATGAGATTGACACCACTTATACAGTAAAGTGTGGTCTTTTTAATCGCAAATACGATGTTTGAAAATCTCGATTTGTTCTTGAGATATAAATTAATAATTTAATCCATTTTTTCGGAATTATCAATTTTGTTTCATGAATAAAAATAAATCGTGAATTGATTTTTTTTTAAATCAACCAAATTGGCACCACTTATAAAGCAAAGTGTAATCCTTTTAACAGCAAAAATGGTTTTTAAAGATCTCCGTTCATTTTTGAGATATAAACTTTTAAGTTGATCCAATTTTTTTTGGGATTTTCAATTTTTACTCATTAATTTAAAAAAATCGCGAAAAACGATTTCTTTTTGAAACTCAACGAAATTGGCACCACTTATAAAGTAAAGTGTGATCTTTTTAATAGCAAAACCGGTTTTTGAAAATCTCGATTTATTTTTGAGATATAAACTTACAATTTGATTCTATTTTTTGGGATTTTCAATTTTGACTCATTAATTAAAAAATAAATCGTGAAAAATCGATCTCTTTTTGAAACTCAACGAAATTATCACCACTCATAAAGCAAAGTGTGGCTTTTTTTTAATCGCAACAGGAATTTTTGAAAAAATCTCGAATCATTCTTGAGATATAAACTTCTAATTTGACACAATTTTTGGAGATTTTCAATTTTTACTCATGAAATAAAAAAATTGTGAGAAATCGATTTCTGTTTGAAGCTGAATGAGATTTGCACCACTTTTACAGTAAAGTGTGGCCATTTTAATCACAAAAACGGTGTTTGAAAATCTCGATTTGTTCTTGACATATAAAAAAATTAAATTAATCCATTTTTTCAGAATTTTAATTTTTGTCTCATGTATAAAAACAAATCGTGAAAAATCGATTTCTTTTTGAAAATCAACGAAATTCGCACCATTTATAAAGCAAGGTATGATCTTTTTAACGTCAAAAACGGTTTTTGAAAATCTCCATTCCATTTTGAGATATAAACTTTTAGGTTGATCCAATTCAACAAGATTTTCAATTTTGATTCATTAATTTAAAAAAAAATCACGAAAAAGCGATTTCGCTTTGAAACTCAACGATATTGGCACCACATATAAAGCAAAGTATGCTCCTTTTAATCGAAAAAAGGATTTTAAAAAACTCGAATTATTCTTGAGATATAAACTTATAATTTGTCCCAATTTAATAGGATTTTCAATTTTGACTCATGAATTAAAAGAATCGTGAAAAATCGATTTCGTTTTGAAACTCAATGAGATTGGCACCACTTATAAAGCAAAGTATGATCTTTTTAACATCAAAAACGGTTTTTGAAAATCTCCATTCAATTTTGAGATACAAACTTATAATTTGATCCTATGTTTTGGGATTTTCAATTTTGGCTCATTAATTTAAAAAATTGTGAAAACACGATTTCTTTTTGAAACTCAACGAAATTGGCACAACTTATAAAGCAAAATGTACTCTTTTCAATTGCAAAAACGGTTTTTGAAAATCTCCATTCATTTTTGAAATACAAACTTATAATTTGATCCTATGTTTTGGGATTTTCAATTTTGGCTCATTAATTTAAAAAAAATGTGAAAACACGATTTCTTTTTGAAACTCAACGAAATTGGCACAACTTATAAAGCAAAATGTACTCTTTTCAATTGCAAAAACGGTTTTTGAAAATCTCGATTCATTTTTGAAATATAAACTTACAATTTGTTCCTATGTTTTGGGATTTTCAATTTTGGCTCATTAATTTAAAAAAATTGTGAAAACACGATTCCTTTTTGAAACTCAACGAAATTGGCACAACTTATAAAGCAAAATGTACTATTTTCAATTGCAAAAACGGTTTTTGAAAATCTCGATTCATTTTTGAAATATAAACTTACAATTTGTTCCTATGTTTTGGGATTTTCAATTTTGGCTCATTTATTTAAAAAAATCGCGAAAACGTGACTTCTTTTTGAAACTCAATGAAATTGGCACCACTTATAAAGCAAAGTATGATCTTTTTAACATCAAAAACGGTTTTTGAAAATCTCCATTCATTTTTGAGATATAAACTTTTAAGTTGATCCAATTTTTTTGGGATTTTCAATTTTGTCTCATTAATTACAACAGAAATCGCGAAAACACGATTTCCTTTTGAAACTCAACGAAATTGACACCACTTATAAAGCAAAGTGCGATCTTTGTAACAGCAAAGATCACACTTTGCTTTAGTGTCTTTGCTCAGCGGTTTTTGAAAATCTCGACTTATTTTTAAAATATAAACTTTTAATTATACCCGACTTTTTGGGATTTTCAATTTTGACTCATTTATTAAAAAAAATCGTGAAAAAACGATTTCTTTCTGAATCTCAACGAGATTGGCACTATTTATAAAGTAAAATGTGGTCCTTTTAATTGCAAAAAGGTTGTTTGAAAAACTCGATTTCTTCTTGAGATATGAGCTATTATTAATTTAACCCATTTTTTCGGAATTTTCAATTTTCACTCATGAATAATAAAAAAAATGAAGTCTTTTTAATTGCAAAAATGGTTTTTTGAAAATCTCGATTCATTTTTGAGATATACACTTTTAATTTGATCTTATTTTTCGGGATTTTATATTTTGACTCATTAATTAGTAACAATGGCGAAGAAACTATTTCTTTTTGAAACTCAACGAAATTAGCTCAACTTATAAAGCAAAATTTTTGTTAGTGGTGTTTGTAATCACAAAAACGGTTTTCGAAAATTCATTCTTAATATGTAAACTTCTAATTTGACACAATTTTTTGAGATTTTTAATTTGACTCATTAATTAAAAAAATCGTGAAAATTCGATTTTTTTTGTAAAGTTCCTTTTTAATCGCAAATACGATGTTTGATAATCTCGATTCAAGTCAACGAGATTGACACCACTTAGAAAGCAAAATGTGGTTCTTTTAATGGCAAAAAAGATTTTTGAAAAACTCGAAGCATTCTTGAGATATAAACTTCTCATTTGACCCAATTTTTTTGGGATTTTCAATTTTTACTCATAAATTAATAAAAAAATCGTGAAAATTCGATTTTTTTAAGTTCTTCTTTAATCGCAAATACGATGTTTTTTGAAAATCTCAATTCATTTTTGAGATATAAACTTTTAATTTGATCTTATTTTTTGGGATTTTCAATTTTGACTCATTAATTAGTAACAATCGCGAAGAAACTATTTCTTTTTAAAACTCAACAAAATTAGCCCACTTATAAAGCAAAATTTTTGTTGGTGGTGCTTTTAATCGCAAATACGATGTTTGAAAATCTTGATTCAAGTCAACGAGATTGGCACCACTTAGAAAGCAAGGTGTGGTTCTTTTAATGGCAAAAAGGATTTTTGAATAACTCGAAGCATTCTTAAGATATAAACTTCTAATTTGACCGATTTCTTTGGGATTTTCAATTTTTACTCATAAATTTAAAAAAAATCGTGAAGATTCGATTTTTTTAAGTTCCTTTTTAATCGCAAATACGATGTTTGAAAATCTCGATTTATTCTTGAGATATACAATTTTCCAGTTTTTCAGTTTTAACTCATTAATTAAAAACATTGTCGATTTCTTTTTAAAACTTGATGAAATCAATGAATCATATCAATGGAAATACCATTCGATCGAACAGACTTGCTTTTTATACTTTAAATTATTTTTCTTGTCTTGTCTTCATCAACAAACGCGAGTCTAAAGTTGATATCGATATTATCAAGTACTTTATTATTGTAGTTATGAATGACTTTATCCTTACTATTATCAATCGCTATTTCCAATGGGGATACTACCAAGAAAACCAACATAAATTTTAGAAGCATTCATTAAACTATGCTTTTATTATTTTGCACAGCATTAATGGAGCTCCACTATTTGTGAGTGCAAATTTTCAAATTCATTCTTTCCTTTTTGATATCATGATTGTTTATGTAAAGCATAGTAGGATCTCCTTAGTCATCTTTAGTTTGAAAATTTATGTTTCACATTTATTTGGTTTTCATTTTTATATTTTGTGTCGTTCGCGAACATTCCCAAGCTGCTTGGGAATAGAACTTTTGAGAAGCAACATCCTTGAGGTACAACCGTTTTTCAAACCTTTCGGATGCATCGTTTAAACGTGAATATTTAACATCATGGAAGACTAAACATTATTAAAAGATAAAGAAAACTTCTAATTTTAATATATTCATTACTTATATATCAATATAAACTTAAAAAATGGACATAAGCGATTCGTAATGACTCTCAGATACCTTATTGCAAAGAATTGACGATTTAAATTTTAAAAAATGGGATTTTTTTGATTGACTGATGAGTTATTACCAAACTTGAACCAGTTCTGCTTATACCCTTAGATTGTTATATTAATAGTTATCATTATAGTATCAATTTTTCATAATAAAAAAAATTAAATTGTGATTTATAAACGTCAAATCGATCTAGCATATCATTAATATCCGTCGTCCATAAAACTAAAAGTCAATCAAGGTTTCAATAAACATAAAACACAGTACTATATGTTACCTGTCTTTATACAGATACTCATCAAAATGTTGTTGTTTATTTGTTGTGAATGTTTAATAAATTTTGCTTCATGGAAATTTGTTTTTATTAATTCCATCCATAAAATATAAAGGAAAAAAATGTATATTATTACTAAAACATATACATATTTATTATTTTTCGATATATACAATATTATTTTACAAAGAATTTTATTTAGAGATATCCTAAGATGGAACGAAATAAAATCCTAATAAGGTGCCTTAAAACTATCGTAGTTTCTTTCGTCTATTTCCACCTGAAATCCTCACAGTCTCGACGTTACGACATATACAAAGAATATAATCAAATTTCTTCTTCATCAAAGTCTCTTCAATACCTGTATACGCGACGTGATATTTTTATTTTCTTTTATCCAAATATATTATGATACGTTAAAACTGCTCGATTTTTACGAAAATTACTATTATTTAACGAGTGAAATTATTCTTTTTCGAGGTTGCTCGATAAAAAAGATAAAAATAAATTAAATTAACAAATTGTACAACAGTTGAAATGTAAGAGCGTTAAAATTACTTTTTAAAGATAATTCTCTTTTTTTTTAATTTCTTTTTACCCATCACATCTAACTTTAAAAAAATATAATTATAAATTAATTCTCTACGTTTCGTGGCGATCGAGATAACTATTTACTATCGGTTTGCTCCTTTAGCTATACCGCACCGGAACTCGTTAACGTTTCTTGCACGGATTGCGGCAGCTGATGTCTTTTAAGGTTTGTACTAATTTGTCTACTACCCAAATTTGTCGCTTGGTTTGACCAATCACCAGTTGGAATTACCGTTCTGTAGAATTTTGAGGTGGTTTTATTGAAAATCGGTAACAATTCGTTGGCTTCATTGGAAAGTGCCTAAATCATTAATTTTTTTTTAATTATATCTCGAAGGATTTTATGGGGGAGGGTAATTTTTACCTTCATGTATATCACAGCGTCTGTACCATACCCTTCGCAAGATAACAAAATTAGATCACCATGAAAATATCTTGCGTAAAGTCGCGAAATTGGTAATCCGTAACCATAACCAGCTAATGGAACTGTATGGGCGTCGGATTTACTGGGTTGTGGTGCTGTTGAGTACATATATTTGAAGATGTGATCGGTTGTTGATCTAGGAATACCACCCCCTTTATCTGACATCTACAAAGTGTTATTTTTTGTTTAATAATAATTTCTTTCTAATTTCTTATTCATATTTTTTTATATTATGAATAATTGGGATATAATTAAATTAGATTTGGGATCGATTGTGTCATGCAAAATTAAGAATTATAAAATCGCACTAAATAGCGAAATTATTTTTAATTGTTGAATAATTTAATTATTAATAACATTATAATTATTTAATCACCTACCTTTAAACAAATATCCTCTTTTCCTTTCGCAACCGTGACAGTTATTGGTGGATACTGATCCGAGGACGCGTGATATTCCATGACCGCTCTCATGGAGTTTTTGAACAGCTCGAACAGCATGTGGTACATATGAGATGGCACGTAAACGATTTTAATGCCACGTTCTTGTTCGACTTCTAATAAAGGATAATGCTTATTAATAAAAGATTTAAAATGTAAGTTTGGTTTTTATTTTAAATTTGCGATTTCTTTTCAAAATAAGTAGTGCTTATGGATTGTTCGTTGAATAAAAATTCGCTTACCATTGTGTTGAGACTCTTCAAGGATAAGGTCGGGACTGGCGAGGTAATATTGATCACAAAGGAACCTGGCATTTTCGTACGCATCCTTAATTACACTAACAATATCACATTGCGGGTCTATACATCCTATGTATTTACTTCTGTTGGGGCCTGGTGCATTTTCAAGTTGTCCGCCGAATAATAAAGCTGAAAACAAAAAAAAATATTTGCAAAATTTTGTAAAAAATAAGATGATAATAAGTGACGATGAGTTTAAAATAGTGCTTTCAATACTGGACCAAAATCTTAATACCGCTTTATTTATCATCTTAAAGAATGATTATAAATAATAGGACATTGTGAGTTGTCAAGTGCGAAAGTACTTCGGCAAACTTTTGTAGTACTTCTTTTTTAAAATTGATTGCTTATGTTGACGACCTTGAAATCACAGTTATCAATTGAAGGTATTGAACAAATTGCACAGCTGGAGTTGGATAATATAACAAGAGAAAGGAAAAATCGCTCCTAAAAATATGGAGATGGCCCTAATGAGAAGCAGAAAATGCGGAAAAAAAGCTACGGTAAAGAAAAGTGGCAAAAATATTTAGGTGTAATGATTGCAAAAAACTTAAAATGTGTATACTTTATCTGTGGTATACTACTACTCATCTACTATCAAAACTGCATCGATTAAAATTATTTTCAACTATACAGGATGTTTCACAATTCCAGAACCCTACTCAACATCATTTCTTTAAACGGAACCCTATACATTTTTTTACATATGTTGATTACCTGTCCTAAATGCTATAAATGCGTATCTTGTTTTCAAATTTTGTATGCAGGGTTGCCAAGTTATTAATCATTTTGTGAACAGTTTTGAAAAATCTTATGGTGACTTAAATTTCATTATCACCATTATTATTAAATATTGAAGATTGCAATTTAGCATATCGATAAACAAAGCTTTGGTCTTTCAAATCCCACTAACACTTCTGGATAATATTATACAGGGTGGTTACCAGAACCGGTTAATTTATGAAATGTTTGGGGGACCATAACTTTGTTATTTTAAATGGAACACCCTATACTTTTTTAATGTCTCAGAAGGATTTATTAATTACCTTTCCGTTTTGTTAAGCATATAGTATATCTAACATGTGTACTTTTTGAGATAATTACACTATTTCAAAAATGTCAGCATAAACTTGATTTTTTCACAAGAAATACACTATGAAGAAGAAATTTTTAAATAAATGCAAGTGCGACTATTTTGTAAAAGATGAAGAAGTATACATGTGTGATTCAGATAAAAAAACAAGAATTTTCGAAATGGGTATTAGAAAAAGATCAACAACAATACAACTTTCTGCCCACGCCATCAAAGTAAAGATGAAAGTGAAAACACGCGCAAAGCATTTCATATCCCTGACATCTAAAGGTCGCGGAATTTCCACAAAATGTGCCTCACACATTTACAAATTCATATGCAGGCCAGTTATAGAATACGGATCTATACTTCTAAACGTTGCGCCTAAAACTTCAAGATACCACTTAAAAGTCGCAGAAAGATCGGCACTGAGGTCCATAACAAGAATAAGGAATCCCCGGAATCTTCTTTTCAACCCCAGCAATGATCTGCTTTATAACCTCACTAATATCCCTCCCATTAATTTACGCCTACAATCCCTATCTCATAAAACTATCCTAAGTTTCCCCACAAAACTCCTTCAACATACGCTCATTATCCCTAGAGTAAACCACCCATCTGATCGTCCACCACTCCTTCAAAAACTATTCATAAACGGAGAAGACTAAAAGCTGCCACTAACCAGAACTTGATTGGGCAGAAAGACTCCCTTTTATGCCAACATATTCTTTTTTTATATACATATTTGTTTATTACTTTTTGTTATGTAACTATTTATTATGGTTGGCATAAATAAATTTTGTTTCTCTCTTTCAATTGCCAAAACTTTTAGAACATATTTTACGAGACGTTTGACAAAGAATGTGGTCTCAGCACTATGGTACACCTCCCCACCATGCTAGGATTTTAGCAACGTATTGAAATAGAATTTTTGAACCAAATTAAATCAAATTTATGCCGACATTTTTGAAATAGTGTAATTATCTCAAAAAGTACACATGTTAGATATACCATATGCTTAACAAAAATGAAAGGTAATTAATAAAGCCTTCCGAGGCATTGAAAAAATATAGGGTGTTCCATTTAAATTAACAAAGTTATGGTCCCCCAAACATTTCATAAATTAACCCGTTCTGGTAACCATCCTCTATAATATTATCAAATAGTATTAGTGGGGTTTCAAAGACCAAAGCCTTGTGTATCGATATTCCAAATTACAATCTTCAATATTTAATAATTATGGAGATAATGAATTTTAAGTCAGCACAAGATTTTTCAAAAATTTTCACAAAATGATTAATAACTTGGCATTCAAAATTTGAAAACAAGATACGCAATTATAGCGTTTAAGACAGGTAATCAACATATCTAAAAAGATATACAGGGTTGCATTTAAAAAAATGAAGTTGAGTAGGGTTCTGGAGTTGTGAAACACCCTGTATAGTTGAAAATAATTTTAGTCGATGCAGCTTTGATTGTAATCTATGATTACACAAAAACATTTTCTTTATTTTCAACAGTGCGCCCACAATCTTCCGTTCTCGTACTATTGACTCAACCTGTATAGAGCTGACCTTGAAATTATAGTTATCAATTGAAGGAATCGCTCCTGAAAAAATGGAGATGGCCCTAATGAGAAGCCAAAAATGCGGAAAAGAAGCTACGGTAAAGAAGTCTTAATTAGACTCATGGGTTCAACACACGAACTGAGGGCAGAAAAGAGCTGAAAAAGCAGCAAAGATCAAACCAATGAGGAAGGAGGTTATCATAGCTTCTCCTATCTGTCCTGGATAAGAACCCGAGTTGTCAGATGAAAGGAGGCATGCAGAATACCTGCCATTGTAAAGATACCTTTAAAAGACTGAGATATGTTTTTTTTTTGCTTACTTTTTAGAGTCGTGGGTGATGCAATGCGAGGGTTTTTGAGGGAACAGACTAACCAAAAGAAGATACTGAAGGACAGGCCAAAAATGACAGTGTAGAGCTAACTGAGATAGAGAATTCAAAGAATCTCTATCTCAGAATCTCAATGAATTTTTAATGCGTGGAGGTGCAGCAGCTTAACCCCACACTATCACATCTGTAAGGCAGATTTTCCCCGAAATCTTAAAAAAGGGTTGTATTCTGTTGGGTTGGGTTGTATTACTAATTATTGGGAAAGGTTGGCTTGGGTTGGGAGACAACAATAGAGACATTTAGAAAAAAGAGAAATGCTGATAAGAGAGATATGGGGACATCATTGTGGTGCGGCTTCCAAAATACCTTGTGAAGGAAAGGAGTGAGAGAAGAAATTGAGAAGCTGATGTCCAAATAATGTTGTATTAATGAGTACTACAAGAACGGACAAGTACTGGATTGCGTTAGCTATTTACCGTTCAGGCATAAGATTCTTATCAATTATTCAGGTATTTAATTTTTTATAAATCATTTCACACAATTCTCATTAAAGGTCTTATTATATTCCACCTTCTTATTCAATATAAACGTATTTAATACATATATTTATCATAAATGCAACCAAAATGAAGAGTACGATATGAAAACATATCTTATCATACGGTCAAACGTGTAGAAAACAATATTACGTTATGTCATGGTGATGTTATGTAACAGGAGTTTCAGAAGGAAAAGCGTATTACTCGAAGGATGTTCAGCTGTATCAGGGTCAATAAAATATAAAGAGGTTACTGTGACAATGTTTAGTAGTATAAGATCCAACCCGTAATATGATTGAGAATTGTTTCCACTGATGTACTAAATTGTATTATAACCGTATTGACAACATTATAGAATGCAAACAAGAACTATCGAGCTCATTTGCATATGAGATATGTTTTAGTGTGAAGATGACGAGGTGAAAACACGTTTAAAAAATTCTCTAAATTAGTGATAATACAGCTTGGTATATACTTTTGTACTGCAGTACTAAATGTATACCAAATTTAGTACAATTGTACTATCACGACACCACTGGTTGAGGATAAACAATGTAAAATGATACGAAAGACCCTAAAGATAACAGCAATGAATGTTCAGATGAATATTATCATATACGAGGGATGATGTCGACGAATATTAAGTGTTAAGGGTTTTTCAAGACAATATTACCAAGTGTTATCATAAATCCAGAGATGTGAAAAATACTTAAATAAATTATATAAATTCAAAATGCAAGTAGATTCAAATTTTTGTACTTAAAATACTTTTTTATGTAGTACATAAATACAGATTAAATAATTTATAAATATTATCTTCCAACGATTCAAACACCTACAAAATATCTAAGTTTTTAGTCAGTATCATCAAGGGTATCACTGAATTTAACACAACATACACAATCAATAATAGAGAAAAACTATTAAACAAACTGAACAATATAACGGCAGATAACAACACAACTAACAACCTGCACACATACATAAATACATTACATACGGACATTCAATTCACAATGGAAACGGAGACATATGATAAAACCAATATCCTGCACAAAACAATACAAAAAGTAAACAACACCATAGAATACAAAATATATAGAAAACAAACACAGACAGATATACTCATTCCCAATGATTCACATCATGATTATCATCAAAAGATAACAGCATTCAGAACATATACAGAATATCCGAAATGCGTGTACCACGAAAGACCACAGAAACCTTGGCTCAAAATAGATCGATTCGTCGCTAGAGGATTTCAAAGTTAGCAAAATAATCCTTTTATTCTTTAAACTTGAAAACGCGTTGGTCAGTGTAAAGCATTTTTGAGAAGAGAGACGAGGATCTCAAACTAGCGTAACGGTTTGCATCGCAACCTGTTGGGTTTCTTTGGTTACCAAAACTACTTTCATACCCACAATAATATCCTAACCCATCCTAACCAATCCTAAACCACCACCTCCCTACTCTTCTTCCATAACCTACCTTACATTGAAATTTCAAATTTATATTATATTTGTGTATTATATTTGTATATCATTTTGTTCTGTGTTCTTTTATGGCATTGCTGCGAGATCTGGTAAAATTTCAGATTGTTGGTGATTTTACAACATGACATTTCTCGATTGAAATTCCAAATAAGGTATCAGGTACTTAAACAAAAAAAGTAACTATCAACTTGTGGGTAGCTGAACTATTACAGTTCCAAACACTGTATATCATTTTAAAGACTGCCAACTTGTTGATAGCATCAGCCGTTATGACTCCAAAGTCCTGCTTATCAAGTAGAAGTCTGCTTACTTGTTGACAGCATGAGTAGTTATGCCAAAGTACTGCTCATCAAGTTGTAGTCTACCAACTTGTTGACAGTATGAGCTATCACTGTTTCAAACACTGTACAGTATGTTGAGACACATGACTGACAACATCGATACTTATTAACAAAAATTGTTGGTAATAATTAATGAATTGTTGACGTATTTCTGCTATATGTTGATACATAAATCTTAAAAATGAGCTGAAGAAGGTTTGAAAATAGTTGGTTAAAATCTGGCGACTTTTACTTTCCTTATCTGGCAACACTATCTTATGGTTTATAACCTAAAATAAACTCGTTCGCTTGCTGCCTTTTTTAACAATTGTCATAAAGTAAAATTAAAATCATAAATTAGCAGAAGGACTTTAGAAAAAAGAGAAAATTTCAGAAAAATAAATGGTTATCCGAATGTTTAACAGTAGTACAATAGTTTTGTAGAAATTTTTTTACATGAATTTTATTTCAGATTTTCTATACAAAACCTAGAAATTTAAAATTACATTGCATCTGAGATTTTTTACGTATAATAATACTTTATCGGTTAACTTAAAGTTGTTTCATAATACATAAAAGTTTTTCGAAGTTTGATCCCCCTCGTGTAAAGACCGAAACCGGTAGAAAATTATAAAACACTAATCCATTAATAAAAGTAAGAATATACAAGTTTTTTATTATTACAAAATACAACGTACATATTTTTAAAATACTTTTATTTACTCTCGTTTGTAGATAAACTCACGCAATATATAACACTCGCTTTGATCGTGTTCTAAACATCGCGTTTAGGTTTTGGTGCCCATTTTGGTTTATAAAATTTTATAAAATTGATACGAAAGAGCCGCCCATTTGGTTTAGTTCATCCAAATACGAATGATAATTAATATACTTTGCAGCACTTACAGCATTTTTTGTTTGTAACTATTATTATAATTAATCCAGTGAACTATAATACCTAAGTAACTTTTTCTAGAATATGACCAGATATCGGCCTTTGTACAATACCTCTATCCTACCACTGGGCAATATTATCTAGTGGTAGGAATGACACTGAAGGTTGTACAGGACGATATTTGATCCGTGATAGTAATTGTGATGGGGAATGACCGTAGCGATGTTGATATATGCCACCATATATTAAGAGATAATGGAAGGATGTGAAGTGACGGCATTGAAGAATGTCTGGAGCTATTTTGAGGAGTTTCAGAGGTGATATGAAGGGATTATTGTATTTTGCACGATATTGAATGGTAACTAAGCTGATGATGTTATAGATAGAGTTAAGTTTGGCAATGTTAGAAGATACGAGATATAGCATTAAAAGATGTTCAGCACCATTATAAAATGTACCAGCAATGATATTGAGGAATGTTTAGGCTTTTGATATTTGATGGATTGAGAAATGATGTTGACGAATGGACATGCTGTAATGTTGACATTCCATCACACATTAAGAGATAGAATAGTAGAAAGATGATACTGACGGTATTGAAAGACGTCCGAGACTATGTTGAGGGATCCCTGAGGTGTCATCAAGGGATTATGAACCAAAGACACCGTGCCTCTAAAGTGGCAATAAAAAACTACATACGTTCATCGATCACAAATGTCAAAATATACATATATATTAAGTAAATAATCTAATTGACAGCTTCATCAGCTTTATATTCCGTAATTATCGAACGCCTAAACACGCACAGTGTATTACAAAAGATATCAACCCCCGCATCACGATGTAAATGGTCACACGTACGTGCCATTCTGAACATGTAAGAATTCTGGAAGGCATTCGTTCGAGGGGTAGACATATAAAATAAATAATCGAGTCGAAATCGTTGGGGCGTATACGAAAGTAAACAATCTCAAAAAGGCTAGGAGAATCAATACTACCCTTACCGATTCTGTGAAATGTGAAAGCATCCCCACATAACTGACACTGAGAGAGTAATAAAAAGCGGAAATAGGCAAATAATCATTTCAATTCTGGAAATGTATGTTTTGTATTGGGGATTCTAAACACAGCTGCAGGATCTAACAACGCTATGTACATACACAAAATATAGCCTTTTTATAGTATAAATTTAACACCTAAATTCCTGACCTGAGTCACCCTACGTATGATACTATCATCCAGGCTGTACTCTTATGTGATCATATTTGCCTTCCTTGTGAAAGAAATAAACTACGTTTTGCAGAGTTCAATGTATATACAGACGACTTGGGCATTATAATTTCTGGTTGGAATAAGGAAAACTTTGCTAACATTGCACAACGAGTTATCAAATAAATTGTGGATAAGTTAGAGTTTATGGGTATAAACCTGGCTCCAGAGAAAACGGAATGTGTGTTAATAAAAAATAAAAAAAATTGAAGAGAGATTGAAATTAATATAACAGGACATGTTGTAAAATTTAGTAACTCACTCATATACTTAGGATTAATGATTGGTAGAGACCTGAAGTGGTGAGCTAATGTGGAATATATTTATTCAAAAGCACAGAAATTCGGCAAGTGCCGCATAGAATAATGGGATCCACTTATTGCCTAGGAGCTGAGAATAGGAGAATTATAGACTTTGTCGTATGATATCAAGTACTCTACGCTTGTAGATGTTGTAGAAATTAAAAAAGCATATTAAAAAACTTACAAGACTGCAAAGGTTATTTATTATCAAAATTATTAGTGCATATAGAACTAGGTATATCTAATGAGACTACTAGTTATAGGAAGATCGTTGCTAATTGATTTATTAGTTCGGAAAAGATACAAAGATGTAGATATTGTAGAAAATCCTGATAGGTTTGAGTAAGTAAGGGTAAGAATGGAAGAATAGATAGACTGTAGATACTGAAAAGATTAGATAGATAAAACGTATTCTGCCAGACACCATTATTCACCATTACACCATTGATATTTAGAAAATGGGGACACGACTGTTATACAGCTCATCTACACAAACATAAAATTGAAGTGTTAAACACACAGTTTTTAATTGTGAAAGATGCACCTGGAAAACGGAAGAAATGTATAGAAAGTTTGGAATGTTGTTTACATCAGAATGTGAGATACGTAATTGAAACGAAAGAGTTGGAGGAAAAAAGCCTCTTTTGAAGTGTAGCAAATGTGGAGTTTAAAATTTTTTATTCCTCCGAAGTAAAGTCCTATGGGTAATTTCGGGAGTAGACGAGAATAGGGATTCTTAGTGGGTTAGGGTATTTCTTTACCCTAACCCCACACTACCTGTCTGCACATTATCTTAGAGCAGATGTCCGTTATCAGATTTTGCCGGACCACGTTAAAAAATACGGTTCAATGTTAAAAAATTTAAGCTACAATAAAGACTTAGAGCATCAATGTTGCGCTATAACCTGAAACAATCTGAAGGTGAAGAAATTGGGGTAAAATTTTTTAAATCGTCAACATAAAATATTATTAACCAAAATATTAAATAGAAGTGGTCATAATTGACTCTCTTGCGTGGCATCGGAGGTAACGACCATGCTGTCCGACAAGTAACCATTGTCATTCATCTTAAGAGTCCTTCAATGTGTATAGGAGACAAACCAACGTACAAGATATTCGTCAATATTAAACATACGAAACATTGAAAGAAGCAGAATATGATCGAGTCAACATTACAGTTGAAGTTTTCATTTAAGTAATGCAGTTTTGATTAAAATGCTACAAAATTTTACGATATCATTTGTGGCAACAAAATTAATAAAATATTCATATAATCTAAGTTATAGAAATCATCAGTAACGAAGGTATAATATCCAAAATTATATTGCACCGTAATGACAAGAAAATTTTTTTTTGGGAAATTTACTTTATAGATTTTAAAGAAATAATTGAATGAAAAACAAACTATTTCAAGAATGTTGCGATATTATAAACGTTTATATCACCCTAAACGATTTACGTCACATCTGCGTGTAAAAAGATAAACTACATCACCATGATATCGACTCCTTATGGCAGAACTGTTTTAAGAGCAGTTTCATGTAGTAAATAATATGTCACAATTTGTGCCAAATAACATGTAAACCCAATCATTTTTTTTAAATCTTCTTGTGTTCCAGATTATAAGCATAATTTAAACATACAAAAAAACAGATACGTACTGCTTCCAGATTCGTATTTATTGCTGATAATGTGGTTAATTATGGCGAACGTTATTGCAGTTGATCACGATATATCACGATTCTTAACGTGGTATTTATACATTTCGGGACGATTTATTCATGAGATAAGATAGGTTGTTGCGTAGGGCGGCAAGAAACGTGACACAAATTTATAAATTTTTGACGATTGTAGATTATTAATTTCATATCTCTAAAGTGCAAATAATTATTCGGTACTGATTTGTAGAAAGCGACTACGAAAAATGTGTGAGTCGCCTATTGGAGTAGTTCCGTATTATACACATCTTATGGAAAATGAAAGAATATATAACGAAGCGTAAAAGTTAATTAGTATCTACAAAAATGATATAGATGCTTCCTTCATTCATGAATATATTCATTTAAAGGCACAACTTTAACAAATCATCTTTATTAATTTCCAAATAGTTAAGAGAAAGCGAGCTAAAGGAAATATATCCAAATTTCGATACAACGATGCGTTATTATTTGGCGATTCCAGTTGTTAATATATCATCGAAGAGATTATTCTCAAAACCGTCCAAAACCAAAAATAATTTTAGATCTACTATGACGCAACAACGTCTAAATGCGTTATAAATATTATCTTTCGAAAGCGATATAAAAAAGATTAGTTAAGATGAAGTTATAAATGATTCTGTCAAAGACAAAACGTGCATTTTTATATCAGGAGTGGATATATGCCTTAACGTAGCTGTGTATACATTACTTGAAGATTTATATGATGCTTGGTGTAAAGAAATTTTTCAGTTAACATAATCTATAATAGGCTTACATAACCATGTCGAAGCTATTTTAATGCTTTGATGTAATATTTGATTTCGAGTATATCGTAGTACTCTTGAATTGTTATATAAAGATAAGTATTGGTAATCATTTTAAGATAGTTATTTTTACTACATTAAGTTGTCCACAACATCCTCTAATTATTACCAACCTTACACGCAAGCTATATCAATAAAGACATCGTTCATTATAAATAGGAATATTTAATTTTTATTTAATTAATTAAGGATTTTATGCAAGTAGCAATAATAACACATCACGCAATCATAAGAAATAAAATTGGTGCCACTAAACTTAATATGAATTTAGATATAGCCTGAAATCACTATCATAAAAAAAGAACAATCTGCTTACGTTTAAATTCCAATTACTGCTTTGACATAAGGTACTTGGTTCAAAATAATCTTTAAGTGCCGTAAATATAACGTAAATCTACGTCATATATTTATTGTATTATAACGTATTTGTATTCGTTGGTAGTACGTCATATTATACAACACCGATAATATAAACATGACAAGAGTAATGAGCTACTTCTTGATAACAACATGTAAAAACTTCAGCACATTTGTTACTTTGTCAAAAACAATTTTATTATTCAAAGAATTCGTTCAATATTTCATGGTTATTAATAACTCACATGATTTAATAAAATAAGCAAAATAAATGAGATATGTTCATTACATGTTAGTGTAGATTTCGCATAGCCCAAGTAACCATCCAAACAAATTGAGTTATACGATAAATATATACATCAGTGAACCTAACCAGATTTAACCGGTATATTCGAACTAGAATTGGCTCCTAAACCAGACGAAAAATGCATATTTCCATGCGGTAGTAAATGGAATGTACATCAGGTGCGATTTAGAGTTCGCGTGAAATGACAATTTGCCAATAACCCCCTCACTACGAAAGTAAAATAAGACAAGTACAATTTTACTACGTTTACTCGTTTCCTAAATACTCAATATTACCGACGATGTTGTTATGTTAAAATGAGGCAACATACGTAAATAGAAATTGTGGAAAAACAGAGTGATCAAATGTGAATGAATAGGTACTAAGTTGATTTGTGGCCAGTCGTTAAAATTATAAATTACCGGGCCATAAATTGACTTGCGTTTTGAAATAATATGCTTTAACTGCTTCCTTTTATTGATTGAGTAGTTCGGCTAATTAAATTGTAAACAATAATTTAAGGTATGTGACTGATGGGAATATTAGTGACAAATTTGTTTTTGGAAACACATTAGGGTTCATTCAGGAAAGATAAATTTAACTTGAGTAAACAAAACCTGCCTTGGAAAATTTTAGACTTTCTCGTTAGTAAGTTAAAATACTTCAACACAACCTATGACAACATTATACATACGCGGTATGTTGGCAGGGTTGCAAAAGGAAAATTGAGAATGTTTTTATATTTGTGCATTTTGAAAACAATGTCGTAATAAGTTATGTATGTTTCTTTAATTGCGGTTTAGTAAGAATTAATTTTAAAAGATGTGAATGTGTTTAAAACAGATGGTTATGGAGAATATGACGAACAGGAAAAAGCATAAAATTTTAAAAACATTTTTCTAATTGAATAGAAATTCTCGTAACGTAAAAATATGCAGGAATGTAGAGTATATATTAAAATTTGCAAAAAAATAGGAGGGACAAAAAAACAAATGTAAAGATTGTTTGAAATAGTGATTAATCCCAAATCTTAACGTAGTCTTTAATAATATACTAAAGGCCATTTTGAAAACGATTTAAAACAAACGGAATTTCACAAATATTGAAAATCGGAACATATTCACTTGAAGTTCTCCTTAATAAAAGTTTTACCAGAGCTTTTGAAATGGCCCTTGTAAGAGACGTAATTTATTTTTAAAGTTTAAGGGTGTTTAAAATTAATTTTATATACCGCAAAGAGAAATCGATTTTCAAGAACCGCATATAGTTCGGTGAATGATCACCGAGCTTGCGTTCGGAATTCCTAGGATCGAACCTTGTAACTGAACTTTGTTTCAAGTTATTCACCGAACTATACGTGGTTCTTGAAAATCGATTTTTCTTTGCGGTATATGAAATTCATTTTAAACACCCCCAAGCTTTAAATAAATTACGTCTTTTAGAAAGGCAATTGAATCAAAAGCTCTGGTAAAACTGATATACATTCAATGCAGATTCACCACAAAAAGTTTTATCCAAATTCGTGAAGAGTTAACTGCGATGTCCCCTTATAAGTCCTCCTTAGTGTCTCATAAGAAAAACTTAGAAGGGTGGTTTCAAATGTGCAATACATAGACAATTAGAATATTATTAAATGATATCTTTCTTTCCATTTTTATTTAATAAAAATACTAATAGTATTGCACTTTAAATGGATTTTATTTTTATTTTTCTCTACCGGTTTCGCCTTATACACGGAATCATCAGGAGAATACCTAATAAACATAAATTTTTACAATCTCAATCTTAAAATTAAAAACAAGTTACATTACTTAGCGAAAATCGAAAGTATAGTATAGTTTATTAGGTATTCTCCTGATGATGCCGTGTAGAAGGCGAAACCGGTAGAGAAAAATAAAAATAAAATCCATTTAAAGAGCAAAATTATTAGTATTTTTAATTAGAATATTGACTATAATGAAGAACAAGAGCTTTATTTAAAGGTAGCATTTAAATCTAATCTATGCAAGCTGAAAAGCTGATGCAAGCGTGTAATTCTGGAAAGTTTTCCAAACAAATTGTATGTTTTAGAAGAAGAGCGCGAAGTTTTAAATCATCGAAGGGATTACACATTAGGTTGGTTGTAACGTTTCAAAGAATGACGCAGAATTACTAATTTCATAAGAATAAATAAATTGATTTATAGTCTGTACATCTTTTTCGTCTGTAAGATACATAGCAAAGGTCGAATCTAATGGTGTTGATATTGTTGTGGTAGAATTATTTCTTTGTGGTATCAATTCAAACTTTTAAATATTGTTGTTTTGATTTTTATTTATCATCGTGTATGTTATTGTGGGATTGTTATTAAAATAATAACGAAGATATTATTTTATACTTTGACGATGAAATTTTATATTTTTTTTTTAGTTTCAACTAGTTTCGGCTTCACTAGCCATCCTCAGGAAACCACCTAATAACAAATAATCATTTAAAACTAAATTCTAAATAGATATTTTATATGTTAAGATGTGAGATAAAATTTTATTAATTTACGTCGTTTCTTATATGATTTTTAAATATATTCCTTGCTTAAATTTTTGTTTATTTGTTGGAAAAACTTGTAATACGTTTAATTTATGATGTTTTGTTATTATTTAATATTAATGGCGCGAAAATTTCTTATAACTTCAGGTTGTGTTCGGGTGAATTTTGTGCTTGAGTTATTGAAATGTATGGTGGGAATTACATTTAACAAAAATAAATTTCGAATTCTTTTTGATCATCGAATATGGTGAAACAAGAATGAATGAATGGATAAGTGAAAGTGATTTAATTAAAAGATGGTATTTTGTAAAATAGTAAAATGTGATAGGATGTATGATACAGATAAAAGGAATTTTAGGGAGATTAAAAATCGATCTTTTAAGTTTATACAAAAGGATTTCAACAGCCATTTTAGAGCACATCCCTTATTTCTTTCGTCACCCAGTCAAGTCATTTCTTCTTTCTTTTTATTTTGAGAAATGATTGTGGGTTTACAATATTTGTTCATAATCCACATTATTTTATCACAAAACCTTTCATAACACGCATTTGGTTGATCTATGTTTGTGATAATAGTCCAATTAACATTTTTTTTGTTCAAATTTCTGTGATTAACTATGTTCTGTTCCTTTCTTATTATTTGATCAAGCAATATGATATATTCTCTGCCTATGTTTAATCAGGCAACGTACACGGAAGCCGCTTGCAAATTACCGAATAAGAAAATACTTATTTTTTAGCATCAGCGAATCCTACACATTTCACGACTTAATTACACTATGGATTTTACTAGAATTATTAGAATTTAGGAACCTATATGAAAAGCTTGATACAATGATACAATTGCTACACATACTTCAAGAAAATTGGAGTTCCTTGCAACCTTAATAAAATTGGGGTGATTTTAGGGACGACTAGTGCCGCTATTTTATTAAAATAAAAGCCCCTAACTAAAAGTGAAAACAGAAGAAGAAAAAGAAACTGTTTGGTTTTACTTTGTGCCGTTACATAAATTCCTGAGTGGTTTAACATAAAATGATGAAATTATTTTAAATTAAATTATATTATAAACAAGTAATCTTTTAACTCATCTTAAGTTAAATCGATTTCAAATCGAAATGACGAGTCAGGTATCATTTTAAAGAAGATTTTATGTATAATTTGATATATAAATTATTTCTTTGATTTAAAAAATAAGACCAAAAATTATAACTCAAATTTAAATCATTGTTTTCGCGATTCTATTAAATCGTCAATAACACGTAATCTTTTAACTCATCTTAAGTTAAACCGATTTCAAATCGAAACGACGAGTCATATATCATTTTAAAGAAGAAGATTTTATCTTTAATTTGATATATAACTCATTTCTTCTATTTCAAAAATAACACCAAAAATCATCCCTCAAGAAGAAAGTGTTTTATTTTACTTTGTGCCGTTACATAAATTCCTGAGTGTATTTATTTTAGTGATTTCTAGTTTACAAATCATTAAAACCTCAATATCATTGCAGTTTTTGCGCGTATATTCATTCACGATTGTTTTGTCTCGTTTTTAGAATTTTAATGTTTAATAATACGTTTATATAATCCGACGAAAGTGTCTCTAGTTTTAATTGAAATATTATTTTAGTCTATTGTCACAACTTATAGAAGTTTTCTGAAGGCCAGGTGGCCGAAATCAATACAGACAATTAAATAAAACAGACACATTAGCTTAAAAAGGGTGAAATGAATGCTAACTTTAATTATATTATTGAAATTGATTTTCTACATTTCTACTCTAGAGATTTGCTACTCTAGAGCTTATACAGCAAACATAACAAAAAATGTTGATAAGTATTATTGTTCTTAATCTTTCACTACACGCACTGGACTATCAGCTCAGACTCATCGTCATCTGTTGTTGAAAAGAAAAAGTTAGGTTCTAAACCTTCTTATCAAGATAGAAATGTCATTTAGGAATAGCAGAAAAGGCGACATTTTCAATTACAACGCCAGCACACACTGATTAATTAAATAGTTTAAATATTTTATCAAAACTAAACTAAAAAAGTAATATTTTACTATTTCTTCAATTAAGAAACATAAATATGTATATATAAATAGGGAAAACAAAATTATTCAAATCGAGTTAAATTCAAGATGGTTGCGAGGTTTGTACCCTTAATAGTTTGAAGCCATGCTTTAATTGAAGATTTGAGACTGGTTTGATCCAAAGATAAACCATTTTCAAGTGCATATTTCATAAACTTATTATATATTTTAGGGGAAAAGTACCTGAAGTACCTGTCCGATCGTTTTATGCACACGAGTCAGCTGCACAGACATGTAATTTTTAGATCTAGTATGTTTATGATCTATATCACTCAGTGGCTCTTTACCGCCAAATATCCTGTCCAAGACAAGGCTTATATATAATAGAGGAACAGACAGCAGTTGTAAATCTTCATAAACTGCCTCAGTAGGATAATTCCTAAGCACACCTAGCATGGCTTTCACTATCAACTTCCGCATGACTATAATTTTTTTCTAAATGAGTATTCACAGTCCCACCCCATGCAATAAGACCGTATCGGATAATAGATTCTGCATTGCATAATAGTAAGTTCTTAAAAAAGATGGGGTGACATATGGTGCTAATTTTTTTAATAAAAATAGAATTGATCTTAGTCGTTTACAGGTATTGATCACATGTTTATCCCACCTCATAAATTGGTCTATTATTACACCAAGACACTTTACTGAACAGGTTTTAGATATTTTTGGACACCCACAGGTCGGAGACGAGCTGGTACAGGTAGCGTTATGTATTTTAAGATGTTCTATATTTGTTGGTAGTGTGTTCTGATAAATAAAAAAAGTTAGAAAATGAGTTTTCTCGTAGTTAATAGTCAAACGATTTGTGTAAAGCCAACGCGTTATCTTAATCATATCTTCTACACCCGCCCGTTCCACCCATCTCCACACCGTTCCATCCAGGTAAAGCGAAGTATCATCAGCAAAAGAAACCATTTTCCCGTTTAAAGGTAATTCCAACAAATCATTTATGTACTGCAGAAATAAAATGAGAACTTTTCATAGAATTTATCTGAACCACCTGTTCTTATTCCTGCAAGTAAGAATGGAACAGCTTGGGAGGTAACCCTTTCACACCATAGTGCTCCAATTTGTTAAGTAACAAGGCATGATCCACAGAGTCAAATGCCTCTCTTAAGTCTAAAAATATTGCCATAGAAGTCTTAGAATAATCTAATGATTCGTAAATCAACCCCGTTAGCCCAGCTATAGCATCAGAAGCACCCTTGCCCTTTCTGAACGCAAATTGATAATTCGATAAAATTTTATGCTTCGCCAAAAAGTCATACAACCTAACGTAACTTACTTTCTCTAAAATTTTGGCGAAGCTAGTGATGAGTGAAATTGGGTGGTAATTATTTACATCCTCTGCGGATCCTTTTTTGAATAAAGGTTTGAGAACTGTTTTTTTAAGACTACGAGGAAAGTATGCTTTATCTATTATTCTATACTAAGTGGTTCAGAAATCTCATGCGCTATCTTTTTTAAAACGGCCACACTCAGTGGATCATGCCCAGAACACAACTTATTTTTTAAGTTACTGATTATCCTTTCTACTTCATTCTTAGATGTTGGAGTAATAAATATCGAGTGGCTGTTACGTGGAATAATTGATGAGATATCGAATTCTGGATTAGTTTGAACCATGGTATTAATGTTACGCACAGTAAGAAAATGTTTATGAATGCATTGGCAACATCAATATCAGCCAAATGTTTTTTACCACATACTATTAAATGTGCAGGTGACTCGTTACGTTTTTCTTTCGAACAACTTCCATATCTTTCTCCCGTCTTTATTAGCCTGCAATGCCAACTTTTCGTAATAATTTAACTTTAATTGTTGTAGTAGAAGGGGTAACATATAGTGGACTTATAATATTTATAAAGTTCAATTAATTGTTGATTTTGTGGGTCCAAAATGATTTGTCTAAATAATTTATCCCTAACCGAGATGGACACAACCAAGTCATTTGATATCCATAGTTTACGTTTCCGACATTTGGAATTTATTTTTTATCGACCGCGGCTTTCTTTATTTCATCTTTTATAACACTTTATTGCATCTTCAAAGCATAGCTGTATAAAAATCGGATAGTGATCGGTCATTTTTTGTTGGAGGACAATTGGTAGAATGCTATTGTCAGCAAGGTTAGATTTAAGAAACATGTGGTGTATACAGGTACTTGAATTAAGCTCTACACAGGGTGGCCTATTTATATAAGATTTGAAACCGTTTTGGGCTAGAAGATTAGAGTAAGTAGTGACGACATCAGAAGTAGCATCGAGAAGGTTAAAATTTAAATCGCCCACGATCAATTCCAGGGATATAACACAACAATTACTCAAGTAACCGATAAAACCTGTTAAAAATTTAAAACAGTGTAATGACGGTGGTCTATAGAAACAACTTATTGAAACTGTTATAGTACCAGCTAAAATAATGTTCAGTCTCATAATTTTCAACTGCAATAACCCCATCGCTTTGATTAAATCTACTATTTGAGTAATAAAGGTTGTAATCAGGTAAATAATAGGAGCTTGTGCACTCCACACTCCATGTCTCAGTAAGAACTATACAACCAAAGACGCCGTCATATTGCGAGAGAAGTACTCAGTTCATAAAAATTTTTATTTAAACTGCGTATATTAATGTGCAAGACATTTAATTTTATTGGTAATTGAGAAAAATTAGAGATCACATCGTTAAAACTCTCTGCACAACCGACAATGCCAGTGCATACAATTCAATTGTCTAAATAATCGTACAGTTCAAATCTCATTATTAACAATAAAAAAATTTAAACATTAAAAACGATACTAAATCGGGACCGGAATTTTATTATTTAAATCTATCTCACTTAAAATTCTGAATGAATTGACTTCAGAGTCCCGCCTGACCATGATTTTTCCGTTCTTCACCCATACGAACTTATAACCACCAAACTATAGAATCATAATTAGGGGCAGAAAGTGGTATTGACTAATTTTTACCTATGTGATTGACACATAGGTGTATCAAAATGCTTGGATTCTGATGTAAGGTGGAGGAAATGGTAAGTATGTCAGTGCAGTATAGTAAGTATCAAAGATGGTTTTCATCCTCCATGATTTTGAGAGGATTCACGTGTACCATAACATTTAAGGTATGATCAAACAGGACAAAGAACAGACTTTTCGTCAACAAAGTGCAAAATAGAAAAAGAAGACGATGCACTGGTGAAAAATCTACAGTGTTGGATGCAATCAGAGCAAGACATGTGAAATTGGTTTAGGTCTACAGTGTTTTCTTAGTTTTCATACGCTTCAATAAAATATATTAACCATGAAAACAATTTTTTTACGACCATATGATTACACCCCAAAACTCAAAAGTTCAAATGTTACAGGAAAAAGATGCAGAAACTTATCAAATGAGTACTACAAACTTATAACAATTAATTAAATTAAATAAGATTTTGAAAGTAAATAATTTAGTACTTTATGGGTTAAACTGCATTCGTTTCTGGAACAAGACAAAAACTTCTTGGTGTACAGCAGAGTAGAAAACCAAGATGATGAAGAATGTTATCAGATGATAAAGACATGTAGTGAGCATTGGAATGCTTTTCAGAAGATTTAACGGACGATAGGATGATTTTTCTACGTTAAAAATGGTATCTCAACTTATTTTAAAATCTGTCAATTTCTTGGCAGCGAGCTATTATGTATATAATCTCCTGCTCCTGATTTTGAAATCTATCAAATTATTAGCAGCATTAGTCACTACATCCAAACTTCTTTTTACTATTTTAAAGTCTGCCATCTTACTGGCAGCATGAGATATTACTATTTCAAACAGTAAATCTTATCTAAAAGTCTAGTAAATTGTTAACAGCAGGAGCTAATATCTAAACTACCGCTCATTACTTTAAAGTATAGCAACATGTTGGATGCATGAGTTATTATGTCTTTAAACTCCAGCTTATCACTTTGAAGTCTATCACCTTATTGGCAGCATGAACTATTACGTCTCCAAACACCAGCTCATTAATTTGAAGTCTGACAACTTGTTGGCAGTATGAGTTAGAATGTATTTAAATTCCAGCTCATCATTTTGTAGTATATTACCTTGTTGGCAGCATGAGATATTATGTCTCCAAACTCTTGTTCATTAGGTTGAAGTCTGTCAACTGGTTAGCAGGACGAGTTATTATGTCTTTCAAATCCAGCTCATCAATTTGAAGCTGTCAGCTTATTGGCAGCATGAGCTATTACATTTCCAAAATTCCCTACATCATCTTAAAGTCTGACAATTTGTTAGCAGTATGGGCTATTACATCTCTAAATACCTATTCATTAGTTTGAAGTCTACCAATTTGTCAGCAGCATAAGTTATTATGTCTTTAAACTTCAGATCAGCATTTTGAAGTCTGTCACATTGTTGGCAGCATGAGCTATTAGATTTCCAAAGTTCCCTACATCATCTTCAAGTCTGACAATTTGTTAGCAGCATGAGCTATTACATCTCTAAATACCTATTCATTAGTTTGAAGTCTGCCAATTTGTCAGCAACATAAGTTATTGTGCCTTTAAACTGCAGATCAGCATTTTGAAGTTTGTCACATTGTTGGCAGCATGAGCTATTACATTTCCAAAGTTCCCTACATCATCTTAAAGTCTGACAATTTGTTAGCAGCATGATCTATTACATCTCAAAATACCTATTCATTAGTTTGAAGCCTGCCAGTTTGTCAGCAGCATAGGTTATTATGTCTTTAAACTTCAGATCAGCATTTTGAAGTATGTCACATTGTTGGCAGCATGAGCTATTACATTTCCAAAGTTCCCTATATCATCTTAAAGTCTGACAATTTGTTAGCAGCATGATCTATTACATCTCTAAATACCTATTCATTAGTTTGAAGACTGCCAATTTGTCAGCAGCATAAGTTATTATGTCTTTAAACTTCAGATCAGCATTTTGAAGTCTGACACATTGTTGGCAGCATGAGTTATTACATTTCCAAAGTTCCCTACATCATCTTAAAGTCTGACAATTTGTTAGCAGCATGTTCTATTACATCTCTAAATACCTATTCATTAGTTTGAAGTCTGCCAGTTTGTCAGCAACATAAGTTATTATGTCTTTAAACTTCAGATCTGCATTTTGAAGTCTGTCACATTGTTGGCAGCATGTGCTATTACATTTCCAAAGTTCCCTATATCATCTTAAAGTCTAACAATTTGTTAGCAGCATGATATATTACATCTCTAAATACCTATTCATTAGTTTGAAGTCTGCCAGTTTGTCAGCAGCATAAGTTATTATGTCTTTAAACTTCAGATCAGCATTTTGAAGTATATCACATTGTTGGCAACATGAGCTATTACATTTCTAAAGTTTCCTACATCATCTTAAAGTCTGACAATTTGTTAGCAGCATGATCTATTACATCTCAAAATACCTATTCATTAGTTTGAAGACTGCCAATTTGTGAGCAGCATAAGTTATTATGTCTTTAAACTTCAGATCAGCATTTTGAAGTCTGACACATTATTGGCAGCATGAGCTATTACATTTCCAATGTTCCCTACATCATCTTAAAGTCTGACAATTTGTTAGCAGCATGAGCTATTACATCTCTAAATACCTATTCATTAGTTTGAAATCTGCCAATTTGTCAGCAGCATAAGTTATTGTGTTTTTAAACATCAGATCAGTATTTTGAAGTCTGTCACATTGTTGGCAGCATGAGCTATTACATTTCCAAAGTTCCCTACATCATCTTAAAGTCTGACAATTTGTTAGCAGCATGATCTATTACATCTCTAAATACCGATTCATTAGTTTGAAGTCTGCCAGTTTGTCAGCAGCATAAGTTATTATGTCTTTAAACTTCAGATCAGCATTTTGAAGTATATCACATTGTTGGCAGCATGAGCTATTACATTTCTAAAGTTCCCTACATCATCTTAAAGTCTGACAATTTGTTAGCAGCATGATTTATTACATCTCAAAATACCTATTCATTAGTTTGAAGACTGCCAATTTGTGAGCAGCATAAGTTATTATGTCTTTAAACTTCAGATCAGCATTTTGAAGTCTGATACATTATTGGCAGCATGAGCTATTACATTTCCAATGTTCCCTACATCATCTTAAAGTCTGACAATTTGTTAGCAGCATGAGCTATTACATCTCTAAATACTTATTCATTAGTTTGAAGTCTGCCAGTTTGTCAGCAACATAAGTTATTATGTCTTTAAACTTCAGATCTGCATTTTGAAGTCTGTCACATTGTTGGCAGCATGTGCTATTACATTTCCAAAGTTCCCTACATCATCTTAAAGTCTAACAATTTGTTAGCAGCATGATATATTACATCTCTAAATACCTATTCATTAGTTTGAAGTCTGCCAGTTTGTCAGCAGCATAAGTTATTATGTCTTTAAACTTCAGATCAGCATTTTGAAGTATATCACATTGTTGGCAGCATGAGCTATTACATTTCTAAAGTTTCCTAGATCATCTTAAAGTCTGACAATTTGTTAGCAGCATGATCTATTACATCTCAAAATACCTATTCATTAGTTTGAAGACTGCCAATTTGTGAGCAGCATAAGATATTATGTCTTTAAACTTCAGATCAGCATTTTGAAGTCTGACACATTATTGGCAGCATGAGCTATTACATTTCCAATGTTCCCTACATCATCTTAAAGTCTGACAATTTGTTAGCAGCATGAGCTATTACATCTCTAAATACCTATTCATTAGTTTGAAGTCTGCCAATTTGTCAGCAGCATAAGTTATTGTATCTTTAAACATCAGATCAGTATTTTGAAGTCCGTCACATTGTTAGCAGCATGAGCTATTACATTTCCAAAGTTCCCTACATCATCTTAAAGTCTGACAATTTGTTAGCAGCATGATCTATTACATCTCTAAATACCTATTCATTAGTTTGAAGTCTGCCAAGTTGCATAAGTTATTATATCTTTAAACTTCAGATCAGAATTTTGAAGTCTGCCACATTGTTGGCAGCATGAGTTATTGTCTCCAAACTCCTGCCCATTAGCTTGAAGTCTGTCAACTGGTTGGTAGCATATTTGTCTTTAAAATCCAGCTCATCATTTTGTAGTCTACCACCTTGTTGGTACAATGAGATATTATGTCTGCAAAGTCTTGTTCATTAGGTTGAAGTCTGTCAACTGGTTAGCAGGATGAGTTATTATGTCTTTCAAATCAAGCTTATCATTTTGAAGCTGTCAGCTTATTGGCAGTATGAGCTACTACATTTCCAAAGTTCCCTACATCATCTTAAAGTCTGACAATTAGTTAGCAACATGAGCTATTATATCTCTAAATACCTGTTCATTAGTTTGAAGTCTGCCAAGTTGTTGGCTGCATAAGTTATTTTGTCTTTAAAAACCAGATCGTCATTTTGAAGTCTGTCAACTGGTTTGCAGCATGAGTTATTTGTCTATAAACTCAAGTTCATCATTTTGTAGTCTGCTACCTTGCTGGTACTATGAGCTATTGTGTCTCCAAACTCCTACTCATCAGTTTAAAGTCTATGAAGTTGTTTACAACCTGAACTCTTGTGTTTTGAAACCCTACCTTATCAATTTTGAAGACCGTTATCTTGTTGGCAGCGTGAGCTAGTACAGTTTCAAACACTATATGTTTTCAGACTTCTTGCAAATAGTGACTTATCGATAATATTTGACAAAATCACGCATTAAAATAATTTAAATTTGATATCTCTCATTGCATAAAAAATGTAATACTCAATTTTTTAAATTTCCATCACGCGATAATTAAGCTGTATAAAAAAGCGATCATCCGCGTAATTTATTGTTATATCAAGATATTTATGAAATTATTATCGATTAGATAATTAAACAATTTTATTATTATTTTGAATTGGAATGACGATAATAACGTAAATTAAATGCGCAACACTCACCACTCTCGAAATAAGTGTTTATGATGTTTTTTTTTAGTTATCAATTCATATCGTCGTTGATATGATAAAAACCCACAAAATTAAATTAGCTAAATGTAACATTTTATAATACCAAGTTATCTAAGAGATAACTTCTGGCAAATTTATCATCGCTCAACGCTTTAAAAATTTTAAGCAAACATATTAGGATGAATTTTAATGATGTTTTGAACCACGGAGTGAGACGTAATAATAATTTAAAAGTATAATTTATGTTAAACTATTTCTGTCTGTTCAAAAAGAACGTCACAACCGAAATTATTATTTTTTTCAAGGTTATCATTAACATAAAACAAAATCTTAAAACAAATACTTACTGTGTTGATTTATCAACATCCTAATGGATATCCGGGACATGTAAAATCTATCTAAAAAGTATTGGATGCTGTGCTCGGTGTGTTGATCGACGTCGTGGGAATCCTTCAATTCCAACACACCCTGAGCCATCGTTTCAACAACATCGGCGTGTCTATTTCGGATCTTCACCAAACTATCACAGAAGCGGTCCAAAGTTGAACTGTTAATTTCTGCCTGTTCAAACTCGATGATCTCTTGAAAACTTCTTATGTACCAATCGTTCACAGCCACAACAGATGGCATTCTGATCAAGTGTTCGGGTAAAAGTGAAATTTCTTTCATTATGTTCGCCAATCTAACTGGGAGTTCTTTTCGAAGGAATATAAATGATTTTTGTTCCGAAGCATTTAAACCTAAAAAAAATAAAATAAATAATCATATGAAACAATTTTTTTTGTCGTTATGTTCAGATAATAGTAGAAAATACCGCATTATTGTAGTTATACTAGTTATTACAATAATAACCCACTTCAATTTAATTTTTTTCAAATAATAGATATGTGGAGTAATCGGAACTATTTTATTTACAAAGCCGATACACCAATATTTAATCAATACATTGTCTCATTTGTACTTATTATTTGTAAATCCGTTATAACGAACTTTGTACTTAAAGATAACTTAAATGAGTAGACAAACAAAACAGGTAGGATCTAATCAATACCAGACTTCGAGGTTAAACTTATTATGGATTTTTTACGTAATTAATAATCGGGATTTATGTTATTTATTTACAATCTCTGTTTTCGGCTGATAATGATTTAAAGTGATCGAGAGATGGATCATTATCAATTTTAATTAGTATTATTGATCGAGTATTTAAGTTGTTAATCTTAAATATGTTTAATTTTAATTTTTGGTATAAAAATTGTTATAAATAATTAGAAATTTTAAACAGTGAATTTTTTTTTATTTGAAATCATTTAGCAGAAAGAAGTCATAATAGTAAATTAAAATAGATCGTGGAATAACGTGTTAATAATGTTACTCAATTTTATGAGTTACTGATAACATAAGAGTTATTGAAAAATAAGTCATTGTTTATGAAGAGTTTTTTTATGTAACAATTCGAAAATAATAAAACAGCTGATCTTAGGCATTGGAATTCTGAGTGGTTTCAATGGTCATTGATTGGTCACAGATAAGATTAGTTACCCTAAATGAACTGGGATAATTGGGATAATCAATTCGATAAGGCAGATGCAGCAGTTGAGAAATATAGCATTGAATTGCTGTTAAGTCAGGTTGCTCAATTTCAATTGATATATAGTTGAACGATTTTGATTAAAATCTCTATCTGTTGGATAATACAAACATTTTTGATACGCTTATTCATAATAAGAGCAAAGCAGCTTAATCAGCTCTTAACTTTAAAGCCCTACTTCGCATGGTATACTCTATTCTCAATTTCACGTCAAGTGGCACAAAATTATGTAATGAGTTAAGTACAAACTGAAGTGAAGTAATTTTTAAAAGTCTTTGTACATCGTTAAATAGTACTTGAACAATCAATAGAAAAAGGAAGATGATTTTTGAAATTTTTAAATATGAATTTTTGATTACTCAATTCAAATTAGCGTAACTAGTAATACTGAATAAAGTGAGTCTAAGAGAATCTTGAGACTAGGATTGAGGAAAAGTTGGGTTGGTAACTAACCAAACCCAATCTAACTAAAATAATCTTGAGATTAAGATGATACAAAAGACTGAACTTGGGATTTGTAGATCATCAATCCAGGAAGACCAGGAGAAGGGACTGGAAGCTGGGTTAGTAACCAATCCAACCCAGCCTAACTACACGAATCTTGCGTCTAGGAGGATGAAACAGGGTGGAAGTTATTTTGAATAACTTTGACTTAAGTGACAGTATTATTATAGGCCTTAGATCCTTACATGTGTTAACTTATGTACTTCCAGCAGTATGACAATACTGATTGAATAAAATAAACATTGTAAAGATGCTCAAGCACATCAAAAATACATACACAGCATAAACGTGTCGTAGCTAAACTAATTCATCAGATCCTACAGTAGTGAATTTCATATTCAAAAGTATTTGCTGAATATAATATAAAGATTCTCTTAATTAGGTTAATTGGGTTTGATTTGCTTGGGTTGGTTTCTTTCAGGGGCTTAGGGCGAACCTAAGTACGGGTATAGCAATCCCGAGGTACCTGAGCTGGAGGAACATACCTCCTAAAAAAACTGGGGCCGTGTGATCCCGGACGGGGATACACCATGGGACGCCCCTCTCTAGAGTTATGGGAATAAATGTTGAGTGTTTTAGTGTATAATGTGGAATTAGTGTGTGGTTTTTGTAAATATATACATTCTAGTAAGTCAAAGTGTAGCATAAGGAAGGTGCTTGACATCTCCAAAAACGGTTTTAGGGATTTAACACAGAAAGTCTCGGAATTAGAAGACCAATTAATACAGGGTTCTGCTAACTGGAGTAACAAAGAGAACTTTCCTTTTAAAATGAAAGAAGGGTTGTTGAAGCGTTCTCCACCTAAAACGGCTTCCCAAAGAAAGTCGGTGAGAAATGAAATGTGAGATTAACAATGTGCCAAATAGAAGAGAGAACAAGGGTCAAAACATGCCAAAAGCATCTTCGCAGTCATGTCTAAAGCAAAGACTGCGAAGGAAAAGATAGGAGAAAATGGCGCAATAACTGTGACACCATACTGATAAATGTAACAATCTAACAAAATGTCCGGATTGTCAAGTTGAGGAACACAAAGCTGGAGGAGGAAAGTGGCCTAAAAGTGCAAATAAACTTAAACAAGGGGAAAAGTAATAAGACGAGAAAGAAAAGATTTAAGTGAATAGCGAAACAAATGAGGTAGAATGAAAGAAAGATTCCGAGATTGAAAGATCGCCAGAAAACCAACGAGAAGATAAAGACTAAGTTGAGAATATTATAGAATATCAAACGGAAGCTAAAACACCAGAACAAGGAACATAGACAAAGAACTCATATTGAACTACACCAAAAAGCTGGGGCTGATAATATTCAGAAACCTATGATGAGAAGTACCTATCTTATGAAAAGTACCATCAAAATTACAGTAAAAATTAAAAAAAAAATAATGAAGAACTGCGACAGAAGGTGGGTAACCGATATACTAGAAAATGAAGCAAAAAAGAACCATTCTTTTTAGCTTCATTTAGGTAGAGATAATACTGAGAAAAGAATCCAACGTAAGAAGATCAAGACATCTTTAGATAAACCTAAACAGTGATTGTTTCATACACCTAGATAAAAAAGTTTGTATAGAGACCAATCAGATAGTATAGAGGAGAATGTTATATAAGGGTCGAAATGAACAAATATATCAACATATTTTCCTCAAAGTCGCAAAAACGTAGATTTTGAAAAGATGTTGATGTTTGATGGATTGGTTGGAGAAAGTAATTACAAGTGGGAGACTAATAATAATAGGTAAAGACGTTAATGCAAGAATCGGAATAGCAGGGGTACAGTGATGAATGTAGGAGGTAGAATCTTAGAAAAGTGGATCATAAAGTATAAATTATTTATAGCAAACGGGGGAAATATTCCCATCTACAAGTGTCCAAGAGGAAGATCGGTAATTGTTTGTAAGTAGAGAATTAGCACTTGCAATAAAGAACTAGAAAGTAGCAGTGGACACGGAAGTGTTGAGCGATCATCACCTGAAACATTATGACTTAGAAAAGTATCCCGAGGAAGAAGAGGAGAAATGAAGGATTAAAGTCTGGAGAACAACACCGCAAAAACTGATTGTGTTAGACGATCAATTCAATGACGAAGCAAATGGAATACAGTACCCAGATGATGAAAATCTAATGAACGGTGTTAAAACAGCATGCAATAGAAAACTAAAGAAGAGAAATATCAAGGAACGAAGAAATGTTTACTGGTAGATCACTAACATTGCAGAGGCTAGAGGATACAGCACTATACATATAATACAGAAGATAACTATATGTGAAAATATGTGAAGAACTACAGGTAGCTCCATGGGAAACAGCATAGCAGAGACTTGGAGTAAGAAAAAAACAAGAAATTGATATCCAAACCATGGATTATTAATTCCAGAAGCCATTTCCAAGGATAAAAAATACACAGAAGAGAAGGTAGAAAGAAAAGAACAGAAAAGACCTGAAAAACACAGAGAGATATCTTCGGAGAAATTGAATCGATGCGTAAAGTAACTTAAAACAAAAAAAGAGTAGTCTTCCCGAATATCTGGAGAAGGGCAGGATCGGTATTGGTTGAGAAGCCTGAAAAGGACAACGAAGAGAAGACTTACAGACCCATATGTTTATATTGTAGGGTGGGTAAACTCCTAGAACGCATGATGGACAATAGGCTAATTGAGGAATTGGAAGAGAAAAAGGAAATCAGTGACATAAAATATGGATACAGAATAGGTGTAAGCGCAACAAACGCGGTCATGGGAATAATACATGACTTTGATATAGTGCCCTGGTCAGAAGTACAATAAGTATTAAGAGACTAGATCTCTCCAAGAGAACAGTGAGTTTACCTCTTAGGCGATTAGCATCTGGAGTAAAGATTGTAAGATATGCTGATGACCTCGAGTGGCAATTCAAGCGTCAACTGAGCTTAGCAACTATAGAACCAGATCAGGTAGATAAGGCAGAATATTGTATTGAAGAGATCGGTAGAAAACACTGAGCGAAATGGGTCTCCAGCATTAATAACATCGAAATACCAAGTACAAAGTCCGTAAAATATCTAGCAATGCATATAGATAAAGATACCACGATGACTTAATCCTACTTGTTTGGAAGAGAGTGAGAAACTGGACAGGCTTTTTTATAAAATATGTAAAAGAGTTGCAAGAATAAGGATCTGCATCGAACTATTACGCAACGCAAGCCATACTAGGCCACGGATCTTTCGGAAACTATCTGAAAAAAATAAAGAGCCTTTGAATGCAAACCCTTTGCAACATCGAGAAAAGATGTATGAAATTAGATAGGAAGAGAACCGAACATAAACAGTATCTCTGAAGTATTTCTAGAGACGAAAGACAGAGGAAAAGGGGTGATGAACTACCAAAGCGAGGTTATGATGGTTAAGGAGGCCAAAAAGATCAAGAGAGCCGAGAGAGGAGAGCTTCACCAGAAAGAAAGAAAAGATGAGAGATAAGATAGGGGTATTCCGTTATACCCCTTATCTTCCTATCTTATCTCACTTATTTTACTGTTAAAATATAATACCGTGTACCTAAATCGAAGAAGAAACGAATAACGAGGAAAGTAATCGAAAAAGGAAAGAAATAAAAAAAAAGAGTTGGGTTGGTTACCAATCCAAACCTACCACACCCAACCTAATTAAGAGAATCTCTAATTTATATTCAGATTTCATATTCAAAAGTATTTTCTGGGAGTTGAGGGTTAAGAATTGTACAATGGCTTCATCTTTATAATTATCACCCAGTTTAATATTTTGTTTTGTTTATAGCTTTTGTATTAGGACAACTTTTACCACCTCTTGATAAATTTATCTAACAGTTAAAAACCGGCTCATATCCAATGGGAGCAACCGGAGGTTGGTAAAAGTGGGCCTTAGTGTGAGTAAAAACAACTGCCAAATTTATGCAAATTCATTATTTAACTTTTTTAGGATTGTATTGTAATATTTGGATTTTATTTTTGTTTAAAAATACATATATTATTAATTCGTCCTTTCAAAATGTTTTATAACCTATATTTACTTTTCGTGCAAACATGCCAAGAATAAATACAAACACAGCTGAGAGCCAATAACATCTCAAGAGTACTTTGGTCAGGTTCAAAGAGGTACTTTATTTTATGTTATCTTCTTTTTTATACGAATCAAAGTCCAATATTTAAAAATGGGGTCTCATATTTTTCGACTTTCAGTTTTATTCACATAATTCAATCCAATATTTCTCAACAATGTTTACATTTCCAGTTTGCGCCAGATGCACAATTATCTAATACACTTTATCACATGAGTCTGCGACCTATTTTTAGTGAGAATATCCGCATTACAACGGCATTGTTCTCTCATTTTTTTGACTCATT
Source organism: Onthophagus sagittarius (assembly GCA_036711965.1). Lineage (NCBI taxonomy): Eukaryota > Metazoa > Arthropoda > Insecta > Coleoptera > Scarabaeidae > Onthophagus > Onthophagus sagittarius. Next base: position 11,986,216 of record JASERS010000002.1, on the reverse strand, counting down.
TATGCTAAATCATTTAGAACTTATTTTATTATTATTTCGACTAAAAAATTATTGTATTGATTTGAAAATAATAAACTGTAGTGCATGATAATGTAGTAGATTTAACTTAAGATTATTATTATCAGCACGAAAACATTTTCTAAATACACAAATAATATTTAATCTACAAACATACTTAACAAGAAAGAGAGAACACAGGAAGAAATCACGTGGCTTTATATTTAACAAGTACACACATAACATACATCATTACTACGTTGAAATGTTTACCACGAACTTGAAAAGATAACTCGAGATAAAATGTATGTGTTAATTAAAGTTCTAGTGCACTCGACCTCTCGTAATTCAACCCTAAGTACGGTATTTTTTTAACAATGGCGTATAATCATACTCTCATATAAATTCTTTAACTACTTTGTAATGATCAAACACTTTTTAGATCAACTTAAAAAACGATTTACTTTATAAGATTAAAATGTATAACTACTTTCGCCGACATTGACATTGCACGCAATGATGTTTAATCTTTCAATTCCCATCAAGGACCACAATCATCTGTTATTGCACACTATAAATAATTTACCGTCTAGAGATGAAAGCAAAGCTCGCGATGACGTCAATTTAAATAATTTTAAAATAAGCCGACCAAAGTCCAACCTAATACTCAGTCACGAAGCCGCTAAATAAACAAAAAAATTTCAAACCGGACTTTAAGATTAAAAAAAAATTTTACGGCCAAAGTTAAAATACACCTCGAGTCCAAAGATAAGTCGAAGACTTTTAACGTGATACTTTGTGATGGCATTCAGGGGTTTTTGGCAAAGGATCCAGTTGGACTTTGAGATTGGGGACAGTGTGTGATAAACAAGTCGGGACTCCAATTTTAATGTTAATTATGGATGAGGGATTAATTGTTTCGTTAAGCTGTTATAAAAGAATTAATTAGTACCTTGATAATAAATGGAGTGTTGGACGTCAAGATAATGAAGTTTTGCAAAATCATCATCTGTTAGATAATAACGTTTACGATTATGATATCGGTTTTCGTGTGGGATGTTCCTATATTATAATGTTATGAAAGATTTATGTAGGTTTTGTAATCAGAGTTTAATTTTTGGAAATTCTTTTCGAAATTTATAACTATATTAACTGCCACTGATTTTACATAAAACAGGTTACTCATACGCATAAAGATCGTAAGAATCATGCACTAAATTAGAAAATAAGATGCAAGTGTAAATTGTAAACAAAACTAATCTAAGAATAGATCTCTGGGAAACACTTAATGAATGAACTATGGGAATAGATATCACTGAATTCAATTTAACGGACTGAATTCTATTAGAAAGAGTAGTTATCAAACCGCATATGCATCCCTGATAAGCTATTCAGTGGTAAGCTGTCATTAATTATAAAGGCCTTGGTGAAATGAAACAATATCATTAAAGTTGATTAGTCCTGATGATTGAATGCCCAGAATACATCATCAATCAATTCCAGAAGGGCAGTAGTACAACTAAATTATTTTCAAAAACCAGATGTCTTAAGTGGTGTATACTACCACTTAAGAAATCTTAAGAATGCGCCTCCAAATCAGAGTGATGCCGCTCAATGATAAGGAGTAATACAGCCGTTACTGCCAGGAGTCTGAGGGTACTGATACAGTACGACAGAAATTATAAAGATGCTGAAGCATATAAATAATACGTGAACAGTACAAACGTATCATGTCTAAACAGATCCCATTATAGTGGATTACATATTCAAAAGTACTTTCTGAATATAATTTGAAGAATACCTTACTTAGGTTCGGTGGATTATCAACTTATGACTTCCAAGATTACAAGATGATCAATGAAAAACATCAGATCAGGGGTGGAAAACAACTCTCTGTTACTGATAACCTAATTTAGAAAATACGCTGGCAAGATTGTAAGACCGGAAGCAAAAGAACTCGCAGCATCAATAAGAGCGTTAAAAAAACAAGTTATTAGAAATAGAAACGTATACTGGCGGAATTGAGTTGTGTGAAGAACTTGATGAAAACATTTGGGACATGGCCTATCAAGTTGTGATGAAGAGGCTAGATAATCAGTTTGTAAAACTGTGTCTACAAACCCAGGAAGAAGCTGAGGAGAAGAATCAATGCTGATATGAAACCAAACGGACCAGACGGGATGCTATGGATACCGATATAACAAGAAGAGTTAGGAAAGAACCTAAAACAGCTGAAAACCAAAAACCTCTCGGCGACGACGCTATCAAAAATGAGAGCTTAAAAGTTTGGGTGAAGGCAGACCAAATGATTTTCTAAAAGTACCAATATAGAAACCAAAGAACCATGAAACCAACGAGGAGACCAATAATAGACGAGAGAGAGAGAGAGAGAGAGAGAGAAGATTAATTAATAATCGTTTGATGGAACAACCAAAGCGAAATAACATTATCTTCGAGGCTCAATATGAAGGATATAAAATCATGGTGATGTTGGACGTCAAAAATGCATTTAATTCCGCGTCGAGGAAAGAGGTGGATGAATCACTTAAAAAATGTAAAGTTCTTACTAGAACTTTACATTTTTTAATTCTACTGAATTGAAATTTCTGATACCACCATACACATCGAAAAGAAGTGTAGTCCTCCATAACGGAAAAAAAAGAAAATAACCTGCGGCATTCCACAAGGATAATTGATAGGTGGTACGCTGTGGAATGAATGCTACGATCGTATAATAAAAACATAAAAGAAAGACGGAGTAGAGATAATCATGATAATAATGGTTGTAGAATCGTAGGATCCTGATGAGATAACAAAAATTGGCGAAACATTTCGTACAGAAAATAGGAGGACGGCGTAAGTGAAATGGGTCTTCAATTGACTCCACAAAAAAAAAAACGAAAGTGGTACTACTCGAAGGTGGTAAGATGACAAATTGTATAATAAAGCTGCAAAATGTGTAAATGGTGTCAGGTCTGTGAAGTATCTAGGGGTACACAGGACTAGATAAAATTTGCGCGTGACAGCATCACAAAATAGGTATAAAAAACCGCTAAAATAGTTAAAGCTCTATCCGAAGGTAGAAGGACCTAGACAAGAGAAAAGGATTCTATCAGAGGAGGTTTACGCTTCCTTCATTCATATTTATACCTATTCATGCCTGAAATAGCATGAATCAAAATTTTATATATGCAAAAAAAATTTATGAATTAGTTTGTCAACATGAACACTAAAGACCATCAACGATAGGTGGCAGGTGAAGATCAAGCTGAAAACGGAAAGACGACGATCGGACTAAACGGAGAAATGAAGAACAAGGAAGGGAACAATTGCCCCTTCCTCAGATTTTAATGCTTCACAAAGTATCAGAACGATTTGATGTGTGTTTGAATACTCCGGGAGATATAAAAACCTGAAGTCAACAATGAGGATGGCTGTAAAAAAACGGCGAAAAGACTAGAGGACGACAGAAGAGAAATAAATTTTTGTCAACATTTTTAATGCGTGAGTGATCATCAAGATCCATAGATGCGAGGGAAAGAGGGGGAGTTTTTAATGCGGTAGTTTTGGCTAACAACACCAACGCCAGGCACCACACTCCCGTTCGGATAAGTTTCTTTCTTATCCAAGTGCCATATCCGAACGGAGCTCAGTCGTAAAGATAAATAGCAGGTAAATTCTAAATACAAATTCTAGTTTCTTCTATCCTCCTAGTCCAACCCAACCCAACTTGTTCTATCCTTGTAGACTCAAGATTTTCCCAGTTAGGTTGAATTGAGTAGGTTGCCAACCCAACTTCCAGTCTCTGCTCCTAGTCTTCCTGGGTTGATGAGCCTCTTTTATCAACCTAACGTTCAGTGTCATCTATCCTCCTAGGCTCAAGATTCTCTTAGGTGGGTTGGGTTTGGTTGATTACCAACCCAACTTCCAACTTCTCTTCTTCTGGTCCTCTTGGGTTAATACCCAACCCAACTTTTAACCTATTCTATCATCCTAGTCTCAAGATTTTCTTAGGTTCACCTTATTCACCTTTAGTTAAATTTAACAATAAGATACTTACTTCATGGCAAATGAAGTTACAGTAATCATGGTAAATGTCCGATAATTACATTTAACCAAAGATGAATAAAGTAGGCCTTAGGTCCACAAACACAAAACTCCTTTTAAAGTATCTAGAGCAGTGTTCTTCAACCTGTGTTCCGTCAAATGCTTTGGGGGTCATGCATCCAATTTCCGAGGATCATGCATTTTGCACTTTAAATAGTTTCCAATACTTGGTAAATAACTCTTATAAAAGCAAGCGGTAGTAAGTTAACTATTTTGTAATAAATTGGGTTTTGTTTGAACCAAACTTAAACCCTACAGAAACAAAATGCAAAATTGGTTTCAAACAAGTAATCTTGAAATTATTCTCTTGAAAGTTCGGCCAGTTATCCGCCAACATTAAATCCGATGGATAAGTGCAGCATTTTAAAAATTCTGTAAACTTAAGGCTGAGACAACATGGAAAGAAATATTTAATTTACTTAGCACTTTGAAAAATATTATTTTTTTTGGAATGTATGCCATTATATATATAGTGATGAAGTAAAAGCTGTGGATGGTGTTGTAAAGGGCATAATAGTACTTATAAAAAAAGTTCTAGACATCAAGGCTAGAACTGACGCGTACGAACTGTTTTGCACGAAGTTATCAATGACGCCGTGAAAATGGTAATTTCATCAAATCCAGATCCCTAAATGCTAGGATATTTTCAATATTGTATGACAACCGACGAAGCTTACATAAAAATTTCCTTCTTCATACTGCTGTAAGATGGTTATCGAGACTTCCCTGTAGAAATAAAAAAGTAGGTCCTTAGTACCTTAAACTTCTCCACGAGTCCAAAGTGCTAAATAGATCACAATTTTGAAGTTTTGATAAATCTCTTTTATTCTCTTAGACTTGGGAATTGGTAAGCAACTCAACCAGTCTCTTCCAGTCTCCTCTCCTAGTGTTTAATCTCTTAGTTATGTTGGTTTGGGTTGAATTGGTTGAACCCATCCCCAGCTTCAATTCTCTTCTCTTAGTCTTCCTAGCCTCAGCATTCACTTAGTTAACTAAGGTTGAGTTGGACTGAGAATTAACCCACACCAAAGCAACTTCTATCCTCCCACTCTCAAAATTCTCGCAGAAAATTAAGTTGGATTGTTAATTAACCCACTACAAGCCAACTTTCAGCATCTTCTCTCCTCTTTGTCTAAAGATTCTGTTTGACGCTGCCCTCTGAGTATGTGAATATTAAGGTAACCTTTAGTCCTCCTTGATTCCTCTTTTCTCTTCTTCTAACATTTTCCTCTGATTTCACATTCGTCAAATATTAGACGAAATGTCATTGTTGCGGTATCAATATGCGTTCTATTATTTTTTTTTTCTATTATTGTAATAAGATGCAATAATATGAGGACTCCTTCTGAGTACTTTTTACAGAATTGTTGAACAAGATATTGATACTATTGGGATCAGCCAAATGCGATGGAATAGAAGCAGCGAATGATTTCAGTGTATTAATTTTTGTTCACAATTTTATAATACTAAAAATGTTGCGGTGTTCTGGATTGTTGATACTTATTGGTCATTAATTTGATATGATATTCCATGCGATCCATGGTACTAGACCTTACTTAAGGGTTTGAATCTTGAGAATTGAATAAAGATAACAAAACATCATTGAAATAGATCCTTTTTGAAGACATTCATACCAATACTAGTTACTTACTCTCAATACATTAAATATAATAATTATATGAATGAGTGACTCAGAATTATCCGTAATTCTTGTAGTTGTTTAACCACCTTCTTCAAGTTAAAAGCCATTAATGTGACTAGAAGATGACTTTATCTACTGTATAATAAATCTGAGCTAAAGGTACATAAAAAATTGTAAAAGAAGTTTAGTCATATACTACAGATAATACCTGATCAGTATTAATAACTTGACACTTGTAACAGTTCCGAATATAAAGGCCAACACAAGGTTCTAACGAATTGCAAATATTCAACTTGAATAGCAGAATTCTCGATGTCGGGGTTAAGCTATGTTTTAGATAATGCAAATGTATCATAGACAGAATGGTCCACCATGATATCACACTCATTCTCCCAAACCATATGTCATTAAGTTGATTGTTTAGCCAATCACTAATCATATTTGTTGAATGGGCAGAGCAGCCATAACGTTGAAAGACATTAAAGAACATCTAAAGGAAGTTCGTCAACAAAACTTATCAAAATTCGTAAATAAGTTTATTGGATTAATCTTCCTTTCAGAAAGATGGTCCGCTTGGAAAATTTGTATTGTGCTCCACTACCGACAATTTTTGGAAGAAGCAACAAAAATATATTCATGAGAAAAAATTATTATTATTTTCGCCTCGATTCGATTAATTAAGTTAATATGATAGATATCCAAAATTTTCCAAAAGCTTAAAATAATAATTGTTATTAAAATAGAGTCTACCAAAACCTGTATTCTTATAAAAGATTTTTTAATACAATAAAAAAATGCTTATGGATTAGATCCATAATCTTAAGTGATATTAAAAAGGACTCGCCCTTTATTTGTTACCATCTGCTTCTACTAAAAGGGTACTCCACCAATTTTAGGTCAGCGGGTCGATAGGTCGCGTCACGAGGTAAAATTCATGACATGAAACCCTATTTTATTGTAAAACTTTTAGAACCTAAATTTATTTCAACCTAAGAATGTAGCCAAGAATGTTTACGAATTTTGAGTGCACAGAAATAGTAAGTCATTAGCATAAAAACAATGTTGTTTCAGATTACTTATTAGTATGGAAAGTTTGTAACGTAATAAAAGCATTAATACAGGTAAACAGTGTAATAAAAAACAAAATACTAATTAAAAAAAATTCCATGAACAATTTGTTTACACGGTTAATGCTGCAACGTAAAAAAAACGTTTTTAACTCAAGGACAGCATCCCGTTGATTTAAAACAAAATATTTACAAAAACCGATAACACATTATCAACGGGAGATATTTTTGTTCAACCGTTGAGCAATAATTTATTTGAATTGTTGATTATTTTGGACTGTTATCCTATCTCGTTTATTAACCAACCATACGTTACTTTTAATATTTTTTTAATAACATTGATAAGAATAACAAAAAAATAATAATAATACATGTATTATTATTTTTCAAAAAAAATATATATTAAATATTAACAATAAACAATTTTAATTTTTATTCTAATTACATTTTGTCATCACATGACATCGTTTTTTGGAACAAATTTTGACTTGCTTGAGGATGGCATTAATAATGTATCATTTTCAAAACGCCTAAATTTTGGTTATAAAAATAAGAAATCTGATGATCTTTTTAAATCTGAATGAATGTAATCTCTCTCATGAAGAGAAAATTGATACTGTGAATTGAATTTTAAACAGGATGTTTTATGTATTTGTAACAGGAGTTTAATAATCGATAAACCTTTTAAAATTAATACAAAAACTTCATCCAAACATAAGTCGACAAACGCTTTATTTTTAAGATACAGGGTGTCCAAGTAAACTTTTAAATTGATTCTTTGTCGTTATTATACGTGTATTCAATAAAACTTTATTCAAATTTGGTACACGGAGATATTTTGGCATAAAAAATACTTTTATTACAAGCCCATAAACAAAATCAATACCCGTTAACTCTTGGTTAAGAAAAATAAAAGGAATGTGATCTTAATTACTTTGTTTTGATGGTACACATTATTTATTATATACCTATTTTTAAATATACTCTAAAAAACTTGGTCTATATCGAATAATAAGCGGATTATCTTATTTTGATAAGAGTACCCCTTTGTTTAAAAAGTACAGAGAATAAGAATTTCTATTCAAAAAGCCAAAAGTATACGTATATAAATAAAGAAATGTTATGGTTATTTTAATCAGTTAAGAACACGTTATAGGGCGCTCTCTACTGAGAATAATAATCATCTTGAATATACCAAAAACCTCCGTATACCAAATTTGGACAGAAACGATTGAAGTGTAATGTTAAACAAAAATTAACAATTTTTAATTTGAACATCCTGTATCTCCAAAACAAAAAGCGATTGTATTTATTTCGAAAGATTTATCAATTATCCTATTACATCACCATGTAATTAAAAATTTCAAAGAGTTAAAAGAAATGGATTTTTAGAATCAGTTGAGTAAAATTCTTTTTCACGAATCATAATCATTTTTTCTGTAATATTTGAGATAAAAATTATGCCATTACAACATCATTTATCAACCCGATTATTTACAAATTCTAGCCATATGTATATAGGATAAATAATGAACGTAAATACAACAAATGTAAATAACGGATAAATTCCCATCACTACTATCTATCCATTTCAACTAAATCAATTTTACAATTTTAAATAAGTAAATAGAGGCTCCTATTTTTTGTTTGTTTGTAATAAAATGGCAATAACATAAATTATGACTAATTATGACTTTATGACATTAGTTAAATAGAATGATTTTCAAAACGAAAGTTTTCATTTTCGCGTACTTTCAACATTTCCAATTTGACTCTACTAACGTTATACTAATTTCTAGTTTCCCTCTCGTCCCACTCTCTTAATTAGCATTATAAAGTGAAATTATATATACAATTATACCCACCATTATATCTAATCGTTGACGCATTTCCTTTATTAGCTTTGATGCACTAATTATGTGATCATTATTTTTTGTACTAAATATAGCTGATTTGATTTGGTAAAAATAATTTGATATTATGTCATAGATTTAAAAAGATTTTTTTTTATCTTTATTTCGGAGTTGTTTGAATAATAAAAGTAAACATTTAGGGAAATTCCTTTATCGATTAGTAAGCTTCTCAACAAAGTTACAATTTTCAACCGTAGCTCTATTAACACTCTAGTCGATGAACTAAGTTTATAAGACTTGCCAAACAAATTTTTTATTGTACATTTATAAATATTTTTAATTAATTTACCTTCTTATATTAACTATAGTAAACACGTTTTTCACTTAATTTGATTGCTTTTAACTCGTGTATTCGCTTTTTTTTTCACCTAATTTTTTATTATAAATGATAAAAACAAATCATTAAATGATAGTGCATATATAGTACATATAGAGAACAAGAAATCAATCTCACATTTTTATGGAAATGCCATTTCATCGTTGGACGCTCTTTTTTGAAGATATTTAAGATATAACTACAGTAAACACTAATTTGTATATTCAAACTCAACAAAATTGAAGAGCTTTTGAGATTATTATATTTAGCCGATTCTCAGCATGGAGGCCATAAAGAATTACACTTAATTCTTTATTCTTAATATTGCTGGGAAACAAGTTTAGGATTGTAAGCACTCCCTGCTAGCATATCTCACGACGATCTATTTTTCTGATGAAGTGTATACATTTTGACAATGGCGATACAAGAGAGGACTAAAGGAAACTGGAGAAACTTGTAAGTATATGATAAAAAAGTTTATAGTGTTTAACTCGAAAACGCGTTAATCAATTTAAACCACTTAAAAAACAACGAAGAGTTGTTTTGATTATCAGTAAATTAAAGATTTTGCATTGAAAGTTATGCATATAAGGATACAGGAACAACTCCATTATTTGGAAATTGAAGATATTTTAAGCAAAATTAAAGAAGAAGTATACTGTAAAACATTAAAAACTAAAGAAATTAAACGCAATGAACTACTCAATTTAGTCAGAGAAAAGCAAATAACGACAATCGTACAAAATGTAATAGACAGAAGGTTAGAAATAACAATGCTAATTTAATAAACAGGATGTACATAACAGAATCACAATATAAATTGAAATATACAGTGCCTTCCAAAATTGAGGTAACATGCTTAAATGCATGTTTTTTTTCAGACATACTTAAAAAGAAACCTTTATTGTTTTATTACATAGATGGAATCTACGTTAAATGCTGAGCATTTATCATGTAGCACATATTATGTTTGCACACATCTGTGTACATAAAGTATGGAATGAATTCGATATAAATTCGAGGGACATTGTAGGAAAAATAATGCTTGGACAAATATGTTGTATTTTAACAATAACAGTAGCATTTCTGAACACTTCTACAGTTTAAAGAGTCTTATTATATTGCATAAACCAGAGAAATGCATAAAACCTATAATTAATAACAAACACGCACCTTCACAAAGAATGGCAAAAAAAACTTCAACAGTTTTTATACCACACTTTTAAAGACCAGTTTACATATCGTATTAATAATTCAATAGATAAGTAAAATTAAAAACATAAAAATTGAAATACATACAAAACTCGTAGCGTTTGATACCAAAAATCTTTACACAAACGTCTCAGTTCACAAAATCATCGCCATTTTAAAAATATTCCTACATAATAATAAATTTACAATCAATTGGTATACTTAACTTCTTTAATATTCTAAACCAGGTTTGCGATCAAAACTTTTTTATATTTAGCAACAAATTTTAGATTATAATTGGTGGACTCCCAATGGGTTTACCAAAATCAGAAATAATGGCTGACATCTTTATTGAATGGTTTGAACGAATTTTTTTTTCAGATAAATATAGACTTTTCACTAAAGAGACGGTAATGTCGCAAAATTTAATGCCTTAAATAACATTTTTAATAATATTAACAATTATTGCAATTTAAACTTATTATTGAACTAGAGAAAGATAATAAAATCAACTTCCTAGATATAACGATACATAAGGACTCCATAAATAATACGCTCAACTTTGACATTTATAGAAAAAATATAACCGGCTATCATCCCAAAAATATGCATTTATTGTCGACAACAAAAAGACTACAAATATATTCAATTCTGGAGTACATAGAGTTTTACATAAAGAGCAATGAACATGATAATTTATTAAATGATATAACTGAAAACTTAAATTGAAACAGTTTCAATTTAGGCAGTATCAAGTCTTCTAAAAGCAGTATCAAGACTTATCTCGTTGTGGAAGCATTATCAAAAAAAATAGCACACCTATAGCTTCAACCTCAACTGCAACTTCGTTCTCAACTTCAACCTCAATATCAACCTCAACATCAACCTCAACTACAACCTAAACTTCAACTTCAACCCCAACTTCAACCTCAACTTTAACCTCAGCTTCAACTACAATCTCAACTTTAACTTCAACCTCAACATCAGCTTCAAAAAAAATCGAACCTCACGTTTGGTGGCATTGACGTGAACGTCCGCACGTGAGTGCCATCAAAATTGATGCCCGCTCACGGTGGGTCACGGATGACCCATGGTAACCCGGCGGGACGTAATTTCCACATCTCTAGTAGAAATTCGGCATCGTTTTGAAATGGTGCGTGGGGTTGAAATAAGCAAATGAACCATTCGTCGAAGACTTGCTAAAAGTAATTTGACTGCAAGACCAAAAGATCGTGGCTGCTCCAGAGATATCGATCAGCACGCCTTCAATTTGGACGCGTTCAATCCATTCCCATATGAATTGGGGATTTGAACAATAGGGTAAGGTGCTCTTCAATGACCACTTGATGGTCGAGAACGAGTATGGAGACGACGTAGCCAACGGTTTGCGACCTGCACAATTTTGAAAAGAATACCTTTCATGGAAGTTTAGTTATAGTATGGGCGGGTATTTTGACGGAAACACATAGTTCATTATTGTTGAAAATGGCATGCTAAATGCCGACTGTTATATCAAAGATATTCTACAAAAACTTGGATTGATGCTAATGTATGACAATGCGCAACTGCGTACATAGGTTATAGGGTTAGCGAATTTCTTGATGAAGTGGGTATTGAACGGATGGAGTGGCCAGCGTGCAGCCCGAAACCTATCTTTTCTTTGGAACCAACTTTAAATATGCAACGTCTTCATATTCGCTCCCGACCATAGGTGATAGTAAACAAAATCACTATTTATTTGTAAAAAAGGTCTTTCCTCCATTGCTCGATCTCCCAATTCACATGTAGGCGCTAAGACTGTAGATTGGTTATCTTGAAAGCAGCCTCGGTTCTTTGGCAGCCTTCTTGCAGCTACACTACATCTAGCAAGTTTACAGCAAATAGTTTGCCCACGGTCACCATCAACATGCACTATTTGAAAACGACGCCAAGCTTCTACAGCTGTCGTTCTACGATTGCTTAAAACAATAAAACGATCATTTAGTTTCTATTGTCAATCGTTTTGTTTTCGCTGGATTACATCTTCGTTAGCAACAGATATAATATAGTGAAAAAAAAATCTCAGAAAAAATTGAGTTACGGTTTGATTCCAGGAAATATCCTCTGCTGTAGTAGTTGCACCCACAACAAATTTGTGGGTGTTACAAATTTCGAGAAAAAAAGGATTTCTCATGCTTGGATCCCGTATATACATAAACTAAAATCTGTTAGTTAATAAAAGTTTCTATCGCACGATTATTACCGAAGAATTAACTTTTCGATTAAAAAAAGAATCACCAATATCTAGTGCGCGATTCGCGAGAGTCAGCTTTGAAGTTGTGACTAATTTATAGTCGCCGGTTTTTTTGCCTGTCAGTTTTTTAAAAAAATGTGTTAATTATATAATTCTCTTTATTGGCTTGTATTTTGACCAAAAAAAAAATGGACACTAATAAAATTATTGTCATTTTCATTATAGTATATGTAGGAAAAATTGTTCCCCGAGTCACCGAAATTCCCTGTAATTATACAAAATTGTATAATTATAGGGTATACAACATTGTATAATTACAGGGTATTGCAACATTCTTAGATTTTTAGAAATTCTGCATCATTATCGTATAAAAATATGACTCTCTTATGATCTATTCTTCTGTAATAATCCTGCCATAGAAAATGTCATTGAGATATAATAATAAGAGGTGTAAGAACGAAAAAGCTATTTTTCTCGAAATTTGTTAACTGGAATCAATCGGTAGCCCAATCTTTTCTGAACATTTTGTTTTTTATTCACTTTATTACTATTATCTCTGTTACTAACGAAGATACAGTATTTTTTTATTTGGCATTATAAGGATCCTGAAGATGACTTGATCTCGTTGAAACTTGTGAAATAAATATATAATAAAAATTGACGTATTAGTCAATTTTTTAAAATTTATCTGCTGCCTAATCAACTTGATTAATATTTTAGATGAGATAAAATTATAGTTTTACATGATGCATAAAACTTTGTTCCTGAAATTATTCCCCGAGTCACTGAAATACCCTGTAATTATACAACATTGTATAAATACAGAGTATTGCAACATTCTGAGATTTTTAGAAATTCTACACCATTATCGTTAAAAAATATGACTCTCTTATGATCTATTCTTCTGTAATAATCCCACCAATGAAAATGTCATTGAGATATTAATAATAAGAGGTGTAAGAATGAAAAACCTTTTTTTCTCGAAATTTGTTAACTGGAATTAATCGGTAGCCCAATCTTTTCTGAACATTCTGCTTTTTTATTCACTCTATTATCTCTGTTACTAACGAAGATGCAGTATTTTTTATTATTATACGGATCCTGAAGATGATTTAATCTCGTCGAAACTCGTAAAATAAAAATAAGATAAAAATTGACATATTAGTCAATTTTTTTAAAATCTGCTGCCTAATCAACTTGATTAATATTTTAGATGAGATAAGATTATAGTTTTACATGTTAGATAAAACTTTCAATTTTTATTTAAAAAGAAAGAAGCGTTAAAAATAAAAACCGATTTTTATGTTTGAGGATGATGTAACACAGTAAACATATTGGCTATCAACTTCGGTAGGAACAGCGTCTAACAACACAACAGTCCCCACAGGCAGCAGACCGATCAAGGTCAATGCTTGATGACTACTATTCACTCCACTTGACGACCAATTACCAGGTAAACCGCCTCACCTTACAAGGAAAACGCACGCCTGTATAGAAAAACAACAACAATTCCCCCTCAAACCGTCTACACTCCACATTCTTGTATTATTACTCGTCTAAAAAATTTTTTTTCTAAGTACTTTTCCACTTTTTAGATGTATTGATAGTCTAACTAAATATGCATGGTGTACCATCATTTCCTAAGATTAAATCCGAACTAACTCTGTTTTTGTAGACTTTCTAGAGTTTAGAGAGAATCTAGAGAAAGAGAGAGAGTTTTCATTTCTCGATCGAGTTGTTTTGTTTGCCGAGAGGCGAACACGCCTCGAAAATGATCCAATAGCCGTCGACGTCGGTTTCGAGAGCTTGGAGCTCGCGTGACGTCAGAACGCGCGTTTAGACATCGACCTTTGAACGGAAATGTTGTGTAAGAGAGCTCCCATTCGTAATTTTTGCTGCGCAGTTATCACGATTCGAGTTTATTTTTCAAACAAAGCCGTCGACTCCAAATCAATTCGACGTTTGTTATTATTATTTCGATGAAATTGAAAGGTCTCCTTACTACACCAGATGCGTAGTGTAGTTTCAGGTAAAACACACACATTTCAAATGAATCATGAAAGGATTTCAAGATTATATGATTATTTGAACATTGGTATCCTTGATTTTAATCCGAAGGATAATAAATTTGTGGGACAACGAACTTTCAGTTAAGATTTCCAAACAAAGATTAATTATTTTTTTAGCATTATAAATTAAGTCACGTTTAAGTTTAGATTAGTTAGGTTTAATCCCTAATTATCATATTAGATGCAGTTGCCAAAGCATTTTTAACACGTTTCCATAGAAAATTCTTGGCAGATTTTTAACTCCATCGCATGATGCTCACAATTTAAGCGCTTATAAACTACTCGAATATTCTATGTATGATGTTCTATTATAATATATAATAATCATAACCTTTAGTTTACCTTTTATTGCGTGCGTACTAATCATTTTATTATTGTATATGTAAAACCGTGAATGAAACGCGGAATTATTACAAAATGCAGTACGTGCACAAACATTTTAAATCATAATCAGTGTAAATATGTTTACGCTGTAGGAACTGGCACTAAAGGAAATCTTCTAGAATAATTATTGCATTGCCAAAATAAAATATCTTTAACGTTAAACTTAAAAAAATCCCAAATATTTGTTATCTGTTACATCAATTAACTTTTTTGTGTGTTAAGTAAGATTTTATGGAGTGGAATTATACATTAATTTTTCCACAAGGTTAAAATGAGTGCAAAGTCGAGACATGTCTGGACGATATCCAAATCACACATTTAACAGCATATGCGCGGGTTATGAATAAAACAGGTGTGTAATAATTATCGTTTAATAGTACGGTGTTAATAAATTACAAAAATTTAATGAATTACATTAAATTTTTTTAATTTGTGATTGTGTCGAAACCATTTCCTTTATCGATAAAATTAAAAAGAAGATTATACTTACGTAAAAAAACATATTTTTAGATGTGTTTGTATTATTCATACCAACCAAACAAAAATACAATACAGCAATCAAATCGGAATAAGCAATTACAATCAAAAAAACAAGAAAATAAAAAATTCATTGTTTTCTTTTTATATGAAGTGTATCATATCGTGGTTGAATGCCAATAATGACGTCTTCTTACGTATGTATGTATGGAGGTTGTTGCCTATCAAAATTATTCAATGAATCTACCGAGTACACATAAAAAAGTAATCAAGTATGAAGGGAAAACAGATTCACGTCAATTAATATTTGTAGTATAAATGAGCTTCAAGGCAACTGATAAATGCATTATAGCTCATGGTCATCTTGAAAGCGTTATCTGTGATTGTAGTGTGAGATATATCGAGAAGAAAATTTTAGAAATGAAGCCAAAACGGCAATGTTTTCTAAACGTGATAAATTTCAATTTCAAAAATATTTTGGACAACTTATCCGGTTTATGGCAGTAATGATAAGCCAACCTAACCCCGTTGTGGACTACAAACATAGGTGCCGGATACGAGGGTGTACTTGGTGCGCAAGCACCCCTACAAAAAAAAATTAATGGATGAGAGCACCCACACATACAAATACTTCCAGAAGACTAGACACTGATTCTAAATGAATTGATATTGCTTTTAAAGGACTTGAAATGCTTCTAGAAGCTTCCACGAGAATTTAAAAGCTTCTAGACGACTTGACACACTTTCCATAAGACTTCATATTGCTTTCGGAAAATATGAAATACTTCTAGAAAGGTTCAACTACCTCTAGAAGACCCGATGATCCCTCTGGAAGACTTGATAGTGCTTCTAGAAAACTTGAGTTTGCTTCCAGAAGACTTGAAATGCTTGATATTGTTTCAAAATTGTCTTTAATATTGTGTGATATTTAAATCGCTAAAACAGTGAATTCAGAATATATATTTTAGCAAGTTCGCAAAGTGTACAATCTTTTATTACCTTTGAAACGTTAGCTAATACTCTAGAGCAGTGCACGAGTTCGTACTGCATCGTGCGATTATGAGTACGAATACATGTCAAACGAGTAACACGATTACCTCGTTTGTATTTGCACTCATGCATTTCTGTAATCATACCGTTTCGCATCGGTATCGGTGAGTTAAACAGTAATTGGCGTCGTTTAAAATCGATATCGTGGAGTCCAATAGTTTTTGACATCATTTTGCATCGGTATTTAGGCAATTTTTTTCATGCTGAAGAAATTATATAAGATATTTATAGGATTTGTTTATGGACCTACATTATTTTTTTATTATATTAAAGCACAGTACTCTCGTGCAGTGCTCTAATATGTAGGTGGCATTAGTGCAACTTAATTCAAATTAATGGATGAAAATGTAGTAATTTCTATGCACGCCATAAAAGAGTTGATGCCTTTCGTAACAACCTATCTCTGCAAGAAATCCTTGTTGACATACGTAGCTATAAAAACGAAGTACAGGATTCGACTTGATGCTGAAAATGATATGCGTCTCCAATTTACATCGATCCATCCAGATATTGATGAATGTTCTTGAGTTACAACCTATGATTATAACCAACATTGTCGACTTTAATTTTTTTATATTCCTGCACATACCTAAGGAACTGTCATCCTTAGACTTTATCTGGTAATGGAATATGTATTTTAGAATAATTATGAACAATTGTTGTCAATGACATTTATTTCTATTTTGGTTCTCGAATTATAACCTATGTTATAAGGGCTAGGGTGTGTTCATTAATGGAATCACATCGTCTTCAGTGTTGAATCAAGGTAGATCTATGGGTGAATGATGGTCATAGAAGGATGCAGCCATAAGGTGGGTGTAGCATGCTGTGCACACGACATGGATAGTGATGTTGTTGCTAACAAAATTTAGTTATTAATAATTGTGTCATTCACAGCAATTGTGTTATATAAATAACTTGTTTTAAATTATTCTTTATTGAGGACAAAACCCACAGTGGGTTTACGTTGAATTTACAGTTCATTCAAATACGACCATAGCCATAACTCCTGGGGTTATGATTTTGGTGAAGTTGCAGAATGCCACATTCCAACAGGATAATGTAAGATCTCATAGTGTTTTTATAACGAAATTACAAAAACACGTAATATGTAGTTATAAAGCAACACATCCATCCCTAAAATCAAATCTAGGTATGTTATCGAATGAAGGGTTCCATACAAAAATTACCTCAAAAAAAAAGGTTCCCCGCGATAACGAAAGATCAAATATACTGCTGTATTTAGACAGTTGCAATGGTAAATCTAATCCAAAGAAATACTTTAATAAAGTTGAACAACCAAAAGTGAATAAAATACAGATTAATTCATGGTGCATTTCAATTCTTCAAATCAAATCCAGATTTGAATGCATTCCCGTAAAGACTTCAGAAAGAAGTTTATCGACAAAATCTCACCTACGAAAATTCTCAGAGAAATGTTACAGCTTTTGGAAAATTGTTTGCAAAGATGCGATTAATTGGTCTCAAGCTACGTTCTTTGTCTAAAACCAATTAAATGTGAATTGCTACAAGAAGATTTACCTGAAGTATTAGAGCAAGAGAAGATAGGCTTGAACATAAAATGTAAACACCTTGTGTTAAATCAGCTTAGATTAGGACTCAGAAAAGAGTTGATAAAAGCTCTAGGACCCTTATAAATGAGAACTCCAAATTTAACACTAGAACTAGACAAAGAACACGCCAAACAACAAGAATTAAACTTGAAATGCTTCCAGAAAGCTTAAAATGCTACCACAAGAACTGAAATGTTTTTAGACGACTTGATACTGCTTCCAGAAAACTTTACGTTGCTTCCAGAAAACATGAAATACTTCCATAAGCGTTGAACTTAATGTAGCAGACTTGATATTGCTTCTAGAAGATTTAAACTGTTTCCAGAAAACTTATAATTTAACAAGAATATGCTCAAGAAAGTCAAGATAAAAAAATCTACAAAAAGTAAAGTACCATGGTTGAAAAAATAATTATTTATTAATTACATAACTAGGTCAGAAGCTAGAATACGATGATCCTTGAGCTAACTTAAAAAAATTTAATGACATGGAAGAAGAAAGATGTGAATTCAGTGTTCTTATAATTGGTAATATCCGTATTTAATGAGAAATTACAATTATTTTAATCAATTCTATACTTGTCGTTCAAACTTCCAATGACACTGAAGAGATAAAATACGATTTTTCTCTCTTGCATTTGAATATGATAAATATGACGTTCGTAATGACGCAGATGCAAAATCAGCAATAGCAGTTCTATAAATAAACTCATAATAAACATATTCACTCGTAATAAGTTATATTGTGTCGAAATTTGAACAACTAGGTCTGGTTGAGTGAAAAGTCAATTTCCATCAATGGACATAATGATGACGCAATACAAAATCAAAATACATATTATGTTGAGTAGCATTCTGCATAATAAATTTAATAATCACATCAAATACATGTCTTAGATTTGACATGTCTTCGATTTACATATCTAAGACTGCAGTTGACAACCAACAATAGATGGCGTGAAATGGTTGATGAGCTTCGAAGAATGAAGTAAACTTACGAAGTAACTTGAAATATATATTTTAACTTTAAGACTAATTTTAAATTAAAGAATAACGCTTAATACCGGTTTAATAAAAAAAATTAAAAATGGACATTTTTTAAATGTTCTATTTTGGTCTAAAAGGTCTATTACTCAAAAAGATGTAGTTATAGGTAGGATAGAAATGATCAAAACCATATATACAATATATCTATCTAATACCAACTCAACTTAATCCACTATTTATTTGTTATATACTGGTGTATAAAAACCAACCTCGAATCGTTGACATAGCAGAGACAACGTTATTTATAAGAATATTTATTTGCAATTTTATAAGAAAAGATAGATATCTTACTTGATATTCCAAAAGTTAGTTTGAAAAAACGGAAGATGGGATTTAAGTTAAAAGGTTTGTTAAAAAGACAAAATGACTGATTGAGAAGATCGATAAATAAATTGACTGAAGTTGACGAAACCTTAATTTATAGAATGAAAGTTATAATATATTTTTTAATATTAGTTTCTTTTTTAAATATTAGTTTCAGAAAACCACTTTTCGATTTTGTTGTTGAACTTGAAATTCGTAATTTCATGCAATTTTCTAATGATTTCATGTGATGAATCACACTCGAGATGATGAGTTTAAAGCAAACAAACATAAACATGTTGACAACAAAAAAACAGTAATTCACCAACAACGAGGTAATATTAAACATTTATTGCATTGTTTTTAATGCTATTTTCTGGTACCCAAGTATTCTTTTCCGTCGATTATGAAATAACCTTGCTTACATTTATACAAAATTGTCGTTCAAAACAGTCTAATTATCTCAATAAAGACATTTAAAATAACATATGGTTCATCATAACATCCGTAAGATCTATGTTTTGTTTCACGACATGCTAATTTACATTGCAGTATAATAATGCTGATAACATATTTTAAATCACATTATTTTGTAAAAAATATTCACAAAATAATTAATAACTTTTTATTCTCAAAATTTGGAACAAACTATGCAGTTATAGAATTTAAACCCTAATCAGTATACATTAAAAAATATCAAGGGCCCTTTTTAAATAATTAAGTTGAATACGGTTTAGGAATAATGAAACATCTATTATAGCTGAAACCAATAGTTCAGGTCCAACTCTTTGTGTAGTTGTCGATTGCAATCGCTCAGGTCAAGTGATTATAGACGAGAGTTTTTGAAAATACGTACGAGTGCTTGGTGTTAAAAAACAATGAATTCAAAAAAAAAGTCCACACCTCAGAGGGGACTCTGGGACACGTTTAAAAACAAAATGGATTGCATTGTGAAAAATTGAAAATACGTATGTCTGAATTCCAGACCACCCACGTATTCGGCGTTTATGCGTATAGGTGCGCCTATGCAAGTAGTGCACTGAAATCTGCTGAATTGTGATGACATGTGCGATTACGTTTCACGAGTATACAACATGTTGACCGGCTTGTTGGAACAAAGCAAATTTTAATCGATACAGCTTTGATGGTAATATACAGACTGTCAGATAGAAATCGCTCCAATCCGTAACTATTCTATTATGTATATTTTGATTTTCTTGAACGAAGTATTAAACGAAATGGTACAATGATACAGGGTTACAATATCTAGTCAATTTTTCTTTTTCTAATTTCTCGGTATAGTACTTGGTTTCACGTCGTTTGATCGATATTTTTTTCTGAATTCAACGATGTGCAATAGATCAACATTTAATGTGAACTTCTTGAAACAAAAAAAAAAATAAAACATGTTTACTATTTCCTTCATAATGGACTCTTTTTTACTGAGTAGCCCACTAATATGAAACAGTGACTAAACTTTTCTAGTTATTCAGCGTTATTACTAAAGTTGTTTTTATTCGAGAGTTCATTACAGTTCACAATTTTTCACTAACAATGTATCTAGAGGGTAAAAAAACGTGCAAAACATAGTCATTAGTATTAATGACAATTATGTGTTTTGTTTTCAAAACAGACACATTTTTTTTCGTTTTTTACCACATTCGTGCATTTTTGTTTGAGCATAGCAAAATATTCTTTTTCAATAAAACAATTTTAAAAGAATATTTGAAATAATTTAATCTTTTGTGACAATAAAATAGTTTATAAATGTAAACGTTATCCTATTCAATGACGTAAACGTATATATCGAATAATTTCAAAAACAAAACCGATTACGCAATATTATATATGACGCTGGATGCTGCAATTTAAGGTCTGAAACGTAGATTTAATTATACCATATAAACACAACTACAGACATTTAGAGACATTTCTAGATCTTAGTAAACCTAGGTCTTAAAAGGAGTAGTTTCGAAGATATAAACAATTGCAGTATTATTAGTAAATTAAGCGACTTGGCTCTCTAATGTTCATTTAATTGGGAAAAATACAAAAACTGAACACAAAATGCTTAAAGCAAATGCACAACATGACTTCCCTCCATTTGAAGACATACTTGGCATTTTTGTACAAAAGAATCGCGCACTCTTAGGCCGGTTCCTACCAAATCGTTGACATCTATTAGATAAGCTGACCATAAGATACCGCTAAACTAATAGTTTACGGACTCGGCCGTACTACCACTTCAAGTTATCTCATAGGTAGGATATCCTTAAGATATCTAAAGATTCTAGTGATTTTATTTGGGGTGATTTTTTAAGTTGGTGACCATACAGTCAAAAGGGCTAATATTCTAACCTCGATCATCGTAAATCGAGCGTTTATAATTTCTGTCGTTCGATAAGAAAAAAGAACTGCGAATTATTCCAAACAGGAAATGGAAATATTGATCGATTTAATAATAAAAATAAAAAAAAAATGTTATAGAAAAGACGCGTCATGGATGGCGGTTTAATAGCTCTATTTCATGGAGAAGAAAATGAAAAGTCTCATTGGAAATACGAAATCTTTTCATCAATTCCCCATCTGAATGTTTATTTAGATGATTTAATCGTCTTCGTATTATTGTTTCACTTCGTGTAGGAAATAATTAGGGGTGCGCGATACAGCATGAAGCACATCGATTTTCTATACACACATTGTATCGATATTGTATCGATACTCATATCGATACAATATTATCGATATTTAGATCGACAGTTAATAAAAAGAAACTATGAAGAACATAAAAGTTAAAAAAATTATTTATACTTTAGTTGAATTTAAGTCTAAATTGCATACATAATTGTTTTTGTATCGATATATCGATGTTTTTTTCATATCGATATCGATATCTTTGTATCAATGTACTAATGTGGCGATATACAAATATTATAGTGATGTGCGTATCGGCCATTCGACATGCACTGCTGTCTCGATACACATCGATATATTATCTTGTGCCACCCCTAAAACTTTTTGGAAAACCATGCGATCTCTTGGAGTGATCGAACCTCCTGCAGATAAGACTACTTTTGATTGTGAAACGTTGGCTAAAAGTTTTGCTGAGCCTCCCTTGGTTATTGATAATACAGCTAGCACTATTGCTGATATTCCTGCATCATCCAACTCCTGTTCATTTTCTTTTAACTTAATCACAGCTTCTGAAGTATGTGACGTCTTGTTATACAGTAAATCTACTAGTGTGGGAGCGGATGGAATTGACCTTAAAATGCTATTACCAATATTAGATGTTATTATTACACCATTAACCCATATTTTCAATTTTTCTTTTGAACGGTCTATATTTCCCTCAAACTGGAGGATTGCTAATATGATTCCTATCCCTAAAACTAGATATCCTTCTCATATTAGTGACTATCGGCCCATTTCCATTTTATCTACATTGTCAAAGGCAATTGAACGTTTAGCTTATTTACAAATTACCAGATATCTAGAGGAATTTAAATTAATCAATAAGATGCAATCTGGATTCCGTAAAGGACATAGCACAACTACAGCTCTTATTAAAATTACCGATGACATTAGATCTGCTTGCGACGAACGTTGTGTTTCTTTACTGGTTCTTCTGGATTTTAGTAAGGCCTTTGACTCTGTTGACCATACTATTTTATCATCCTTACTTACTTCTATTGGATGTTTCTCTTCTTGTTTATCCTGGTTCCAATCATATCTTTCCTTTCGATCTTTATATGTGCGTGTTGGTTCTGAGCTCTCTTCCAGTTATGGAATTAAATGTGGGGTTCCCCAGGGCAGTGTTTTAGGACCCTTACTCTTTTCGATTTATATAAATGGTATTACAGATAATATTTCATGTAATTATCATTTGTATGCTGATGACCTTCAAATTTACACTTAACACCTATTGATAACCTTGAAGATGCTGGTCTTCGTCTTAATAATGACCTTGCCAGTACTCTTGAATGGTCTAATCGTTATGGGCTTAAATTAAATCCGTCGAAAACGCAAGCCATTGCTTTTGGCACTCGTCCTCTACTATCAAAGATGAACTTTCACTCTTCCCCTCAAGTGATGCTTGATGGCAATGTTATTCAGTTTTCGGACACTGTTAAGAATCTTGGTTTGATTATGGATTCGACACTGTCCTGGAAACCTCAGGTACAGAGTGTTTGTAAAAGAGTTTACTACTGCTTCCACACTTTGAGAAAACTTCGGTGTTTCCTCCCGCCTGTTGTTCGTCGCAACCTTTGTTACTCTCTTACTTATCTTGCCTCATATTGATTATGGTGATGTAGTATGTCCTAATCTTTCTTTAACTCTCCAGAATAAATTGGAGAGACTTCAGAATAATTGTATTCGTTACATCTTTGATCTGGGGAGGTTTCAGTACATAACGCCGTATCGTAATTATTTGCAGATGCTTACTCTGCAGAATCGCAGGTCTTTTCGGATACTCTCTACTTTGCACAAGGTTCTGCAGAGCTGCACTCCTGCATATTTATCTGACTCATTTAAGTTTTTGTCGTCGTATGGTTTGTCCACCAGATCCAGTTCTGATACCACCTTAATGTTTCCGGTTCATGCTACTGAGATTTTTCACAGATCTTTTACAGTACAATCGATTGCGTTATGGAATGATCTACCTGTCGCTATTCGCAATGCAACAAGTTTTGTGTCTTTTAAAAATTTATTGAAATGCCATCTTCTTACGCTCCAACTGTTTTCTTGACTTCTTTGTGTTTATTGCCTATCCTGTATGATGATAATTGATGTTTGCTCCATTTCTAATCCTGCAAAGGATATCATATTACCGCAGCTAGCCATAATCTTTGAGTTTAATTTTATACACAGTATTTTATACACAATTGATCCTTTTGTCTTGATGTTTATATGTTGCTAATGTATACTTTTCTTTTTGTAATTTCTTTTTTTTTTTGAGGCAATAAATGTGTTATTATTATTATTATACATCGATACTTTAACCCACCCCTAGAAATAATTCATTTATGACCTCGAAAATATTTTCTTCATCGCCAGCATCCATAAAATTATCCATTTTATGGAAAAACCACGCGTACCATTACACCACCAGGCGATTTGTGAGGTTAGGTTTCTTCTTTTATCTATGAGATACCGACTTAACCCGAACCGAATTCACTGGTTATGGTTAACACAAAAGTTATCTTTCAGGTAACGTTAACTGTGAGATAAATGCGGTGGTAGTAATCGATTTTTACGTTACCTTTTAGATAACGCTAACTACAACTTTAACTATGAGTGGTAGTAACGGGCCTTAGAGATGTTAATAACAGGTACTGAATGCATTACCGATTTTAAGCATGCGCATGCAAAAATGTCTAAATGAGTTAAATCAGGTGATCTAGGTGGAAACTATTCAATCTCCTCATCGTATCCCTTAGCAAATTTCAGTTTTTTCAAAATATCTCAAAAAGGAAACAAGAGAGGATGAATTTGAAACGTGATTCGAAGTGAGCAATGGATTCTACAAAATATTCCCCATTTAACCGTTGCTCTATCTCTTATAATTTCCGAGATCCTAATGGTGAGCATCGAAATCTGGACACTGTATAAGGATTGGAGTTATTTATCAAAACTCTAAGCGATCTGAGTGTTCACTAAAGCTCATTTAATCATATAAAAATCTAAACAATTAATATCATTGTAGAATACTTTGAAACTGAAAGTAGTACCTAGTCTTAAATTTGCACTTTGCACTTGTGACATGAAGTAATATAGATCTCTATTGTAAAATGTTTGTAATTTGAGCCCTGTAAATGTTTAATGAAAATAAATAAATCATTTTTAAGTCCTCTAAGTTTGTGCATTAAAGAAACGGTATATAATCGAAAATCAATTTCAACAGCTGTACACTAAAATTAAATTATTGTTTATTTATGTTGTCTTTTTTGAAATAAATTACATTTCGTCGATTTTTATTAGCTAAAATTGCCATTGGAATAGATGCAATACGAGTTTTTGACGAATAACATTTTAAATGTTAGGAATTATAATGGGGTTATTATTATATAAATACAATTTATAAAAAACAAAATGAAATTTATAAATACAAAACCAGTAGTTTTAATTTACAAATTTCGGCTTTACACGTTTCGACTTAATCATCAGAAGCGTCGTTATTTATTGATAGAGATCGTGGTATAAATTCATTTGTACGTTTGAAATTTCAAAACCATTACAGTAAATTGATTATGAAAATATTAACATTTTTTGAGGTGAATATAAAAGGTATAAATGACACGTTAAAGACTTTACAAAATTTACTATTATTATTCATTTTTTAAAGTTTCTTAGAAAATATTATTTATCTAAATCGACCGAGGCATTTATTCCATTATCTTAATCGCTGGTGACAGAAATTTATGGTTTCTTGTTATTCTGATATTTATAAAACTAACAATAAGAGATAGGTCCTGTCCAAAACATTATTACATCTGCCAAAAGTATAAAACAAATTTAAAATATCGGCAATAAAAACTGTAACATTCCATTTAAAATAACGAAGTTGAGGTTGGTGGACCGGAACTAGTGGTCATCTCGAAAATATTTTAGATCAAAAGATTGGAATGAACAACCTATGTTACCAAAATTTGAAACCTCTATGTAACAGTTTACCATTATTTCGACATTATTTAGACTTTTTTTCCATCATCAGGTTTAAAAATCTATAATTAACAATAAAAAAACACAACGTATTACTAGTGACTAACACTTAATTATTTTTAACAATTAAACATTATTACAACACAAAACCATGTAGAATATATCAATTTTTAAACAATTGAACGTCAAAATATCGGCATAATGCGCCCCTATTCGCTCTACATCAGTTTTAAAATTAACTGTTTTCTTATTATTTTTTGTTATAAATATATTGTTTAAATTTGTTGCTTGTCAGGCTGGTGAACGCATCTTTTGATTCTGGTATTTTTCCAGCTATGCTGAAGTTTGCGTCCGTGGTGCCAGTTCACAAAAAAGGGGATCATCATGATTATGTTAACTATCGCCCAATTAGTATTCTTCCAATTTTTTCCAAGATCTATGAACGTGCTATCTATGATAGAATAATGAGTTTTGTCGAGCACAACAACTTACTACATGTAAATCAATTTGGGTTTAGAAGGGGTAGATGTACGGCGGACGCAAATGTAAGCTTTGTTAACCTATGTTTGGATAGTTTCGAGAGTAATGAGTATTGTGCTGCATTTTTTTGGATCTGACACGAGCTTTTGACACCGTTTCACATCAAATACTACTCGATAAGTTAGTTAATTTTTACAATTTTGATGGACTAAGTATTGATCTAATTAAATCTTATTTGACAGACAGATCTCAACAGGTCAGGGTTGCGGAAGCTGTGTCTGGCAGGTGTAGTGTTAAGATGGGTGTTCCTCAGGGCTCCATTTTGGGGCCATTGTTATTCCTGTTATTTTTCAATGACTTCCCTACCTATTTGGGTGAGGACGTGCATTGTCTATTATATGCCGATGATGCAACCCTTGTCATTAAAGGGGAAAATTATGACGAGGTTTTGGATAGGGCTGAACAGGCGTTAGCTAGAGCAGAGTATTGGTGTGCAGTTAATAAACTTTGTTTAAATAACAGCAAAACAGTTAAAACTCTTTTCACATTAAAAAAGAACGACTATCCCAATCCGCGTTCAACTAAATTTTTAGGTATATATTTGGGGCCGCCTAATTTAAATTTTGCTGAGCATGTTCAGGAATTAGGCAGTAAGATCAGTAGAAACATCTTTATACTAAGAAGGCTAAAAACTGAAATAACTCAGGAGGCGGTTCAGAGCGCGTATTATGCACTGATTCATTCCCTGTTATCATATTCAATACTCACTTGGGGAAGCAGTCCAAGTAGTGCATACATCTTTGCATTGCAAAGGAGAGCGGTGAGAGTAGTGGGGGGTCTTCGGTACACAGAAGACTGCCGTGATGCTTTTAATAGATTAAAGATTTTAACTCTACCCTCACTTTTTATTCTCGAATGCGCTCTGTATGCTTTTGATAACAGGGAACATTTTAAGGTACATGCAGATATTCATGAGCATGATACTAGGAATAAGAATAAAATTTATAACAATTATTGCCGTTTATCCAAAACACAGCTTGGGCCAGAGTACTTATCTCGAGTGGTACTCAACAAGCTGCCGAATGAATTAAAGGAAGTGTCTAATAGAGGGATTTTCAAAGGTAGCTTAAAAACATTTTTATGTCAAAAAACATTTTATTCGGTGTAGGAGTTCCTAAATGCAGGGATAGGATTGTAATCACCACACGCTATTGATTCTTTTTTATGCTAGTGTGTTGAATTGTATTGAAGGTGTACTTATTTGGACGAGTGTATGAGCAGCTGCTTAGTAACACAATAAAGTATTATTATTATTATTATTATTATTAAATTATAATATTGTGTTTTTATTTGTTGTTAACATTTTTGGATTATCAATATCAAACTTATGATTCAATATCACCGCATGTTGACACAAAGCTATCTTATTTTGCGTTTTTATTTGTTTAATATTGTATTTATGTTGTTGTATACGTTTTTTGAGATGCTGTTTTGATTCTCCTATGTATATTTTATCGCAATCAAAAAAGCTATCTACTAGTAGTTTTTTCTTTCTAAAGCAATATTAAGCGTACTAGAAGCATTTCAAGTCTTGTGAAAGAATTCCAAGTTTTCTGGTACTTCAAGTCTTTCAGAAGCAGTATCTAAAAGATCTGTCATCTAAAAGCAATATCTGGGGACGCACGGCTAAACCGAAATTGTCTAGTTCTAGGTCTAATGTTAGTTCTAGTTTTACGTTATGTTAACTAATATAACTAATATGTACTAGGACTACAACCTAACTTCAGAATTAACACTAGATGTAGAACTAGAAACTGTAGGGTTTAATCGTACGTCTCTTAAGACGGCTAAACTCTACTGTTTCTTATTCTAGGTCTAGTATTAGTTCTGAGCTAGATTGGGTTGAGTTCGGTTTCATCTTAACTTTTTTTCTAAACTCAAATGTTTCAAGTTTTAGTGTTTCAAGCTCTAGCTTTAGTGTTATTAATTAAAATTGGTTTGAAAATCTGACATTTTATTTTATCACACATTCGAAAACTTTGTAAAACTATGTTCCACTTTTTAATTATATTTTAACTTTTAATTTAATTGATGCAATTTATATGATTATGAAAACCGACAGACATGTTTCGAGTTAATTTCTTATATTGACATTATCTCTGAAGATAATATTATTGAAGATAATATATTTAAAATAAAGGAACAGTTAAGGTACAAAATAAGGTTTTTTATATTTGATTCAGATCGCAATTAACCTTCGTGGGCGTAATTTCGGTTTTGGCCATGTATCGGCCAAAATACAGCCAAAAGCAAAACGACGCCGAAATTGTTATTTTAGGCCGAAATTAGGCGAAACCGAAGATTCGGTCGGACACTATCTAGAAGTAATATCAAGTTTTCTGGGAGCAGATCTAGTCTTTAAGAAGCGGTATTTTACAAGCATTTCAAGTCTTTTTAGAAGCATTTCCAGTTTTCTGTAAGCATTTCAAGTCATATAGAAACAATATTTAGTTTTCTGGAAGTATTTCAAGTCCTAGAAGCATCATCACGTCATGTAGAAGCAATATCAAGTCTTCCGGAAGCAGATCCAGTCTTTTAGAAACGGTATTCAGTCTTCTATATGCATTTCAAGTCTTGTAGAAGCATCCCAAGTTTTCTGGAAGTATTTCAGGTTTTCTATAAGCATTTCAAATCTTTTGGAAGCAGCATTAAGTCATCTAAAAACAATATCTAGTTTTTTAGAAGAATTTCAAGTCTTTTAGAAGCATTATTAAGTCATCTAGAAGCAATATCAAGTCTTCTGGGCAAAACCGAAATTTTAGTGGTGAAAGAAATGTTTGTGAAATTAAATGTGGTCGGTTGTTAAACCCTCCTCTTAAAGACTCCTAGAAGGAGTTGGAAATGGTGAAGACGAGACCTTGGAAAATGTTATGGAAAATAACATTGGAGATAAAATTTGTATACTGTTAATATCTGAGATCCTCTGCATTTCAAGTCTTTTGGAAGCATTTCAAATCTTTTAGATGCATTATCAAGTCATCTAGAAGCAATATCAAGTGTTCTGGGAGCAGATCTAATCTTTTGAAAGCGGTATTCAGTCTTTTACATGCATTTCAAGTCTTGTGGAAGCATTTCAAGTTTTCTGTAAAGATTTCAAGTCTTTTGGAAGCAGTATTAAATCATCTAGAAATAATATCAAGTTTTATGGAAGCACTTGAAGTCTTTTAGAAGCATTATCAAGTCATCTAGAAGT
The DNA here is from genome assembly GCA_036711965.1 of Onthophagus sagittarius. NCBI lineage: Eukaryota > Metazoa > Arthropoda > Insecta > Coleoptera > Scarabaeidae > Onthophagus > Onthophagus sagittarius. The sequence continues at coordinate 11,956,451 of JASERS010000002.1, read as the reverse complement.
ACTATCAAGTCTTCTGGGAGCAGATCTAGTCTTTTAGAATCGGTATTCAGACTATTAGATGCATGTCAAGTCTTGTGGAAGCATTTCAAGCTTTCTGAAAGCATTTCAAATCTTTTAGAAGCATTATCAAGTCATCTAGAAGCAATATCAAGTGTTCTGGGAGCAGATCTAATCTTTTGAAAGCGGTATTCAGTCTTTTACATACATTTCAGATCTTGTGGAAGCATTTCAAGTTTTCTAGAAGCATTTCAAGTTTTCTGGAAGCACTTGAAGTCTTTTAGAAGCATTATCAACTCATCTAGAAGCAATATCAAGCCTTCTGGGAGTAGATCTAGTCTTTTAGGAGCAATGTTCAGTCTTTGACAAGCATTTCAAGTTTTCTGAAAACATGTCAAGTCTTTTGGTAGTAGTATAAGGTCATCTAGAAACAATATCAAGATTTCTGGAAGCATTTTAAGTCTTTTAGAAGCATTATCATATCATACCATAAGCGGTAGTCTTTTACATGCGTTTCAAGTCTTGTGCAAGCATTTCAAGTCTTTTGGAAGCAGTATTAAGTTGTCTAGAAAAATATCAAATTTTCTGCAATCAGTTTAAATCTGTTAGAAGTCACTTAGAAACATCCAAAAAACATTTGTAGTAAACACTAGAACGAAATTAGGAAGAAACAACTGAATAATACATTAAAATTGAAGAAAAAGAAAAAAAGATTAATTGAAAATAATAACTTCAGTTGAGATAAAACCATCTACTTGATAAGGCAATACTAGCAATTCATGAAAGGTTAGAAGAATTACAGAATTATACAGATACATTTTTTTCCTGCACAATGTTTTCACCTTAACTGATATGCCTGAACTTTATTACTGTAGAGAGATATTCATCCAAACTTGCGAGTTTTCACATATATCCACAGTATTAAGAATTTCGCTTACTATTTTAGTTGCTATTATTACTGGGGAAAGGTCTTTCTCAAAACTCTCTAAATAATCTTTGGACAACGATGTCTTATAAGTACAAAACCTTGCACAATCAATGTTTATTGTACTAATACTTTATGTGACCATACATCCCGTTTTGAACGGGATTGTCCCGTTCTCTTCTCTTCCAAGGGCAGTATCAAATTTTCTGGAAGTAGTATTAAGTCTTCTAAAAGCAATATAAAGACTTCCGGAAGTAGTATCACGTTTTCTAAAAGCATTTCAAGTCTTTTGGAAGCAATAACAAGCCATCTAGAAGCAGTTCAAATCTTCTGGAAGCAATATTCATTATTTATTCATGTCTTCTAGAAGCATTCCAAGTCTTCTAAAATCATTTCAAGTCTTCTGAGAGCATTTCAAGTCTTTTGAAAGTAATAACAAGCCATCTAGTAGTTCAAATCTTCTGAATGCAATATCAAGTTTTCTAGAAGCACTTCAAGTCCTATAAAAGCAGTATCAAGTTTTCTAAAAGCATCTCAAGTCTTCTGGAAGCTTTTCAAGTCTCCTTGAAGCAATATTAAGTTTTGTATAAGCAATATGCAACAGGTGTATAGTCGCCTCTTTTCGGCTCTCACAAGTTTTCTAATTTTGAAGTGTTTACATTAGTTATTTTCTGGTTTAATTTATTCCCACTGGTGCGAATTTATGTGGTGAGTTGCTGGATATTGTAGTTCAGTGTTACAGCTGTTTTTCCTACACTTAATTTAACATTTTCCGTAAATTTTTCTCTACGTTACGGTGTTGTCATTCACGTTGACCTTTGATCCGTGAAACCAGTCTTCTCGTGCCGGTCGTGGGTATGCCTGGGTGCAAGATCTGTTCGTCTCGCTTATCGTCTAAGAGTCCAGGGCTTCAGTGCGGCGGCTGCCACGGACACTTCCATGCCAAATGCGTAAAAATTTCTGCCGATGCGCTCGAGCAAATTAAATCGGGCGGCGTCTTTTGGAAGTGCGCCTAGTGTCGGGGTAGTTTGGACAAATCCGTCATTATTGACGATGAAAATTTTGATTCCAACTCTTCTAATGGCCCAACTAATGCTCAGTTGTATCGTATCTTGTCTTCCATTCGGGAGGACGTGAGAAATTTAACTAGCAAATATGATGAGATTCTGAAGTCTGTTTCCTTTTATGGAGACAAAATCACCGATTTCGAGCGTTCCCTGAATAACTTCAGTGATAAGATAAAGCAGGTCGACGTACTGACCGCTGAAAATGCCGCCCTTAAAGCTGATTTGGTTATGGCCGAGAGTCGCCTTGATGATCTTGAACAGTATTCGCGGTACAATAATCTGATTATCTAGGGAGTTCCTAAACGCGTTGGTGAAGATCTACCCGTTATATTATCAAACATTGCTGCTGCCATAAACTCTCCAATTACTACTTCCGACATCGATGCTATTCACCGTCTGCCTCCTAAGCCATCGCTAGGGAAAGAAGGTCCGCGCACTGAGGCCATTATTATCAAATTCTTATCTAGAACGACACGTGACCGCCTTCTTAGTGCATACAAATTATATCGTAATTCCAGCAGCCGAGGTATATCTGTGCCTAATGTCAGGGATAATTTCTTCATTAATGAACATTTAACACCTAAAAATATGGATCTCCGTAATAAGGTCCGGGCGGCTGCAAGGGAGAAAGGTTATAAGTACGTTTGGACGAGGAACTGTGTACCCCACGTAAGAAAAGATGATAGAGCTAAGATCTTGGTCATTAAGTCTATTACGGATCTGAAGAAGCTTTAAGATTTTCTCTTGTTGCTTGTCATATTTCTTGATACTACTATTCAGTCTATGGGTCTTAGTTTTTATTATCAGAATGTTCGCGGCTTGCGATCCAAATTGAGCACTTGTTCCTTAAATTCTCACACCTTATGCTCGGATTTCATTTGTCTTACGGAGACATTTCTTAATAGTACTGTATTCGACGGGGAACTGCTCAACTCTTCATACGCCATACATCGCCGTGATAGAGAATCTACGGCATCAGTTAAGAAGGACGGGGGTGGGGTTCTTGTCGCTGTTCGACATGGCGTTCACGCTATTCCCATGCCGAGTCTGCATAGTGATGCTGAGGACTTGTGGTTGAGGGTGCAGTGCGGTCGGGTGCATTTTCTGTTGTGCTGCGTTTATCTTCCGCCCTCTGCTGATGGGGCTCTGGATGTATTCTTGTCTAGTGTGTCAACTGTGCGCGATACTTACCCTGACCTTATGATCATTATTGTCGGTGACTTCAACCTACCAACCATCTCATGGTCTGCCTTCCTGGATGACATCACGCTGAATCCCACAGGAAGTTTTGATCATCGCGCGGTTGAGTTTCTTAACGTTTTTTCATATTGTAATTTTAGTCAATTTAATAATGTTGTAAACAATAACGCCAGAATTTTAGACCTTGTGTTGTGTGCTAACGGACGGGTTCGGGGCGTGCATCCCAGCAATGATCCACTAGTGGATCCTGACGGCCACCATCCACCCTTTGAATTTTCTTTATTATGTGAAACAACTTTTTTAAGAGATGGTCCCAAGCTTAGCAAAATTTTTCTAAGGCAAATTCTGTTAATATTCGGAATTTCTTATATAACATAGATTGGCAGTCTTTATTTGCTGGGATGTACGTCGAGAGCATGGTTGAGGCTTTTTATGATCGCGTTTATTTTGTAATTGATAGAGGTGTTCCTAAGCGCACTCTGCCCAAGAAACGATTTCCTGTTTGGTATAAACGGTCTACTATTCGAGTAATCAGCGAAAAGTTACGCTTTCATAAGAAATGGAAATCCACTGGTTCCAACGGTGATTATTTAACGTTTTCTATTTTACGTTCAAGATCTAAAAGGCTAATAGCTGCTGATTATAAAGCTTATCTAAATTCCATTCAGGTGGAGGTTCCGGAAAACCCTAAGAAAATCTGGTCTTTTGTTAAATCGAAAAAAGGTTCCGCGTCTTGCTTACCTGCTACCATGATTACTACCAATGGGTTAAGCGTAAGTTCGGGTACCGATATATCTTGTGCGTTTGCGGATTATTTTTCCTCAGTTTTTGTGGATGGTACCATTGACAGCACTAAAATATCTAGTGGCTCAGGTGTTTCGCCTTGGTTTTCTGCGGACGCGGTTTATAAAATTTTGATAAATATTGCCCAGTCTTCTACCCCTGGTCCTGATGGTATTCCATGCACCTTCCTCAAAGAATTTGCTACTGAACTATCTGAGCCTCTGTTTTTAATTTTTTCGAAATCATTACGTGAAGGTATTTTCCCATCCCAGTGGAAAACGGCTTTTGTCGTGCCAATCTTTAAAGCAGGTGACCGACAGGTGTTATCTAATTACCGTCCGATATCCATTCTTTCGTCTATTCCCAAAGTTTTCGAAAAAATTGTATACGAATACCTTAGCCACTTGATTAAACACATTCTTATTAAAGAACAACACGGTTTCGTGCCCGGGCGATCAGTTGAATCCAACTTGGTGTCTTATGTTGACTTTCTCCAATCTGCCTTGAATGGGGACTGCCAGGTCGACGCCATTTACACTGATTATTCTAAAGCCTTTGACAAAATTGACCATACTATTCTCGTGCAAAAACTTTTATACTTAAATATCCCAAATGGTATTATTCACTGGATCATATCATATTTATCGGATAGAAGTCTGGCGGTCAAGATTGGTGGCTTTCTGTCCGGTTATAGACCTATCACATCAGGAGTACCTCAAGGTAGCCACCTTGGTCCAACATTATTCTTAATTTATATAAATGATATTGCTTCTTGTTTCAAATACTCCAAATTCTTGTTGTATGCTGATGACAATAAAATATTTACAAAAATTGGCTCAAATCTTGACTGCCTACGGCTTCAGGAGGACCTTAATAACTTCACCTTAACTATGACAAGTGTCAAAAAATATCGTTTTCGTGTAAGCGTTATCCGATTAATTTTAATTACAACTTTAACGGTCAAGCTATTGTGGCCACTGATAGCGTTAAGGATCTCGGCATTGTGCTTGACTCCAAACTGCGATACCACTTGCACATCGAATTTATGGTGAAAAAAGCTCTGCGCAATCTGGGGTTTGTTATCAGATTGAGCAAGAACTTCACCAACTTGAAGTGTATTAGGTCTCTTTATATGGTATTTGTTAACAGTGTGTTGAACTATGGTTCTGTAGTGTGGAATCCCTTGTACGCAGTTTATCGTGACCGTATCGAATCAGTTCAACGTCGATTTGTCCGTTACTTAGAGACTGAGACACTGAGATTATATTATGCGTTGTTCAGCTTTTAACTTACTACCCTTGGGTCAGCGCCGTCTTTTATCTGATCAGATTTTTCTTTTCAAACTTGTTAATGGCATGGTTGACGCTCCTGATCTGCTATTTGTAGTGAATTTTAACGTACCACAGCGATTTACTCGGAACAATTCTACTTTTCGTTTACAAACACCTAACACAAACGCTTATTCTAACTCTCCTATTATACGGATTCTTGACGCTTATAACCAGAGGCTCAATCATGTTTCTCTATTTGCCATCCCGTTGCAATCGTTTAAATGTATTTTATTCAGACTCGTTAGTAGCGGAACACTTGGTATTTAATTAGATTTTTTAATACTTTTTAAGCATTATTATTTTGTATTGATTATACTTGTTCATATTACTTGTTTTTAATACTATACTGTATTAATTGTATTGTATTCTTGTATTTTGTAAGTGGACGCTTTGCTGGGGATGTTCTCCCTGTTTGCGCCCCAAATTGTATAAAATAAAATAAATAAATATTAAGTCCTCTGGAAGTAGTGTCAAGCTTTCTAGAAACATTCTAAGTATTCTAAAAGTATTTCAAGTCGTCTGAGATGATTTCAAGTCTTCTGGAAGCATTCCAAGTCTTCTATGAAAGTCTTGATAGACTTCTAGCAGCAATAACTTGATTCTAGAAGCATTGCAAGTCTTTAGGAAGCTGTATCAAGTCTAACTTAAAACCAAATTTTAATAATTTTAGACTGCACCTGATTATCGACAAAAGTACCTAGATTTGTCCCGTTTTCAATCGAAACAAAAACGGTCACGTTACTAATACTAGAAGTATTACTAGGATTAACACTAGTGGTGTAACGGATATTCGCATCCGCATCCGCAACTGCGGATAATCCGCATTGCGTATATATTTTAAGGGAGCTCCGGTAAAATAGTGACAGTTTTTTGTTTCGATTTTTTAGATAAAAAAAATGTTTAGATATTGTAACATGCACGAACACGTGAGGTAATCGCGATGTGGCGACGGACGATACGACTCCTATATTGTCGCGCCGCAACGCCTCAAATCGGGGGCGCCAATGCATAGCGCTCTAAAAGATCTTAATTCCTAAAGACGATCAGTTGTTGAACGGATGGCAACTTGTATGTATGCTTTTGCGCATTTATCGCCATTCGTTTTATTGTTTGCTATCCATCGAAATTAAATTAATTAAAATGAAACCAAAAACAAGCTTTATTTGGGAATATTTCTCGGAAATTAACAGTTTGATTGCTCGTTGTAAGATTTGTGAAAAGGAATATTCACGAAAAGGACGTACCACATCTTCTTTAAAAAATCATTTGAAATCTAAGCATACAAAAATATTTGAAGAGTTAGAAAAACGTATAGCTGAAAATGCAGAACAGAACCAGCCAAGTTGTAGTACATCTACAGATACAGGTCCAAATACAACAAAACAACTTACTTTACAAGAATGTTTAACGAAGAATGTATGTTGGGATTTCTCATATACAAAATCCAAAGATACGGATCGATTAATAGGCGAAATGATTGCTTTGGAAGACTTACCATTCAACTTCGTCGAAGGTGTTGGTTTTCGGCGATTAATCAATACAATACTTCCACGATATAAATTAAGGGGACGTCAGTTTTTTACGTCGCTTGTATGTGACGATTTATATAACGGTGTGGCAAATAAAATTAAAGCACTATTAAAAGATCTTAAGAAAATATCCTTTACAACTGATGTTTGGTCAGATACAAGTTGTGGGACTTCATTAGTTAGTTTGACTGCTCATGGTATAAACGAAGGTTTTGAAAGAGTAAGAATTATTTTGAAATGTGAAATAATGGAAGGCCGTCACACTGGTCAAGCTATTTCGACAAAACTTGAAACCATTCTTGAAGAATGGGGTATAAAACAGGACAATGTTCACTGTGTGGTACGCGATCGTGGTAGCAACATGATTAAAGCAATGCAGATATCTGGATTTACTGATTTTGATTGTGTGATTCATCAAATACAGTGTTGCATTAAAAATGTTATATTATCGGAAGAATGGGTTCAAGAAGTAATTGAAAAAGTGAAAAAAGAGTCAACACCTTTTAATCATTCCCTAGTAGCACAAGATGAATTAAAAGCTATACAGGTAATAAGATTGAAGCAATCTCCAATGTCAACAATACAAGATTATCCCACTAGGTAAGCCAACGATTGTCTATAAATTAAAAAGTATAACTAATTTTCATTTCAGGTGGAACAGCACATTTTACATGTTGGAACGTTTTGTTAAAATAAAAGATTCTTTACTTCTATACTTAACTACAAAACAACTTGTGTCATTTTCTCCGGATGATTTGTCAACAATTGAACTGTTGTTAAAATTGTTGGCACCTTTTGAAGACCTTACTAAAGAATTAAGTAACTCGAAGAACAGCATTTCTATGGTTATACCACTTCTGCACATTACTTTGACAATATTAAAAGCTGAGAAAGATAGCTCAAATACGCCAGAAAATATCAAAGCACTTTTTGTTAAAGTTATACGAGTAATAAGTGAAAGATTTGGCGATTTAAACAGAAATTTACTATGTTCGATTTCCACGTACTTAGATCCCAGATATAAAACCAAATTTTTTAATAGTTTTGAAATAGAAGAAGTCGAAGCCACAATAGCTAATTTGTGCCAAATTCAAACGATTCATCAAGATAAAGATTGTAGTCCGATACATAAGAAAAGAAAAATTGATAAACAAATTATTACTAATTCTAGCTGTTGTTCTTCCAAACTACTGCAGTCAGTACAATCCGTTCTAAGTTCAAGTGAAAGCGAGGCAGAAGATGACCAATTAATAACACTGAAAATTGTGCTCCAAAATTATATTAAAGAAAGAAGACTACCTTTAGAAGAAGATCCATTAATGTGGTGGCGACAAAATGGGTACAAATATACCATTTTATTGCCGGTTGTTCGACAATATTTATCAACACCACCAAGCAGCTTTACCAGTGAACAGCTATTCAGTCTGAAAAAGTCTGAAAGGAGAGAAGGCATCAAAATTGCTGTTTTTAAAATATAATTTGCCTATAATAAATTATGAATATTAATTACTTTATTTGTGCATTAGATATTTTCAAGAAAATTTTAGCATGTAACTTTTTTCAACAACTCCGCATCCGTTAAATCCGCATCCAAAAATCTGCTTACGCATCCGCATCCGCAAAATTAGAATTAAAAAATCCGGTTCCGCATCCGCATCCGTTAAACCCACATCCGTAACACCACTAATTAACACTAGAATTAAAGCCGGAAGAAATGTTTGACGTTTCAGATACCTTGTAGTGTTAGCTTTAGTATTAGTCCTAGTAATAGTTCTGGTGTTAGTTATCTGAAACTTTTCTATAAAATTGATACTTTATAAGTTATAAGGTTGTCTCAATTTAAACGCCTCACCCTGTATATTCATAACTATCTTGATATGTAATACCTTAAATATGAAACAAATGAAGGATAATAAATTAACATATGAATAACATTTATGAAGTATAACTTATTAAAGTTATAGTCAACAAATCTTGTTATCTCAATTACAAAATCTTGTTTGCTTCTTCCAGCAAAACTTCCATAACAATATAAACAAATTAGCATTAGCTGTTTATAAATTGCACAATGGAAAAACTGGGAAAGCTTCGAAATGGATCGAATTCAAATGCAGCTGTTTTATTATAATAAAGGTCATTGTCAATGAGATGTACCTGGCGGTTGGTCAATTTTAAATTTAAATATAGGTTAAATTTATTGCGTTCTTAAACGAAATTTCCGACTTGAACGTATTAGACGAAACAAAAACCGTCTTTCGTGACGAGATTAAATAAAAAATGTGTATCAAAATCGTAACGCTTTCGGGTACTTACCGAAATCGATAAATTTTTTAATGGAGAGTGGCGATGGGTTGAATTGGGAGTAATAATCCAGCATCTTCGCCATGCTCTGAAAATTCCTCGGTGTCAGTTTCATTTTTGTCTCCTTTTTTCGTTCGCACTTTTAAACGTTAAACTGTATAAACTCTCTCATCGATTCCAGCACGATACTGAAGGAAATCCGACCTTGCACGTTCATTTTGTGGATCTTATAAATCTAGCGTGGATCAGAACCGCTTATGGTTATCGTTTATTAAACGAATTAATTAACGATTTTTTATTTACGATTTTAATCAATTTTGAATCAAACTTAAAACTACACTTAAATTTATAATTTTTTTAAAATAAATAATCGAGTTATAAAACATTATAAATTTAGCTAAGATCAGAACCAATCAAAGTCGGGGTGAAAATATTTTTTAAATAATTATTTAAAATTAATTTTTTAATTTTAAATCAATTAGTACAAACATAATTCAAAATTAATTAATAATTAGCTTAATTTTAAATTAAATTTGTTTAATTTAAAATAATTTTCCCTAAAACTTACAGATATTAAATTTACCGGCGACGTCAAATTGACTTTTTAGGTTATGTTAGAAAGCCGTATTTATAATTAAATTGTCGTGAGGTTGTTGTTGAAATAGCGCAAATTTGGGACGAAGATGATTAACGGCAACGCAAAAATGGACGACGATATTGTTACTCAGGAACGGAACTATTTTCTACAAGTTTTAAGAACATTCGACAATTACAAGTAAGTTACAATCCTTAAACGGTTTTAATTCGCCCAAAATAAACCGAAATCGTACGACTATTTCCTAATTTAAACCCAAATTAATTAAAAAAATTATTACTTAATGACGAAAGATGTTGCATAAGATGCTTTGTGACCTTGTTTATAACAAACGTCCCAATTTGTTTTAGAAAACAATCTCTTTTGAGGATAGAATATAAAGAGAAATGTTTATCAGCTCTCCCATCTCAGCACCAAACTTGGCTGGAAAAGTACAAAAACGATTTAGACAATATTAAAAGTTGCATTGATAAAAACGCGGATTATATCCCCATTGTGGTACAACATGCAAAAAACATTTTCGAAAACCTTTACACTTCGGATAACTCAGGTCCTCATCAAAAATCTGTGGGAACTCTATCGGAGGGTTTAGATAAAGTCCAATCGGTTTTTAAGCAATTAATGCGCGATTGGAGCTCATTGGGGGCTAAAGAAAGAGAGGAATGTTATAGCCCGGTGATTAACGAGATAGAACTCCAATTTCCTGAGGATAAAATCGATAGAAGGGACATAGAAATTTTGGTTCCCGGGGCGGGATTGGGCCGCCTCGCCTTTGAAATAGCCAAAAGAAATTTTAATTGTCAAGGGAATGAGTTTAATATGTTTATGTTAATCGTTTCATTCCACGTTTTAAATCATTGCAAAAAAATCGATGAATTCGAAGTTTTCCCTTGGATCCATCAATACTGCAACAATTTATCGGTGGAAACTCAAATGTTAAGCGTAAGGTAATTATAATTCAAAAAATAATCGTAGATTTAATTTAAAAAAAAATAAATTAGATTTCCAGATATCTTAACATCATTAGACAAATCATCCCAATTCTCCATGACAGCAGGAGATTTCTTAGAAGTTTACACCGAACCCGATGTTTTCGATTGTGTAGCAACATGCTTTTTTATCGATTGTGCATCGAACATTGTTGAATTTCTTGAGACCATTTACACCATATTAAAACCGAACGGAGTTTGGATTAATTTGGGACCTTTACTCTATCATTATTCTTATATGAAAAATGAGAAAAGTATAGAGCCGAGTTTTGAGGTTCTTTGTGAAGTGATTAAAAAGGTCGGATTTGTGATGGAAAAGTGTCAAACTGGGTTGAAAACGAGGTATTGCCAGAATCCTCAGGCTATGTTACAATATGAGTATGATAGTGTGTTCTTTGTGTGTCGAAAACCTACTTTAAATGGAAATAATTTTATGGAGGGTCCAAGAAATGATGTTAATGGTGATAAAAAGTGGGATTAATGATTGTTTCTTTTTTTGTTTGATGTTTATGAGGATATTAAAAAAACAAAGTTAAATTATTAAGGTTTTAGTTTACTGTTTTAGGGTAATTAATGTGGAGATGATATGAATTAGGTTAGTTTTTTTATAATTAGGTTTATTATAGGTTGTTTATTGTTCTAAACATCTTATACTCAATAAATAATAAGTAGCAAGTTCACTAAAATTTATTAATTGTAAATAAGTGATTGTTTGAATCATTAGTGCCCAAACTGTTTTGTTCTATATCAATATTATTATTATTCCATATCAATTGCATTTATTTTTTGTTAAAAATTAAAATATACAAAAATCTAGCACTTAAGAGGCTACTTTACCATGCATTTTTGCAAATTACAAAAAACGTACATTATTTGTTAAAATGATTGAATGAAATTTTGTAAATAGCTTCTAACAATTCTACTTAACGCATGGTGCAAAGTTTTTCAATTTTCCGAAGGAAAGCGTTTTTTCTTCTATATTACACAATTTTGTCGTTTCTTTTTTAGCTTGCGTGATGGCATACTTGAAAATAGTAATATTTTTCAAATGAAATTTTTCGGAATTTTCAGTAATATAGGAATAGTTTGTAATTTGCTAAAATTGCAGTAACGTAAGGGGAAACTGAATATTTTCCGTCAAGATTCCCACGTAGCCTTCCCATCGCGTTAGTCCCGCCTTTTGCCGACTATGTGACGCCAATATAACAAGGATCAAAAAATTTGATCGGCAGCTTGTCCAATATGGAAGAAGTATCTGTCGGATGTATGGTTGTTCAGAAAGCCTAAGAACGTCCTTAGACCCCCTTTGCTCATGCATGGGTAATACCTCTTGGGTTTTGTTTTATGGTGGTTCACCTTTCGTTTATCTGTTTTCCTTCCAGCATAATGCTACTTTTGAAGTCTCCCACTGTTATTACCTGTTTTATGTGGCTGTTTTGTAGCCCAGATCGCACAGTGGTCAGTTCTTCAAATTTAGGTGGACAAAATACAAAGTTTGATGACTTCTTTATGGTATAATAATGCGTTAACTGGCTTACTGCAAGACTAGCGTATGATATAGAAATATTTGGTTTTCTATTAGAATGGTTTAATTACCACTATCCGGATGTTTAATCAACAAATTATTGGGATTAACAACAGATTAACATTATATAATTTGAACTAAAATTAGAACTAACACTAAGTTAGAACTAAGTTAGAACCAGTTTCTGAAGAAGTTTGCAACATGGCATCCGAAACGTCAAACATTTTTTCAAAAATCGCACGGCGAAACCCGAAAGTTTCTAGTTTTTGATCTAGTGTTAGTCCTAGTGTTAGTTCTAATTTTAGTTCAATTAACACCGGTCGTGAAAGCCTTCGTACTTATATTATATAATTTCCTCTTCTATTTGATTTATCTAGCACGGTTCATCATGAATCATTCTATTTCCTTCTTAATTTTGCAACCTAAAGTATTACCTATTAGATGGTATATAAGACTTCACTTCTTAAATCCATTCAGTTTCATTCATAACTTCAGTTAGATAGTTCATCATCTCTTTTCCTCTGTCTTCCGTCTCTAGAAGTACTTCACAGATACTGTTTATATCCAGTTCTCTTTCGATATTTTTCGTACATTTTTCCTCAATGCTACCCAGTGCCTTTATTCAAAGACAGTATGCCTTGGAGTATCTTAATCTTTCGCAGCCATATCAACAGGTGTCGAATACCAGTCTTTTTGTTTTTCTTAGATATCTTTCGAAAGATTGGTGGCCATGTATGGCCTACGTTGCATAATAGTTCGTTGCAAGTCCTCATTTTTGCCACTCTTTAACATGATTTATAAAAAAGCCTGCCCAACCTGTATACCTCTCCCATCTTCCTTGCTGTCGCCTTCTATACATCTTCCCCCTTTTTTTTCTTTCTTCATCCCTTTCGATTTCCAATTTCGCACTCTCTCTCAAACAAGTATGATTAAGTAATATTATTCTTCCCGTTTTTCAGATAACTTTTTTGTTTGCAGAGTCATCGTGGTATCTTTATCTATATGCACTCCTAGGTATTTTACGGATTTTGTTCTTAGTATTGTGATGTTATTCATGTTTATTTCTATAGTACTGTAATATATATTAAGACGCCCCGTATTGCTTCAAAAGAGGTAACCTGCCCAACCTAAACAGTGTAATGGTGGGTATAAACTTGCTATGTTTGTCATCAGTTGAAGTCTTCTGTGATGTTTTCATACAGCATTATGTAGTGTATTACATAAGTATGAAGGTCGTAAAGATCGTTGGCGATAAGTAAGGTCCCTAGAGCAGAAAATAAAAGTAGATTCAAAGAGTTTCTGGAAATTCTGTGGTTAATATGTTTGCCGATAATTTTGAAGGAATGTATCTTCCTGGTCCAGATGTTAATCAAATTATGTTTTATGATATTCTTAACATTGAATCTTCTCGTTGTTCTCTCGGCGATCTTTCAGTTTCGATCTCTTTCTCTCATTTTCTTTTATTTGTCTCCTTTCTTCGCTGTTCACTCAAATACTTTCTTTCCCATTTTATTACTTTTTCTTCTTTTTTAAGCTTGTTTCCATATTTAGGATACCTTACCCCTTCAGCTATGTAACCCTTAACTTGACCATTCGGGCATTTTGTTGGATTGTTGCATTTTTCTGTATAGCATCACTCTTTCCTATCTTGGCCTTCACAGTCTTTGGCCAAGTGATGCGGTGACCAACACTCATATTCTTTTTCCTTTAGAAGTGTTTCAGCTTTTTTCTTATACTTTAATTCTGTAATTCAATAATTATTGCCAGGATGGTGTTAGCGTACGGTCTAAACGCACTTATCTTCAAGTCTTTTAGTGGGCTTGTTTGGCTTTGTATTGCCTTCTTTACCTCCTCAGCTTCTGTTGCCCCAATAAGTTACAGAAACATGCATTTCTCCACTATTAGTGCATATGTTCCTTTACTTTCCTTCTCTTCTCTCATTTTCTTTATTTTTTACTGTGATTGTAAATATTTCTATATCTATGTTAATGTCTTTAAAGATGTTCAACATTTTCCTACATATTGGCAATGTTGGCTGCCTTACATGATAAATCGCTATACTAATTTCGTCTTTAGTCTTTTGTCTGAGTCGCTGTAGCGTGTTCCATACTGATTCTTCGTTTCCCTTTTTATTCAGTTTTATTATCCTTTCCAAGTTACAACCCATAAAACGGTCTTAATTCGCCCAAAATAAACCAAAATTTTACGACTATTTCCTAATTTAAACCCAAATTAATTAAAAAAATTATTACTTAATGACGAAAGATGTTGCATAAGACGCTTTGTGACCTTGTTTATAACAAACGTCCCAATTTGTTTTAGAAAACAATCTCTTTTGAGGATAGAATATAAAGAGAAATGCTTATCAGCTCTCCCATCTCAGCACCAAACTTGGCTGGAAAAGTACAAAAACGATTTAGACAATATTAAAAGTTGCATTGATAAAAACGCGGATTATATCCCCATTGTGGTACAACACGCGAAAAACATTTTCGAAAACCTTTACACTTCGGATAACTCAGGTCCTCATCAAAAATCTGTGGGAACTTTATCGGAAGGTTTAGATAAAGTCCAATCGGTTTTTAAGCAATTAATGCGCGATTGGAGCTCATTGGGGGCTAAAGAAAGAGAGGAATGTTATAGCCCGGTGATTAACGAGATAGAACTCCAATTTCCTGAGGATAAAATCGATAGAAGGGACATAGAAATTTTGGTTCCCGGGGCGGGATTGGGCCGCCTCGCCTTTGAAATAGCCAAAAGAAATTTTAATTGTCAAGGGAATGAGTTTAATATGTTTATGTTAATCGTTTCATTCCACGTTTTAAATCATTGCAAAAAAATCGATGAATTCGAAGTTTTCCCTTGGATCCATCAATACTGCAACAATTTATCGGTGGAAACTCAAATGTTAAGCGTAAGGTAATTATCATCACAAAAAAAAATCATAAACTTAATTTAAAAAAAAATAAATTAGATTTCCAGATATCTTAACATCATTAGACAAATCATCCCAATTCTCCATGACAGCAGGAGATTTCTTAGAAGTTTACACCGAACCCGATGTTTTCGATTGTGTAGCAACATGCTTTTTTATCGATTGTGCATCGAACATTGTTGAATTTCTTGAGACCATTTACACCATATTAAAACCGAACGGAGTTTGGATTAATTTGGGACCTTTACTCTATCATTATTCTTATATGAAAAATGAGAAAAGTATAGAGCCGAGTTTTGAGGTTCTTTGTGAAGTGATTAAAAAGGTCGGATTTGTGATGGAAAAGTGTCAAACTGGGTTGAAGACGAGGTATTGCCAGAATCCTCAGGCTATGTTGCAATATGAGTATGATAGTGTGTTCTTTGTGTGTCGAAAACCTACTTTAAATAGGAATAATTTTATGGAGGGTCCAAGAAATGATGTTAACGGTGATAAAAAGTGGGATTAATGATTGTTTCTTTTTTTGTTTGATGTTTATGAGGATATTAAAAGAACGAAGTTAAATTATTAAGGTTTTAGGTTAATTTTTTTTATAATTAGGTTTATTATAGGTTGTTTATTGTTCTAAACATCTTATACTCAATAAATAATAAGTAGCAAGTTCACAAACATTTGTTAATTGTAAATATTATAGTAATTGTTCAAATCATTACTGCCCAAACTGTTTTATTCTATATTAATTGCTTCTATGTTTTGTTCAATTAAAATATTGTAAGGCCTTACCTTACAATAACAAGTAATAACAACACAAAACCTGTTACAAAATCCCATGCCGGAAATACGGGTCCTCGCCTAGCTCAGTGAAGATGGGTAAGGATTTATTTTTAAGGTGCCGCATAGTTAATACGGCCCAAACTGTGACTTGATGTTAAAAAATAGGAAAGTTGTAAGCAAACACTCAGATATATATGAAATAATAAGTGTGAGTTGCATAAAAAAATATCAACTTTTATTAATGTGAAAAAAAAAAATATATATACAGGTAAATAGAATAAATTTCGATTCTTACCAAAAAAAAAATAATAATAATAATTCAATTTCAGGCAAAATAACAAAAGTGAACTCAAAAATATTAAAGTTAGCGAAACGCGAAAAATATTGACCAAAAAAAATGTCTATTATTTCAATTCGCAGCTCGACTGCGTAGCATTGAATTCGAAAAAGTTAAAAAATATAAATATCGGTGTATACAAAAAAATCGGTATCCAAAATGAAAAGAAGTTCTTTTTTTTAACAAAAAAAATATTCCTGATCTTTTCTCCAAAGTAATAATAATAATTTAATAATAACAATAATTTATTGTATTTTTTTATTTTATAGGAATGTTTTTCGTCTTGAATTAAATAATTTTTGCACTTTATTAAGACGATAGTATTTCATACAATGTTTCTTCCGGTTTTGGTCCCGTTTAGACCATCTTCAGGAAACACATTTTTAAAAAATTGTTGATCGTATTATTATAAAAATAAAACGTCAATACGATCAACAATTTTTTAAAAATTTGTTTCCTGAAGATGGTCTAAACTTGACCGAAACCGGTAGAAACATTGTATGAAATACTATCGTCTTAATAAAGTGTAATATTTCATATAGTTTCGCGGAAAATCGCGATTAAATGGGTTGGGTTATTTCAAAAACGACCGGGCGGATATCAACGCAGTTTTAACCAAAATATGTCAAATAATTTCGGTAATCGGATTCCCTTATTAGATTTGGAAAATTATGTGTCCCTAATTTTTTATGAGCCATTTAGTGAAATTACAATTTAAAGAGAAACAGAAATAAGCAATATTGGAAACAGTAAAAACTAGGAAAACATAATCTTGAAGAACTAATAACAGAATCTAAAAACTGAAAATATTTCAAATTTTTTAGATAAAACCGCGTTGAAATCGGTTATGAAAATCGTTTATGAAATAACAATCGTTTATGAAATAACCATAACCTATTTAACCGCGATTTTACGCAAAACTTTATCAAATATTGATAAAATAAAATATAACCCTCATTAACAATACATCAAGTTATTACTATTTCAAATTTGAAATTTTTTCACCAAGCTGTTTTTGAGAAAAAAAAAATCGCAAAGTCGAGCTTGTTCGCAGACCGACCGAAATCGGGTACAGTTTTTCATTATACCTGCGATTATTATTACAGGAGTGGGTGAAAAAAATTGAAACTACTACATTTTATAAACAATTAAATTAAGCGTCAAATAAAGCTATTCACAGTTTTTTCTATGAAGTAATTTCTTTGTTACTATGCTTCAATGTGAGAGGTAAAATCTTTTGAATCCGATAATCGCTAATACTAGCATTGGAACTAGCATTAAATCTAGAATTAAAAACATTCTTGTAGACGACATTAGGTACTGATTAAAAATTCAAAGAATAATTGCCAATAAATTGTTATGATTTATTATTACGAACAAATTACAAGCACAACATTACAATTATTTATATTATCATTTCATTTCATATTTAAAAAAAAAATTATAATAGTTTACTATATATATGAATATATAATAATAATAATAGTTTACACATTTGTAAATACATTTGTAACTGGGTTTATTTATAACTAACGCACCCGGTTATAACGAACTTCCTGGTATAATTAACTAAAGTAATAGTCCCGACAATGTTACAATTTAACATAATCTAAATAAATTTGCTTATAATGATTCCTTTTATAACGGAAATTCGGGTGTAATGAACATAACATTAACACAACACATTACAATACAAAAACAGTACAATTAACTTAAAATATATTACAATTGAACCCATACCTGGGTAGACGGGGTTTTTCTTAAACCCCCCTTTTGCTCTTCTCACAAACCTTTTCTTTCCTTCTGGTGAAGTTCTCTCCTCTCGGCTCTCTTCTCCACTTCAGTTTCCTTAGCCATCACAACCTCGTTTCTATAGATTTTTTTTTCTTTATATTCTTCATTCAATGTGTATTTGGAGAAGTACACGACCGTTTCTTCCTTTTTTTGAGTTTTCTTCTTTATTTTATGCATAGTACTCTAGCCTGTGCAACGTCAGTGCTCCACCAGTAAACATTTCTTCGTTCCTTGAAATTTCTCTTCTTAGTTGTTTATTGCATTTGTTTCTTTCCTGATCTTCTAAGCCTGCTATTGTCCACTGCTATTTTTCAATTCTTTATTGCAAGTGATAATTCTTTACTTACTATGGTCAAATCTATTACTGATCTTTCTCTTGGGCATTTGTAGGTGAGAGAGAGTGTTTGCTCTGTTTGCTATAAATGATTTGTTCTTTATAGTCCAGATTTAGATTCATTTAGAATCTTCTAGGATTCAACCTCATGTTCTTGTCTTTCTGTTCTTGCAATTACTTTGTTGTGTGATCAGCAGAGCACGGCGATTTTAGCTTACTCGTCCCCCACCATAAGAAACATCTTATGCGATACAAAGAGCAACAAAGAGACAGCCTCAGATGCCTCTAAAGATCGAACCCAAAATGGGGCGAATTCTTGACCCAATAATCAAATCTTCTCGGCATAATCAAAATATGGTTTTCGATTTAAATTTTATTGTGAAACCAATAAAAGCTGCAACGTATTGAAAAATTATATGTTGTTATAGTTATTGTTCTAGAACTATAATCGTCATATATAACTAAAACTATAACTATTGGTATGTTTTGGTTGCAGAACGCCCTTTTTTTCTTATTGAAATTAATACTATTTTCATGTTAAAAGTCTTAAATTTCCAACATACTTTCTCCAACCAATCCAACATCTTTTCGAAATCTTCGTTTTTGCGATTTGGCGAAAAATATGTTGATATCACTGTACATTTGTTCATTTCGACCCCTTTTTTTGACGAGGTCAAGGAAAATCTGTAACCAGACATCCCGCCTGAAGTTCTTTAGCGGCCGCGTAGTGTGGGATTGGAGTCCTTGTTTGGATCTCCGACCCACTAAAAACCCCTTTCCTCGGTTTCCGTGATATTCTCTCCGGAAATCCCCATTTTTCTACTCTTCATCTTCTCTCCTCGTATCCTCTGCATTTCCCCAGCTCTTCTCCAAGATTTCCCCCATCTCTGCCTCCATACCATCGCACTTCTCTATTCACCACGTCTCAGATGAAATAGCCAGTCAAAAATCGCAATTATCATTATTTTTTTAAAATCTTAATGCCTTTAAAAAGTACCTACCAGGGGGAGGCTGATAATACAGCCCTCCCCAGGTTCTCTGCGATGTCTTCTGTCTCATTGTTATTTACCTATCGTTTCGTCCAAGGTTGTACTCCGCCAATACATCGTTTACCATTTATCAGTTCGAGAACATAGGCACCGATTAATTTTTAAATTATTGATTATTAAAAAAACATACCTGGGTGGGGACCCCTTCCCTTTCTTCCTAAGGACGCTCCTGTTCCTGTCCACTTCTCTCCTCGCGTTCCTTTGTCCCGACCACCTCCCTGTCGAAGTTCTCCATGACATTCCATCTGTCCTCACTCTCCAGCATCACCCCTATACAGTTTTCCGGAGTCAGGATCAAGCCCAGCAGTTGATACATCAGCTCTCTTTCCTTCCTCCATCGGTGGCATTCAAAAAATGTGTGTTCCACATCGTCCTTAACTCCACAATACACGCAGTCTTTCACCCACCTTCTTATAGTCGTACGAGTAAGCCCTAAAACACCCATGCCTGCTTATGAGCTGGCTTAAGTTGTAACTAATTTCGCCCCACCGTCTGTTGATCCACGGTATTATATTTGATATCAACCTTTTACTCCATCAGGCTTTTCCGCTATCTTTCTTCCATCTATCTTCCTATTTGCTGTGTATTTTTATAGTTATCTCCTGCTTACTGGTGTCCCCCTCCTTCTTGCTCTTTCTAATTCATTTCGACTCCTATACAACCTCCTCTATATACCACCTGATTGATCTACCAACCTTTTTATCTAGATGTATGAAATAGTGACTATTTCATTTTGGTTTGGTCTATCTGGAGATTTCTTGATTTTCTTACATTAGGCTCTTGTCCCAATCACGCTTTTTTGCTTCATTTTCTAGTATATCGTGGGTGATTTACCATCTGTTGTAGTTCAACTGCAAGTATCCAGTATTTTTTATTCTTACTGTCATTTTGATGGTATTTGTCCATGTTTCTGAGTATCTTTAGCCATAGTCTCTTCATTTCTACGTTTATTCGTTTCCTTCGTTTTTAGTTCTTTGTCTGTATTCCTTGTTCTGATGTTTTGTTTTTCGTTTGATGTTTCGTGATATTCTCAACTTTAAATCTTCACGTTGTTCTCTTGGCGATCTTTCAGTCTCGGCCTCTTTCTTTCATTTCCATTTGTTTGTCTCCTTTCTTTGCTGTTCACTCAAATATTTTCTTTCCCATTTTATTACTTCTTCCTCTTTTTTTAAGGTTGTTTCCATATTTAGGACACCTTACCCCTTCAACTATGTAACCCTTAACATGACAATTCGGGCATTTTGTTGGATTGTTGCATTTTTCTGTATGCTACCCTTATTGACCACAGTAATAGCACCACTTTTTCCTATCTTGGCCTTCATAGTCTTTGGCCAAGTGATGCGGTGACCAACACTCGTATTCTTTTTTCCTTTAGAAGTGTTTCAGCTTTTTTGTTGTACTTTAATTCTGTAATTCAATAATTATTGCTGGTATGGTGTCAGCGTACGGTCTAAACGCACATATCTTCAAGTCTTCTAGTGGGCCTGCTTCGCTTTATATTGCCTTCTTTACCCCCTCAGTTTCTGTTGCCCCAATAAGCAATTTCTCTACTATTAGTGCATATGTTCCTTTACTTTCCTTCTCTTCTCTCTTTATTTTTAATTTCTACTGAGATTGTAAATATTTCTATATCTATGTTAATGTCTTTAAAGATGTCCAACATTTTCCTACATATTGGCAATGTTGGCTGCCTTACATGATGAATCGCTATGCTGGTTTCGTCTTTAGTCTTTTGTCTAAATCGATGTAGCGTGTCCATGCAGGTTCTTCATTTCCCTTTCCAATCAGTTTTATTATCCTTTCCCTCTTCTCGCTCTCTTTTTCTCTCACTTTCGTTCTCGTTAATTGTCCAATTACCCGATATTCTCCGGCGCCGGGTACATCTTGTTAAATTGGTGCCGAGTGCTGCTTGACGTCATCTGGTTACGGATAATTGCTGGAAACATGTTCTACCTCTACTCTTGACTAACATCGTGTTATGAATTTCGTGGTATTCACTCTCATATCCGGATGAATACGGTTTCGATGTTTTAGGTTGGGTTAAGATTTCTACTCCTTCCTTCAATTTAAGATAACAAGCAATTTAAGAATTGCAAGAAAATTCTTGGAATAACAATTTTCAGCATCGGAGTAGAATATAAAACACAGCGAATGCACTAACGACTTAATTGTCACGTTGCATCGGTGTAATTCGCGTAGTTGTAATTACTATAGATAAACCCCTACAATAATTGAGAGTAACTTACTTTTATTACTTCATTTACTACGTGTTAAATGGTGCGTTAAAAAAGTTTTTCAAATAAAGAATTCTTTACAAAAACAACCGTTGTGGTTTATGTAATTATATTATAATTATAAAACATTATTATGAAGCATATCAAATCAATGTGAATCCAATCCAATTAGCTAATTAGCGCTAGATATTAATTGGGTTTGACAGAGTCATTAATTTTAATCCAACCCAATCCAACTAGCTAGTTAACATTAAATATTAGTTGGTTTGGGCTCATCAACCTCGGGAATGCTGTGTAGGTGGTTGGTCAATATTTTCTAAAAGCATCTCAGAACGGATCTTCGGTTTAATCAACAACGAAATTAATGAAAAACCTTTACTGAAACATATTATATATATTAATAACGTTATTTGGCCAAGATTACGGTAGACGTGCAGAATGCTATAAGTAATACAATGACATTGTACTGCCGAAAGTATTAAATTGAATAGCTGCAGAAGGCTATATTCGCTTCTAAAATATCTATTTTACTAATCAAGATTTGAGTAAATATGAAATGTTTAACTTTCACAACAATTACTATTGATGCAACAATCTTCCATCTATTTCTGTATAAACAACTAATTAGGCATCGCAATGGATTGGTGATTTACTAGGAGATTTTGAATAATTGTAAAATAGTTCGTCTGCAATTAACAACAATTTATTTGAAAATCTCGCTCATGCGCAGATAAATTGAAATGTTCTGTGTAATGTTTTATTAAATGAAAAGATATAAATAAAAAGATTACTGTAATAATGTATCAAAAAAATTATTAAATTCCACGAAAATAAATTTTGAGAAAAATAAGCGTAATTTACGGCAGTAATTTACACAAATTATAACTTACCGTAATTTTACATTACCGAACACAACCCAAGGAGGTATGTTAGTAGTTATTAATCGGGCCGGATTGAGCCATTAATTTTAACACAACTCAACCTAACTAACTTGTTGATACTAAATTACTTGGGTTGAGCCATCAATATTAAAAATTGACTGCATGCGTATTCAATATGTTATTGAATTTATTCCTTTCATCATGAACACACTGTATTATTGTTGTTCAAAAGTTAATTTTATTTCCATTAAAAAAGGTTGAGAAACGCTGATCTAGAGGATGCTGTCGAGCAACTCCAAAACAGCATAACAGTTGTACAGAAATGGCTTAAGATATGGTCCTTGCATTTAAATGAGGGGAAATGCGAAACTAAAAACTTTACCATTCGGCGATTTATCCACCCTCTATGATCAAGGATATGCAGATAAGTTGCAATCCCAAGACAAAGCTAAGTAAAGTACCTAGGAGTTCAACGTTTAGATTAACAATACAAAGAAAAAGCTTTTTGATAAGATAAACACAAATGCTCCAAAAATTTTATTTAGGAAGTAAAAAACATCTATATTAGCTCCAAGATCTATTATAAAATAAAATGTCAGAGGAAGGCCAAGAGTTTCCCAAAGTAATATAGACATGATTGTGATTTTCTTTGAATTAATCAATCCATAACACAATATATTTTGTTTTTGTGTTGAGCTGGTTTTAATAAAAAAGTAAAAAAAGAAGATGACAATTATCTTCAATCATTTTCAAAAAATCGAATAATTAAGATATATTAATGAAATGTTGACTATTTGTAGAGAAAAGCATCTACTTTTTTATGAACATAACAACATTTAAAATTTTTTATTCGTTTTTGAGATATCATGTTTTAAACTCGACCTAAAAATGTAGCATTTCATAAAAATAACAATTTTCTTGATTATTTGTAGAAGGAAAATCTTTACGGACTCATTTTAAAATCCGACAAAAGCCGGTATTCGCCCGGATTTTAAAATGTGGCCGGATACTGGATTGTTGCCGGATATCCGTTTTACCCCAACAGGAAATCATTTTTTTAAATTATAATTATCACACGAAGATAATCAGAGCCTTATCCCCATTATCGTGCGTCAATATTTTAACGAGTAGTTTTATTTTTTAATTAATACTTATTATATATTTTCCATAAAAGAATCCGAGGAATTTTTAAATTTTTATATATAAACTCGTTTATTAGTTTACGTTAACTAACATTTCACTTAATGAAAATGGCAACCTCGTTTCAGAATATAGATTACGCAATTTTTATTTTAACATTACTTTCAACATTTCTCTTGGGAGCATTTTATTCAATATTTAAAAAGCAAAACACTGCCGAAGAATATTTACACGGTGGTCGAAGTATGAACCTTTTTGTCGTAGCATTTTCAATTATAGCTGGGTAAGATTTATGATTAATTCTTTTCATGGATAAAATAATTGGTAATCTTTATCTAAATTTTTTTTTTAATTTCAGAGCAATATCCGTTCAAATTATAACGTTCCCAACAGAAACTTATTACTATGGCACAAATAGTTTTGTATACATCGCCGTCACTTTGCCATTAGCCGCTTTAACGACGTACTTCTTAATTTTTCCCGTCTTTTACAAATTACAACTTACCAGCATTTATACTTATCTTGAGTTAAGATTTGATAAAAAAGTTAAATTATTATCATCGCTTATATTTGCTTTACAAGTTATTGTCAGTTTTCCAATTATCACTTATATACCAGCACTTGTAGTTTCTTTCGGTAAATAAGTCATCATTGATATTATTATTAATCAAAACTTAATTTTTAGTAACCAACATAAACGTTTACGTAATTACATATACTTTAAATACTTTATGTATTATTTATACGCTATTTGGAGGGATAAAAGCTGTTATATGGACTGATGCTTTACAATTTTTATTCATGTTAGTGTGTCTATTTGGAGCAGCAATTGTTGGTTTTGTTAGACTAGGAATTTGGAATGTCTTTAAAACGGCGAGTGATACGGATAGATTACAAATAATGTATGAATCTCTTCTATTTCTAAATTAAAATAACAGTCCCATTTTTTAGATTAGATTTAAGTCCAACTAAAAGAGATACGTTATGGATTGGTATTGTAGGTTGTTATTTTCAAATTCTTGGAATGATGGGTTGTAATCAAGGGTGCATTCAGAAGTACTTATCACTAAAGAAATATAAAGATGTAAAATGGTACAAAACAAATTAAATTGTGAAAAATAGATTTTATCTAAACATTTTCAGGGCATATTCCATTGCTCTCTCTGGAGTGTTATTATTATTTACACTTACATATTTTAGCGGTATTTTTGCTGTACGTCAATACGTTTATTGCGACCCGCTGACAACTAAAAAAATTAGAAAGCCAGATCAATTATTTACACATTACATCATGGACCCAGAAATAAGATTTGCAGGATTAGCTGGTCTTTTTGTTTCTGGTATTATTAGCGCAAGTTTAAGCACTTTATCGTCCGGGTTAAACAGTGTAACAGCTACAGTTTATTCTGACTTTTTAAAGCCGTATTTATCAAAAAAAATAATTGAAAAATATGAAACTACGTGTTTGAAACTGATTGTTTTAATTTTTGGAATTATATGCATATCGTGTGCGTACGTGGTAAAATATTTAGAAAACAACATTTTTCCAGTTTTTGTTAGCATCATTGCGTTAACAAATGGGCCTATGACCGGATTATTTATTGCTGGACTTTTTATAACTAAAATTAACGCAAAAGTAAGTGCATTTATAATCTCAATTATACATCAAGATGAAATGTTAAAATTTAGGGTGCTTTTTATGGAGGATTGATATCATTAATCTTTATGGGCTGGATCGTTATAACTTCACAATTGTACCAAATTCAAGGTTTGGTTAGATTTCCAACACTTCCAGTATATACGAATAATTGTGAAATTGCATTTAAAAATGTTTCATATGTAAAATATGATCAAGCACAAAATGGAAATATACCGCCCATATTCAGACTATCCCATTTTTCAATTCCTATAATTGGTAGTTGTGTCGTTTTAATTGTGGGAGTTTTAATTAGTTGTTTCACAAAAACCGAAAATGATAAGAACATTCCTGATGAATATTTAAGTCCATTAATTCATTATATCAGAAAGAAATTTAATATTTCTAGTTACAAAAGTGTTTTAAGTGCTAGAAATGAATCTGATAATAAATAATTTAATAAGGAAAAATGTTTTTGTTTAATTATGTTACATTTTTAAATATAAAAACTTCTAAGGACTGCATATAAACGCAAGAAATCTCTAAGAAAATTCAAACATATTCTGAAAGCAACGTGATCACATAAACGCAATCATAATAGATCTCTCACAAACTCTATTTTTGAGTGGTAATCCTAAAGCTTAATATAACATTTTAACATTAAGATTTTCGATTTAGAATCGTGCGAAGAATGCCAATACGTATAGATTATCCGTCAATTTCTGAACAGCCTGTATAAGTTTAGCGTTAGTTAACTCTCAGAAAATGGTACAAAACAAAACTTGTCACCAAAGTGTTACTCACGAAAATGTTTACGAAATGGCGAGATTGTCATTGCATTTAATGACTTAAAGTTTCCGGACATATAGCCATCAGAGCTTGCAGCAACAGCATCAGAACAATCAAAGCAGAAGATCAAAAGAGATTTCTTGATCAGAAGAGATTTCTTGGCCTGCCGCTCCAGGTCAAGAGAGTTATTCGAAGAGAGCTCTCAACGCAGCAAGCAATGACATGTTGAACCAATTATGTTAAATCTCTGTTCAGAAACACTGCTTGGCTGCAGAATTAAGCTTGGTGAAAGTAGAAAAAACAACTGCAGCCCTGGTTTTGAATTTAGTAGTACAATCTTCACACAACACATTAAAAATCTGATGAAAAAGCTGCATGACACTTCATCCTCTGCTAATATAAGACCGTATAGCCCCGAAGAAGGTTTAGCTCTCACAGTTGATCTTGAATTGACAAAATTACGGATTACATAACGATGCGACTTGAAGCAAAAGAAAGAGGAGCTGATATTTATCCCTCATACCACGTAATAACAAATACAAAGAGGAAGTGCTATCCAACAAATGTAATGATAATGGAAAATGAAGCCGTGATACCAGTGATAGATCTTCTTATATATGCTACGCAACGTTTAGCAAAAGTGCAGGCAATGTGATACTTCAAAACATTTTGGAAGACACAGTAGTTACAAACAAAATTTTACCAATTATTCAGAAGAAAGTGAAGAAATTTTATGCACGATTGTGCCAATACAATTAACATATTGAGGAATACGACGATATCGTCGACAAAGTATTGCCGTCCAATTGGATGTAAGATAAAAAGAAAATGCCTAACATGTAAAAGAAGAATACAGAAGATAACAAAATACAAACACAAATATTGAAATTGAAAGCCCACGAAAATCGTTCTATTAGCTAAAGAAATCAAATTTATATATGTATGTACATTTATTCCTGTATGTGTGATGCTGGATGGAAAGACAGTTAATATTTGAACTGATACTTCTTGTTTTCGAGAAGTATAAAACGAGTAAAAATTTGATCAGCCAAAGCAAAGTGGGAGCAACAGTAATGACGGAAACATAACGCTAGTTTTTTTTTTAATTCTTTGGTTGTTGCCCAAGTAACAGGAATTGATAAAGAATTAATCCAAAGATTTTCAAATATTCTAATAATTTAGAACTGTTTAATTTTAAGAACTATTGTTTTGAAACAGCACAAATCGTTGTTTCACTTAATGATTGGTACAAGATGAGTGCAAGGCGTTGATATCATAAAATCTTTATCCTTGCCAGTGGATCAACTATACGAAGACATAATTGAGACAGGCCATAAAGAGTATATAAAAATAACACAATATCACTCCAGGAAAACTTCTAGGATCAAAAATAATGGTCACATATTTAACTGTATGCTTGTATCTTCCGACAGTATTGGAACAAATTATCGTATGAATGTAGTAATAAGCATGTTAAGGACACATAGTTACTTTGGTGATGGTGATGAATGTAATGGTGATCAGAAATCTGATATAGAATGATAAGGATGATGAGGATATGTATATAATATTTAACCAATGTAAATTTGTAATATTTTAACCAAAATTGTACATTACGTACTTATATTACTAATTCACAGTATACAGGAGGGTGTTAATGATTGATGTGCAAATACTTCAGGAGGTACGGGTTGGTAGTAATCGACAAAATAAAAAATATCAGTATACATGTGTCATAATACGTCATTTTCGATATATAAGTGATCATTCTGATAACTATAGAAATAGTCTTACGAGGCAAAATTCATTATAAAATTTGGGCACTACTCGATTTTATCTTTCCTTTTTTTAGTCCAGAGACTCCACAGTCAACATATTCCATCTCCTCAGTTACACCTCCTGTTGACATAATACGAACGTTCAAAGTTTACCTAATAATTTTTCTGCTTCATTTTAAATGTTAATTAAAGTTTGTAAAAATATTGTATTTGTAACGCTTTTTAAACTGTAGTAAAATATTTTTCTCACTGATCTCTTAGCAGGAAAGCTGGTAGATCTTCCGACAATATGTCTAACTGTATGAAAAAAATAACAGAAATATAGAAACGATTTATAGAACAGGCATGCACCTTCTTACCTAATCCCCAACTGACACCTTTTACATTCTTCCTATACTCACTCCAAGTATGTCGTCCAGCCTAGGAACAGCTTAGAAGTGTGGCTCTGACGCCATCTGTTATAAGTCATTCTTCCTTCAGTCTCACAAATTTCTGTACAGACTCATGATGAGAGGATGAAAAAAGATATAAAAAAAAAGATATAAAAGTAATTATTAACAAATCAATATCCACTGCAATGAATAGTTATTATATGGTGAGTTTACTATGTCGAGACTCTACTGTATCTGAAAACAGAAAATATACGTACTTTGTATATTTATGTATAATATATAAAGAAAAATTGAAACAATTATACAAACAACATAATTAATTGTAATCCATTTGGATCACTCTAACAATAAGTTTAATTATCAATAATAATCTCTATTATCGATAATTGTGATAGTTCTTTTTTAGTGTCATTGATTTGTTATGCTTGATAATACAGAGTTGTAATTATAGTATAATTACATAAACTAGAACGATTATATTTTTTTGTTTTTCAAAGAATTCTTTATTTGTAAAAGTTTCCTTAACACCCCATTTAACACGTTATAAATGAAGTAATAAAAGTAGTAATTACAACTACGCCAATTACACCGATGCAACGTGACAATTAAGTCTTTAATGCATTTGCTGTGTTTTATATTCTACTGCGATGCTGATAACAATTTCCTGCAATTTCCTTACAAATCTTCAATTAAATCTTGAATTATATACAACTCTTCTCTCCTTAGTCTCAAGAACGCATTTAGGGACAAAAAAGGATCAGGTAAAGTTTCTTTCAAAAGTTTAAGGCAAATGTAGGTCAATTGACTTTGTTGAATAAACACAAACTTATATCTAAAAACTTATATGATGTATATTTAATACATCGTAGAATCCTTCACTGTGCTTGCCTCTTTCATAGAATCATTATGTATAAATGTCCCCCGTATTTAACTAGGTATTGCAGTGACGTGCACAATATTGTGACATCGACATATGTTATGCATACCCCGCCATAAAATTCAGGGCTTTAGAAGATCTTACTCTTATAACATAGTTGCTATCAGGAACAAAAATGTACTCAAACAACGAAGTGAGTAGTAAATCAAACTATAAAAGAATTCTTTTCATTTAATTTAAGTTCTAAATAAGAGGTAATTTTCATTTTTTCTGAATTCTATGACCTAACGGGTCAGGGGGAGATTATTTGTGGCAGCTTATTCAACATTTTCACCATTAAGCTAATTTTTTTTCTTCAATTTTGATATATCTTTCATTAATGTTGTTATATATTTTTCTTTAGTTTGTAAAAGATGAAGTTTGGTATAAGAGAGGTTCATTCGGGGCCTAATGCTGCGTGCGTACTTGCCCTTCCTTGCTTTTACATACATACAGGTAACCAAATCCAAATTGGACCCTCAAGGTCAGATGCGCTTTTGTAATATCTTTAATATAGTGAAGATCGTGTATAATTAAAAGCAAAAGTGTGTGTATAAATGAGCGATTTGGTAGCTATTTGGTGAAGGTGGAAAGTAAAATAAAAGGTGAAGTATAAATATAGAATAGACAATTCAAAGAGATAGATATTTTTACAATTATTACTATAATACATGTTTGTTCATAAATGAATGATCTTTCGGACAGAATCATCTCCCTTTAACGATTTAATGCCTCAGTCCTTCTTTTGCGCAACTGACGCGGCGTTGAGGTGCCAATATGGTTTGAGTCAGCTATGCATTCATACAATCCTTTTGTATACATGGTACGGGCTACAATATTATACATGGTAGTACATGATTGCCTATTCTTCTTACATGGCGGTATCATTCTCTTTCGTCCACAATAATTAGTGCATATTTTCAAACTCATCATAATATTTAACACTATCTGTTAAGCTTTAGGGTTAGCATTCAAAAACAGAATTAAATTTTAATTAATCTTATTATAATGGACCTGTTGTAGTCTTCATAATCACTATCACAAGTAACTAGAATGATTGACTATACAATATATTTGGATCATAAGCATAATACGTATGAGTGCTGGAAAGAACTAAATTAGAAGTAGACTCATACGAGGAATGGCTCCCAAGAAAAAAACAACTTCAATCTAGATAAAATCATTATTAATTTTGTATTGGTACCCTTCTGAAAGCATATCAAGTTTTCTAGAAGCATTCCAAATATTCTATCAGCATTTGACTCTTTCAGAGGTAATATTAAGTCTTCTGAGAATAGATCAAGTTTCTTAAAATTAGTAGCAAATTTTCTGGAATCAGATCAAGTCTTCTAGAAGCATTTCAAGTCTTCTGGAAGCATTTCTTGTCTTCTAGAAACAGTATCAAGTCTTCTGGAAGCAACTTCAAGTCACCTTTTACCCCATGGATAACGTCCAATGTTAAGTTAATGATGAAACTCAGAGATCAGGCACTGGGTAAATTTAGAAGAACAAAGCTTGCCCCTCATTTCGATTACTACAAATCTTTGAGAAATTTAGTTACATCAGCAATACGTCGTGAAAAAAAAAGTTTATTTCAATAGTACTTTCAAAAATATGGATGTGCAGAGTAGTTGGAGGCTTTTAAATAGGTTGAATATCGGGAAAAAATCCAGGCCAGTTATTCCTGCGCATCTGCATGATGTGAATAAAATTAATGATTATTTCTTAAAATCTGTTGGTCATACCGATGTAGATGCTGCTTTACTTACGTTTTACAATACAAATAATCTTTTTGCCGAATCCCATGACGGGTTTTCATTTAAAATAGCTGATACCTCAACAATAATAAGTGCATTAAACGGAATCAAATCAACAGCTGCTGGAGCTGATGAAATAAATATCATATTTATTAGAAAATGTCTTCCGGACTTATTGCCTTACATTGTGCACATTGTGAACTCTTGCCTTGAGCAATCAATATTTCCCGATGCCTGGAAGTCTGCTGTTGTTATGCCCTTACCTAAAAAAGTGAATCCTTGTAATTTCGAGGACCTACGTCCTATTAGTATTTTTCCAGTTCTTTCCAAAGTCTTGGAAAGGTGTATGGAGATTCAGTTGCGTACATATATGGACGAACACAATGTGTTGCCTCCAATTCAGTCTGGTTTTCGTCCGAGTTATAGTTGTGCCACCGCCTTATTAAACGTCACTGATGATCTCTTGAAGGCTCGCGATGATGGTCAGAGTGGAGTGGTTGTGCTCCTAGATTACAGCAAAGCTTTTGACAAAGTCAACCACCGAATGCTATTAGCTCTCTTGCATTACGTTGGTATGTCTGATTCGGCAGCGTCTCTTATAAACAGCTTCTTATCTGATCGAGTTCAGGTGGTGAGATTGGACGAGGAATCTTCGGCTCCTTTACCCGTGAAGGCCGGTGTGCCTCAGGGATCTTTGTTAGCTCCGCTATTATTTACTCTGTACACCTCTCAACTGCACAAATGCGTTACACACTCGTCAGTACACATGTACGCTGATGATACTCAGCTGTATTTAACTTTTCGAAGAGAGCACACTGCCTTGTCATGTACAAAGTTAAACGTAGATCTTTTAGCACTTTCGGAGTACTCTATCAAATTGGCACTAACACTTAATCCTACCAAATCAACAATACTTACTTTTGGCAATTTATCATCCCATAACGTCAATATTTCATTGAATGGTGAGCGTCTGGTTGTGTCCCCAGAGTCTAGAAATTTGGGGGTGGTTTTTGACTCAAATTTTCGCTTCAGTACTCACGTCACTACTTGTATAAAGAAGGCTTATGCAGCTCTTCGGTGTCTCTACCGACACCGTCAAGTACTTAACTCCACCACTAAAAGATATCTATGTGAAACGTTAGTTTTATCAAACTTTGTACATTGTGCGGCTATGTATGGACCATGTTTAATGGAATTTGATATGCATCGCATTCAAAAAGTTCAGAATAGTTGTCTTCGTTTCATTTACGGGATTAGAAAGCATGAATCTATTTCTCATACTCTTCGTTGTTCAGGGTGGTTGAACATTAGAAACCGTTTTAAATACTACTTTCTGTGCCTCGCGAATAAGGTAGTTACCACGAAAACACCACCTTACTTGTATAATAAAATCACTTTTAGGACTGACATACATAACTTAAACCTCAGACATAAAAGCACCATTACCATGCCTGCTCATAAAACAGCTTTTTTTAAGCGATCATTTTCATACCGTATTGCTAAGGAGTATAATGCCTGTCCCTCTAATCTCAAAAATAAAAGACCCGACATTTTTAAAATAAAGTTGCGCGACGCTTTACTAACTGTTCAGGGATCACAACAAAATGCTTACGCTGCCTCGTTGTTCTGACGTTGAGGCGAACGAATGTTACTGTTTTTATGTATTTATCTTTGTTTTTTCTTTTTTTTTTTTTCTATAAGTATTTACGTAAGAGAGGAAAACGTAATACGAT
Source organism: Onthophagus sagittarius (assembly GCA_036711965.1). Taxonomy (NCBI): domain Eukaryota; kingdom Metazoa; phylum Arthropoda; class Insecta; order Coleoptera; family Scarabaeidae; genus Onthophagus; species Onthophagus sagittarius. Next base: position 11,923,730 of record JASERS010000002.1, on the reverse strand, counting down.
AAAAATTCTAGATGTTTTATTACTTCTTTCTTTTTGTTTTGGGTTTGTTTCATTTTTTTTGTATGTTTGAACGTTCAACTCCTGGTTGAGTAGAACAGATGACAGGATCTTTGGAAACTGTCATCTGGACTTCGCCGTTTGGCCGCATAAGGTTTTCAGTCTGATGTAACATTATCGCATTTTGTATTTATTTTGTCTTTTGTAGCCAATAAAGTATATTATTATTATTATTATTATCTAGGAGCGTTCCAAGTATTCTGTCCGTATTTGACTTTTCCAGAGGGAATATCAAGTCTTCTGGAAACAGATCAAGTCTACTAGTATTAGTATCAAATATTTTGGAAGCAGATCAGGTCTTCTAAAAGCATTTCAAGTCTTCTGGAAGCATTTCTTGTCTTTTAGAAGCAGTATCAAGTCTTCTGGAAGCAACTTGAAGCCTCTTAGAAGGAGTATCAATGTGACCAGAGGCAGTAGCAACTCTTTTGGAAGTAATCGAAGTATTCTGTAAGCACTTCACGACATTTAAGTATTTTGTTAGCATTTTAAGCATTTTTGGAGTATTTCAAGTCTTTTGCAAGCATTTCAAAGGTTTTGCGAATACTTCAAGTCTTCTAGAAGCATTTTAGGTCTGTTCCAAGCAATATCAAGACCTCTGTAAACAGATCAAGTCTTCTAGAATTAGTATCATATTTTCTGGAAGCAGATCTGGTCTTCTAGAAGCATTTCAAGTTTTCTGTAAATATTTCTAGACTTCTAGAAGCAGAATCAAGCCTTCTGGCAGCAATATCAAATTTTCTAGAAGCAGTATCAAACCATCCAGTGGCAGTAGCGTCCCTTCTGGAAGTAATTGTCTTCTGTAAGTATTTCAAGACTTCTAGACGCAATTCCAAATCATCTGGAAGCATTTTAAGTATTTTGTTAGCATGTTGGGAGCATTTTAAACCTTTTGCGAAGACTTCAAAGAAGGTTTGTTCCAAGCAATATCAAGTCTTTTGGAAGCAGTACTGAGTCTTCTGGAAATAGATCAAATCTCCTAAAATCACTGTCATATTTTGTGGAAGCAGATCAGTTCTTCTAGAAGCATTTGAAGTTTTCTGGAAATATTTCTAGATGCAATATCAAGTATTTTAGAAGCAGTATCAAATCATCCAGAGGCAGTTGCGTCCCTTCTGAAAGTAATTTAAGTCTTCTGTAAGCATTTCAAGACTTCTAGAATTAATTTCAAATCTTCTGGAAGTATTTTAAGCTTTTTGGGACCATTTCAGTTCTGTTGGGAATATTTCTAGTTTTTTTGGGAGCTGTTCAAAGACGCTGGGTCTGAATTATAAAATAGATTGGGAACTTGTATATCCAGAGTACCCACGTATTCTGTGCCTATCCGTATGGGTGTTCTGTACTCATTAAAGATTATATATAGCGTATCCGGTTGCTATAGTTTGGATCATTGTATTTTGTTAAAATAAGAGAACATTTATAATTTTCTTGCATATATTTCATGTGAAATAATGTAACATAATTAAAAAAATATATTTTTTTTAATTTAATTATTTATTATCACATTCATTTCTAACATTTAACACGCTTTTGTAACTAGAGATATTACATTTCTTTCTGATATAATGTATTAATGGACTTAAATATTCATCAGGAATGTTCTTATCATTTTCTGTTTTCGTGAACCAACTAATTAGAACTCCCAGAATTAAAACCATACAACTACCAATTATAGGAATTATAAAATGGGATAGTCTGAATATGGGCGATATATTTTCATTTTGTGATTGATCATGTTTTACGTATGAAACATTTTTAAATGTACTTTCACAATTATTCGCATATACTGGAAGTGTTGGAAATCTGACCAAACCTTGAATTTGATACAATTGTGAAGTAATAACGATCCAGCCCATAAAGATTAATGATATCAATCCTCCATAAAAAGCACCCTAAATTTTAACATTTCATTTTGATGCATAAATGAGATTAGAGTTACACTTACTTTTGCGTTAATCTTAGTTATGAAGAGTCCAGCAATAAATAATCCGGTCATAGGCCCATTTGTTAATGCAATGATGCTAACAAAAACTGGAAAAATGTTGTTTTCTAAATATTTTACCATGTACGCACATGATATGCATATAATTCCGAAAATTAACACCAAGAATTTCAGACAAGTAATTTCATATTTCTCGATTATATTTTTTGATAAATACGGTTTTAAAAAATCAGAATAAACCGTAGCGGTTACACTGTTTAATCCGGACGATAAAGTGCTTAAACTTGCGCTAATAATACCAGAAACGAAAAGACCGGCTAATCCTGCAAATCTTATATCTGGATCCATGATGTAATGCGTAAATAATTGATCTGGCTTTCTAATTTTTTTAGTTGTCAGCGGGTCGCAATAAACATATTGTCGTACAGCTACAATTCCGCTCAAATATGTGAGTGTAAATATTAAGATCACTCCAAAGAAAGCAATGGAACATGCCCTGAAAATGTTTTGATAAAATTTGCTGTGCACAATTTAATTTAGTTTTTACCATTTTACATATTTATATTTCTTTAATGATAAGTACTTTTGAATGGAGCCTTGACTGAAACCCATCAACCCAAGAACTTGAAAGTAACAACCTCCAATACCAATCCATAATGTATCTCTTTTAGTTGGATTTAAATCTAATCTAAAGAATAGGATGTTATTTTAATTTTGAAATAAAAGGTGAATTTATACATTATTTGTAATCTTTCTGTATCACTCGCCGTTTTGAAGACATTCCAAATTCCTAGTCTAACAAAACCAATAAATACTGCTCCAAATAGGCACACTAACATGAATAGAAATTGTAAAGCATCAGTCCATATAACAGCTTTTATCCCACCAAATAGCGTATAAATTATACATAAAGTACTTAAAGAATATGTAATTACGTAAACGTTTATGTTGGTTACTAAAAATTAAGTATTGGTTAATAATAATTTCAATGATGATCTATTTACCGAAAGAAACTATAATTGCTGGTATATAAGTGACGATTGGGAAACTGACGATTATTTGTAAAGCAAATATAAGCGATGATAATGATTTCACTTTTTTGTCGAATCTTAATTCAAGATAAGTGTAAATGCTTGTAAGTTGTAATTTGTAAAAGACCGGAAAAATTAAGAAATATGTTGTTAACCCGACTAATGGGATAGTGATGACGCTGCCTAAAAAACTATTTGTGCCATAATAATAAATTTCTGTTGGAATCGTTATAAGTTGAACGGATATTGCTCTGAAATTAAAAAAAAATGTTAATATAATCTATTTGATCCATAAAAAGAATTCCCAATAAATCTTACCCAGATATAATTGAAAAAGCAACAACAAAAAGGTTCATGCTTCGACCACCATGCAAATATTCTTCGGCAGTGTTCTGCTTTTTAAATATCGAATAAAATGCTCCCACTAAAAATGTTAAAAGTAATGTTAAAATAAAAATTGCGTAATCTATGTTCTGAAACGAGGTTGCCATTCTCATTAAGTGAACTGTTAGTTAACGTAAACTAATAAACGACTTTATATATAAAAATGTAAAAATCCTCGGATTCTTTTAAGGAAAATGTTTAATAAATATTAATTAAAAAATAGTTAAAATATTGACGCACTGTAATGAGAGCGGGAGGCTCTGATTACCTTTCTGCAAAAGTTATAATTAAAAATATGATTTCCTGTAATAATTTTGAAACAGTTATTATTATTTGGAGCATATTTGTCAAAAATATCTGAAGAGAGAAGATATCAAGCGACAATTAGTAGCGACATTACTCAGGAAAGACCAACACGTTTTTAATGCCATGTTGAGTGAACCTTCGAACCAGCTGCTGAAGAAATTGCAACATGACATCGGAAACAACAAATGTTTTTTTAAAAGATATAGGACAAAACCCCAATGTTTCTAATTTTAGTTGTAGTATTAGTTTTAGTGTTAGTTCTAATTTTAGTTAAGTGGTGGCAGTAATTATCACCCAGAAAAGTATGTGGACGAGACTTATGATAGTCCCTCTTAACGAATTAGGTCTAGGGACTCACATCTTTGTTATTTTATTTTATGTAAATGTTACACATGAACATTTAGATCACTGATGCTGACGTTAAGAGAGGCGTCAATACCGCCGATTATATGATACACCATGTTGATATACCAAAGTATGATAATATAATAATTTTTAAAATTTCGCTTATTATTCCCAAGTGTTACCATTACGATCTTATAAACCAGTGCTTCTCAACCTGTGGGTAATTTCCCCTTGGGGGGTAAAATGTCAATATGGGATGGGTAACCGTGTCATACCGATTTCTAGATTTTTTTGGTAAACTGGCTCGTACAGTACAAGCATTTCGTAATTTCAGGCTTAGAGAATCGCATGAGGACTTAATATCGATAAACAATAGAGACTTAAATAACCGTAAAATAAATCTACATTATTCTCGTTACAACTAATTTTTTGTTTTTGTTAAATTGTTTTGAAATGAATTGCTGGATATTGACATGGTTTCTTGTCTATCTTTGAGCTTTAACAGATCGATTTAAGTTTTATAGTGTGGCACGTACTGAATTCGATACGGCGTTGAAATTAGGGGAATCCCAAGTTGCTCGACTGCCGCACATGCATGAACGTGCTTCGGTGCGCAAAGTATGTACTCGAAATCGGTAAAGTCCCGAATTGTATTTAGTCTGAAGTTATTGGTGAAATTTTTAGCTTTAAACAATTACGTGAGTATCCTCAAATTTTCCAATTAAGTATGATGTCCAGTGATGCATTTTGTTATAATATTTTATTTAGATACCATGTGTCAAGTAATTTACCATATTATAACTTCTATATAACATGGTGTCTTCATCAGGGAAAAAACGCTCATATAAGGAAGGTTTTTGCAATGGGGCTTCACTAATCTTGTCGAAGGAAATGTAAAAAGGAACATTTTGAAAGAATTCATAAAGAGTTCGTAGGCAAAGATATCGAATTTTTTAAAAGAAAAGAAAAAATGCTGATTTCATCACATTCTACAAGAAATTTACAAAAAACAAGCGGTTCATACCTTGAGGCTTCGTACCACATAGCATATCGTATTGCTGTTAACAAGAAGCCGCACACAATAGGAGAAGATCTTATAAAACCTTGTATAGTGGATGCAGTAAAGTTCGTTGTGGGCGAGCAACATTTTGCTAAAATTAATCAAATATCCCTCTCCAACAGCATAATTCAAAATCGTATTCAAGAAATGAGTACCGATATTCTAGCCACCATTATATCTGATCTAAAAGAAAGCTCTATGTTTGCGTTGCAGTTGGACGAGTTAACTGACGTGGCTTCTTGTTCATAATTACTCGTTTTCGTCCGCTACTTAAAGAATAATGGTGTTAAGGAAGAATATTTGTTTTCACCATCTCTACCAACCACTACGCGCGGCGAAGGTGTATTTCTCACATTAAAACAGTTTATTGAAGAAAATGATTTGAAGTGGTCATCGTTAGTTGGTGCGGGTACTGACGGTGCGCTTCCATAATGGGTGTTCGTTCTGGTTTTCAAACATTCGCAAATGCTTAACTTATCACTGCGCTTTTTGAGCGCATTTAATGATATAGTGAAAATTATCAATCATATTCGAAGCAGTGCCACAAATTCGAGAATTTTCAAAGTGTTATGTCATGAAGTAGGTGCGAAATTTGATGCACTAGTCTACACTGAAAAAAATGTATTGCGAGAATGATGAAAAGTTTTTTATTTATTTTAAATTTGATGCTGAAATACATTTTTCGCAATACATTTTTTAATATCTTATGATGAACCCGGAATCCACAATTTCTAAACTTCTACACTGAAGTACGTTAGCTGTCAAGGGGAAATGTTTTAAATAGAGTGATTGAGATGCGTGACGAAATAGTTTTTTTTTCCGTAAACAATCAATCAATCGTAAAACAGAAAAAGAAAGAAAGTTTTATTCAAAAATAAAAGATATAACATTTATTTACATGTTGGCGTATTTGACTGATTTTTCAGTGAACTATTTTATATCTGTCATTACAAGAAAATATGAGCAATATTTTGATAGCCCAAGACAAGATTGCTGGCTTTTTGCGAAAACTAGAACTTTACAAACGTAGAGTTCAAATGGGTGACAAATCGATGTTTACACACTTGTTCCAAACATTAACAGCACACAACGAAGAATCGTGCGATTTCATTGACTCCATAGTTCAGCATCTCTCTTCTTTGATAAACTCATTGAACCACCATTTCCCGAACATAGAGAACCGTCAAAGTTTATCCTGGATACTAAGGCCGTTTTCTACAGATGAAGAAATCTTCAAAGATGAAAATGTTGTAGCTAAAGTTCAAGATCTCGAACTACGCAAAGACTGTACCTCAATAGTTGAATTCTGAAATTCTGATTTTGCAACATTTTGGACAAAAACGCAGGCCAAATATTTAATTTTAGCTGATAGGGTCTTAAGAATTCTAATTCCATTTGCCAATACATATAAATGTGAGAGCGGTTTTTCAACTATGGTTTCCATAAAAACAAAATCCAGGAATCGGCTTAACGTAGAGCACGACTTTCGATGTGCTTTGTCAGAAACTAAACCAAACATAAAAAATCTTGTTAGTACGAAGCAACATCAACCATCCCATTAATTGTTATTCAAAATTTATGAGTCATTATTTAATAATAAAAACATTATTATGATTCTGTATGGTATCTGTTTTATAAAGGGGTTAATCCTTAACCCTGGGTAGGTTATATGGGTAATCATGGTTAAGTGGTTAAGAAACACTTCTAAACCAATGAAATTCCTAAAATTATTATATATTTCTTAATATATATGTTATTTATTATACTCGAATAATTTAAAAGTGAAGAAAATGTCACATTTGCTAGCTATTATGAATAATGCTACAAGGTTAAACACAACTATTAGTAGAAGATAGATCCTCCTCGTTACGTTGACTTGGACCTAGTTCCGCTAAATAAATGGATACTGGTTCATATTGCAGTGCACACTCACGCACCAATTTTACTATTACTTCTAAGTCCTTTTTATAATTTGTATTAAGCAGAACGTTTGTAGGTAAAAAAACTTTTTAGATAATTTTTCAACATTGTTCCAAACTTGGGCTCATATAAAGTACAATTTATATCACTATGATGAGTTTTTTTGTTTATAATCTGGAAAACCGCAAGACTTCTGGCCGTGTTCTGCTGTTATTGTCTTGCAGCTACGAACAAAGCATACTTTCCACTTTTGATTCACATGACTGAATTCTCATGTATCATGTGTATCTCGGGCCACATGCTGCATCATTCATTAATAATACTGTTACTAAATTCTCTTCCATTATCACACTAACATTATCACTCTTCCATTACCGTAGCCAAATACAAAATTATTAAATTACCTGATTTTCTGTGTCAAATTTGTACTGACTACGCATTATGAAAACTATCCTGAATAATCAAATTTTGCAACATATGCATCTAAGAACAAAAGTGAGAGAGTAATATTGTTGAGAATAAAATTTGCGCGTGTGATGCTACCCACCACTACTTGAAAACGCAATGGCAAATATTACGTTCGTTATACAAAATGCCAGCGTTGCTTTATTCTAAATTTCTGGAAAAATCCCAAGTTTCCAACACTGGTTGTATTTCAATAGAAATATCTGTAAGCCCCCTATGTACATTTTAACTATTTCGCTGTTCATTGTTAGTCCATATTCAGCTAGTGTTCTTTTCGGTTTTGCCGTCTTCATCCTTTTTTCATTTAGATATTATCATCAGTTTTGCTTCCTTCTACATCTTCGAAAAAACCCCCAGATTTCAACACTGGTTTTATGTCCCTAGAAACATCTGTGGGTTAGTCTATTTCGTTGGTCAGGCTATCTTCACCTGGTGCTCTTTTAGGTATTAGTTGGTCTAGACAGTCCTTTAATTTTTCTATTGAAAAAAGTTACAGAATGTTTTCTTCTTCTTCGTCACTTTCACAATTTATGTCGCTTTCTGTTATGGCTGGAAATAGCTTTGTATACCGTTTCCTAATCGTGTCCAGGTCTATCTTTTCTCTTGATCTTAGTACCATTCTTTTTGTCACTATCTGGTATGCTATACCCCATACATTGTCTTCCAATTCTGCTCATAGTTTTCTACATCTCTTTCTATTCTTCTTGATAGCGCTAACCAGCCGTTTCTTCGCTTTTTTCTTCTCTTTGCTTTAATGCCTTGTCACACACTGTTTTCATCTTTTTTGTCAACTTAGCCGGATTGCAGGAAGAAATTTCTTGTGTATGTTCGCAAGAGGTTTTCTTTAATCTACTATGTCCTTCCGGTGTAGTTGTTTATTGTCTTGCCACTTCTCCTATTTTTAGTCTTTCGACTGGTTTTTTAATATTACAATCTATTGCTGAATAATCGCTTAGTGTCTCCATCACTATTTTGACTATCCAATCTGTTATATTCTTCACTATATTCATACTTGCAAAAGTTACGTCTACTAGTGATAATCCTCTGGGGTTGTTGTACGTAGGTTTTGTCCCTTCATTAAGCAATACGAGTTGATTCTTGATCATCTACTCTTCCAAAATTTGAACCTTTTCTATTTGTTATACTGTCTCCTGCCGTAACTATTTTTGCGTTACGACAGTTTCGATTATCTAAGAGTTCTTCAAATCTATCATTTGATTAATTTCGTGAGAAATATACTGATGTTATTACCCATTTTGTTAATTCAGCTCACACAGAGCCATTTTCCCTTCTCCATGACAGTAGTCTTCTCATTTGTATTCCAAACTTAATGAAACCGTCGTAATCTTGGTCCGCTTGAAGTTGTTCCATTTTTCGTTTGTTCGGTTCCTGTCCAACAATTTTATCTGTGTCCTTTTGTTTTGCTGTCATTTCGATAAGATCGTGTGTGTCCCGTCTTCTGTTATGATTTAATTGTATTATGGGTGGCATTTCTATATTTTTTTTCTGGGGAAGGCTTCGATGAGCGTTGAAAATCGTTCACACTTCCTTTCATTTTTTTCTTTTTTCTTCTCTACCACAAAGGTAATTTTTTTTGCCATCTTGTGTATCTTCTTCTTTTGTCTTTTGAGTCTAGTGTCCGCTAGTATTTTTGGTTACTTGTTCTTTCTCTTGTTTATTTGTCACCGTGGAGACCTTCTCAATTTTCATTTTCACTTTTTCCCAATTCTTCGGATATTTCCCTACTTCCATCACCTGTTAGTTTGTAGTTTCTGGTACTGAATATCCTTTCTTCTGCTTGGCCTCTCTTTCTCTCCTATTATCTACTTTCTATATGAGGCATGCTATATGAGATTGCCAAACAGCTGGGCAATCTATGCATTTTGATTTTGCCTAAACGGTTATAGCACCAGGATCGTCTTCATTTATGCAGTCTTTGCCAAAAGCGTTATCGATCGGCACTTTTCTTTATTTGGGTTCCTTCTCTACTAGGAATATTGCGAGTTCCTCTTTCCTGGTTTCTCGATTTCTTCAATGTCAGTTGCTACCAGTTGCTACTGTCATTTCTTTTAGTTTACTCTTCATATTTCATCTTCTTTCATTTCCCTTCCAGTAATTTTCTGCTTGCCTTTCCAAGATTTTCTGTATATCCTTCTCTTGTCTCCGCTTTTGCCTTTTCTTGAATCTGTATCTTTATATCTCTGTCTGTTTTTTGATTTCAACGTTTTGCCTCGATTTTTTACTATTAGGTATTACGTAGTTCTTTGCCCTCCTCTTTCTATTTTTCGTTCTCTTTCATCTATGTCCTGCTGTCTTTTCATCGTTGTTGTGTAAATGTTTTCTTTTGTTGTTGTTGTTCTGAAAGTTACTTCTATCATGGTTCTTAATTTATATAGTGCCATGGTTTTTATGTTGTGTAATGTTATTTCTATTCATTCTTTTACTCGCTCTTTTATTGTTATCAAAATTTTCCATATTTCTCTTTCCGTAGTTCCCATCTTTATACTTAGTATTCTCCCTTTGCTTTCAAACTTTTCATATTCGTGTTAGTTATAGTTATGTTACAAATAAACAGGAAAATTAATTGGTATTGTTTATTTCAGTAAAAAAAAATAATAACACATTATGTAATAAATAAAAATAATTAGTTAAACTTCTAACTATGCCAAAAGATTAAACTATTCGAAAATATACATATAAATAGTTGATAAATCGCTAACTTTACATTTAACTTCAAAAGCAGATCTTAATAAACCACAAATGTATACAAAAGTGCCATTTTTTCAACATTGGTGAGCCTTTAAGGAAACTTTTAAATTCGCTTCCTTGCAAATACTTAATAATTTCTAAAAATTCGGAAGCGCTTTCGGTATTTATGTAATTAACATCACTCTTAGATAACATCGTGCTTTGGATTTCAGATCGATAATTCCTATCCGCTATCTTCTTCTCTCATCGCAAAAGGTAATTAATCAAATCAATCACATTGTTAATATCAATTCCTAATTCACTAAAATCTTCTATCATGAGTTGAACTTCATCCAACGCAAGGATTTTTTCGATCATAACATGAACGTCATTGTTCGTAATTTTTTCGAAGAAATTTTTAATGTTATCGCTATTATTTAGCTTTTCGTTTAAACACGTTAATGTCGCCGAAAGATCAACGATTTGTAAATTTCCATCGGAATATTCTTTGATTTTTGCACTTTTGTCACTATCAATATTAACGATGAGATTGAAGAAATATTGGATAACACTGTCGATGTTAACTCCAATGTGTTCCATATAAAATTTGAAGACTTGCCATGTAGGATTGTTAGAAACGGCTTCGACAAGATGGCTAAATTTATTTCCTTTCATATATTTGACGAGTTCTGAAAATTCACCATTATTATCGACACTTTTATGGATAATTGATGTGATGTCGGACATTGGAATAGTCGCGAGAATGTCTTCAAAATCATATTGAAGATTTCTATTTGGCCTAGACATTGCTGTATTAGCCAGCACAATGAGAAGGAGCAAAATTGATTTCATCTGCGAAAAGGTAATTAAGAGTTGTGTAATTAGATAGCAATCTTTAATTAAAATAATTGAATTATATCTTACTTTATACGAGAATTTGATAAATCTGGTAAATGATGATTCTCATAACATCTTACTAGTCTTATATACAAAACGGTCTTATAAAAAAGCTGATATGACAATATGATTCAATTCTTTGATATATAACAATTCGAGTTACAACATAAATATTTTGTGTTTTCAAAACAACATTTTTTGAGTAAATGAATAATGGAGATTAATTCAGTTAAGTTTAGATTAATATTGAGTGCTATTTCATTTTTATTTTGATTCCTGTTGTTATGATAGACATTAATAACAAATAATTTGGTGATGCCTTATCTTATCGGGCTTCCTTAAAAAATAATCGAATATTTGAAATATTATTAAATGATTACAAAATATTTGTTTCAGAAAATTTTCAAAATACTTCAGTTAGAACAATATAATAAAATATTAACAGTTAAAGATAATAATTATTTGTGTTGTAATTCCCATTGTTATATTTCAAAGAATTAAATCGGATTAAATCGGATATTGTTGGCAAATGAGATAAATAAGTTTTTTAAATAAAATCGTTTAGTATATAAGAGTAACGACATGTTATGAGAAGCATAGATTTATCAAATCTTCATACAAGGTAAGACAGAATTCCAGTTTTGTAATTAAAACAATTTATATAATTCTCTTCGCACAGATGAAATCAATTTTTCTCATTCTCGTCGTGGTGACCGCTAGCTCGGCAATATCAAGGCTAAACAGAAATCTTCAACATGATCTTGAAGACATAATCGCGACCATTCCAATGTCTGACATTACATCTATTATTCATAGAAGCGGCAACAATAATGATGAGTTTCTGGAATTCGTCAAATATATACAAGGAGATGAATTGAGCCATCTTGTCGATACTGTTTCCAACAACCCTACATGGAAAAAATTCAAATTTTACATGGAAATCATTGGAGTCAACATCGATAGTCTTATTGAAAATATCTCCAATCTCATCGTTAATATTGATCTTCGCAAAAACACAAAAATCACAGAATTTTCTGACGAAAATTTACAAATTGTTGATCTCTCGGCTACATTAACTTGTTTAAGCGAAAAGCTAAATACTAGCCCCGACTTTAAAGATTTTTTCGAAAAAATTACCGGCGATAAAGTTCGTGTTATGGTCACAAAAATCCTTGCGTTGGATGAAGTTCAACTCGTGATGGAAGATCTTCGTGAAATAGGAATCGATGTTGGAAAAGTGATTGATTTTAGTTACAACCTTTTAGGATGGAGGAGGGAAATAATGAATAGGGATTATCGATCTGAAATTCAAAGCACTATATTATCTAAAAGTGGTGCTAATTATATAAATATCGAAACTGCATCTGAATTTTTAGAAATTGTTCAATATTTGCAGGGAAGCGAAATTAAGACTGTTCTTAAGGGCTCACCAATGTTGAAAAAATGGTACTTTTGTATACATTTGTGGTTTATTAAAATCTGTTTTGGTAAACATTAGCATATTAAGATAATGATTTATTTATAAATTTTTTATATGTTCTTGCAAATAGTTTTATCTCTTTACAAAGTTAGGGAAAGAATTGATTTACATAATATTATTTTATGGAAATAAACGGTACAAATTAATTTTCTCTTTTATTTGTAACATTTGAAATGTTTATACTTTTTTTTATACTTAACCTGAATCTTAAACTCGAATCGTATTTCAGCGAGGAGTCGTGAAGACGTTCTATGCGTTCTTCAGGTTACGTAGATTTAGACCTTTTCAGTCTAAATCTATTCTAACACTAAGACAGTGGCAATCCCGGAATCTCTCAAAACCTCACTCTGTTGGTGATTATTTTCTGAATAGTCATGCTTATTGGTTTTTTCTTAACCAAACTTGGATTACAGGCATTATCTTACTTGGTTCGGTCTGTATATACTTTAATTTTGAAGCGTTGTAAAATGGTCAAATTTTGAAAAATTGAAGGAAATGAAAAATTTTTAAAATATGAAAGTTATGAAGAGAAGTTTGTTGAAGTTCCAAAATGTTCGTTAAGTATGTGGCTAAATTTTATAATACGATAGGATGAGTTCAAAATTTGATATCTCAAAAACGAATTGAGATAACCATACATAGTTGTGTTCCGGAAAAGCGCATACTTTCGTTTATAAATCACAACAAATTTCACCAAGATATCTTAAGAGTTCGATTTTTTACACTTTTTTAAATAATTAAGGAAATTATTATGTTTATGAAATGCAAATTTAAGTCGAGTTCAAAACTAGATACCTCAAAAACTAATTGAGATACTCAAGCATGGAATGGTTTTCGCAAAAACAGGTAGTTTCATTATTACGAATGAACTAAAACTCTCAACGTTTTTTATAATTTTTCCAACTGAAACATCTCAAAAATTTTCACTTTTTCCCAATTCTTCGGATATTTCCCTACTTCCATCACCTGTTGGTTTGTAGTTTCTGGTACTGAATATCCTTTCTTCTGCTTGGCCCCTCTTTCTTTCCTATTATCTACTTTCTATATGAGGCATGCTATATGAGATTGCCAAACAGCTGGGCAATCTAGGCATTTTGATTTTGCCTAACTATCTATAACTTTGTGATCAAGCTCCCCACGGTTATAGCACCAGGATCATCTTCATTTATGCAGTCTTTGCCAAAAGCGTTATCGATCAGCACTTTTCTTTATTTGGGTTCCTTCTCTACTAGGCATATTGCGAGTTCCTCTTTCCTGGTTTCTCGATTTCTTCAATGTCAGTTGCTACCAGTTGCTACTGTCATTTCTTTTAGTTTACTCTTCATATTTCATCTTCTTTCATTTCCCTTCCAGTAATTTTCTGCTTGCCTTTCCAAGATTTTCTGTATATCCTTCTCTTGTTTATCTGATGTGAATATTCAGTAGTCTCCGCTTTTGCCTTTTCTTGAATCTGTATCTTTATATCTCTATCTGTTTCTTGATTTCAACGTTTTGCCTCGATTTTTTACTATTAGGTATTACGTAGTTCTTTGCCCTCCTCTTTCTATTTTTCGTTCTCTTTCATATATGTCCTGCTGTCTTTTCATCGTTGTTGTGTAAATGTTTTCTTTTGCTGTCGTTGTTCTGAAAGTTACTTCTATCATGGTTCTTAATTTATATAGTGCCATGGTTTTTATGTTATGTAATGTTATTTCTATTCATTCTTTTACTCGCTCTTTCATTGTTATCAAAATTTTCCATATTTCTCTTTCCGTAGTTCCTAACTTAGTATTCTCTCTTTGCTTTCAAACTTCTCATATTCGTGTTAGTTATAGTTATGTTACAAATAAACAGGAAAATTAATTGGTATTGTTTATTTCAGTAATAAAAAATAATAACATATTATGTAATAAATAAAAATAATTAGTTAACCTTCTAACTATACCAAAAGATTAAACTATTCGAAAATATACATATAAATAGTTGATAAATCGCTAACTTTACATTTAACTTCAAAAGCAGATCTTAATAAACCACAAATGTATACAAAAGTGCCATTTTTTCAACATTGGTGAGCCTTTAAGGAAACTTTTAAATTCGCTTCCTTGCAAATACTTAATAATTTCTAAAAATTCGGAAGCGCTTTCGGTATTTATGTAATTAACATCACTCTTAGATAACATCGTGCTTTGGATTTCAGATCGATAATTCCTATTCGCTATCTTCTTCTTCCATCCCAAAAGGTAATTAATCAAATCAATCACATTGTTAATATCAATTCCTAATTCACTAAAATCTTCTATCATGAGTTGAACTTCATCCAACGCAAGGATTTTTTCGATCATAACATGAACGTCATTGTTCGTAATTTTTTCGAAGAAATTTTTAATGTTATCGCTATTATTTAGCTTTTCGTTTAAACACGTTAATGTCGCCGAAAGATCAACGATTTGTAAATTTCCATCGGAATATTCTTTGATTTTTGCACTTTTGTCACTATCAATATTAACGATGAGATTGAAGAAATATTGGATAACACTGTCGATGTTAACTCCAATGTGTTCCATATAAAATTTGAAGACTTGCCATGTAGGATTGTTAGAAACGGCTTCGACAAGATGGCTAAATTTATTTCCTTTCATATATTTGACGAGTTCTGAAAATTCACCATTATTATCGACACTTTTATGGATAATTGATGTGATGTCGGACATTGGAATAGTCGCGAGAATGTCTTCAAAATCATATTGAAGATTTCTATTTGGCCTAGACATTGCTGTATTAGCCAGCACAATGAGAAGGAGCAAAATTGATTTCATCTGCGAAAAGGTAATTAAGAGTTGTGTAATTAGATAGCAATCTTTAATTAAAATAATTGAATTATATCTTACTTTATACGAGAATTTGATAAATCTGGTAAATGATGATTCTCATAACATCTTACTAGTCTTATATACAAAACGGTCTTATAAAAAAGCTGATATGACAATATGATTCAATTCTTTGATATATAACAATTCGAGTTACAACATAAATATTTTGTGTTTTCAAAACAACATTTTTTGAGTAAATGAATAATGGAGATTAATTCAGTTAAGTTTAGATTAATATTGAGTGCTATTTCATTTTTATTTTGATTCCTGTTGTTATGATAGACATTAATAACAAATAATTTGGTGATGCCTTATCTTATCGGGCTTCCTTAAAAAATAATCGAATATTTGAAATATTATTAAATGATTACAAAATATTTGTTTCAGAAAATTTTCAAAATACTTCAGTTAGAACAATATAATAAAATATTAACAGTTAAAGATAATAATTATTTGTGTTGTAATTCCCATTGTTATATTTCAAAGAATTAAATCGGATTAAATCGGATATTGTTGGCAAATGAGATAAATAAGTTTTTTAAATAAAATCGTTTAGTATATAAGAGTAACGACATGTTATGAGAAGCATAGATTTATCAAATCTTCATACAAGGTAAGACAGAATTCCAGTTTTGTAATTAAAACAATTTATATAATTCTCTTCGCACAGATGAAATCAATTTTTCTCATTCTCGTCGTGGTGACCGCTAGCTCGGCAATATCAAGGCTAAACAGAAATCTTCAACATGATCTTGAAGACATAATCACGACCATTCCAATGTCTGACATTACATCTATTATTCATAGAAGCGGCAACAATAATGATGAGTTTCTGGAATTCGTCAAATATATACAAGGAGATGAATTGATCCATCTTGTCGATACTGTTTCCAACAACCCTACATGGAAAGAATTCAAATTTTACATGGAAATCATTGGAGTCAACATCGATAGTCTTATTAAAAATATCTCCAATCTCATCGTTAATATTGATCTTCGCAAAAACACAAAAATCACAGAATTTTCTGACGAAAATTTACAAATTGTTGATCTCTCGGCTACATTAACTTGTTTAAGCGAAAAGCTAAATACTAGCCCCGACTTTAAAGATTTTTTCGAAAAAATTACCGGCGATAAAGTTCGTGTTATGGTTACAAAAATCCTTGCGTTGGATGAAGTTCAACTCGTGATGGAAGATCTTCGTGAAATAGGAATCGATGTTGGAAAAGTGATTGATTTTAGTTACAACCTTTTAGGATGGAGGAGGGAAATAATGAATAGGGATTATCGATCTGAAATTCAAAGCACTATATTATCTAAAAGTGGTGCTAATTATATAAATATCGAAACTGCATCTGAATTTTTAGAAATTGTTCAATATTTGCAGGGAAGCGAAATTAAGACTGTTCTTAAAGGCTCACCAATGTTGAAAAAATGGTACTTTTGTATACATTTGTGGTTTATTAAAATCTGTTTTGGTAAACATTAGCATATTAAGATAATGATTTATTTATAAATTCTTTATATGTTCTTGCAAGTAGTTTTATCTCTTTACAAAGTTAGGGAAAGAGTTGATTTACATAATATTTTTTTATGGAAATAAACGGTACAAATTAATTTTCTCTTTTATTTGTAACATTTGAAATGTTCATACTTTTTTTATACTTAACTTGAATCTTAAACTCGAATCTTATTTCAGCGAGGAGTCGTGAAGACGTTCTATGCGTTCTTCAGGTTACGTAGATTTAGACCTTTTCAGTCTAAATCTATTCTAACACTAAGACAGTATCAATCCCGGAATCTCTCAAAACCTCACTCTGTTGGTGATTATTTTCTGAATAGTCATGCTTATTGGTTTCTTCTTAACCAAACATGGATTATAGGCATTATCTTACTTGGTTCGGTCTGTACATACTTTAATTTTGATGCGTTGTAAAATGGTCAAATTTTGAAATATTGAAGGAAATGAAAAATTTTTAAAATATGAAAGTTATGAAGAGAAGTTTGTTGAAGTTCCAAAATGTTCGTTAAGTATGTGGTTAAATTTTATAATACGATAGGATGAGTTCAAAATTTGTGCAGAATAGTTGTGTTCTCGAAAAAGCGCATACTTTCGTTTATAAATTACAACAAATTTCACCAAGATATCTTAAGAGTTCGATTTTTTACACTTTTTTAAATAATTAAGGAAATTATTATGTTTATGAAATGCAAATTTAAGTCGAGTTCAAAACTAGATACCTCAAAAACTAATTGAGATACTCAAGCATGGAATGGTTTTCGCAAAAACAGGTAGTTTCATTATTACAAATGAACTAAAACTCTCAACGTTTTTTATAATTTTTCCAACTGAAACATCTCAAAAATTTTCCGGGAATACATATTTTATAAAATTCTCAATAGTTTATTTTTACCAGTATTTCATGATTCGTGATGATTTTAAAGTGAGCTAGATAAGATAAGGCATCTATCAGTTGATCAATTACACTTTATTATTATTTATTATGTTCTCATTTAAAAATTTGGGAATACTCGAGATCTGTTGCGTGTATTCAACGAAAGGCTCGATTCGATAGATAAAGTCGACAAGGTGTGTCTATTCACAAAAAAATACACTGAATATGATAATCTATATATGGTGTCTATGTGATGAAAATGTTGTCATGGTTTTTTGTTCTATATTTTAATAAAAACAACACAAACATGAATCAATATCAAAAGTGGACTAGACCTTATTCAACTATTTCAATTTTAGTGACCCAATCTAACAATGCAGAATAATCTTCATCAACTTCTAGTGTTGAAACGATTGGGTTACTATCATGTCATAATGTGACTTGATGGCCAGTTTTCTTCGCACGTTATTTAGTTCTAAATTATTTGTATTATCTTCCATTGATTTTCTTGATTCACCTACAAATATCGTAGAATCTCCTACAGATAACGTCGTTAAATTGGCTCGGGCATTCACCGAGCAACGAAAAGAAGACTTCAAGGTTACGATATATGAGTGTACATAGAAGTAGTGAGGATCTCAATCTTGGACATATCAGAAATAGATGCAAAATTCCCCATGTAAAATCCTTCCTTCAAGAGAAAGTGTATAATAAAAGAAATGGTTCTCAAAAATTAACATATTTTATTCAGAGTGGCTGCGAATAAAGTGATCATTCCGAACATTTACAAGATTTTGATTAGTTAAACATTGTTAATCGAAGTAGACTATAGAGAAGAAAATGCCAAAAGTGTTATTTTTATGGTTTAATTATTATTTATTATATGATAAATGTTTTTTCTAACAATTATTTTTAATAAAATTAAACATTGCACATTTAACTTGTAATACAGAAACTAATAACCCACAGGTTTATACAAAACTGCCAACCTAATCTTTCCAGACTATTTCTAAATTCGTTTCCTTGCAAATACTTTACAATTTCTAAAAATTCGGCAACGGAATCTGCATTTATGTTCTTAACATTGCTGTTTGATGTTATCATAGCTCGAATCTCAGCTGGATAATTTCTTGACAATGTTTTCTTAGTCCAGCCTAACTTACTGTAAGTCAAATGGATAAAATTATCAATATTAATTCGGATTTGATGAAGATGTCCAATGATGAGTTGAACTTCGTTCAATTGACGAATTTCTTCCAGCATAGTGTAAGTTTTTACACTAAAAATTTTTTCTAAAAATTCTTGAAAATCCGGACTACTCCTTAATTTCTCATTTAAAATGGCAATAATGGTTGGATAATCAAGCGATTGCAAAACTTCATCGATAAATCTTCTTACACTGTGCATATTCACATTGTTGAAATTTTTGGATGCATCTACGTTGTCGACAAAATCAAGGAAATATCGAATAATAATGTCAAGATCAACTCCGATACTTTCCATGTAAACTTTGAATGTTTGCCATTTAGGATTATTAGCAATACTATTTACAAGAATATTGCATTCGGCTCCTTTCAAGTATTGAACGACTTCTTGGAATTTAGCATTGTTCTCGGCGTATTTATGAAAAATAACTTTAATTTTAGACAACGGGATGGTTGTTACAATGTCTTCAAGATCATGTTGAAGGTTTCTATTGGGACTTGGCATGGCAGAACTTGTAGCCACCACGACAAAAAGCAAATAAATGAGTTTCATCTGCAATAAGGCCATTAGAATAAGCTAAATTAAAAAAATCTTAAATACAAAAATTAAGTCTTACCTTGTAAAATGTTATGTAGCGTGATGATTTTCACAACTTGTCGTTGCGTTTATATACTAGAAATTTTGATAAAAATCTAGTTATCATAAACGAAAACAATACAATCCAATTAAATTTAATTAAATTTGATTCCGGGATTCTCTAGATCTATTAATATAGATATATTCCGCGAATACAAAAAAAAAACATTTTAGTGGATTGTTTCTTCACCAATTTTATCCCATATATAACAACTTACTGACTTAACAAAGTCAATTTATTTTTTTCGCATAAAACCCATTTTTCAAACTTATTTTTTCATAATAATAAATTTCATAATTTTGGTAATTTTTCAACTTTTCATACGTGATTGAAATTTTGAATAAAGTATCAGATAAACAAATAAATGAGATAAACAAACTTGAGCTATTTTGTCTGCAAAGTCTTGCTTATCAATTTGAAGTCTGTCAACTTGTTGGCAGCAAGAGCTTAGCATGTTTCGTCACCAAAGTCCGGCTCACTACTTTGAAGTCTGTCAAATCGTTGGTAGCGTGCGCTATTATTGTTCAATAATTCTTTGTATTAGAGATGTGCACGAGAATGAGTAAATTTTAAAATTTGAGTAAATTAAATAATTTCTAAAAAATCGATTTTTAGGAAAATTGCTACGAAATTACTTTCAATTACTGATTAGAGCATCTGCTTTCCGAAAATGAAGTCAATTTTGAAATATCCCACGTAGTTCTTCAGAAAAATCGATTTTTCAAGAATTTTTAAATTTATTCAAAATGTAGGAAAAATCCCAATTAAGTTCAACAGCTTATATCTAAAGAATTAAGTGGGATATTTCAAAATTGACTTCATTTTCGGAAAGGTAGATGCTCCAATTAGTAATTGAGAGCAACTTCGTAACAATTTTCCAAAAAAATCGATTCTTCAAAAATTTTTAAACTTATTCAAAATATTGGCAAAATCCCAATTAAGTTCAACAGCTTATATCTAAAGAACTAAGTGGAATATTTCAAAATTGACTCCATTTTCGGAAAATAGATACTCCAATTAGTAATTGAGGGCAATATCGTAACAGTTTTCCAAATAAATCGATTTTTCAAGTATGTTTAAATTTATTCAAAACATAGGAAAAATCCCAATTTAGTTCAACAGCTCATATCTCAAGAACTAAGAGGGATACTTCAAAATTGACTTCATTTTCGGAAAGTAGATGCTCCAATTAGTAATTGAGAGCAATTTTGTAATAATTTTCCACAAAAATCGATATCTCAAGAATTTTTAAACTTATTCAAAATATTGCAAAAATTCCAATTAAGTTCAGCAGGTTATATCTCAAAAACTAAGTGGGATATTTCAAAATTGACTTCGTTTTCAGACAGTAGATGCTCCAATCAGTAATTGAGAGCAATTTCGTAACAATTTAAAACAAATCGATTTTTCAAGAAATTTTAGATTTACTCAAAATATTGAATAAGTCCCAGATGAGTTCAGCAGTTTATATCTCTAGAACTAAGAGAGATATCTCAAAATAACTTCATTTCTGGAAAGTAGATGCTCCAATTAGTAATTGAGGGCAACCTCGTAACAGTTTTCCAAGAAAATCGATTTTTCAAGAATATTTAAATTTATTCAAAATATAGGAAAAATCCAAATTTAGTTCAGCAGTTTGTATCTCTAGCACAGTGGTTCTCAACCGCCGTTCCGCGGAACACTGGTGTTTCGCGAAGCTGTCCCAGGTGTTCCGCGAAAATTTTGAATATAATAAGAAACAAGAAATTTTTTTATTATTATAAAATAAATACTACATAGTTTTGTTAATTATTTGAAATTTAGCAAAAATATTCAATATTATTCTAAATTTTCGCGGAACAGTCAATAATATTAACAGTGTAATTATCGAACGACGCAGTTACGTCGTTTGGAGTTACTCCAGGGAATACCACTAAATTTCTAATGTACTCGATAATACAGGGAGCGCTACGTAGTGTTGATTTCGTGCTGTTTCTCTTTCTTCGTACGAAATAACAAAAGCGCAATTTCGACCTGAGGTTCAGCCATAATTTAATATAAATATCTAATTTTCGTGAGTGTGTTTTTTATTATATATATATATATTTTATATTGTTGGAAATTGATAAGATGAAATGCAAGTTGTGTAGTTTTAACAGTATTCTTATCTTTTTTAGTTGCTTATTTTAACATTTATACAAGACTTTTAAATCTGAAATATGGACAAATTTTTGAAAAGAAAGAGTGAAAGTGAGGTTAATGTTGGGGCGAGTACAAGCAGGTCTTCTTCAATTGAAGGTGATATGCAAGGCAACAAAAATGCCGAAAATAAACGTAAAAAGATATCCGAATCAGTTCGGCATTATTCGGAAGAATATCTGAAGTTTGGTTTTACATGGAGCGGTAGTCAAGATGTTCCTATTCCGAGATGTATTATATGTGGTGAAAAATTGGCTAACAGTGCAATGGTCCCAGCTAAGTTACAGCGACACCTTTCAACAAAACATTCTTGTCTAACTTCAAAAGGTAAAGATTATTTCGAAAGATTGCTGAAAAATCAAGAAGTGCAAGCAACATGCTTTCGAAAGAGCGTTACAATTTCGGATAAAGCGCAAATCGCTTCTTATAAAGTGGCAGAACTAATTGCATTGAAGCAAAAGCCGCATGATATCGCAGAATCGCTAATTTTGCCCGCATGTTTAGAAATTGTTAAGATTATGTTTGGCAATGAAGCGCAGCGAGACGTCCTAAAAATTCCCGTTTCGGACGATACGATAAAAAGAAGAATTATAGATATGTCAGGTTTTATAGAGAACGCGGTGACGTCGAAATTAAGTACAAAAAATTTTGCGCTGCAAATTGACGAATCCACTGACATAAGTGGCAAAGCCCAATTAATCGGATTTATTCGCTTTGTTGACGACACTGAAATAATAAATCAGTTTTTATTCTGCAAGGAACTTATTGGTCACGCAACTGGAGAAGACATATTTAATTCAGTATCATCTTATTTGGAAGAATGGAAATTATCCTGGGAAAATTGCGCAGGAATCTGTACTGATGGAGCTCCAGCCATGCGTGGCAGTATTAAAGGATTTTGTAGTCGAGTTAAAGCAATAAATTCAAATATAGTCTCTACTCACTGCTTTCTGCACAGGGAATCTTTGATTTCGAAGAGTCTACCAGCAAACTTAAAGTCTGTTTTGGAGCAAGTCGTACATATGGTGAATTATATTAAATCGAGACCATTAAAAACCCGTATGTTCAAACAACTTTGTAACACCATGGAATCCAAATATGAATGTTTGCTTTTGCACTCTGAAGTGAGGTGGCTCTCAAGAGGAAAAGTGCTAACCCGAGTTCATGAGTTGAAACAGGAATTGCTAGTTCTTTTTAGACAAGAGGGTAATGATGTATACGTAAAATATTTGGAAAATGATGCATGGTGTACTAAGCTAGCATATTTAGCCGATATCTTCAGCTACTTAAATTCAGTCAATACATCTCTTCAAGGAAAAAATGAAAATATTCTGACATCCACAGACAAATTGCTAGCTTTCCAGAAAAAGCTTTTGCTTTGGAAAAATCGTATTGCTCAAAATCGCAAATTTGATATGTTTCCGTTATTAGCAACGGAAAATATTGTTAACATTAACGAAATGATTTCAAATGTGACAGAGCATTTGTCAATATTGCAGGACAAAATAACTCATTACTTTCCATCTCTTAATATTGAAGACTTTGATTGGGCACGAAATCCATTTGGTGAATTTGATATAATGAACCAAGATTTTTCTATTCAGGAAGCAGATGAGTTTATTAATATATCAACGGATCGAACGTTACAACTAAAATTCAAAGAAGAAGGAGTGGAAAGGTTTTGGATTTCCATCGAGAATTAACATCCATTTATTGCAAAACGAGCGTTGAATATCTTGTTGCTCTTTTCGACGTCCTATCTGTGCGAACTTGGATTTTCAACTCTAACAAATATTAAAAGCAAAAAAAGAGAAAGACTTATCAATTTAGAAGAAGAAATGAGAGTAGCGCTCTCTTACATAAGACCCAACCTTGAGGAAATTTGTAAAGGTCGTCAAGCGCAAATTTCTCATTAAAATAAGTTACCATGTAATATATATCTTTATTTCAATTAAATATTAATCTTCCAATTATTTTGTGTGATTTACATTAGATTTACAAATTTTATGATAATGGTGTTCCGCCAAAATCGAGACCACTTAAAAGTGTTCCGTGATCCCAAAAAGGTTGAGAGCCACTGCTCTAGCACTAAGAGAGACATCTCAAAATAACTTCATTTTTGGAAAGTAAAGTAATCCCGATTTAGTTCATCAGCTTATATCTCAAGAACTAAGTGAGATATTTCAAAATTAACTTTGTTTTCGGAAAGTAGATGCTCTAATCAGTAATTGAGAGCAATTTCGTAACAATTTTCCAAAAAAATCGATATCTCAAGAATTTTTAAACTTATTCAAAATATTGCAAAAATTCCAATTAAGTTCAGCAGGTTATATCTCAAAAACTAAGTGGGATATTTCAAAATTGACTTTGTATTCGGAAAGTAGACGCTCCAATCAGTAATTGAGAACAATTTCGTAACAATTTTCCAAAAAAATCGATATCTTAAGAATTTTTAAACTTATTCAAAATATTGCAAAAATTCCAATTAAGTTCAGCAGGTTATATCTCAAAAACTAAGCGGGATATTTCAAAATTTACTTCGTTTTCGGACAGTAGATGCTCCAATCAGTAATTGAGAGCAATTTCGTAACAGTTTAAAAAAAAATCGATTTTTCAAGAATTTTTAAATGTACTCAAAATATTGAATAAGTCCCAGATAAGTTCAGCAGTTTATATCTCTAGAACTAAGAGAGATATCTCAAAATAACTTCATTTTTGGAAAGTAGATGCTCCAATTAGTAATTGAGGGCAATCTTGTAACAGTTTTCCAAGAAAATCGATTTTTCAAGAATTTTTAAATTTATTCAAAATTTTGCAAAAATTCCAATTAAGTTCAGCAGGTTATATCTCAAAAACTAAGTGGGATATTTCAAAATTGACTTTGTTTTCGGAAAGTAGATGCTCCAATCAGTAATTGAGAGCAATTTAGTAACAATTTTTCAAAAAAATCGATATCCCAAGAATTTTTAAACTTATTTAAAATATTGCAAAAATTCCAATTAAGTTCAGCAGGTTATATCTCAAAAACTAAGCGGGATATTTCAAAATTTACTTCGTTTTTGGACAGTAGATGCTCCAATCAATAATTGAGAGCAATTTCGTAACAATTTTCCAAAAAAATCGATATCTCAAGAATTTTTAAACTTATTCAAAGTATTACAAAAATTCCAATTAAGTTCAGCAGGTTATATCTCAACAACTAAGTGGGATATTTCAAAATTGACTTCGTTTTCGGATAGTAGATGCTCCAATCAGTAATTGAAAGCAATTTCGTAACAATTAAAAAAAAAAATCGATTTTTCGAGAATTTTTAAATTTACTCAAAATGCTGAATAAGTCCCAGATAAGTTCAGCGGTTTATATCTCTAGAACTAAGAGAGATATCTCAAAATAACTTCATTTTTGGAAAGTAGATGCTCCAATTAGTAATTGAGGGCAATCTTGTAACAGTTTTCCAAGAAAATCGATTTTTCAAGAATTTTTAAATTTGTTCAAAATATAGGAAAAATCCCAATTTAGTTCATCAGCTTATATCTCAAGAACTAAGTGGGATATTTCAAAATTGACTTCGTTTTCGGATGGAGTTGATGCTCCAATCAGTAATTGAGAGCAATTTCGTAACAATTTTCCAAAAAAATCGATTTTTCAGAAATTTTTTAATTTACTCAAATTTTCAAATTTACTCACTCACGTACACATCTCTAATACGAAGTTGTTATTGAGCAGTAATAGCTCACGCTACCAACGATTTGATAGACTTCAACGTAGTGAGCAGGACTTTGGAGACAAAACATCTTGAGCTCTTGCTGCCAACAAGTTAACAGACTTCAAATTGATAAGAACGTTGTAGACAAAATAGCTCATGTTGCTAATAAGTTGGCAAACATTAAGATAATATAACTCATGCTGCCAACAAGTTGACAATCATTTATTTATTTATCTGATGCATTATTCAAAATTTCAATCAAGAATGAAAAGTTGAAAAATTACCAGAAATATGAAATTTATTATAGTGAAAAAGTAAGTTTGAAAAATGGGTTTTATGTGAAAAAAATAAGTGACTTTGTTAAGAAATATATATTGGTACATAGAGACATGTGGGATAAAATTGGCGAAAAAATATAATATCAATTTAAAGATCATCAAAAGACAAATATCAAAGTCAGACGTCGTTGTAAAGTATGTCATTTGCATACTTCATTTGTAGGCAATAAAATGCAATGTGTAGATGCATCCAAAATGCTTCGATAAGTATGACAAACATTTTGAATCTGTAATTATTACAAGTTGACAGACTTCAAATTGATAAGTAAGACTTTGCAAACAAAATAGCTCATGTTTGTTTATCTCATTTATTTGTTTATCTGATACTTTATTCAAAATTTCAATCACGAATGAAAAGTTGATAAATTATCAAAATTATGAAATTTATTATTATGAAAAAATAAGTTTGAAAAATGGGTTTTATGCGAAAAAAATAAATTGACTTTGTTAAGTCAGTAAGTTGTTATATATGGGATAAAATTTGCGAAAAAACAATTCACTAAAATGTTTTTTTTTTGTTTTCGCGGAATATATCTATTGATATCTCGGAATCAAATTTAATTCGATTGTAGTGTTTTCGTTTATGATAACTAGATTTTTATCAATATTTCTAGTATATAAACGCAACGACCAGTTATGAAAATCATCACGCTACATAACATTTTACAAGGTAAGACTTAATTTTTGTATTTAAGATTTTTTTAATTTAGCTTATTCTAATGGCCTTATTGCAGATGAAACTCATTTATTTGCTTTTTGTCGTGGTGGCTACAAGTTCTGCCATGCCAAGTCCCAATAGAAACCTTCAACATGATCTTGAAGATATTGTAACAACCATCCCGTTGTCTAAAATTAAAGTTATTTTTCATAAATACGCCGTGAACAATGCTAAATTCCAAGAAGTCGTTCAATACTTGAAAGGAGCCGAATGCAATATTCTTGTAAATAGTATTGCTAATAATCCTAAATGGCAAACATTCAAAGTTTACATGGAAAGTATCGGAGTTGATCTTGACATTATTATTCGATATTTCCTTGATTTCGTCGACAACGTAGATGCATCCAAAAATTTCAACAATGTTAATATGCACAGTGTAAGAAGATTTATCGATGAAGTTTTGCAATCGCTTGATTATCCAACCATTATTGCCATTTTAAATGAGAAATTAAGGAGTAGTCCGGATTTTCAAGACTTTTTAGAAAAAATTTTTAGTGTAAAAACTTACACCATGCTGGAAGAAATTCGTCAATTGAACGAAGTTCAACTCATCATTGGACATCTTCATCAAATCGGAATTAATATTGATAATTCTATCCATTTGACTTACAGTAAGTTAGGCTGGACTAAGAAAACATTGTCAAGAAATTATCCAGCTGAGATTCGAGCTAAAATAACATCAAACAGCAATGTGAAGAACATAAATGCAGATTCCGTTGCCGAATTTTTAGAAATTGTAAAGTATTTGCAAGGAAACGAATTTAGAAATAGTCTGGAAAAATTAGGTTGGGAGTTTTGTGTTAACCTGTGGGTTATTAGCTTCTGTATTACAAGTTAAATGTGCAATGTTTAATTTTATTAAAAATAATTGTTAGATTTGTTTTTCTTCTATAATCGATATTAATTAATATCGATTATAGAAGAATGTTTTTGTTATGTAAAAAACATTTATCATATAATAAATAATAATTAAACCACAAAAATAACACTTTTGGCATTTTCTTCTCTATAGTCTAGTTCGATTAACAATGTTTAAGTAATCAAAATCTTGTAAATGTTGGGAATGATCACTTTATTCGCAGCCACTCTGAATAAAATATGTTAATTTTTGAGAACCATTTCTTTTATTATACACTTTCTCTTGAAGAAAGGATTTTACATGGGGAATTTTGCATCTATTTCTGATATGTCCAAGATTGAGATCCTCAATACTTCTATGTACACTCATATATCGTAACCTTGAAGTATTCTTTTTGTTGCTCGGTGAATGTATTTGTAGGTGACATAAATAACCACCACTCCAATATCAAGAATCAAGAAAATTAATGGAAGATAATACAAATAATTTAGAACTAAATGACGTGCGAAGAAAACTGGCCATCAAGTCACACTATGACATGATAGATAGTAACCCAATCGTTTTAACATTAGAAGTTGATGTAGATTATTCTGCATTGTTAGATTGGGTCACTAAAAGTGAAATAGTTCAATAAGGTCTAGTCCACTTTTGATGTTGATTCATGTTTGTGTTGTTTTTATTAAAATATAGAACAAAAAACCATGACAACATTTTCATCACATAGACACCATATATAGGTTATCATATTCAGTGTATTTTTTTGTGAATAGACACACCTTGTCGACTTTATCTATCGAATCGAGCCTTTCATTGAATACACGCAACAGATCTCGAGTATTCCCAAATTTTTAAATGAGAACATAATAATAAATAATAATAAATTGTAATTGATCAACTGATAGATGCCTTATCTTATCTAGCTCACTTTAAAATCATCATGAATCATGAAATACTGGTAAAAATAAACTATTGAGAATTTTATAAAGTATGTATTCTTGGAAAAATTTTGAGTTGTTTCCGTTGGAAAAATTATAAAAAACGTTGAGAGTTTTAGTTCATTCGTAATAATGAAACTACCTATTTTTGCGAAAACCATTCCATGCTTGAGTATCTCAATTAGTTTTTGATGTATCTAGTTTTGAACTCGACTTAAATTTGCATTTCATAAACTTAATAATTTCCTTAATTATTTAAAAAAGTGTAGAAAATCGAACTCTTAAGATATCTTGGTGAAATTTTCTGTGATTTATAAACGAAAGTATGCGCTTTTCCGAGAACACAGCTATGTATGGGTATCTCAATTCGTTTTTGAGATATCAAATTTTGAACTCATCCTATCGTATTATAAAATTTAACCACATTCTTAACGAACATTTTGGAACTTCTTCAACAAACTTCTCTTCATAATTTTCATATTTTAAAAATTTTCATTTCCTTCAATTTTTCGAAATTTGACCATTTTACAACGCTTCAAAGTTAAAAAAAAATATGACGACCTCTTTAATACATGTCTTATATCTTCTTCAACTTTATTAGTTCTTAGCTTTTTCTACGACATTAAGAAATTTTAATTCGCCTTTTTTGTACCCTTTTTTAAATTATATTACATATGTAGTTTCCGGCTGATAATGGAACAAAGTTTCGAAACCGGTATCGATTTATATAAATAAAGCAAGTTCAGAAGTTTAAATATTACCTTTTCTTTCTATTTCATCCACTTGCAACATAGATACTTTTTAAAAAAACAATGATCCTATCTTTGAATCTCTTAAATCTTTGAACCATATTTGAATCTCTCAATTCGTTTTCGAGATAGTAATTTTTGAACTGAACCTAGATCTGTTGCATTTGATAAAAATAATAATTAATTTTTTAATTGTATAAAATCTAAAATAATTTTTTTAGAAAATCGTTACGAAATTGCTCTTAATTACTGATTGGAGCATCCACTTTCCGAAAACGAAGTCAATTTTGAAATATCCCGCTTAGTTGTTGAGATATAACCTGCTGAACTTAAATGGAATTTTTCCTATATTTTAAATAAATTTAAAAATTCTTGAAAAATCGATTTTCTTGGAAAACTGTTACGAAATTGCCCTCAATTACTAATTGGAGTATCTACTTTCCGAAAACGAAGTCAATTTTGAAATATCCCATTTAGTTGTTGAGATATAACCTGCTGAACTTAATTGGAATTTTTCCAATATTTTGAGTAAATTTAAAAATTCTTAAAAAATTGATTTTTTTTGAAAATTTACTCTCAAATACTAATTGGAGCATCTATTTTCCGAAAATGAAGTCAATTTTGAAACATCCCACTTAGTTCTTCAGATATAAGCTGTTGAACTTAACTGGGATTTTTTCAATATTTTGAGTAAATTTAAAAATTTTTGAAAAATCAATTTTTTTTCAAAATTGTTACAAAATTGCTCTCACTTACTAATTGAACCATCTACTTTCCGAAAATGAAGTCAGTTTTGAAATATCCCACTTAGTTCTTCAGATATAAGTTGCTGAACTAAATTGGGATTATTCCTACATTTTGAATAGATTTAAAAATTATTGAAAAATAGATTTTTTTTGGACAATTGTTACAAAATTGCTCTCAATTACTAATTGGAGCATCTACTTTCCGAAAACGAAGTCAATTTTTAAATATCCCATTTAGTTGTTGAGATATAACCTGCTGAACTTAATTGGAATTTTTCCAATATTTTGAATAAGTTTGAAAATTCTTGAAAATTTGATTTTTTTGGAAAATTGTTACGAAGTTGCTCTCAATTACTAATTGGATCATCTACTTTCCGAAAATGAAGTCAATTTTGAAATATGTCACTTAGTTCTTCAGATATAAGCTGTTGAAATTAATTGGGATTTTTCCAATATTTTGAGAAATCGATTTTTTTTGAAAATTATTACAAAATTGCTCTCAATTACTAATTGGAGCATCTACTTTCCGCAAATGAAGTCAATTTTGAAATATGCCACTTAGTTCTTCAGATATAAGCTGTTGAACTTAATTGAGATTTTTCCAATATTTTGAATAAATTTAAGAATTCTTGAAAAATCGATTTTTTTGGAAAATTGTTACGAAGTTGCTCTCAATTACGGATTGGAGCATTTACTTTCCCAAAATGAAGTCAATTTTGAAATATTCGAATTAGTTCTTCAGATATAAGCTGTTGAACTTCATTGGGATTCTTCCAATATTTTAAGTAAATTTTAAAATTTTTGAAAAATCAATTTGGTTTGAAAATTGTTACAAAATTGCTCTCAATTACTAATTGGAGCATCTACTTTCCGAAAATGAAGTCAGTTTTGAAATATTCCACTTAGTTCTTCAGATATAAGTTGCTGAACTAAATTCGGATTATTCCTATATTTTGAATTAATTTAAGAATTCTTGAAAAATTATTTTTTTTGGAAAATTGTTACGAAATTACATTCCATTACAAAGTGGAGCACTTTTTATGCCGGCTCACGATCCGTCGAAACTCACGTGTATATTATACACGAATTACATGGCTCATGAGTGGGTCACGTCAATCCATGTGACTCATGCTTGATCAGGTGATCAAATATATGAATCATTTTTGATTACCTGTTAATTTGATTAACCGTGTTTTATTTATCATGTTCTGAAATATACGAGAGTGTTATAAAATTAAAATAAATAATTAATGCTAGAATATTCTTATGGGTAATACTTCCTTTAACGTTTTAAAGATCTTCCTCCATTCATCACAAATTTAAAGTAAATTCTACACTTCGCTAATAATTTGGAAAATATCAGATTTCCCTTGAATGAACAAGTACTATGGAAAAAAAATCAGATCTTGTAAACCATTTCTTAATTTTTTTGACCTGCGTACCTACAGAATTTGTCCAAAAATTGGGCAGATCAGTTTATTATTTTGTACAATGTCTTGTTAATTGTATACTATGTGATATGAAATGATATTAATTTTTGAACAATAATAATACAGTTTGTTGGTCAATTTTTCAAACGAACCCAACTAATTCTAATCTAACTAGTTAATTAGGATCAACTAATATTTAATGCCAACACATTTATTAACTAGTTGAGTTAGGTTGGGTTAAGATGAATGGCTTAACTCAGCCCATCTAATAACTAGCACTAACTAGCTACTTGGGTTGGGTTGGGTTCAGATCAGGTTGATAGTTCACGCCAACGCAATTAATATTTAATGCTAACTAGATTAACTCTACTTAACTAAGCCAACTCAATTAATATCTAGCACTAATTAGTTTGGTGGGTTGGGTTGCGATCAAATAAGGTGGATGGCTCATAAACCCATAAAGGCGTAGGATGGAAGATCAAGGAGGACGAAGAAAATCTAAGTGACTACCGTACAATAAGTTTTGAGATTACCCATTCATCTTACGAAGCAGAAACGATTGAACAGCTAGGTTGGTACATGAATGACGTTTCTATGAAAAGGTACATCGAGAGGTGTCCAGGTCTTTTTGGGAAGGACGAAACAATTACCCCAGAAGCTATGCTCTCAATAAAGAAGACAGACAAAACTAGGAAACCCGTGTATTGGTGGAATGCTGAGATCGCCTCTAGGCGTCGGGAATGCATGAAAATGAAAAGAATGGTAACGAGATATAGAAAGAGAAATGATAATATAACCACCAATATGTACAAGATCCAGTATAAAGAGGCAAAGACCAAACTAAAATTAGAAATAAAGAAAAATAAGGATATTCCCTATACATGAAATTGTGGAATGGGATGATATTGATAGAGACGGAATTCCTTTCATTCCAGGCAGAAAAGTCGATAAAATTTCATAATTATCTGTATAAGTTTTATATCACATAATCAAATTTTTTACTTAAGCAAAATTAACATAATTCTTAATTAATAGAAAAACAGAAATTCTAAAACACATGATCGCTGTTTCCCTCATTCCTTCATTTATAAACGGCCATGGGTAATTAATTTCGTCTTAACTTTGCGGCGTGCTTTTGTTCGAATATTTCCCGGTTAATTACATTTTCGCCGCGGAGTTTTTGTACTTTGTCTCTCGAGAGACTCGAAATTGAGAACTCTCTCTTCACGCTGATGAACTTTTGGGCCGAAGGAGCATCTCAGCATTTTCACAAACCGAAAGATGGAACGAGAGAGAGAAGTTAATTGTTCTTTTACGGGCATTTACCAACAAAGTGCGATGATCAAGAAGCCTTCTCTGTTTTGGACATGATGTGGTTGTAAGAACAAAAATTATGCATGTTTATTACTTCACATAATGAAGGAATGTGTTTTTTCGTTTTTTTAAACAAATAAATTTGAAATTTCAAGGTTCCATAACAAAAGAGAAGAAACATTATTTTACGCCGAGAACAGTTTCAACGAGCATTATTGAGGTTGCACCATTCCATTTCCATGAAAAAGCAATTTCCGGCTCAGTTTTGGTTTCTCGTACCTTCTTGTAATAAATCAAGAAAAATTTCATAAACAAATGGTAATTTTCGCGGACCAAGAAATTTTAATGGGTCAGCGGAAGCTCGTCGTAAATCCCCTCTAATTTTATCGTAAATTATATTCTTTTTAATACCCCTCCTCCTTCCGAGTACCCTCCGTTTCGCTCCCATCAAAATTAACAGTCCATTTCTTGAAACTACTTAGATATTAACTGAAATGTTAAAAAGTCCATTTTAGTATTAAGTTTTAAAGGGTCACTAAATTACACTGGTACTTTCCAAGAATGACAACTATCGGCTTAAATATTTAAAACGAACGGATTTAAATCTGATTTCATTTTTTAATAAGAGCGAATTTAAATCGTGATATTACTGTTTTCCATAAATAAAACAATCCGCTTATGATGGCCGCTTGCATTTCAAAAAGAATAATAACACGGATTTATTTTATATTTCAATTTAATTGTAATCTAAGCCCGTCTCGAGATATCTTTTTATGTTTTGCGGAAAATTAAAATAATCTGCTTAAGAGCAGTAATAAAAAGTATTAACTTTTATTAGTTTGCAAGTTCATGTAAATCCAAACACGATCGAAAGAATCGTTTAGCACGCAAGGTTCCGCACCGTATTAAAACCGATGGGGCGTGCGTTAAAACGATGATCGACCCTTTGTAGACATAAACCGCACGCAAATAAATCGTGTGGATGGTAAGTATGTAAATCTACGGCTTGTATTTGGCAGTATACGATCAGGCGACATCCGTTTTCGAACGACCCAAGAATCCCCTACAAAGAAGATAAGATGAAGGAGCAATGGACGGTGAAAAATAATGTAACATTGATTCAATTTGATTCTTTTTCCTTTTCATGTTTATCAAAGAAACAAGTTTTTTTGATGAAAAGTAAATTTTTGTATGTGTGTTGTACACTTTATTGTCCGTTTTGCAGAGGACGAGTATTTGCAAAAT
The DNA here is from genome assembly GCA_036711965.1 of Onthophagus sagittarius. Taxonomy (NCBI): domain Eukaryota; kingdom Metazoa; phylum Arthropoda; class Insecta; order Coleoptera; family Scarabaeidae; genus Onthophagus; species Onthophagus sagittarius. The sequence goes on along the minus strand of JASERS010000002.1, from coordinate 11,889,849 downwards.
CACGAACTACGTTCATAATCTCTAAAGCACAGTATTTGTCAATGGGTCGTTTGTGTTCTAAAGCGTGTGAACCGTTTTTTATTTGCTTACGAAGCGTAGGTACGCGATGCTTTCCTGGCACAGTTTTTACTATTAAAATGGAATTGTTGATATTTACTGCTAGTAGCAATTTGAAAAATAACGACCGAGTCCCATGAGACTATATTTGTTTGATCGTGTTGTACAACTCGCGTTAAAATTGTAATACATAAAGTCAGTTGTGTAATGTTAAATATTATATGTTTGAAAATTGTACAAATAGATGTATATTAAAAAAAAATTATTTGTTAACCAACACCTATTTCTATTCTTTATACTGTGTTGCTAATGTTAAGGCGCGCACACATACAGCGAACGAAGGCGAACGAACGGTCGCGAACGAATTCGTTCGGTTGATGTGTACGTATCAACGAACACGTTTGAACGTGTTTGTTCGCATTCGTTGCGGTTCCCTTGCGAGGCGGTAAACTGGTAAACATAAAAGGATATTTGCCATAAAATTCGTACAAATTTGTTTTAATATATACGTGATTTTGTGGCGATTGGCCGAATATTCATTTCAGTTCATAGTACACTTTCTGATACTCGTAGTTTAAAATGGAATGGAGTAATTCTAAAGTTCTAGAACTCATTAATGAGTACCGCAGTAATGAATGCCTGTGGAATCCGGCTGACGATAATCATAAAGATAGAATAAAAAAAATGGACGCTTGGAATAAAATTGCTAAGCAGTTTAATTGTGAAGCAGACGCAGCAAAAAAAAAATGGAGTCCCTTTTAAGTTCATTCAGGCGAGAACGAATGAAACACGAACAAACCATGAAAACTGGCTCTGGCACTAGTGATGTGTATACATCAACTTGGTTTGCTTTCAAACCTATGTTATTTTTAATGGATAAGTTTATTCCGAAAGAAACAAAAAATACCGAGGTAAGTGAAGACATTGTTATATTTTAGTACACAAGAATACAGTAGATAAGTATAGCTAGTAACGTACATATTGTTGAAGTTTAGGCAATATTTTATTAAATGTTATAGAGTAATTACAGAATATTTAAGCGTAATTGTTTTGCCAGTCAACTCTCCCTTCGTTCATAAAATAATCTGCAAACTCGTTTCTTATTGCTTCACAATTAGCTGAAGTTTTTCTTCCAACTTTTGCCATTAGAACAAACGATTGTGACGTCATATCTGTGACTTTGTGCCAACTTCCAGGCATAACGGTACCGTCTTTATCATCATCAAACGTTCCGGGCGGTGTATAAAGGTTTTGGGAATGTCTGCTTTTTCTTAAGAAATTATGTAAATAGACACAAGTCAAAACTACTGTCGTAGCCTTTTCTGGGGATAATAACATTACCTTTCTTAACACTCTGAACACAGCTGACATTATCCCAAACACGTTTTCGATTACTCGTCGGGCACGACATAATCTGTAATTGAAAATTCGTTTTTTTGATCCCTTTTTTTGTTCTACTGGATATGCTTTCAGAAGATGTTCATGAAGGCTGAAAGCATCATCGCCAACGAACACATACGGAACTTTTGTCTGCCTATTAGCTAGAACTTCTTCAGGCGGTAAATTTAAGTCACTGGTTTGTAGTTTTTCCAGAAAACTGAATTTTTTAACACACCCCCATCTGAAATTCTACCCTGGCAACCGACGTCGGCAAACAAAAACGAATAATTTGAGTCGGCAATACCCATTAAAACAATACTAAAATTCTGTTTATAATTAAAATAGTCACTTCCGCTGTGTATTGTTGCTTGTAGTATGCAATGTCTGCCATCTACAGCTCCAAGGCAGTGAGGAAAATTCCATTGACTATTAAAGTTTTCAGCTACACTCCGCCACTCTTCTGCATTACTAGGCATCTGAAAAAATTAATACTATTATAATATCTAATCAGTCACCAATATATACAATATTTGAGTTTATACAATATTCATATGTACATAAAATATGCGGTCAGATCGAATTTATAATCGGGTGACTTTGGCAACGTATTAAGCACTCAATTGTTTTAATTAAATTATTTTTTTAAGGAGTTATCCGTGCTTAAAAGGAAAACCCAAGAACAAAAGGTGGACGATCTCGGAAAAATTGTTGAAGAACCCAGTGATTATACTGAGCACGCAGAAAATATAAGAACATCAGTTGAAACACCGAAACGAAAATCTGATTTCTGTTCACCAAGGAAGATAAAACGGTCGGCTATCAAAACGAAAGATTCTCGTGCAGAAGAAGCCTATGAAATATTAAAAGACACAGTCAAAAATCGCAGTTTCAGAGATGCCAGCACAATTTACGGGGAGCACATAGCCTCAAAACATAGAACTTATAGTCAGTACACTAGAAATGTAATTGAACACCTAATTGGTAATATTTTATTTGATGCTGATATGGGTAAATACAATGCCCCTGCTACAGTACCCATTCCTTCACCTTCACCCACAGATTCATCATGCTCACAATATGATCAAAATTTATCATACCCACGAAGTATTTGTTCTTCTGCTCCATCACCCTCAAACGCATCAACGACATACAACCAACCCTCATATATTAACACTCCCTATCAACAACCTCAAACTGATACTACAACTTCTTTGGCGCCTTTAGTAGATTACATTAATACTTTTAACGATGTCGAAAATTAATTTAATTTAATTCAAATAATAATGACAGTTTTTTGTATTTTTGGTAATAAACTTGTATTAAGAAAATATATTATTTTTACTTATTTTTTTCACTTACCTTCACATAATAATCGAGGCTTTCAATTATTGCTGAACAAACTTCCGGTATGATGTAAGAAATTAGTTGTTTGGAAATTTTAAAGGTGTACATTAAACTAGTGAATGAGTCCCCGGTGGCTAAGTAGCGTAATGTAAGCATTAATCTTTCCGTTGGTGGTATCGCTTCTCTGAATGATGTATTTTGTTTTGCTATTTTTGGGCCAATACGATTCAGTAGCCATTCAAAATCTACAGATTTCATTCTACAGAAATTTTTAAAGAGCCCATATTCTACTTCGGTCGTTAAATCTTTCAATAAATCCATTCCCCTATATCTACTTCTGCTTTTAAATAAGGATGTCATCCACCAGCGTCGTCTTCGTTTCTGCCTTTTCTCTTCGTCACTTATAATTATGCATGCTGCACTTGCAACAATAATTAAGTCATCATTTGTTGCCATTATTACTTCCACTAATTACCGAAAACAAGCGAATGAGCGCGAAACAATTCGTTTGCTACACATTCGTTTTTGTGTGGACGCAAGCCGATATTTTCAGCAAACAGCGAACGAATTCGTCCAAATCTGTTCGATTGAATTCGTTCGCCTTCGTTCGCTGTATGTGTACGCGCCTTTAGCTTAACACTTAAGTAGTTTGTCAAACAACTATATGTTTTTCTTATTTTTTACTTCATAAATTATAGAAGAGAATACCTATGTAGATATAAAGTATTTTATAAACATTAAAAACTTAAATTAAACAAGTTATATTATTCATTGAAAATCGAAATCAGACTAAAAAGTAACAAAACATTATAATAACTTACGTCAAAATTCACAAAAGAACCGCATCTTAAAATATAAATTAAACATTTATCCAACACAAACTGTATTGGATAAATCCACCAATCCAAAAATTAATAAAAAATCTATGGAGAAACAATTGGAATAAAAAGATGGTAAAATATATACTGTTTTAATACGTTAGGAATGGCAAAACAGATTTTTGTATTGTTACCAGGTACCTTTGCGATGAAAAGTGGGGATGATATTTTAAATTTAGGAAAGGAATGAAAAAGATGACGTCCTGTCTTGAAGTCCTCGTCTGTTTGGGGGTAAATAGTTAAAACAACTACAACATATTCAATTTCTTAAAACGTGCTTGGAAGAAAAATTAAACCCAAATTTCTTAAAACATAAATATCCGAGAAACTTAACAAAAACCACCATCGCAAAATTACAACAAAAGGAAATCAGAAAGGAAATTAAAGATCACTATAGAAAGATAAATGAATTCAACATAAGAATTTATTACTATTATCAGGAGTTCACCACCAAACTTTACATCTAGAGACTGAGGAAATAATGGTGAGTGTATTAGAATTATTGAAATGTACACTTGCAAAGGAACGGGAAAGAAAAGAAAAAAAACTGAAAAAATTACGGGAGGAAAAGAAGAAAAAGGAAATGATGTAGAACATACATGTAAACTACAGCAACCCACACAAATTCCATGACCGAGTCACAAATCTTTCAAATACCACCTTTGACACTGAAGAAATGAAACTTCTCAACAAAGGGATTAAATATTCCATAGCAACCAAACTAAATTTGAGAAGAATAGCACTAGAATTGAAAGCTATAATAAGGGGGATGAAGGAAGAGAAAGAAATAAGGAAAAATTTACAAGTTTAAATACGAGAAGAAACTAACAGAAAGAATGGGAACAATGAAAATAAGATGGAAGAAAAAGGGAGAAGAGAGGTTTATGAGATCAATAAGAGATAAAAAATAAAGGAAACCAATAATTTTTCACTAAAGCCGACGAAAATGCAGGTTTACTAATCTTACATAAGACAGAATATATTAATAAAACAGAAAAATTCCTTAATGATAACAATTACAAAAAAATCTTGAAAAACCCTCTCTAACAATTTTCAAAAAAATTTCAAAAAAGTTGTGAATACAGTTGAGGATACTCTTAAAAATATATTGTCAACATCACCATTTTACGCCAATGTACCCAAAAGCACCTAGATTATATTCCTTAATTAAACTACACAAAATAAATCACAATTACAATTAAAAATAGAAGAAAAAGAAAAATAGAAAACAAATAATCCAAAAATTAAGACATATCAACCTACCAGAAAAAAGCACTATTATATCTTATATAATTTGTACACAAACATTCCCACAAAACAGACCCTGACAATTATTGAAAATATCCTAAATGCACAAATGGAGAATAAAGAAGACAGTGAAAACATCTTTAAGCTCTTTCAAATTTGCCTAAAACAGAATTTTTGCAACTTTCAAAATGAAACATATACCTATAAGGAGGGACTACCCATGGGTTCACCCTTGAATAGGTTATTGGCTGATATTTTCCTTAATGAAATGGAGAGGAACTCCATGATGAATGAAATAACCCTTTCATTAATAATATTCTATTACGGCAACGCTATGTAGACGATATTTTGGTAATCATCGACACAGACAATGAAGAAATAATTACTGGTTATTATTATAATCACTGGTTATTAACACATTGCACACGAAAATTCAATTCACATAGGAACTTGAAATAAACAATTGCATAAATTTTCTTGATTTTACATTAAATAAAAATAACCAGAATATTCAATTTGAAATATATTGAAAACCTACTCAAACTGACTTAACAATCCCATACGACTCTTTCCACAATATAACACACAAAATAGCGGCGTTCAGATCTTATATCTACAGAGCATTTAATACAAATTTAAATGACAAGTTTTCCCAGAGAAATACAAATAATAAAAAAACATCACCAAAAACAACGCATTTCCGATAATGTTAATGGATAAAATAATCTACAACTATCAAAATAAACAAAAGCTAAGTAATCGTACCAAATTAGAGATACAACAGACACAAGATACCAAAAACTACAGGTCCATCACATACCAAGGCAATATAAACAACAAAATAAAACAAATAATGAAACTATACAATATTCATATTACAGATAAACCCAACAAAACCATAGGCAATTTATTCATAAACAACAAGGATAAAAGCGACACTTGTCATACACCCTACATCGGGGAAACAGGCAGAACTCTTAAACTGCTAATTAAAGAAAATAAAATAAAACAGAATTCCAATTTTGGTAAATATATAAACTTCAACCTAAAATATGAATTCGACGAAAATAAAAACACAAGGATTTTACAACATGTCAATAAAGGTCACCTCATGGAAATCCTAGAAGGATATGAAATTGAAAAAATTATTCATAACCCGATTTGATCCCGATTTAACAAGCATAAACGACCAAATTCAAACTACTTATAGACCATTATACTCTTACCTTCAAAAACCTTACACCCCAGACAGACAAGGACGTCAAGATAATCTGATTTCGATTTCCGATGAATAATATACATAACTTGTTTAATTTTAGTTTTTAAGATTTATAAAATATTTTGTATCTACATAGGTATTCTCCTGATGATGCCGTGTAAAATGTGGCGAAACCGGTAGAGAAAAAATAAAATAAAGATTCATTTGAAGTGCAAAATAGATATATTAATTAATAAATGAATTTAAATTGAAAGAATTGACTTCGGCTATACTACGAATATCCATAGTAACATTCAAAACAAATCAATATTCAGTTATATAGGTAATATTTCATTACACCACTAATGGTGTAATGAAATTTCATTATTTCATTAAAACCTGACATTTCCTAGCGGGATTAGGTAAAAAATATTAAATCATTTTTATTACGGTATATATTTCAAGGTTCAAAAAGAACTACTATTACTTGGTCTAATACTAGAATTATTGTAGACAAGCTAGGTTAGTAACGTTTTGTGCACTCGACGTTATGGGGACTTGTTAAGGTCGTCCCTGGAGCAATATCAAAACATTACGGTTTAAGTTCAAATCTTAACCGTTGTCTTGTTGGCACAACCAATTATGTCCCATGTTTTTGAAATTTGTTTGGTTGAAGGATAGATATTTCTTATGATAAATTGTGTCTCTTCCAAAACATATAAAATACGATTTAACGTCAAATCATCGAGGTCACCTGCAAGTAAAAGTATTTGAAAGCATGTTGATCAGTTTTGATTATGTTGAATCATCATACATTGCTTGATTGTAGTATCAAGCAAAGCATCATGTCAAAACATCAAACTTGGTCGTGTTCCATCATTTCATTTACTCCAATAGCTGTTTAGTCCAATTGGGAGAAGTATTGGTTCATTTCATCCAGTTTCTGAAGAAGATTGCATCATTTTTTCACAATGGGTCACCCGAAAATTTCTAGTGTTAGTCCTAGTAATAGTTCTAGTATTACACTGCTGTTTTGTTAAAGCTGAAGATCGCATTTTCCTCTACCTTCTTTTTAGACATCTAAGCCAGAAACTTGGTTTTATTAAGTTAAAGCCCTATTCGAGCTTTCACTGAAATTCCCACTGAATTTGTCAATGTAGTCATTGACATAATTAATGATTCACCTGACCGAGATACATATGTGTTTTTAAAGAAGAATCATTTAATTTAAAGATATCATTAGCAGTCTGTCATTAAGTGAAGAAAAAAGGCTAAATGAGCTGCTTTTTAATACACATTTGGGTGACCAAAACGCTTCGAAATTTTACCGGGAGCTTTTACGTATAGTCGGGAGTTTTTATGTACAGGTAGTTGCGACTTTGGCGGACTAGGCTACCAAATAGGATTAATTTTTCTTTACTGGCCTCTGGGTGGTCAGGGAAGCCAAGGAAGATGTTACAGAATTGACAATAGAAGACAGAATTTGGGAATCGATTAGACTCGGAAATTTTAAAAATTTAATTCCTAATTCAAATTCTTCCTAATCACGTCTTATTACTTCATCTTCATTTTTTAAACAATCTGTTTCCGTAAACGATGCTATGAAAATATTTTATTCTTTTACAACAAAATTTCAAAATATTTTTAATTATTTTGCACAAAAACAATCACTAATTGATTCGCAAGTTTCATCTATTAAGAATAGACTCGATAACAATTTTTCATATAATAGCTCACCGCGTTGCTCTCATTGTACTTTTCCTCGTTTAACTCTTCATCTTGAAATTGTTCTATAAGTCCTTCTCGTTGTTTAAACAGTTATACTTATCATCTCGAGTATGGTTAATGAGATCAACATTGTCAAGGAAAGTAGTGCAAATTTTCCACTTCATTAAAAAAAATAAAAATAATCCTATCTCGTCTAAGTAATATCAAAAACGAAAAAATGTTTCAATAAAGAATTTACCTAAAAACCAAATCACTTATTCAAAATTTAAAATTATTAAATTAAATTCACGGCTATTTATTTATGATGACACAAATAACTTGAATTTCCTCATTGATTCAGGAGCAGACATTTCCGTTCTACCAGTTAAATTATTTCCTGGTAACAAACATGATTCGATTTCCTTCTTTCAGCAGCAAATGGTTCTGCCATTAAAATATAGAAAAAAAAAATGATTTTCAGTTTCCTTGAATCTACAGCGCAACTTTCCGTTTATTTTTACTCTTGCTGATGTTAACAAGCCAATTATTGGCGTTGACTTCTTGAGTAAAAATAACATTCCTGTGGACGTTAAATATCGCCGTTTAATCGATTTTGAAACAAATTTAATATCCGTTGGTTCAATTTGTCATTCATTTTCTGTTCCTCTTCGTCTCTTCTCTATTAAAATAAAATTTATACAACTTTTAAAAATTTTCCAAAATAAATAAAAATTAAGTCCAGATTTTTCTTCTCCCGTTAATTATTCTACGAGACATTGAATAATTACGAATTCTCATCTATCTTTTTCTCGCCCCCGACGATTGGACTTTAAGAAACTATCTAGATAAAGAGTTCGAAATTATCGTTTTCTTGGGTATTTCTAAACCTTCTTCTTCACAGCAGCTTCTTCTTTGTACTTGGCACCGAAAAAAGATTCGAATAAGCCAGCTTAATATTATTACAGTTCGTGATCTTTATCCTCTACCTTACATATAAGATTTCAATCTTCATTTGTCTGGATGCACAATCTTTTCCAAGGTCGACTTAGTACGTGCAATTACGTGCATCAAATTCCTGTTGCCGATGAAGATGTTATACATTGGATACAGCTGTCATTACTCTTTTTGGTTTATTCGAATTTCTTCGAATGCCTTTTGGTTTAAGGAATGCTGCACAAACGTTTCACCGTTTTATTTATGAAATCAGAAGTCAGAAGGTATTCGTCCATCTACATCTAGAATAGACGCAATTACAAAATTTCCTAAATCAACAATACTTAAAGGTTTACGACATATTTTTTTGGTATGTTAAATTTTTACCTTCGTTTTATTCCCACAATTTCTAGCGTACTTATTCCGTTATATAATTTAGTAAATAATCTTCAATCGCAAAAACATAAATCTATTGCTTCTTGGAGAGATGAACAAGAAACGTCCTTTACTAAAGCAAACGATTTATTGTCAAATAGCAAAACTTTTTACCAAATTTACACCTCCAGTTCAATTCCTCAGAATAATTTGGTTTGTTAGAAAAGTTCTATAGAACTCTTAAAACAGCCATTATTGCCAGAAGATGTAGCTACAGGTGGAACAACGATCTTCCAGTAATTCTTCTGGGCCTTAGATCTTCTATAAAGAAGATGTAGGTTGTTTTTTTAATTATTTCAGGTTGTATGCCGTCTTCTAAATAATGGGCAATATTCTTTACTAATTTTGTCTCTATAGTCTCTATTAATTTTGAAATGTTTTCATTGTTGTGATCATATAATTTTTTCATGAACCTTTAATATGCTATCTTTAATATATTTAATATATTGTTGGGATAAATACCGAATTATACAGGGTGTCATACAAAAACGCCCCAAGCTGCTTTTTCCGACGTCACCTTGAATTTCAATCGATTGACAAACTTTTGTTTCAAGAAGTTTGAACAACCACTTGAAATTGAAGATAACAAAGGAAAAATTACATCAATTATTACATCAATTATAATTTGTTATTTATTTTTCCTGTTTGTTTAAATTGCTGTGATGTTAGCGTAGCATCAGTTTAAGTTGAAACATTTTTTAATTGCCCAATTATCTGTTATTGAGGGGTCTCTCATTTAGGCGATTAAGGAAAAATCTAAAACTGGCTTCCTTATGTTACACTGTTAAAGGAAAACTTGGAAATGATTGAATCAGTTTTGTAAAAATGTCATATTCAAATATGTTTTTAGAGGAATTGCGACAAATTTCTTGATCTAAAATAACTTTTTAGAACAAAATAACTATTTAGCTTACCATTAATTTTCAATTCAAAAGTAATTTTAAGTTTACAAATGTTATTAAAAATTGTTTTCAGAGCACAAAATTTAGCGGAGTTTCTCTTATTTATAATAAAGATATTATCTATGTAGCGACCATAGAAGCAAATGTTACTTGTGAACAGTTTGTATTTCTCAGAAAAAAGTTTTTTCCCAAAATTGCTAACAAAAATGTTTGAAATAATTCCGGAAATGGATAAACCGTCACACCATTGATAAAAAGAACCATTGAAGATTAAAAAATTCTGTTACATTAAGAAAGCAACCAATTTTGTTTATGTCCAATTTTAAATTGTATTGTTCTGAGATTAGGACACTTTTTATCAACAATGGTATCTGTAAACACGTTGATGTATAGATTTTTAATATCAAAAGATATTAGTTTGCATTTATGTGGGATTTCGATGTTTTTTAGTTTGCTAATAAGGTCGGATTTGTTTTTTATGTTGTAAGAAGAATTTTTTAAAGGTGTTGTACAAAAATGTTTGAATGGTTTTCAAGATTTTAGAAAAGGTTATTTGATAAAGATTATTTGTAGGGGTATTAATCTTGTTGATGATTGAGCGAATACTTTGTTCTATTTTGTGTAGTTTCATTAAGCTCTTAATACAAGTTAATAACTGACTTTCTTTTCAAGCCACAACATGTTATTAGATAGATTTTAAAACTCGGAACTAGGAGATTTGGATTCAAAAGTACAAGAAAGTGTTTAGTACGCGATCAATAAAAATTATCTTTTGTGATGAGGTAGCACCAAAGCGTATTGCATATTGCTGTGTGCAAACATGACGTTTCAGTTATTACGCTAACCATACTAATCACTAATAAGTTAACATGTGAAGCATCCATGCTTACATTTATATCATCACTCCATCTTTATGCAAATAGATCTTCACTACAATCACTTCTTCTGAATTCCAACTATCAAGCGCTATGAGTTTAGTTTAAAATTGCTAAAATATCATTAACTACATTACTATAATAACATACATTTCGATTAAATATAAAAAAAACAGGATTTGTATATGTTAAGGAATTTTGGATTGTTTATGGAGGATTTTCACAAAATATTGGAATGATAAAAATGGTTTTACAAAATTGTTTCTTTAATTTGTAAAAGAAATAGATCTACAATTTTCTTCAACGTCAAAATCAGTAGAAAATGTAGTAAGAGTTTTTTTTTGCTTTACTTAAGCTGTGCTAGATGAAAAATACATCTAATTTTATGTTAGAAGCTATAAATGTAACAAATCTATGGGTAACTTACTTTTGGGATATTTTATTTTTTACTACATTTCAATTTTTTTAATGCACATCAAAAGAATAAAATAGATGTCCAAATATTTTTCTAGAATAATATTCTTTACGTTCTTATACATTTTATTCCTTGCTTTATATCCACAAACTTATAATCAAATTCATTTTGTATTAATTCATTGTTACTATTTTATTTGTTACGATAAAGATTTCTGTAAAATTTGCAGGGGTGGTGCAGCTTACATTCCCTAGATGTCTATTACTATTATTGCGTTTTTTTGTAGTTCATTCTCCTGACATTTTTTGGCTCTGTTTCGTTTAATTTTTTAATAGGAACAAAATAGGGCAATAACCTTTTTTATATACTTTATTTTGTAATTTTTTTATATATTTTATTTTTCATTAATAATTAATTAATTTAAGGTTTATCTAAAGTCCAACTGTATCAGTACTGCAGAAGAATGGTAACTACGCAAAAAATTTGTCGTAAATTTATATAATTAATATCTTCTATTTAAATTTTATTAATAAAAACTGGGACTAAGGAATTCTTTTAGAAAGAAATGCAGGCCTTATTAAGAATACTTTTATATTTTTATGATAAAATGGTAGTATTACTACAATTACATTTTCTTCGGCAATCTTTATGTTTCAGGATAATCTATATGTTAACATCAGCTTGGTAACTTTATGTCGACTGAGAGAATTCCATGTTTTCCTGACATACAGCAAACATTGTATGTCATTAATCATTTTCTTTTATAACACTTGAAGTCACTACTGTTTATATTTATCTTTCGACATTTTTTTATTAATATAAATAATTTTTGATATCCTTGTTTCACCAATTATTAAATTAAGTTTTTTTAATTAGCTTCTAGTGATAATTAAAACAAAAATCACACAATAACTTTTGACGGAAATTTTGAAAAATTTTAATTAATTTTTCTAATTTGTTAATAATTACGTATCTACTGAAGAAGAGCAAGGCTCGAAACTAGTTTAGGATAAATAAATTTTAATTATCATACTAGATCTAAAACTAGAAGCTTTCAGGATTTACTCTGCGTCTTTTGAAAAAGTGCTTGTCGTTTCGAATGCACTTGGACCAGTTTTATATTGTGCCTAAGTTCTTTTTTATATCTATTTTAAGTTGTTTTTTTTAGAAATAGCTTTCCGACAGTGCTGAATAAAGCATCTTCCTCACTTGTATTACTCGTACATGTTTTAGCGAGTTTATCCATTATTTATTATTTATGGCGTTGTCTATTTAGTTCTTTAATCTAGGAGGCAGCCATGTCACCTAATGAATTAATCAGTGCTTTCTTTTCCGTTTATATGTTCTATTTTTCATTTTCTTCCTTTATTTTAACACTACTCTCTCACCAAAACAAATCTCTACTATAACAGCACCTTATCTTACATACAGTTAATCACAATTATTTGAAAAGTTCTGTTTTGATTTTGTAGAATTGTCGAGTATATGTCAGATTTTTGGAAAGGGACTTAATAAAGAAACCAAACAGCTTTTGACGTTTTGTTAACATGCACAGGAATAATACAAGATCAGACGCTCTCAGGTGGGCTGGCGAAAATGTGTCCGATTTGCCGACGATGGGTAACTTATTTAGAATAATAGAATAGAATGGAATAAACTTTATTGTATGACCAGGGCTGAGCTCACTCACTATATAGTAAATTATGTTATAACATAGCTACTTAGGTATTCATCAACTAACAAGGAGACATCGCAGTTGACTCTTCACTAATTTGGATGAAATTTTTTGTGGTGAATCTGTATTGAATATGTATCAGTTGTATCAGAGCCAATGGCCCTTCTAAGAGACGATATTTATGTTTAAAGTTTAAGGGTATTTAAAATTAATTTCATATATCGCAAAGAAAAATCGATTTTCAAGAAGTTCGGTGAATAATGACCAAGCTTACGATCTGCAATATCGAATTTGAGGATCGATCTTAGGTCGAGCCTCAAATTCGATATTTTTTTTCAACTTATTTTACTATTATATTGAATGTTTTTACAATTTATATATACATATTTTTTTTTTATATTTCAAATTAACATTACATTCAATCAATTAAACAATTGATTAATAATTGTATTAATTATAATACAAAGATGTATCATCTATTTTTTTTTGATAAAGCTACCAGTATGCATAGACATGGATATTTACATAAATTGGTTGTTTCTTATATACAGCACATTTGGTAAATCTGTACGTGTACAATCATTTATTTCCTTCGAAATGAAAATCCTTTGTGTTTACTAAATTAAAAGATAAAATAATACTACAACTTTGCATTTTATTATTGATTAACAAAAATGTATATAAACTATAAAAATATACAATTAAAATAGCAAAATAACTGGGAAAATAAAGTTCGAATTTGAGTATCGATCGATCTTAGGAATTCAGATCGTAAGCTTGGTGATTATTCACCGAACTATACCGCTTCTCGAAAATCGATTTTTCTTTGCGATAAATGAAATTAATATTAAATACCCTTAAACTTTAAAAATAAATAACGTCTCTTAGAAGGGTTATTGGATCAAAAGCTCTGGCAAAACTCATATATATTCAATACAGATTCACCACAAAAAGTTTCATCCAAATTGGTGAAGAGTCAACTGCGATGTCTCCTTGTAAGTAGAACGGATTTTTTAGCAAAACCCCCCTCATAACATTTAAAAATTTATTTTTCTGGAGCGTTCTAATTTCAGAGGACAAGTTATTATATAAGACCTGTAAGTATTTCTACAAATGCGTGTCTCATAATTGTGCATATCAGCAAACTAAACACAGATGGTCCGTCAAAATTTTCAGCTGTCTGAAGACGTGACGACATTAATCTGCATAGCTCAGCCCTGAAATAACACTTATGCTTTGATTTCCTAACCAACTATGTGGAAGCCAGCTGTAGTTCTCTCCCATAAAATTATACAACTTATAATTGAGTGAATCAATGAGAAATTGGCGATCCTGGCTACCTCGGACCAACCAATTCGCACAATCAAAAATATATCGGGCTATCATTTTTCCTATCTCCATGAGCTCAACAAGTTCAAATCCGGAGAACTCAGAGTTAACCCTACAAATTTAGTGGAGGAAAGTTCCGTTAGATGATGGTGTCTAAGATTGAACTAGACGGCTTTTCTTTGTTTAGACAATGTTCACTTCCTAAACACCACTCATTTCCTACCAACACTTCCCTTGTCAACACTTCTGGGACGCCCCTTATCACAGGAAGATGCTCAGAGAGGCAATCTCCGCATTTAACTTGTGATCTACTCGAAAGGTATGATCCAATTAAGCCAATGCTATCACGAACAAATCGCAAGACATGCGACAAGTTTGTACTCAAGTTTGAGTTTTATATGTGACTATATGTGATAAAAATAGATAATATAAGCAATCAGCAAAGTTGAAATGCGATAATACTATGCAATCGCGTAACAAGCGTTTTGTTGTATCATTTTTAAATTCTCTGCTCCAATAAATAAGCTTTAATGCTGCGTATGCTCTGTGCGAGCATTTGTTAATATTTAAATCAAATTTTAAATTTTCATCCAATATTATTCCCAAATGTTTGACCGATTTTTTAAATAATAGCCGCTCATTGTGTATTCTAATTTTAAGTTGATGTTTTAAATAATCTCAAAATGCTTTTGGAACAAATAAAATTAACTCTGGTTTTTTTGGGTTGATGTAAAAACCATGTTCATCGGAAAGTTTAACCAAACGGTCTTAGTCCTCATTTATTTTGGCACATGCAACATCTACTTCTGACTCAGAGAAAGAATAATCTGTTTGCAATGATATATTATGTATTCTTGAACTGGCTTGAATATATATGCTGTATAAGAGAGGAGACAGTATATGGGATATCCGATTTTGACCGGTGCAAGATCAGAGTAAAAACCCTTCACTTAACATACCGTACTATGATAAGTAACTCAATAGAAGACATTACTGCCGATTGACTTAATCTTATATGATTTAAAATGGAAGATGAAAGTTTATGATTCCTTCTGTCAATAGCTGTAAAGTAATCACATAAACACATGCTGTGTTTACTTGATTAATTGTGGTTAATTTACGATCATTAGATGCCCTCAGGATATCATCTACGATGTTTAGCCTAAAACAAGATTGTATCTTAGGCAACAATTCCTTTTTATAAATATATTTCTTTAATTGTTCACACATAGCTTTTTCTGATACTTTAGACAACACATCTAAAATGCTAATCGGTCTTAAATCTACAAAGGAATTCGCATTTTTATTATTGGGAAACAGTATTATCTATCTATACCTTTTTCCATGTGAAAGGGAATTTGCAGTTCAATATCCAACAATTGTACATATCCTTTACTTGAGGAACTATGTAAGGACAACAACAGTTAATCATTTGGATATTAAATTTATCTAGCATTGCTTTTCATGGAGTTAACAGTCTTTTTTACATCATGATCTGTTACCAAGTCAAAGTCAAACAAATTTTCGGTGAGTCCATTATTGGCATAGAATTGGCACAAGTCGTTATCAATGTTCAGATTCGCGACAGCTACGTTTACTAAATAGTCATTAATTTGATTAACGTCAGCAAAATAATAAGGTTCTTTCTCAAAATGATTTTTTATCGTGCCTGGAACCCATAGAGTCGGAGTAACTTGAGCCTTAAATATTTTAAGATGGGCATGAATATCGAAAAGTATTAAGATATTTTGGGTTATAATTTTACTCTGTCATTAATGCCAGTCATATCAAAAATTAGAAAAAAAGGAATAGAGTAAAGATCTAATAAGAAACTATCAAGATTAAAAGTGGAAAAGACGCGCCTCATAATGGATCACTTCATGGTCAGACATCCTCTCCGACGACACAACACTAGTATTCTTAATGGTGTCAGCATCGGAAATAAAGATAAAGTCACCTGTTTAAAGCATTACTTTATCTAGAGTTGGCACAATGACAGATAATTGTGATTCCAGTTCACTCAAAAATGCATTAGGACTATTTATTTATTTGATCTATAAGCAACACCTATTGCATTAGTAATCTTGTGAACGTTGAACTTAATCTAAACTTGTTCTATCGTGTTAATGGATACAATTATACTAATATGTATTTATATATAATCGTATGTATATATCGTACTTCGACTAGAGCGGAGACCAACTTGGTTTTCATAAAGCATATTGTTTGACTCAACATGTGTCATTATTTGGCTGAAATTATGCACTCAAAAAGTTCCACATCTATTGAACTTGTTTGTAATAATCACGCTGTTTTGACATTAATTCTGTCACCTTTGGTATTTCCGAGTCAGTGTCGACGAAATAGTTAATTCTTTTAAAACATTCAAAGCAAAGGTTATAGGCTCATAAGTTATTCCTGCATTTTTGCTTAAGGACTGTTTTATTACTGCAGTTTTACATCCGCTCTTACATATTTCAACATAATACTCTGAATTTCCAAAGAAATGGAAATTAAACAGAATTTGCTCGGTTTACAAAAAAGGAGATAAGTGCTGTAAGGAGATAATTACTTTTCAAAGATATTCGAAGAGATTATAGTATCCAAAATTGAATTCTACACTAAGGTACGAATTTCGGAATGTCGTACCGGATAGTCGTGGACAGGTTGATGAAGTTAACACTCTTACATACCTTCTTACATCCTTTGTGTCTAATCCTAGACAGTATGTTGACCTGCGTGACGTTCTATCTAGGTATATACACATAAATAGTGGCGTACTTCAGAGTTCCGTTATGGGTCCTCTACTATTTAATGTTTACCATTTAATGTTGATATTTGTGAATGATTCGCCTGCATGTTTCATTACAGATGCACATCTTTCCGCAGATGATCTTAAAATATTTACCTCTGTTTCTAGTAAACGAGACTGCTTATCGCTATAATTGGACATAGATAGGTTCTTCTGTGGTATACTGACAAAAGAATAAGCATGATCCTAAATACATTCTAATACACCCAAATTTCATGTGATGACATATCTATGTGAGTATGTCTATGAGTATAGATTATTGCAATTAATCAATAAATTAATTTAGTTAACTAACTATTGATTGATCTGATTTTTAATATTTTTACACGATAGTAGTAGATAAACCATCTATTTTCAATTCCTTATGCATTGAATTTTCCTTCGACCTCATTTTTCCAGAATACTTAGACCTTGACGTCGATAATTTATAGCTTTTGACGAAATACAACCGCAAAAAGTTCGGACGTGTCGATATATACATAAAGTTGGCCGACGATGTTGATGAATGATGAGGAAAAAATTGCGCCGCAAGATAAATTGTTCTAGTTGTGCAGGTGGATGGGCGAAAGCGCCTCACGAAAGCTTTCTTCATCTTCGTTGTTGGCACTGTTTACTTAGACGGTAAGCGCTTTTTGAAAGTAATGCATATGCGCCCTCACAAAACCGTTTTCTCGGAAAGTGTTTGTCTTTCGGGTTTTTTTTTTGCTTCGAGTAGTACTTTTTCGCTCGGTGTCGTGGTTACCGTCTCCACGATTACAATAAAAATTGGGATTGTATATAACGTTCTTTAAATGTAATGACGCTACGGTTTGGAGTCGGAAGTTTTTGCGATGTCTCCAAATCGGAAACATAATTAGGTTCCGCCGTTTACGTCGCATTCCCGAGTAAATAATCCAATGAAAAATTCATTACTCCCTCTTCTTAGGTGGAATTTATTCATGAAATAATATAAATGCAAAAGTAAGCATATTTTATGTAAAACTACGGTATGCACGGTGTGTTGGGAAATAGCGACATTTTAATTTTCCATGCCATTGCACCCAGTACAATTTGACATTGTTTATTATTAAAGTATAAATGTAAACTTATTTTGTGTTTTTATTGATTCTTATTCCCGGCTCCTCCACCATATTGTTGAGATTTTCTAAATCATCTATATTTACATGTAATAATACCGTTATGAAAAATATGATTTCATTCGTAAACAATACACGTTTTAGTAATACTTTTCTATTACAAGTTCGCGATGAGACATGGAGAGCCATTTCTCGACGTCGTATTCTGGCAAGGTCGTAAGATAAATTAAAACTTCCTCCATTGTCGCTACTTTTTCTTTTTTCTTTTTTTGTTTTCTCCTCTTGCGTTCGTCGGCAAAGCCGGAAGGCTCCTTCTTTTACTGCGGCGTCGGGTTTTATTTTGTTCGGTAAATCTCGGAACGGTGCGGCTTAGGGCCGCACCCATTGATGTAATTTTAATGTATTCCCGGCCGAGGGTAAATTTATACCCGACTGCAAAACTGTATTTTTCATTCCGAGATGACGGAACCGGTCCAGATAATGGCCGCTGCGCGCCAGATATTTAACGTTCTAAATTTACCCTCAGTTATGAACGGTAGCAATGAAAACGGCTTTGTGTTAAACCCGGATTTTGTTGCACCACTACGTAAATTTAATAGCAAAAATTAAAATGTGGGAATACTGGAAAGTATAATAAAGGAACGTAAATGATTTGAGATGGTGAAGTACTTTATTTTGAGAAATATAAAATACATTTAACGTTTTTATTATTCATTGTAAGTCCTTTTCACAACCATACCGCAATTGTGTACGTTAAAAACAACGTAGTAATGATGTACTACATTCAGACAAAGATCTCGGTTTGTACGATTTTCAATGCAACTACAAAAGCGAATGTTACTTATTGTTGATGTAAATAGAATTACACAAGTGCCGATACAATCGAATATTTCGCCGAATATTCAAGTGCACTGAGCAAATACCGAAATATAACTGAATTGCAGCATTTGAGCAAGTAATTTTGAGCAAACATAGACTAAATAGTTTAATTCTACACAATCGTAAACTACAAATAGAATGAAAAACCTAATAAAAAGGAAATTGTGTATAATAATAATAATAGCTTTATTTGTCGTAAAGAGACTGTAGTCAAACATAGAAATACAAATGAATATATTAATAAATACACTAATAAATAGATACATAATACATGTGTTGTCAGGAAGGGCAATTTGTAGAAATGGAAGCATTAGAAATTGCAAAGAAAGTTAAAATTGGAGATGAAACTATTTTAGATGTTAAAGCAGTAGGAAGTATGCGATTTAATGCATTCAATGGAAAGAATTGGAAAATAATAGATTTGAAAAATATGTTAAAATATGTACGGAGCAGAAATGAAAGTAAATCTATTTTCTTTGGAAGCTGCTCCGTCGAAAGAATATAAAATGATATCAGATGAAAAAATGTGTAAATTTTAATGTCATAGATGTTGTGATAGCATTAAGATATCTGTATAAAATGAGATTTGAATATACAATGTTTGATTGTAAAGTTTTATTGTATGTATCAATTATTAAGATACTGAATTTATTTGTGAACATTGTGTTGAAGGATAGCAGAAGTGAAGGAAGTGGAGGATACGTATGTATATGTCACGAGAACAAAGAAGAAGAAGTTGGTGAAGAAGAAGAAAACGTTGACATTGAAGACATAGTAATAATGATAAAATAGCCGAAAAAAAGTAGCAATAAACAATGAAACACCTGAAACAGAAGAACACACCACCATCAGAACTAAAGTGAATTCGTCGCCATATTAAAAATACTTGTTCTAGTGCGAGATTTGAAATAAATCCGAAAGAATTACAAATACACAATATTTATTGTAGGTATTTTTGAAATTTATTTAAATAAACACTAAATAACTGATTAATGATTTATTGACTGCAAATTGAAACAATTGGATTTATTTTTTTCTGAAAATTTGGAAAGTACGCAACAATTTGCATAATATGTATTAAAATTTGATTGTATTAAATGCATACAAAATAAACAAAATAAAAATTTTATTAATATAATGTAGTCTAATTTTTGTGTACAAATGCGCAATATTTTTAATAAGTTTTACTACATGAATTGATACTAAGTTTTGGTCCGTCATATGTTTAGATAATTCTGTGAATGTCTGAAGGAATCTGAAGGAGTTCAGTTTGATGATTTATGAGTGTTAAAGGTGTCCATTGTACAAGATAAGTACATATAATCGTGCTTTGGCAATGAAAGAATAAAGTTACTCGATTTTGAAAATCTCATCCTAAGGTGTGTCCAAAGAGACCCCATTTGGGCCAATACTGAATACATAAGAATTAAAACTAGAATTAATACTAAATATAGAATTAGTAAGTTTCGGTTTGCCACACGCACACTAACTTAGTTCTAGTTTCAGTTCGATATAAGTATACAACAATTCAAGACTGAAAAACAATGAGAAGTAGAGCTAGATATAACACTAAATCTAGAACTAGAAGTTTAAATCTCCTAACACGGAACCCAAACCAAACCAACCCATCCCAACTTAGCTTAGACTTAGAGCTTTAGACTTAGAACTAGAAACATTAGGGTTTTGCCATCTTAAGAGACGTAGGCTAAATCCTAATGTATCTAGTTTTAGGCCTAGAGTAAGTACTAAACAACTCTAGTCTGTAAGAATTTACAACTAGCAGCGGGTCATCAGACGCACAACTACACCGAAACTTTCTTGTACTAGGTCCAGCGTTAGTTCTAGTTTTAGTTCGATGCAAATATACGATAATTTAAAACTAAAAACACAAGCAATATCAATGTTAGAGCTAATATCAGACCTAGAAAGAAATCCATTTGAGTTTAGCTCTACCTCTCTTTACACAATACCCTACCCAACCCTAACTGGCTTCAAAACTAACACTAGATTTAAAACTAGAAACATTAGGGTTTAGTTATCTTAAGAGATATACGGAAAATAAATAATTTAAAAAATCGAATTAGAGAGCCGTAATCCGAAAAAGATTGGGAACCTCTGCAAGTTAAGTTTTCTAGTGTAAAGGTACTAATATTTTATATTGTCGTAAAGAGAGTAAAAAAAAACCAATAAAATGAATGTAATGAAAGGGTACATTGCTATTTAAAAAATCAACTGTCATTTGTTGCTTATTTGTTTCTTAAATAAAAACATTTGTATACTGTTTTATTATGGTAAATAAAATACTGAACAACTTTGATATGAAACTTTTTTTATAAAGTTGATAGTTATGGATATAATATATGCTATATTCTGTACATAATGGGCATTCTGTGTACACAGAACAAATGTTCGACACTAAATCAACAACAAACTGAAAAAATTGTTAAGACACAATTTAAGACATAAAATTAAAAACGTTTAAAACAAACAGCTATTGTGTCGTATCCAAGTATTTTCAATATGGTGTCTTCTTGGTGTTATCCCGCACTACCATTATATCTGCAGTCCACATTTCCGCAGATCAAACTAGCAGTGATCCCAACATTTTATCTTAAATATGAACAAATTTTCTTTTCCGTATCACTCTACAATCACGCTAAATAATTAAGCCAAACGCTCTAGAATCCCTGTGCGTGACCAGAATTCCAGAACTTAGAGGTGGGGTTGCATAGTGAGGGTTTAATTTGTATTAATATTGTAGAGTTACTTTCGGAATTTTTTTCTTAATACCACGAGGAGTGCTTCACTCTGCAACCGCGTAAAATAATTCGGTCACACAATCTACAATCCCCGTGTACGATCAAAATCCCTGAATCTAGAGAAGGGAATTTAGAGTGGGGGTTTAATTTTTGTTAATTTTATAGAGTAAGTTTAGATTTTTTTCATCTCTACGGGATTCGCTCTGTAACTATGCAAAATAATTCAACCACAGCTTCTAGAATCTTCGTCCACGATCAAAATCCTCGAATCTAAAGATGGGGATGCGGGGTTTATTTTCTGTTAATTTTGTAGAGTAACTTTAAGCTTTTTTTTCTAATCTCTATAGGAATGCTTCACTCTGTAAACATGCAAAATAATTCAGTGACACCTTCGTGCATGATCAAAACCCCTGAATCGAAAGATGGCGATGCAGGGTAAGGGTTTAGTTTGTGTTAATTTTGTAGAGTAACTTTTTAGGAATTATTTCTCATCCCCTGTGGAGTGCTGCACTCTGCAACCACGCAAAATAATTCAGTCACATCCTCTAGATTCCTCGTCCACGATCAAAACCCTAAATCGAAAAATGGCGACGCAGGATGAGGGTTTAATTTCTGTTAATTTTGAAAAGTTTTTCAACAATTTTGTTTCAAAAGAAGTAACTAAAGAAGAATATGATACTATTAATGATTTTGATGTTGATGATTTTGTTAGGTACTTATGTATAATCATTTTTAACAAGAGCATAAAAAACCTTTTCTTTACGACGACCTCCTGTAAGAATTTTTATTATTGCATCGACCCCATTAAAAACTGAACGTAAAAAACAGACAATTTTTTACGATAGGTTTCGGTACCTTGGTACCGATACTTGATACCAGCAAAGTATCGGTATCGAAGTATTGAAAGTATCGAAATATCAACGTATCGAAAGTATCGTATTATTCGAAATAATATTTTAATAATACAACTAATTAGACTTTTAACTGTTCGTAGAAGACTAGTTGCTTTTGGCAGATAGATCACATACTTCTATCAGAAGTCTTTATGCTGTTAGAGTAGTATATTGTTTTCGATTTACATATCAGATGCCACTATCTAAACACGACATACTTTCATAATGGAACCTAGGTTTTTTTGACAGAAAACTAGTTTTTGTTAACTAAAAGGCGAATACTGCTCGAAGAAGACGATGTGCTGCTGATACAAGATTATATTTTGATGGAAAACGACATACTGTTCATAGAATATCAGATCTTTCAGCAGATTTTCTTTGTTGAAAGCTGTATACTGATCTTAAACGACTATTTACAACATTTAGGAAACTAGGGATAGCTTTCGGAAGACTATAATAATAACTGCCGTTATTAATAAGTCACAATAAGAGAAAGCAAAAAAAGGCAATACATTTTTAGAAAAGAGAATTATTTCTTGGACGAAGTTCAGTTTGGTTATTAGCCAACAATTCTTCCCACTTAATCCAGATATATACAAAATACAAGAGACAAAAAAAATTTCATTAATAATGACACTGAAAACAAAATGGAAAAACAAAAAACAATCATGATGACTTAAGCAGGAGGTTTTAATATATAGGTTACTATAGATTGCTTTGTTAGGTTAGGTTAGGTTGAATACCAGCAGCATAGATACTACTAGCAAAAAACTTGATTTTGGTAGTGGGAGGCTATACACTACTTTGGTATTACTAGTAGTATATTTTGATCTTCTACAGATTAAATACTTCTAATACAGATTACGTATTGTTAGCAGAAGACTAGATTTTTTTAAATAAAGAAGCAGATAATGTTCAAAGAAAACGAAAGGCTGCTGATTCAAGATGGGATTCTTTTAAAAAACCACAACATACAACTCATAGAAGATTAAATCTTCTAACAGAGTACAAAATGCAGCATATAGAAGACGCAATGTTGATATAAAACGTCATATAGTATTCCTAATAAACTAGACTAATGCCTAAAGATGCAACCTCTTATCTCTTATATATCTAAGATGATTATTTTTTATATGTAGACGACTTGGTTGAGTTAAATTGAATTAGACTGGATTGTGTTATGTTAGGTTAGGTTGGATACTATTGAGGCGAGCTGTAATATCTTTTTGTTAGTTATAATAGATGCTTAGAAGATGGAATTTTTCCAGAAATATGGCGAAGAGCGCTTTTGGTGCTCATCGATAAACCAAAAAGGAATTTAGATGAAAAAAGATCATATAGACCGATATGTTTGTTGAGTGTTGTAGGTAAGATGTTGGAACGTTTAATCAATAACAGACTGGTCCAGGAATTGGAAGAAAAAAACATAATAAGCAAGACCTAGTATGGTTATAGGAAAGGAATGGGGACAGTAGACGCAATTATGTCAGTTGTACAGCAAGTAAAAGAAAGAAAAAGAATTTCATGTGGAAATAGAGGATACGCGGTTATGATACTCCTGGACATTAAAAATGCTCTTAATTCGGTTCCCTGGAGCAAAATAATATCTGCAATAAGAAAAGCAAAGATATCCGCTAGCATTACAAGGCTAATAAAGACATATCTGTCAAAGAGGTCGATTGTTTTACCTGGAGACGAGGAAAGGAGAATAACATGTGGTGTGCCACAAGGATCCGTACTTGGAGGTACGCTCTGGAACATATTTTATGAAGAGATAGTGTCTATGAAAACCGAAAAAGGCGTTACCATCATCGCATATGCAGACGACATTGCGGTTGTAGTCCAAAAATCCATAAAACAGCGAATTGTTGATAAAGTTGAATATTGTTTATTTGACTTAAACAATATTCAACTTTGTGGAGACTCTTCATCAAATGGGCCTTGAATTAGCGACTGAAAAGACGGAGATTGTCGTGTTAGAAGGGAGAAGAACTATGTTAGATGTGAAATTACAAATAGGTGGGAGGACAATAACAAGCATTGATTCTGTAAAGTATCTCGGTGTACACATTGACAAAGATCTACGAATAATTACTCACATAAAAAAGTGGTAGAGAAGGCCTCAAAAATCCAAAATACGCTTTCACGCATTATGCCACGAATTAGAGGTCCAAGCCAAGTAAAGAGACAATTATTGGGAACTGTTGTAAGATCGGTGGTGCTGTATGCGTCTCCATGTTGGGAGGATGCTCTGAGATACAAAAGATACAGACAGTGAATAAGATCCATCGAGCGAAGAGTATCAATAAATATTACAGCAGCTTATAGAACGTATCCACAGATGCAGTTGGACTGATGGCGGAAAACCCACCTATGGACTTATTGGTGTGGGAGCGAAGCAGAAACTGGGAGGAAAAGGGCGTAAGAGCGGAAGAAAATAGGGATACTCTATATCGGAGGTGGCAGGAGAGGTGGAATTTGTACGATGGATGGGCAAAAGTTTTTATAAAGAATGTTCAAGAATGGAAGGAAAAATGACCTAAGGTAGATTATTACACCACGCAGGCTATCAGCGTACACGGAATTTTTGCAGCGTACCTTAGAGAAATAAAGATAATAGACTCCGATTATTGCTGGTTTGGGTGTGAGGAAATAGATACTCCACAGCACACAATTTTTAAGTGCGATCGGTTCAAGGAAGAAAGAAAACAAATGGAACTAGAAGTAAAACAGAAAGTGGAGGAAAATATAGCTGACCTTCTCATAGATGAAAGGCAACGTGAAGAAATAATGAAGTTTTTGAGAAAGATAATGATGATAAAGGAAAGGGAAGAAAAGAGAAGACAGGAAGAAAGATAAGTACTCCAAGAAGAGGAAAGGAGGGGGGCACTTATGCTCCCCGTTCGGGTATGACATTATATATGTATTACTGTAAAAAATTAATAAGAATTTTGTTTTATTTCAAATAAAACTTCAAATGGAGCATTTGCCGACATAAGTTTTCGATCAGCAACATCTGGGAGCCGAAATATCATAGGCGTCACCGGCTATGAAGAGGAGAGGATGAGGGGCGTCTCTCGCCCCTTGACCGAGTAAGTCGTGTTGTAAATGTTGTTTA
The DNA here is from genome assembly GCA_036711965.1 of Onthophagus sagittarius. Classification (NCBI taxonomy): domain Eukaryota; kingdom Metazoa; phylum Arthropoda; class Insecta; order Coleoptera; family Scarabaeidae; genus Onthophagus; species Onthophagus sagittarius. The sequence goes on along the minus strand of JASERS010000002.1, from coordinate 11,863,936 downwards.
AGAAATTAATGCCATAATTTTCCTTTACGTTGCCGAGACAAGAGGAATTTGAAGAGAAGAAGAAAAAAACAAGCTAGAACAACCAGCAATTTTTCCGTCTTAGGTAGTCTGCAGTAATGCGGTAAGCGGGTCCGGACTGCCAAAAGGAGCGAAGAGACGAAGACGAGGAAAGGGGTTTTTAGTGGGTCGGGGTCTTTGACCTCAACCCCACACTATCTGGCCGCCCATCATTCCAGGCCAGATGTCTGGTCTGTTAGCAGATTTTCCCCGACCTCGTTAAAAAAAAAAGGTTGGATACTAACACAGTAGAATTTTTTCAGAATGTTTTAGTTGAAACAATTGTAGCACCAAATTCTAATAAAATAATTCTTTCATAATACCAATTGTTGTTATATTTTTTATAATAATATGATAATTTTGGAGAAACACGAGCTTATTTGAAGAAAGAAGGTTGTGATGTAGAACAGTTTACGAAAAACAGATAGATAGCGGAAATGTTAAAAAAATGATGTTGAGCTCAGAATCAAAAAAACTATCGTTATGTTTGCGAAGATCATGCGATATAAATAGGAGATCGAGTACCAAAAAAGACGCATATCAAAAAGTAGGAAAGGAGAAATTGGCTCGGGGAGATGGATCGAAAAATGAAAAAAGAAAAGCGTGGCAGTGTCCACACTGAGATACACGGGGAACCTCTCCGCGTAGATAAGTTGAATATATGTTTCAAAAGTAATAGATTATTCCTCCATCCAGAAATATCCTTTGTCCAAAATTGATATTGATAGTTCAAGACTACACGCTGCTATTGAAAGACATGGTATTGCTAATAGTATACTTTGTTCTTCTATAAACTACACACTTCCAATAAAGACTAGATATTTGCAGATGCTTAATAATGCAAGAAGATGCTTAGATGCTTCTAAGACGCGATTACTTTATGTTTGCAAAATATATGTGCTGGCTAGAAATCATATATTGTCAATAAAGAAATAATATTGGTTCTAGAACAAGATTTTAGTGACAATTGACATGATTTTGATTGGTGGCAGAAATCCAAATCCTCTTTATAGGAGACTGTTGAAGTCTGGATTTTTTGTTCCTTTATGGACTTCAGTCTTGCAAAGTTATAGTTCAGAAAATATATTAGAAGATAAAAAATCATCATCCAACATTTGATTAAAAAAATCACATTTTCATAAAAGAAAACTGCAAAGTTTTCTAGAAAAGTAAATAAATAAGGATATATTATGTCCTTATATTCCTTTTGTTGAAAATGTTTCAGTGAACATGCAAGTGATACAATCTTGCACATCATCACAATTGTTTTCCCATTCGAGTTATGCTAGTATCATACAAAGGGATTAATGTATAGCAATGAATATTACTTTAGCACAAAATGGACATACATGTCCGAAATCATTTTTGATTGGTATTTGTACATATTACAAAACTAATGTGAAGCTTATAAGTGAGGACTATTTTAAATTGCTCTTAAATAAATGTAGGAATATTATTTGTAAAATATACTGCTGATAAGTTGCTATAAGATTCCTGTATTGCTACCTTCACATTTGCGTATTTTTAAACGTCAAAATTTGGGTAATAGATAACATATGTCGACACAGTTTCAGTTTTAACACAATTTAGTTATTAAGTTTTTCTACTAATATTTTGTGACTCATACTATCAAAAACCGTAGAAGGATCCAGAGCAAATCATGAAAGATACCATTTTACAAGAAATTGTTTATAAGTCTTATAGAAGTTTCTGTAATAACATTGGCGTATATTTTTATATAGTGAGTTGGAATCTTATCTTTTCCAATCGATGAGGACGTTTTTGACCCTTAATTAGGCGCGTCAAAAAAATAACATAATTGGTCGCGCTGTGTATTTTAAGCACCACCAATAATGTAGTGAAATTATCAAGTGTTTCAATGAAATACTTTTATGTTTTTGGTTTTTATTTATTTAAGATATAATAAAATATCGTTTATAGGAAATAAACTACCAAAATAACATAGACTTTATTGTGACTAAAACAGAAATGGACGTTTACAAAAAAAAATTAAAAGAAAATAAACATAACTCTAAATAACAAATATAAATTAATACTTTGATTCCTAAAAAATATTCCAGAATATGAAATACTCTATCAATTTTCATCTTCTTGGATAGTGTCCTCTGAGCATTGTTTACAACGTAAGCATTTTTGCTGTGCTCCTTACACACAAATAAATGGCAAAGATCACACCGCATAGTTGTTACTCTATTCTTCCTTCTGCCGCAAATATGGCATCTGCTTCTAATTTTTGGTGGTGGTTCGTCTTCTCTTTCCCTCTCTTCTTCCTCCTCGACGTGTTTATTCAATATTAGTTTTATATCTAAAGGTAAACTTTTATTACGGAGACGATCACGGAAATAAGGCTTCATAAGGCTAATAGCAAGTGTTTTTAGAAACAGTCTTCTTGTGACTGCTTTATTGGAAATGTTATTATACAATATTTGAGCGTTTATTCCGGAAATATTTAGCAAGTGAAAAAATGTACACAAAGGCCACCTCTTTGTTCTTCTTGATACTGAGTAGTTTGAACAAAGTTGATCAACGGTATTTACACCGCCTTTCGTTATGTTATAATCGTGAATTACTTCTGGCTTCTTTGTGTACTCATTTAGGGAGCTGTCATTATGCATGGTTGAAATTAAAACAACAGATTTATTTTTCTTGGGTACATAGGAAGTAATTGTGATTTCTTGCTGGAAACCAAATAAAGAGGACCCAACTTCTCTCTTTTTATTAGGCAAAAACTCAGGAGGGATTTCTCTCTTATTTTTTCGCAACGTCCCTAGGTATGTGATTTTATTAGCAAGTAATGACTTTGCTAACTGATAACTGCTATACCAATTATCGCATGGTAGATTCCTATTCTTTCCTTTTACATGATCCACTAATCTTGACACAATATCTGCAGGTGTGTTATTGATAAAATAAGGCCCATCTGGCTGCTTTCCGCAATAAATTTCTATTTTACTAGTGAAGAAACTTTTAGCATCGCAAAGTGCAAACATTTTGATACCGTATTTTGCCGGTTTGCTTGGTATATATTGTATAAAATTGCAACGCCCTCGAAATGGAACTAACATTTCATCGATTGTCATGTACTCGCTTATGCAATAAGTCTTTTTACAGTTTTCGTTTAGAGCATCCAATATCGATCTAATTGGTGCTAGCTTATCCAGTTTACGTCTTTGTTCCCTTGTCGTTATGTCATCAAATCTCAGAACTCGTAATATAAAAAGAAATCTCTTATAGTTCATGCAGGCTCGAAATATCTCAATACCTGTACCATCAGTTGCCCATCACTCCAAAAATGTTGTATGATTGGCTCGTTTCATGCCAGATAAGAAAAGTAACCCAATAAATGCTAACATTTCATTTTTAGATATATATTTGCAGTCCCTTTCCCTTTGAAATTTCTGTTTTATACTATCTATATATTTATTTGAGTACATAATAATTTCATGTATCATTTCTATTGAAAATATTTTCAAGAAACTGTCTATCTCGTTTTCTATATCGCGAGCATCCAATTTTGGCCCTGGCAATATTTTGACTAAATTACGTGCCTTTGTTCTTACTGGCTTACGAACTAAACTTACTTTAGACCATTTCGTCGTCTTATCTTTGCCAAAATAAAATTTATCACTGAAAATTTCAGTATCTAAATTTTCTTCTTCACTATCATCGGTTGAAATTTCAGAATTGCTGCCATGCTCACTAAACGACACTTCTTCATCATCCAGATCATCATCCTCTTCGTCATCTATTTCTACAAATGTTTCGTCTTTATCAACGTCTATAAGGAACCCCAGCTCTTGATTTATTTCTTTCTTTTTTGAACTTCTGGTTTCCATCTTATCTATAATAAATAGAAGTAAATAAAACGAAAACAGAAAAAATTATAAAATACCAAATCCGTAATAAAATAAAAATGTATAAAGATGTATACAATAAAAATAATGTAATAATATAAAAATGATGTAATAAAATAAAAATGATGTAATAAAAATAATTGTAAAAAAATAAAAATGTACTTACATAATTGGTCGCGCGGTATGCTTTAAATACCAACTTTTCTAAAACTCAAAATAACCACTTTCTAGCACGTTTTAACAAGCCGACGTGATACACCGCTAAACACAACAGTGAGATAGTAAGGTACCTAGCGGCGCAGAGGGAGAAACGCCATATAACTATTTTTATTGGACATTTTTTGTAAATGGTGTACAAAATACACCAGCGCGCCTAATTAAGGGTTAAAGAGTTTATCACATTAATAGCTTTTTGTTGTTAAACAGGTTGGAAATAGGTAACAAGTGTTTATATTAAATGGAATGTACATATTTGTCTCTCCTTGTGTTATAAAATAGTTATTGTTTATGATATTGTTTATAAAAACACTATTAAAATAGACAATTGTTTATAATCGTCTGAAACTGATAGCATATTTTTGTGTGTAGCTATAAATTACCTTCCATATTTCTTTATTTTTACTGCTTGCTGTCTCTATACTGTGATCACAATTTCGAAAATGTTACGTCTACATCATAAATCAGTTTCAATTGTAGATAATGTTCGTACCACGTGCTATCATAGCCCAATTAAAGGACTGAATCTTAGTTTTTCAGCAATTTCATGATCTCAGTTGGTTTCCATTGTTTCCTACTAGAATCTGCCATTTTCCAAATAGAAAAGCAGTTGTTGAAATGTAATACAAATATACCTAGCAACAGCCTGAATTGTCGGGATCCTGAAATACATCGTACATTTCAGACCAATTCTGTTGCCCAAAACCTATAAATCTATAAGCATTTGGTGAGTTTGTTGTATGTTTTTTTCTAGATCCTTTAGATCCTAATGTATCAACTATATCATGTGATTAAAAAACCCAGTGTTGATACATCTCAACTTCATTACTGTGCACTTATCGCCAGGATTTATCAATATAACATTATGGATACATGCTTCTGTTGTCTTACATATTCTCGTCGAGTTCGATATAAGTAGTTTTGTATCATTCTGATGATTCAGAATCGCTGAGTTATTATTAGATCTAGCGTTTTTGTTCATGTTACTCTGTTTTCATTGTGAGTCGTAATAAAAAATACCCACTTCATTTTTACCTTCATTTTTTGAAGGTGGAGGATGAGTGGAGACTGGATGTTTAGATGTAACCTGCTTGTTTATTTTATGGTTTATGTGAAAATTTACCAATTCCTCTGTAGTGAACTCCAGTGCTAACTGGTTGATGTGAAAATGTACAAATTTTTCCGCCGCTTTCATACCCGAATTTAATTTTCCATTTCCAATTATGTGCTGTGGAGTTCGCCGTTACTTGGATTTCGGCGAAATTGTTCCCCAATTTTCGTTTTTTGTGCTTTCATCATTTTTTTCATTTTACACGATCTTGAATTGGAGTTTCGGAGCTTTCTACGTTGAATCAGCTTGTAACGTGTCTGCATCTGACTTATTCATTGTATTTCCGCTAGATCCAGCGAGATTTTCTCGTTGTTCTTGTCATTGTTTTACATCACTTCACTCAACACGTGTGTTTAGTGTGATGAGCAAATTCGAACTGTCGAATGAAGAACCGTTGAATAAAATTAATATTTATTTTGCAAATATAGCCGCTGAATGATTAATCTAATGATGCATATCTTGCTGAACTATTAAGTAGTATTATAAGCCTATCATTTGCAGTAACTAATCTACATTGAAAAGAACCTTAGTAAGGCCAATATAGAAAAAAGGTGGCAAATTAGAGTTTCCAAATTATAAGCCAATCGCTTTTAATACCTAACGTCGCAAAGATTTTTGAAAAGATTGTACTGAAAAAACTTGAAACCTACATTTCAAAAAATCAAAAACTGAACGAGTCACAATATGGTTATATTAAAGGTGGATCCATAGTTGGAGCAATTTTTCAGTTGATGGAAAAATTCTAATAAGATTGATCTAACCAAAGCGTTTGACAGTGTTTATCACGACACCCTTTTAATGAAGATGGAAGTAATGGGCATTCATTCCTGTGGAGTGTTTCAGATCTTACCTCTTAGACAGGGAACTATTTTTTATCGCTTATGATTAAAATGGAAAAGAATTAGCATCAAAATGAGTACGAGTTCTACAAGCAATGACATCAACAACTCAATGGCAAATAACTTACCAATGCAGAAGAGGTTTCTTCTTCTTAAGAAGGATTTTCTGGATTGTTAAAATTGATGTGAATTTTTCATGGAGACAGCATATTAACGATATGGCTATCAGGATAAATCGGACAGGTTATGCCTATTTTGCGCGTAGTGCAGTATGAGCAGAAAAGTTATCTATATTGTAGGCATTAAATATGGATTGATTGGAACCAATCAAGAATTTCAACGTTCCAATAGTGTATGTGTAGTATATGTAAGTATATCATTATTTCATCATTATCTTATCAAAGCACGTTTGCGTAACACATTACCCAAAAATTTGACATTAAAGCTCATTCATTGTTGTCTATTGACAAAATATTAATTTGAAAATTATCTACCTGAAATATGACATGTAGGTGCAGATGAAGATTGTTATGCTCTAATATTGTAAAAATAAATGAAGGTCTATATGCTCAATGCCGGTGTCAATTGGAAGTTATTGAATGCTAGCTGAGGAGTTACTTCAATGCTACCTAATACCGCAATTTTCATTTCCTGCTTCCACTATTCGTGAAATTATTTGCAACTATATAAAATACATATCAGGAAGATGTTCGACAAGTTTTTTTTCACTTTCTCCGTACATAAAAGCTACTAAACTATAGCAGATAATAGATGATATCGGTAAATAAATTATAATAAATTGCTGATTAATGGTATTTAAATTTATTAGACTCCCTTTGTAGTATGTCCATAAAACATTTTAAATATTAACGTGTTTTAAATAGCTTTTCATAAGCTTTTTAAATGAAACACCTTATATATTATGTAGTGATTGAATTACCCATTAAATTCTCTTTAATTTAAGATAAGTACATTAACTGTTAAATTTAGTTTTTTTTAATAATTTTTATAATTTAAAGAAAAGATAAGGCATAATGGAATAATAATAACATATACGGGGTGTATGTGATTAATGGGTTTTGTTTCCTCACCTCTAGCAAGCAATTTCATTAAAATGTTATTTCCCTTTACAACTCTTCACTTTCCAATATTGTGATTGCATTGGTTTTTTCTTTTCTAATTACACCTTTGACCAACGCAGCTATTTATTACGACGTTATTACATCCTCCTTGTTGTTTTTTAACGTAGTAAATAATATAATTCATAAACTATCTTACTATCTTTTTTAAATCTTAACATTGCTTGTATAAGACAACTTACATAACAAGTTATCTTCTTTTTAATAACATTAATACAGCTTTAATTTAAGCATTTTGATGTTCGATGTTATTTCCTGTAATTGTATATAAAATAATTTTTAAATATGCAATTAATAGTTAACCTTATAACTAAGGGATAACACCTACCGTTTACGACGACGCATTTGACCTTGACCGGCCAAAATAGATTTGCCTCGCTGTATATGAATACACCCAGATTAGATCTCAAATACATTTCAGTTTAAATGTTTTATCCAATTGAATTTTCGGTCGTCACTTTTATCTTGATGTCATCTCCCAGCTTAAGAAGAACTGTTTTAATCGCCATTTAAATCCTTAAATCGTCATCTAATAATCGAGATCCAGCGTTAGCGAAGTCGTCGGTTCCAGAAAAGTTATCTTCGCCTGCTCAACACGGACTAGAATTATCTTGCTACCGTATATATTGAGGAGCTAAATTTTTTTGGTGTCCTGGAACGATATATAGCGATACATTTTTTATTTCCAAATTCATAAAATCCACCAAAAAAGATAGATTACATTTTCTTTTTGTATTAAGGATAGTTACATTAAAATTTTTGCATAATAAACTTATACATATCATATTATGATCATGTCAGTGTTACCCATATTTTTTCCTATTTGCATGTGTGTTGATAGTACCGAGTCTACTGGGTATGCAAATATCTACAGGGGGTTAATTTCAAAAGATATGCATATCCTTGGAGACCGCATATAATTTGCATGACAATGTACTCACCTCCTGCCGAGATAATGGCTATTTAACTAGGGAACAAAGAGTCGTATGATACGATACGTGCTTCCGTAATAATTTTATTTTATCCCATACGCAATTAAAGTAAATGAAGGTATATTCACGTACGATGAAGTTATTAAAAATTAAACTACATAAATATTATAGAAATATTGTGTTAATACTTGAACCTTATTTGGGGTTTTTAGTGTACCTGGATTATCTTGAGACGGAATCCATTATTCAATAAAATCGAGCGGAGCAGTACAAAACGGCCATTATAAAAAGAATAAATGGAAAAAGTAAATAGCCCGGAAAATTGTCCGATATTTCATCTCGAGAAAAATTGCGGCCTGTATCCAGAAATTACGCCCTACTGCCCTTTTATTGTTCACTTTTATGCCATCGAATTCTTCACATGGAACATAAAAACCAACATCATCCATAACGTCAATAAACGCATTGATCGGGTTACAAAGAACTCGAAATTAGTTCCAAATCATTATTACAAACCATCCCTAGTTTGGGAAAAACATCTTTCATGTTTATTGATTACTCTTTCGATAATGTATTCCGCGGTTAAATGAGAGATGGGCATCTATTAAACGAATGGTCTTCGCCGAAGTGGAAAAGAAAAAGTGTAATTTTTATTACCGCTTCTCTGAGCGAGCGTCGTCGTTAAAGTTGCAAATTCCAGAGCACCGGTTCGGCCATAAATTCCACCCCATACGGCGGATTGTACTCAATGAAATTTTCATTGGCGGTTGACACAGTTCCCGTAGGAATTTCGTTCTGCACGGACCGTATAATCGATGCCGCACTTGCCGTTGTATTGCATTGGACGTTGCTTGCGATCGTTACTTTATTTATGAAGTGCAAGGCCAATTAACTTTTCAATCAATCAAATTATTATTAATAATAATGATTATAATAACACCGCATGATTAGAATCCTATCGATTACCGTTGTTTATAAAATACACATAAAGCTGATCTTACACGTAGGCGATTTGCTCTGGAAACTACCTTTACTGTAGTGTGTTTATGTGCAAAATGCACTTTAACGGCTTCGATCAGCGGAAGATGTCGTAAATCGGCAGTTTTGATGCAGTAATGTCAGCGCAATACGGAAATATCACTGAATATGGCACGATGAAAGCATTACCATGTTCTATTTACGTTTCGAACGGTACTTACTTCCTTGTCAATTTACGTCGTTAAATTGGTTACAGCTAAATTGTATTAATATGACAACAAAAATATATACATGGTAAAGAAATGTTTAATTTCGATAAATTGGGTATGCATAGCAATATTATTAATTTCCTAAAAGCTCAAATATTTTTATCTCATTTGCAATGAATCTTATGGATTGATTTGTATCACAAGTAGATTTACAAAATCGGGTATGCTCTGCGTTGTCAGGATATAATTTTTTAGAGGTGGTGCTATCTCTGGTATTATACCTCTTTGTCTCATTTAGTTCCCTGTAATGGTTTTTTACTTATTCGTTAAGTTCTTTTTGTTGAACTTTGATGTGATTATTTTTTTGGTTACGTCATTATTTTTCTATCAAATACTGAAAAAAGAGCGTGATAACATAGTTGTAAAATTGATCTCTTATGCCGACGACTTTAGAATCATAGATACTGGATTGGAAATTGAAGATATTGAATAAACTGCACAGTTGGCATTGGATAACATAGTGAATAAGATGGAGGAATTGGATCTAGACTAGAGATATCCAATCATGCTTATTGTAACTCTTGGTGGGTTACAGGGTTTTTTGTCGTTGTAGCAACCTTGAACACAACTTCTTTCATTTTCTAAAGATCGACCATAATGGCAAGACATTACATTACATAAGTTATAGATCGGGTAGGCGATTGTCCAACCTTGTACCGCGATCCAAAGGATTTATTGTACTCCGATAAATAACGTTATCAAATCTCACTAATTGAAAGATTTCATATCCCTATGGGAGATAAACTCCGGCCCAAAAATCTAAAATCTGATAAGGTTGACAGCAGGGCAGTGGCATAAAACTACACATAGGGGGCATCACTGGTAACATCACATTCCCAGTTTAATATGTTAATCTTTATTGTTATAATGTACATGTGTTACCATAATCTTAAATTATGATAGCATGATGCACCAATAGAAATATTCCAAACCGACAAAAATTAAGTCGTCTAGAAAAAAATCTACGAGAATTTGGATCTTACAAAAAACCTAAAAAAGTGAAAAGACAATTTTCTGAAACTAAATTTGATGTTTTATTAGCCATTGAAGAAAATCCTAGAACCTCGACTTGAGAAATTACAAACGTTGTTAGCACTTCAAAAGATACAGTGTGTGCAGTGCTTAAAAAGCATAAATTTCGACCGTATTCGCCCAAATAGTACATGCACTAGGAGAAAATAATTTTGTAACTTTCATTTAACTACAATACAAAATGATCCCTTGTTTTATCACAAAGTTATATTGGCAGACGAATGTATGATTACCAACAATAAATTTTTTAATCGACGTATTCATCGGCATTAGAGTCAACAAAATCCTGAATTTGTCATCATCCAACGAAATTATAAAGATTCAGTATAAATGTGTGATATAGAGTATTTGAAAATCCTCTAATTGGCCCATTTTTTTATTGATGTGTACCGTAAATCAGTTAATATATCAATTGTTGATTGAAAATTTTGAAATATTTTTAGAAGATTTATCACTTGGCAAGCTAAGGAATTTATACTTCTAGCAAGGAGGGCCTCATAACGCAAGAATAAATGTTAATTGGTTAAATCAAATTTTGGTTAGACAATGGATTGGTACTTATGGACCTATTCGTTGACCTGCACGATCGTTTCACATTACTCCTTTGGATTTTTGGTTATGGGGATGCATGGAATGTGGGATACATGGGATACAAAAATCGAGTGTATTTGCAAGTGACAGAAAATGCAAATATTCTGAAGAAACGAATAATGATGGTTTGTCGAGAAATACCAGAAAATTTAATTTTAAATGCTACATACTTATGGTGTCATAAAAAGATGCCAATTGTGTGTCCAACATAACTACCACCAATTTAAACAACTTTTACAATTTTCTTTTGTTTTATTGTATTAATATTTTGCTTTTATTTTGTTGATGTTTTGTTTTTATGACATACTAGACTATTTCGAAAAAAAACTATTACGGATATATTAACGCTGCTATACAAACAATATTTTGATTCTCTTTCTACTTTTACTGACAAACTGGTCATTTTTGTCTTATCATAACAAGCTACTCAGTAACACCAGAGTATATTATTAAAGACGTATTAAAAATGTACATCGGTATATGGTATTTTTTATCTGACTCGAAGGTATTTTTTTAATGACTACCAATTTGTTGGCAACACGAGCTGTTACTGTTCCAAATATTGTACATTATCTTAAAGACTGCCAACATTTTCTCAGCATGAGGTATAATGTTTGTTAACTTGTTGGCAGGATGAGCTATGTCTCCAATACCGTGCTCATTCATTTGAAGTCTGTCAACTTGTTGGCAGCATAAGCTGTTATGTTTTCAATGTCTTGCTCATCAAGTTGATTTCTGCAGCTTGTTGGCAGCATTAGCTATTACTGTTCCACAAACTATAAATTAGCTTAATAGACTGCCAAGTTGTTGGCTGCACGAGCGATTACTATTTCAAATATTATACATGATCTTGGCAGCACAAGGTATTATATAAGTCCTACTATTAATTTAAAATCTGCCAACTTGTTGTTTGCATAAGTTATTACTGTTCCACAGAACACAGATTAATACAAATTATTACTTTAGTAACTGTTTCGTAGTTCGTTTTTTCGTTTCGCGTTCGCTGGACCGCAGTGAGAACAAGCAGAGTTGGTAAATGGTGTCATTTTGTTGCAAAAGTTCCGTACCTTAGTTATTAAACAATGGAGCGTACTTTTAACGCCTGTAACTTTGTCATTTTCCATGGAATCGACATACAAATTTCAGTAAATATTCTTCATAAGTTGTACTTATAGAAACACTTTCAACCCAAAAATCGAATTTTTTAAAAATGTAACATAAATTTGTTCATGTCTTAATTGGGATCATGAATTCAGCACACGGACGGAAGGAAGAAAAGAGCTGATGAGCTGAGATACAAGAAACAGGGAAGACCAAATCGATGAGGAGGGACGCTATTATAGCTACTTTTGTCAACTCTGGATGATGTTGGATGAGAGCCTGAGTTGTCAGATTAGGAGAGGCACGAAGGATTGGTCTTATATGACGTGTTGATCGATATAAGAGAATAGAAATAAATAGAGCTCACAAAAATTCAATATAAATACTCTTGATACATATGAAATGAATCTTTTAATACCATTCCTTCAAAGTTTTAAAAGTTACATAAAACAGTCCATAGTATCAGACCGACAACAAGTAATAACTTTTAGTCCTTTCTAAAATACAACATACAAAACTCCAATCAGCTTATACAGAAACTTGAAGAAGCAGTAATTAATAGTATATCTAAACTAATCTCCTTTGATATCAAAAATTTAATACCAATATACCTATTAGTGGAACTATGACTATTACTAAGAATAGTCTCGCGGAAAATATATACAACTTCAATGTCATAGATCTTCAGGACATTCATAACCTTATCGAAGTTATTACACACGTCTATAAACAAAACTTTTTCATTTCCAAGAATAAATATTATATAATGAAGGGTGGTCTGCCTATGGGCTCTAGCATATCCGAAACAATCTTTAATATTCTTGCAACTTCTTTGAAAGCAATTTATTTTCCGACAAATATCGGTTGTTTACTAGTAACATCAAACTCCACGTAAGATACGTGGATGACATCTTCATAATTTACGAAGATAATTCTGCGAAGCTTACTGTTCTCAAGAATATTTTCAACTATATAAGATATTTGTAATTTACTATTGAAGAAGAATCCAATCGTAATATTAACTATCTGGACTTGACCATAAGCAGACAATTGAATAATATTTTTTTAAAAATCAAGATTTTTGAGATAAAATGCGATTAACTGTTGAAATTGGGCTAAGAAGTGGTCACAGAATTGAAGATCTACAAAAGGTTTAATAAATAAAGTAAATGGGTTAATATTTCCAAGACATAAACAGAAACTAATTTATTTGAAATTACCTCTTCAACCTCAAATGCAAGAAAATTTCAAGCAAATCTTTAATAACATAACTTCACTATAGCTTTTACTAATAACAACAAAATATGTCATAAACATAATCAAAAAAGTTATTTGCAGCGTTATCCATATCACCGCACCAGAATAAAATTTTGAAAATAAGATAAAAATAAAAATCGTATAGTTCAGTGATTTGCTTTATAGCTTTATAAATAGATTATTCATTTTACCGGTTTCAGCATTTTGCCGTCTTCAGAAGTGTTCTACAAAATAAAAATAAAAACAGAAAATACATCTTGTTGTTTAACAAAAAGTTTTAATTATATTCAACATCCTAATAAATAAAAATGTAACTCACGTTAAGGGGTCTAAAAAAGTGATTTTTAATCAGCATTAAAAGTATTTTTGTATAAAATTTTATTAGGATTTTGACTTTTTGTTAAACAATAATTTTCACTTTGTAGAGCACTTCTGAAGACGGCCGAAACTGGTAAAGTGAATAAATTAAAACAAATCACCGAAATATACGATTTTATTTTTATCTTATTTTTTATAATCAGAAAAGTGGTATATATAAAATAAAATGCAATGATTGTCATCAATTCTCCTTAGGTCAAACAGGATAAAATATTGGGATGAGATATAAAGTACATATAACCAAGAAAACTTCTGCATTTTATAGGCACCTCCAAGTAAGTGGTAACAAATCCAATGAGATACAATTATCATCAAAATTACCACACATTTAAAAAGTCAAAATTACTGGATCTATACGAAGAATACTAAGAATACGAAGATTGTTATGATCATTTATGGCTGGTACAGGAAGTCTTTCTGCACAGGTTGAGCTCAATCCCGATTCAAGATGGACAATAGTAAAAAAAGCGTGAGTTGTTCTTGATTGTCATGCTGATGACCCGAAATTATAATATTTTGAATATTTTTCCTTTATTCTTTCAATCTTCTCATATCAAGGTTGTAACTCTATATGAATTATGCTTGTCCACATCATAATAGACAATCTTAGTAAATGAGGTCTTTGACAATCCATTTTAAGTTTTGGGTTATGAAAGAGATTCGTTATAAAAAGTCCTCTCCTCATTCCCACACGTAAACATGGTAACCAGCCTCTTCCTCGTCACCCCTGTCCTTCGTCAGCTACTTTGGTAGCCGTTCTGATATCACCTCGCAATAATTTGAATTATACCTACTTACCCTTATTGCCTTTCTTCTTTTATGTTTATCCACATCCCTATCCGGAGTCTCCTTAGCACGTTCACCCCCAAATCCTCCCTGTCAAAATACTTAAAATGATACGGTCGCTGGAAAACAACCGTATTATTGGCGCAATTACTATCAACTTATCAGCGTATGCCAGTTGGTGCACCATCTTTTTTCCGATCACCATCCCTCCCAATTGTCCCTCTAACAATCTATTTTCTAGGTCCATAGTTTACAAAGCAAAAATGATGAGATTAAGCGGACATCCCTGCCTCAAACCCCTAGTCGTCCAAAATTCTGGACTGGGTCTTTTCTTCCCTTTGTGTAGAAGGTACTTATTATTGCCATTCACCACCCTTACGGAAACTCTTCTCCCTTCCATATCCTGTTCAACGCTATCCACAAACACTCCCTCACTTCCAACGTTGCTTTCAAACAAACCCTTGTTTTGATCCCATCTTCTCCGAGTGCTTTTCCCTTATCTAATACCGTTTCCATCTCGTCCTGTGTTACATCATTTTCTCCTTGTTTCCCTCTTACTAACCCCTCTACTCGCCTTTGATCATACCGCCCAGTCATCCCATAAAGTACTCCATTCACTTCATCATGGGTATGTGACCAGTAATCTTTACCCCTTTTTATTTATTTAAGTATTTCCAGACATCTTCCTTCCGTCTCGCCGACCCAATTTCGTCCGCCTTCCTCTCTTCAAGTTCCTTCTTTTTTCTTTTGCAAGTATTCTTATACTTCCTTCTTGCTTCCTTATATTGAACTGACCCCACCGCCCCTGATTCAATTTTCTTCTCACTTCTTTCTTCACCTCTCTGCACTCGCCATCCCACCACTCGTTGTTCCCGAGCTGCGTCTCTCCCCCTCGCACGTTCTCGTTTAAAACTGCTTCTTCGACTCCGTTCACCAAATCCTGTATCTACCTCGTCATCTCTACCCTCTGTTGCCAATCCTGCAGTTTTCTCCTGTAGTGGTTTACCCTTTTAACCTTAATCCGTCCACACATTCCCACATCTCTTGATGCACCCCTTGCTCCTATATATGTGTACTCCCGCTCTTTACCTTTTTCCATATTCCCTTTCAGAATTTCCCACCCCCTCTCTGTCATTCACCTTAAAAACTCTCTTCTCTCGCCGTCTTGTATCTTATCCAACCCCCAAAGGTCCTCCGTCACCCCTCTTCCGTGGGGGAAGAGATCTTGCATTCAAATCACCCCCATTATTAAGTATCGCTCAGTCCCCTCAATGGGAACTCGGAGTATGTTACGTCAACATAATAAATTAATAAAATGCCTATAGTGGCTTGTGACAATCGAGATAGTAAATGAAGTAAATAAAAAAGCGTAACATAATCTCTCAAAAAGATTGTATGTTCAAGTCATTAGTTTTATGTAAAAGCACTTATTTAGTTTCTCATAAAGTTTTTGCTTGTATTAGATAGTTTCAACGACTATTCCTACCGCTTCTCCCTCTCATAGTCTCATCTTCTAATTAGTATGTTTCCTATAATGGGTCTCCAAGATTCCGTTGGAATTCCCAAGTTTGATATAGCTTGAAGACACTAGACTCTTGTGTCATGTAATTCCTTAATCTTTTCTCCATTTTCAGTTTTGTTGGAAGATCCAAAATCTTATCCAGTAATTTTGATATAATCAAGAACTTATTTGATATCGTTTTTGTAGAAGTATTCATGTATCTTCATAATTATTACCGGATATTTGCAGATATGATATCATGATTATTTGACTAAGGTCTTCTTCAAATATTGTATTTTTTCGACATTTGTTAAGGATATACTAGCATGTACTATTTTTTGGAATAGGTCATAGAAAACGAGAAGTTTTATTTTAGTGAGATCGTAGTGCTGTTTTAAGGAGAATGTCTTGTTTCAATGGTAAGTGAGTTAGTAATGATGCTTTCTAGTTCTTCCATTACGGCACAAAGATCCGTCTGAAGATTGGAATTGTATCTTCTAAGTGATGGAAGATATCTGCTTCCAATTTGGAGATACTGTCCATATGTTGTTGAAGTTAATGTCGAATATATTCATAAGTGCTTTTTTTACATTGCACTATTACCATATTTACTTTGGCAATGGGTCCATCAACTTCTTTGATTCTTATTTCTTGTCTTCTGATTCTCCAGATCAGTTTTGGATCTTCAGTTGCAATCGTTATACAGTTGCTGTAATTGCAGATAATTGTTTGGGGTATAATAGGAATGACTGCGTCTTTCTAATGGCTTTCATTTTGCCATAATTTTCTTCTATCATCTTCCATAATGATTCAAGGGAATGTAAACGTTTATATGAATTTTTACATCTTTCGGGATTGTGAATCTTTTATCATATTGACGTGTAACTTCTTGATGTTTTGACCAATTTCTTCTTGATTTTGAGCATATTGATTTAATGCTTCCATGATGAAGGAAAATGGTAGGGTTTTATTTATATATTTTATTTATTTTTTATAGCTTTAGTCTTAATCTTTAATTTGGCGTGAATCGTAATGATGAATGCTTGAGAGTAGCCACACTCTCTTAATTATGGTTTAGTCCATAGCGAGAAATGAAAACTATACGTTGTGTAGTTTGGGTTAAGAATCACTTCTGAGAGCAGCCTCACTCACAAGTTTGAGTACTTGATCGTTGTATTTTGAAATGTACGTTTTAAATCGTCACGTAATGTGCACCGCTTTATCAAACTCAAAAATGGCACTGAATGAACTTTATGTTGTACTTTGATATCCAGATGCTGATATTCGTCTCAAAGCACCAAAAAGTTTTGTATGGGAAAAACGATTAACTTTTCCCTAGTTAAGGAGAAAAAGCAAGATTTCTTATTCACTTCCTTGGGCAAACTAGCTGAACATGTCGTAACGTAAACAAAATTTTGCTATTTGTAAACTAAAATTCGTTTCTATTGTATTGTGTATATATGTATTGACTCAACCCACTTTGATGACCTCATTGTTCATGGTTTTCGATTTCATCGTTTCTTAGTTTTATAATACATTAAATAATGCCTTAAAGTTTTTGGTGGAGGCGCCAGATAAATGTTAATTAGCTAAAACAACTTTAATAAATATGCCACATTAATTTCCGTACGTTTCTAACGGTGATAAATCGCGGTTTATCAGATCTAATTTATAATGAAAAATTGTATTCGATTCAGGTTTACATTATCGTCTATTCCTAGGTGACCGTAACATGTACAAGTTGATTTATCGACGTGTCGTGGGCGAAAATAATCGATGCGATTTCAAAGTTAATTGTGACCGGTTCGGTTATTACAAATATTCGATGGTCGAAATTAATTGGGAACCTTGCCACGTACTGCCCTAATAACAGTTGCGATACCATCTCTATAGTCCTGGCCACGAAAATATATTGCCACTACTGGCACGGTATTTCTATACAATGGCACGTTATATGTACAATTAAATGCATTCTGCCGGATATAAACGACGTCACCGGCGTTAAACTACAGACGCCAAGAGTTATTAGTTATACACATATATATATTTGAATGTTTAAAATGAATATGAATCAATTCTTCATTTTATCGCATTGCAGTAGTAACAAAAAACCGCTCCAAAAAAATCTGTTTAACAAAAAACACATTCGTTGTATCAACAGACTTAATGAGTTTCTTTTAAAAGAACATTTTTCAAATAAAACGTCCGTATTTTTTGGTATGTCAAAGAACGTGTACAATGGTCGAATAACTGAAACGTAAAACGTTCTAGAAGGAAAAGAGACGCGACACGAACGACAATCGAGAAGCAGTGGGGATCGAGGGGGACAACTGAAATAATTAACAATAAATTTCTATCTTGTTCCTCGGATGGAACGAGAGGGCTCCACTTTGCGTCCCATTATCTTTATTGTTGGCGACGAAATGATAAATAATCACCACTCGCAGTCCACGTTGAAAACTACGATTTATACCACGAAATTTCTTGGGCTAATTTAAGAGAAACGTTTCAAGGCATCACGGCGCTATTGTGACGCTCGTTTAAGAACGATAACCATTTTTAAGAAGGTAGAGGATAACTAAAAGAAAACTGAAATACGAGGGTACTTTATACTCATTGTACGGTTAATAGTGCTATGAAGTATATGTTTGCTTATAAGATTAAATAATTAAATCTTTTAAAAAATTTATCAAAATTAATTTCAACTCATAATTATTATAAAAACAACCCACTTTTAAGATACTATTCAGCTAACAAAGCTAACATTTATAAAACGCAGCATTTTAAACCTACATATGACTTAGATAAAAATAAAAATTCTGCTATTTTTGGATGAAATTTGTATTATTATTTATGTAATTTCGATTCACTTGAGGTGTATTTTGATTATAAATCATCCCCAGGCACCATTGCAACCGAAAAACTTAAAATAACTTAAAAATTAACAATTAGGGTGTCAACAATTTACTTCAAGGTACATTAAGAGATAAAATTCATAAAAATATGTATTTCGCAACCAAAAATTCGTTTGTCTAATATAATAATTAACAAATACCATAAAAAGAAAGAGATGAAAGGTGAAAAAAAAACAATTAAAGTTACACTATCATAATTGACAAAAACGACCGTACAACAGAAATTTGTGTAAACAAAACTTGAAGACACTGAAGATCAGCAACGTAACGAAAAATATTGGAAACGACATTAAAGGCAAAGATGAAAACTGTAAAATGTTCATACATAAGTTTAATCTTGGATTTTTTAAACAAAAAAATTCATCTAAATTTTATGTATTTCAAAAAATATGTATTGTTTCTTTGTTTGAATGTATAAAAAATTCCTTGTATAGGTTCAGATCCATAGATTTATTAACCTGTTTCAATAATTTTGTGTTTCCAGTATATGTAGAGTGATTATGTTCTTTCAGGTGTTTGAAGAAAGTAAGGAATCGTTAATAAGAAGTAATCATGCTCTAACTCTCAGATTTCTGAATGTCTGACAAATATACATCGCAATTCTGACAGGATATCTCATATACTTCACTCAACTCTGAGAAAGCACATTTATGTTTATTGTTCAATAGTTGACTTGAGATTTTATTTCCTGACTTGAAGGCAGGTGTGATGTTGTATTGTCTCACATTATTCTTAAATTTAGTTTCCAGCATTGAATTATATGATGTGACCAGATGTTGAGTCTTGAACTTGATATTTAGGTATATAAGTTGGTTGATGAAACTTTTTGGTGTTTTATAGAAAATTGTTTGCATATCGGCAAAATTACCTGATATAACAAATTTTGTCTAAAAATACCTGAATTTTTATTTTGATCCAATATTAATTGAAATAACCATAGAGAACTTAACTGCCATCCTAGGAAGAATGCATCTTAAAGTTTGGAATCTTCCTGAGTACATGGGCAATATAATAATATATATTGTTAACAAATTAGTTATCATAACAAAAAACTATATCGCTGTTCCAGAAGAACAATGACGTAACTGAAAATTTTTGACTAATTGAGTTTGATGCTTAATGGTATCACAAAGCCTTAAAATTTGCTATGGAACAATGACTCATAATATGACATACTATTGGTGGTAAATGTTGCTCTATAT
Organism: Onthophagus sagittarius; assembly: GCA_036711965.1. Classification (NCBI taxonomy): domain Eukaryota; kingdom Metazoa; phylum Arthropoda; class Insecta; order Coleoptera; family Scarabaeidae; genus Onthophagus; species Onthophagus sagittarius. The sequence goes on along the minus strand of JASERS010000002.1, from coordinate 11,843,757 downwards.
CAGGAGCTAGCAAGGTTAATAGTGGCTTGTTCGACATTTAGTATATACGTTTAGTAGATCGACTTCGCAAACTTATTGTTGGATATGATCTAGCACATATTGCGATAATCGCATGCAACTTAGAATGTTGCATAATCTATGAGGAAATATAATTTTCGAAGGCCAATCATATTGTATCTTACGTGAGATGTACTTACATTGTTCGAAATCTACGGAAGAAATAACCTCAGTTGACTTCGAAGACGTCGACAGTCTACAAAAAATCTGATTTATTTATAAATATGATCCAGCATATAGTGTGACAATAGCATGCAATGTAGAATGTTGGGTAGATTATATGTAGTTTAATCCAAATACATGGGATATTACGTGAGTCTGAATTTATTTTGCTTAAGATTGACGGCAGAAATAACTTCGATTGACATCGAACATCGGCAGCGCCTACAAGATAATTTACTTATAGAGATTAATCAGCCCACATTGTAATGATCGTGGTTTCCGATGAAACATTTTGAGAGAATCTCACTGAATCTTATGTAGATACTGATTTTGAATGCTCATAAATTTCGCCCACCAACTCAGCCAAATCATCATAAATTTGGTATTTGCGTACAGATTTTTAAAAAATATTCGATGCCCAATGATTGGGTTGGATTTGATTAGCTTAATTTAAGAAGGTTATGGTTCCCTTTTCTTTAAATTTGTTAAGAAAAACTTGTTCGTTTTTCTGCAACACTTTGTGGAGTAAGTACATTGTAAATATCATTGTTCATCAATTTCATCAATATTTGTTGTGGTTTTTTTATTTCTGCAACAAATTGAGGAATACTTAAGCGCAGTTGTTTCCATCAAAGAAGTTCAGGCTTGCTATATTTTACACAAGCTATTTTAGACATGTTTACAGCTGTATGATATGTTTTAAACCGTTTAAAAGCTGTATTATAATATGGACTGTTGTTTAAAAGATTTGTTTTGTTTAAAAACTATCATGTTCTATTTTTTCTGTATGTATGTTTATTACCAAACCTATATTAGAACTAGAACTTAATATGTAGTTAAAAAATGAGGTAAAACTTAAACAAAAATCGTTACCCGTTTCCGCTAGATACACTATTTGCTGCATTCGCCGTTTTCTAATCTATTGCTTAATGCAGATTGTGTTAAGTTTTAGGAAGAAAACGGTCTCATTAATATTAGCAGCTGATGCTATGGATCTTATGTAGCTATTGAACCAATATTAATGTAATAGCATCTAAAGAACTAAATAGCTTCCACCAGGCTAAGGGTTTCACATTATCTCTTAACTGTTTTGAAAACATACATGTGTACATGTTAAATATTGGAGTTTTTGCGTAGATATTTACGACAGTCTGTAAGATTTCTGCCAGATACTGAAAAAACTGAATTTGAAAAAAACTCAAACGCCGAATGATGACTCTCTAAAATAAAAACATTCCCACATATCTGGTGCCAAAGGTTGGGTTTCAGTGGAACTGTCAACTACTGGAAGAATTTATAGTTTTATTGGCAGGATCCAGTCTCAAAAACTGACAAAATTTTTGAATTTCTGACATGAATAATTTGTATTTTACCAACAGTATTTGGTATTTAAAAAGTAGAATCATATTTTATTAACAGTTACTTGTCTTTTGACACAAAAATATCTACTGCGACCAGTGTTTTGTATTACTAGAAGCAGTACCAAATCTTCTAGAAGCAATATCAAGTATTCTAAAACCAGTATCAAATTCTCTAAAGACACTATCAAGCCTTCTAGAAACACTCCAAGTCTTCTTGAAGCATTTCAAGTCTTCGTGAGGTAATATAGTTTTTGAAAACAGTTCAGGTTTCTGAAACCATTGCAAGTCTTCTGAAAGCATTCCAAGTCTTTTGACAACATTTCTAGTCTTTTCAAAGCAATTCAAATCATCTGAAACTATTACAAGTTTTCTAGAAGCGTTTCAAGTTTTCTGGAAGCAATTCAAGTCCTTTAGAAGCAATATCAAGTCTTCCATAGGCAGTATTGAGTCTTCTAGAAGCATTTCAGATTTTTAAAAGCAATATCAAGTCTTTCAGGGGCAGTATCAAGTTTTTTGGAAACAGTTCATGTTTTCTGGAACTATTGCAAATCTTCTATAATTACACGGCAGGTCTTCTAAAAGTATTCCAAGTATTCTGAAAATATTTCAAATCTCTGAAAACAGTTTAAGTCATGTGGAATCATTGTAAGTGTTTTGAAAGCATTTCAAGTTTTCTGGAAGCATTTAAAGTCTCTTGAAGTAGTAGCAAGTCTTTTGAAAGTATTTTAAGTTTTCTAGAGACAATATCAAGTCTTCTGGAAGCATTTCAAGTCTTCTGAAAACATTGCAAGACCTTTGGAAGCATTCCAAGTCTTCTAAAAGCATTTTCGATCTTTTAACTTCATTCCAGATAAAACCATTAACAATCTCGTATGGGTGCTTATGCTTTGCATCCATTAAATCTTTTGTTTGGGTACATGTGACATATGGCGCCTATGCTTTTGGATAACTCATTCCGACATATTCCATTGTAGACGCCATTTCTAAACGATCTTGAACTTTTTATACATCCATTTCCTTAAAATCGGCATTAATAAGTGCTTCTTTAAATAATTTTAATTGTTTCAGTAATGATTTTTAATTTTATAATGGGATTCCCTGAATAAGGAATAGTAAATCTCTTCAACATTTATAGGACCTACATATTTACCAAGTTCTGAAATCTGACCCAATATCTATAATCCAAAAAAAAATCTAATTCCAAAGACTTCCAAAGAGACTTTTCCAAAAATCTGTAAAGTGATCACCCCGTTACGCCCGATCATTTCTATCATTGGATCTACAACATATGCCCTTTCGTGATCTCTGGCAGAAATTAAGTCTAAAGCCTTTTCAGACCGCACTGAATATAGTATACAAGATTCTGTCATTTTTGCTATAAAGCTGAAAGATTTTGTTCTGCCCAGGGTTTGTTTTAATACCCTTGAATGTGGTATCTCTCATTACTAACGTACCCTATTTTGACCATGTCGATGCCCAAAATGGTCATCGACAAAATTAGGAATGATTAGCGTATGGTAACTCCTCACACTATTATCGAAGAAGACCAGTTCTTCCAAATGATTTCCTTCCTGTTCAACTTTTCAATGTTCTCTTTCAATGATGTGAGCTGCAAACAAAAGTTTGGCACACCTATGGGCATTCCACAAAGCCCCATTCTAGCCACCATAGTGATCCTTAATAACTGCATACTGACTCTTCCCTTTAAGTTGCTTTTCCTCTTCCTTGTCGACGACATCTTCGACCCACTACCGTGTGAGCTTTTATATGCCACCTTGGCAACCAAGGTGGCCAAGTATAATAGGCACATCACCCATATACACTTCATAATGGAAAAGGAAAAAAACAAGTCTCTACTTACTTATATACTTACAACACTAAAAAACGACTCCTTGGTCATATGCAACACCGACCAGTCAATTTCTCTAGATTGGTATCGTAAACCAACATATTCAGGGAGATTTATATTTCTTCTCTTGCTATCCTCTTATTATGAAGATCAACACTCTGAAAATCATGAAGAATCGTATATCTCATATTTGCGATGATACTCTAAGGTTAAAACATCTTAGGTTGTTGGTCGTCAACTTCAGTATATTCTTGCAATAAACCACTTTTATCCCTTATCTAGCTCACGATACGGGTCCTCTCATCGTTGATATATCTCTCACCTATTAATCTGATGTGGATTCATTGACAATCTCATTAGGGTTTTTAATGACAAGCTGTTCAGGTGGGTAAAATATAACACCATGCGTCTGAAAGGTTTTTACTAATTTGATAGATCGTTCTCCCGATGGTCTGAAGTCTATTTCGATTTACAAGATTTATTGTCAGGGTTCATCGTGTTTATATACAGTTATGACTAGTCAATACCTTAAAAATAGATTAAACCAACACTTTAAAGATTGCAAACTAAAAATATCCAATACCACAGCCCTTGTGAAGCACAACATTACCACGGGTCATCGCTTCGATTTTGAAAATTCTTCGATCGTGTCAGCCTAATTTCGTTAATTTTCGCATGGATCAATTTACACATTCGTTGTCGCCCTTCACCTCTGGATGATCCGTTTTTTTGGGCTGTCTGGTTTTGAATCCTTCACAGCAAACCTTGTCATCAATATTCTCAAGATATATGATCTCATCACAGTGAATCATTTTTCACACCAAGATCGTTTAGACTAATGTCTCTTCCTTTCTTTTGAAAACCTTGAAGAGACTATGGGATCGCTATATCATATCTATCTACCAACTAAATCAGTAAATCCTAATTACTCTGTGACTGAAATCCTAATTAAAACGCTTACATTCAGGGCAAGTTCACAAGGGTGGAGTATTGGAGTTTGATAAAACAACTTTTGGAGAGCTTTTGATAAAACAACTTTCTCTGGTATTAACGATGGAATTAAAGTGCCTTACAGAAGGCATATTTACACTCGTTGGTTATATTAATTGAGTATTGGTGTGACCGACAAAGACACTCTGTGAATCCTAAGAAGACGAAGAAGTTGATTCTTTTGACACGGTTGAAGAAGTTTGGTAAGCACGAAATGCCATCTTTTGCTAATACTCCATCAGTTTTATCAAAAGAAGTCAAATATCTGGACATTACACTTGACAATAAAATAACATGGAAAGCTCACTTAGTAGTTCACATATTCAAAAATACTCATGATACATATCTATATGAAATTATTCTCTCATAACAATACAGTTCCAAATTAAATGAAACACTTGTTAGAGTGTCTGTCACCGGTCATCAATTATAATAACAATCATAGAACGAGCAACTAAACGAGAAGCACACGTGAAGTGTCACGTAACAGTTTCGGAAGCTAGGAGAATTCGACGGTGCATATTGAACAAGGGAAACCCTTCGCTAAAACGGACGTTGGACTAGAACAGAATTGTGCGGCAGTGGCGCTTCAATGAAGAAGTGATTGATTCGCACGTTTAATCACGGACTTGACGTAGACGCGATGGACTATTCTCTTTCGGACGGTTATCCTTTCCATCTAAATTAATGTTAGTAACCGTACAGAACGAGGGGAAAACGTAAATCTAGTACGTAAAGTTTGGAAGCAAAACAGAAATTCAATTTACGATGGGAATTTCTACAGTATAAAACCTCTTATTAATGTTCAAGGTTATTAGGTGTATAAATTGGTATAGTTATAACAACTAGTAAAACTATCGTAAACGGTCCAGTTGCTGCTTTACGATATTGTTTTAATGATTTTACGTAAAACGGGGACCACGTGCGTTTTACGTGTTTTGGTTTCGAAATCCACATAATGAGGTAATACGTTATAAATAGGAAATTTACCTTTTATGTTCCCAATATTGGCTATTTGTTCAAAATAGTGCGTACGCAGCGGTCAAACTAACTGGCACAATGGGGTCGCTAACTAGCGAATATTCCGTCCAGTTTTTGACCGAACGATCGCCTCGTAAATATCTATTACGGTTGACGTTAATGTGATTACGCGCAGTGATTATATTTTAATGTAATTTATGATGCCAGGAGTGAAGGTAATGAGTAATAGCAATTTTATATCAAATGTATTGGTATTAAATTACTGTATGGTTCCATAAAAAAGCATTGATCTTTTTCAACCTTCCCTTTTTCTACTTGCTTTCTACAAAGATGTTTCGTGGAAATTTATGTCCGTCGGAAGGGTTTCCTGGAGAATGAAAGAAAAAGAACGACGTGCCGGTCTAACGCTCCCAGTGACTTCAATAATTAATTGCTTTGAATCGTAAAGGCACACTTTTCTAAAGCTCGAGTTCTTTGTTTTATAGACAGTTGAGAAGATGTTATAACTGAAATATATGCTCACTTTTATGTTTTTTTTACCTTTAGTAAGTGTTAACTACTGAATTAAATCAGTCAGCTAATTGTATTAGCTAAAACAATAGCTATCAATAATATTTTTTTAAATTGTTTGCTATTACAACAGATATTGGCTAATGATCATGATTTGAATATTATATTTGAGGAGTTAGTTCAGTTCCTTGATGCTATTGCCCCTTGAAGAGTTATAGATGTGAGAAATGAGAAAATGTATGAGACGGTAATTACAAATTATAACTTAAATAATTTAAAGGCTCATTTCATTTTGTTTCAAGTCAAAATCAACTACAACAGGCGAATCTTAAAAATGTTAAGGGATTATTCCATTAAAAAAGAAATTAATATTTACAATTTGGATACTTTTTGTTATGAAAACTGCACTCTGTACTTTTACAAATACAGTATTTCTTGCCTAATCAAAATGATCGTTCATTTTCATCGACAGCGAATTATCATAACTTCAGAGAATAATTCTGGCAAATACATAAAAGGTAAGTAAGTTTTAAGTTACTGAAGCAATCTTCTAGGTATGCCTGAAATCGTAGATGAAATCGATAAGTAATAAAAGCACTCTCTCATAATAATGTGGATTATTATAACAGAAATAACGGGGTTTCTGTGATTTTGCAAGCTATCTACAATAATTGAAGACAATTTATAAATATTTTTTATTAGCACACGTGATACGATGGTCGTGTATTTCGTACAAGCCCAATGTATATGTTAACAACTGATGAATCAATGATTCAAAATGAGCATGAATAGCTATTACTTCCATTTTTGTTAAAACCTTATAGGGATAATGGCCATTTAACAAATACTCAAGTAAGATTTAATAAAAGAATGAGTTCAGCTAGCTCTGTCATAGAACAAGCTTTTGGTCTTCTATAAAACAAATTTCACAGACTAATATACATAGATATAGGTAGGATGGATATGATTCCAAGTCTGATCACACTCTGATTATGATAAAATAATATATGATGGCTTTAATGCACAAGATGCAAAGCAAAATATAGAACATCAGCAACAAAATGCGAATTTACCTTTGGATGGGTAACGAAAAAATATAGCCTGAAATCGTAGATGAAATCGATAAGTAATAAAAGCACTGTCTCATAATAATGTGGATTATTATAACAGAAATAACGGGGTTTCTGTGATTTTGCAAGCCATCTACAATAATTGAAGAAAATTTATAAATATTTTTTATTAGCACACCTGGTACGATGGTCGTGTATTTCGAACAAGCCCAATGTATATGTTAACAACTGATGAATCAATGATTCAAAATGAGCATGAATATCTATTACTTCCATTTTTGTTAAAACCTTATAGGGATAATGGCCATTTAACAAATGCTCAAGTAAGATTTAATAAAAGAATGAGTTCAGCTAGCTCCGTCATAGAACAAGCTTTTGGTCTTCTATAAAGCAAATTTCGCAGACTAATATACATAGATATAGGTAGGATGGATATGATTCCAAGTCTGATCACACTCTGATTATGATAAAATAATATATGATGGCTTTAATGCACAAGATGCAAAGCAAAATATAGAACATCAGCAACCAAATGCGAATTTACCTTTAGATGGATAACGAAAAAATATAGCTGAAAGAAAAGTGGCTACATTGCTTCTCTTTTGAAAAAAAAAAATTTTTTTTATTAATATCAAAAATTATAATCTAATAATTATTTAATATCTATTACATTATTTATTAGGCGTTAGAATATATAAAATGGATTCTGATTTTTCTGCTGATTATATATTTCTGACAATAAACATAACTTTTGCTGCTGAATTCTGTTATTTTCTGTTGTAATTTTTTTAGTTTTTTGTTCTTTTATCTGCACTTCGATGTCAAGTTCTCGTTTCCTGTACATATTTAGCTATTTTACTTGCGTATTTTGGTGCTTATGGACGTTTCTAGATCTGAAGTAAGAGAGACCGATGAAAGACTTGATGCTTCTGAATGAAATAGATCATTAGCGTTTGTAGAATTGGCATTTTTGGAAATTTAGAAGGTCCAGGCAATTCGTGGGGTATTTCTAAATATGGATGACATCAATGATGTAGAATTTGTAGTTTTGTCTTTTTGCTGAATATCGTCAAAAATGCTTAAATACTCCCGACGTATTCTATCTCTGCCAGTGCAGTGTTGATTATTTCAAGCTTGGCTTCATTCCATCATTGTCGGACAAACAATTACCTATGCAACAAAGGTTTGGGCAATGACGCTATGAAACCATCTAAGCTGCAAGATCATCCGAGAAGATGTCACCATGATAAAACAGATAAAGATTTGAAATACTTTCAAACATTTAAAGATAAACTTCAGAAGTGACCCATGCTGGATGATGGTTTGCGAGCGTCTTATAACTGTTACACAAACCTGCATCTGATATCCTTAAAAGAATTCCCTTAAGGCACAAAATTATTGAAAGTCGTATTGATGAAATGAGTTTTGATATGGAAAGCTTCATGTGTAACTATTTGCAAGCGACCCATTTCTCTATACAACTCGACTAGTCAATTTTACTTAGTAGCGCAGCATTATTATTGGTAAAAGGTGAAGGTCTTTAACACCTTCTAAAGCACTTTTCTTTTTTATTAATACTTCTTACAACTTCTTACTGATGACTTGCGAAACGCATGTTTCGCTGAGCTCAACTCTACTGACTTATCGATACTAATTAACTTTACTTAATACGAATTGAGATCGATGCTTACACTTCAATAAGTGCACTACATTGGCATATGTTCGTTTTATTATGAATTAAGAAGTTTACGAAGAACTGCTCTTCACAAGTACTTTGACAACTGACACTAAAGATGAATCAATATTTCATGTTTTGAAGGATTAATTCATTGAAAAGGCAATCTCATTATCAAATATAATTAATACCAGTAGCTCTAGATGCAACACCTGCCATAGTTGGACGTTATCGTAGATTGGTAAGCTATTTAAAACAAAATGTGTCAGTCACAAAGGTGTTAACAATATATTACATCATCCATCGACGACATTTAATTGCTAAAAATTAAATTTTTTTTTAATTTGAGTGTTAAAATGCATAAATCTAACAAAAAAAATCTAGTAAAAAATCAATATTAGGTAAGTGGGGGAACCCCTGCTTTATGCCGTTAAAAACTGGCTAGCTCTCTATATAATAAGCTTTTGTATGTCTCGCCCGCAAGCGACATCGGCTTAATTATTCTTTATATCGTTAAAATCTGGTTGGCTCTCTATATAATGTAGTTTTGATGGCATGCCTCGGTCGCAGGTGACCTCGAATTAATTACTCTTTATATCGTTGAAAGCAGTTGGTTATTATATGCGATATGATATAACAAAATGATGCCTCGCCCGCAAGCAACCTCGACTGAATTATTCTTTATATCGTTATAATCTGGCTAGCTCTCTATATAATATGCTTTTGATGGCATGCCTCGGTCGCAGGTGACCTCGGATTAATTACTATTTACAACTTTAAAAAGCAGCAATTGGAAATGGGAGTTCCAATTAGGAAGGTGGGCTAGTAACCGTCATCAAGTTCCAACCGTCAAAACTGACATACAATATTATATATATTCTTGGGTTATAACTTACTCGGTTGCATTAAAGTTTTGGATCTTCAATGGGATTCTACAAAGGATAATTTAATTTAATTAATAATTTAATCTTTCTCGTGAATCCCACGTTATTGTATGCGATGTGATATAAAAACTGATGCCTCGCCCGCAAGCGACCTCGGTTTAATTATTCTTTATAACGTTATAATCTTATTAGCTCTCTATATAAAATAGTTTCGATGGCATGCCTCGGTTATAAACTGGTTAGCTCTTTTTATATTGGCATAAGCTGGTTAGGTTCCTATATACTATAGTGAGTTTTCAAATTTATTACAAATTTTAAAACAGCAAACTAATTACAATGCCTGCGTTTACCTCGTCAAAGTAATTCTTCGGTGGAGGTCACTCCTCAGCTAAGGAAGTGTATTTATTATTGGATGCAGAATTAATTCTTCAACTTTTTACTATTATTTATTTTATGGTAATATGTGCAAAAGAGGCAAACAGGGAACCTGAATATAACGAACCCTCAAAAGACCTGAAAAGCGGTTCGTTATAACCGAAGTTTGCTTTAGGCAAATATTAAAAAAAATCCTAATGGTTGAGTTGAATGAAATTAAGCAATTTAGGAAGAAATTGAAAGAAATGTCATGGTATCAAGTTGGGTTGGTTAGAACTTCCCTCATGTAAATCCAACTTGATACCATCTCTCATATTGAATGGATCTTCGTAAAAATGTATGAAGAATAATTCATAAATTCTATGAAGAATGGCATGAAGTTGAAGAGTAACATAACTCAGCTGTAATAATTTAAAACATTCATACCATCCCTCATATTAAATGATGTGAAGTTAGAGCTCAACTCAATCCAACTATAGAAGAAAAAGTCACGAAATATTTCAAAAAACCTAGAAGCATTAGATGGGGTTAAGCTTCAACTTCATATCATTCAATATGAGGAATATTATGGGTTGGGTATGGTTACGTTCGGTTTGGTCAAGTTGGGGTGAGTTTGGTTAGGTTGGGTTGAACTCCAACATCATACCATTTAATATGAAGTATAGTATGAAGTACCAACCCAGTGCATCATATTCTTCAAAATTATGGCGTAATACAACTTTTGGAAGTAAGTGTCATATCGATTTCTTCATTAAAAATTTTTGCTTAATTTTGTTAGCAATGAACCAGATTGTTGATCGATTAACAGGTACTCTATGTAATCTCTAAGAATTGATTATGGGATATACTGGTTCTAAAGCACTAAAAATATGTGTGGGATACTTAATCAAAGTCGAAAAATTGAAAATAATAGATTTAGCTGTTTTTGAGAGTGTCAAAGATGTCAAAGATAGCAAACGCTAGAAAAAGATTGTTAAGGTGTGTCAAAATAGTACTAATTGCTTAAATAGATTTTCGTTTAATGTATGTAAAATAATTATAAATACTGAATAGGACGCTTTCCAGAAAATACTATATTTGATTATGAAATATATTAAACAAAACGGTTCTAATGCACCAAAAACAGTTTTCCAATGCACAGCTAAACCCGGATGTTTCTGGTTCTATGCCTAGTATTAGTTCTAGTAATAGTGGTTCTCAAACGATTTAAAAAAGTTATTTATTAATGCCGAACGCTCACCAGACCAGAGTTCCGTTAAAATATGTGCGGATATGGATCCTAAGAACAAATCATTCTTATCGGTCCATTCATCATAAATTCAAATTTAAATTAAATTTTGTTCTATTTTATTAGTTTGTAGAATGCTTTTACAATAAATATGCACTTCGCTAAATTCCTATTTACTTAAAAATTGATTAGAATATTTACATCAACATTTGGTTATTAAAATGTTACTAATAATCCGGAAAACATCAACTATTTAATTCGGATCCTCGGTAACACCAACGGAAACCCTAACAAATTGTCCGGCGTTCGGTAAAATAGAAAGAAAAATTAACAAATCGATCACGATCATGCACGTTCACGTGAGTGGCATAAAAATTGAGACCTGCTCACGATGGGTCACGCATGATCCATCGTGACTCGGCGGGACTCACGTAATTTGCACATCTCTAGTTGCTGGTGGCTCTAATGAACCTGTAACCTTACATTTTTTTGGATATTAATGGATAAAGTTGAATTATCCACGACTTACTTATCAACATGTATTTCTACGATGGAAGAATCTTTGAATTCAACAATAAGACGTTTTTGGGAGCCCGAATCGATTCCTGAAATTCAAGCTATGACAATAGAAAGCCAAGGGTGTGAAGATCATTATAAAGATACTTACCAATGTGATAATGATGGACGTTTCATTGTATTATTATCATTTAAGCAAGATTAACAAAACCAACATACCAGTTGAAGACTGTGGAGTCACATCTGCTCCGTTTTTAGCTTTAATAACATTAATTGAATGTTATTAATATTCTATTTTGATGGTTTCCAAATGCTGATAAAGTTTTACAAAGACACGTATTGTGGATGACCTTGTTACTGGAGGGGAGTCAGTGGAAAAAACAAGAATTGATGAGTTTATTAAGAAATGGGAATTGCAATTAGGAAAGTGGGCTAGTAACTATCATGAAGTTCTTTGAGGAATATCAAAAGTAGGCATAGAAAATTCCATATCCATGGATTATGATGTACCCGGTTGCATTAAAGTTTTGGGTCTTCAATGTGATTTAACAAAGGATAATTTAATTCAATTAATAATGTAATCTTCTTGGTGAATCCGACGCAACAAAAAGATCCATCTGTTCAGTCAGTGATATATACTGCTAAGGTGAAACAATTTCTGCAACAATTGGGGCAGCTAAAGCTTCATTGGGACGATACTCCTGCTGCTCATATACTAAAAGATTGGGAAAACTACAAAACGACCTGAAATGTATCTCAAATTTAAAAATTCTCAGATTAATGATACCTTCCAATACGTTATCTATAGAAATTAGTGTATAGTATCATATTTGCACTATGGAACTTCTCACCACTTCATTCAAACTTCTCTTTTATATGGAAAAGTTCATGTTGCCCGTCTCAATAGGATTTCAATCCCTCAACTCGAACTTTGTGGACCAGTTTTACTGGCAGATCGTTTCAAAAATATTAAATAAATGATATCTAGCACTATTTGATTCTTCATTACATATTAAATGGAAGGTCTTCATTACAAATCGAGTTGTTCACATTCAAGAGATTTTATGTGTCAATAATTGAAGACCTGTATCATCTTCCGAAAGTGCTTTTAATTGTGGCTTTCGATATTCTCTGATCAACTCAATTCTTTTAACATCTTGTGGAACGGTCCAAAGTTCTGAACCCACTTGTTGGCCTTTAAATTCACATGATATTTCATCTGAAACTGTAAACTTAGAACACAGAGAAGCAAAAAATTGTATGATTCAAAGTATTTCTCTCAACTTGAACTGCAAAGCGCTCTTTATTTAATTGTAAAGCGTATACAAGGCATCTATATTTCAGATTTGCTTTAAGCCATGAAACATAACTATTTACCTAAAAAATACTTTCGAAATTAATTAGGTTGATTGATAACACGATTTTCCTACTTAAATTCGTTTATTGATTAAAACATTGTCATCATTGACGTTTCGGGAATTTTCCCATCTTCAGAATATAAACTAAAAAGGAATTTCGGAACATAATCTTCATGATAAAATGATTTAAATCTAACAATTAAAACATAAAGACAATTATCACAATGACAAAAATTAAAATGTGTGAAATGTAATTCATACCTTATTATTTTTTACACCAGCCATCAACAAGGCCACTTTTAAAAAATATTATACATAGTAGGATACTATGAATTTACAACTTTATAATCAACTATTTGTGAATAATAATTCCTAAGTATTTTATATTTTTAATTTTTCCAAAATATTGGCATAATGTGCTTAATACTTGAAAGTTGGCTTCGTTAATTGATCGAAGATCTTGTTTCTGTGCCAAATTTATTACACTCCATTGATAGCTGATCTACCAGATTTCCGAGTAATGCAACTTAAACTAGTTATGGTGGTCGGTTTTGACTTTGCTGAACTCATTCTTACAAAGATGAACTGAGCAAGAAGCAATCAGTCCGTTAAGTCGTAATTATGTATATTTGTTTGTACCTAGCTATGCAGATCTCTCAACTTGAAGCTTTAAGCTATACACCTAGAGGCTGTTTCAGATCTCTCAACATCAGCATTTATAGGACGATTTTTAACTCGAAGAGGGTTTAACATGGGTTCAAGAATTAATGCATGCATAGCTGCACTACCAGCTTTTTCTTGAAAACTGTTAATTTTTCTTTTTTCAACCAAACTTTCATCATTTCTTATTTGATAATAAAGTATTATTTTTCCAATATTTTAAAATTGTAGTATAACTCTGAATTGGTAGTCTATTTCATGTGAAAGTAAGTCTTGATAGATATGTAAAATTAGTAAAACTTCAAATCATTAAAAGAAACTTTTACAAATACAAGTGTTTCCAGAGGTAAGGATTACTTTGTTTAATTCACATTCCGGGTTAATCGCTGTAATTACACTACCTCTGGCATCCATTCTAATGCATTTGTTGTTGGATGGTATCCCAGTTCGTTTAATGCATGAAAGATCATTTTAGTTTTAGTAAATAGATCGAGATCAATGCAATTAAGTTATCTCTAATTAGAATTTAGATCAATAATACTTTATAAAAAGTTACTTTCTCACATAACACACGTTTATGTTCTCAAGTGTATTCCATTTGATGTAGACACAGCTTGGATTTGAGATTACGTTAATTATGTTATCAGTAATTATGTGTTAATACATGTTGCTAATTATCAATATCACCGCAGATATCAGATGTTGCGAGATGGTAATTGGGATAGTGTATATTTTGATTAATTTTAAATGAAATTGTGTATTATTTAAATTTCTTATACAGACAATGAGTTAGAATGTTTTTAAGTGCCCAAGGCAAGATAATCAACTTATTTGTAATAAAACGACTCCTCGACTTCATGGAAACGGTTATGGCGCGTGATATAATGTGAAAATTGCACGCGTAAGTGGAAAATATTATTTTGTCATGGCGACAACGTCGGCAGCGGGTCCCTCCCCAGTAATATTCACGTCGCGACGTCTCGCCGCCGGTATTAGATTTCAAATTTGCCGGCGCATTGGGGTGACGAAAATACAATACTAGGGCTTCCTAAGTGGTAACTCAAGAACAATGCACTTGATCCACCTCTTACGGTTTACGCGCGATTCACAATGGGGAGCGAATGCGCGCTTGTCTGCCCCGCTTGGCTTTATGGGGAACCATAATACATGACCTATAGATTATACCGGTACCCAGAATACTGTACAGGTGTGCTGTGTAGCCGCGTCGGATCAATAGAAATATTTTAACCAAGCTATTATGTGTGCTCCTTATTATATCCGTTCAGATTTAGTTTAGTTGGTCGTTTCTTCACCATCCTAAACCGTTTCCACGCCACATAAATAGGTTCCAAAAATGCAGTTTATCGAACGAGAATTTCCCTAACTACTCCGGAAATTCCGCGTCGCAGCTCAGTTAACCGCCAAAGTTATTGGACGCAAGTAAATTATCACACATTCAATTCGAGCGGTCGTATACCATAAAGCGTTTAGAACTTTGGACTAATTTTATTGAAATATTACGTCGTCGACGGTGGCAAACTTTCCAAATAAGGTATGGGGGGGCACCTCTCCTCTTGGATGTAGTAGTTACGAGGTTTACCGCAATTTATACTCACGGCGGGTGTACGATACTCTGACACAACTTTCTACTTAATACGAAACACATTTCGTATGTTTCAAGTTCTTTTCATTTACATCTATTCTTGCAAAATACATACATTACATACCTTTCTAACTTTGTAACCAAATGGCTTTAATGAGATAATAAAAACATTAATGTCTTTATTCTTTGCATTACTTAATATTAATTGTTTTCAGAGTACGAAAGATCTAGTAACTGAACAATTTTGAAGTAATTCAATCCATCATAACTAGTTTAGCATAATAATTTGAACTTAAAGCACACAAAAACCACGATGGATAAAGAAGAGGTAAGTAATGCCATGAGAGATAAAGATATTCCTATTTGTTTAATTATGTATCAAATAGTATGAAGTGTACACTGTTATGCTAAATGCTGGACATTTGGCAGTAAAGTTCGAGTTCTTTGAAGATTATTTTGGTAAGGGATTTGAATAAAATAAGTTGAATGATGTAGCATGAGATTTATGGTCATCTATAAATCAACTTCATTATCAAGAATGAATTGCTTACAGATGTTAGGTTCAATTAAGAAAATGAAAGTTCCTGTGATTTTTTCGAGACAACGCCAGAATAACATGACTTGCTAAAGATGGTTTGTGACCTGGAACCGGATAAAGTTTTAGTTCGTTTTTTGGTTGTTTAAATATGGTATATAAGTTAAAGTAAGCAAATTTAGTTTGCTTACTAGTTTCTCCATAAGAGTGGCTCCTCCATTAGTAACGACTCACTCTTATGCATCACCACTGATTTCACAATGGTGCGATAATTTTGGCTTTTAGTTCCCCTACAACAATCATGATTTTAACAAATCCATATTTTCCTTATCATTGAATATTTCGACTAGCGAGGTATCGTACAAGAATTTTAGAGAGTTTAGAAGTTTACAGCTTCAACTTCTACAGTCTAATCAATTTTTGTTATCATGGTGTGTATTCATCTGTGATATAAGGTATTCAGTAGCAGTTCTCGTTGCTTTTGATTGTCCCATTATCGAATATTGTAAGTTAGAATCAACTTGTAAAAGAATATGTTTTAAATCACTTATGTATTGCTTGTGTTCTTGTAAATGAATCAATAAGCTATGAGCATTGGTCCTAACGAACTTCTAACTTTGAGCTCGTCTTGTTATTTTGCTGGTTTGGTTTTCTTTGTGCAGCTTGGTAACGATGCCATCTTTAATTTTGGCCATCATACTCGGTGAATTATAAAGCTTCTTAAAGCTGTCCTTTACTGAAATAATTATGTAGTTTATTATTATGTGAAATGCTTTATCTATTTATAGTAATTCAGTTCTACTATTCGTCTCGCTCTCTACAAACGATAATTGTATATTCGTTTTTACATCCTCCGGCAAGAATACCAAGATTAATATCTTCATAATGTGTCTTTGTAATGGAAATACGTCATCTGCTACAAATACATACGGCATATTTTATTGTCTTCCAGGAAGACTTTGGTCATAAACAAATTTAGTTCATTGTTTTGTAGCTTCTGATAGAAATATTGTTAAAGGAATGTTTTTAAAATAGAAGAATGATAGAAAGTAGTATTTTTGAAAACTCCGACATCTGATATTTTTTTCTGACAACCTATAACAGCGAATATAAAATTGTAGTTAGCGTCTACAATGGCTATAATTTGGCGTACTAAACGTGGATTTATAATTAAAGAAATCGCTTCTGCTCTTAATAGGTGCTTGTATGATGCAATGCTTTCCAACTATAGGGTCGACACAGTTTGCGAAATTCTATTCAATTCATTTCAAATTCGTTGAATTCCTGGGTAGTTGCGTCTTCTGTTGGCAGTATCTGCAATGAATAAAGACTTATTTAGGGTGTATATTAATTAACATGTTCTTTTAAGCCTATGAGCAGGAAAATTAGCAATATAGGCAAGTAGAAGCTGCGATAGTGGGTCGTAATGGAGTCACACAGTCGAAGTCAACAATACATCCGCTACTTGTAGCTTCAAATCAAGCAATGCAATCTCAACCATCAACTTCTCTGGGATCTAGTCACACGACAAACTTCCCTCAAAACTTAAAAAACTTACCGTATCTTAAAAAGTATTTATGATTCAGAGATAAGGGATAAGACTCATCGTTTGGGAATTCATGTAGCTTCAAAACATTGTGAATATTCAAAACCAATGAAAGTATTAGTATTGGATTGCGAATAGAATTGTGGGGTTCAGTTGCAATACGTTCATCACGAATGGAAAAATTTAATACTACTAACATTAAATATAAAAATCCCTGCTCAAACTATTAGCACAGTTCTGAGCAGTTGTCCAAATTTTCAAAAGCAAGGGACACAATTAGCATGCTATTGACCTGGAATTGGCGATCAACCTTGGTTGGCGCAACATTGGTACCTTGGTTTCGTTGGCGCAACATTGGTTGCGTATAGGGATTTTAATACAGTAGCAGTGGACCAATAAATATTCTTCAATGTGATGATCTTTATCAGCGAAATGTCGATAGCATCAGAGTAAAGAATGCGTCTGTTACTGTTAAATAAGATGACTGTTTTCCCGCTTAAGTGTTTCTATTCGATGGACGAATATTTGCACACGAAATGGGACCACGATACTGTCTAGATGTTCGTGTGTATAATGTATTTATGTAATATTGTTATTGTAAGATGATTTTCCGATGATTTTCTATTCTCTAGTTTCAAATAAATGACAATGTCTGTCGCGGATTTGGTGAAATTTAAGTTTGAGTCAAGTTTATTATCACCTCCAATGTTCATATTCGGACAGTTCATAAAATACACTACTGCATTCTGTAATCACAGATGAAACGCCATCCAACCAGATAACTAAAATTTTAGAAAAGAGTTTAGAAAATACTATAAACACATTTCAACAATTTCAAATCTCGGTTGATGCCGAAACTTAAGAAACAGGAGTGGCTTTGAGTCTATTACCTTAACAATTTTAAGTAAATTTTTTTTTTAATTTCTTTTTGTATTTAAAAAAATATTATTAATTACCTATTATCTAAGATTATTTATTTTTTCCATTAAAGGTATTAAAATAGTGATTATAATTTTGTTTACTTACCTTGGCGTGTACATATTATAGGCTTAGATATTTTAGTAAAATATATTAAGTTTCATAAGAATCTTCTGTTGTCAAAAATCTTAAAGTCAATGCTAGCCGTTATTTTCAAATTTTGTAGCTGATCAAAGACAATAAATGGTCAAAATCCTCTGAAGCCATTCTATAAAAATTTTGGAGTTGACCACTTTCTTCCTGTTCAATTTCAAATTTGTCACCTTAGTGGGCGTCTCATCCTTCTTTTCCAACCACACAATTGATATGAATGTGTAATGTGTATTCGGTCAACTGATTTAAACATTTTTAGTGCAAGAATTCTAGGTTTTGGTTCTCATTTTTTCTCATTGATATTTTGGTTTCAACGGCGAAAACAAACTTTCGTTTAGACTGATAGATCGAAAAAAAATGCTCTAGTTTTAATTCTAGATCTCATTGTTGGTTTGGTTTAAACATAGCTTTTTATGATCTTATTCTGTACTTTGTATACCAACACATCTTTTGGCAATCAATTTATCGCGGTGGTTGATTACACTTCAGGTGATTTACATGTATATTTGACTACATTGATTTTATATAGGCACATTCCCTTTTCGTTTCCTCTTGAGCACTGTAGTTGACCTTCGTATAGTGTTCGAGATACATGCGATGTGTGATATTTATATTACTATTAATTTATTTATATTTATATCTTTATCAGTTTGAGCTACTTTATCTAAGTAATTTTTGCTATTACTTTGTGATCACCAGCTGTTTTGAATTAGGTGAGGCATTCACATTCGTGTAAATCTCTTTCTTATTGCTGAGATTATTGCCGAACTTATTTTTCCACCCTTTTGGTTGGTATTTCTCTTTTCATTAGGGGTAGTTGATGGAGGTAAGTGTTAATGCATAGTACAGCTTTCAAGCACACGTAGTCCACTAGTACCATATCTAACTGTTAGCCCGTGCAGATTGTGTTATTCGTCTTTCCCCTCCTAGAAAGTCTGGCGAACATTCCCTTAACGGCAATTCGGGGATGCTGTGCCCAAGGGGTGACAGGCTTTGTCTGGGAAGACATTTTACATTTGCAAAAAGAAGTTGTGTTATTGTTAAAGAATAGTTGAAATATTTTATTTTATTATTAAACATATTTTTATGGCATTTTTTTAGGAATATCTTGAACATTCATTTGAATCTAGAAACACTGCTTAACTATAAAGTTTCATAGTTTTATTTCAATTAACATCGGTTGTGAAAGTCTTTGTACTTATACAACGTGTTTTCGTAAGTCATGACATAATCTCAACTATGTGAGTATAAATTATGATGATATGAGCCTACAGAACTAAGAAATTTTTAAACATTTTCAATATGGTTTGTCTTTAAAAGATAAACTTTGGCAGTTACAATGCTACGAAAATGTTATGTTATAATACTCTCAGACAATACGAGGATTTTGGCAACTTTTATATTGATTGCGTCATATGTTTTTTCCATGCTAAAGTCGAAGAAAATTTAGGAAAGGGGAGTTGAAAAATGTAGTAACATATGTTGTCAACAAGTTGGCAAGTTTGAAACTGATGAGCAGGAGTTTGGAGGCGTTATAGCTCATGCTGTCGACAAGTTGGCAGACTTCTGGATAAGGTGTAGTGCTTGGAACAGTAACGGATCATGTTGTGAATAAATTGGCAGATTTTAAGATGATGAAAGGGAGTTTTGAGGTGTAACAGCTCACTGTTGCTAGTTTGTAGACGTCAAAGTGATGAGCAGGGGGTTAGATGCATAATAACTCATATTACAAAGATATTAGTAGTAGTCTTTAAGATAATATAGAATGCTAGGAACAATAATAGCTCATACTGCTTCAACAAGTTGTCAGACTTCATAGTTACCCAGGGGAGTGTAGGGATACTGTTACATGTTGAAACCGTTGACGTGAATCTGACAGGCCAGAAAAAGGAACTCTTGGAAGTTCCTTTTTCTGGCCTGTTTCTGGCTAGAAATTAAAATTTTAAAATAAAATTTAGTCAGGTTTCAATATAGATCGAGTTGAAGTTTTAATCCTTGATAAAGAAGCATCAGAATCAGAACTAGAGGTAAAATATGCCAAACGAAGTTCTAAAAGTTTTGTATGCGTTTTGGATGGACGAGACTTAAAATTGTCCATATAATATTTATTTTGTTCGATTCATAAGCGAATAACCCATAGATGATAGTTGAGCAATAGATGTGATCTCAGTCAATGCCAAAGCATTCTGATAGTAAGGTAATAATAGAAATAAAGTTGTTTATGTACAGGCAATGGATTCGATAATCGAGCAGACAATCCTTGCATAGCTGACAGATACATACTCATCGTCTCTGAAGAATCCATGGTGTGAGACTTAATTTCATCCAATAAGTGATCACCATAATCGATTGGTAAAAACTCTGACTTGAGCATAGCAACAACATCCTTCCAAGAACTTAATACATCCCTAAGAACACGACACACCTGCAAAGCACGACCAGATAGTAATTTTGGTGTAGTCGCAAATAAAGCAGAATGATAAATATCACGAGAAAGACTCAAATTTTTTATGCGAGTCAAGTAATCTAGCAATAACAGAGTTTCATCACCCGAAAAGGTTAAACCCAATTTAAAAATGTGGTGCTCGTTCTGTTTGGTCATTGGTCATCTCACGTTGGGCGCCAAAAATTTGTTAGGTGTTGAAACCGTGACGTGACAAAATTAGAAGCTAAGGCGCGATAGCTCAGTCTAGGTAGATTTGGATCGTGAGAGAACGATCCCAATAAGACAATTATATATAAAGATATTAACAGGGCGCTACCAAGCTCTACCTTTTCTACTCCCAATATTATTAAATTTAATATGTTGAGCTTGGATACAAATAAACTATTTGATAAGTTAAACAATGTAATGGCAAAATAAAATAATATTGCAGTTGTCAATCAATCAATTATAATAAATGTATTAATTAATTAAAATTTACAAATCAAAATGAATCAGTCATCTATCCATAATAGATATAATAGTAATTTTAATCCAACAAGCTGTTAGTGGTAGTCCCAAAGAATAGGTGATGATAGGTTAGGGTGATAATATCAGCTGGATGTATCGCTAAGTACTAAGCAAGACCTCTGATGTAGGAAATTCAAGGTCAACCAGAAAACTCCACGCTGAAGATATTTAAAAGATAATTTCCTAAGAAATCCAAAATCCTTCCTAAATCTCAAGGCAACCGTCTTCTTCCGCAAAAAGAAAAGCAACAAGTTTTTCAAAAGTAATGAGTGAAACGTGAAATTAACCCTCATTAACCTTCTAATATATCCGTAAATAAGCGATCCACTATCAGAATTTATTCAAAATTTTCGTTCAATTCACAACGTGGTCGAATTAAGGTACGATTTGGTTAAACACGTCCATACAGCAGGAGGTGTAATTACGGATGAGGCAGAAATTAAAATTTAAATTACATCCAAATTCAACGCTTTGGCGCTTGCCTACGAACCGAATCATCCCCAATGACATATAACCATTCTCATCGAAAACATTAAACCGAACAACAGATATCGTAATTAACTTCAATGAAATTAAAAGAAAATAAAATTAAAACGTTAACTTTGTACTGCATTATAAGCGAAGCTTATAAAATACCCCCTCTACCTGAACGAAGTTTACCCAATAAACTTAAAACTGAAAACCAAAACTTATCCAAACCAATAATCAAGACTAATATCCTTTTTCAATACTAACCACTTGAATCACCTTATGTTATCAAGTATATGGCAAATCGGCCGACAAGGAGAGAAAATATTAAGATACTCCAATACAAAGAAAAACTTTAGCAGGATAACAAAACCCGGTGTAATAAGAAGAAGTTAACAGCTAATGATGTACCATACCACTATTAAATACATAACTCGTTGTGCTATTTATAACGAGTATGGAATAGCACGAAATAAAGTTACGCTGGTGTAACCACCAGTGTAACTTTATTTCGTGCCACCAGGCAAGACAACCAATGAAATCAATATTCATGGCAACAATGCAGTAGCTCGTGCTGCCAAAAAGAGATATCATTTTTGATTGAAGTAAAAATGCAGACAAAGACTGCAACAGCAATCGTCAAGTTTACCTGCTTCTATAAAATAACCATTACGTTGCTTCAATGCCTTTCCTTACTACTGTGTAGGTAGTGATGTGATAAAGACTGTAAGTATCCTGTTGGTGTGAGTGTTTTCATTGCATACTCCTTGATTGGTATGTATATTGTGAGATCTTATCATCAATATATCGACGAATTATAGCTGTTTATCCTTAATAGTTCCTTATAGTTATCCTTATAGCTGTAGTTCCTTAACAGATTAAGTAAGTCGATAACAGACAAAACTTTTCATTAAAGCCTCGTCCGTTATTGCCACTTTATTAAACAATAATTCAACAGATCAAGCTGATTAATGCTGTAAATTCTATAGCTATTTAATAAATAGTTATAAATTCTATAACTATTTTAATGTTTATAGAAAATGTATTAAAAAGTTACTAAGATAAGAAAACAGATATTAGGGCTAAAATTACGAACACAATAACTAATTACATGTGTAGTAACGATAAACAAAATGTATCGCATGCTTGGACAAAAATTTTACTTTAAGAAACTCAAACATTTTTGATGAAAAATCCTAATATAATTGTAACAAGAGCAGATAAAGGCTCCACTACTGTTCTCCTGATCAAACATCAATACATAGAAAAAGCAGAAGAAATGCTAAATGATACTAATGTATACAAATTACTGAAGAACAACCCTTTAT
This sequence comes from Onthophagus sagittarius, assembly GCA_036711965.1. Lineage (NCBI taxonomy): Eukaryota > Metazoa > Arthropoda > Insecta > Coleoptera > Scarabaeidae > Onthophagus > Onthophagus sagittarius. The sequence continues at coordinate 11,820,577 of JASERS010000002.1, read as the reverse complement.
TAAACATACAAAACAAAGTTAATACGTATATAAAACATTTAAAACAAAAAGGTTTCATACTAAATATAGATTCGAGGAATTTAATAACATACAATTCGATTCTACCTAACATTTCTTTCCTTCAAAAATACATAAAGAAGGTATGAACATATGAGCAATCTAGCTATTTATCTAAAATCCTTACTGCAGCTTTTGCAAGAGAAACTAATTATAATATTAAAAATACATTCGACTATGTAGAAGAATTCCGAGATTTTCAGCTACCTAAAGATAACGTATTGATTTCATTGGATGTAGTTAGTTGATTTACAATTATTGCTTTATCACTCGTAGTAAAAATAGTAGAAGAAAAATGGAAAAGAATTTATGAAGTTTGCAAGTGGACTAAGAAAACTTTCTTAGAAGGATTGAATTTACTTTTTCATGCATCCGTGTTTACTTTTCAAAATAAAATATACCAACAAATTTCAGGAGTACCAATGGGTTCACCTATCAGCCCAATTTTGGCCTTAATGGTTATGGATCATTGTGTAGACAAGATTTTACAAACAAATAATTTACAGTTAACGTTCATCAAAAAATATGTTGACGATCTAATTTTAGCATGTAGAGAAAATAATATTGATAACATTTTGTATATTTTTAATAACTTTCATCCTAACATTCGTTTTACTGTGGAAAGGGAAATCAATAGAAGCATTCCCTTTTAGGACACTATGATGATCAGAGATGAAAACAACCGTATTATTTTCGATTGGTACAGAAAACCAACATATTCTGGTAGATTTTTAAATTTCCACTCCAATCACACATTCAAACATAAAGTTGCTACTGTACTTACCTTGAAACATAGAATTTGTAATATAGTCGAATCACAATATAAGGAAAAGAATCTAAAAATCCTATGTAATATGTTTGAAAACAATGGTTACGCAAAGAAGCTCCTTAACAAATTTCCTGTTTTCTACAAACTTATAATAATAGATTTTGATTTATAACATAAATCAAAATCTTAACACATCCCAACAAATTCAACAATATAACAAAATTCCACATATTCCCGGATTAACAGAATTACTTAGAGTGCCGAATAACCGATGGTTTAACACTTATTAACATTTACCCAAATAAATTGACCAATTACTTTTCAACATTAAAAGATAAAACCGAAAAATTTCTAGAATCGGGACTTATATATTGTGTTTATTGCAAAGATTGCGATAAAAAATACATTGGACAAACAAAACAATGCTTAAAGAGTAGAATTAACAGACATAAAAGTGATACGAAATAGAAAAAAACATCATGTGCTCTATCCAAACACGCAGTTGATCTAAACCATCAGTTTGATTTTGAAATGTAATAATTTTACACAAAGAATCAAATTATCACAACAGATTGTTTCTTGAAATGTACCATATAAACGCAGAAAATAATGTTAATTTTTAAACAGACAAAGAAAATCTTAGTAATATTAATTCTTATCTCTTTCAACCTATTCGATGATTTCAAAAATGTTTCCTAAAAAGTAGTTATACATTTGATGTAACGGGTTGACAAGTGATGTCTATGTTCTTTTATAATTTTAATGTCATTAATTCTCGTCTAAAAAGTGATCTGTGGTAGCGTTATTTCAATAGGTTTCAGAATCAATTAAATTTTTCATCAACCTTAATAATATTATTAAGTAAGGAACACAACTTTGTACGTATTCTAATCTGTTTTGATTATTTTATTTTATTGTTATTTACTTCATTTCAGTGTACTCTGAAGAAGACTGAAATATTACAGTCGAAATATTAGTATAAAATAAAGTTGTTCACTTTGTAATAGATCGTTCCTTGAATAATTATTTATTTAAATCTAAATTTAATAACCAAGAACTGCTTATTTTTAAATACATATCTTTATGATTTTCTAACGTAGTTAATACTTCTACGGGGGAAGACTCTAAGAATGAAGATGATTCTATACTTTTACTTAATTTTTTTACGTTATTAACATTTTCATCATCGGAGAGCTTATTTTCAATGTTTTTGTAATGAATTCGAAATAAATGCATGGATAGTTTTGAAACTTTATCAAAAACATTTTTTACCTTACAAATGTTTTTAAAACACATGACATTTCAATTGAATCCCAGATTTAATGTGTCCATACGCATGTTTACAAATATTCTCTTTTATATAAGAAACAATTCACAATGAGCTAGTATACATTTGTAATCGTTTTTAAATATGGTCTTTTTTAAATGATATAACATCACATGATTTTTAAAACGCTGTTATGTACTAAATACTAAACCGCACTCTGTAAAATTACATTCAAATTGCATCCACTTTAGATTACGGTGGTAACTGACGTTTTTATGTACTTAGAAGGAACAGTGAGATAATAATTTATCTAGCTGTTTTGTTTTGTTACCACTTATGATAACTTTTTTTTTTATTATATAATGTAAATCGCGCCGATTGCCTATGGTCTTTATTGTCTTTGCTGCACTTTGTAGGCAACCGCCCGCGGTACATTCTTGTTTCTTTGAAGCTAGTTTTTCTTTATTGTTAACTTACACTTCTCCTGATTTTCTCTTTTTTCTTTCATGGATAACAGTTATCCTTCTTCATCTAATTCTTCTTCTTCTATTTCATCCACTTCTTCTTCTACAAGCTCGCTATTGGATTCTCCATCTAACCTCTTCTCCAATCTTATGAACAAGATCACTTTGTGTCATGTCAATGTCCAGAATTTAACTGCCCACTTTAATGACTTTTGATCACATTTGAATCTGGTATTTTTGACATCATCTTGGTGAGTGAAACCTGGCTCTAGCCTTCCCTACATTCTCCTATGTTTACTCTTCCGGGCTATCGTCTGTTAAGAAATGATCGTGTGTTTTCTGTGTTTTCGGCTGCATATGTTAAAGATCACCTACAGGTTAACTCGATTGAGATGTCCGACGGATCCTCGCGAGTAATGGAATTCCTTTTGATTGAGGTTAAGTGTTTTAATACTAAACTACTATTGGGTGTTTTTTATTGTCCCCCAATGATTAATTACTTCGAGCAATTTGAGGATCTTCTTGAAAGACACAGTATGTGCTATGACACAATAGTATTAATGGGCGATTTCAATACGTGTACATTGAGAGATGACCTACGTAGTGAAAAGCTTCGATTTGTTACTTCTTCCGCAAATCTATCTATCATCCCTTCTCAGCCAACCCATCACCTTCCTTCGTCTGACTCTCTGCTTGACTTGATCATCTCGTCTTGCACCGATAAGATTCTTTTTCACGATCAGCTACCAGCTCTGCAATTTTCCAACCATGATCTTATTTATTACGCTGTCGAAGTCCGAAATGTAGTTTGTCCGCAGCGTAGTCTATCTTACCGGGATTTCAAATATGTTAACCTTCAAGGACTCAACTCTGATGCGCTGAGGATAGACTGGAAACCGTTATATCTTATGACGGACATTGATGCGAAAGTTAATTATTTTAATAACAAAGTAACATGTTTGTATGATAAACATGCTCCGATAAGGCAAAGGAGAGTGAAACATTTCCCGCCCCCTGGTTAACTAATGATATTAGGGGTCTCATGAGCGAATGTAATAAAACAAAAGCGTTGTACAGACGTAACCCGTCAGTTGATAACTGCAACTGTTATCGATCTCTGCGTAACAGGTGCAATCACAAATGCAAGAATGCTAAAAAAAATATTTTTATTGGAAATTATCTTTATCGACACTAATTACTTTCTGGAAGACCTTGCGATCTCTTGGCGTTACTGGCTGCAAACTCAGGCAATCCACGAGCGATAATGTTTGACACTATTCAGAAAGCTACCTTATCTCAAATCATTCGTGCATCAGGAAATGTGAGCATGGATCATCCACTCGTAGTTTTTCATTGACTATGGTTGACTCGGAGTTTGTTCGTGATGCTCTCACTCAAACCCGCTCTACTTGCTGTGGTGCTGACCTTATTTGTCTAAAACAAATTTTGCCAATACTGGATTCTGCTATGCCTCCGCTGACCCATATTTTTAACTTCTCTTTTGAATCATCCTCCTTCCCATCTATATGGAAACATGCTCAGGTTGTCCCCATTCCCAAATTGAAGACTCCAATTTTGACCAGCGACTATCGTCATATTTCAATCCTTCCTATTTTGTCAAAGGTTCTTGAGCGTATTGTATACACCCAGGTTTATGATTTTCTTCAGGAGCATCGATTGATAAGTGACAGGCAGTCTGGTTTCCGACGGGGTCATAGTACTACTACTTCCTTGATCAAGATTATGGATGATATAAGACTATTTTGGTTCTACTTGATTTCAGCAAAGCCTTTGACTTTGTCGATTACGATCTTCTTCTTTCTATACTTTCATCTATTGGTTTTTCTTCCCCGAGTCTTTCATGGTTTCAATCATATCTTTCGAATCGCACACTGTGTGTCCGTGCCAATTCAACGTTTTCCAATCGCTTTAAGCTTTCTTGTGGTGTGCCCCAGTGCAGTGTTCTCGGTCCGTTGCTGTTTTCTATCTTCATTGATAGTGTCACCAAGGTTATTTCTTCAAATTTTCATCTTTACGCGGATGATCTGCAGGTTTATACCGATACATCAGTTGATGACTTTCCTCAAGCTATTGAGCGAATTAATAATGATCTTGCTAGAGTATCTGAGTGGTCTAAACTATACGGTTTGAAACTCAATGTTAATAAGACCCAAGCCATAATATTTGGTACAAATCCTTTGCGGAGCAGGGTGACTACTTTTGCTAGCTCGCAACTTCTACTTGGTGACACCGTCATTAAATTTTCGGATGTAGTTAAGAATCTTGGAGTTATGATGGACTCTGCACTGTCTTGGCGCCCTCAGGTTCAGGCTGTTTGTAAGAGGGTTTACTCCTGTTTTCACTCCCTTCGTAAATTTAAGTGTTTTCTTCCTTCTTACGTTCGACGCAACCTCTGTTATTCGCTCATTTTTCCACATCTTGATTATGCGGATACGGTTTGTACTGACCTGTCGATATCCTTATGTAATAAACTCCAGAGACTACAAAATAATTGCATACAAAACGTATGCATATTCGATCTTGGAAAATATTGTCATATTACTCCTTACCGCAATAACTTACATTTGCTTACGTACGTAAACGTCGGTCCTTCCGTGTGTTAACAAGTCTCTATAGGATTATTCATACCCAAAGTCCACAATACTTGTTTAATAATTTTAAATTCCTATCGTCACACGAGCGCCCCACGCGTTTACAATCAGACTTAATACTTCTATTCCCAATACATCATACGAATATATACCATGGGTCGTTTACGTTGTGCGCCATACCCCTCTGGAATGCTCTCCCCATGGATATTAGAAACGCTCCAACCCTGTCATCTTTCAAGACTTGTCTTACACATTTACTCTTCTCTCATCAAATTGCGATATTATAACAATTTACTTCCGTTTCTTCTGAGCTTCTTCTTTTCTACTTTCTTTCCTATACTCCTTATTCACCTTCTTTCTCTTCTGCTTTGTTACCGTGTGAATTTCTTGTAGTTCTCTTTTTTCCTTTTTGTTGTCTTATCGTTTATTGTTTTGCCGCATTAGTTAATTAATTACTATTCTGTACATCTGGTGGTATCATTGTAATTTAGTTTAGACTGAGTCGATTGGAAGATATCGTCTGTGGCGATAAATCGTTCCGTTTGTCAAAATTGAGTTTATAAGTAATTAAATAATTAAGTAATTGTAATTTTTTTTTACTATTATTAGTTATTTTACTGATAATTATAACAACGTACATTTTTTCCCTTTCTACTTGTTTTTCTCTTTTTTTTTGACAATAAAGATTTATTTGAATTTGAAGATTGTTTTATATTTATGAAACAAATATTACAAGTTAACATAATAGGAGTAGGTTTCTTAAATGAAATTATACAAAACAAATCAGCTTACATGTTATTATCCTGGTTTTAAACACATTCACCACCGCATGTGTAAAAATGGACGGTCGTATGTTGGACATACGACCGTCAATTAACACAACAATTAACAAAATGAACAAACAATTAATGAAAGAAATGGGGTTTTACCAAGTTCGTTAAGCCTATGGAGTTCTCTGATTGGCTATGACGTAATTCAACATTACCTACAGTATGTGAAAAGACAACCAGTGTGTGAAATCATATATATTTTGTGAACTTATTTAGACACTTTTTGCAATTGCACTGAATGAACGGGAATTTACATAAAACCAGTAGAATAAATCACAAAATAAAGTGTCAATAAGATCAACAAATTTTTTAAAAATATATTTCCTGAAGATGGTTTAAACGTAACCGAAACCGGTAGAAACATTGTGTTAAATACTATCGTCTTGTTAATAAAAGTGCAAAAGATTATTAAATAAATATTTAATTCAAGACGAAAAACATTCCTATAAAACAAAAAAAAATACAGTAGAATTAAAATGTAAAAATGACGTAATATTTGTAATAGCACATTTTTTTTAATTCACCTAAATTTCGAAATTTCACTATAATTTTTTAGTAAAATTACAAAATTACGTCGTAAATTCACATCCATTTTTCTCAGTGTAGCATAAAAATCGAATATTTGCTTTTATCAATATTTATACACGTAAATATATACATGTAAAATATATGTAAATCTCATCAAATATTTAATCACCTTGATACATAAATAATTATCTTTTTGTACCGAGCGTATGCTTGATTTAATATGGACAGTTGATAATAGTATGATATTTTGTAATGATTTTGAAAAGTGGTAATACTGAAGATTATTTTTCACTTATTGAAAACGGTGACATAAAACGATACTTTACTCTTAAAAAAAAATAAAAGCGGCGCATTTATACAATTTATATCCTTCCGTATAGCGCAACGTTTAGGTATTCGCACTGCACGCGCCGTTTAAATATAGCGACGCGGATTGTGTCCGCCGATATTGTGCAATATTTCACGCAGGTGTATTCTTGGCACACTCTTTCCGAGCTTCGGCTTCACCCCCATCCCCCATTGTAATTTACGAGTGTTGCGCATACGTGTGACAGTTATGATTATAGAAACGGGTATCAATGGTGTCACCTATAGGATGCCGAAGCGCTTTCTACCACCCTCTCGTATCTAAAGCTACGTAAAATATTGCATTGTTGTACACGGTCCGGGCTGCTACAACATATCTAAAGTGGTTAGCCGCATTAGGGCGGCCGCTTTAACACAATCCAGAGGTAGCCGTGTACAAGAGGGAACAAGTTATTGCACGTGACGTGTCGTTAGGTAATTTATTTATTATCCGGATGGACTTGTCCAACATGTTTCATTTGATTAAGACCAATAATAGAAATATAGCAACAGAAAAATAACCTTTGTATACTTGTCTCGGAACAGACCGAAATTACCACATTTATTTATCTTTAATAAAATACTTATTTTCATGTTTCCGAGAAAATATTCATTTGAGTCTTCCCTTTTATACACGGGAGTCGAGTTACAAACCGACCGCACCAAACGTGCACTTGTTATTTAACCGGTACAAGTTTATTGTAATAGTGCCCCCCAGCAACTTAATAAAAATGTTTCCTTCTCTAACCGTCCGTCCAAACACGACATTATGTTCTCGTTGCCGACCTAATTTGATTACCTACCCCAGTTCTTCACGGGGTCTGCTACGCTTGTAGAATGACAAATGCAACTGAGAGAGGGGTTGCCGAGGAATTAACAAGCTCTGTGAAAATTATTTACGCATTTCCATTCCATTCCAAAACTAGCAAAAAACTTACTTTATATAACGCCAACGCTAATTAGTAGTTAACACAAATTATAATGTGAAAAACTCATTTCTTTGCACAAATAAAAACTGTACTTGGATGTGGAGCATGTTGATTAGACTGTATATTATTTTTAGTGAAATTCTCAGAACTGTTATTAAAAACAATAGCGAAACTGTAGAATTATATTTTCAATATTGTTAAGGAATAAGTGTTCGTAAACAGAAAATATTGTGATCATATTTTCAGTTTACTGTAAATTACTGCAAGAAATAAGATAATAATAGAATAAAAGTAGTTAACTTCGAACAAGGGAATTTAGGGAGGTAAAGATTATTGGGTTTTATGTTTCTTTAAGAGATATTTAAGATACATTAAAAATAAATTGGTGATCGTGAATTTATTTTGAACAATCTAAGTTGAAACGACGTAAAGACTTTCATAGGGCTTGGAGATAATGCAAGAACTAAATTTAAGCTTTATATAAATTATGTTTTAGATTTGCAACATTACAAAAAAATGTAATTACTAATAAGAATTGCAACTAAAGAAATATCGATATGTGCTTTAAGTCCATACATCGATTAACAACCAAATATTGCGTAGCCATCTTGCAAATCCGATAGATCGTAGCCAAATTTGGAGACGGTTCGTTGACTATAAAGGCACTAAGAGGATGTCCCCAAGAAGGAGTATTCTCACTTCTCCCTGGTAATGGATGACCGGATGATACCTCGGATCAACCAGAACACATACTTCTCCATCCGTGAAGCACTATATATATATATATATATATATCTGTGTGTTCTAGTTCATCTTCTTGATTGTTCCCTGTGGATAGGAGCAGACGTTTCGCCCAGGTCTCACTTGGCATCTTCAGTGCTTTGACGTAGTCTCCTGTTGACAGACTGAGGTGCTGCGGTACTCTGGCTGCTTTCTATAGCGGGTCATCTTGGTCGCAGGTGATAGCGATTTAGTCGTGGGTGTTGGGGAGAGGTCCTGATTGCTGGACCTGGGCTGCTCCCATTGGATGCTTCAGGTTTGGCGGGCAGCTCGGCGTCCTGCCGTTTCGAATTCGATGGTCCTTGCCTTAAGAAAAGCAGCCCTGGGACTGAAGTGTCCTCCAGGCAGCTGACAAGTGTAAGGCATCATCCCTCTTGTTGAGGGTGCCGTTCTTCGCTATTTCAATGGATTCCCTGATCAATCTGGTTCTCCAATGCGGAACGTTGGCTACCTGCTTGCAACCTTCGAAATTGATGGTATGGCCTGTGTCCAGATGGTGGCGGAAGAGACCAGAAGTGAGCTGCTTGTTTCGGATGCTCAGCTTGTGTTCTTCTACTCTGGCAGATATTCTTCTGTTGGTCTGGACCACGTAGTTCTTGTCGCATGAGCCGAAGGGAATGGAATAAACTCCTAGATTTTCCAATTTTATTTGATCTTTCTGGATTCCTGAGAGAGTCTCCTATAGTCTTGCTGGGTTTGTAGGTGTTTCTGACGTCGTGTTTCCGTAACAGTCTTCCTATGCGGTCAATTGTTCCTTTTATGTAGGGTAGTACGACGTTGAGTCTTCTGGTCGCTTCTTGTGGATGAGGATCCTTCGGCTTGAATTGTCGATCGATGGCTTTCTTCACCATGTATTTGGAGTAGCGGTTTTGAGGAAGGACCAAAGTGACTTTCGTCATTTCTTCTGATCTGTTATCGTTATCTGTAAGTTGAACGGCTCTTGAGATTAGGGAATTGGCGACTGATTGGATTTGTGAAGGATGGTGATGAGAAGAGGCATTTAAGTATTGATTCGTGTGGGTAGGTTTCCTGTATACAGTATGCTGCAGGCTGTTGAGGGATTTCTTTACTAATACGTCGAGAAAAGGGAGCTATCCGTTTTCTTTTATTTCCGTGGTGAACTGGATCTTTGGATGAATGGTATTCTGCTTGATTTATCTCTAGGGATTAGAGTTTTCTTTATCTCCGGATCTATTGGATTTGCCCCTATTTTCGACTTGGTTGTCGTTTCCAGGTAAGTTGTAGGGTCTCTTGCTGCTGGTTTGTAGGTCGAATCTTTGAGCAAGTCCATAATCTTTTGCTTGTAATCCACCGAATTCATAACCATTGTGGCATTACCCTTGTCCGCCGGAAATATGATGATGTTGTGGTTGTTTCTTAGTTGCTTCAGGACCTGGATTTCACTTGAATCTAAATTCGACTTCGGTGGTGTAGCTAAACGTAAAATCCTAGAGATGTCCATTCTTAAAATTTCGTTAGCGATGATTTCTTCATCCGGAATGGTCCTGGGAGTTAAGACGTAGTTTTTTATGCTTAAAACTGCTCGTTCTGCATCTGAAAGGTTGTATCCTGAAAGGTTATGGACGATTTTTTTGTTTTGAAGGTGTGGCCGTTTAGATGTTTTTGCAGACCTTGTTTTTAAACCTTCGAACTTCTTTTGGAGTTTCTTGGTTTTCTGGGCTGTGTTCGTTTCGCAACGCCAGAATGTTAAAATTTCTAACTGGTTCCAGATGATGAGGTGTAACTGTTGACTCAATAACAGATGAAGCTGGTATAATTCGAGTTTGGTGCTGCTGAGAGTCTTCCTCGTTTTGCGGATTTTTTCTCTTAGGAGCGAATTGCTGGCTCGCCTGAGGATTGCTTCAGTTTGTCGGGATCTGGTATGGTGAGTCAGTTATGTGTTACAATTATTTAAATATTAATTACGTATTTAATATTATTAATAATAATATTATATTAATAATAATACTTACGTCATCTTTGTTCGGAATTTTTTCTTAAAATTTTGTTTCTCATTCAGGTTTTCTCTTTATAAGTTTTGTTGTTATTTATTGAAATGTGTATTAAAATCTTGACGTTTACAACAGTTAGCAGTTCCTGTACACGTTGATGTAGGTTATAGTAATGTATTTCAGGAAAAAGAAGTCCAGTTTAGTGGTTCAGAGATGTTTTTATTTCTGTACTAAAAAAAAATGAGTGTGTTGTTAAATAGGGTTTTGCTTCGTGTAGTTGTTGGTCTTGTTTTTATTTTTATCTGGCTTCTTTTTTCTTTTTATCAAATTGGAGTATGAAGCATTCGTACATAGGACGTTTATAGAAATATACGCATTTATAATTTCGTATATTTCTAGTACTTGCATGTAGTGTCCTTTCCTCATTTGTGTTTTACGTTTTTTTGATTCATTGAATGTATGATTGTTAATTATGATGTGTCATCCGAAATTAGAGTGAGGTGTGGTTTTGTGCTCATTTATCCTTTGTTTTAGGCTTCTGCCTATTTCACCGATGTAGGTTACATTGCATTCTTGATATTTTAGTTGGTATATGCCACATTATATAGAATATCAATTTTATCTTTATTGTTTAATATAATGTTTTTGATTGTGTTCTTAGATAGAAAATATTTTTTATTTTATAGGAATGTTTTTCGTCTTGAATTAAATATTTATTTAATAATTTTTTGTACTTTTATTAACAAGACAAGATATTTTATTTTTTTAAAATAAAATGTCAATAAGATCAACAAATTTTTTAAAATGTTTTTCCTGAAGATGGTTTAAACGTAACCGAAACCGGTTGAAACATTGTGAAATACTATCGTCTTGTTAATAAAAGTACAAAAAATTATTAAATAAATATTAGATAGAAAAGACAGTTTTATGTTGTTTTGGTGGAATATCTTTTTTACTTTCTAAGATAAGTTTCGTGGATAAGTTATTACGCTATATTTGATTTTATTTTTGATGTCTGCACTACTAATTATGGTGGTGTGATTTTCGAATGTTTGTTGTTCTACGCCTAGTTTACTTCTGAAGCTAGGTTGGGTTGTGTTTGGTTCCATCTTAAGAGACGTACGACTAAACCCAAATGTTTCAAGTTTTAGTGTTAACCATACTGTTTGGTGTTTGTAGTTAGACAAAAATTCTAACAAAAATATCCGAACACAAGAAGATTGCAAACTAATAAAATAATTAGAAATGGGTTTTAAATATCAGTTATTAATAACTATATAATATGACTATATGAATAACTGCACTGAATAACTAACTAGTGTTTAGTACGAACACTGGTAGGTAGCAAAGAGAGATACTTTAATGCAATTTATCGCAAGATAGGGTACGGTCTGGAATCACAATATGAATGTATATCGGCACTGAAGTACCATTGAAGTTTTGGTTCAAACAAATCGCAATTAACCTTTATGGGCATAGTTTCGGTTTCGGTCAAAATACCGAAATTTCGCCGAAATTCCTATTTTAAGCCGAAACTGGCGGAAACCGAAATTTTGGTCGGACACTAATAATATTACGTTCAATAACATCAAAGACTACCGGTATAGACGATAATAGCATACACATATTAAACCTTTGCCGTCATATTTCACAGTTTATCACTCATTTTGTTAATGTTTGCGTAGAAGAGGGTGTTTTTTCTTCGCAATGGAAGACAGTGATCTTACCTATCGTGATCTTAGACCAATAATTATATTAAGGGTATTATCAAAGGTGTTGAAGAGGGTTAATACAAACAATTAGTTGTTTTGAAGTAATTAATTTGTTGCTATGTTGTCAGTCGGGCTTTAGGGAGGGTCATACGTGATGCACAGCTTTAGCGCTGCAAAATCTAAATCAATTACATCAGTGGACGCTAAAATGGAATCTCCAGTTAAATCCTTCTTTCTTCGGTAGTTCTTTAATGTCAAGCCACTTATTGCATAGTTTGCAATTAGCACTAATAATGTTACTACTGTGATAAGTAAAAGTGTAAAAACTTGGGTGTTATCATGGATGTCTCATGTAAATATAAGGAATACGCAGTTTCAATGCACTGTACCCTCATCGCTAATCTTTGCCGTAAAAATTAATGAAGCGGCTGTGTGATAGTAAATAGTAGTAATAATTTATTACTATAGTAGATAATAGTAAATAATTTATTATTCAAATTCTTCAAATGATTTGAATTTATTCTCGAAAGTGCATATGCCACGATGAACTTTCGTGGCAGAATAAAATCATACTCCTCTAACGTTAATCTGAATTTTGTTAACCACTCGATGGATTCGTCATGCCAAACAAATAAATCAATAGCTTGTGATATATAAATCATTTTGTTCGTAATAAATTATTTTTTATCATTGTGTCTATTTTATCGTTAATTAATGTTTTTTTGAGCATAAAAAATTCTATATTGTTTAAGATAGACGGGCATAGAATCTTTATTAAGTATTATATTTCAACTCATTACATTTATTACTAATAGTTACATATTTTTTTTTATAGATAATTTTATTTCGCTATTTAATTTTTTTAAATCAATTTAAAAGGCTATCGATACGATCTACATTCAATTTATTATTGCTATAGGAACATATTTCAAAGGATGAAAGATTTTGAACAATTGACTTATAATTTTGAATTTCATTTTCTTCTTTCATTCGTATTTAGAAGTTTAGCCCCGTTTTAACATTACTTTAAATTACAATACCGTGCAGATGTTCAATATTGCAACCTTGCTTAAATCATCAAGAAGATATGGTATCTCCGCTAATCTTCTTGAGCAATTGTTTTTTTTTAAGTAAACCTAACTTAGATTAAAACAGTTCAGAAACTTTCATTACGAGACTCTTTGAGGGATCTTCGGCAGGCTCCTTTTTTATATCTTTGACATGGAAAAAACTGATGTTAAAGTCGAATTCTTGATGGAACAGATAACTGATCCACAGCCTAAATCTACATGCACCCATCAAAATAAATACATATCGTGGGCCTACGTCACTTTGAATAACACAGAATATAAAATTTATGAAAAACTTCTGGAAAACATCCGCTAAATAGAATTATTACCACTCGTTAAGTAATTTGGATAATAAATCAGTCGTACAACGTAAGGCGTACTTTACATCTCAATTACGAATTAAAAATAAGAGTTGGACTGCTGAAGAATTGTTGAAATGTTTAAAAGAAACAATATTTCAATACCTAAACGCCTCGGTTCTCTAAACACTAGTAATAAACTATGATGATTCGTTAATGGAGTTATTTTAATTAATCAGTCATTGACGATTCGTGCTGCTATATAATCAAGACTTAGGGTTAATTTAAAAAGAGCATTTGCAGTTTCAAGATAAAACAACTATTGATGAGTTTCAAATTGTTAAATGATTTTTTAATACATAGAAATCAAACTGTATCTGTGGAATAATCAGCCACTCTAATTTTCTGGAGACGGTACAGGCGGGATTGATTGTTTCACCTGTTTTGTACACATTTTGTACATTGTATACATCGAACTTTGTCAAAGCTATTTCACATTGCACGGTACGCGTTTACGCAGATAAAACTCAACTGTATTACTCCTTCTGAGGTGATTCAATCAAGTATAAACATAGGCGGTGAATTGCAAGCTTTATGTGATATCCCGACCATTAAGGGCTTTATATAAGCAAAGAGTAAATCGTGCCGTTGTTTTCGGCTCGAAATAACTCAGACAGGTAGTGGCAGATATTCTGCATTTGTTGGTATCTTAAGCACATAATCGTTATAAAAACCGGCATGTTATGTTTATGGTTAGGTCGAAATTGTAACTCTTCCTTCCCTTGCTAAATCTCACTCACAATTCTCGTTGTTGAGCGCCCTAATCTCCAACCTTCACTGATCTTCTGAAATCTTCGGAACACTCAGCATTATAGAAAATTATCATGTTCCATGTCTTTTTCAGGTAACGATTTGGGATTGGTACTGGCAGCCAATCGGCTTAAGTTGACTTTGCCTTCTCGACACAATAAAAATTGCATATGCCAGGCGGCATCTTCAATTATTTTGCTCGTATCATTCGGTTGAGAAATTAAAATTCCGTTTCCTTTTCTTTCTATTTACCTAAATACTAACTAACTACCTAAGTATGGTGTGATCATACCTTCAGTCACTTTAAATTCCTATTTTAAATCTTTTATCAAATTCTTTATCTCACGTTAGTTTGATGTTGCAATTAAGTCATCATCAATATGAGGAACCAGGAACATTTTATGTATTCCCCTTTTTCGAATATATAAGCAGGAAACTCTTTATAAATCCATATTTGAAAACAAACTGTTTAAAACGTTAGTTCCAACATCGCGGAGCCTGCTTTAAATCATTAAGAGATTTTTTCATTATGTATACTCGTTATCGACTTTTCCGCTTGGAAACGCAGTTTTGATATCAAATTAGTGCATTATTAATCTATGGGATACATCATATAAAGTTTCTTATAATCCACACCTGGGTGAGCATCTTTCATAACTAAGCGGGCTTTTACTTTATTCAAGCTCCCATCAGCTTTCGTCATTTTTGTTTTTAACGAGGTCGGGTAAAATCTGCGAACAGACATCCGGCCTAAGATCTTGAGCAGCCGGATAGTGTAGGGTTGGGGCTAAATACCCCGACCCACTAAAAACCCCTTTCCTCGTCTTCTCTTTCTCTCTCCGGAACCGCTTGCGCATACTATCGGAGACCATGGCCATCTAGTTTATTCTTCCCCTTCTTCTCCATCACGGGCAGATTGCAACAAAAACAAAACATTTCCTATTAATTTTTCATACTTTCATTTGCTTACTCACATACCCGGTTCGGGGAGGCGGTCTGCCTCCCCTTTCCTCTTCTGTCTCATTCCATCCTCTACCGGTTCTCCATGAAGGGTAGGTTGCAACAAAAACTGAACATTTCCCAACAATTTTTCATACTTTCATTTGCTTACTCACATACCCGGTTCGGGGAGGCAGCTTCCCTCCTTCCTCCTCTGCCCTATTCTTTCTCTCATCTCTCCACAAGTCATCTCATACTGTACCTTTCTTTCCGGTCTTCCATCCACCACTTTGGCTTTTCTCCAAGCTACCGGTCTTCCCAGCCCTCTTCCCATCTGTGTAAAGGATCCACTATCTTCGTCCGTAAATAGTTGTTTTGCCTTTCTCATATTGGGTTCCTGGCCTATTATCATATCTACTTTATTTTGTCCTAGCATTGCTTCTAGCATATCATGAACATCCCATCGTCTATTGCAGTTTAACTGCATTATTTTAATTATTTTTATGTTGATTATTTTGATTTTTGATACTTTTGCTATGTGGTTTTATACACCTCTTCTTTCATCCTTCTTGATTCTTCCTTCGATGAACTTAGTTTTTATGTCTTTCCTATAAAATTCGGTAATACAATCACATAACAAATAATAACTTGAACTAGATAAATATATAAATACTCTATACATAAATAGATAAATCAATAACTAAATAAATATCCAAAAATATCACAGGTGTTATCACAAAATATCACAAACATTACTATAAAAGTATATTATTTTCTCTTCGTATACTTTGTTGCACCTTCAGGAGACATCTCTGGAGTACTGTGTTCAATCCTCTCCTTTTTTTTCTTCCCCTTTTTCTTTTTTCGACTATTTTAAACTCAATTACCTTTCCGTCTTTGTATTCTTGTTTTTGTTGTTCCTTCTGCTCTTCACTTCGTAGTTCTACTTCTTTACTATCGTCTATGCTTCGTGCAGTTTTCACTTTGTTTTCTTCTATCTGTGCTTTACCTTTATTTTCCATCATTTCTTTCTTCTCTTCTCTCGGTCTGATATTTGATTTTATTAATTTCAACTGTTTTCTGTAAATTGGACACCTGCATGCCCCGCTCTATGTCCCTCTACTTCGCAATCGGGACACCTCTCTTTGTTTTCGCAGTGCTTTGTCTGATGCCCCTCTTCCCCACATTTATAGCACCTACCGTTTCTGCTTGGATTTTTGCAATCCTTCGCCATATGCGGTGACCAGCACAGAATACATTTCTTTATTTCTTTCCTTTTCTCTGTTCTGCAAAACGCTAGTCCAACTCTTATTTTTTCATCGTTTGTTAGGTCTTCAATTTTTTTTCTGTTTATTTGTATGGTCACCGCTCTCATGCTTTCTGCATATGGTCTCAATTCTCCAATTGTCCATTCGCGTTCTGCTGCTTCGCCAATTTTCCTTCTTATTGCCTCCTTTATCTCCTCTACCGTTGTCGTTATTTCCATTCCTTTGATCGTCACGTACGCCGTTTCTTCTCTTTCTGTTGTTACCCTGGGATTCTACTCTTTGACCTCCTTCACTTAATATTTTTCCGATCCTGCTCGTGTTTTCTTCATCCTTCTGGGTTATGACTAAAACTTTACCATCTCTTCCTTTATTTCTTTAATCTTCTCTTCAAAGGTTTTCCCTTGGGTTTCCACTATCAGGGCCTACGTTTTTTTTATACGCTTCTATCAGCCTTTCTTTTTCTACTTCCCTTCTTCTAGCCGTGGTATATATTTCTATGATTGTCCCCGTGGATTTGAATATTATTTCAACCATGTTTACTTTCTTAGTTTATATAATATTAAATTATTTATGTGATGTATTGCTATTACTTCCTCTGTATTTACTTTCTCCTTTAGGGTGTTTAGGTCGTCCCATATTTCTTTCTCCGTTCTTCCCATATACGTTTTCACTATTCGCTCTTTAAACTGTTTCGTTACCCCTCCTACTGTCATGGTTTTTGTTATACCCACTTCTTCGCATTTTCCTGACAACTCCTCAAGTATTGGGTATGCTCTTCTATACTGTAGTACGCTCTTTTCCATTTTTTGTCGTCAGGTTCTATTAGTACCACTTTCGTCCTGGTGTTTCGCTGCCAAACTGGATTTTCCTCAATCATACAAGTTTTCACAAATAGCTCTTTCTTCCACTTTTTATCAGCTACTTCTGCCCATTCTTCATAAGTACTAGCCATTCGTATTTTTTCTTCCTCTCTTGCTTCTTCGCACTCATTGTCTTCATACTTATTCGTTTGGGTCTCCTGGGATTTCATCTCCTTCTTGCGGTATTTTGTCTTATATCTTCTGATCCACTCTCTAACTTCTTCTCTTTTCATTACCCTAGCCAGCCTTTCCATTTTCGTGATCGTGTCCTTGATCTCTCTTTTTGTGTTCTCTTCCACATTATTCCTTAGAACCATAGCATTTGTTCTGTTGTTTTTTCTACTGTATCAGCCAGGATATTCGTTTCTTGCTTGTCTTTTCCCTCGTCACTAATTTCGTCTTTGCCATCCATCCTTTTTCTTTTTTTCACGTCTCTCTTGAGTATCTTCCCAATTTTGCAGTTGCCCCTCCTGAAGGCTACCGAGCGACCAACTCCTCATTCGTTCTAGTGTCTCTGTCTCTAAGCTAGTTACTGAATTTAGTACGGTTGCCGCACTACCTGCTTCTTCTTCTTCTGCTTTCGTCATCTGAGCAAGTTTCTCTATCAATTTGCATGTATAATTATCTTTGCGTGGTTTCATTTCGCTTTTCTAAATAGCATAATCCAGTCCTCGTTATTAGGTTTCTCGAGCATAATCTTTATAACGAAGCAGCAAATTATGGGATCGATTTTCAACTATTCCACCTTGATTTTCTTCTTGCTTTCCCTCCTCTTCACTTATATCTCCACTTTTTGACGCTACAGGGCGATAGTTATCTTGATGATCTTTATCTACATAAATCTCTACATGTATACATTTTCAAATGTTATATTGTATGTTCGAAGTCTATCACGTGTTTTGCTATCATATATGCGATATACATCATTCGATTCATAACCAACGAGTATGCCTTGTTCTCACCTTGGGTAAAAAAATTGAGTATTTGTTGACATCATAGATATGATGTATAGGAGAGTACTCGTAAGGTGCCTTTCCGTTTACATATGTTGGTTTTGTGCTATTCAATATGTAGACTGCCTTCTTTCATGCTCTTATCCATAGAAATATTGTAGGGGTTACATAAACTTATGCCAAGTTCAACCAGAATGTTTTTTACATTTGTGTTAACAAATTCAGTTCCAAAATCCAAATTCATGACGGATTCAAATTCCATACAGAAAATGACTTTATTGTAAAAAATCCAAAAATAATCAATCCAATTTGTACATTTGTGTAATTTAGCTTATGATTTTAAAAAATTCAGTTATAGCATAGTATTTTTTAAAATACTATAAAAGCATACACATTTCAGTTAAGTACTTTTTATGCCAAAAGTTTTGTGAATTCCATCGATTTTTGAAATTTATTCCCGAAGAAATTTCATTGTTGGTTATATTGTGCTGAATTAGAATCATGATAAGAAACTTAAATTACCTCGGAGTTACGTAAACTGAAAATACACGTAAAGTTTGAAGTTTCATGGTAAACGTTGGTCGACACCAGCGGTTACCTGCTAATGAGTACGTAGTTGCTTCGTTGAAGTTAAATCAAAACATGCAAGAACTCTGCCTAGAGTTTAGGCGAAATCTAAACAGTTTAAAGTGTCACATCGTTTTTCGAACGTAATTTAACATTTTCGCGGAAAAGACCGTTGCCGGGAAACTATAAATTATTCGAGTTGGTAACTCGAATGATTAATAAATTAAACTTTCTGCAAGCGACTCATTCAGAAATAAATAATCGAGCACATTCTTTTTGAAGATCTATTACTAATTACTGACGTCGTATCGTACAATAAAATTATGGAATAAGTGAAGTGCAATCTCTTTTGACAAAATGAATAAAAACATTAAAAGCTCGCGATAGCGTCCTAAGAATTTAATTTCCTTCCTGAGGGGATTAACTCTTTAGGATCTAATCCCTTTCATCGAGACATAACGAAAGCCCTCCGACAGTCATTGTTTCGGCCGAAACTGGAGTGTTATTCATTTTTTCGTCTCTCTTTTGAAACGGATTACGTACCCCACTTAATTTTGGCGAGATAAGGGATGCCAGTTTGAGGCGTTTCCTTCGTCGACAACCTAAACTCGAAACCATTGTATTTTTAATCGCGGCCAACGAGAAAAATTATTCAAATTAGAGTCGGAAATATATTATACACCTGAGAGTTACCCAAATCGGAATTTGTGCGGCTTCTCCATTTGCCTCCGGCTTTGCATTTAAGCAAGTTGGAGAGTTTGCTTTTACCAAAACGGGGGTATCTTTAACCCTTAATCCCCAAATCAATTGATTCTACTTCTTTGGGTAAAAATAAGACGTGATATGAGGATTTGAATCGATATAGTCAATATCGATGAAATCGTGTTTGTGATTGATTAAAACCGATAGATTAAAGATATAATGATATATTACTTCGACGGTTGGTGCGGTTGTGGGTATTGAACGGTACGAGACGAACCCAATTATCGTCTTGGCGTTCTCTTAGCCTGTGTAAATTGGTTAGGTAATTTCCTCTTATATCCAATTACCTGTATTAATGTCAGGGTAGCATAAGGCTGTCTAATTATTGGCTGCAATTTCATTTACATCTCAATGTCTTTAGGGAAAGTAAAGTCTCCCAAACCAAGTTTAGTTTTGTAACTATACACTATTAAATGAAACCTCATATTAATTAATCTTATGGTTATTCAATTATTTCCTGTTAAAATATTTAAAACGAAAATATTTCGTTTTAATCATCGAATGTAAAAAATTCGGTTTATTTCGTTTATATTTGTTTTTAAACTCGTTTCAAATAAAACCGTGCAAAGACCAGAGCAAATAAATGTTGTTTTAAAAATTAAAACTAATGGCTATTGCGATTAGTTCGCTTAAAATCCGGGAGCAACATTAAATTTGCAACTTTATGCAACAGTACTTTTCCATTATTGCCGGACGTTGTGCGTGGATTTGTCGAAATGCACCAATTTAAGCGAAAGTTTGGCGCAATCCCTGTAGGTACACTAATTTTAATTGATTCACTTAGGGCAAGTGGTCGTAATTCACATTTCCTCCTAGCTACATCAAATCAATAATTTAAAACATTTCATTGATAACAATACTAAAAAGTATTAGAATATTTAATAAACAATATTAATTACAAATGAGATTAAGTATTACTTCACTTAATCACTAAGGTCACATTTATCTGTAGTGTTATCTCTGAACGGTGGTATTTATAGTAGATTCTTCAAGGGTCACTTGAATCTTGGGGTAAGACGTCCTTTAATGCTCCTTGAACAATCTATGCACAGTTTAATTAAGCCCTCTCGTTTGCAAAATAAATTTTAAAAAATATTAGATCCACTGAGACTTAAATAAGATGAAAATTAGAACATATACTAATCAAGCCGTACATATTAATATAAACAAGGGATTACCCTAAGAAATTGTAAGTATATGAACTTCAAGAGAAAATGTGACGATATAATATCTTCGAAACAAATCAGTTTTTTCCACTTTCTCAACTCAACAATCAACCAGATGATAATATATCGAGTCTATCTAGCTCAAGTCAAATAATAGCAAAAAATAAATATTTCTAAAAGGATCTTTTAGCCGTTAAGAAATCGTCAAGGATTAAAAAAAAATAGTCAAAAAAAAATAAACTTTGCAAAACAAATAATGTAGACCACTACATCTATAGAACCTAGATCCTGAACCACTTTCTATAAAAGTAAATAGATTATACAACCAAAATAAAATACCAATAGTTGTACGCGCAATAAAAAAAGCATCTCAAATCTAGAAGTTGATTAAACTTGATCATACTATTGTAACCGTAAAAACCAGATACGCACCTTCTCAATGTGTTAACTGTAATGGCAATCATCCAGCAAATTACAGGGGATGTAAATACTATCTAAAACATATTTATTCCGGAAACAAATCTATTTCAAGTCGACAAAGAGGGCACGAATTTACCATTCCAACTTCAAGTGATCAATCCAATTCAATCCTACCTAGCTTTTCTAATAATCCTAATAAAACCTACGCAAATGCTTTTAAAAGTATAAATTTATAAAAAAAAACAATCTACTCAACTATTTCCATCATCAATATAATAATCACGACTATTCTGTCATGCTAACAACCACTTTTGCACCAAATAAAAACATTAATTATTAAAAACATCTCCAAAATATTCTTAAAAAAAATGGTTGATAAAGCAAATATAATTTGACATGATCTCCAAATACTCAATTTAAGTATTAACGGAATTAAAAAAGAACGCAATAGAACTGAAATACAAATAGTTCTAAAAGAGAATTTTACAATTTCTGGATACACAATTTAAAAAGACAGAAAATTGCATCAAAATTATAAAAAAGTGGAACCACCAACTCCTTATTAATTAATTAATTAAGTGAAATGCAATAAATAGCACAGAAGATTATAGAAATTACACTAACAACTCTACAATTAAGATCTTTAGTGCTTATAAATAACCCAACCCAATCCAACTCAACCTCTTATTGAGGAGGACTTAAAATTAATCTTCAATACTAAAGGACAAATTTTAATGTTGAGTAATATGAATAGTAAGAACTCAGCTTAGGGATGTAGAGCTAATATCCAAGTGGGAATTAAATTACTAAATTTCAATTTAAGTATTAACGGAATTAAAAAAGAACGCAATAGAACTGAAATACAAATAGCTCTACAAGAGAATTTTACAATTTCTGAATACACAATCTAAAAAGACAGAAAATTCCATCAAAATTATAAAAAAGTTCACGAACCACCAACTCCTTATTAATTAATTAATTAAATGAACTGCAATAAATAGCAGAGAAGATTTTAGAAATTACACCAACAACTCTACAATTACGATCGTTAGTGCTTATAAGCAACCCAACCCAATCCAACTTAACCTCTCATTGAGGAGGACTTAAAATTAATCTTCAATACTAAAGAATAAATTTTAATGTTGGGTGATATGAATAGTAAGAACTCAGCTTAGGGATGTAGAGCTAATATCCAAGTGGGAACTAAATTACTAAATTTCAGTTTAAGTATTAACGGAATTAAAAAAGAACGCAATAGAACTGAAATACAAATAGCTCTATAAGAGAATTTTACAATTTCTGGATGCACAATATAAAAAGACAGAAAATTGCATCAAAATTATAAAAAAGTTCACGAACCACCAACTCCTTATTAATTCATTAATTAAGTGAACTGCAATAAATAGCAGAGAAGATTTTAGAAATTACACTAACAACTCTACATTAAGATCGTTAGTGCTTATAAGCAACCCAACCCAATCCAACTCAACCTCTCATTAGGGAGGACATAAAATTAATCTTCAACACTAAAGGACAAATTTTAATGTGGGGTGATATGAATAGTAAGAACTGAGCTTAGGGATGTAGAGCTAATATCCAAGTGGGAATTAAATTACTAAATTTCAATTTAAGTATTAACGGAATTAAAAAAGAACGCAATAGAACTGAAATACAAATAGCTCTACAAGAAAATTTTACATTTTCTGAATACACAATCTAAAACGACAGAAAATTCCATCAAAATTATAAAAAAGTTCACGAACCACCAATTCCTTATTAATTAATTAATTAAGTGAACTGCAATAAATAGCAGAGAAGATTTTAGAAATTACACCAACAACTCTACAATTAAGATCGTTAGTGCTTATAAGCAACCCATCCCAATCCAACTCAACCTCTCATTGAGGAGGACTTAAAATTAATCTTCAATACTAAAGGACAAATTTTAATGTTGGGTGATATGAATAGTAAGAACTCAGCTTAGGGATGTAGAGCTAATATCCAAGTGGGAATTAAATTACTAAATTTCAATTTAAGTATTAACGGAATTAAAAAAGAACGCAATAGAACTGAAATACAAACAGCTCTATAAGAGAATTTTACAATTTCTGAATACACAATTTAAAAAGACAGAAAATTCCATCAAAATTATAAAAAAGTTCACGAACCACCAACTCCTTATTAATTAATTAATTAAGTGAACTGCAATAAATAGCAGAGAAGATTTTAGAAATTACACCAACAACTCTAGAATTAAGATCTTTAGTGCTTATAAGCAACCCAACCCAATCCAACTCAACCTCTCATTGAGGAGGACTTAAAATTAATCTTCAATACTAAAGGACAAATTTTAATGTTGGGTGATATGAATAGTAAGAACTCAGCTTAGGGATGTAGAGCTAATATCCAAGTGGGAATTAAATTACTAAATTTCAATTTAAGTATTAACGGAATTAAAGAAGAACGCAATAGAACTGAAGTACAAATAGCTCTATAAGAGAATTTTACAATTTCTGAATACACAATCTAAAAAGACAGAAAATTCCATCAAAATTATAAAAAAGTTCACGAACCACCAACTCCTTATTAATTAATTAATTAAGTGAACTGCAATAAATAGCAGAGAAGATTTTAGAAATTACACTAACAACTCTACAATTAAGATCTTTAGTGCTTATAAGCAACCCAATCCAATCCAACTCAACCTCTCATTGAGGAGGACTTAAAATTAATCTTCAATACTAAAGGACAAATTTTAATGTTGGGTGATATGAATAGTAAGAACTCAGCTTAGGGATGTAGAGCTAATATCCAAGTGGGAATTAAATTACTAAATTTCAATTTAAGTATTAACGGAATTAAAGAAGAACGCAATAGAACTGAAGTACAAATAGCTCTATAAGAGAATTTTACAATTTCTGAATACACAATCTAAAAAGACAGAAAATTCCATCAAAATTATAAAAAAGTTCACGAACCACCAACTCCTTATTAATTAATTAATTAAGTGAACTGCAATAAATAGCAGAGAAGATTTTAGAAATTACACTAACAACTCTACAATTAAGATCTTTAGTGCTTATAAGCAACCCAATCCAATCCAACTCAACCTCTCATTGAGGAGGACTTAAAATTAATCTTCAATACTAAAGGACAAATTTTAATGTTGGGTGATATGAATAGTAAGAACTCAGCTTAGGGATGTAGAGCTAATATCCAAGTGGGAATTAAATTACTAAATTTTAATTTAAGTATTAACGGAATTAAAAAAGAACGCAATAGAACTGAAATACAAATAGCTCTACAAGAGAATTTTACAATTTCTGAATACACAATCTAAAAAGACAGAAAATTCCATCAAAATTATAAAAAAGTTCACGAACCACCAACTCCTTATTAATTAATTAATTAAGTGAACTGCAATAAATAGCAGAGAAGATTTTAGAAATTACACTAACAACTCTACAATTAAGATCGTTAGTGCTTATAAGCAACCCAACCCAATCCAACTCAACCTCTCATTGAGGAGGACTTAAAATTAATCTTCAATACTAAAGGACAAATTTTAATGTTGGGTGATATGAATAGTAAGAACTCAGCTTAGGTATGTAGAGCTAATATCCAACTGGGAATTAAATTACAAAATTCTACATAGAAATGACAGTATGACCGCCTGACATATTGCACATTGCATTGATTAACATAAAGACATGTCCTGGTGGAAACCCGCACATGTCTTTATGTTCCTAAAACCAAGGAAGCCCAAGAGTAACATCATTAGCTATCAACATTGACCAAAATTACAGAAACAATAATTAACGTTCGCCTATATATAGCATTGAAGCGAATGTCATATTACAAAGTTTGTCGAACGTACCAGAAAACTGCTTTGAAATGAAGCTATACTCGGTTGCCTTATTTCTCCACATGCCCAAAAGTTTCGATCTTGTATGGACCAGTTAATTTATAAAATATTGAACAAATAATAATAATAATCTTTATTGGTGTTAGGATCAGGCGGTTTAGACAAGTCATAAAATACAATATTACAAGAAAAAAAAAATATATATATATATACTCATAAAAAAATACAGAAAAATATATAGTAATAACTAAGACAATCTAAGACAAGTATACAACGGCAGCCGTAGTTGTCAGAACTGGAGTGCTCGACATAAAGTCCTCGATTTCATAAAAGGCCTTATCTATTAGGTAATTTTTGATCGCCAATGAGAATTGGTTAAAAGGAAGATCACGAATTCTAGGAGGTATCACATTGAAAAACTTAATACTGCGATAATTGACTGAAAAACGAGATCTCGAAGTACGTGTATAATTTGGTTGAGTATCAGCCTCGTTACGAGCTTTATAAGGATGTGTTCGCCTTTTCACGGCAACGTCTCTATTTTTATAACGAAATTTAAGAGACTCGAATATAAAAACACTAGTTAATGTTAGGATTCTCAATTCACGAAAGGCCCGACGACAGTCATCTCTGTAGGCAAGTTCCCCCATAATTCTAATTGTCTCATCTGTATTGCGAACAAAGATTTAGAGGCAGAAGCATGACCCTAGACTAACAACCCATACGATCATTGGGGCTGAAAAAAGGAAAGGTAGCAAGTCTTCAAAACTCCCAGCGAAACAATACCAGCTAGGCGACGAAGCAAATAACCCACCGAACTAAGGCGGTTCGCAAGAAAATTACAGTGGGAATTAAACAACAATTAACCAGAGGAACTTATTCGATGAACAAGCCTCATCAACAGCTCACAAAGTAAAAGTCATATTCACAGTCTTAGATCGATTCAAAGCTAACTGATTGATTCAAAACCAATCCTCCGCTAAAGATATGAGTTGTGATTATCGCAGCAATGCGGAATCTCGCGTAGGTGCAACCGTCATCAATGTTGTGTCATCCGCGTAGAGCAACAACATGCTATCACTAAGAGGATTCGCTAGGTCATTTATGTAAATTAGGAAAAGGAGGTGTCCAAGAATTGACCCTTGTGGAACTCCGCAAAAAAGTTTACCCGTTTCAGATAGATTATCTCCAACTTTAACAGACTGATACCTATCCTTGAGGTATGAGGAAAGAGTCTACAATTTAGCGATGAGATATTGTACGCATAGAGTTTGCGAATCAGTATCGTATACGAAACACAATCAAAAGCCTTTGTTAGGTCGACAAAATTCATCTCGCAGAACTGAGAAGCCTCAAAACAACCTACAACGCAATCCAAGAAATGAAGAAAAGCCGTAGTGGTCGATTTACCCGGTCTAAAACTGCATTCACTCTCGTTAAACAATTTGTTGTCTTCAAAATGTTTTTGTAACTGGCTTTTCAATAAAACCTCGAAAATTTTAGATACTACTGGTAATATGCTAATAGGTCTGCAGTTTCCAGAATCCATCTCATCACCTTTTTTAAAAATTGATAGCATCAATGCTGACTTTAAACATTGGGAAAAGTACCCTCCTCGAGACAGCAATTAAAAAGTATAGTCACTAGCCCAACAAGAACATTGACAGCCTTCTTAATCATCACGATATTAAGATCGCAACAGTCTAGGCATTATGTGTTTTTTAAGCCATCGATGGAACACCGTACTTCAGTTTGAGACACCTTCTTAAAAGAAAATTGAATAGGCGAAGGAGGGCTGTTTACATAAAGGAGTGGTTCAACTGAGTCCCCACCCGGTATTACATCGTTCAAAACAGTAAAGGGGCGTTTAAAAAATAATTGTTAAAAGAATCGGGCGTTATACCACCCATCGGTAATCCACTTTTTTTGTTGTTGAATCTACTCGAATTGATGACTCCTAAATAGCACGTGGACTATTTTTGTGAGACATAATAAAATAATTATTCGCTTTTAGTTTCGCAGATTTTAATTCTTTATTGTAAAGGCGGCGATAATTAGTGCGCGAAAATCGCAACTTCGGACAACGAGTACACGTCTCGTTACGAAAGCAAACTCTTCATTGGAAATAATATTAAAAGAGATATTTAGACCAAGGGTTGTAATTGGCTTGGAAATTTTATGAGTAATTTATGGATTACTTTGTGGTACATTAAAACTACTAACCACTTCAAGATGATCTGAGAGAAGTAAATCTAGGGTTGAGGGTTGGCGGTTGATGGTATAAAGGCGGCAGCAATCTCGCAGTCCTTATAAGTATAGCAACACCCCCGTGAACACGTTTAGATCTAGACAAGAATGAAACAACTCTATAGCCAGATATACTAATATCTCTGATGTCAGTTGCAGTTAGCCAGTGCTCACATATACACAATATATGGAATCTATTATTATTAATAATTAGAAATGATTTTAACAGAAGACATTTATTACGAAGGCAATGTACATTAACATGGAGAACATGAACCCGATCTAACCTTCTTAAAACTATCCGAGGTTTGGCGACCAATACAATTGTTAAAAGGAATTACACTCAGAAACATCATTCGGCGAGAACGAGTTAAATAAAATAATAAAATAGTAATATGCTTCCTTAAAAAGATCCTTCTCCGTTAAAATACATGAATACATCTCTAAAACAATATTCGTTGGGGTACCCCAAGGCAGTTCAGAGTGAAAAGAGTGAGGATTTACTCACTCTGTTTAACATTTACATGAGTGATATACCTCAACCAAGTGTTTATATGCTGATATGTGCGGAAGATACTGCCATAATAACACAAAGCTCAGAACTTGAAGATGTAAATGAAAATCTTCAAATACTCTAGTCACATAGTTTCAATCTTATAATATAGAATGGAGTAAAATAAACTTTATTGTGCCAATGCCAGGGCTTACATTCATTATATAAGGAGAAATACAAAAATCACTAGATGTATAGTGTATCACACATCATAATATATCACATTATATCACAAATCACAATATATGTATAACTAATAATAACTACTAGTCTATAAGTACTGTGAATGATGTAATCGTTAGGTGTTACATTATTGTCTTGTTTTTAATTGATGATGAAGAATGAGTTTTTGGGAGGTAAATTAATGTCAAATTGTATAGAAAAGATATCAGCGGCTTTTCCCTCTGCATCTGTAATTTATTTCTATTAAAGTGAGTTTGGAACAAAAATAACTAAGTACTACCTCATTTCAAAAGACATAACAACTGGATAATATTGTTCAAAGTACCCATCAGATTTGGTTGTTAATTATCTCTTGAAGCTTTCTAGCTTATGACGTAAATATTGAATGTTTAAGGATGTGGTAGAGGGGTAGGCACGTTTTCGGAGACCAGCAGTAAAGTCATATATTATATGTGGCTTAGAATCAGATAACTATGATAATTATGATAGCGAACATTTGAATTTGTTTTGCTTTCGAAATAATATGTCATATGTTGAAGATTTTTTCGATAAAATTAATCCAACTTAATTTCTACATGAATATATAATAGAAACTTTTTATTTAAGCCTTAGCTACAATTTTACTGAAGAATAAAATGGGAAAGTTTCAATGTTTCTTGAGTTATAACTGAAAAACTCAGCAAACCAACATAAAGATCAGGAAAACAATATAAAAGATCAAATTAAAAAGTTCGGCCTGAGATCACCAAACCCTGGCGGTTTTACTATACTGACCTAGTCAGTACATCTTAGAATTTCTTACAATGTAGTCTCACAACAATAATTTTGTGGGACTACATGTCGTAATCATAAATTAAGCTGTGAGACAATTTTATCATTTTTAGAAAAGTTTTTAAAGTTGTTCAAAATATATTCATTGTTCTTTTATGACTTCATCGTAAACAAAATAATCTCATATTTAATGTAAGACCTTTCTGGATGCTTTCTTCAATAACATCAAGTTCTATTGATATTCAAGAATTCTTCTTTTTTGTTGATATTTGTGTCATTATATTATCTGTGTATTTATTCTACCTGTTGTTTCTTTTTGTTTTTATGTACACTTTATAGTTTATTTTTCTTTTTTCTTGGGTCATCTCGTCTTATTACATCGGTGTTGTGGAATTTGGAATAAGTTCCTCCAGTTCAAGACGATGTAGTTCTTTTTTGTGGTCTCTATGAATGTTCGCCAGTTTTTCATATTGACAGTTAAGATTTTTGAAGTGTTTCTCATCACGTAACAGTTTACCCATAATTCCATTACTGTTAAAATAAACTAGTTAAAGATCTTTTGGGTCTAAAGAAAGACAATCAGCAAGACAAAGAGATAATAGAAGTTTGTCCTTGCTTAGAGTCAATGCTTTCTAAAGATAATCATTGAGACGTGACATGTTATAAAACTTACTTTTAGGGTAAAGTACAGTTTTATAATGTAACAAGTTTTATTTTCCTCGCAGTTTTTCCATTGTATAGATATTTGTTCAGAAATAAAAAAATATGAATGAGTAGATTCTTTAATAAATTTATAAAAATAAACAGTACTTTATATCAACGTTGTCTTCATTTCTCAATGTGTTTTGTTTCTAACTTTCTGGACAAGGTACGCGAAATATAATTAACCCATTTCATGATCGAGATCGTTTGCAATCTTAAATTTCATATTTATAATAAAATAGTTTGATTCCAGCGAATTAGTACTATTACTACATTTTTAATACTATTAGTACTTTCCAAAGCTAATTGCGAGAAAATAACATCGCTATTCTAAATCTAAACCATGAATAATTTAATCGAAGATCTTTACCAAGATATCGATTTGAACTAGATTTAATTAATTGATTAGATTAGAACTTACTGATTATAGTGTCCAATATTAAATCATTAATGGGTTTTCTTGAAAATATGAGACCGTCAATCGCAATTCCGACGTATAAAAGAAACCTCTCAAATCAAATAATACATTTTGCGACAAATTTTGCACCACAAGAAGGGTAACAAAATAATTTGATCACAGTTGCGATAATGTTATCTGGACAAATGTATTCATGTCAACTGAACAATTAAATTGTCATCAAAAGTCCAGCATTTTTATAATAGCAATAAGTTACATCAACACTATTAGAAATTAGTAGTGATACTGCTGCAAAATGCTTCAAAAAAGACAACAACTAGAGTAGATCGCATTCTCACAATTTCTGCATTGAGAGTAAAACGCAAGTACTGGTCAACATGGCCACTATTATACTTAGGTTTAGAGAAATTAATCACCAACTATTAATAGAAGAAAACAATTAACAACTCAAAGAACAACCAGAAAAACGTAGAGTTTGTTTTTATAGCAAAGGTGATCAAAATAAATTATATAAAAGTGCGTTTTGCTTCCTGTTATCGCTCACCATAAGTTGTTTTGGGGAATTACCAAACTATTGCCATACTAATATTTTTGGCCAGTAACTAGTTTTGGCTCTAGAAGAGTAAGACGTCTTATATTGGAATCGTTGGCAACGCTGCTCTTGGACAATCATTATTTATATCTTGCAAGGTCACGCCCTCATTGTAGTTATGAATCAATATTTTAACTTCTGTTTCATAGCTTAAATCCTTAAATGCGTCTAAATAAATTACTTGATCTAAATTATTGCATTTTGATATCGATTTGTTTGATGATACATCTATAGTACAAATAGTATAATCATACAATTTATCTCATAAATACAACAATCTATCAGACAGAAATTATAGGTGGTTCCACGGCAACACTTATCATTAGAGAAATGCAATTAACGTTAAATTGTACAATTAAACCAAGAATACGTCTCCGGTTTCACTAGAAATTGTCTTTTCGCAGGGTGGGGAGAACAAATTGCGTTTGGACCCGTATCTTTGAGTTTTCCTCCGTTCGAAGGAATTTCTCTTTCGGCGACCCTTTACGATTCATAAACTTAAAAGTTTACGATGTTTAGATAGAATTTAAAGCTGTCCTTAAATGAGCATCAGAAACACAATCGTGTATCAACAATGTTCTTGAATAGCGTTACAAGAAGTTACATCAATAATTTAGAATAACAACACCTCTTTTTTTAGTTATTGATTGAATTCGTATAATAATCTTTGAAACATGCCTTGTGTACGTAGTTTGCAAAGTCAAGATGTTTTAGGTCAAATAGAGCACATAAACTTTGCAAATTGCTTGAACCGGTTACGGATCGCAGTGCCAAATAGCTCTCTCAAGACATTATATTTAAGCAAGCATAGATTTCACGGGCAATTGAACGGAAGTTCGCGCGTTCTCCTTGCATATTGCATCGCGCGCGGAATTTCGAAGACTTTTCCTCGCGATTTGTTAGGCATTCCGTCTTTTTCATCGCTTCCGAGACTCCCATCCGGGTTTAGCGTTCGGAAAACGGACTTGTATCGACGTTAAACATGCAATGACGGTCATTACGCCTTCGCTACCATCGAAAAGTTGGTCTATTTTAACGCGGCGACAGCTTACGGCGAAATATTTTAAGAAGTTTCTCGTGTGTTATGGAAGAAGCGAGTTTCTCTCGGACTACATTTTCAAGTTTCCAATATACGCTAACTTCCGTGTTTATGCTAGCAGCTACTTACGATATAGAAAGTCAATTTATGCATTGAATAAAAAATATGAAAAATACAGTTGTTGATCATTTTTGCTTGTCTAAAGCAAAGACCTATTTAAACCAAGCTCCAGATTTGCTAACTGTGCCAAACTCTTTCAAACAATATAATTTCAGACCTAAAACTGCGATAAATGTTTCTGTTGGCAAATCCGACACCAACTTTAAGTGTAAGGCCTTTTTAGCAGATCCGACGAAAACTGCTACATCCTTTTGTTGTTTTTACACTTCTGTATTTATTTAAAGAAACTGATAATGGGTACACAAAATCAACACCCACCACTGAGATTGGTTTCAATTGAGACACGCGATACTTTGGAAAGTCCGCCAACATAGGATTATAAGACTTGGGTTTTGCCCTAAAACAACAGATACGTTTTAAAAAGCAGTATACATTGTAAAACGAGGAAATAATATCCTGATTTTTTGGACGATGGGCATACTCAACAAGCAATTCAGTCATACGGAATTTGTTTGGAAGAAATAAATAATGCTTAGCATTAAAATCCAGATGGGAATATTTCAATCAACCACCCACCCTGAGCAGTCCTTCCCAGTTTATAAATAAGTTCCATTTAGGGAATAGATGTGATAGAACCTTGTTTTCACGAATGCTTTGAAAAAGTGTGTCAAACTCGATTTTCTGAATTTCGTCAATTAATTAGTACAATGCATTATATAACTCAAAGGTAGTATCCATAATTAGAATTATTGAAATAGATTATAATATGTTTAAATTATAAAGTGAATACTCCGCAAACTAATTAACAATAACAGGTCATCGTCCGTTGCCATATTACCGTTGTAAGCATTGTTACCGTAATACTTGAAATTTATTACTTTTCTGTGATAATCAGAATTGTACAACAAACCTTTAGGTGAAATACATGCGTATATAGTTGGGAAGATTTTCAATCTTTTATTTGAAAACCTAAAACCTTCAACGATACTACATTAGACGGTCAACCACGTGAAGGATTTGAAACAGTGTCCAGACCACCAAGAAATCATAGTAATCAACTCAGAAGGGAAAAGCCAGCAGGGTTGGCAGAAGAGGGTACACGATGGCCATGTTTTGAAGGAAAGACGTCTTGTATATGAGAGACTCTGTTTACCACAACAATCCAGCAGCAAGATGAAGAAATACTCCATCTCAACCAAGATAACACGACCCGTGAGTCAGACCACGCTTGCTCAGTAGCATATAAATTTATGCGTGGAATGCAAAATTGTTTTAAGAGGACCTGCTTTGGATTTGCTGCATACGAAATGTATTGTAGTGTATCCAGATATATCCTCAATTCCAATAAAAGGTACAGTGCAATATCCAACCTGGGGTGCATTACAAAATAGATGCAGCTGGATGTTTGTCGAGGACTGAGACGAAACTATGCGAGGTATGCATAATTTTGATATGAGAGGCAATTCAGATTTGAATTTCTCTCAAACTCTTTTAATATCACCAGATAGTTTTTCACGATTAACCCATAAACGCTGCATGAGTGAGTTGACCTTAAATAAACAAGGAGCTAATAAACACATTGGATCATAGATTATGGCAATTTCAGGCAAAACTGATCTCTTCGTGCAAGGTGGATATATTATGATCAGTATAAGAATAACAGTAAGTCACTTTAAACCAAGTACTTTGTAAGTACAAAAGTTAGCTATTCATTGTCGAAAGAAACAGGTAGTTGAATTAGTAAACCCGGAAACAGATGCCTATGTATTTCGACTATTAGTCGAATCCACTTGCGCAACTCGAAAACACCCCGGATAAATAAATTTAATAGATTTATCTCTTTGAAGCGACAAGGTAGATTTCAAATTATCAACAATGTCGTCAACGTATTACCAGCTTGGCAAATTTCTTTAAAGTTCGCAATGACAAACACGGATTAATGATATACCGTATGTAATAGTATTAAGGCGATAGTGTTGAAGAGCCGAGAAAATTCTTTGATAATCACATCTGAAGGTCTAATCAGGATTTGATGATTTGATTTGTTTGTTTAATAACGCAAATAACTGTAATTGCATGGCAGCGAAATAGGAGGACACTTTGAACAATATCCTGTTGAATCTTCAGACACACCGACATCAATCATTCAAAGAAACATGCGTAGACTTTTAAGACAACTCAAAACAAGAGATAATTATGGGGCATACAGAGAAAGGATATGTTATCAATGTTATATGTTCAGATTTTGGATAATCGGCCATGAATTCAGAATAAGGGGACTTTCAATGAAATACATCACCCATTTAGAATTAGGCTACAATTTTGAAACGTTGGTAAATTAGCCCTTTATTATCAACAAAGAAATGATACAAGTTTAGTTGAAAAAAACAAAACAAAAATAAAAAATTTTAAGGAAAAGCTATTAGCGCAGCTATGATTGCATTAACTCTACTACTCATGTTGTCTATTAAATGATCGACGTCCTTCTGGGGTATCTCGTTCCGTGTAACCTTTTAATCTGCAAATTTTATATATTTATATCCTCGGAAATAATCACCCTGATCACAAACGAAGCCCACCAGATTTCTTTAAAACATAATTAAACTTCCTGAAAAAAATTCAACATTAACTGATAAAAATTGCTAAAACTGATAAAAGATAGGCAACAGATGCATCTTATCGTGTCCGTTAACATAGGGGAGAATAAGGGGACAGCATAGGGAAAACACTGGTTGCATCATACTAAGCGTGTTTGTTTTAATGGAGAGCAAAATGTCAGAAATTTTCTGCTCAGAAAAAACGGAGAATAAAAAGCATTAAAGATAGATGCTATTGCCATGTTTATCGACATATATAATTTAAGGGATTGAAGAAGGATAAAGCGTCAGGCGAAGATGAGATCCATACCGAGGTATGGAAGCATCAAGGGTGGTGAGAATGAAGTTATTGGAAGAGATGAATAGCGTATGGAGAGGGGTGGGATTCCGTAGGGATGGAAAGTGGGGGTAATCTGCCCAGTATATAAAAAAGGTTATAAGAGAAGTGTAGATAGCTATAACCAAACAGTAACCTAGAACATTTATATTCCGATAATTACCTCAACCACCGTCCTTCGGAGGGGACGTTAAGCCGTCGGTCCCGGCAACCAGTCGTTCATCTCTGGCTGTCGTTATCACTATGTGTGTAAGGGGTTTGAACAAAAATGGCTGAATGCGCGTTAGCGCCCTGGAGGCCGCCGGCACCTCGTAGGACCCCACGAGGTTGTGGTGGTATCCTGGAGCGGCACCTGACAGGGGCGAACCCACACTGGGCCTGTGCCATAGCACGCCCGGTTTGGTGGGGGGTCGGTCAGGAAGCGGAATCAGCCAAAAATCGAGTTATATACTCGCATTTAACATCTCAAACCTCTTAGAGGGAGCCAGTGTACAAGGGGCCCGTTGTGGCCTAGGTGTCGCGTATAGAATACGCACTCCTCACTCCATACATACATACATCCATACCTCAACCACTACCCCATTCGTCCTCCAACCAACCCAATACCCCTACTACCAAACCTTGGCCCAAGTCCCAAGTCCAAAGGAAGTACGTTTAATAGAAGGACTTCAAACATAATATCATTAGCATCTTGGAACTTCCAGAGACTCCGCTCCAAAACTGAACTTGAACTCCTGACCAAATCCAAATCTCTAGATATAATCCATATCCAAGAAACCATACTCCATAATAACCGCCCTCCCAAGCTTTGTAGCTAATGCTGCTCTAACAATCCCAAAAAACAAGATCTAACCATCTCTCTCCCCCTAGATCCTATAGAAATCCACAACCTCCTAAACTCCAATGAGTTGTCTTCGTTGGCGATTTTAACGCCAGGCACACTCTCTAGAACAACACTCCGTAAATACATTCTTTCTAAATCTGCCGAACGCTAATCTGCAGCTTCCTCTCTCCCATACACATGTTCCCAATAGACCTTCCCACAACAATAGCACTGTAGATCTTTTAGAAACCAAAAACGAAGCAGCAACCACCCTCAAGGTCCTGCATGATCTATCCTCCCACCACTATCCCATAATCATCGTCCCTACTAATAAACCGCATAAGCCTTCCAACTCAGAAAATCCAATTTTCGCAAAACCATAAACAAAAACCTAACCATCAACAAGCAACTCCCGAACACCAACTCTGTAGACATCGCTATCCAATTTATTACAGAAACCATTCAATCAGCCTACTCCGCCTCAGCCATCATAAAAACCATCAATCCCAATACCATCCGGATAACCCCCGAGATCCAGCAATTAAAACCCGACGTAAGACATCGATGCGAACAACAAAGAATCTAATCACCCACCTAGAAGGACGAAATCCACCACCTCAACAAACACCAACATCTCCCAAATCCAATTCCTTAAATCTGACAAGTTGGAACGCATCATTAGAAAATCCAACTCGGCCAAATCCATCCGGAAACTCTCCAAAACCATAGTCAATTCCAAAAACCAACCCTTTACCATTCCTCCCAGACTCACAACAACATCCACACCCAATAAGACACGGACAGAGCCATAACCCTGGCCGATCGTTATCTTAACACACTTAACGCCAATAACAACACGTCTGATCTCAAAAACTCATAACCTACTTGCACAATCCTTCCTAAACCACAACCTCACTCTCCACGTGACACCCACAACCAACCTTACCTCTCCCAAAGAAGTCCATAACATCATAAAACGCTAAAATCCTAGAAAAGCTCCCAGATTCGATCAAATCTTTAACAAGACCCTGAAGAGACTTCAAATGAAAACCATTGTTCAACTCCATTACATTCACAACTCCTGTCTAAATCTCCAATACTTCGTTTATGTCCCAACGGCTTGGAAACAAGCCGTTGTGATCCCCGCCCCCAAACCAAAGAAATCCAACAACAACCCGAAGTCCTACAGACCCATAAGCCTTCTTTCCACCCTCGGCAAAATCCTGGAAAGACTCATCCTAGACTCGTCCAACTCCATAAGACCAGAACAATTCGGCTTCCGATCCTAACACAGCACTACCATGCAACTAGCTATCTTAACACACCCGTGATTTCATTCAATTACAACAAAGTCACCTCCCTCATTACCCTCGATGTCGAAAAAGTCTTTGATATCGTCTGACACGATGCTCTTATCCACAAACTCATCCAACACAATATCCCTCGTCATCTAATCAACATCACAAAATCCTTCCTAAACAATAAATCCTTCCGCGTTCAAGTCAACTTCGAATTATCCTCCCCTAAATCCACAATCGGCAGGCGTCCTCCAAGGAAGCTGCCTTTTCCCTCACATTTTCCTCTACCACATCAACTACCTTCCATCCACTCCTCGAACCAAACTTGCTATATTCGCCGATGATACGGCAATATACTCCGAGTCGATCCAAATCTTCCAATCAACCAAATACCTGCAGATTTATCTAATTTTCAGAAATAAAAAATTCTAGCCGATCCCGACAAGACCACCCTCACCCACTTTGCTCATAAAAGAATGTTCTACTTTACAGTTACCCAATTCACAAAATACCTAAGAATAATCCTAGACCAAAAGCTGTCTTTCTCAAAACATATCCATACAATCCAAAAGAAGAATCTGGTACGGGAGCTTCTCTTCCCTTTATCCCCTGCTCAAGAAATTCAATCCACTCTCCAAGAAAACCAAACTCCTGCTCTATAAAGCCTACATTAAACCCATCATCATCTATTCATGTCAAATCTACAGCAACACTAATAAATCCAACTACCACAAGCTCCAAACTATCTAAAAGAAAGCCCTTAGACCACCCTGCATGAATCCGTCAATATTCCTACCATTCGATCGGAAATCCTTAAACATACGACTAAATTCTTTAAATCCAGAGTGAAATCCCTCATTTACACATCCCACCTAGGATCCGTAAACAAATTCAACACCAACATGCGATTGACTCACAAACTAATCCATCATATCCTCCTACAATAAAATCCCCCCAGTCCCCTTCAAACTCAATACTGCTGTGAATGTTTTTATGTTCTAGGACCGTCTTTTCTTCATACAACGATAATGAAAGGGCTCCAGAAACATCACCGCTTCTACCCCAACTTTCAGTACCCGTATACCTCCAATATATTTGGATATCTCCAAATTTAAAAAAAATAGAAACCAAGAAGCTACCAGAACCTCTTTTCGTAAATCATTTTGTTTTTTCCGTGACAAACTGAAAAATTTGGGATAAAAGATAAAATCGCAAAAGAAAACATCCTTTGCATTATAATAGATGATTGACAAAGGCTCTTCACGCTTTAATTGGAGAACAAAAGAAGGCGGCCTTCACGGTCTAATCGGGGACCAAAACAAACTACCTGGCTTAACATTCCTTTGTATTACAATAGATGATTGACAGGTGTAAACAAAGGTCCTTCACGCTTTAATTGGGGAACAAAAGAAGGCGGCCTTCACGGTATAATCGGGGAACGACCGGAAGAACGATGGATGAAGTGTAGTCAAGGTTAGTAAAGAAACTGTTGAATTCAACGTTAGATTTATAAATGAGGGAAATATATGATATATGATGAATAAATAAATATATGATGAATCATCTAGTATTTTATATAAATTTATAATTTAAATATAACCAATAGATTTAACTTCAAGTTTATCACTATTATAATAACAATTACATTATTATAATAGTGATCAATAAAGGTGTTTTTGTTTTTCGCTTTCAAGTAATAAAAATGCAGCACAACTAAAAAGAAATGTAACATCCTGTTATCAGTAAACCTAGCAACACATATATGTACACGTAATTCGAACGTATTCCAAATTTAACTTTATTAAAACCTTCGGGCTCTTAATATACACATCGAAAATTAAACTCGTTTGTCGATACAAGTTCCAAATTAATGAAGAGTATCTCCTAGGCAACGTTGTTATTCACATTTATACCTCAATATCTACGTACATGTTGGGGGTGGTTGGAACTATGAGTAACTATCACAGGACTAATACAAACGAGAACGACTAAGCTGTAGAAACGGAATTAACACATAGGCCTGCAATGATCGATTTGCTGTTAATATACGGATCCACTGGATCACATTAACGCTCCAATAAACACAACGTTTGGCCTCGTTATGAGTTGGTCGTCGGTCGGTTATTAATGAACGTCGTCTTTCGGTCGATCGTTTGATAGCTAATCCTCAATTAACAGTCCAAAAAGTGCAACTAATTGTAGCGCTATAATTATAGTTTACGTAGGAAGCGAACGAGGCCGCAAATCGAACCGTTTCAACCCCCTGATGATAATGAGTTTGTGCGCGAAAACATGAGCAAATATTTCGAATGGCGTGTTTACCCCCGTCAATAATTTTGTTGGTGCGCGTTATCCACGATAGTTGTTCGTTTAAACAACCGAATTACTCGTCGATGCACGTGTTCTATTAGCATAACGATGTGAGAGATGTTCTATTTGTGGAATTCAATACAAATGATTGCTTGTTGTGATTTTAAAATTTTTGCGGGTTAATTACTGTGCGGGTGTTTTCCCAAAAGCATCTATCTTTTGTGTGGGTGAATGGGAAAATTATTCTAGTAGGATCTGCCTAAATTCTCACGTTGCGTAGACGGGGATAAAATTAATAGGACACATTTTACGTTGTTTGATGGAGTTTGCCCTCTATCCATTAGGCAACGTAAATGGCGAAATAACCCCAATCCTAAGCCGGTTTGCCACCCTAAATCCATGTAAAGAGAAACTTTCTACTCCCCAAACACTATTTTCTCATTCCCATAATCCAACATTTTCCATATACAAGATAAAAATCAATATAAACTAGAAAATCTTCTTCGAGTAGGTACATTAAGGAAAGGTTATTTACCTACTTTTGACCTCCCGGAAATTCAAGTAATAGTAAATGCTGAAGGAAGGCTCTATTTTGCTTTATTTAAGTAACGTTTAGATGCCATGCGGTACGACATCTCCTGAAAGCTCTATTCATCTCGCCCCAACCTCTTGAATGCCACTCCTCCGTCCAACCCGCTCCTTTCAGATGCTCTTTGTGGATCACTGGTTAATCTAAATTCTTTATACATTTATCCATATAAAAATAAAAAAACTATATAAAACCTTAAATGGAAAAGAAAAATGTCGAGATAAAGTGAAAGTAATTAAGCTTCCTGATTCAATCATTGAAAAGTTTTTTTTATAGATTTTATAAGTTGAAATGGACAAAAGTGAAAAAGCGTATATAGAGAATGGAAAAGCAATCGTGGTTGAATACGAACGGCGAGGACTGATTTAATGGCGCGTTAATAAGTGCCGCACTAACGCCCACCGGTTCTTGTGTACAATAGGTGTGTTGTTTCGGGGATAAATCAATTACCGACGGGGGTGGTAGGGCTATTCGATGCGACGCACACTGTGGCTCAATTAGAATTTGCAATTCATGGACGAAGTCGGGGGTACCGTGGGGTTACGGGGGTCCACGCGACGGCGAAGGTCCATAAATTGCGCCCTCGAAAACTTGGATCAATTAATCCAACGTCCTAGATGGGACCAACGTGTTAACACGGCTAATAAATTTATGTCCTGCGAATTTATACATATATACCACAAAGTTGGGAAATTTATGTGATCTTTACTCTTAAAGAGATTAAATTAAGAATTAAGATTTCATTAGTATTTAACGATGTCAACATACATATTCATATGCTCACGTTCATATGAAATCTACCAAGTACCAAAATTAAAATTACTATTTTGAAAATTCGGTTAAAATGTATTATCAACTAAGAATCGGTGAAAGTTTATGCAGAAAAAACTCAAATGTTGTGTATTTTGTACCATTGTTATGCTAAACTTTCAATATTTATTTTCAACCTACTTGAATTGGGACCACACTGCTGCTCGTATATGGTATATTTGCAACTTTTATAGTGTTGAGGTGATAATACGTAAAACCCAACCATATCGTCGAGTGACAAGTAAAACTCACTAAGTACTATATTTATACAATAAGGAAAACCAATGATTTGTTACTTTTTAGTATATAAATCGCATTCCAGTTAAATTTATTGGAAAATCGAATATAATTATGAACAATAATGTAAATTACATGAACAAAAATGTAGTTAGTGAGTTTTACTTGCCATTAAAGATTTCGATTTT
Organism: Onthophagus sagittarius; assembly: GCA_036711965.1. NCBI lineage: Eukaryota > Metazoa > Arthropoda > Insecta > Coleoptera > Scarabaeidae > Onthophagus > Onthophagus sagittarius. The sequence continues at coordinate 11,779,539 of JASERS010000002.1, read as the reverse complement.
ATTTCAACACATTATCATAGAGACAGTTATAGAGGAGGCTCAAACACATGACATAACATTACTAAACCATATACGCCAGAAAAAATATAATAAGCTAAACAGACTTCGAGAAATAAAACACAAGAAGCTATTAGAGAAGAATGAAAACATAACGGAAATTCATACATTTCATCCAAAGGTCACAAATCTCACACCCATAACATTCAATAAACAAGAAAAGGAGCTACTACAAAAGGGACTCAAATATGCCCCAAGACAAAATATAGACCTATCAATGATAGCTATGGAAATTCATTCCACACATTAAGAGGACATGAAAGGGAGAACTAAATTAAAAAAGAAATCCAACATATACTTATAAAGGAAGAAAAAAGACAGAAATTTTTGCCAAACAATAGCAATGGAAAATTTAAAGAAGAACGCAGAACAATTGGAAATATAAAAAGAAAAATAAAAGAAAACAAATTAATCGTCACACCAGCAGACAAAAACGCAGGAATGATTATTTTAACCGAAAGACAATACATAGAGAAAACCGAAAATTTCATCAGAGATAATAACGCTAAAACTCTTACCAAAGACCCAACTGCCAATTTCCATAAAAAAACTAAACAACTGATCAAGAAAAAGGAAGACATTATAAAAGAATATTTAACTGACCGAAATATTATTCTACCAATGAACCCTCAAACACCAAAGATGTACACCCTACCGAAAATACATAAACCCAACTAACCAGTACGACCAATCATTAGCTCAGTTAACTCTAGCACATACCAGCTATCAAGATTACTACAGAAATTCATTAGAAACACACTTAATTTCAAACCAAAACACACAATTGACAATCGAAACCAAATTCTAGAAAAGATAAAATAGCTAAACCTACCAATGAAATTCAAAATGTTATCTTTTGACGTCAGTAATCTCTTCACAAATATACCCATTAATGAAACCATGAATATTCTTAAACATCTAACCAGTATGGAAATAAAAGATAATACTAAGACCAACAATATTCAAGAACTATTTAATATCTGCACAGAACAGAATCTTTGCATTTTTAACGGAAGCTTTTACCAATTCAACGACGGCTTACCAATGGGTTCCCCTCTAAGCGGAATTTTAGCCGATATTTTCATGAATAACTTAGAACAAACCTTCATTATTAACAACAAAAACCCTTACAGAAATGAAATCTTAACATGGATCAGATATGTCGATGATATATTAGTATTTATCAAAGATGAAAAAGAAATTAATAATTTACACAACTACATAAACAAATTACTCCCAAGAATAAATTTCACGATAGAAATAGAAAATAACGGTAAATTGATTTTTCTGGATTTCACTCTCCATCGACACAACAACAAAATAAAATATGAAATTTACAGAAAACCAACTCAAACAAACACCATAAATCGCGACAAATAATAACTTCCCACAACAACAAATACAAAAACTTATCTCAAGATTCAAGAACAAACGTGAAAAAAAGTGAACTGGAAACCACAACAACCCTATCAGGCAAACCCAAGAACGAAAACAACACATATAGATCAATTAATTACCCAGGAAATATCTCTAGTAATATAAAGAAAATATTCAATAAATATAAAATAACAATGTCCTTTAAAAACAAACACACAATAAAGAACATATTAATAAATAACAAAGAAAAGACACCTCTTTTATCAAAAAGCGGAATATACCAACTACAATGCGACCCCTGCTCCGCCAGCTACATAGGCCAAACAGGAAGGAATCTGAGAACTAGAATTAAAGAACATATGAGTAGCTCCAGATCTAACTTTGGAAGACATTTAATCTTCAACAACCACAATTTTGATAAAAACAAAAACGTGAAACTTTTACACCAAATTAACAAGAGCACCCTCATGGAAATGATAGAAACGTACGAAATAAATAAATTCATAAAAGGGAACCCGAATGTAACTAATTTAAACGACCAAATATTACCCACATACACACCGCTATATAGTTGTCTAAAAAACCCTTTTTATGAAGAAACCATCACAAAAATTTAACTTCGTGCAAGTGGAAGAGAAGACAGAGTTAGGTGGCGATTCTGCTCTTGCACCACTTGCACCCCAAGCCCCAAAGTCCCATAATTTTATTTATTCGTTCGGGTGACCCTAGAATTTCTTAAAAATTCTTTAAAAAAAAGCAGCTATTCAAGCTCTCTATCTTACCTACATCCAAACCTAACCTTAAAAAAATATATACTTACCATGCTTTTATTATAATAGATAAAACGTAAGTTAATTTAATATTAATTGTAATTTAATAAGATAGTTTTATAAATATGCTTGTAGGGTTTTATACTGATGATGGGCGAGGCCCGAAACCCTGTATAGAAACAAAGAAAATAAAAACAATCACCTAAGTATTTTCTAATTTTTTAAACCCCTTAAATAACACAACAAGGTGAAGATGGAATCAATAAATCTTAATAATTAAGAAAATAATTAAGCTTATAATTTCAAATTAAAATGTTTAATTTTTCTTAACAAATCAAATACACATACAGGAAACAATGTTATTCATCTTCTCCGCCTTCCTCGTCATAGTTTGATTCTGGCAAGCGATCATTATGGAATGCCATAGTAGTTGGTAAATTTGTTTACCACATAGCCACTTTGTCCGGTATTAGTCTTGCATTTACCAACTTAACTAGGTCTTTCTTTTTCTGTTGTGGTATAGGTCGTATATTCTGATAAGCAGATTTTAAGTTTATGGAAGTATTTCTTGGACGACCTTTACCGGAAACGTTAATTTTTTTGTAATCCCATGTGTGGTCGTACCTATCAAATAATATTGTAGGGTGGCCTTTTTCACATTTTATACTCTTAATTTTAAGCCACGATACCGTATCACCATTTTCGTAGATATTACGATTTTTAATAATAGCTTTGGCCAGAGAATGTAGGTCATAAAAATCATTAAATTTGAGATGAACTTGGTAGGCTCTTTCGTTCTATGATTATGGTCTTTAGAAGTTCGAGCCGATTTAAATATATCTACCCAGTCCTTCATTGAAAAAGCAAATTTATATTTCTTAGACCTTTCAATTGCTGAATGCATAGAATCATATTCCATGTGTGAGTGGCCTGATTCTAAAAACTAAAGCTCGATCGTATTTAAATTATTAATATGTTGTGTGGCATAGAGTAATATAGCAGCTACGTTTTGATTCCTGTTTTACCCCCCATAAGTGTCAGAAAATAGTGAGATTGCTGAGACTATGTTAGGAAGTGATTTGTAGAAATTGTATAAAATAGACCCTATTTCATTACTTCCCCTTTTACCGTGTACTTCATTCCACGTGTAACAATGTGCAGATTCACCATTTCCGACATCGATGGCTAAATTGTATACACATATTTTTCTCGTGCAATAAAACAGAGATACTTGTGAATACGGTAATTTCAGTACATTTTGTAAATCAAATGTAGCAGTCATAAATGATGAGTCATCCTTGTATTTTAGTTTATCATTGGATTTGGCTTCGTTACATTGATTTTTTTCTCATTAATTGGAAGGTGTAATCACTTTCCAAACCTCGTCTGTCAATATGCTTGATCATATTTGGTACATGTTAAAGATCTTTTTTAGGTTTATTAAATGAATAATTTTACCCTGGCAGTGGTGTAACCCTGGCAGTGTAAGAAGTTTTTTATAAAATGGAAGACAAACTTAGAATTGCCAATTATCACGAAATATCATTTATGTGCATAGTGTAAAATGTAGTAAATAGCCGTTATATATTTACATATTTTTTCATTTTGCAAAATTTGTTTAATTAGAAAAATTCTTTGATATTTTGATATAGAAGGAAAAAAATTTAATAGAGAATACTAATAATAAAGTAAAGTAAAGAAATAAGTCGATAAAACTAAAGGGGACTAAAAAAATTTTATATTTTAATTGCACATTTTTACGATAAAATTCAGACATGATCCCAAGTAAATTTTTCACTAGGCACAAGGATTTTATAGATTTCTGGTATTTAGGGATTGTATGTAAAATTTCGAGTATTCTTCATATAGCGATATTTATGGCAATATTCAGTTCTCTGAAAAATCAAATCATTCGCCGCCCTTACTTTTTTGAAAATATTAACCATCCACGATGTGCTGACTTTTTTGAACAATGCCAATATTAGAAATTTAGTTATGCAGGTTGGTGTAACACTTTATACACTACTGGGTAGGTAATATCTACTATGTATAGTATTTAAGAACAAACAGTGTTGTCAATCTTTTTCTGCGGAATTTTAGTCACGACACTTCGAAATTCATCTTTTGCACAATACATTTTTATTAAAAATTACAATAGCAATAAATAAAACTGCTAGTATTTGCCTCTATTGTCATAAGATTATAATTTCATTTGATGTTAATAAAGTATATGCAAATGTTCTTATAAAGTTAACATTTGAATTAACGGATAATTGTTCAAGAAGTTTTCTAACTATATTAATACAAAACAACTTAAATTCATCAAAATTATTATCATTGATGGGACACTTATCGATGGATATCTTTTATATATATCTATACCGCCTTCTTGCACCAAGCTCTTCAATGGTTTTTCGTTTCCGTTTTGACACTTTTATCGTGTTAATTTACAAAGTTAATCGAAATAAACACATACGATGTTATTATAGTAAAATTTTAGATTGGATGTTTTACTTTATTTTATGTTGAGCATATAGATTTGGCTGAAGATGGACAATTAGCCCGAAACTAGTCCCATATTAATATATCAACAGCAAGGAAGAAGTTTTTTTGTTTTAATAACAGTTGATATAAAAATTATGCTACAATATTAACTCAAAAAAGAACTTACTTTCGTGTAATTTCCATGTTGCAATATATGCAAGAAATACAAATTTCTATCACATTTTGTTCAGAACGATTTTATCATTTATTGTTAGAGAATATATAAATAAGCAAATCTTATATTTCGTGCACTTTTTCAAAACCATTTTTTTTTGCAGATAGTAAACATACTTTTTGCAACCTTTTTTATTGGAGAAACTTTGACGTCCTATGTCTTGTTAAGGATGTTAGTGTTTTCATGTATTACCTGCTCTAGAAGTCTGCCAGCGGTTTTTCTGAAGCACCCTGTGTCTGTATGTATATAGATGATAATTCTGGATTGAATCTATCAGCACTAATTAGCCCTTATGAAGAAATCTGATTCGTTACTTATCTAATTGTAAAAATTAGTAAATCTAAGGCAGGTTTGCGATGATGGTTAATCTCAAGTGTATCACTATTTGATTTAGGGAGAGTTAGGCTTTAACATATACAGATTTACGTCGTCTTCATCCATGTTAATAAGCATACACGCTAGATTTTGAAAATATGTATGGGTGCTGTTAAAAACTGATTTTGAAAAAGAAAAAAAACTCAATCTATGAATGTCTCATAATCTGTCCAATATCATCAAAAACTGTCTAAAATGTGTATCTTATAGCTGAGAATTATCTAATACAATTCATCTAAAATACATCTTTAATAGCTAATAATTGTTTAAGGATGTCTAAAAACATCAAAAACTGTCTAAAATATGTTGCTAATCGTCTGTAATTGGCTAAGGGTGTTTATAATTATTAATAACCGCCTAAAATCATCCAAATATAATTCCATTGTCTAAACTTGTCTAAAGCTATATAAAATCGTCAAAAGTCTTCTAAAATATGTCTATAATCGTCTATAGATGTTTAAAGCTGTTTAAAATCATCTACGAGTTCCTAAAATGATTCAAACTTTGCCTTAAATATATCTATAATCGTCTGTAGTTAGTTTGCAATAATTCACAAGTTGTTTAAAATAATACAACGTTATCCAAATTAACCCAGTTGTATAAATATGTCTAGAACTCTCTAAAGTCATCAAAAACTGTCTAAAATATGTCTCTAATAGCCTATAGTTGTCTAGAATCACCTACATGTTGTTTGAAATCATGCAAAATTTGTCTAAAGAACATCCCTAATAGCTAATAATTCCCTAAACATGTCTAAAATTTCCAAAAACTGTCTAAAATATGCCTTTCATCGTCTATAATTGTCTGAAGCTATTTAGGGTACATTAATAATCGTCTAAAATCAGACATAATCAGTTTAAAATGATCCACAAGTTGTCTAAAATTATCCAAAAGTGTTTATGTCTCTAATAGTACATTATTGTCTAAAGTTTCTTAAAATCGGCCACTAGTTGTTTAAGATCATCAAAAATTTGTGTAAAATATATCTGTGATTGTTTATAATTGTATAGAGATGTCTAAAATTATCAAAAACTGTCAAAAATATGTGTCTAATCGTCTATAGTTGTTTAAAATTTTAATGACTGCCTAAAATCATCCAAAATTTGTTTAGAATCATTCCTAAGTTGTGTAAAATCATACAACGCTATGTATTAAATTATTAAATTAATTCAGTTGTCTATACTTATCTAAAGTTGTTTAGAATTATTAGAAACTATTTAAAATCATCAAAAACTGTCTGAAATATGGCTCTAATAGCCTAAAATTGTTTAAAATCATATAAAATTTGTCTAAAATATATTTCTAATAACCAATTATTGTGTAGATGTCTAAAATAGTTTAAAATCATTAATAATCATTCAAAATTGCACCCAGAAGTTTTCTAAACTTGTCCAAGATTATGCAAAATCATCAAACACTATCTACAATATGTCTATAATCGTCTATAGTTGTCTAAAATCAACTACGAGTTTGTGAAATGACCCAAAATTTGTCTAAAATATATCTCAATTGTCTATAATTGTGTAAAGTTATTTAAAACCATTAATAACCGTCTAAAATCATCCAAAATTAGTTTAGAATCATCCACAAGTTGTCTAAATTTGTCTAAAGTTATGTAAAATCATCAAAAACTGTCTAAAATGCGTACAAAAACTGCGTCCAAAAAATGCGTCTAAAAACTGTCTAAAATCGTCTACACCTGTCTAAAATTATCAACAAGTTTGTGAATTGATCCAATATTTGTCTAAAATATATCTCAATCATCTATAATTGTCTAAAGTTGTTTAGAATCATTAATGACCATCTAAAATTAGTTTAGAATGATCTAGTTGTTGTCTAAACTTGTCTAATGTTATGCAAAATCATCAAAAACGATCTAAACTCCGTTTCTAATCGTCTAAAATCATCTACGAGTTTGTGAAATCATTCAAAAGTTGTCTAGAATATATCTCAATCGCCTATAATTGCCTACAGTTGTTTAAAATCACTAATAACCGTCTAAAATCATCCATAAGTTGTCTATATTTGTCTAAAGTTATGAAAAATCATCAAAAACCATCTAAAATATGTCTCAAATCGTCTATGGTTTTTAAAAATCATCTGTGAGTTTGTGAAGTGATACAAAATTTGTCTAGAATATAGCTCAATCATCTATAATTGTCTAAAGTTGTTTAAAATTATCAATAACCGTCTAAAATCATCCAAAATTGGTTTCCAATCATCCAGAAGTTATCTAAACTTCTTTAAAGTTATGTAAAATCATCGAAAACTATCTAAACTATGTCCTTAATAGTCTATAGTTGTCTAAAATCAACTATGAGTTTGTAAAATGATCAAAAATTTGTCTAAAATATATTTTAATTGTCTAAAATTTTCTAAAGTTGTTTAAAATCATTAATGACCATCTAAAATTAGTTTAGAATGATCCAGAAGTTGTCTAAACTTGTCTAATGTTATACAAAATCATCAAAAACGATCTAAACTCTGTTTCTAGTCAAAAAAATCATCTACGAGTTTGTGAAATCATTCAAAAGCTATCTAAAATATATCTCAATCATCTATAATTGTCTACAGTTATTTAAAATCATTAATAACCGTCTAAAATCATACGAGATTAGTTTAGAGTCAATCAAAAGTTATTTAAACTTGTGTAAAGTTATGTAAAATCATCAAAAACTATATAAAATGTGTTTCTAATCGTTTAAAATCATCTACGAGTTTGTGAAATCATTCAAAAGTCGTCTAGAATATATCTCAATCGCCTATAATTGCCTACAGTTGTTTAAAATCATTAATAACCGTCTAAAATCATCCATAAGTTGTCTATATTTGTCTAAAGTTATGAAAAATCATCAAAAACCATCTAAAATATGTCTGAAATCGTCTATGGTTTTTAAAAATCATCTGCGAGTTTGTAAAATGATACAAAATTTGTCTAGAATATAGCTCAATCATCTATAATTGTCTAAAGTTGTTTAAAATTATTAATCATCATCTAAAATCATCCAAAATTGGTTTCCAATCAACCAGAAGTTATCTAAACTTCTTTAAAGTTATGTAAAATCATCGAAAACTATCTAAACTATGTCCTTAATAGTCTATAGTTGTCTAAAATCAACTATGAGTTTGTAAAATGATCAAAAATTTGTCTAAAATATATTTTAATTGTCTAAAATTTTCTAAAGTTGTTTAAAATCATTAATGACCATCTAAAATTAGTTTAGAATGATCCAGAAGTTGTCTAAACTTGTCTAATATTATACAAAATCATCAAAAACGATCTAAACTCTGTTTCTAGTCAAAAAAATCATCTACGAGTTTGTGAAATCATTCAAAAGCTGTCTAAAATATATCTCAATCATCTATAATTGTCTACAGTTATTTAAAATCATTAATAACCGTCTAAAATCATACGAGATTAGTTTAGAGTCAATCAAAAGTTATTTAAACTTGTGTAAAGTTATGTAAAATCATCAAAAACTATATAAAATGTGTTTCTAATCGTCTAAAATCATCTACGAGTTTGTGAAATCATTCAAAAGTCGTCTAGAATATATCTCAATCGCCTATAATTGCCTACAGTTGTTTAAAATCATTAATAACCGTCTAAAATCATCCATAAGTTGTCTATATTTGTCTAAAGTTATGAAAAATCATCAAAAACCATCTAAAATATGTCTCAAATCGTCTATGGTTTTTAAAAATCATCTGTGAGTTTGTGAAGTGATACAAAATTTGTCTAGAATATAGCTCAATCATCTATAATTGTCTAAAGTTGTTTAAAATTATCAATAACCGTCTAAAATCATCCAAAATTGGTTTCCAATCATCCAGAAGTTATCTAAACTTCTTTAAAGTTATGTAAAATCATCGAAAACTATCTAAACTATGTCCTTAATAGTCTATAGTTGTCTAAAATCAACTATGAGTTTGTAAAATGATCAAAAATTTGTCTAAAATATATTTTAATTGTCTAAAATTTTCTAAAGTTGTTTAAAATCATTAATGACCATCTAAAATTAGTTTAGAATGATCCAGAAGTTGTCTAAACTTGTCTAATGTTATACAAAATCATCAAAAACGATCTAAACTCTGTTTCTAGTCAAAAAAATCATCTACGAGTTTGTGAAATCATTCAAAAGCTATCTAAAATATATCTCAATCATCTATAATTGTCTACAGTTATTTAAAATCATTAATAACCGTCTAAAATCATACGAGATTAGTTTAGAGTCAATCAAAAGTTATTTAAACTTGTGTAAAGTTATGTAAAATCATCAAAAACTATATAAAATGTGTTTCTAATCGTCTAAAATCATCTACGAGTTTGTGAAATCATTCAAAAGTCGTCTAGAATATATCTCAATCGCCTATAATTGCCTACAGTTGTTTAAAATCATTAATAACCGTCTAAAATCATCCATAAGTTGTCTATATTTGTCTAAAGTTATGAAAAATCATCAAAAACCATCTAAAATATGTCTCAAATCGTCTATGGTTTTTAAAAATCATCTGTGAGTTTGTGAAGTGATACAAAATTTGTCTAGAATATAGCTCAATCATCTATAATTGTCTAAAGTTGTTTAAAATTATCAATAACCGTCTAAAATCATCCAAAATTGGTTTCCAATCATCCAGAAGTTATCTAAACTTCTTTAAAGTTATGTAAAATCATCGAAAACTATCTAAACTATGTCCTTAATAGTCTATAGTTGTCTAAAATCAACTATGAGTTTGTAAAATGATCAAAAATTTGTCTAAAATATATTTTAATTGTCTAAAATTTTCTAAAGTTGTTTAAAATCATTAATGACCATCTAAAATTAGTTTAGAATGATCCAGAAGTTGTCTAAACTTGTCTAATGTTATACAAAATCATCAAAAACGATCTAAACTCTGTTTCTAGTCAAAAAAATCATCTACGAGTTTGTGAAATCATTCAAAAGCTATCTAAAATATATCTCAATCATCTATAATTGTCTACAGTTATTTAAAATCATTAATAAGCGTCTAAAATCATACGAGATTAGTTTAGAGTCAATCAAAAGTTATTTAAACTTGTGTAAAGTTATGTAAAATCATCAAAAACTATATAAAATGTGTTTCTAATCGTCTAAAATCATCTACGAGTTTGTGAAATCATTCAAAAGTCGTCTAGAATATATCTCAATCGCCTATAATTGCCTACAGTTGTTTAAAATCATTAATAACCGTCTAAAATCATCCATAAGTTGTCTATATTTGTCTAAAGTTATGAAAAATCATCAAAAACCATCTAAAATATGTCTCAAATCGTCTATGGTTTTTAAAAATCATCTGTGAGTTTGTGAAGTGATACAAAATTTGTCTAGAATATAGCTCAATCATCTATAATTGTCTAAAGTTGTTTAAAATTATCAATAACCGTCTAAAATCATCCAAAATTGGTTTCCAATCATCCAGAAGTTATCTAAACTTCTTTAAAATTATGTAAAATCATCGAAAACTGTCTAAACTATGTCCTTAATCGTCTATAGTTGTTTAAAATCAACTATGAGTTTGTAAAATGATCAAATATTTGTCTAAAATACGTTTTAATTGTCTAAAAGTTTCTAATGTTGTTTAAAATCATGAACAACCGTCTAAAATCATTCAAAATTGGTTTAAAATCATTCATCGTTATTTAAAATTAAAGCAGTTGTTTAAAATTGTTTAAAATCGTCAAACACTGTCTAAAATATATCTCTAATAGCACATGGTTGTCTAAATTCATCCACAAGTTGTTAAAAATCGTCAACAATTTGTCCAAAATATATCTCCAATTGCTAATAATGGTCTAAAGATGTCAAAAATGATCCAAAACTTTCTAAAATATAGTTTGATGGCTTGTTTTTTTTTGACATCGTGTAATTGAATAATTAATAAAAGATCTTGCACATTAAGACGATGTATCATTTTTTTTGAGACTGAATTTACAACAAAGGTTACTCTTGTAAATTCAGTGTGATAATTTTTTTATTTCAAGGATCTTTGGTATGTTAATTAATTTGTTCTGTAATTTGACGTATGTTTCCTGAAGATGAAGTTTATACGTCGAAACAAGCACAAAAATTATTAAATGATAGATCGTCTTAATGTGCAAGATCTTTTATTATCTATTTCTAAAACATGTCTTTTATAGTCAAAATATGCAATCCTATTGGACTGAAATGAGAAGAAAAAGCTTTTGTATTCATATGTATGTATGTAGCGCATATGTTAATAAGCTCATCTGTAAAGATGGTGTCTTCGACTCATTCATTATGAAAATCTTCTGAATTAAATTATTCTATGTTGTAATTCAATCCATCGTTATCATAAATCGATAGAGAAGATATCATTGCTATTCATTGTGCACAATTCTAACTTTACAATCAAATATAAAAACGATACACAGCTCCATTATGTAAAAAACAAGTCAATTTGAAACATCATACTGAAACAGAAAATGTAAAAATTTGAATTTATAAGTATTCATCACGTGCATTTACATTATCTGTATCCACTTATAGGGATTACCTAACAATCTACTTCGCAATTAACTTTGGAAAGAATGCCGACACCTTCAAAGCAGTTTGAGTATCATTCATGAGGGGTAGTTGAATCGAACTGAAGTTAAATGTCAATATGTACGTTCTTGTTGATCCTACAATGATCTTAACGATTCACAATACCGGTAACTGTCTTAATAAGGACTGACAATAATCTTACGTTTATCTATAACGTTCTTGTATAATATCTTATTATATTAACAATAATATAAAAGGGTTAAACAAATAATTTTGTATCTTTTATAATAAGTTGGGCTATACAACTTAAGAAGAAATTAGACATATTTTCTTTTAATTAAAATTTATATTAAAAAAATTTAAAGAATTATTCTTTAATATTAATTTCATTAAAATACATTATTGGCAATAATAATGTTCGTAAAGCTTATTAAGTTTAAATTATTAACTAAGATAAAATAAATTTAAATCCGTTAAATAAGATTTTTAAAAGCACTTTAATCGTCTTCGCGTGGAATAAAACAAGCACAATAAAATCTTTGTCCGAAAGCTCTCCCATTTCCGCTAGCTTGAGAATTACATCCAACAAAACGTCTGCAATAAGGGCAAGTTACCATCTAAAAGTTTAATTAGTAATTAAAAAACGTTATTTTAAAGATTTTTAAAATAATTACTCTCGATAACCAAATTCGCAAACAATCGGAGTGGAATAAATGACCACATGGAAGTGAATCGATCCGCATGTTTCTTCGCATTTCTTCCAAACAAATACTACATTTTTCGACTTTAACAAAAATATTTTGTAATCAAACAATTTTGAGTCATAATCAATCAAAAAAAATTACTCACATTGGGGTTGTTGATTATTTTTCTTTAACATATTCGAAACTGAATTCATTTTTAACAAATCGATGTATCAAAAGTTAACTGTCTACTAAACTTAAAATGATTTTTTGTACTGGTATACATCCAAAATATCTCCCCACCAATTTTAATGTTTTTAAAACAACTTTTTTAAAACCCTTATTATTAGGGTATATCAGGTACAAAGTTTTTAGAAAATTACCCCACCCTCAAAAAAATACCCTTCTCAAAACAAACAATTGTCTGTAATTTTAGCTGTTATTGGAGGTTTACGATATTTTTCTAAGAATATTCAGAAAAACAAGAGCATAAATAATTCGAATTACGGTTATTAACAAAGAATTACGTGAAAAAAATAACTGATAAAAATAAATAAATTTTTTAAATCATATCGTTTGAGATGAAAACAAAATTTGTACCTCGAATCGAATCGATTGTTTAAACGGTAACTATCGACCGTTTTTGATAAGAATTCTACATGATCGTGTGGAACACGAATGTAGTTCTTCTGAACAACCTCGAATTCAGGCGAGTAAACTCCCCATAGTCAACACGTGTTCCTTATCGTTCGAGTGCAATGGTTTAACCCTGTTTCACTCGGTACTATGCAGTTAGTGGCAATTCCAAGTCAACGACGATATAAAGAACTCAAGATATACGATAATAACTGATTGTAAAAAACAACTCTATTAGCACAATAAATTTTTTCGAAATATTATTTTTTCACTTTTAATAGTTCCATGATACATTTTAAACAGAATTATGCTAATTAATTTATTTTAATTATAATACAATTTGAAATAATTAATTAAGCTTTAAAAATATTTTTAATTATACAAACTCATACATTTATTAATTGAATTATGAATTAAAACTGAATGTCAAAACAGCAAATAATCTCTTTGGCGATTAATTTTAGTTTGTAACATGAATTAAATATGTATGAATGAAGAGTGTTTTTGTTTTTCTTGCAACTTGAATCAAGTGAATCATTAAATAACTTGTTATAACGGCTGGTTGAAGGAAAGATATGTAACAGTCTTGAATCAGGTAAAAGTAAACGAAATTTGTTGGAATTGTGAGTTCCTCAATTTGACTCAAGAGAATACTTCGCGACAATATTCTTGTAAACACAGGTCATAGTCAGAAAGATACACAAAACTCTGGGTCTATACTGCAGGATTTCTAATTGAAGGTTGAACAACTTTCCAGTGGAAATGAATACTAATACGGAATTTACTAATGGCAAGGGATTCCAAAATAGTTATATTAGCAAATAGTCTATGCAAAAACATGCTGAAATTGGCGTCACGAATATAGTGGCTATTGAAGTTTCTTTGCAGTAATGTCGTTAATGCTATAAAATTATAAACAGTGATTACCCAGGATTATATTCAATTTCCTATATTGTAGATGATCAGAACTCCTCTTTACATAATTTCCCCAAATTATTTTTCTTGATAACTTTAAGCAGTACTATCGACATCTACCTGTTCAATTATTAAAGGCATTAACACCACGTTAGTCAAGCTACATAATAGAAAACACTTCTTACTCAAGTGTTGGCGATATAGATTGATACCAGCATACGTCAGGAACAGCATGAGGAACGTAAATACCTTATTAGTTGGAGTCAGAGGTACCACCACCAGAAGGATTCATAACATAAGAAATTGGAATCAAGAAAAAATGAAAATTAAAGTGCTACAATTAAACTTTAATAGAGTGAGTGCCGCACACGATTTAGTGGAAAAACAAGTTCGGGAAAGTGATATAAATTTAGTGATCGGATGTGAACCAAATATTAGGTTAGAGTCAAAACAGTACTGTGACAAGAATAGTGATACATTTGTTAATGTGTATAAAAACATGTGTGTGATAAGTTATTTTGAAGGTTATGGTTTTGTGTGTGTAGAATTATCACAATTTGTGATGATTTCCTGTTATTTTTCTCTAAATAAGTTGATTAAAGAATTTGAAGTTTTGCTTCACAACATACAGATAATGTTAAGGAAGTTTGACAAGGATGTCTTGATTGGAGGGGATTTGAACGCCAAAATGGTTCAGGCAGGCTCAAGTATTTCTAATAGAAGAAGAGAAATGCTAGAACTATGGTTGGTTTCAAATAATCTAATCGTTCTAAACCAAGGCAACATTCCGACATTTTCTGGACCAGCTGGAGAATCCTTAGTGGATTTTACGGCTGCTTCGATCAACTTAGGTAGAAGAGTAAGAAATTGGTGTGTGGATCTAGAAAGTGATAATTTAAGTGACCATAGAACTATTATGTATGAAATAGGAGAGTGTGTTAGAAGTGAAAGTGGAAGTGAAATTAATTTTGGCAGGTGGGTAGCTTCTGAAAAGAATTTAGAGAAAATGGTGAAAGATAAAACTCCATTTTTTGATAAGGATGAAGCGACAACACCAGAAAATTTAATCAAAAATATACAGAGAGTTTGTAATAAGTATTGTGTTAAAAAAATGGCAGAAATTTTAGCCACAAACCAGTATACTGGTGGAACGACGAAATTGCAGAAAAAAGAAAAGAATGCAATCGAATAAGAAGAAGCTTAACACGAAGTAGAGGGAGGGCTATTTTTGATTTGAAATTAATTGAAAATTTGAAGTTATAACTTAAAAACAAAAGAAAAGAACTAAAAAAACTCATTGGAAAGAGTAAGAAAGATAAATGGAACCAACTATGTTCAGATCTTGAAGAAGACGTCTGGGGAAAGGAATACCAAATAATTACCAGAAGATTGAAACTGAAAAACAGAAATGGTATTGAGGATAAGACGGTGGAAGAACAAGTCAGTAAACTGTTTCCTAAACATGAAGCTTTCACATGGGAGGCTAGGGATGGTCCACTAAACTCAATTCCCTTTACAGTGGAGGAAGTCTCAGTGGCGGTAAGTAATTTAAGGAAAAAGAAAGCCCCGGGACCGGATGCCATTCCATCTGAAATAGTTGGATTGTTGGCATCGAAGTATTCAAAGGATTTTTTAGAGGTATACAATGACTGTGTGTCTAAAGGTATATTTCCGAAGATCAGGAAAAGTGCAAGACTTGTACTTATTGAGAAGCCGAAGAAAACAGGACAACCTTTGGCTTAGAGACCTCTATGTCTATTGGATACGACGGGGAAACTTTTGGAAGGATTACTGAGAATGCGATTGGTTGTAGAAGCGGAGGAGAATAACCTTCTACATGAAAACCAATATGGATTTAGGAAGGGAAGATCCACTATACAAGCGATTGAAAAAGTGCAGAAAAGCATTGATAAGATAAAGGAAAAGGCATTAAAGAATAGATAATTCTGTGCCTTAGTACTTTTAGACATTAAAAATGCTTTTAATTCTGCACCGTGGAAGGAAATAATCGGATCCTTAGTTAGTGGAAATATAAGTCCCTATCTGGTAGAAATGATAAGAAGTTACTTGTCGGAGAGAAACATCATAGCTCCGAATGGGAATGTTTACGACATGTCTTGTGGAGTGCCTCAAGGATCTCTATTAGGTCCACTTTTATGGAATCTATATTATGATAGAATTCTAAGAGTGGAATTGGAGGCCGAAGTAGAGATCATTGGTTATGCTGATGATCTGGCATTGTGGGTCATTGGTCGGGATGAGAGTGAACTGCAAGACAAGGCGTCGTATGCGGTTAAACAGATTATTGATAAACTGGAGAAGATGGGTCTTGACATAGCTGCACAGAAAACAGAAATGGGTTTACTTCAAGGGAGAAGAAAGATAAGATCTCTTAACCTTGAAGGAAATGGGTCTGTAATTGAAAGTCCTGAAAGGGTCAAGTATCTCGGAGTGTTTATCAATAAAGACATGACCATGACGAAACATATTGAAGAGGTATCAAGTAAGGCAACATTCATGAGTAATTTACTTTTAAGGTTGATGCCGAACTTAGGTGGACCAAGATCAAGAAGTCAGTTGTACTTTACGCCGCACCTATTTGCCAAAGAGCCAAGAAAAGAACTTTCTTTTTAAGCCTTTCCTTGTTTCTTTCGTGTTTGACATGATGCAAATCTAGGGTTAATAATTACTTTATTATTATTATTATAGGGTAGTGGTTAAGGTTTACTATCCTATATTATTTATTATAAAAAGATTGATTTATTAATTGAGTTTATGTCTTCATTAAGTCTTTATGTATGAAGGTTCTTTGATTACCATGTCTGGTTGCAGGAATTGGTTTGAGGTTAGCAAAGGTAGTTCGAAGACTGGAAAGGAAAGGTTCATATTCAGGAGGTTGTCTATCTTGAATAAAGAATTCTCCAGGTAGTCTAAGAGGCTGGCCATAAACTAGTTCCCCTGATGAACATCCTAAATCTTCTTTCAGTGATGATCGAAGACCTAGGAGTATCAGTGGTAAATCATTGTTACACCTGATGGTATTACCACATGCAATAATCGCAGCTTTCAAAGTTCGATGGAATCTTTCTACCATTCCATTGCTTTGTGGATGAAATGGTGAAGTATGTATTTGATGGGTGCCTAACAATGATTGAAATTTTGCAAATAATTTTGATTCAAATTGTCGTCCTTGGTCGTGAGTTATTGTACAAGGAATACCAAATCGACTGAAATAATGCCGAAACAGAGAAGTTGCTATGGTATCAGAACTTATGTCTTTTAGTGGGAAAGCTTCTGGCCAACGTGTGAATCGTTCGATTACAGTAAGGACATAAGTGCAACCAAGAGACGAAGCTAGGGGACCAATAATGTCGATGTGAATACGTTCAAAACGTGTTTAAAAGTTTTGGTGCGTTGACATTGCAAACAAGATTTTGTCCATAAGTATATATTTTTTGACATGTGAGGCCAAAAGAATCTGGTTTTTAATAAATGAATAGTTGAACGAATTCCTGGATGCGTTAGGCAATGAAATTTGTCGAAAATTTGTTTACGATAATTTTGAGGTATGTAGATGCGAGGTTTATTCTTTGAGATTTCGCACCATACTTTGATGTTTGACGGTAAGATTGATTGTTGTGATAACAAATATCGTAATGGTTTGGTTGCTGAAAATTGCTTATCGAGTAGATGTGTTAACTCTTTTTTTGAATTGTTCATTTCTAATAATTTGAGCGTCAGGATATTGAGTATGGAGAAGTTCGACATTCAATCTTGACAGGGTGTCGGCAACTATGTTGGAATCACCTTTTATATAACGGATATCGGATGTGAACTGTGTTATATAGTTCAGATATCGTGTTTGACGAGGTGATTTGTCAGTAGCCGAGAAAATTGAGGAAGTAATTGGTCTGTGGTCTGTGTAGACTGTAAACTCATTTCCATGCAAGAAATGTTTAAAAAATTTGATTGAAGTGTAAATTGCCAATAACTCTCTGTCATAGGTTGAGTATTTTTGTTGGGTTGAAGTTAATTTTTGAGAAAAGAACGCTAAAGGTTGATTTTCCTCATTTGTTGATTGTGACAAGACGGCTCCTATGCCATTGCTAGAAGCGTCAGCTGTCAGACTAAGGGTTGAATTTTGAGAGGGATGGGCAAGAAGACTGCAATTTGCAAGAATGTCTTTCGAGGTCGAAAAAGAATTTTCATGTTCTTTTGACCAAGAAGTGATTGTTTTCTGTTTTTGTGAGTTTAATGATTTGGCAAGATCATGTAAGGGTGCTAAGAAATATTATGCAAGAAACGGTAGTAAAAGTTAATCATGCCTTGAATCTTTGTAATTGTTTTAAAGTTGTTGGTTGCGGAAAATTTGTAATGGCTTGTATTTTGATAGTTGAAGGTCGGATGCCTTCAGATGAAATGTGATGGCTTAGAAAGTTTATTGAATTAACACCAAAAACACATTTTGCTGTTTGTATGTTAATGTTAAATGCATTAAGTCGTTCGAAGAGTATTTTGAGATGTGTGTAAAGCTCTTCTTCATTGCGACTTGCTACTAAAATATCATCAAGGTACACAAAAATGAAATTAAGGCCTGAAAGTATTTCGTTCATGAAACGTTGGAATGTTTGGGCAGCATTTCGAAGTCCAAATGGCATCCTCGTAAACTCGAAAAGGCCAAATGAAGTAGTAATGGCTGTTTTGTGAATATCTTCATCTTCTACTTGTATTTGGTGGTAGGCACGTACCAGGTCAACTTTTGAAAAAATTTTGCGACCGTCCAGATGTAAATTGAAGTCATGAATATGTGGTAAAGGGTATCTGTCTGGAACGGTGACATTGTTTAGTTGACGGTAGTCTCCACATGGTCGCCAATCGTTGGAGTCCTTTTTTGGGACCATGTGAAGTGGTGATGCAGTAGATGATGAAGATGGTCGGCAAATGCCTAATGAGACCATTTGCTCGAATTCTTGCTTGGCAAGCAATAACTTTTGGGGATTTAAACGCCTAGGACGACAATACGGAAGATGCGAATTAGTGATGATTTTATGTTTAGTATTGTGTCGAACAAGGGTTGAAAAATTTGGAGGTGATGTTAAATTTGGAAAAGATTTTAAGAGTAACATCGAAAAAAAGTGCAAAATCGATTTGTTTAATTATTTAAAAATTATTAGTATTGTTCTTAATTTTTGTATTGGGTATTAGCAATACTTCCCCTATTTGTTAATACATTTCGTTTTTTGTTCATAGAGATTAGATGTTCATGTATTTTATTATGACAAAATTGGAAGTAATACTGTTGTTTAGACATTAATTTATGGAATATATTCTATTGTCACTTGTAAAATTTGTTTTAAATTTTCAATTTCTTGAAATGATTTTCATTCATGTAGGTGAGACAGATAATTTTAACTCTTCTTATCAGTTTCAACTTTTATAAACTCTCATTTAACAATTGCATGTGATATTGGGTAAGTAATATTAATTTAGCACATATCTGAAATTTATCATTAAAATAAATTTTGAATGACTTTAGTCTTAAATAACAAATTTTTGGAAACGTTTCGCTCGTAGATCCGAAAGTGTCTGATGGCATTAATCTCATCTAGCGAGAGGGCTGATTCGTCGAGGTCGGTTCCCTTTTTGCCTATAAGTATCGGAGCCGGCCGGTCAGTTGGGCTTAATTTGTTATGCATGCAATACGTTTGCAGCGAATATAAATTGCTCGGTGTGGCGGAAATTGAGTCGGACCGGGAACCCAACAGCTCCAGGCTTCGGGCACCGATCCCTGATACAAATCCAATCGGCGGGACCACGCAGTCCGAACCTAAAAAAAAGAAAAGGGATCGCGGAATTACAGCGGGAACGCGCGGCGCAAACAGAGATAGATATTTTGAACAAAGCCCAAACAGCACCCAAACGACCACTTTAATAAATTCAAATGGGCATCAATTCTTTCTACTTCGTATAAAACGACCTATATCCAAATGTAATGTCTTTTGAATCGATCAAATTTATATTGTCTTGTTTATTTAGAAGCAACATTAGTCTTGTTTAAAATTCATAGTTGATGATTCACCTTGCATGATGAGCAGCGTTGTCGACGGGAGGAATACTCAGTCTCTTGTTTAAATTTTATGGGAAAACTTGTTTAGATTATCCTTCGCTAGGAATGGGCAATATAACGTCACCAAGACTGCCACACCGTTCTCGCCACTAGATTACGGTTCCCACGTCGCAAGGATAACTCTTCAGCTGTGTTTCGCAACTAAAGCTTGTTCGATGCGGCGGGAACTCGGTTCGAAACGAGCTTAAGTAGAATTTCGCAAACCAACAGGCGTATTTATTGATTTATCGAAAATCTCTTTAACGCGTAACGACGAAAATCCACCGTGCTGCTACTATTAAAGCCAAAGCTGGGTTTAAAGTGCTTTAATCATTTTAGAGTAAAATCGGTTACCTATACAAGTCAGTTCAAAAGCTATACTTCAAACTACAGGCATGATTAAATTGATTATCTCTTTTTGAAATGGACTTTGGAATGGAATCCAAATATGACTTACTCGTTATATTACAAGAGGATATTCAATTTGGTTCACAATTTGAAGATGATAGTGAAAGTGAGTCAGATGATGTCCCAAGTGGAAATCAAGACAAATAGCGATTTAAATGATAAGGAACCTCTTTGAACATTGGCAGGTCATGTAAAAGCTCGTATATCATTGAGTATAGCGAAGAGCTTTTACGAAATTGGACAAAATACATGTTATTGCTGTGGCTACTGAAATGACAGAAAATTCGAATTTACCAGAGCATGTATTGGATTTGAATAATCATTTGCCTTTGTCTTTGTTTTAGTTATATTACTCGGAAGAAGTACTTGAACACATAATTTTTCGACAAGAATATGTGAGACAACAGAAAATGATAGATGTGGGAAAAACATACAGCAATCTTTGTAAAAATGTTAATAGATTTGTAGCAAAGGTGATTTAAATGATGTTAATAACTACAGACCTGTGTGTACATTAGCGATTTTTTCCAAAGTTTATGAAAACATTATCTACACAAGGTTATATAACATCGTGACTAAACACTAATTAATTAATAATGGTCAACATGGGTTTTTAAAAGCTACAAGTACTACGGTCAACAGTATGAGCATTTACTAAAAAGGTGCAAATGCTTATACTGCTTTTGTCAGTATTAGTAATAAAATATTAACAGCTAAACTTAACTACTATCGTATTGCGGAAATTTCACAGCTGGGGGTTAAATCCTATTTATCTAAAAGACCTCAAACTGTAAAACTAAATATAAACAATAACACTATATTATTTATGTATTGATTTCAAATAAGAATTATGTTAAAAGAACTGCAGATGATGTAGTTATGACCATGGAAGCATAGATGCAAAGTAATACGTTAATACTAAATCAAGATGGAACTAAAGTTGTATTACTTAAAACAAAGAACAAGGCTAATCATTAAACCAACAACACCATAATAATAAATAAACATGCCTATAATCTGTGCAAATATGTAAATGTTCATAGATGAAATCTTAAATGTATAATCATATCGATTTTGTAATCAACCAGTTAAGTACATAGTGTAACGTCCTTAGAAGGTTTCAACAGATTGCGACCCTTTATAAACGATGCATGTATTTCGGATGCTGTGTTAGTGTAATAAGGTACGGAATTATATTGTTTAGATGCTGTGCAGAACTAAATCAGATTTTCGTAATTCAAAAATTCATAATTACAGTGATGTTAAATATATCGTATTTACAATCATGTCGTAGGTACGTTAAAACAAATAATTTGTAAACTGTATACGGAATATATAAAATGGAATTAATTCTACTTTTAGTAAAAAAAATTGTACAGATTTCCGGTATCATATCAAAAAGCACAAATATCTGTGTTACATATAATTTTCCTAAACATGGTCTCACTTTGACTGAAAGTAATGTTAAATATGTTGTAATAAAGTCGTATAATAAACTACCGATAAATAAATATATATAAGATAAAAAATTAATAATTGAACCATTTATATCAGAGTATCTAAATTATGGCTAAGTTCTAAGATGTACAGATTGAATATTTTATTATTCGGTCCTAAGTTATATAATTATTTTGTTATGTTATGCATTTGCACATGTGTAATGAATTTCTATTTATGTCAATAAATGGATTATTATTATGCTTCGCACTCAAGCTCCATTGGACCCTTTGCGTATACTCCCAGCACTACCTCTGGTCACATCAGCCAGGTTAAGTATATGCCAAAAACCAAGACATCATCCACAGGTATGTTTTTAATATTATCTGTGGTCGACCATGCTTCTCCGCAGGTTCTCAATTTAAGGCCGGTCAGAGAAAGGAGTCAGCAAAGTGGAAAGGAACTTTTACTTTACAGTAACCCGTGCTACTCTTGTTGCTGAGCAAAAGTTGAGCTGTTGTTTTTGAAGGATATTTTAGCATTTCGCGGATTCTGTCTTACGCGTTTAAAAACTTTTTGTGGGTAATATGCTTGATCATATTAATATGGATGGCTAAAGAAGCGGCGATTGTCGGTTGAAGTGACAAGAAACACAAATCATACTTTTATTATTTATTACTTTATTTATTATTTTTATTACTTTTATTATATATATTTTAGACCCTTTATATAAACAAAAAAATTAATCCTTAGTAATTAAATTTAATAACCCAATATAACAGGCATTCAAAATAAAAGGGCGCTTTTCACCGCATTTAAGGTTGGAACTCCGTTGGAACTTTTAACAAAATTAGATTTTGTTTCCAAAATACTAAATACAATTGGCAAAATACAATACCTTCATCTCAGAGGTTAAAAAACTGCAATTCAAGACTAAATACTGCTTGGAAAATTCTAAACATTGCTGGCAGAAGACATTTCCTTTGCATATGAACTAAGAGCGCAAGATACGTTTATGCTCATAAGGTCTTTTTCCAATTCCCAGCATCTATACGTATTTTCAAAAAATAGCGCCTAATGTTCTGAATTTTCTGGATACTACAACAATCATACGCTCGTACGACCACATTGTATTTACACCATTTTGTCAATACCACATTGACAAAATGCAGATTGCTTGCCTCCAGTATCTCGCATAGCATTCTTCTGCAATCACGATCCAAAACATGCCTATTGTATAGTCTGTACCACGAGAAGTGAATGTGACTCATCGATTTCCGCAAGAATTTTGCGCATACGTTACATATATTATGTGCGCGCGTTGACGTGTGTTAGAGTGGAATGATTTCTAGTGCGTACGTCTGTTCCGTACACTGTTAGGCGATGTGGTACAGACTATAGTAGATATGCTTCAAAAGATTACGCACCTGAATCGCCGTGCCTCCGGTTTCAATACTAATCCAATTTATTACAATTTTCCGAACCGCTTTAGGTCCAAATACAACACTGGCATTTGTCGGATTCAATATTAAACGTAATAGGTCAGGAT
Organism: Onthophagus sagittarius; assembly: GCA_036711965.1. Lineage (NCBI taxonomy): Eukaryota > Metazoa > Arthropoda > Insecta > Coleoptera > Scarabaeidae > Onthophagus > Onthophagus sagittarius. Next base: position 11,755,980 of record JASERS010000002.1, on the reverse strand, counting down.
CGGTTACGGGAAATCACCATATTAAATGTTTTCTCGGCGATTACATCTAATATATGAAAATGTAGGTACACTTGGGCGTCGTCAGCATATAAATTGTAATTACAGGACATAATTGCATCGGGATGTAATAATAGATGATGGTGATAATAACAGAGCATATCACCCTTGAGGAATTTCACACTATACATCTACTGCTTGAGATTGTATACTTTTGAGCATCACTCACTGAATTCTTTAGAATTCCTTAGATACGATCTTAACGGCTTAAGAGCATGGCCATCTATTTCAAAAGACATTAAATTTGCGATTAGATTTTGTGAAAAAGTGTTAATGGATCAATACAACCAATATAACCAACACAATAATATTGCCATTTAGTTCTTTGATGATATCATCAATAAGAGCAGTAAGGTTACTTCCAAGGAGTGAGGATGCTTTGAGAACTATCTGAAGCCAAAGCTTCACTGGATAGAGAAGTGAATGGATGTATTCCATTTTCACAACATATTACTACTAAGCCGAGTTGGGATTTTATGGTCAACGTGTTGCGTACGTTAGCCTATTCTACTCCTATTATTACAATACCTTAGTTTTTTAACCTGCGAAGGCTTTGTAATAATTGTGATCAGACTGATTACGAATAAAAAAAAAGCTCTTCAGAGCAGAATCTCGTAAGCGTATCATACATCATACATTGTATGTGAGCCAAGGTGATGACCGTTTTTTGAAGTGACAAACTCCTTGAACGGCGAGTGCTTATCGAACAAAGACAAAAGATTGCAGTTAATAAAGTTCAGTTTTGCATCCGCTGAAGACAACTTATACATCATAAACCACGGGATAGAATACATGTCAAAAAACTAAGCACCTACTGCTTATTTTTCCAGTCCTTCTCACGATAAGCTATGAGGTTAAGTTCGCAGAAGAGCAAACAATAATCAGAGGTATCACTAAAATCTACGGCAGTATCAGTCTTCACCATAGATAGATTATTGACAATTATTAGATCCAATAATGTCAATAATGCCCACTTTGGGTAGGTTCTTTAACAATCTGATGCAAGTTCACCGTATACAACAACTGCAAAAAATGCGTTGTTTGTATATTCTCCAAAGCAAGATACTTAATAAGGTAGTCACAATCAATGTTTATATTGGTGATGCAAGTCTCGAACTCATCCAAAATATTCAAAAATTTCCCCCAGGAGGTCTATAAGATACTCCAACTGCAAATTTAATATCTTGCACCTACACAGCAAGCCATAGGTGTTTAATATGAACATTGGTAAGTACTTTTAATTCGTTTATTTGAATACCACTTCCCTTGCATGATCTATTTTGCCGCCATATTTTCTGGGAGTCCAAAGCAATCAAAGAATCCGATATACTCAATGATAACCATGTTCTGATAGCGCAATAATATCAGCATGAAAGAGTACTGAGGTAGGCATAGCATCAAAGTGACGGTACAATGATCAGCTTTTATTTTTGGTGCTTGAGATACTTTACTTAATGTGCGCCCATACAAAATGTGTGAACATCGTCGACCAACCTTTCAGTGTATGACTCGACCTTCTCTTCAGCGCTGCCATAACAAACGGAACCCAGCGCCTTCCAAAAATTAGCGGTGAAAAAACAAACCCCCCTTTATTTATTCACAATTCTAGATACAAAATAAAGTAGTAGTAACAATAGTAACAAAATAAAAAAAAATAAAATCAATATAAACACAAATTTATATTTAGTTTACAAATTTATATCAACTAAAAAGCACTCAACTACAATCAATATATAATTCTATGTAATAAATAATAAACCATTAAATAACAATAATAACAAAATGAATTAATTAACAGTGAATTGAACATTTATTTAGGTTAATCTACATTTACATAATTAACCTTTACACAGCCCATACTAATCTAATCTCCTATTTTATTTCTGATACCCTTCCAAACCGCCAAAAGCCCGTCAGCGGCAGAGCTTAAGATAAACCTTGTAAAATTCCCTGAATTTACATCATTCACTGTCTAACAGTTTGCCTTCTGTATCAGGTTTTCCCCGCCTACAGGAAGCTCAGCAGCGACGGACATCAGTAAATAAGCTAGTAATTTCTAATTTATTAAAGGTAACACCATAAACGTCCCCGTTCCTAGCATAGTGAAACACTATCTCTGCGGCTAACTCATTCCAGTCTTTCATATCCTTCTTGCTCTCTATAGTCATTAGCCCAACTCTCCCCTCATCTCTCCTTTCTCTAAATACATGCTGCCTACACTCCTCTCTCTTAGGTTCCCACAAATAATAAGATACGGAGTGTCATCATCTTTCCAACGTACACATAAAGTTCCCCCCTCCCTCAAATAAAATCTTCTCAAATAAGTATTGCTACATGCCCATTTAAGAGTTATATGACCTTAGTACACCTAGATTTCTCACTCATCCATCCGCACTTTCGAATTACTCCACATTCTCTTCCACTTCTCCATTTCTTCTCCTTTGCTCCGTCCTAACTATTCCTCGCGCCTTACAAATCTCCGTGAATTCCTAATGCTCCGTATCCCCCTAAGCCAGCTGTCCACCATCTCTACCCTCTCAGCTGTTCAACATCTCTACCCTTATCATTCCTGGATCTCCATTTAACACACCAAAAACACGCCCTTTCACATACCGCACGTGCTCTGTAAAGACCTATGCGAGATCCAGTAACACACCCAAATATTTAAGCTTCCAATTTTTACTACCTCATTGTCCATCCGCAAAACCAGCTCTCTGATTCTTTTTTTTCGCAAAGAGAATCCCTACCAGTTTCCTCTCGAGTACTTTACCTTGCTAACTCTCATCTCTTCTCAATCTTATTTACTAAAACATCCCCTTTTATAATTATCTGATCATCCGCATGTACCTAAACTAAATCGATCTCCTCATCTAAAAGGCTCCTAACCTTTTCAAACTAATCATTCATACCACAAATCCACAGCACGGGTCCCAAACTGGATCCCTGAGGGAAGCCCCTATTTGCCTCACTCTATCACTCAAAAAAACTACTTACAACACACCAAATAATGCGGAATACCCAGTCTGATCAGACCCTTTAAAATTCCTGAAATCCAAATAGTATTAAATGCGTTCAAAATACCCTGTGTTACCAAAACTCCATACCATCCATAATAATTACATCTCATACCTCTTCATTTTCAAAAAGTAACCCCCTTTCCGTTAACACCCTATCTAAAACCTTCCCCAATGTCTATACCAAACGTATGGGCCTCACTTATCCACTAGGTTTTAGAAGCCAAACAATCCTTGCTATTTTTTAAACCTCCGGGAAAACTCCTTCCTCCAAACACACTTGAATCATCCTAACCCATTCATGCTTAAACTTTTTCCAGCTTTGTTTCACGACGATACTCTTCATTCCATCACATCCTTTCACCCATACATCCTATAATTACATCTAGCTCACTTACATTCAGATTCTCAATTTTCCACTTAACAATTCTTCTCGCATATTCCTCCATACTTAATCCCATTTCATCCATAATTTCCCTTTCTGCATCACCTCATTCTTTATAATCCATGTCTTCTGCCGAGAACCTCTTATCATCAACGATCAATGTCAAAAAATATATCCTTGAATCATGATTAGATTATTTTCTCTCACACTACTCTCTAATGATTTGGTTTTTGTGTTCAGTACGTTATTTTCCTTTTAGATTTTTAACTTCCGTAGTTACAATATTATAAACAAATAAGAATTTTATTGACATCAAATTTTTGTGTTCCGGAAACAGTTAAACTACAAAATCATAGCAGATTTCCATTACATAAATTAATTTAAAGTAATCCGTATAAATAAAATTACATTTAATAAGATTTAAAAGCTTTTAACGGAGTACCCATTCATCGTTTCCACAACCGTATCGTTTTTAAGTGGAAGCAACAGTTTCGATTCAACAAACCGTATAGAAGAGAAGTAGTAGTACAGGTACCCAGGTTAACTAGGGAGAGTAAGACCTCGCTCATAAATACGAATCCATTATTTAATTGTTAATTACGTTACCGTCGTCGGTAGCGAGAACTTGTTAGATTTAAGTATAAAGGCTACCATAGCACATTTCGTAGTCATCGTGCTACATTTTCCTCGGGGAGATATTCACAATCAAAGCAGTCCTGATAATTTGATCCTTAATGGAGACCCTTTAATTAATTACACGCTGGGCTCCGTGCGCCACGTCGAAGTAATCAATTAATTATTGACCCTCTTAATTATGGTCGGCGAGGTAACGGATGCCACAGTGCTGTGTGTTATGCATGAATTGGGAGATTGATATATATACCCGCTGCACTTGGGGTCTTGGGAAAGTGACTGTTTGACACTTTGGGTAGACCTCGAGATTGTTAAATCAACGGTGAAATTTCACCATTGACAATATTCTCGTAATAGTGATTAATGGTTACTTAAATCTTAATTTCTACTCATTCTAAAATAACTTATTAAGTAAAAAGTGGCATACTTATGTGCAATGCAGTTTAAATCGATTGTAATCAAAACGCATTATTTAGTACACCCACAACTAGGTCTTTTACGTCTTTTAAAGCACGCATTCACGACTTGGAATTAATGTTGGGGTGCAATAAAGTCGAGCCAATTCACGCAAAAACTAAGAATCGTAAACACGCATATGTCGCGTTGTGTTTATGTCGTACTCACATTAAAATCTATGTCGCATGTTTAGTTACTAAATAAGGCAAAATAAATGAAAACAAAAAAAATTTACCATAAAGACCTTGTGTCGGTTTGAGTTTGTTTTGAAAATCAGATACAAGTCGTTATAGGGAACTTTTAGCCCTTTACTGGGTCTTGGTCCTTATAAAGCCCACTGTAAATCCAATTTAATGGGGTCCGTTAAGGACGTGTTTTCGACGATACAAGTTTTTCCTTTTCGTGTTGTACTTAATCCAATCTTCGTGGATGAAGGTGCGTCTTTGTGTTATGTAAAATGGACGAAACAAAAAAGGGAATAAAAGAAATTTCTTTAAGGAACGGTTTTAATGAAATTTTATTTTCTATCGTGGGAAGCTTTATTTGATACGTCAAGGTTAATAGAACGGATATTGAGTTACGTTGTCAGAATCATTATTCACTTTTAAATTATATCAAAATTTATTTCTTATTTTGACTCCCAATATCAAGGAGATTTGGTAAGTCATACTAGATTTTCTGTGTGCTGCAAATACTACTTATATATTAAACAATGTTCGTAATGACTATCTATGTGCAACCTCTATTTACCCAGAGAGGTTTGCCAATTTATACATGAACATATTGACTACTTTTGTGATTTGTCATCACGCAAAAAAGCGCCTCCAGAAATTCTTAAGCCCAAAGAAGGTTAATCTTGTAATGTTTATTGAGGAAGCGAACTTTATTATACACTATATAAATAATTGTACATTTACTCGCAGTATAAAATCTTATATAAACATGAACTCCCTTATGAGACCCTATTATGAGTTCCGCTACTGGAATATATCGTATAATGTATTGCTTTAGGGACATATAACAGAGTTTAATAGAAAAATGAGTGTATAAACTTAATAATTGTCTTACATGAACTTCTCTTATAGAATTGCATAATTTAAAGGTCAATTTTAATATTTCACAGTACTTGTCGTTATCAAAATTATTGTGAAAATACTTAGATTTTTTATTTATAATAAATTCAATAATTTTTTTGGGGAAATTGTAATCAGTTTTATGATATTGGCAAACATTGTAGTAACGAGGTGTTAGAAAGTTATAGTTATATTAATTTTATTAATATTCATATCAATTTTACAGATAAACTGATAGAAGACCCGCTTAGGTCAAGGTGTCCAATTTCCAACAGCCAACAAATTTACAATTAGATTCTGAAGCTAATATGGTGCTATGGAATATAAGAGTCATCGCATGTTTAAAGGTTCCAGAAAATTTTCGCATGAAAATAAATAGTTTGAAAAGAGGGAAGGCATACTACACCTCTATGATACCGCAGAGGTTCATCAACTGGAATCTATTTGCTTTGATGAAAAAGTTTAGTTTAGTATTAGGAATCCGAAGAGAAACTAATGAAATAAATAGCATATGGAAAATGGGGACGAGAGGAAGCAACCTATTAAGTAATCAATTATGTTATATATAATAATTTATATATTATTACACCCAACTCTTTTTTTACACGGTCTTTTTTAACACGATTTTGAAATAACACGGTTCACCAATAAATTTTTTTACACGAATTTTTTGTTATAGCACGAATCCTAAAAAAATTCTTAATTCTAATCTTGATAGCGTCTTACAGAAACTTATGTATACAGTAACAAAATACAATGGGGGAATACCGTGGTCAGAAGTCAGTCGGTTTATGTCCACATGTTTATAACTTGGTCTACTACGGGGAATACCAGAATTGTATGATCACTTTTTTCTATATCTCGTTGTGCTTTAACTTGAACACATGATTTCGTTATTCAGTATTTATTTTGTGTTAAGAGTGGTCAGTTTGTGAGACGTAATAAATAATTTCGGTAAAGTTCTAAAAGTGGATGTTTCAATTAAAGTTTTTTTAATTCGATGGTGAAGTTTTCAGTGTATTATTTGTAATGATGATAATTCTTTGCTACTAAAAAAGGTAATATTGTATTAGATTGTCGCTTTTAAAAAATTCTATAAGCAATATTATTTTGGATTTTTTTTATAGTACCCTTATTGTTTAATAAAATGCCTAAACAACAACTTCCGAGGAGACTAGCAATTTTCTTAGAAAGTAAAATAAAAATCTTAGGCTGTCTAAAGAAAGACGAAGGTCTCACATCTGTTGGCACAGCTTTTGTTTAAACGAAGCCACTGTAAGAACAATTGGAAACAAATGAGAATTCCATCCGTAATTTCTGGATCGAAAGTAAGCTCCAAAACATAAAAAAAAAACACATGGTGTTTTGGTTAGAAGATTTACAGTCAAAAAGAATACCTATTGATGAGAAACATATAAAAGAAAAAGCACTTAGAATATATAACCGACTTCAGGAATTGTCGGGAAAAGTCTTCAGGCAACGAAGAAACTGGCATTTAATGCAAGTGAGGGATGGCTGACTGGTTTTATAAAAAGACACGCATTTCACAATGTAAAAATAAAGGGAGAACGGGTAAACTAGCAAAAAACGTTTAAAAGGGAGGTTATACTCCAGAACAAATATTTAATGCTGACGAAACGGGATTGTTTTGGAAGAAAATGCCCGAAATGGCATATATAGCAAAATCTGAAAAATCAGCAACTGCTTTGTTCCTGAAGTCCAGAAAAATATGGAAGAAACAGGCTTGGAATTCAAAATACTTTTGCTCGTTAATAGTGTGCCCAGCCACCCAGTGTTGGATTACCCAAATATTCAATTGCTAGTTTTACCACCTAATACTACCTCGCTGATTCAGCCACTCGATCAGGGCATTATAGCAACACTTAAAATGTACTACATAAAGCAATATATTTTAGATTCAGTGGAAGAAACAAATTTGACTGTTTTGGAAGCATGGAGAAAGTTTACGATTATGGATTACATTACACTTGCTTCTGTTTCCATTAAACAATTGCGTCAATCAACCTTAAATGCTTGTTGGAAAAAAATATTGCCAGCGTGCGTCAAAACTGGAAGTTTTGTAATAGAAAAATCAGCTGTGTGTTCTGAAATTATAACTCTGTCAAATACAATTGGTGGTAACGGTTTTAACAACATTCAAACAGCTGATATTGATAAATTGATGCGAGAAAGCCCTTTGGATGAAAATGATTTGATCGAATTTATGAGAATTTGTGAAAATAAAGAAATCGATAATGACAAGGTAGAAGGTGAAGTTCAGCTATTAACGGCTGATTTAATTCGCGATGGCTTGAAATTTGCTACAAGTATGGAATAACATTTTTTTACTTATGATCCTGATATGGAGCGTGTATTGAAATTTCAACGTAGTCTTAAGTTATGTCTAGCTGGATCTGAAGAATTATATAAGCTTATTGAGAAACCATAAAAACAGTAGCAAATAACCGACTTCACAACTACAACAAAATACAACACAGACCGGTAATAACGAACGAAATTCTTCATTTGAATTAAATCCGACAGTTGTGGTAGAAATATCCGACATAGCTAGTGATGATGCTGATGATAGCGCTTTTGGTAAAGTCCGTAATAAACGTACACGTTTGTTATCAAGTAGCGATGAAGGTTTGTGAAATTGATTTTTATTTCTAATTTTAGTTAACATTTTTATTGTTATGTTGGAGTTTTGATTGTACATTATTTTTTTAAAGTAATAATAGCTTTTTTTTATAAATATGTCATATACATTTTATTATAAATTTTTTTAACCCAATTTTCTTTTGCACGGTTATCTAAGGAAAGTATCTACCGTGTAAAAAAAGAGTTGCGTGTATATATAACATTTTTTATAATTAATAATAATAAATATTATAAAAAATATACATATTTGTAGTTTATTATATATAAAATATAATTTTAGAATATTTGGATTTGTATCCTTTGGTGGATGCTTCATTTGTTTTACTAATTGAGACGGTCATTGGTTGAATATGGTAAAGTTTTTTGAAATTGGCATCTTGCTTATTACGACCTTTAAAATAACAACACCAAACAGCACCGTTCGATCAAGTGCAACATGCTGTTGCATTTTTTTCAGATATATAAGACCAAAAATTGAAATTATTTGCTGGGGCTTTGAGGTGTGTATGGGATGTTATTTGTAATACAGCATTCTCGACAGAATTCTTACACTGAATTTTTCAACATCAGAACGAGAAAATGGTTAACTTATAAAAGTTACAGTATTTGTTACTTTATTAAAATCGGAAAATCTTCTTTTGCATTTATGCAGAATATTTTTTATTTCTATCTTATAAATCCCATAATATAACTGAGACCTTGACCTTCCTTTCAAACACAGATATTTTCCTTGATGTTTTTCCATTAAATTCATAACTACCTGCATATTAAACGTTCTTGAACAGAGAATTTGCTGATGCATGATGCAATGGAATTAGAAGTTTGAAGAAAAATCATCATTACTGCAACACATAGCAACAAAATCTTTTTCATTACCAGTCATAACTGAAGCCTTATAAACAGTAAACCACCACGGGATATTACTTTTGGAATACTTGCATCGCTTCTTCACTAACTTAAGTATACTTAGACACAATGCAACACTCGAATATCAGGGATGCAATTTCGGGGAGGATGGCAAGAACGCGGTATATGTGTGACATATGGCTAAAAGGGCGAATAGGATGGAGTGAGAGAGTGTTTGGAAAGGACATCAGAAGAAAGTTCATGTTTAATGGGCTGGAGAAGAATACAATCATTTACGGGGTGAAGGTTTGGGAGTGGAAGTGGCAGGATATCTTCGGTACAGGAAGTGGGTTTTGAAACTGGCAAGGGAAACACCGGGATATATTGTGAAGCAAGAAGTGAAGGTAGATGAAATGAGGGTGGAGGCGGGTAGAAGAGCACCTAAATACGAAGCGAGGATAGATACAAGACCATACTGCAAAATCCTGGGGGAGTTTTAGAAGAAATTAAGGGGGAAGATTTTATATGGTAAGGAAAAGAGCAGGGAATATTACAGAAGAAGGGTTTATTTGAAGGTAAAGAAAACAACAGAAGAAGGAAGAGGGCAGAGGTGAGGGGGGAGCCAGGGATAGGAACATACAGAGACAAGAGAGAAGGACAACGATAAGGGAAAGTAGGTACAACCTAAAATATAAGTAAATTTTTAACGGCGTGGATACCACAGCACCTGATGATGGAGGGTACGAGGAGGGAAAGATAATGGTAGCCAGAGGGTGTAGATTATGTGGGAAGGGCAGTGAGACTTTACACCATCTGCTTATGTAGTGTGATGAGTTAAGGGAGGAGGTGATAGATTGGAGGAGGATGCTGAAGGAGATTGATGAGGGAGGTGAGGACAGCGGGGAAGCGTATTATACTGTATACTGTACTTATATACAACACTTGAAGTATTCACGCATTATATTGACAATCCCCTCGTCTCTAACATCGCAGATGTAGTTTAATAATTGCAAACATCAAACAAGATAGCCTTAGTTTAATTTCTTTAGGTATTAGATATATGGATACAGAGTTCTCACAATTTCTGTTACTTGTGACATATCAATGTTTTCGTGAATGACTCATAAATGTCTCACGACCCACTTTTTGAGCACCCTTATTGTTTGGGAATCGACATGATATCCATAGTGGGTCGGGTTGGATATTTGAGTTTAATGTTATGACTTAGAATGAAATCATCTTCAGCTGTATCCCACAGCATGGTCAGGACTGTTATGTCTGGAGATGAGCACTACTTCATTAACAGGGATTTTTCACCGTTACCAAAAATCATAGTTGGCAATGGTGACGTAAAATAAAAAAGCACGCTGACCATGATTTAGAATTTTGGTAATATGGATGTTTGGATGAGCTTGAATTTCATAAAATCAACTTGAATTCTTTATATTCCATAACTTTTGACTAAATGCAGATATTTTGGTGACTAATATCTCAAAGAAATCCTCAATTCATAACAACTTAAAGCCAATTTTGTGCGTATTAATCAAATTCCTAGAATCTCTCAAATTTGCTTCTTAGTACAGGTTAAATTTGTTACAATCAAAATCTACCTCCCTCTTTGATATCTTTTGAGCGAATGAAGATATTTCCATGATTGATGTCTTAAAATAATTTTGTATTGGGTTGGGTTGAGTTGGGTGTGACTACTTTAATGTTTACCACTGTAAGTCTAAGAGAAATTCTACTGAGGCATGTATATACAGCGAGGAAAAAACGATGTGTAGTAAACCATCTACAACTGTGTAAGATGGTCAGGAAAATGAAGGTAGGTTCTGGAGCAAATAAAAGATATTATTACACCAGAATGCACTATTCACCATATACTGGAACGAGAAGACAAGTGGAAATCTCTACCCGAGTATACAGGCATATTGGTCGAGAAGAAGAGGGAAGAGTGGCAAGCAAAGAAAGATGCTGACAGAAACGGGAAAACAAGGCGTAGGAAGAATGATGGATGGAGAATGGGTCATTGAAGGAAGATTTGGAAAGGATCAAAGGGATTTCCCCTCTTTTCCGGTACATATTATTAAAGTTGCAAGGCAAAAAAGTTGTGCTGTTTTTGTTTAGTATCCACCGGAGGGGCAACCAAGGAGAAAATAGTGGAGAGAAATGAGGAGAGTGCAATAAGGTGGCTGCTACGAAGAGGCTGAGTAGTTAAGGAAAGCAGAAGGGTGGAGAAGGCGGACCGATTGATAGGGGAACTACTACCCTCCTCTAGGTATAGGTTAGTGATAAACAAAAAGTCTTTGGGGTGTTCTGTGAGTATTCTAATTCTGAGTATTCTCTTAAATCATCCATGAAATCTTTCCATTGCATTTGATTGAGGATGGTATGCACATCTGTAGAATATTTCAATACCACTTTAATACAATAAAGAATCGAATTTTATATCATTAAAAGCATGTATTTTAATAAATCCTATCTTCCAACTTGTATTTGCAAAAAAATAATATCTCTATTTAGTTGATAGAAAAATGAACACCCATATTAGCTCTCCCTTTTGCATTTTTACCGTGTCATTATCATTATCCATTATTCCTATATCTGATTATGATACTTCATTGACTTTTGTTTTAGTACATACCATTTTCCTCGTCGTAACTATCATTGTTGTTTCTTTTCATGTTCAATATTAATAAACATAATTTTCCTACACACAAATTTAGAAAATTTCTTTGTTATATATTTTTATTTTAATCTATGTAGCAAAAAATAAGCACCATGACGTAGAGCTTAGTTTGACTACCCTTTTCTATAAGCATAGTACTCAATTATTAAAGACATGATAATAGTACTTAATAAATTTATAATGTATACAAATTTTACTAAAACATTTCACCGAAAATTCGATACGTTATTGTTAATATTCATTAACGATATTCACGGTACAATGTGCATTATTCACTGCTCAAAAACGTTATTATATAAGATCAAGATAATGCTTACACTTCTATGTAAATATGTGGAAAATAAAACGGAAATTTTCAATTCAGATCATTCAAATTAAGAAGAATAGATGATAATTTTGTGTGAATATGATTTGAACACATATTATGCGGTGATATAATATGCGCCATTATTAATATTTAAATGAGTAATAAACATGCTAATGAATTCATACCATACTCTCCAACATTTTGAAGTAAATATGCACGAACTTGTTATAAAAGCTAAAATTTGTTTAATTACGACGTTGTTTAATACTACCACGTTTAATACATGAATTGATGGTTTTCAAACGATAAAAAAGTTATGTATTCGAATTTATGCTCGTTGTATACAACACAATGTTCGTCCGATGAAATAAAGATAAAATGGCGTGCTTCTAAGGGGTTTCTTTAGATTGTTCATTGTATACGTCCGGAAACGGACACAAAAGGCAAGTCTAATATCGACGGTCGTCAAAAAGGGCAGACGGATTGTTAACGTGACGATCGAAAAGTGGGCATTTCGTTATATCAGCGAAACGAATCGGTTCTGTTGTCGATGGTCTACGATTGTATAGACCGGAAACTAATGATCCGTTTAACGGCCATCTGGAAAACTTCAAGATCGTGCCTTTTATTGCTATTTGAGCTTTACCGTATTATATACCCCATAATAAGAAAAAAAACATGATTGAATGTATTCGAGGAAGCGGATAAATCTGAAGTTGTAGAATAAACAAACTGGGAGAATAATTACACATACCGTTTAGGTAAACGTTCGGACATTAATCAGCATCTCCCTAATCAACGTGCTGCCTGGTACCAAATGACCGGTATAAAGCGAATCCTTTTTAGCCGTGATTAACTGCGGGCCGTCCACGAACGGTATTGCGGAGAAAATGTCCATCACAATCTATTTATCGGTCGATTCGGCGGCTCCCGCAGGATTTGTGCCTCTCTCTAGTGCTAGTAGGCTCGTCCTGCAGCGTCGTCCTAGTGCTCTTCCCGGCTCTGTTCCGATGTAATTTACGTCGGGTTCGCTTATCTACCCGTCGAGTGGCAAAACTTGCTCGCAGAGGACCGCACCATCGACCTGATTTATTGCGGTTATCAAACAAAAAAGAATTTCTGGAAAAATGTTTTAGCGGAACCACATTTTCAATCGCAAATGAAACGTAAAAAAATTCTTCCTTCAAAAGAAATTCACGTCATTAAGAACTCATACAATTTTTCTGATGGATTTTTCTCTTAACCCAATCTGTATTTGATATTTTTCAGAGTATTGGTAAATCTTTCTAACGAACTCTACAATAATCGAAAATTTATAACTTTTCAACACAAAAACGCAATAACAGGGCAGTCTTCCGTTTAACGCTCATTTAGTTTATGATCAAAATCCCATTTAATACCGTCCCGGTATAGTAATAAACGGATGGGATCCGATTTATGGGCAATAATCCCTTTTTAAAGAGCAGTTTTACCATCCATTTCTCAATACCAGCTTTAAGGGTTAAACCTCATATTTTTTCGATTTTATAGATAGGACTACATATATAATTTATCCTCAATCGAAAAAATTCGTAGATATGAATACATTTTAGTTGTACAACAATTTCTACTGAAAATTCGAAAAAGATGACATAAGTATGCAAAGATACAATAAATATTCTTAAATCTGAAACGTATTTTTATGAACTTATTATCAATAATATAACACAACAATCTGATCATTACATGAAAAGGATACATCGAAGATACAATATGTTCCACAATGTAAACCTGAATTGTAATATCTTTCCGGAGTTAATAAGTCATTATTTCTGCTACTCATAACCTGCTCTTCGTTATGTTTGTGTCGTTGCGAATTTTAGTGCAGTAATTAGTATTTTTGTCAGACTACAAGGCATGAAAATCCACACTGTCCATACGTTAATTATATTTGTTCACTTAACCAGAAATTAAACGAGATTTTTTATACAGCTGTAGTTAATTACGACAGCTTGTTACCATCTTGCATTTACCGTTTGAAGTAGTTTATCGGTAAAACATTTGTAGTTGAAAACGTGACATGTACAGAATTTTCATTGGCTTATCCCTAAATCCTAGATTTCAAACTATCACTTCATCGATAATTTTGGCTTCGGGGGAAGATGCATGAGGAGACTGTATAATAACTCTCTTAATAGTGATACAATAACAATATAAGTAATAAGCTTGTTTGTCACCTTTAAGACAGGTTTTGTGAATTATTAAAAAATTATTCAATATAAATAAAAATTAATTATTAAAAATATACAGTTTTTATTTATTAAAAATAAAAATTATTCAATTGCTGGGATTGGTTTAATAATATCAACTTGATGCATGCAAATTTGTAATTGACATCCTCCTAATCAACCTGGTATGTGTTAATACCCGTAATCAAATGACACAACACCTTCAACGAACTTTACTTCCAAAATGTTAAACAAAAATGATGCGAGAAGATGAAACCTATAAAATAAAACCTATAAAACATATTGCATATTTTACTAAATCTAACAGATCGATGCAGAAAGACTATTTAAACACATCTAAGGTAAAACAAAGTTGAACAAAGACCAGGCTGTAATTCTCGATTAACTAAGCAAATTTTCGGAAACCCTATATCCGATTGGATATTATCAACATATCTTGCGTAATTTAATTTCCCGTTGGAATTAGTAATTTTCCTCTGAAAGAAATAGGACGTACTGTTATTAATGTACATCTTATCAATGTACAATCAGAAAGTTATACAGTATATCATTAATGATATCATTAATCGCCAAATATTATCCAAATATTACAAATATTACACCAAATATTAAATAAATATTAGAAACATGATGTTCGGATTCTGTCCACCCTGATTTTAGAACAGCACAATCCTTAGTATATTGTGACAGTCTTAATTACCCACATAGCAACATTTCCGATCAAGCTTGTAGACCAAATTCGACTGAAGGAGAGGAGGAGGGGTGGACTCTTTCAATATGGAATACAAATTTCAGAGGGCAATCATGAAAAATCTTGATTATCTCAATTATCAGTAAATCCAGGTACTAACGACACAGCATCATTCGGAAACTGTGTGATCGACCAGTCCAGTTATGAGGGCCAAAACTGTTGTGAGAAGGGACATCAGCAGAATGAAGGACCCTGTTCATAATGAACAGGGAAAACCATTATTATAGAAGATGTCAAACAGGAACTTAAATGCGAACCCTAAATTCATGGTCAGCAATGCATAAGACCCTATTCTTGCTGCCTTTTCTTTCTTTTTTCTGTACCAGTCTAAGACAATATGTTGGAAGCTTCTTCTTATAATCCGCTAATCCAGAAAGGAAACAGCACATAGATTCAATCCCGATGATGAACTGGATGTGTCGGTTGTCAAAATTAATCTACCTTTGCATAAATAATAGCCAGTCATAGGGAACAGTTAATGACATCGACTTATTTAGGAACGAAAGGGATTTGGAACGAAAGCCTAGCGATTAATATCCAAAATACTGTCTATCACTATGGTGGCAATATCGGGCTACGTGAACTATATGGTTGTGTCAAATTCAAAGATCTTAATGAAAACATGATGAGGGATCTCCGTGTGAAGTTGTATCAAGTTCCACTCAGCAGATAACCATTTAGTCACCAACGGCAAGAGAATGTTGGTGAAAAGGGAGACAACCTTCAACGATATTAAAGAAAAATCAGGAAGCAAGATCAAACCTTTAATCTCACCTTTATTAGAAAGGTAAACGAGTCACTGGTGGCTGATAATAGCTGATACGTAAGAGAATTCTTCTTGGTGAATCTTAGAAAGACTATACAATTATTTATTATTAATACTTGTTTGGAGATATATAGGTTACCAAGTAACTCGATGCAAAGTTTATTCTGTCTCCTCTTAATGGAAGAAGTAGGATCAGATTTTAGTACCTCATGGGTGAAGTCACCAAGTAATGTTAAAGATTTATTGATACACTAGGATTGGTTTAGAACCACAATGACTCGGTCCTTATCAGCCGAAACCATCAACATGGGGTCAGGTCTGTTCTCCTTAAGTTATAACACAGTTATCGCTATATCTGTGTTATAACCATATTTCTCGCTTCGCAAGGGTCGCCAGCCTATTACCATATTGGTAATAAGATAGAGTGGGGATAAACCTTGCTCTTCTAGAATCATAACCTCTTTGTTTATACCATACTGGGAGGAACGTACCCTCCATATGTTCAAGATATAGTCTGTATCTCGAGAACTGAGAATGACTCATCGCCTAAAATTGTATGAAGCAGACCTACGTGCTAGGAATCATATCATTGTAACACATGTCAACGTATGGGCACAATATTTGTAACGTATGCGCAAAATACTTGCGGAAATCGATGAGTCAGTCTCACTTCTCGTGATACAGACTATATATGAAATTTTTACGTAAAATAAATATAGAATCGTTTATATAAAATCGTTCATTTTGAAAGTTTGTAGCGCCTCCCCTGCAAGCGACCTCGGTGGAGCGAAAATAAAATCGTCTTATATGAAACTTTATATATTTATTAAGATATACAAGGAACGATTTCGTCTCATATCGCTGAGGTGGCTAGATTTGAAATGTTTACACAAAATCGTCCAGTTTTGAACATTGTATCGCCTTGCCCGTAAGCGACCTCGGTAAAGTGTGAAAAATGAAATTGTTTTTTAAGAGATTTTATATATTTACCAAGATATACAAGGAACTGCCTCGCTCGCAATCAACTACTTTTATAATCTTTTAATTGCTACCAATTTTCTTGCATCTTTAATAGGTATTTCTTAATCTCCTGCATTATTTTCTCTCTTTCTTTGCTAAAATCTTTCAATAAACATTTTTCAATCGATTCGCGTATACGTATATCCTCCATGTTTTTCATTTTTATTTCAACCATTACCTCGAAGTGTGTTGCATTAATGCTTCTCTGGTGTGTAGAGTTTTATAATCTTTGTACCGTATCTAAATGTCGATACCACTTTTTAGGATCATCTAAGTTAAAATTAGTCAAAACGAAAAATATTGTGCGATTTATTTTGATTTGCCCGTTTCTTCTTGGTACTCCTGTTGTTGTCAAAAGGTATCGAATCCCTTCCTCATTGCAATATTCTTCGAATTCATTTTCTGTAAAAGCTGTACCTCGATCCGTTATTATTCTGGACGGATTTTCAAATACAGTTTTTGGTTTATTAAAACAAGATATATAGGAAGGAACAATTTCGCCTCAAATCGCCGAGGTC
This sequence comes from Onthophagus sagittarius, assembly GCA_036711965.1. NCBI lineage: Eukaryota > Metazoa > Arthropoda > Insecta > Coleoptera > Scarabaeidae > Onthophagus > Onthophagus sagittarius. Next base: position 11,738,576 of record JASERS010000002.1, on the reverse strand, counting down.
ATAAAATCACAAAGAACATAAAATCGTACATAGCAGAAGATTGTAGCGCCTCCCCCGCAAGCGACCTCGGTGGAGTGAAAATTAAATCATCGTATAAGAGACTTTGTATATTTAATAAGATATATAAGGAACGATTTCGCCTTAAAACATGAAATCAACAATTCAAAGATTGTAGCGCCTCGCCCGCAAGCGACCTCGGCAGAGTGTAAATAAAATCGTCTCATAGAACGATTTCGCCTCAAATCGCCGAGGTCGCTTGTGGGCGAGGCACTAAAATTGATGTGTCAACAGAAAATCGACAATTCAAAGGTTGTAGCGGTCTCGGCAGAGTGAGATTAAACTCAGATATACAATGAACGATTTCATCTTAAACCACCGAGGTCGCTTGCGGCTGAGGCGCTAGATGTGAAATGTTTATATAAAATCGTCCATTATGGAAGATTGTAGCACCTTACCCGCAATCGACCTCGACGGAGTGAGAATAATATCGTTTTATAAATATATATTGTAGTAAATACTACAATATACAAGGAATATTTTCGTCTCAAATCGCCGAGGTCATCTTACGGGTGAGGCGCAGGATTTGAAATGTTTACATAAAATCGTTCATGTTGAAAGGTTGTAGTCCCTCGCCCGCGAGCGATCTCGACGGAGTAAGAATAAAACCGCCTTATACAAGACTTTACGTTTATTTACTAAGATATATAAGGAGCGATTTCGCCTAAAATTGCCAAATTCGCTTGCGATTGAGGCGATTTATTTCCAATGGTTACATAAAATTGTCTATTTTCGAAGATTGGAGCGTGTCTCCTAAGACGCAAACGGCCTCGGCGAAATGAGAATAAAATCGTCTTATAGAATATATTTACTAGGATTTGCAAGGAACGATTTTGCCTCAAATCGCCGAGATCACTGCTGATCATTACTGTATCATAACGTGACGATGGTTATTCACAAACATTGCAAGATTCATCTAATGGTGGGGTCATGCAACGTGTTTTAGTATTAGTCGTAGTCTTAGTCTCAACCGTTGGCGTTAGCTTTAGTTGTAAGGAAACGTATTGGTTCGTGCAATATTTAAGCGTAAAGCATTAAAGCAAAATTTGAACATATATAAAGTCGTATAATACAAAAAGAAATCTGGTGTGAAACAGATTTCAAATGTGTTAGAAACATTTTGTTTCTAACATTATTTAATATGAATAACAAGAAAATTGTTCGGGTTCCGTGGATCCCGGAATTGTTCCCATAATAACCAATTTTTATGAATCTGGGGTTTGTCGTTGATCAATGTTGGTCAAAAAGTATCGAAAATCTCCAACAAAAAACAAAAATCTCCAAAAATATGTAAAAGAAGAACATGGAAAAGAACTGAAACTTCAACTTGACTGCAAAAAAAGATGAAATAGTCTTTTAATCATGTTAAAGCAATATAACAGTCTAAAGTACTGTATTATATACACTAATGACAGTGAGTTTCAAATTATGGGAAGTTGGTTTAACTTCTAGATCGGGTCAAAGTGACTGTTGAAGGTATTTGTCATCGAAACATGAATCTTAATAAAGCAGATATTGCTTTAGAATGCATGCTGCAAGAAATTAAAAAAAAAGTTATGCTCCTTTAGAAAAGACCTTTGAAGATTGTTTTATTTCGAAGATTTAACAGCGTAAGAATGTATTCGTCTTCGTTCAGCCTTCCGGTAACGACAACCCTTTCCTCAATAAAACTAACAATAATTAGGGTACAAGAAACGTATAGATGAAAAAGATTAAAATGTAATAGAAATATTTAGAGGAAATGAAGGTAAAAATGACAAAGTCGACCATGAAGAAGAATGCGATATTTCGCCGTCTTTCTGGAGAAGAAGAAACCGAAGTCTTTTAAAGAAACACTTGAAAACAGATAAACCAATTTCGAAATCAATCCCGGGATCCCCGCTTCATAAAATCTAATCCCGAGATTGTGTATTTGCTTCGGAATTGTAATCCCTAACTTGAATACAGCTTTATTAATCGCACAAATACAAAACATAAAGATTAATTTATTTTTATGATCTTCGTGTGCTGTATCATAGAAATATAAGTATCATAAAGATATTGGTACTCTTGTACCAATTCCATTAATCTTGAATCAATTTGATCTGGGTTTGATTCCATTAAAATCAAAGCTGGAAAAGCATGTTTTCATTTTAAACAAAATACATTCTTTTCTTATTGTTTTAAACGTTTTAGACCGTTTAGAAATGACGTTAACGAACGGTCATTACTTGATCAATATACTAAAACGTCGATTTTGAGGAGCAAATATTAATCGGGTACAATTAGATTTGTAAAAATTGAATATGTAAAAATGAATTATCTAGAAGCATAGGCTGTCAATGCTTTCAAAAGACTTGATACTGTCCATAGAAAACTTAATACTGCTTCTAGAGGACCTGATACTGCTTCCAAAAGATTTGAAATGTGTCCAGAATACTTGTAATGCCTCAGAAGACTTGAAATGCTTCCACAAAACTTGATATTGCCTTTGGAAGACTAGAAATGCTTCCAGAAATTTTCATACTGGTTTTCAAAGACTTAGTACTACTTTCAGAAGACTTGATATTACCTCCAAACGACTTACTACTGCCCCTGAACGACTTGAAATGCTTCTAGAAGACTTGATACTGCATTTGAAAAGGCTTGATCTTGCTCTCAGACGATATGAAATGCTTTTAGAAGATTTGATGTAGCTGCCAGAAGACATGTAATGACTTGCAATAGTCACAAAAGACTTAAACTGCTTCCTGAAAATTTGATATGCCCATAGCAGATTTAATACTGTTTCTAAAGAACGTGATATTGCTTCCAAAAGACGTGAAATGTTCAGAATACTTGTAATGCTTTAAAAGATTTAATACTGCTTCTTGAAGTTCTTCCAGAAAACTTGATATTGCTTTTGGAAGACTTAAAATGCTTCTAGAAGGCACTTCTTCTAGAAAAGCGTATATAGCCTCTGAAAGATTTGATGCTGGTTTTAGAAACATTGAAATGCTTCCAAAAGACTTGATACTGCTTCCAGAAAACTTGATATTGTTTTTAAAACTTCTGCCAGAAAACATTTTCATTGTAAAAAATACGATATTGTTGATAAACTGTTTGAGTTTCCTTCGAAAATATTAAATACTATTAGACAAAATGAAAAATCTTGACTGGCAGATTGATCTTTTTTTATCTCCTTAGATGCTATTATATTAAAATTATTTTAACAGCTACATCCGATGTAGTAGCATCATCTACCAATATTAAGCGACTTTTACTTCCTAGGACTTAATACCATACTTACAACATACTTAAAACAGTTTGCATATTTCAACAGTTAAATGGATCTAGAGGAAACGGGTAACGATTTTTTTTTTTAATTTTGCTTAAGTTTTTAATCATATATTAAGTTTTAGTTATGATGTATGTTTGGCGATAAACATACATAAAGGAAATGTTCTATTTTCCTGCTAATTTTGAAACAAAAGTATTCTTTTTAAAAACACCCCATATTTTAAATCACATTTTGAACTGTTTAAAACATATCATACAGTTTTGAAAATGCTTCAAATAGTTTGTTTTAAACACTTTCTTAAAAATATAATAACCCTGATTGAAATTATTGTTATAATTGTAAAATAATAAAATCAAAAAGCTAATCAACTCAATCTTTATTTATAAAATAAAACGAAACACGAAGGTTTTGCGACCGAAGGTTTTAGCTTTAAGAAGTTAAAAGTTGGGCAACTCTTGTGACTAAGATAAAAACCGTTTTAGTCATAAGGTGTTGCATGAACAGTACTGCTATAACGCACTACTTTAACTTTTCACTCCTATGACTATGACTACGACTAACACTAAAATACGTTGCATGAACCCACCATAAGAGATTAAAGTTGTTAAGTTTGGTATTCAATCATATTATTGAATAACTTCCCCAGCTATTCAATTTGGTGAAATTATCCCACAATTTGATGATTGATTGTTATTAAATTTCCTTCAATATGATGGCGTATTAAATTTTCAAACAGTGAATTGTAAAATTTAAAATTATAATTTGACAATTTCATTTTGCTTGACTTGATAAGCATAATTTCAATTGAAATAAACTTTCAACTATTTTATTTCAATTATTGTTTTATTTAGGATATAAAGAATTTATCAAATGATTTTCCAATATATATCTATAAAAAAAATAAAGCAATTATATTTGAGAAGGATAAATTAGTCAAATTGAAAAATATGCTGTGAGATAACGATGGTCGACCGACCGCTGAAAAGGGAAACGGAAGCTGGAGGTAACGGCACGTGACCGGAATCATAATCGGGGCCGGAACTTCCTAACTGCGACCGATTGTGATTGTGGAAAATTAGTTTAAATTGCCGCTTGATTGGGAATTCCCGACGCTCTCCACGGACCAACGAACGATCGCGTTGCCGACGCTGAACGCGTACAATTACCAGTTGCCCTCAAAAGAACTTTGCCCATTTCGACTGACAATTTCCATTATCCACAAAATAACAACAAGTAAACTCGGTATCTGCCCAACTCGTTAAGGTAAAGCTAGATTGGATATGATGATGAAAGCTGCAGTTTTGCCATGGCCTGGTATATAAAAGAGAGGTGTGTTTGTTATCATAAAATTGTTCGGAGATCGGTCCTAAATCGTAATTTTGAAAACAAGTGGATTGTCGAAGTTGTGCTAACTTACAAAATATATCAATTCCACTTCCAAACAAACTTTATTTCCCCATACGATAGCATCCCGACCGTTCCAGCCCTATCAATTGTACGAACAATAGCGAGACGTTACACATACATTTCCCGGTTATCATTCGGCTGTAGACTCCTTCTTCTTCTCAGCTCGTATTCGAATCGGCGACTACTCTGCAGTCGGTTTCTTGGCAAGTGCACCATGTAATGTCCAATAATACGGCTTTTATTGTTCCTTTAGCAAAGCGGGAAGTCGTCGTGCATAAAAAATCGCATCTGACAAGGATATCGCAGTAAATAGATTCTAACTTTAAGTGTTCCCTTTGTGTCCGTGCCAAGTTGTGAGCGGAGGATTTGGAACGATATCCAGGGATTTGGGCCGATATCTTGCCGGCAATGCCGGGCATTGGTAGAGACGAACGAGCAGCCAACGGAAGTAATTGAATTCCCCCAACTTTTTATATTAGGTTTCGACATAGTTCCCACCGAGCGCCTTATTTCCCGAAAAAGGTCGCCGTGCCGTGAAACGTTTATAATTTGATTGGAAATTGCTCAAAGAGACTTTAAAACTATTATATAAACAATTTTTTTCATATGGCAACAATTTCATTTATTAATATATAATACATGTATTACAATTTTATTTATACAAATGTGTGAAGGTGCGTTTCAATTTAGATAACATTAAGACAAATTATACAAATTGGACCGATTATCCGAAATATTAGACCTACTAAGAGAATATAAAGTACGTATAAAATATTTTCATCTGATAGGCGGATGTTCCCATTAAGCGAATGAATGATTCCCATTCACTGAAAAATATATAGAATTTACAAATTTCATTCATTGAAGGAATGTGAATTTGATAGTTTCATTGAATCATCTCAAGTGTGATGGTATGAGAGGTTTTTGGCCTTTTATTTATCAAAATCTACATTAAAAGCAACAAGATTTCCCCAACTCTTCGTTTCTTTTGTTAAATGGGACATCAGAAAATAGAAAATGACGATTCTTATTGAATTAAAATTAGAACTAACACTAGAACTATAACTAAAACTATCACTAGGACTAATACTAGATCTAGATCTAAAAATATTCGGGTTTTATCGTGCGTTTTTCGAAAAATTGTCATCGTTTCGTATGCCATATTCAATCTTCTTCAGAAACTAGTTCAAAGTGAAGAAACGATTCTTATATCATAAAAATTTAACATACAGTGATCACAACATTAACTTGATTTCACGCACATAATGTTTAAAGGTTTGTATTCGTTGGAAACTGTACCAAAACAAATTGTCCTACAACCAACACCTCCTTATCGATTCGGAAATCTCGTCTTCTTCAACATTTTACTTTTCTATCCGTGTTTTCTGTTTTGTCATAAGCTCTTTCCGTGGTTTGGGTTTTACTTTTGATTTTTCGTCTAATTTATCTTTTCCTTAAATAAATCCTTTTCTTGGTTTACTTTTATTTCAATCAATCTTGAGGGATTAAACTTTTGGAAGTTGTCCCAATCAAAGTAGCCACATCAGACATTTCTTTTTGACTTAGTTTTGCTGCGTGGTCTGCTTTTTTTAGAATTCTTTCTTCAGCCCTTTGAATAACGTAATCTTTTTTGGAATTAATCAAGGTTTGCACATCAGCGTGCTTTGGTCAATCTGTCACAGAGGATGGCAAGAAATCTACATCATTGAACTTAACCGATTCATGGGTCAAATGCTAGTAGTTCAGAAACTAGAAACGATCATAAATGGCATAAATGTAACGCCTCAACCGCAATAGACCTCAGCTTAAAACCTTAATATCATGATGAAATGGTTAGCTATAACACGTAATTGAGAAATACTCGATACGATCTTTTAACAATATGACATAAATTTAGCACCTTGCCCGCAAGCGACCTCTACTTAAAACCTTAATATTATTTTGAGATAATAAGTATAGTAATTAATTAAGATATACTCCGATTTTGTATCGAAATAGCAGAAATATAGCGCCTCGCCCGCAAACGACCTCTGCTTAAAACCTTGATATCGTGATGTGACAGTAAGTTATACATTACTGAGAGATACTCCGATTTTATATTTATATGGTAAAAAAGTAGTGTGACATAAAATTTATTATGTTACATTTTTGGTGCACAAGAACCAAGATATGGCTTTTAAATTGCAACATACAGTGCTTGTAATTTGAGTGTGCTTTGTGAAAGAAGTGATACTAACCTAATACCAAAGTGTTTAGCGTACCTAAGAACTTTAACACTAATGTGGCTTGGGTGGTTCTCAAGAAGACAAAAGATGCAATTGTAAATTGAGCTATGTGAGCTATCTTTGGTCATCTAGCCTGTTTTATTTGCATTCTTTATCGATCCTGGTGCAGCTCCATCCAAGAATTTGTCCTTCATGTTCACCCGTGGGTAAATCAAAATAGATGGGATTGATATTCTACAGGCTGCAATATACCACACATTATAACCGTCACACCTCTTTCGTGATACGTAATTGCTTCGGTCTGTTGTTTTTCGCATTCGGTTATTACCTTTGGTCTTCCAATTACGATATCGTATAAATATAGCGTCTCGCCCGCAAGCGACCTCGGCCTAAAACCTCAATATTATGATGAGATGGTAAATGTACCAAATAATTGAGATATACTACCATCTCGTATCCAAATAAACCATCTAGACCATCTTGTATCGAAATAGCAGAAATATAGCGCCTCGCCCGCAAACGACATCGACTTAAAACCTTGATATCGTGATGAGACAGTAAGTTATAATTCATTATAGAGATACTCCGCTTTTATATTGATATGTTAAAAAAGTAGTATGTTACATAAAATTTATTATGTTACAGTTTTGGTGTACAAGAACCATGGTATGGCTTTTAAAGCGATCCTGAATTGCAACATCAAGTGCTTGTAATTTGAGTGTGCTTTGTGAAGGAAGTGATACAAACTAATTCCAAGATGTTTAGCGTACCTAAGGACATCAACACTAATGTGGCTTAGGTGTTTGTCAAGAAGACAAAGGACGCGAACTTCGATATGTTTGGACATCCAGCCTGTTTTAGTTGCATTTCCTATCGATCCTGGTGTAGCTCCACCCAAGAATTTGTTCTTCATGTTAACCCTTGGGTAAATCAAAACAGGTGGGATGTTTGTAATATCACAGGCTACAATAATACCATACATTATGACCGTCATACATCTTTCGTGAGATGTAATTGCTTCGGTCTATTAACATTCGGCAATTACCTTTGGTCTTCCCATTACTGTCTTTAATCCAGTTTCGTTAAAATTGGTAATACGATCATGTGTCAATGTTTAGTTTTCCATTTCAGTATGCAGATCAGTAAAATACACTTTGACCAGGACCTTTTACATTGACCGGGTTGAATAATATGTTGAGGGCATGGGATGTATTTTCTGGTTTATTACTTGTTTGCGTTTTCTTGTAAATGAGAACATATGCAGAATCGAAGCTTTTAACAAGAAATCTGCTATCAGTAGATCTAACTAGTTAATGATTTTTTTTCATTCATTCATTTTCTTACCTCGTAGCATAGCCACCTGTTCCCACGTATCGTTTTTCATTCATGAATCCATCTCCTCATGCATTGCCGATAAGAATCGTTTTGATTCAGTCGACTCGATCACATCTTAATATGTTTTTGGTGTCTCCTCCATAAGAACATAATTACCAAAGCGTACTGGGAGTTTTCTTGTTCTTTTTCTTCTCTACCATTTTCTTCATTTATGTTTCCAACTTCAACTGAAGCATGAATGTCAACTACTTCTTCTTATATTCTTTCTTCTTTATCGTCCTCATTTCTGATAAAATTTTGTAGAAATCTTGATACAATTTTCTTTGTGAAGATTTGATTTATTGTTTTTTAACTGTTGTGCATCGATTAAACAACTTAAAGATGTGTAAACCCAATTGCTATAATTTTTACATACTCTAAGAGGCTTTTTCTAGTTTTTGACATCAAAAGCTCCATCCAAGAATTTGTCCTTCATGTTCACCCGTGGGTAAATCAAAATAGATGGGATTGATATTCTACAGGCTGCAATATACCACACATTATGACCGTCACACCTCTTTCGTGAGACGTAATTGCTTCGGTCTGTTGTTTTTCGCATTCGGTTATTACCTTTGGTCTTCCAATTACGATATCGTATAAATATAGCGTCTCGCCCGCAAGCGACCTCGGCCTAAAACCTCAATATTATGATGAGATGGTAAATGTACCAAATAATTGAGATATACTACCATCTCGTATCCAAATAAACCATCTAGACCATCTTGTATCGAAATAGCAGAAATATAGCGCCTCGCCCGCAAACGACATCGACATAAAACCTTGATATCGTGATGAGACAGTAAGCTATAATACATTATAGAGATACTCCGCTTTTATACTGGTATGTTAAAAAAGTAGTATGTTACATAAAATTTATTATGTTGCATTTTTGATGTACAAGAACCATGGTATGGCTTTTAAAGCGATCCTGAATTGCAACAATAAGTGCTTGTAATTTGAGTGTGCTTTGTGAAGGAAGTGATACAAACTAATTCCAAGATGTTTAGCGTACCTAAGGACTTCAACACTAATGTGGCTTAGGTGTTTGTCAAGAAGACAAAGAACGCGAACTTCGATATGTTTGGACATCCAGCCTGTTTTAGTTGCATTTCCTATCGATCCTGGTGTAGCTCCACCCAAGAATTTGTTCTTCATGTTAACCCTTGGGTAAATCAAAACAGGTGGGATTGATGTAATATCACAGGCTACAATAATACCATACATTATGACCGTCATACATCTTTCGTGAGATGTAATTGCTTCGGTCTATTAGCATTCGGCAATTACCTTTGGTCTTCCCATTACTGTCTTTAATCCAGTTTCGTTAAAATTGGTAATACGATAAAGTGTCAATGTTTAGTTTTCCATTTCACTATGCAGATCAGTAAAATACACTTTGACCAGGACCTTTTACATTGACCGGGTTGAATAATATGTTGAGGGCATGGGATGTATTTTCTGGTTTATTGCTTGTTTGCGTTTTCTTGTAAATGAGAACATATGCAGAATCGAAGCTTTTAACAAGAAATCTGCTATCAGTAGATCTAACTAGTTAATGATTTTTTTTCATTCATTCATTTTCTTACCTTGTAGCATAGCCACCTGTTCCCACGTATCGTTTTTCATTCATGAATCCATCTCCTCATGCATTGCCGATAAGAATCGTTTTGATTCAGTCGACTCGATCACATCTTAATATGTTTTTGGTGTCTCCTCCATAAGAACATAATTACCAAAGCATACTGGGAGTTTTCTTGTTCTTTTTCTTCTCTACCATTTTCTTCATTTATGTTTCCAACTTCTCCTGAAGCATCAATGTCAACTACTTCTTCTTATATCCTTTCTTCTTTATCGTCCTCATTTCTGCCAAAATTTTGTAGGAATCTTGATACAATTTTCTTAGTGAAGATTTGATTTATTGTTTTTTAACTGTTGTGCATCGATTAAACAACCTATAGATGCTTAAACCCAATTGCTATAATTTTGACATACTCTAAGAGGCTTTTTCTAGTTTTTGACATCAAAAACTAGAGAAAGTTTTTTAAAAGCTTCTTCAGAAATCTCAAAATCATTTGTTTCAAGTTTTTCAATATTGATTAAGTATCTCAGAAGTGCATTTCGTGCATTAGAACCATTTTGATCAAGACCAATCAATGCATTTCAGAATTAAAAATTATTGTGTTTTCTGTAAAACATCCTATTTAAACTTTTTTATTGATTAAACATTGATTAAGCAGCCTGAATATGTATACAACCTATATTATTCAGGTATTCAATTATACTCAAGATTATTCAGTGCCTAGGCAATGTATAAAAGACTTGCGGATTCTAGGCAATATATGAAATATTATGAAGACTATTGTTCCTTAGATAGTTTACCTAGGTAATGTATATAATTCTTCGGGATAACATAGAGTCTTTAGCAAAAGTCTTTCTGTTTAACATAATCTAAATAAATTTACCTATAACGAACTCTGGGGTACAACGAACTAATTATTGTTGAAGTAGTTCCGGTTATAATGAACACTTTCATATTTTCAAGTGAATCCCTGAGCAATATACGTTAGCACTGTTTAATTTATCGACTCTATGTTAACAATGAAGAAGAAATGTTTAATGAAGAAATTGACATGACTGATTACAGATATTATTCAGTATCCTCTAGTAAGTTGTATTGGACTTGATGTTTGAAGAAAGTTATAGACTGGGTTGGGTTGGGTTGCGCTCCAACTGCATATTCATCATATTGAATCGTATGAAGGTTGAATTCCAACCTAACCTAACCAATTCCAACCCAACTTAATCAAACCGAAGACAACCAACTTAACCCAACCTATAACATTCTTCATATTGAATGGTATGAAGTTGGAGGTTGAGCCAACTAAACCTAACTTAATTTAACAAATCTTCTAAGTTTTTTGGATATATTCTGTGATTTCTTCTGTTATAGTTGAATTGGCATGAGCTCCAACTTCATACCATTCGATCTGAGGGATGGCATCAAGGTTTTCTTCTATGGTTGGGTTGGGATGTGCTCCAACTTGGAATTTTTAAGTGTGACGGTATGAAGTTTGAGCTTAACGCAATCCAACTACAGAAGAAAAAAATCAATGAATTCTGATTTTTTCTTCTATAGTTGTGGTTAATCTTCAACTTCATGGCATCCCTCATATAACAAAAAATCAAATTCAAAATTCTTTTGTGGTTGGGTTGAGCTCCAACTTTATATCATTCATTATGATAAATGGTATGACGTTAAAGCTCATAACATACCACAGCCAAAATTCTGAATAAATTTTAATTTTTGAAAATATTCCGTAATTTTTTCTGCAATACTTCAGGTTTAATTTATTCTTCTATAGTTGGATTGAGTCAAGCTTTAACTTCGTACCAGCCCTCATATAACAAAAAATCAAATCCAAAACAACAAAACTTTTTAGTTCAAATCAATATGAGAGATAATATCAAGTTGGGTCGGGTTGAGTCCTGCTTCATACCATTCAATATGAGTGATGGTATGAAGTTGAAGCTTTACACAACTTAAGTTGGTACCATGATACCAGATTGATTTCGTCCAAAATTTTGAATAAATTTTAATTTTTGAAAACATTCCGTAATTTTTTCTGCAATACTTCAGGTTTAATTTTTTCTTCTATAGTTGGATTGAGTCAAGCTTTAACTTCGTACCAGCCCGCATATAACAAAAAAAGTCAAAACAACAAAACTTTTCAGTTCAAATCAATATGAGAGATAGTATCAAGTTGGGTCGGGTTGAGTCCAGCTTCATACCATTCAATATGAGTGATGGTATGAAGTTGAAGGTCTACACAACTTAAGTTGGTACCATGATACCAGATTGATTTCGTCCATTTTTTTCCTAAATTGCTTAATTTCAGTCAATTTAATAATCATAAAAATGGTCAAGTTAATTTAAATACATTTAATTAATGTTTTTTTTTTTGAAAATTTGCCAATAACGAACTTCGGTTTTAACGAACCGATTTTCAGGTCCTTTGAGGGTTCGTTATATCCGAGTTTTATAGAATTCCGGATTATACAGATTATCGGTAACATATTGATATAAAATAGGAAAATTACAATAGAAATATTATTTTCATTAAAATGTTAGTGTATCCGTAATATCACTAGTGTATTATTAAAAAAAAAGTAAAAACTACCATTTTGTAACGAATACGCGTATATAATCAGTTTCATTTAGTTTTCACCACAACTCACGAGGTGTCCTTGAATCATCAAATGATTTCCCAGTTAAATTCAAGATATATGCATCCGTGATAACTGCCTCTGTCTACAACGAAACCGGTAAACCCATTGTGTGCATCATTGTTCTCGCACTTTCCATTACTGTTCTATTATTGCGTTCAGTAGATCCGCTCTATTTTGGCGTATAAGGCATTGTTATGGGTTTATTGTGATAAACGATGAAATTCATACCTTTTGATTTTAATAACTCGCGCACACTCTAATCATCAAATTCTTTTCCTCTATCACACAAAAATTCTTTTATTGTATATTCGTTCGCGGATATTTCGTTAAAAAAAGTTTTCAAATAATCTGCATCGTTCGATTTTTATTTTATAAAAAATACTCTATGAAACTCAGAAAATTGTCTTTAAAGAAGATTATCCCGGGCATAAAGACCACGGTCGTTAGCCCTTTTGGACCAACATTAAATACTATTTATTGTCTTTATGTATATACTTCTTTTTACTTATTCTGTATTAATTATGTTTAATTTTTCTGTGTTGGTCCAAATAAAGTCTATCTCCCTCTCTCTCGTCTTTAAAATAGACCAAACATATCTGGAACCGCCAACTGATGTTAATTGCATTGGTCCACAGACATCAGCATGAATCTGTTCTGCTAACTGGGTTGGTCTATTTCTTATTTCACGGAATTTCTATGATGTTTTCTAAGTATACATTCTTAGCATTGATGTTTTTCATTTCTGAAGTAAGACCTTTTTAAAACCTTTTCGACATGTTCTTTATTTTGGTGAGCTAACAACTTTATACTTACTAAACTTACTTCGCTTTCGTTTTTAATTTTGGATGCAATGAAGGCGTTTTCACTCTGTTTTGGTACAACCACTCCTAATGCGTATAATCCATATGTAGTTCGTATTCCTACTGAATGAGTTTTACCTTCTCTTGAAAATGCACATCCACTTTTATTTGCTTTAAATTCAAAACATTTTTCAATTATTTTTCGTACCAACACGTTTGTTAAATGGTTATCGTACCATCTACCTTTTATTTTCATTTCAACGTTGATGTTCACGTTAATTTACCAATAGTAAATATTCGATTGTTATTACCAACCTGCACTTCCTTTGGTACAATATATTTCGTGAAATTTAAACAGTATTCAATCCTATACGTCATATGAGCTGATGCTCCTGAATCAGCTAACCATTAGGTTGGCATCACCAGTTGGTTCTCATTTTTGTTCTGCTCCTTTGCCGCAGTTCCTAACAATGCGTCCATATTTCCAGCACTTAAAATATTTTGATCCCAGAATTTACCTCGACTCTTCATTCACGCGTACACTATAATCATCAAATTCTTTTCCTCTACCACACAAAAGTTCTTTTATTGTATTTTCGTTCGCGGATATTTCGTTAAAAAAAGTTTTCAAACAATCTGCATCATTCGATTTTTATTTTATAAAAAATACTCTATGAAACTCAGGAAATCGCCTTTAAAGAAGATTATCCCGGGCAGAAAGACCACGGTCGTTAGCCCTTTTGGACCAACATTAAATATTATTTATTGTCTTTATGTATATACTTTTTTTTACTTATTCTGTATTATGTTTAATTTTTCGGTGTTGGTCCAAATAAAGTCTATCTCCCTCTCTCTCTCGTCTTTAAAATAGACCAAACATATCTGGAACCGCCAACTGATGTTAATTGCATTGGTCCACAGACATCAGCATGAATCTGTTCTGCTAACTGGGTTGGTCTATTTCTTATTTCACGGAATTTCTATGATGTTTTCTAAGTATACATTCTTAGCATTGATGTTTTTCATTTCTGAAGTAAGACCTTTTTAAAACCTTTTCGACATGTTCTTTATTTTGGTGAGCTAACAACTTTATACTTACTAAACTTACTTCGCTTTCGTTTTTAATTTTGGATGCTATGAAGGCGTTTTCACTCTGTTTTGGTACAACCACTCCTAATGCGTATAATCCATATGTAATTCGTATTCCTACTAAATGAGTTTTACCTTCTCTTGAAAATGCACATCCACTTTTATTTGTTTTAAATTCGAAACATTTTTCAATTATTTTCCGTACCAACACGTTTGTTAAATGATTATCGTACCATCTACCTTTTATTTTCATTTCAACGTTGATGTTCACGTTGATTCACCAATAGTAAATATTCGATTGTTATTACCAACCTGCACTTCCTTTGGTACAACATATTTCGTGAAATTTAAACAGTATTCAATCCTATACATCATATGAGCTGATGTTCCTGAATCAGCTAACCATTAGGTTGGCATCACCAGTTGGTTCTCATTTTTGTTCTGCTCCTCTGCCGCAATTCCTAACAATGCGTCCATATTTCCAGCACTTAAAATATTTTGGTCCCAGGATTTACCTTGACTCTTCCTTCCCTTTCCAATTTCGATTTTCGGCCAGATACCGGATCATAATAAATATAAAATTTGTAATATTTTTGTGTATATATTAACTTTTTTGTACTCTTATTTACTAATCGTGCCTGAAGACGTTCTCAAAGAGAACGAAATATATGTATCCCCGATTATAAAATAATATTTATCACAGCTTTTCACACAAATCTGGTTCTTTTATTTTTCCGTAGTCAAATGCCCAAGAAAACATAAATTTAGAAAATTTACAAGATTACTTTTACGTTTGAAAATCTACTGGATACTTTCCAATTTAGTTCTTAATTTAGATGTAACGTTCGCAATATATGAAACGCTCTTATAATACATTAGCGATTCCGTTTAATCTCTTCAGTTGGGAATTTGAGGTACCGGATATGGAAAGCTACGAGCTTTGGAGAAGTGGGTGTTCAGGTGAGGGCAAGTAGGTGAGGAGAGGTAGAGCTTTTGATTATAAACCGAACATACGGCTGTAATAGAATGCACATGCAGGTAAGTGCGCGAATATAGCAATTACCGGACGGGATTACCCAAAACGAGTACGCAAACGCTTCGAAACTTAAATCTAAATAAGTGCTTCGCCGAACCGGTAATTATGGTTTCGGAAGCATTAATTGGATAACAAGGGAAGTTCTACCGTTGTTGCAAGGGCGAAACTACGCGCGTCTATTGCTTCTCGGTGGGCGTTCGTGCGGTATAAATCTGTCTTGCTTTAATAACATTTAATTGGCGTCCGCTCTGCGGCGAATCCATTATCGATATTTCAGTCCGAACAGGACCGGCCCCCGGCAAAAACTACAACGCTTCCGAGTGGATCAATTAGTACGTTTTGGTTTGGTTTTTGTGCCGCGCCGCTGTGCGGACGTTTTCCTGTCAATAAATTTAGTTCGTTTCCCAAAAGAAGAAAAACGTACGCGGACGTCAGGAAAAAATAACGGTTGTTAAGTAATGGAAGAGGGAAAGGTATAGGAAAATACGGCGTTGCTTCTATATCCTGACTCTGCCTTGATTTATCCGCTTTTTTATCAACCCCCATACGATGCATTCACGCGAATATTTCATTAAGGTTTTAAAAACGCATTAGTTCACTTTTAATGTGTATCCAATATTTCAAAAAAATTTAATAAATATACCATGAATACGAAAAGAGGTAGATTAAGTAATCTTCATTTAATGCTTTAGATATTCACTGGGTTTATCATTCTTATGACTAATCTTTATCAATATTCAAAATTTGTTAAAAAACAAATAAATTTATTGTTTGAAACTGACTTTTGTTTCTTCTTACATAAGCTTGATGGAAATAAATCATGTAATTTGCATACAGTATTTTCATTTATGTGTAACTTTATGGTGTACGAAGGGAAGGTGATGGAAGCACCGAGACGATAGTTTTAGTGAGTTTTAGTAACGTAGGCGCCGAGGTGATTTGCAAAGAAAATTGAAAAGTTAGTTGACTTTATATTGTCCGCACCGGGACTCGACTCCATAACTTGTTTCCGCAAGGGCCATCTTCGTGCAGCCCGACCAACGAGAAGAATAAAAAAGAGTCCCAAGTTAACATAACGTGTTACGAAAAACTTTTAAACAAATTTATTACTGAAACTTGAATTATTCCAACCAAAGCATCAGTCAATATGTTACGTGGAATGTAAAGTAACTATCATTTATATACTGATTATTTTCTTTTTCAAAAGAATTTTATTAAAAAAATAGAGAAAATAAAAAATTGCAAGCAAGTTGTTATGTTAAGGATTGCAAAACTGCTGGTGATGTTATTAAAATGTTAAAACACAGTTAATTAACAATATGCACGTCTTGAGTATCGGATACCTGGGTACACCCATTAACAATGTATGGCGAGTTAATTGTTTTGAAATAATTTTTGAATGTAATATCGCGGAGAAAACCGGTGTTTAAAACGAATGTGATATAAAAAACAACGGAGATGAAAATAGATTTTAAAGAAATGTACATCAAGGTCTAAATATATTGACAACAGGGTATGGCTCAAACCGGCCTTTGTAATAATAATGCGGGATAAATAGTTAATGGGAAATTTGGCTAAAAGATGGTTCCACAACAATATATACTGAAGAACTTAATATACATATTCATTTGTTGATAAATAATGTATGGCGTGAAGAGAATATGCAAAAAAAAATAAAATTAAAAGACATACTTGCCTGTAAGAGTTTTGCACGATTTTCACATAAGACAAGGTGCTTACATACATTATCAATAGGCAATCGCTTATTGATGACAGCTTGACTGGCTAACACGAAACCGATTTTAGTCGAGACATGTCTGGAGATGATCAAATATTTACGGTAAAATGATCCTGTAACGGTAAATGATATTACGAGATGATACTGCTCGTAATATCTCTAACTATTCGACCCAACATTTGAAGTCATCATAGCAATAAATTCATCATAGTATAACTGACGTCATATGTAGACTATATGAATATTAGAACAGCAAGAAGTATCCAACGACAGTACGTGGGCAACAAGCAAAATTTGTTTAATTCGGGATAAACGGTCCAAAGAGTATGTTAATTAAAACAACTTTTTCATATGCTAATATTTCGATTGTTTATTTAATAATTTTTTGCACTTTTATTAACAAGACGATAGTATTTTACACAATGTTACTACCGGTTTCGGTTACGTTTAAACCATCTTCAGGAAATATATTTTAAAGAAAATTGTTGATGTTATTGACATTTTATTTTGTGATTAATGTCATGTTGTGTCAATGTGAAAAATTAAAATAGGATTAAAATAAAATAAAATTAAAATTGAATATTTCCCAAACCAAAAGTTCAAATATCTATTGTAAATTTGGGAAGGGAAATATGGGAAAATGTTATTGCGGTTTGAGTTCATTGTATATGTTAGGGTTTTTTAATTTTATTTTTAGGTGGAGTAAAAGGATTTTTCAAATGCATATATAAAGGTTTTTCTGTGTAGTTAATTTGGTCATTCAAACATAAAATTTGTGGATGATTATGTTTAAATTTTCTAACTTCATAAAGTTCAAGTATTTCCAAAAGGTTACTTTTATTTTTCTTATGAACTAATGTTGTGTTTTTTGTTTCATTAAATTGGTGTTCTTTGTTAAATATTATATGCCTTCCAAAGTTAGATCTCTGTTGTGTTCTATGTTCTTTTATACGAGTTTTTAAACATCTCCCTGTTTCACCAATGTAAATGGCCTTACACGTATCACATTCTAATTTGTAAACTCCATTATCGTTCATTTTATTGATTTTATCTTTGTTGTTAATTAAAATTTTATCTAGTGTGTTGTTGCTTTTGGATGTTATAACTATATTGTGTTTCTTAAAATTTTTTTTGATTTTATTATGTATGTTACCTTGATATTCTATTGTTCTATAAATATTGTTTGTGTTATTTGTTATATTTGTAAGAGTGGTAAGTTTTATGTGATTCTGTTTGTTTCTGTATTTGTCAATCATTTTGTTGATAAATTGTGGTTTATATCCGTTATTTTGGCCAATTTGTTTGATAATGGATATTTCTGTTCTAAGTTCTTTTTCACTAAGTTTTGTGTTGAAGGCACGGTGTATATATGCGTTGAAAGTTGCCATTTTATGAGTATAATCATGAAAAGAATCATTTGGGATGATAGTATCTGTTTGCGTTGGTTTTCTATAGATACTGTATTGAAGTCCGTTGTCTGTTTTTAAAATTGTTAAGTCTAAAAAATTTATGCGGTTGTTATGTTCTATTTCGATTGTAAATTTGATGTCTCTATGTAA
The DNA here is from genome assembly GCA_036711965.1 of Onthophagus sagittarius. Classification (NCBI taxonomy): domain Eukaryota; kingdom Metazoa; phylum Arthropoda; class Insecta; order Coleoptera; family Scarabaeidae; genus Onthophagus; species Onthophagus sagittarius. The sequence goes on along the minus strand of JASERS010000002.1, from coordinate 11,719,805 downwards.
ATTATTAATGTAGTTGTGTAAGTTGGTTATTGTTTCTTGTCTGTCATTGTCGATAAAAACGATGATATCATCTACATATCTTAACCATGTTATGATGTTGTGTCTATATGGGTTGTTATTGTTTATTATAAGTTCTTTTTCAAGTTTGTCTAAGAATATATCAGCTAGTAATCCACTTAGTGATGATCCCATTGGAAGGCCCTTATTGTAGGTGTAGTAAGTGTTTTTAAATTTACAAAAATTTTGCTGTATGCAAATTTTAAAAAGGTTAAATATATTTTTTCTGTCGGTTTCATTATTAATTCCATCTTTAAGAATGTTGTTTAAAATTTGAAGGGTTTCATTAGTTGGAATGTTAATGTAAAGGTTAGTGATGTCAAATGAGATCATTATGTATTTGTCAGGAAAATTAATTTTTGTAAGTTTATTAATTAAATCGTATCTGTTTTTTATGGTGTGTCTAGTTTCAAATCCTGTTATATCTTTAAATATGTTGACCAAAAATTTTGCTGTTTTGTAAGTGGAAGAATCGATTGAGGAAATGATAGGGCGAGTCGGTATGTTTTGTTTATGTAATTTCGGCAAACCGTATAATCTTGGTGTTTGGGATTCATTGGTAAAATAGAATAAATGTTTTTGTTAAATTTTTGTAGTGTTTCTTTGGATTCAAATATAATTTTTTTAGCTGTTTTGTGGAAACTTGTAGTTGGATCTTTTGAAACAGTTGTAAAGCCGTTTTCTTTTAAAAAATATTCAGTTTTCTTTATGTATTCTTCTTTGTTCATTATTATTAAACCTGCGTTTTTATCAGCTTTGGTGATAGTTAGATTGTTTTGTTTGATTTTATGTTTTATGTTATTAATTATTTGTTTTTCTTTATTAATTTTTCGTTCTTTCAGTAACTCTTTATTTTTTGTTGTTCTTTTTGTTTCTTCTTTAATTAATAACTGTTGAAGTTCTCTATTAATTGTTTCTTTGGTTGCCATTTTCTTCGTTATTGCTTCCAATTCAATAGCGGTTTTTCTCAAATTGGGTTTAGTTGTTAATGCATATTTATGGCCTTTATTAAGCATTTCTAATTCTTCTGGGTTAAATGTTATGTTCGTTAGATTAGTTATCCGTTTATGAAATATATGTTGTTTCATGTTGTAATCTTTAGTAATCTTTCTATTTTCTTTTATTATTTGTGTTTTCTTTTCTTTTCTAAGGTTATCTAATTTCCTTTCTTTTGATGTCCATTTTTGATTGATTTTATCTTTATTCCAAATGGTTTTGTTGTTCATTATTTCTTGGATTTCTATATTGTGGTAGGTCTTTGTTAATTCTTGATAGACGTAATACATCTCAAGATTAATTTTGTCAATTTTCTTGTAATGTTTCTTAATTTCTGTTTTAATTGTTTTCTTTATAACTTTTTGCACTTGATTCTTTGTCATGTTGTTGGGATATTTGTGTCTTGTGAATTTAGGTTTTAAATTTTCTTCTAGACAGGTTTTCAAAAAGGATATATGTTGTAGTTCAAATATTAGTTTAAGATGTAGATCTCTAAAGTTGTATAAATTATAGGTCGTACCAACCTTGTTCATATTTTTATTTTATAGGAATGTTTTTCGTCTTGAATTAAATGTTTATTTAATAATTTTTTGCACTTTTATTAAATCATCAACAAAATGATTGACAAATACAGAAACAAACAGAATCACATAAAACTTACCACTCTTACAAATATAACAAATAACACAAACAATATTTATAGAACAATAGAATATCAAGGTAACATACATAATAAAATCAAAAAAATTTTTAAGAAACACAATATAGTTATAACATCCAAAAGCAACAACATCTAGTGTGTTGTAAAATTTTAATTAACAACAAAGATAAAATCAATAAAATGAACGATAATGGAGTTTGCAAATTAGAATGTGATACGTGTAAGGCCATTTACATTGGTGAAACAGGGAGATGTTTAAAACCTCGTATAAAAGAACATAGAACACAACAGAGATCTAACTTTGGAAGACATATAATATTTAACAAAGAACACCAATTTAATGAAACAAAAAACACAACATTACTTCATAAGAAAAATAAAAGTAACCTTTTGGAAATACTTGAACTTTATGAAATTAGAAAATTTAAACATAATCATCCACAAATTTTATGTTTGAATGACCAAATTAACTACACAGAAAAACCTTTATATATGTATTTGAAAAATCCTTTTACTCCACCTAAAAATAAAATTAAAAAGCCCTAACATATACAATGAACTCAAACCGCAATAACATTTTCCCATATTTCCCTTCCCAAATTTACAATAGATATTTGAACTTTTGGTTTGGGAAATATTCAATTTTAATTTTATTTTATTTTAATCCTATTTTAATTTTTCACATTGACACAACATGACATTAATCACAAAATAAAATGTCAATAACATCAACAATTTTCTTTAAAATATATTTCCTGAAGATGGTTTAAACGTAACCGAAGCCGGTAGTAACATTGTGTAAAATACTATCGTCTTGTTAATAAAAGTGCAAAAAATTATTAAATAAACATTTAATTCAAGACGAAAAACATTCCTATAAAATAAAAATAATATTTCGATTGTTTATTCAAACTTCCTCAGAGCATTTAAATGTTTCAAGTAAAAAAAGCAATTTTTTATTTTATTAATTGTAGAAAAACTTACTTGTTATACGAAGCCAACAATCATGAAAACCGTCACATTACTTAAACCTATTGAACACATTAAAAAATATTAAAAATTTGGTTAAAAACTTTAAAATTGTAAAAAGGACATCACGAAATGTTGGACAAACAAATGGATAATGAATTGCTATAAAAGTGTAAAAATTTTTATGAAAAAACTTGTTCGTGACTGCAAAACCCAGTTTGAAATAAAACACACTGCGCATGACACAGAATGAAACCAATGAAACCAGCGATATAAATAAAAGCGGTAACGTTGTGAAATTCAAAGATTATAAGAAAATTGTAAAAATTATAAGTGATTAAAAATTATTGATTACAAAGGCAAAACCGAAACATTAGGAAGATTAAAATTATTACAAGGTCTTAATAAATTTTAAAACAGCTAGACCACCAAACTTCAGAATATCATGTCCGTGGAATAATTAGACACTCCAACTATGGAATCATCATAATTTGGATTTGAAACTTTAATTCAAACCCACGTATTTTTAACATCCCATATTTTTATTGTGTTCAATAAGTTTAAGTAATGTTGTGACGGTTTTCATGATTGTTGGTTCGTATAACAAGTAAGTTTTTCTAAAATTAATAAAATAAAAAATTGCTTTTTCTTCATTGTAACTTGACACGCTGGTTCGATTTAACCTCATGTTTTGATTTGAAAATTTTTCCATTTTAGCGTTTAAATGCTTTGAAGAAGATTGAATAAACAATTGAAATATTAGCATATGAAAAAGTTGTTTTAATTAACATACTCTTTGAACCGTTTATGCCGAATTAAACAAATTTTACTTAAATAATAAGGTAGAAACCGAGGTGATGATGAATTAAGGTTTGTATTTGAGATCTCTGCTACATATACGTTTCGAGTGCCAACACACTCGTCATCAGGCACAACTAAAAACAAAAATAAAAGGATTTTAATTAACTATAGTACATCAATATAAACAAAAGATGTTAATAATAATAATAGTGTTTACCGTCAACTCAAGAATAAAAAGAAAGAGGAGTTCCATTCAACGAAGCGAAACAGCAAATATACAAATGTGTGAAAAACCAAGTGGTACAAAAATGTTTCAAATTAAAGATTATGACAACGATGAGAACTAATTATAAATTGTATTGACAAGATTGTAACGGGCGATGTTAAAGATTAAAAGAGAAAACCGAGACACGTTAAAAGCAAAATGGTTGAGACAAAAAGCAACTTAAATAAGAATTCGGATGGTTAGACGCATGTCGGGATTAAACAGCGGTAAATTCAAATACAAATTTGATAAAATTTGAGAAAATAAAGATAAGCAAAATTAATCGCACTCTCCACATTTCAATTGGTAAATTCCACTCAATTCATTACGGTTGAATTTATGTTTATTATTCACGATTAAATTGCATAGGTTGTTATGATTTGTGAAGGTCATTTTGATGTTGTGTTGATTTAGGGTTTCTTTGAGTTTGAATTGTAGTTGTGGTTGGAAAGGTAATGTTATAAATGCGAGCTTTGTCGGATTCTCGGAAAAATTAAATTATTGATGTTATTAGTGTGGATTTTATTATAGTAGGCTTGTATATCATTTATATTGTATCCATTTTCGATTTTGATTTTAGTTATTAGAGTTATTTTGCTTTTAAATTCAGTGTCGTTGAGAGGAAAGTGGATGGCTCTATGAAAAAGGTAACGAAAGGCAGCAGCTTTGTGATCTGAACAGTTAAATCAATTTTTCGGTATGATGCAGTTAGTTGTAGGTTTTCTATAAGTTTTGAATTCTAGAATTTAGTTGTTTATATGTCGTCTTATATTTAAATCTAAAAAATTGATTTGACGGTTGTTTTCTATTTCAGTAGTGAACTGTAAGCAACATATATTATTAAAGGTGTTCGTAAGTGCGATAAACATTGCGGGGTTGCCTTCATAAATTATGAGAATCTGGTATAAAATTTGATGTCTTTAGTGAACAGGTCATATTTGTCAGAAAAAAGGGTGTTTTCGAAATGATCAACAAAAATGTCGGGTAGAATGCTTGAGATTGGAGAGCCTATTGGTAAGCCGTCTCTCATTGTATAATGTTTATTATCGAATATGAGAAAGTTCTGTTTGCAAATATGTTCTATTATTAATATGAGGTTATCAACATCTATAGGTTCTACGTTAGGAAATTTGTTAGTATTGGTAAGGAAGTATGTCTTTATTATGTTTAAGGTGTCGATAATTGGGATATTACTGTATAAATTTTTAATATCAAATGAAATCAGTCTCGATCTATTATTGATGTTGGTATGTTTTAATTTTTGTACCAGGTGTAGTGAATTTTTAATATTATATTTAAAGGTATGGTCAAATTCATTATAAAGGACTTTCTGAATACTCTTAGCAATTTTACCGGATGGAGTATTAGCATTACTAATAATAGGTCTGATACTTTGATCTGTCTTGTGTAATTTGATTAGACTTTTTAGACAAGGTGTAAGGGGGCTCATTTCTATTGCATTATATAAGTTTATATTAAATTTAGTTAGGCTAATTCTATATTTATTCACCAGTTGTTTTAGTTTATTGTGATACTGGATGGTGAGGTCTTTATTAATTAGCTGTATATGGTTCTGTTTAAAGAAGTCGAAAGTTTTGTTTAAATAAGTATGTTTATTTAATATGACTAGTCCGGCATTTTTCTCACCTAATGTGACTATTAGGTTGTTCGTATTTATTTTTGATTTAAGTATATAAATATGTTTAGTATTAATCCCCTGTTGGTATGATTTTTTATTGTTGAGTTTGGTCAAGGTTTTAAGACAGTTTAAACTAGAATTCATTAAGTCAGTGGAATATTTATTACTATGTATTTGTGATTCAAAAATTATTACTAAGTCTGTGGATTTGATTGTCTTACCTAAAGAGAATTTATGACCCTAGTTTAATATGTTTATGTCGTTCGTGTCAAGTACAGTTTCGCTAAGGTTTATATAAATTTTACTTGTTGCGCATGTACGACCGTGAGAAGTATCCATTCTTGCTGTTCAAATATATTAAATCAACAAAATTTTAAAAGTTAATCTAAATTACCTTTGTGGTGACAGTCTATTTCTTCATATTTTGAATAAAACATTTATGAAGATTACACTATAAAAATTACAGACGAAATTACAGAGACTAAATAACTTTCTTTTTATACAAATACAGCATGTAGTGTCATTTCATTTTATACATATGTTCATTAAGGAGTGTATAAATGAATAATTTTACATCAAAAGTTGAAAACATGTCATATTTAGAAATCAATATAGTGTATTGATTTCTAAAGAAAATTATTCTCAATGTGTTAATATATTTGCCGAGGAACGCGAGAATCAAAGCCATTTTGTAGTAAATTTCGATACATTGTTGACAAATAAAACAAAATAAAATAAAATAAGACATTAGCTGTTCTCTACGATATGACAATGTTAAACTATGAATAGTATTTAATAAATAGTAATTAAACTATGATAAACTAGAAATTTAATATAAGTATAGGAAATCTTGAAATATAACTGTAATGGTAATTCGTAATGTTTCGCGGATGGAAAAGTATGTGTTTTGGTTGATCCGAGGTATCATCCGTTCATCTTCTTGGTTGTTCCCTGTGGACAGGGGCAGACGTTTCGCCAAGATCTCACTTGGCATCTTCAGTGCTTTGTCGTAGTCTCCTGTTGACAGTCTGTCAAACTGCCCCTGTCCACAGGGAACAACCAAGAAGATGAACGGATGATACCTCGGATCAACCAAAACACATAACTGTAATGCAATATACAATACAATTACAATACAATACAATTTATTGCCACCAAGATATACAATAAAAGAAAAAAAAATGTACACATCATTCCTTAACATTGGTACAAGGTTAACAAAAGGTCGATTTATCGCCAGAGGCGATGTTTTCAAAACGACCCAATCAGCAATGTATGTTAAAAAAAAATAAATTGATATGGCGAATATAAGTAAAAAAATAATAAATTTATGTATAAAGTATTAGAAAAAGAGTACGCAGGAACAAGAAGGAAAGAGACTCGAATTAAACAAAAAAAAATGATTGGAGAAGAAGAAATAAAGCTGTCAGCTGAGAACGGAAAGAGAAGAGGCAGATTAAATCAGGAAACAGTCTGAGACAACTGTTGTGACAACAAGCGATCTTTAAGCGATGCTCTGAATACAGAAAAACTACGGGCTTCCCGCAACTCAGTGGGTAAGTTATTCCAGAGAGTTATAGCTTGCACTGTGTATGACCCGTGATATATTTCGGTACGATGAATCGGAAACATGAGTGAGACACCAGATTGTGCTCTAGTAGGAAGACCGCGAGAGGACATGAACTCAAATGTAGTGAACAGATAGATTGGAGACTGAGAGGAAAGAATCTTGTATAAGGTAGTTAGTATACGGAAAGATCTACGGTTCTCAACGGTAAGCATTTCGAGGTGATTACGATAAGGTGTAACATGCTCACATTTTCTCAGATCGAAGATAAAGCGCACACAATTATTTTGTAACCTCTCTAATTTGTTACGAAGACCAATCGAAAGGTCCGGGTATACGGTATCGGCATAGTCCAAATGGGGAAGAATTAAAGAGTAACAAAGGTTACGACGAACAGTAGGTGGAAGGAAACAACCAAGCTTGCGTAGGGAGCAGAAACAGAAATAGACCTTCCTACAGATAGACTGAATCTGAGGCTGCCAGGACAATGCAGAATCCATCATCACACCCAAGTTTTTAACAGTTCGAGAGAATTGTATAATATTACCGTCAAGTGACAAATAGGTATTGTTAAGGGAGTAAAATTGTGTTACCAGAGGCCTTGATCCAAAAGCAATAGCCTGAGTCTTTGCCACATTTAAACCCAAGCCATGGCATCTAGACCAGTCCAGAACGCTAGCAAGATCCCTATTAAGCCGCATCACCGCTGCTGGAAGTGCATCCACAGCTGCAGTTGTATAAATTTGGAGGTCATCTGCATATAGGTGAAAGTTGCACTTAATTATTTTAGAAATGGAGTTTATAAATACTGAAAATAGGAGTGGACCCAAGACACTGCCCTGGGGCACACCACAGTGGCTTGCAACTATAGACGAACATGATGAGGAGTCACGTACACACAACGAACGATTAGAAAGGTACGATTGAAACCACGCGACACAGCTCGACGAAAAACCCACAGAAGAAAGAATTGCCACCAACAAACCATGATCAACAGAATCAAATGCCTTGCTGAAATCGAGCAAGACCAATAAGGTCAAACACCGATCATCACAACCACGTCTAATATCATCAGTAATCTTGATGAGCGCCGATGTCGTGCTATGGCCTGGCCGAAAACCTGATTGAAAATCAGTGATAATTTTATGCTCATCAAAATACTGCTGCATCTGCATATATACCAAGCGCTCTAGTGCTTTAGAAATTACAGAAATAATGGATATAGGACGAAAATCACTCAGACAAGTGGGACATTTAAGTTTAGGTATGGGTACAACGTAAGCTAGTTTCCAAATAGAGGGGAAGGTCGATGTCTCAATGGAGAAGTTAAATATGTGGAGTAGTGGAGGAATGATTACATCCAAAATAGGAAGGAGCTGCTTAATGCTGACACCATCAGCACCAACACTAGTGGACTTAGAATGACTGAGAGCCTGGCGGACTTGAAGCTCGTCAAACAGCTCCAAGGAAAATTTGGAATTGACATTAGCAGAGGCAATAATAGCGGTAATAGTTGATGCCTTAACTGAGTCATCGAGAGTAATGGGAGGTTCGGCAAAATAATTAACGAGAGAATCACAATCAAAACCACCATGATAAGAAGGTGTTAGGGGTAGCATAAGACAATTTCCGATAAATATACAATTTTTTTAAGTTCTTACAACGGTGGTTGCAGCGGTTACGCAAGGTACGGTAGGTTTCCCAGTTAGCATTGGATGGATGTCTTCGAAGAAGAGTTTTTGCAGCATTGCGTCTGCGCATAAGATCTTTAACCTCACCACTGAGCCAGGGCGCAGGTAAGTGCTTTGTTTTGCGTGGAAGCAAAGGGGCATGACAATCATACAATTCCCTGAGATGCGTATTGAAGTAGTTAACCTTTTCGTTGATATCCGACATGCGGTATAATTTAAACCAATCGATCGTCGAAGCATCAGACATCAATGACTCGCTGTTGATTCCACTGTAGTTTCGAGTCGGAATAGAACGTCTAGGTATCACACAACGTCCAATCTCAAGTGCACAATAAATTAAGTCGTGGTTGGAGAACTGACACGCTGGAATCTGACCATGAGAAAGTATGTTTTCTGGAGAGGACGTTAAAATAAGGTCCAACATCGACTGAGATCTTGGTAAATGGTATGTGGGTTGTGTCGGTAAAATAGAAAGATTGAGAGAAGAGGTGATGAATTTAAGTTTTTCACAGCGCAGATCGTTTCTTAAGAGACAAGTGTTGAAGTCGCCCATAAGAAGAGTAGTATCATAATTAAGAGTGTGCCTCTCCAGTACATCCTCCAACTGATCAAAATAATGAAGGTTCGGTGGACAATAAAACGTGCCCAAAAGCATGCAGCTGCTAGCTAACGTTATCTCAGTAAGAAGATACTCTGCGTTTTGTTCAATATAATGCTACAGAGGAAAAAAATTACTCAAACTTTGAGACGTTCCATTTGATTATCTTGTGGTAATAAATATAGTATAATGTATAGTCTGGTCCACGAGCATTGAGTCGCATGTCATAGCGAAAACACACCCACTAAGTAGCGGCGTTGCCAAGCGTTTTTTTTTAATACCTCGATGGATGAATGGATAACGCGCCCAATTCGCAATTCGTTTAATCTTTTAACATAGTCTCTAACATAGTTTCACATAGTTTAATATTTTATTACAACTCAAACAAGGTAATACTAAATAAAAACTTAAATAACTTGTTTTTAATTTAAACAAATAGAAATGTTAAAAAGAAATGTTTATCTTGAATACAATATTGAAAACAATGTTATATCTGACCATATAATATAGTAATAAAAGTCGTGGTAATCTTGATAAGAGCTGGAGATTTTCTTTCAGTGGTTGTATGCTATTAATATATGGTTTGTTTATGCAAACTTTCATTTTGAAATCTACTCTTCTAAACTACCTTCTGTAAATGATTCCCTTAATTCAAATTGAATTTCCTTTCTATACTGACACCAAACCATTTTCTGGAATAGTTCAGTGTTCAATTTCCTTATTGTCATGTTATCATTGGCTATATCTCTCGAGTCAAAAAAGCCTTCACTTGCAACATCATGTAGGTATATGATATATATGACAAGCCCTATGTGGCTTGTCTCCACTCTTTCTGGGACCATGTGCTATAATATTTCAGTGTCCTTGCCATAATGCTGTTGGTTTGAGTGCACGTTTTATAGACGTTAAAAGCTTAAGTTCAATTATTTTAAATGTACTTATTTAACTTTTGTTCACCAAAACAACCCCTGAAATATCTAATCTCTTGTATTGATTTAGGAAGAGATTGAAAGTATTTAAAATGTAAGGTAGCTGCTTTAAAACTGTCTCTTGCACTTATTCCTTTATGTCACATAAAGCAGATTCCTTCAGTGATTTATACATTACAATATTTGTGTTTATAAAACATAAGACTTACAAATTAAGAAACTTCATCGGAAGCCACAAATCCGAAGATTATGTTAAATTGGTAGAAAAGCTTATGTTACATTTGAAAAATTTGGCATATAACATGAGTAGGTGTCAAATTCTATTTTTTACATAATCATTTGAATCGATTTCCTAGAAATCTACATATGAATCAAGACTTACACGTTATAGAGGAGGGATATCAAGGGTTTAGAGATATCCATATGATATCGGACTATTGCTGGTCCCTGATGCAACATTTTGAATCCACACAAAATAAGGAATCTTTAAAACTAAATTACTTCACCTACGACAGGGAAATCCTAGCTATTTACTCCTCAATAAAACATTTTCTCCATGGCAATGACTTCATGATTAATACAGATCACAAACTATTAATCTATACTTTTCTTCAAAATCAGATAAAACATCACGTCAGAGGTTTATAGAGTTTGAAAGAGAGGTAAACAGTTTAAATGCCAAATCTTTTCACAATATGCACAATTGCTTGATTCACATCAGATCCATACTTCAGCTTACTTAAGCAATTGTATACTTGAAAACATCCATTGTCGCTAGGAAGGGTAATCAACAATGGAATGAAGATTTACCGATCATCCTGCTCTGCTTAAGATCTTCTCTCACAAAGAATCTCGGTTGCTCTTCGGCAGAGCGTCTGTTAGGAAAATTCATTGTAAAAACTCAAAATTTTTTAAACAGAACCATACTAATCCGTTTACGTAATTCTTTTTCAAATTTAGAACCTGTTTCCACCACTCTACATACATAAAAAAACATTCATTCACAAATGGTTGTTTGATTCTGATTATGTTTTCGTTAATGTAGGGATTAAAAAGAGTTTATCACAATTTATCACCACGTTTCGAAGAGATAATTTCACGAAATAATAAAGATTTTTATTCCGTCAGCATTGATCGTTTGAAACCCGTATTTAATTTTAAATGAATCATTAAATAATTCATCTTTATCAAAACTTAATCAATTAAACATTAAAAAAACACGTTTCATTTTCTCTTTCTTAATTATTAATTGATTTTCGTTGGAGAGGGGAGTATTTGTGGCGACTCAAAATTACGCCAACCCAAAATTAGAACAAAAATATTATCAACTTTGGTCATATTATCATCTTATTATCATATTTATTTCATATTTATCATATTTATTATTATCATATTATTAATCATAGTTCCTAAATTACTATTATTTAATAAAAAATATGACCTATAACCTATATCATATTAACCTATAAAGTAGCGTTGATTTTTCAAGCACTGATTGTTATCAGCACTAATAAGTGTTATCTCGATTGTACTTCTAGTGTTTTCGCTTTCTTAGGAATCTTGTTTGTGTTTGCATTAAAAAATGCACTGTAAAACACTTTAGTCTACAAGTTTCCTTGTATTCAGGTTTCATTTAAGCAGCTGGTACTAAAATACCATTTCTTTGCCGTCAAATCTCTTTTTCTCTGTGTTATTAACTCCACATTTGGATATCTCGAATTACCCACTTTTAATGTAATTGTCAATTAATGATGTTCTAGAAAAATGTATCTCGGGTTACCTACCTTATGTATTAGAAAAACCTTTAAGATATGATAAAAACTGATAAATGCTACCATTTATCTCTTTAAGAGATTAAGGATACTATTTATAAAAGCCAATTGATGGTACAAAATTTAATTCTATTAATTATTATTATTTTGAGTTATTTCGTCTTGCAATGAGCATAATGCATACGAAATTTTGTGATACCTACTTTTTGCATTCATGTGGCAATGATATTTAAGATAAAGGAAAACTTTTCTACGAAGTCGTTTTTTCATATTTGAATTGTATTTTATTTGTGCATTGGGTACATTTTCGACATTCAAAAATGAAACAATCTTTTTAATGTCTGTTTGTGCAAAATGCTCGGCACATTTCAAAATAGTTTTGCAATTCTTGCCGTTGTTGTTATCACGGTTGTTACTTATTTGCGGAGACCACGTTTTGTGTCGTAATCATAAAATATACGATGTACGAACAGAATTCACACTCGGGGAATTTCCAAACGGTGATTTTTAGTATATTACATTGGAAAAATTATTTAAATTGAAAACTCTCTACTAGATGACGCATATTTCTTTATGGGTGATGCTACTATAGACGTCAGATATATTTTTATTGGAATTTGTGAATTATAATATCGTAAATCGAAGCTACAAATAAGGTTGAGATATTCATTTGAGAGATATTATTTAATAATTTAATAATAATCTTTAAAATAATAAAATATTTATTAATAAATAATATTGATAACTTACTATACAAAAAAATATTTAGAAATAAATATAACAATACACAATTTAAACTACAAAATAGTAAATACCTTTTTGACCTTTACTGTTCACTTTATCTTGGATATCGGCAAACGTTTCTCCCTTAGTTTCCGGTAACAAGAACAAGACGAACACGGTACCCACGAAGCAGTTGGCAGAGTAAAGCCAAAACATCGAGTGGATACCGAGAGCCCTACAAATCGGGTCGAACGATTTCGAGACCGCAAAGGCAAGTATGGTTCCGTACATGGTGGTGATAGAGACCGCAATTCCTTTTATGTTGGCAGGAAAGAGTTCGCCGAGCAGGACGTACGGTACACTTATAATGCCGATTGCGCTCATAATCATATATAGGGCGATCCCCGTTGTTGGCACCCACTTAATGCCGTCCGTGCCGTACACAGTTTCATTTTGTATATAGAAATATACGCCTTCGCCGCACAAAGAAAGACCACAACCGACGGCTGAGACGACGAGGAGCGGCTTCCGCCCGAGTTTATCCACCATGAAACTTGCCGCGCACACTGAAACAAAAACAGAAAATATCAACGATATTCATTCCCCGGGTCTCATTGTAAACTCGGGGTAAACATTACACATGGTAATTCTTGAACTGTAAAATCCATATAATTAAATTTTATTGTGCAACCTACCGTCGATGTCGGGTACACTTTTGTGAGCAAACAATGAGGGTATGGAACAACAAAAAAGTATGGAAACTGAAATAAACTGGCTGTAGATGATAATTAATGCTATTCAAGTTGATTCTAAAAACCGATATCGCTTTAGTGTTTCAATGAATGCTCGCAAAATATGTGTTCTAAAATTGGCGTATATATATTAGATTTGTATTTGAATAGAAAGATAATAAAAGATCGTTGCTCTCTTTTTGTAATCGAGAATCACATCGACTTGTTAGCTAACGCAATAATTTTTGCAACATTGGATTTGAAGAATGGGTTTTTCCATGTACCAATACCTGAGGACAGTATGAATCGTGAGAAGTCGAGGTTTTAGAGACAGAACTATGAAATTACTAAAGGATATTTTATCCTTTATAAAAATATTGATGGACAAAAATTAATAGTCATTTCAGCTTACCTGAAACAGTAAATAATAAAAGAAGCTCATGAAAGAGATAATTTTGCATTAAAAAAGGACGAAAGAGTTAATTACAAGAGATTACATACCAAATTTAAACGACAAAATTAAGAAAGTGATTCAAAACTACATACGATGTATACCTATAAAGAGAAAAGCATGCAAGTCTGAAGGATTTGAATCCCATGGAAAAAGGAGATCTACCATTACACATATCACATTGATCATTTAGGTCCAATGGCAAAATCTTCAAAAAACTATACATATTTATTAGTTTTTATCGACTCTGTGAATGACTCTTGAGAAATTTGAAGCTTAAAGAAGCTTAAGTTACAAAATAAACTTTTGGAAATCCTGCAACTATAGTTTCCAATCGAGGCACTGCTTTTATATCAAAAGATTTTGAAGACTATTGCTTTCAAGAAAAGATCAGACACGTTACGATCACAACAGTGGTATCAAAGTTAGTGATTGATAAACCAGAAAGTTAGCATAAACGTGTATGGAATGTTCAGGAAGTCATCAATAGAACGTACCAACGAAGTGTTAATAACACACCTTTTCAACTAATGTTTGGTATACCGACGTGAAGAATTGCAAGTAAAGAACGTAATTGAAAAAAATTCAATGAAAAATGTGAGATTAATATGAGAAGATCAGAAAAAATGCCAATGATCAGGTAATGAAGATACAAAAAGAAATCCGACGAAACTATGGCAAAAAAACGAAATATCAACCTGAATCTAAATTAGCATAATTTACATTTAATTTTTAAATAAAAATTAAATTTTAGGTCCATATAGGGTTGTTAAAAGTATTGGTCAGCCTTGGCGTCCAAGTAATCCATTTGAGGCGAATTAGAGAAAAACCCCTAGAAACTATTTATAAATAATAGTAATAATTTATTCCTCAAATAAAAACATGCCAATGATCAGGTAATGAAGATACAAAAAGAAATCCGACGAAACTATGGCAAAAAAATGAAATATCAACCTGAATCTAAAATAGCATAATTTACATTTAATTTTTAAATAAAAATTAAATTTTAGGTCCTTATAGGGTTGTTAAAAGTATTGGTCAGCCTTGGTGTCCAAGTAATCCATTTGAGGCGAATTAGAGAAAAGCCCCTAGAAACTATTTATAAATAATAGTAATAATTTATTCCTCAAATAAAAATATGCCAATGATCAGGTAATGAAGATACAAAAAGAAATCCGACGAAACTATGGCAAAAAAACGAAATATCAACCTGAATCTAAATTAGCATAATTTATATTTAATTTTTAAATAAAAATTAAATTTTAGGTCCATATAGGGTTGTTAAAAGTATTGGTCAGCCTTGGTGTCCAAGTAATCCATTTGAGGCGAATTAGAGAAAAACCCCTAGAAACTATTTATAAATAATAGTAATAATTTATTCCTCAAATAAAAATATGCTAATGATCAGGTAATGAAGATACAAAAAGAAATCCGACGAAACTATGGCAAAAAAACGAAATATCAACCTGAATCTAAATTAGCATAATTTATATTTAATTTTTAAATAAAAATTAAATTTTAGGTCCATATAGGATTGTTAAAAGTATTGGTCAGCCTTGGTGTCCAAGTAATCCGTTTGAGGCGAATTAGAGAAAAACCCCTAGAAACTATTTATAAATAATAGTAATAATTTATTCCTCAAATAAAAACATGCCAATGATCAGGTAATGAAGATAGAAAAAGAAATCCGACGAAACTATGACAAAAAAACGAAATATCAACCTGAATCTAAATTAGCATAATTTACATTTAATTTTTAAATAAAAATTAAATTTTAGGTCCATATAGGGTTGTTAAAAGTATTGGTCAGCCTTGGCGTCCAAGTAATCCATTTGAGGCGAATTAGAGAAAAACCCCTAGAAACTATTTATAAATAATAGTAATAATTTATTCCTCAAATAAAAACATGCCAATGATCAGGTAATGAAGATACAAAAAGAAATCCGACGAAACTATGGCAAAAAAACGAAATATCAACCTGAATCTAAATTAGCATAATTTATATTTAATTTTTAAATAAAAATTAAATTTTAGGTCCATATAGGATTGTTAAAAGTATTGGTCAGCCTTGGTGTCCAAGTAATCCATTTGAGGCGAATTAGAGAAAAACCCCTAGAAACTATTTATAAACAAGAGTAATAATTTATTCCTCAAATAAAAACATGCCAATGATCAGGTAATGAAGATAGAAAAAGAAATCCGACGAAACTATGACAAAAAAACGAAATATCAACCTGAATCTAAATTAGCATAATTTACATTTAATTTTTAAATAAAAATTAAATTTTAGGTCCATATAGGGTTGTTAAAAGTATTGGTCAGCCTTGGCGTCCAAGTAATCCATTTGAGGCGAATTAGAGAAAAACCCCTAGAAACTATTTATAAATAATAGTAATAATTTATTCCTCAAATAAAAACATGCCAATGATCAGGTAATGAAGATACAAAAAGAAATCCGACGAAACTATGACAAAAAAACGAAATATCAACCTGAATCTAAATTAGCATAATTTATATTTAATTTTTAAATAAAAATTAAATTTTAGGTCCATATAGGATTGTTAAAAGTATTGGTCAGCCTTGGTGTCCAAGTAATCCATTTGAGGCGAATTAGAGAAAAACCCCTAGAAACTATTTATAAACAAGAGTAATAATTTATTCCTCAAATAAAAACATGCCAATGATCAGGTAATGAAGATAGAAAAAGAAATCCGACGAAACTATGACAAAAAAACGAAATATCAACCTGAATCTAAATTAGCATAATTTACATTTAATTTTTAAATAAAAATTAAATTTTAGGTCCATATAGGGTTGTTAAAAGTATTGGTCAGCCTTGGCGTCCAAGTAATCCATTTGAGGCGAATTAGAGAAAAACCCCTAGAAACTATTTATAAATAATAGTAATAATTTATTCCTCAAATAAAAACATGCCAATGATCAGGTAATGAAGATACAAAAAGAAATCCGACGAAACTATGGCAAAAAAACGAAATATCAACCTGAATCTAAATTAGCATAATTTATATTTAATTTTTAAATAAAAATTAAATTTTAGGTCCATATAGGGTTGTTAAAAGTATTGGTCAGCCTTGGTGTCCAAGTAATCCATTTGAGGCGAATTAGAGAAAAACCCCTAGAAACTATTTATAAATAATAGTAATAATTTATTCCTCAAATAAAAATATGCCAATGATCAGGTAATGAAGATACAAAAAGAAATCCGACGAAACTATGGCAAAAAAACGAAATATCAACCTGAATCTAAATTAGCATAATTTATATTTAATTTTTAAATAAAAATTAAATTTTAGGTCCATATAGGGTTGTTAAAAGTATTGGTCAGCCTTGGTGTCCAAGTAATCCATTTGAGGCGAATTAGAGAAAAACCCCTAGAAACTATTTATAAATAATAGTAATAATTTATTCCTCAAATAAAAATATGCCAATGATCAGGTAATGAAGATACAAAAAGAAATCCGACGAAACTATGGCAAAAAAACGAAATATCAACCTGAATCTAAATTAGCATAATTTATATTTAATTTTTAAATAAAAATTAAATTTTAGGTCCATATAGGGTTGTTAAAAGTATTGGTCAGCCTTGGTGTCCAAGTAATCCATTTGAGGCGAATTAGAGAAAAACCCCTAGAAACTATTTATAAATAATAGTAATAATTTATTCCTCAAATAAAAATATGCCAATGATCAGGTAATGAAGATACAAAAAGAAATCCGACGAAACTATGGCAAAAAAACGAAATATCAACCTGAATCTAAATTAGCATAATTTATATTTAATTTTTAAATAAAAATTAAATTTTAGGTCCATATAGGGTTGTTAAAAGTATTGGTCAGCCTTGGTGTCCAAGTAATCCATTTGAGGCGAATTAGAGAAAAACCCCTAGAAACTATTTATAAATAATAGTAATAATTTATTCCTCAAATAAAAATATGCCAATGATCAGGTAATGAAGATACAAAAAGAAATCCGACGAAACTATGGCAAAAAAACGAAATATCAACCTGAATCTAAATTAGCATAATTTATATTTAATTTTTAAATAAAAATTAAATTTTAGGTCCATATAGGGTTGTTAAAAGTATTGGTCAGCCTTGGTGTCCAAGTAATCCATTTGAGGCGAATTAGAGAAAAACCCCTAGAAACTATTTATAAATAATAGTAATAATTTATTCCTCAAATAAAAATATGCCAATGATCAGGTAATGAAGATACAAAAAGAAATCCGACGAAACTATGGCAAAAAAACGAAATATCAACCTGAATCTAAATTAGCATAATTTATATTTAATTTTTAAATAAAAATTAAATTTTAGGTCCATATAGGGTTGTTAAAAGTATTGGTCAGCCTTGGTGTCCAAGTAATCCATTTGAGGCGAATTAGAGAAAAACCCCTAGAAACTATTTATAAATAATAGTAATAATTTATTCCTCAAATAAAAATATGCTAATGATCAGGTAATGAAGATACAAAAAGAAATCCGACGAAACTATGGCAAAAAAACGAAATATCAACCTGAATCTAAATTAGCATAATTTATATTTAATTTTTAAATAAAAATTAAATTTTAGGTCCATATAGGGTTGTTAAAAGTATTGGTCAGCCTTGGTGTCCAAGTAATCCATTTGAGGCGAATTAGAGAAAAACCCCTAGAAACTATTTATAAACAAGAGTAATAATTTATTCCTCAAATAAAAACATGCCAATGATCAGGTAATGAAGATAGAAAAAGAAATCCGACGAAACTATGACAAAAAAACGAAATATCAACCTGAATCTAAAATAGCATACTTTACATTTAATTTTTAAATAAAAATTAAATTTTAGGTCCATATAGGGTTGTTAAAAGTATTGGTCAGCCTTGGTGTCCAAGTAATCCATTTGAGGCGAATTAGAGAAAAACCCCTAGAAACTATTTATAAATAATAGTAATAATTTATTCCTCAAATAAAAATATGCCAATGATCAGGTAATGAAGATACAAAAAGAAATCCGACGAAACTATGGCAAAAAAACGAAATATCAACCTGAATCTAAATTAGCATAATTTATATTTAATTTTTAAATAAAAATTAAATTTTAGGTCCATATAGGGTTGTTAAAAGTATTGGTCAGCCTTGGTGTCCAAGTAATCCATTTGAGGCGAATTAGAGAAAAACCCCTAGAAACTATTTATAAATAATAGTAATAATTTATTCCTCAAATAAAAATATGCTAATGATCAGGTAATGAAGATACAAAAAGAAATCCGACGAAACTATGGCAAAAAAACGAAATATCAACCTGAATCTAAATTAGCATAATTTATATTTAATTTTTAAATAAAAATTAAATTTTAGGTCCATATAGGGTTGTTAAAAGTATTGGTCAGCCTTGGTGTCCAAGTAATCCATTTGAGGCGAATTAGAGAAAAACCCCTAGAAACTATTTATAAACAAGAGTAATAATTTATTCCTCAAATAAAAACATGCCAATGATCAGGTAATGAAGATAGAAAAAGAAATCCGACGAAACTATGACAAAAAAACGAAATATCAACCTGAATCTAAAATAGCATACTTTACATTTAATTTTTAAATAAAAATTAAATTTTAGGTCCATATAGGGTTGTTAAAAGTATTGGTCAGCCTTGGTGTCCAAGTAATCCATTTGAGGCGAATAGAGAGAAAAACTCCTAGAAACTATTTATAAATAATAGTAATAATTTATTCCTCAAATAAAAACATAAAGTTACAAGTCATCATAATATGTATGGAATAGTTCTAGGAACGATTTAAACACTGTTATCATTGTGATGCCATAGTGTAAATGATTGACACATTCAAATGTCTTTGTAAGGTCCAACATTAGTACCGAAATGTTTTTGACACATTAAAATCATCGATCAATGATAATTGCTCATATAGATCAATTAAAGCTTCTTTAAAGGAAAACATCTTCCTTCTACAGATAGTCAAGAAGAGACTAGAGAAAAGAGAAAAAAATTGAAGAGAGAAAATTGTTAGGATCATTAACATCGCCTTTCTTGTGTATGGGTGATATTCTCGTAATTTTTAGCTCATTAGGAAAAATGAAATGTTCAAAACATTTGTTAATAACTAAGTAATATTTAATTACTCAGTTTACATCAGATTTTATTTTTTGTTTTGAACATACGTTTATGTTTCCCTTGAAACCTGTCAGGCCGCTTTGGACTTATTTTTCGCATTTGTAATGTAATTTGCATATTTTGTTTAGTTTACATTAATTCATACCTGTGTTTCGTTCTATACCTTTTATGGATATATTGTTTTATTATTATATTGTAATTCTTTTTGTTGCTTTAACAATTGTATCAAGTAAATCCAGCTTTTCCTACAGAGAATATAGCCTGTTTATAGCCAATTCGCCTGTTATTCATAAAAACAGCAAAAGCTTCTTGTACTGACTGTATTGTACTTAAATAATTCCAATCAGTTTTCTCTATCTTTTGGGCAAACTTCATATTAGAGGAAATATTGTAGCATCATAAATAAATTGTCAATATGTTTAAATTTATAAACATGTTAAGTTTCTTATAACAACATTAAGAGCATTTTTACAATTTACAGGTGAAATCTGTACACATATAAACAGTTAAAACATTGTGACGAGTTATGTCTCTTGCGTTGATTTCTGAATTTTCCAGCAAAAATAACTTATTAATATACCAATTGGCCAACTCGTTGAACTTTTAATTGTTCAACCAAATGATCTGGGACGCCTACCTTAAAGGAGCGTATATGTCGGATTTCCTCAACTTCATTAAGTCACATTTGACGTCATTAAATCCTTTCTCATTTAGGTATCGAGTAATATCATCTACCGAAGTATCCTTATTTAATTTTGAATTAATAAATAAGAGTAGTTTATTAAAACTTTCAAATTTGAAATATATGTAGGGTTGAAACGTGAACCCTCCAATGTTTCAGTGGTAAATCATAATAAATGATAAAAATAATCAACAATTTATGACAATAAAATGTTGCACCATCAGGATTGTTTACGTATTGTCTAACTCTTTTAGGAATGATTTGAATAAAGTGGTGAATGGTATCTTGTTCAATCATTCCGAATTTGCTAAAGTTGATAACGAACGTCTTGCAAGAGGTTTGTTGCTTAGGACAAACGCCTTGTATAGCAGCCCACCACATCTTTCATAAACTCGATTTTGTTAAATTCGGAGAGCTTGCAAGAAAAGTGTCTCCGGTGTCTTTATTGGCACTATACGCACTATGTGGATTAAGATGTTATTCCAATCTCTATTTTTACGTCTGCGTTGACGAAGCTGTAAAATCTTTGTGTGGTGTCATAAACTGTTTTCTCACTACAATAATATTTTCGATATATCTGAAGAAAACTATGGTAATACCGATATATAACAAAGAAAATAACATAGATTTTACAAATTGACGACAAATTGCTCTAATTCCTAATATGCCAAAGATTTTAGAAAAGTTTGTTTTGAAAACGCTATAAGATTACATTATCAAAAACCAAAGACTTAACCATTCCCATAGTGGTTAAATAAGAGGCAGATCTGTAACCAGAGCTATTTCCCAGTTATTAGAATTAACAACAACGATCTCACCAGTTGCATAATGATGAGCATTTGACAGTATCCACGGTGATATCTTCTATCTCAGCTATGAGGCGTCCCACAAGGATTCATCAACCATGTTCCAGAAATAACGGAAGATTTACGTATCCTTTTTGCTGAAGAATCCACTTCAGTATTAACTACTAACTGAAGAATAAATGTCAGAATTGGTTCAGCTCAATCTAGGTAAAGTGCAACCTTGGTTATCAAATAACAATTTACAACAAAATTTTAAAAACCAAACATTATTTAAACTACAACAGGAACTTTCACACAAAAATCAAATTGGATCTGATACTGAATAGTAAAAATCTTACTTGCAAGGAAGAGTATTTGATTCGGAGATTTAAGGTTTGATTATCAGCTTTCACGCAAACAACATATTAACGATCATAAAGAGAATATAAATAAATCATATTACGCCTTAAGAACTATTTCGCGGTTAGTGAGTGAAAATGTGGCTCTGAGTGATAGTGAGTCATAGCCCAAAAGAAATGTATCAGAATAGTGATTCACCTGCAGCCCAAAGATTCATCTATCTAAACCAATCTTTGAACATTACAACATGTCACCATTAACATCCTTGTTAATTCTAGGAAGTGCTGTATTTGTGAAAAATTACTATTTATATATTAAATAATTATTCGTATTTTATTGACAAAAAATTGTAAAACTTTGTAAAACTAAAAAGAGAGAAAAGACTGCATTTTGTTTTTCTCGTTTTCTTTTTGTGTGACATCTTTCTATGCAGTGGGCATTAATGGAAATAAAGGAACATTATTATTATTGTATAAAATTGTATTATTATACAAAATTTTAGCTCCTTTGTGACAACTATCTGCCTTAGAGCTCTTTTCCAGTCCACATCAACTGCAGCCTAAAACCGAAATTTGTTTCTAAGACTCATTTGATTAAGACAGTGTTTGTCATCACGTTTGTTAGCCGCTCGAAGATATCCTATATTAAGACAATGTTGGCTATATCTCCGGACTAGGTAGTCCATGCTCGGAACATTGTTGAAGGATTTCGATTCAATATTTGCCCTATTTAATAAAAAGAAAAACCTATCTCGAGCAGGCCAACAACTCATACTCTTTGAAAGACAGACAGTTGGTTCAGACACGGTCTTCTATTAATAAGCGAAGAAAAAATGTTCACTAATCAAATGCTATTATTATTTTATCTTTCTTTTAACTTTTCTTTTAAGGATTGTCTACTGTATAGCAAGCAACCATACAAATGTTCGTAATTATTTGTGTATCGATATGATGCTTTATCACCGACTTTTTACACACACTGAATTGTTTTGTTAATTTTCCAACATGGTAACTCATCTTTTTTGAAGTGCTGCAATTCTTTTTGGTAAGTGGTCTACTACTATTGTAGTGGGAGATATGAAAAGCATTTCAAAGTGAAGATGTAAAGTTTGTTTAGGAATATTTACGTTATAACACTTAATTAAATTGCAATATAAGAAGTAAAGAATTTTACTATCAAATCCAAGATCTATTAACAACATCCTTAAATAATACCAACCTTCACTAATGATCAATTTCAAGGTAAGTATAGGAAATGATGTCATCGACAAAGTGAAAAAAACGAAGTCATCAACCTAAGCGGTTACCTGCTGCTAAATGTATGTGTTCCTCAATGTATCTGCTGGTATCTGACTCACAATAAGAGCACTAGATAGTACAATAACTTCGGAAGAAATAGCAGTTTAAATTGTATAACAACTAAATCAGGTCCGCAGTAATAACAATAATTCAACAATAAATTTTTGTTACCACTGATAGTAACACACAACTTTTTGTTACTACTAATCCAACAACTTTCAATTAAAACGATATAACTGTTGAGAATGCGAAGACAAACATATTTAAATGTCTAGACGAAAATCACTTGTCAATATAAAATAAAATATACCACATAGATTAACAACATCTCAACAAAAATAAAGTCCACGCAAGAGTTTTCATTCTATAGACTAAACTCAGCAACTCGTTGTTTATCTATAGCTAAGTGGTTATATATTTGTTCTTATTAATGTTCCCGGTATGATTATAGGGTAAGTATCTCAGTATATCTGTAAGTGTGCTAAAATTTATTGAACCTATAATTGACTAAGATTTGGGCATCCTAAATTGGTAATCAATGCAATGGTATCATAAGAAACTTTTTAAATTCACTTAAAACTACTAAAACTATTTCGTGTATCATCCGGCCAAAAGTCACGGTCCCCATATTAGAGGTTTATAATTATAAGGTAGAATTAGAAGCAACACAAAAAGTAATGAAATTATTTTGATGATGCTTTCGTATTTTGAATTGCGATATTGATTTATTCCACAACTACAATAAAGAATTTCACAATAAATTAAAATCTATAATAAAATTAGAGCAATAAAAATAAGAAATATTTAAGAATATATTTAAGAAAGTAAGACAATAACCGAAAGTATCCGAGGACTTCGATTCAAAATAATAATAGTGTATTCATCCTGTGATCCGGTTTTAATTTCGTTTTGCTCGTTGATTGGACGTGCATACGAAATCAATAGACGATTCTTATTTGTGCTAAGGTTAAATATTTAGATAGATAGTTAAATATTAGATGGGAATTGGTTTAAAAAATCACCCTTTTTGTAAACGTGACTTTTGATTTTATTCCTCCAAGTTAAAACATGGAGTATAGTTGATAATGAAGTATTATTTTACTAAAGGTTGCATTTATATTTAATGATTTTCAGGTTAACTATAAATATTTTAATTACATTGAGCTGATGATGGCTTATTAACCGAAACCGGTACTGAATATATTAATTTTTATAGCGCGAAAATAGTTATTTTATTTAAATTCGTAAATTGTATTTTGTAATGAAGTATGTACGTAGAAACGATAGAAAATAACCATGAGCATATAAAAAGAAACCACTCCTTGTCAAATAGACATAAATATAAACAATGATGCAGTGAAGTTTGTATTTTTTTATTGGGGGAAACTTCGTTCATTTTTTGGTTTTTTTCATAAATTGTTCAAAGAGAAAGTTTGTAATTGGAACAAATTTGACGAACTGTGGAAAAATTCAATGTTTTTGTTAATATTTTTGAATAACTCATCATTACACCAATCTTTATAGATGACACTTTGGTGAGAACGATAAAAGATACTAAGAACAACATTTATTTTTCCATCAGCATTTTTCCACTTCATTAAAGAACAACATACATTTACGGAGTTCTTAGGAAGAAACTTTCCCGGGATTTTTAAAATCAAAGGTTTATGCCAATATCAATGTATGAAAAATAAAAAAATGATTAAACAAGTTCAAAATGAAAAATGAAATGGAATGTTAGGAAAAAATTTCGACAAAATTATATATTCACGAGGGGCCTTAATTTTTGGCAAAAATAGTAGAGACTATCTAGATTGTTGTATTTGGATATTTTCCTAAAATTGAGAAATATTTAGATATCTACATCTTATAAATATACTAACATATAGAGTTACTAGAAATGTACATTAAAAATAGGTTTGTTAATCAAGATTGAGAGATTTAAGTCTAAATTATTTAGAAAAATTCTTGTTTTATATTAAAAAATAAACAAGTTTTTTTTTAATTTAAGTTAAATAACTTTAAACAATTCATTTTAAGATGTTTTGAATTCCAAGATGTTATCTTAAAATTTAAAATCGTTATTCAAGTCTTTCCACAAAACATATCTCTTATCACATGATATAACGCAATAAATTCCATCCTGTACAATTCTGGTGTAGAAGGAGAACATAAAAATTACAAATGCCAATGGAATATCAAGGTGACATATTTTTAATAGATGGCTCATATATAGCTAACTGAAAGATGTAAATAAATAGAATTCTTTTAAAGCTTGAAGCTGCTTATAAATAGTTGCTTATTGGATATAACGTTTCAAAACTCATTGCTTATCAGAAATAATAACTATCAATACAAGAAATCAATAAGGTCAAATTGTTGTTTGCACATATACCTTCGTGTTTATTACTCTCACGTGCTCAAGGTTATTGAAACATTACGTGCGTTTACTAATTTCCAATTATACGCCATGCAATAATTAATTGGCATGAATGGAATTCATTTTAATAAAGTTGTTTACCTGCGATCACTTGAACCACGCCAAATATTGTGCTGGATAGTTCGGGACTTATCACGCTATCAGTTTTTGAAATGATCGATTGCATATATGCCTCAATTGCTGCAAAACCGGAACCTTGTTGTAACGTTTTAACACTTGCCATAACTATAAGAGCTCTTCTATACTTCTTTTGAGATAAAAATTCCCAAATAGTGGTTTTGTTCATCATATCACTTTGCACACTGTTTTTTAATTCTGCTAACGTCACGTTAATGTTCTCCTCTTTGGAATTACTCTCGGCGAATGATACAATACTTTTTCTTGCGCCATCGAAATTGCCAACCTTTGTTAAATAATACGGCGATTCGGGGATAAACATTAATGAGATTATCGATAAAACAGGGAAAATAGCGCAGATTATTCCAAGATTTGTATACGATACGTATGGGCCTATAGCCAAAACGATGAGTGATCCAGTTAATTTTAACCCCATGAAAAATATTCCCAATTTTCCACGATTATCACGGTCTGCAATTTCAGTGTTATACACCGCACATGCCTAATAAATATTAAAAGCGTTGTCAGATCTCAAAAGTTTTAAAATATTATACTTACAACGATTGATATTCCACACCCAACACCACCAACTACTCTTGCAATCATAAGCCCTTCAATACTTTTTACTAAAATAATTGCAATCCACGGAAGAAACTGTAACACGGAAGCTATGATTAAAGGGGGTTTTCTGCCGATGCGTTCAATTAGCCACCCGCTGAGACCAATTCCAATAATTGACGTTAACAGAAAAGAGGAAACCAACCATGATGCTTCCTCCTAAAAAAATCATCGAATATAACGAATTAAGAGTTTAAAAGAAATTACTTACATCCGAAATTGATTTTCCTATTGAAGATGTTTCCGATTGTAAAGAAGGAAGTGCCGGTGATGTCCAAACAGCATAAGCCGATGTTGCCGCCGATGATAATGCGGCTAAAATCAAAATAAAAATAACAACGATGCGAATAAATTTAATGAAAATTAACCTGATGTTGCCGCTGCGTATTGCATAAAACGACGACCCGGTTTTGTTGTAACATTGCTCATAGTTGGTTATCGTACGATAAACTGTGGCAAATATTCAGTTCACCTTTAAATACAAATTGTTTGGAACAAATGTATAGTTAAACGTGATGGAAAGGAATTCAACTATCTATGATAAATAATAATGGAATTCTTTAAGAATTTATTGCTTCGTAATGCTTATCGTAATTAATCAGTTTAGGAGTAATCATTTTTAGACGTCTTTTAAACTGATGCATTTATTTCAACGATGATGTTTGGAACGTAATTAGGAATCATCGTGATAGCACGAAATGGCACAGAATGTATACTTTAATTTTAAAATATAACATTCTATTTTAATGACACCAGTAAAGTACCTTTTTTAAATTACGACTACGTCGTTAAATTCCACCATAAATTATCAACGCAACGGCGCATATTATCAATGTTTAGATACAAAAATCGACAGAAACTGACCTTAATTCAATTCAAAACTCCAACGGAAGCTATTTACATTTTCATAACGCGAAAACGTACTGCAGTAAAAAAGGGCCATTAATTTTTACGCCCTTTCCTCCCTACACTTTTACTTAATACGGGAACTATAATCTCAGCTTATGCTAGTCGCCGGGGGAGCTTTCGGGCTTATTTTACCGATTTTCCGAGAGCAGAGGAAGCCGCAGCGGGGCAGTTTTTGCCATGCCGAGAATATATTGCACCATTCGGGCGCTAGAAAATAAATATTCCTAACATTTACGGCGCCGCATGTGTTACCCATTACGCCCTGAGATGTTACTATAACGGCCGTGCGGATGTGCTCCCGTATGGCGAAAGAGACCCACTTCCGCCCCTTATTAAACTTATCTAATGATGGCGTATTGTACGCTTTTGGAACCGTACCATCGAATTGTTTCTACCGCTGTGTTGTTTCGCGCTACATTGCTCGACCACAAACTTTAACTACGATACCACACTATTTCCTACACTGTTTCTATGTACTTTGAAAATACTTATGCTTACGCAAGTATTAAAAGCTTTACTAAGTACATTTTCCAAATCTCTTCTTTCAGAAACACAGATAATGTTTAATAATGTTTTTATTATGGAATATAATATATTTATTGAGGTTTTAAATGATTTACTAAATAAGTACAAGAAAAAAGCACCGACAAGAAAATATGTAATGGTTAACTACATCAATACTCAAATCAGTGAACTATACGATTGTTGTGTCCATTTACTTTCACACAAAAAAAGTCTTTAACATCTCGCTCTCATGTAACAAACGATTAACATTTTCTTAACAAGCTTTTTCGGTGGAGAATGGTGTTGAATATACGGTGATCCTTGATTTTATTCAAACCTCAAAGAGCATTCTTGAAACTCTTAATGATCGCTTTGAAACGGTGTTCATTGTGGCTGATCTCAATCTGAATTTGGGTGATCTTACGGATTATCGTTCAGTTCAGTTGCTCAATGTGATAGAATCCTTTGGATTTCAGCAATTGATTATGGAACCTATAAGAGTGAGAGATAAATTTGGGCGGAGTTTCATTATTTTGTTCAGGAACTTAATAGATTAAGGTCAATGAAAGCACTTTTACAACAATCAGAACATTAAATACCCACAATCACCCTGATATATCTGCTTGAATTGCAAAAAAATGGCAAAGTGAGACAAGTAACTTCAACTTAATGTAGTGTAGGTTATATGTGAAAGAAAAAACGTTATAGCAGCTATATTTTAATAATAATCTATTGGTTCAGGAGTCAAATCTCTCGTGGAGCAAAAAACGAAGAATTTATGTTTTTCTGTGCTTGACAAAACAGATGGACCACTTAAAGTGCTGAATTTATGCTGTGATGTAGTGCAGTGGAGTATATGATGCAAGAATTCGGCAAAAATTAAATTGTTCATTCATATTTTGTCAGATTAGGTAAAAAGTGTTAAACATAGTAGCTCACAGTAAGTATGAGAAAGGGATTTTAGGGGTAAGGAAAATAAATTCTTTATCTTCAAAAAGATTATCAATCATTTGGTCTATATACAATCTCTTAAAATAAAGATACGATATGATTGTAATTATTAAATTGGACAACATTTATTTCTTGAAACTCTATAATACAACCAGTTAGTATTTGGCTTTTTTTTTCGAGATTTTTGATTAATTTATTAATATAAGTTAATATCAACCTGATTTCTTGATTTGCAAAACTACATTGTTACTTAAAATTGAGTGAAGGACGAATGGTTTTAGATCGCTTTAAAGCTTTTTTATTATGACCAACAGAATCAATGAGTTGTACGGATTGGGGGTGTGAATCGGGAGGAAATTTTGACTGTTTTTTTTTGTGTTCGGTAGTGTAATTTAGTTTTTTTTGCTTGTCGATATTCTCATTCAATGGTCGGTAAAAAACATGTACTAATTGTTTTTTCAGTACATTGATTCAACTAGTTGATGACAAAAGCTCTTCTTTTATTTACTTTTTTGTAAGAATTTGCATTGAGTAAACTAAAATAGCTGTTTAATAAAATTGCCAACAACATTTAATCATTAATCATTTCATAATCATTTCATATAATTAATATTATAAGAAACAACAGCAAAATTGCTATGCCAGAAGAACGGTTCAAACTAAGAATTATCTATATATCTCTATTCTTCTCACTTTGAGGGTGTCGTGTGCACAATTACCTTTTATATGCTTTTAAAGTTATTTACTACCAACAATACTTCGTTTGCAAAAAGTTTATCTCTGAAAACACCATCATATAAAGTTTTTCGAAAACATTTCGGTATTAATATTTAAACGAAATAATTCGATTTGTAAATCTACTCGTCATTTAACATAGATTATTTTTTATGCTTGAAATGTTGTCCATATTTAAATATTAAATTTATTATACAACGAGTAGTAAGAAATCTTAAAAATTCGATGCGATACTGTAGCTTACTTGCTTTCAGAACAATCATGTTACTGATAGCTGAGGGAATAGCAAATCAATATTGATATACCAGCATTTTCAAGTTTCCAGTAATTCCAGTAGTTTGTTGAAGATTATACGCTTTAACGACGTGTTTTAAAAGCAAGCAAAGAAATTATGCGGAAAAGAAACGGTAATATTTGTACTTTGACATGTTATTGTTTAGTATTAATTCAATATAGGATAGGAAAACATCATTTAGTACAATTTAAACCATTCAAACTACTACAAATAGTGCCATAATTAAATAACAAATAATAGTAAAATGTCAATAATGAAGCTTCAACTACACAAATAAGCACAAAGTTTACCTAATTTGATATGAAGTCGTTATTAAAATAGTACGTGAAAATGAAGCGAAGAAAAAAATTACGCAGAGAAAACAATGTTGTGTCATGATCTACAATAAATGCATCTACCAAAACCTCGATAGTTATGTACTAGTAATGTAATTGATAAGTGGTGTCAGGGCAATATGGAAATGAAAGTTCCAAGTTTGAGTATGAGAGTCTATCCGGCATGTTGTATATAATTGTCTTTTCATACTAACGAAATCTTCCTTCTATCCTACCTTATAGTCGCTAGCAGAAATCACCATTATAAGCTTCTATTTAACACTGGAGGCTACTTCTCATTATACCAAGGTCATCAACATTATTTCTTAGAACCTTTTTAGTCTTTGAAATTAGACTGATTTTGTTTACTTTTTTATTTTGATGTTTTCTATTTGCGTCTAAATAGTCTTTTCTTTATTGTTTCAAATGCTGCAAGGTATCATCAGCAAAATTATTTTGTTTCGAGGTTCATTGCATGTTTAGAAGACATATAGAATAGACTCGATAAAAGAACCTGAGGAATACGAACTTTAATCCTATCACGATGGCAAAATCAGCACTAATCTGTACTAGGCCCCATTTTATTTTTATTGTATATTAACGACTTAACTCAAAATATACAAGCGGATTCTATGTGTCTATATGCAGATGACACTTCACTTATTGATATCTCAAAGGATTTTCAAGACCTAGATTAAAAGACAAATAGAACTTTCAATGCAGCTAACAGTTGGTTCTCATCAAATTTTTTACATTTAAATAAAGAAAAAACTCATATACTTACCTTTTATAGTGGAAAAACTCAAGAGATAAAAAATCAAACAAGATTTCTAGGTATTACATTATCAGAAACCCTTTCTTGGGGTGAACACATAAAAGGATTAAAAGAAATTGGCGAGTTCTCTGTATTGCAAACTTCAAGAGTACAAATATAATAACAATACCATCGTGTTTTATTCTCACTTGTCTTCTGCATGTACATGAACATAAAGAAACTTTGGCTAGAAATAAAGATTTGCACAACAACTATAGCACGCGCTTTGGAGATAATTTAATCACAAAACACTTTTCTATATATCTCGATTAAGTTATAAAAAATTTTTCAAAAAGAATTGAAGACTGTATTGATGGAAAATGAGTTTTATTCACTAGAAGAATATTATAATAAAATCTAATTTTATAATAAAATGTATATATATATATATATATATATATATATATATATCTTGGCTGTTCCCTGTGGACAGGGGCAGACGTTTCGCCAAGATCTCACTTGGCATATGTGTTTTGGTTGATCCGAGGTATCATCCGTTCATCTTCTTGGTTGTTCTCTGTGGACAGTCTGTCAATAGGAGACTACGACAAAGCACTGAAGATGCCAAGTGAGATCTTGGCGAAACGTCTGCCCCTGTCCACAGGGAACAACCAAGAAGATGAACGGATGATACCTCGGATCAACCAAAACACATACTTCTCCATCCGTGAAGCATTACGAATTACCATATATATATATATATATATATATATATATATATATATGTATATATTCCTTTTTTGTTTGACGTATTAAATGTACCACGTTTTTGTACATTCTAGAAATAAAGAATATTATGTTATGTTATGTTAAAAAATCTTTTAGAAGAAACAATAGAGAGCATTATTGCGGGTTGTTAGATATAAATGCCAGATTTATGGGTTAATGATTTAGACATATAAAATTAAAATAACATGGCCACCATCTTATCCATAACTGCACGAGTTCATCATCTTGTGAATATATATATTCAAGATGTATTTACAGTTGGTGATGATAACCTGGCAGCGTTATATTTTTAATGTCTAGAAACAAGCGAGTTTCCTTCTAATACAAAACACCATCTTTTTTTGCTAAGAGAGCAACCTCTACAGTTCCCCCTCCCTTACACGCATCAATAAATACCTCAACCTTACTTACCACTCCATTCCACTCAACCCTCATCCTTCTCACACTACCACAACATTAATTTCCTCTACTTTTCACATCCCATTGTCTGGGCCCCCACTTCTCCTCATCATACTTTGCCAGGAGCTGGATAGGCGGCATTCCCAATGCAATTACGAGAACCTCCGTCGGTGTGGTTCTGTAGTCCCCGTCGGCCGTAACAAAAATTACCTAATCAGCATATTCAGAAATTTTACTAACCTTGAATCCATGGTATGCATACCCATATTTCCATTCGATATATTAATCCAGATATCACCACCCTTTCCACAATCATCTTCCTCAAATCCAACTCAACCCAACTCCTTTCCCGCCTTCACTGCCACCCTTCTTAACATTCAAACTACCTTTCCTCGTACATATCACTCTATAAAAAGTAAAGTCGGAACCACTAACACTCATAAATATTTAATCATATTATTGAGCTATCCGCAGGATTCGACCTTTAATTTTCTTGTTATAAAATAGTATTATAAGCCATCAAACGCCTGAATATTCCGTCTTCCTTTGTTTTAACCATATCGTCTGTCATTTAATCTACCAAGCAAAACCAAGCACTTTTTCCAATGCCGAATTCCATCATTCGACTTTGGAAGCCATACAACTTTAGCCTCATCGCCCGTATGTTCGGAAATACTCCTTGTTGTAAGTAAATCTAGATCCCTTCGAACCATTCGTCTCTACCCATTTGTAAAGTCTCCTTCACTACCACACTTCTCATCCCATCACATGTCGCAGCCTTTCCCTCTCCCATACTTTCTATAATATCATCTAATTCATATTCATTCATAGTCTACCTTCCATTCACTTTTTCTTCTCTCATACCCTTTCATATTAATCCATATTTTCTTTCTAGTCTCTCGCGGTTTTTGCGTATCCTGGCCGTCTTCGTCTCCTTTAAAATATCTTCCAAATTATAAATTGTAAATAAGTAAGATTCGACTTAAAAGCGATGTTTATTTAAAATATGGATCGGTGCCTTATCTTCGACTTTTTAAACTGTTCCCTAATCATAGATTCCCTTACAATTACAACATCATGTTCGTTCTTCCTAGCCATAGTCGGCCTTATCGCCTCTCCCATCCTTCCATACCACATACCATCCATTCTTCTTCACCATCTTTCCAATTTTCTCCTTTATTGTTATTATTCCTTTTTTGTATTTCCTTCGTTTTTCTGTGTACCTATCCCTCTTCTCCTATTTCTCCTACTCTCCTGTAAATCCCGCTTTGCCACCCTCTCTCTCTGTTCCTTCCAATTGTTCCCAGTCTGTCTTTCTAAAACGAAAACTTTTTTTAGGACTGTTCCCCACAACTCGCTCTATTCAATTATCCTGTGATCATTCAATGATTCATCTTTGAAGACCATCCATTCTTGATCATACATACCTTTAGACATGCAGACTGGTCCATTTACCGTCTCAAATGATAGAATTCCACTCTTCGCATTCAATAACTCCCACTGAGTAAGTAAAACATCCTCACTCATCAACTGGTCTCTCATCATTCATCCAATCTCTCCAACATGCGTGTATCGCGATTAATTCGCCACCAACCAGACATCTGCTCGCTCCCTTCATAGCAGCATTCATCTCTTCCAATGTCCAAACAAACCGTATTATCTCCTTTTCCATATTCTATAACGACACAATCCTCCATCTCCAACATTATCTCTACATTATCTTCCCCACTCATCCATATCAACACACATTTTTCTGTCCCCAGAACTACATCCCCTTGCTCCCACACATCTTCTCTTATGAACGGTTCCCTGACCATCAGAACATCCACCTTGACTTCCTTCGCCCTGCTTACCGTATTTAGCAAGGTCCCATACCGTTCCAACATTTTCTTTTCACTCCCTTTTCCTTTTATTGATTTTAACTATCTCTTAATCATAATTAGACCATGCAATTATGATTCTTAATGCCGCCTTAAACTCCCCACACTTTCTGTCTCTAGTTTCGTGCCAATATTCTCGTCCTCAATTTTTACAATTCGTTTTCGATTTACAGAGCTTCTGCATACCTTTAACTTATCAACCCTCCCTAACCTTAGTGATTCCTTCTGGCCTATCCAGACACTTCTGTAACCACGTTTTAACACATCCCCATCCCTTCTTCCTGTTATGCAAACTACGGTACACTCCTTCTGTTATGTAATCGTGTCATCCTCAGTTCCTCTATCCACATCATACACACTTATTTTTGGCCGCACCGTCGTTGGCGGTAGAACAGTGTCCTTTTTCATCGCCCCTTTCATTACACTCTTATTCTTCAATTTTGCAACCCTCTTCACCTTAATTTCCTTTTACCCTTCCCCACGTTTCACGCTTCAAATTTACACTATCATTGACCTCATTTCAACCAGTGACAATTACAACATTATCATTCTTTCCAACACCCTTTATTAATTATATCTTCTTCTTTTTTTTCGTTATTGAAGAGTATGATTTTCCATGCTCTTCACACTTCCTCCATCACCTTCTATCCCACTCTTCATTTTCTCTTCCCATTCAGTCCTTTCTTCAAGTACTCCTCTAGAGTCAGCTAATTCAACAATTAACCTTATTGCCATTCCACTCTTCAAAAGACATCTAATATTTCACACCCCTTCCTTGTGACTTCATGCTTTTTTGAGTTTGCACGAGTGTTCCTTCTAGTTCCTTCAGTAGTTCTTGAACATATAACAACTCCCTCATTACATTTCCCTCCCTACCCTTTTTCTTCTCCAACCACACTTCGCAGTCAACGACCTTTCTTAATGCATCTCCATATTCCTATATATTACACACATATTACATATAATGCCTTCCGCTTCCCTTGAAACTCCATCATTCGTTTTCTGTCTCTTTCAATTCTTCTTACCTTTTTTCCTTCTCCTCGTTTCTCTTCTCGATTTCCTTTGTAATTCCTTTGTTGTCCCTTCCATTTCCTTTACTACTTCCTTCACTTCCCTTCCCTTCTCACTCACAACTTCCTTTCCCCGTCTAACCTCTTCTTCCTTTCATTTTCTCTTTTTCTCCTTTCTTCAACCCTCACTTTCTCTGTTGCAGCATTCTCCTATTCTTTTCATCTCCTGAGCAGTTTCACCGAGTCCTATACTATCTTTTTTCCGTTTCTATTCGACATAATTATTCGACGTTGTACCCGAACGCACCGAAAACATGATTACATAGGCTACTAGTCCTTTTCGGGGTTACCAATTCTTTCAGGGCTGATAAACGAATAACTTTCGCCATGCGATAATATTTAGCGTACTCCACTTTAGAGAATGAGATAATCTGAGAGACGAGCATAATATTTTTAATTAACGATTATGTGATTTTTTTTATTGTAAGTTTGTGTGTTTATATTGTATAATATTGCCCTTTACTTTGTCTTGTTGGACAATAAAGATGTATATTATTATTAACATGTGTGATAATGCGTCTAACGTTGGCATGTTTAATACAAGTTTCTTTTCTGCTATTATCTATATGGAAAATATCATGTCTCAATGCGCCAATCACAATATAATCAATGCCTTAATCATATTTTTAAGTTTAAATGGAAATTTGTATTGATTCTAAGAAAGGCATATTTTATATTTTGATTGTAATATTTCTTTCAAACATGAAAGTACATTAAAGTGAGACTTATAATTTACTTCCATTAATACCAGACATCCGTGAGTTCGCATAATGGTAATTATAGCGCTTGAAGATCGAGTTGCGGAGCTTTGGTGTGAAACTTTGATATAGCCATCGGTTTGAGAAATTGCGCGGGTAGAACCTCACGCATTTCCTGAAGTAGCTCTGTCGCAGTACACTTCCGTATATCGTTGGGGCGGAGCTGCTAACCTGAACGCTATAAATACGTAGTATGCACCTATACAGAACTTTAGAAGGGCGCGTTTACCCACCCTTACCTAACTGCATAAGTACATTATGAAGGACCATACAAATAGCGTTCACTCCCGAACGTTACTGAAAGCTTTAATTAATACTGTAACTTCCGCTTTTGGTGCAGCTTTGGACAGTCTTTTTATTCAATTAAGCTCCCCTATTGTATTTTAGGGTTGTTTGATTAGTTTATTTGAGAAACGTGAGTTGTGGAATAATAAATTTTATCTTGCGATATTCAAAGTTATTTTCTCATAAAGTTTTGAAATTAACTACATTTAAGTAGTTCTAATAGTCAACGACATAAACAACTCTCGAGTCTCTTGAACTGTACACATACTAGACATATAAGCATGAGTGGGAACTATGGGATTTCGGTATAGAAATTGCTGTTGACGTCATCTCCAACGAAGTGGGTCCTCGTCCCTATCTCGTTCGAAACCTTCAGAGAACGTAGTACAGTTTAGGCACCTGCACGTGGTTCCGTTTAAGAGCCACGCAGTAAACGGTTCGAAAGCATCCTTGTCGTTAGTGGTAATTAAATGCTCGATGTCACCGTGTCGTATAGAACTACAGTCGTTGTCATCCGGGCAAGATGACACCATCTTGATACGACTTTGTGATGCGATGTTGAGTTGGATCAATAAGTAGCGCTGGCTAAAACCGCTGCAGCTGTCTAATTAGCAATGCTTTTGGAAAGACGTGTTGACAGGATTCGTCTAATAAAGTGTTTACGAGAATGAGAAGCAATATATCTTCGAAACTATTTAATAAGCATGTAACTTTTATTGGGATTTTCCTTTAAGTTTTATGTGCGTAGACGGTTTTATAAAATAGAAAAGTATTTGTGGAGTATTTATAATTGCTTAATAGAAATATTTCAACGCAACATTCTTATGATGGTGTGAAGTTGGGTTTTTCTAGACGATAAAGCTGTTATAGATATTTTTAAACCAGAAATGATGTTGGAGTGTTTCTTAAATAATTGTATTTTCCATTAGTGAACGAACGTTCTGGGGGAAAACGCGAACAGCACGTCCCAACCAAATGCAACATCTGTTCGTGCGAAACGGTGTAGTAGTAATACCAACGTCTGGGTACGGTAATTGAAAAATAATTCTCACTTTTTATTGGAGTTAATAAAACACTTAAATCCTAATTGTGTTTCTATTACTTAAACTTCTTTTCTACCACTTTATTTTAGAAAACGTTTATTCTTCAGTATAAATTAATTGTGCTATTAAAATAAAAATTAATTTGTTTTAAAATTGAATTTGAGTGTTTAAGATCGTCCTCATTAAACGGTATTAGAGGCTCTATGTGCATTATTGTTAAGTTCGGTGTTTTAACCGAAAAAGTCAAGTTCTGAAGTTCGTTAAACAAAATTAGTCTTTTTATTTTATTTTACTCGTTACGTAAATAACTATTATCATATACTATAAATGTCTTAATTCAAATTTCATCTTTTGCAATAAAAGTCTTGATGTTACAAAATAAAATATAACCAAGTTTTACTTATTATTACTTATTATTAATGTTAAAAACAAAGTACAATTTGTTTAGAATATTATTCTTCATTGGGATATTATTTACCCCTTCTACCCTCTTCCTCCACTCCTCGACCCAATCACCCCCTACCATATTATTCCGCACCCCAGCAGTCTTTTGTCTCCTCTCCCCCACCACCCTTCTCATCAATCCTTTCCCCTCTCCCCCTATTCTTAGATCCGTTCTTTTATTTTTTATATTTATGTTATATTTATTTCCTCCTCTCTCAACTCACTGCAACCATTCAACATATCTTCCAATGTTTTCCATTCCTCCCTGCACAGCCTACACCATCTCTCCTCATCGACCATCCGGTATCTATTCGCACTGTCCTCGTTACCACATCAGAACTTCGCCACCAATTTCTTCCCTCCCATCCCCAGCTTTCTACTCTTTTTCTTCCGCCCTTATAAATTCACTTTCAACCCCTTCCCATGGGCTTGAAAAAATTCAAAATACATGCTTTCAAAAAAAGTGTTCGTATCAGATGCTGGGACTGCGTAGGAAGGAAAAAACTTTATAGTATATTAAAATTAATTGAAAATGGGAACTTCAATCCGGATAAAACCATTAACAATTTTGTATGATCACAATGTTCAAATCGAATATTGTCTCCTATCATATATGTATCAAATCTTCTAACTATATATTAAATGTTTTAGAATTAATTCTTGAGGAATCATTTCCAGTTGATTTTGTCCCTGGTAGGCAACATCAAGTCTTCTAGAAGCATTTTAAATCTTCTGGAAGCAGTATCAAGTCTTCTGCAAGCATTTGAAGTGTTCCAGAGGCAATATCAAATCTTCTGCAAGCATTTCAAATATTTTGGAAAAATTTCAAGTCTCCAAAAGAAACAATTTTAAGTACTCTGGAAACATTTTAAGTGTTCTAAAGGCAGTGTGAAGTCTTCTGAAAGCATTTCAAGTATACCAGAGTCAATATCAACTCTTCTTTAAGCAATATCAGCAGAAACCATTTCAAGTCTTGCAGGGGTAATATCAAGTCATCTAGAAGCAGTGTCAAGCGGTATGAAAGCATTTTAGGTCTTCTAGAAGCAACACTAAGTCTTTTGCAAGCATTTCCAGTCTTTTGAAAGCATTTCAAGTTTTCTAGGAGCAGTATCAAATCGTGTGGAAGCATTTCAAGTCTTTTAGAAGTAGTATCAAGTCTTCTACAAGAATTTTTTCAGTCAGCTTGAAGAATTTGTACTCTTTTGGGAGCATTTCAAATTTTGTAGAAGTTGTATCAAATATCATCTAGAAACATCGTAAGATAAAAAGCTAATTTGAATGCGCATTTGACGCTGTATACATGAAAATAGGAAATTTGATTATCTGCTAATCAGGAATCCATCGAGGGCAGATGGACAGAAAAAATACTGGAATTTCGTTGAAGTCGTTGTAGGAAAGTGTTATTAATTACATTAAGTGTTATTAAAATTGGATCTAAAAAAGTCTGAGAAAATTCTAAATTCCTCTGGAAGCAATATTAGTTGTTGTGAAATTTTACAAGTATATCTTAGATTGCATTGAAACATTCTTCTAGAGCATTTTTGGGTTGCACTCCATTGTAAATTTTATACTTGTTTGTTTAATTAACAAAAGTTCGGTATCATATTTTTGCGTATCAGTACAAAAAAACTCTATGTATCCAATTTAATCATGAAAAATGTTATGCTAATTCATAACCATCCATTATTTTGACTTTATTCTGCTTGCAAAAGACTGGCTACTGCTTCAGGATTACTTGAAATACTTTCAGAAGACTTAATACTGCTTCTAGATGATTTGTTTTCATGAGGTTTTAACCAAAACAATTTATAGATTCTATAAAATCATCTACTTTGTATTGATACTGTTACAATTTATTTTCCTTATTGTATTGGGACCAATCTAGGAACCGAAAATATCAAATTTTACAATAACACAATATCAGTAGTGGACTTTATTGATAAATTGAAAATGATAACTTCAATCAATGTAAAATCATTAACAATTATATATAAGAGTTTTTTGGTAGCATTTCAAATTTTCTGAAATCAATATCATTCTTCTAGAAGCGCTAACAAGTCTTCTAGAAGCATTTTAAGTTTTCCAGAGGCAATATCTGGTATTCTGGAAACATTTAGGGTCTTTCAGAAATAGTATCAAATCTTCTGGAAACATTTGAAATCTTCCAGAGGCAACATCAAGTCTTTTAGAAGCATTTCAAATCTTCTAGAAGCCGTATCAAGCTTTCTGAAAGTATTTTAAATCTCGTAGAGACAATGTTAATCTTTTTGGAAGTATTTCAAGTCAATCAGAGACAATATCAAGTCGTTAGGAAGCATTTTACGTCTTCTAGATGCAGTATCATGTTTCCTGAAAATATTTCAAGTCTGTTGGAAGCAGATCAGGTATCATAGAAACAGCAATAACTCTCTTTGAAATATTTTAGATCATCTGGTTGTAGATCAAGTCTTCTGTCATATAAAATTTTCCAGAAGCATTATCAAGTCTTATGAAAGCATTTCAACTCTTCTAGAAGTAATTTCAAGAATTTTGTAAATCTTCTGGGAAAATCAAGTCTTGCAGAACCAGAATTAATTCCTCTGGAAGTATTTCAGGTCTTTTGTTTGCAGATCAAATCTGCTAGAAACTATATCAAATCTTCTGGAAACATTTGAAATTTTCCAGAGGTAACATCAAGTCTTTTAGAAACATTCCAAATCTTCTAGAAGACGTATCAAGTGTTCTGAAAGCATTTTAAGTCTAAAGACAATATTGTTTTTTGAAAGCATTTGAAGTCAATCAGAGGCAATATTAAGTCTTCTGGAAGCATTCTATATCTTCTAGTTGCAGTATCAAATTTTCTGAAAGTGTTTCAAGTCTTCTGGAAGCAGATCAAGTTTATAGAAGCAGTAATAAGTCTTCTTGAAATATTTCAGATCTTCTGGTTGCATATCAAGTCTTCTATCAGATCAGGTTTTTCAGAAGCAGAATTAATTCCTCTGGAAGAATTTTAGGTCTTTTGTTTGCAGATCCAATCTGCTAGAAACTATATCAAGTCTTCTGAATCCTTTGCAAGTATTCTGGAAGTAGATCAAGCTTTGTAGAAGTAGTATTTTCTGAATGCAGTATCAAGTCTTCTGGAAGCATACAAAGTTTCTGGACGCAGATCAAGTACTCTATAAGCAGTATTAAGTTTTCTATAAAAATTCTACGTCATCTGGAACCAAGTAAGGAAAGCAGTACCAAGTTGAGATTACTACACTTTGTGGTAAACTTTTCCCGCAATTATCAAGCGATAATTGATATAATATGATACAAGTGACAAGTGATATAATCACTAAAATTAGCGATGTTTTTTAGATAAGTTGCTTACTTGATCGCCATTTTTACCCTTGATAAAGCACTTATAGAGCTTGAAAATCGAGTTATAGAGCTTTAGTATGATACTTTGATATAGCCGCCATTGGGGTGGATCCGCTAACCTAGATGCTATAACTACGTACTACCCACCATTACTTAACTGCATAAGTATATTACGATGGACCAAATGAATAGCCTTCACTTCCGAACGATATTGGAAACTTTAATTGTGCTGATATGGATATATATATTGTGCTTTTACTAAAGCACAGTATATATCCATATCAGAGTGGGTAGAACTGAAAAAATATACTGTGTATTATTACTTTTTTTATACGATTTTGATTCGTTTCGATTTTTATAACAGTCTCCCAAGAATTTGCCACTAGACTCTTCATCAGGCCTTCTGGAGTTTTAGTGTTAAATGGGCTTCTCATTTAGCAATTTTGGTAGCACCAAAATGAGGAAGGCATAATGAATTAGAAACTAGTGCAGTTAATTTTGGAAATTTGAAATCACTATTGCCTAATTTAATATTAGAAGCTTGTACTCAAAATTCATCCCATCTGCATCTGTCTTAATGTTACTAAAATCAAAATTACATCTATATCGCCACTCACTGTCGTCAGTGTTCTCACAATCGTCAGAAGTATATGTGAAATCGTCAGATCGAAAGAATAAAGGTAAGAGCATGAGATCTCACGATAAATCTTGAGACCTGGCAATCCGATCATGCATGTAGTTCGTACATGCCTGTTCGTCTTCCTATCAGCAGAAGATCTCCAAGTTAGGGTAATAAGTGGTTTTAACACTCATAGTCATCCCAGCTACTATTGTAGTCGTCCTCGACTTTATTTGGATCATAGAGTGTACACCATGCTCTTAGGTAGTCAGATGAATAAACTTGCTTGATTTTTTTTTGGGAGTTTTCAGCTGCTTCTATGTCTACCATTCTCTATCTGTCGTTCAGTAATACTTTAGTTATCTGATACGGTCCTTTATAAAGTATGCTTTCTGTTTTACTTGTTCATCTTGGATTCTTTCCAAAGCTTGTAAGGTTAAAACCGATTAAAATATCTTCGTCTTCTAGAGCTAAAGTCAAATTGGTTTTAAAGATGTTGCTGGCCTAAAAATTGAATAGGTCATAAGGTGTTTCTTTCATAGTTTTATTACTAACAGAATTTATTGCGTGTTGAATCAGTTTTAGTCTCGTTCCAGTCTTGTTTATCTGGTTTTTTACAAGTGGTTTTATTAAAATGTTCAACATGTCCATTTGCCGGCGGAACGTTATGGCTATGGTTGTTTTGATATGAATCACGTCGTGTTCAGTCAGAAACTTTCAAACTGCTTCGCTGAAAATGCTGCACCTCTGTTGGATATTAGCCGTTTAGGTGGTTCAAATATCGAAAAAATGGTTTTTAACGTTTTGATAACGTACTTAGCGTTTGAGTCTCTCGATGCTTCTATAAATTCCATACACTTTGAAAAATTGTCTACATAGGCATGGATATGTGTGCTTCAGATAGTACTACAAAAGAAAGGACCTAAGGAAATTTTAATTACGGTATGGAACGATGTAGATATTTTTTCAATAATATGTAGTTTCCCAGTTCATCATGACTCGCATTTATTATGCGCCAAATAACTACCTTTGGAATTTATTAATTGAATTTAATTAACTGGATTTCAGTAATTTACTAATTACTTTGTACAATACATTCGTTTTGAATGTTGTGAATTTGTCGTTCTTCGTATTTCTAATATCCCCTAATATGGTATCTTATAGTTGCGTAATTAATAGCCAATCGATTTTTTTGTTTAATGTTTAAGACATCCAAGCTTACTGCTTCTTTAAATCTGGAAATATCGTGTGGTGATCGACTTAAGGCATCCACGTGCTACATGCTTTAACACAGTCGATGTACGACATTAAAGTCATAGTCTTGCAGATAAAAGATCGATATAGCAATTCGTGGCGATAGACTAACGTAAATTTCTTACCCAAAGCTAAACCCTGAATATGTTAATAGCCTCAACAGTTGTCAAGCCTTCCAATTCGAAACTGTGATATTTGTTTTGTTGTAAGAGAATTTCTGGCAAACCATCTTTGCACGGATGTGAGTGTACATCCAGATCGGCTTTACGGTCGTATAATGTCAAAAACGGCTTATCTGCCAACCGAACAACTGGAAATGTGAGTTCTTGCTTTTCACTCCAAGTCCAACAGATTTTTTTTTAGGTAATAATGCAGAGATTTATCCTTGTTAATGAATGTTGACGGTTTCATCACGCACATTACAAGCAGAATTTATGCCTAACGATTGTGCTTATTCTGCACATATTTGAGCATTATTCAAATGATTCATAAACTTTTTGATTTTTGCCAATTCGTAATATAAACCTGCATCATAATTAAAGTAGGATAATCTTTACATAATAAGTTTTTAAATAATGATCAATTAGATATATTCCATTCAAAACTACCACTCAACTAAACTCTTTTCTTCAACAGTGCTGCCAACCATTAGTAGAAATCTAAATTAGGATACTAAATGGCTCACATTGAAGTCACAAAAAAGTTGCAAATTAGATACATTTTAGTTAATATAACACTTAAATCTGAATTGTGTTTCTATTACTTAAACCTTTCTTTCAACCACTTATATTTTAGAAAACTTTTATTCTTCCGCATAAATTAATCTTTTCATTAAAATAAGAATTAGTTTGTTTAAAAATTGAATTTGTTTAAATTTGAATATTTAAAATCATCGTCCTTCAACGGTATAAAAGATAATGGACGTAGTAATTAAATCCCTTTTTCGGTTACGCTACGGACAATTCAACGCGGATCGATGATAATGGGAAAAATTGAGCTTTAATTAATTTATCGTTTAGTGCGGACCGGCGAGTTACGCATTAAAAACTTTGATAACTTCCCAATCTTAAATTGAAAAGTTCGGTGCTTTGATCGAAAAAGTATTCTGAAGGGCTTGAAGAATTTTGTTCCTCTGAAAGAATTCAATTAAGCTCGCGAATCTATTTTCTTTTTTTCTCCTACGTTCTAAAACTAAAATATTTATACGGTTCTATTGGATCTTAGTACCCGAAAGGAAATAATCCGCCCTGTTTCGCAAATGAACTTGTAAATGAGAAAAATGGGTTATATTACAAGGAAAGTGGTTCATCTGAAATGAGTCGTTATCCTTGTCAATTACTGACTAATGAAGTCCAGGAATACCAACTAGTTTATGCCTCCGGTCTTTTATTCCGTAAGCGAAGGGCCCTTTCTAGGAGTATTTTGCATACTCGTTCAGGGCAGAATGCTAATACACCAATTTCGGAACGTTTTGTGGAGGAAAAGTAGACTCGAGAGTTGGCTCACGAACGTGGAAATAACAACCTGCGATTTTTTACGAGATGTTTCCTGCATGCTGATGTCTTACAAGTGGTTTTTACGAATAGTTTTTTCTTATTGTTACTGCAAGGGTTAAGTGTTTTATGTTGAGACCTCTTTTTTATTCCAAATAGAAAATCTTTTTATGTCTCCCAAAAGAAATCTGTGTAAAGGTCTTATTAATAGAAATAGGCACATAAAAAATAGACAAATAACACATGCAATAACAGGATTTATCTATAAAAAATGTGATGATATTTTCTAATAATTGGGTGTTAATATGAAGACGAAATCTGTAATGGCCGGTATTGCCGGCAATCTGAAGTCGGAGATTCTTTCATAATGTTCAAGTAGGACTAAGTAGAGTAAGAGGATCGAATATTTGGTCAATACTGGATAATATCGTTCTCTTATTTATTTCTTCATAGCGCTTAAGTTTTATTTTGTAAGATAAATTATCTTTTTCATGCACCAAAAATGTTCAAGTATTTTGGTCGCTTCATGGTTTTCCAAAGGAATGACACATGACGCGGGATCTAAGCTATACATATCACTAATCCATTTCA
This sequence comes from Onthophagus sagittarius, assembly GCA_036711965.1. NCBI lineage: Eukaryota > Metazoa > Arthropoda > Insecta > Coleoptera > Scarabaeidae > Onthophagus > Onthophagus sagittarius. The sequence goes on along the minus strand of JASERS010000002.1, from coordinate 11,675,094 downwards.
TCATATTGCTATTACCTTTTGCTAACTCAAAATCGTAGGAATTTAAAATGTTTGTAATTTCCTTTGCAGCATTTAAAAATGTTATCGAATCATCTACATAAAAATCTCTTTTAATTCTCACTGCTGATCCTTGCAAGTTTTCATTTCAAAAGCCGTTTGTAGTAAAGATCTAATAGCTTAGTAAGATGCAGCTGCTTTATCTGCATCTTTATGTACACTATTGAGTGGGATCAACAAGTATCTGTCTATACATTTTTAATACTTCATCAGTCACGATCTTATGTTGGCGATATCTAGCCAAAATAGAAAACAAATCTTCCTGAATCACAGGAGCTATCATTTGAAGATCATTTATCCTGAAGTGCTAACTGATGCATTAAAAATCACTCTATGTTTCGTTAAATAATTTGCCTCTTCTGGTTTGCTTATCTTGGGCATGTGACCTATGGTTTCATATTCAAGCATGAAGTGGTCAATTTACGTTTTAAATCAGTAAATCTTTTATATCATGTTGTAAAAATTTCCCAATTTTTGTAAAGAATCCTTGAACAGAATTTTAATAACGAAATGTCCTGTTTGCAAAATTATAATGGTCTAGATAGTTTGGAGAACTATTTAAAAGGCAATAGCTTGGTTATCTATGGGATGCCAGAGAATGATAAATAAACGTAATCTTCCTAATTATAATGCTAACAGTAAAATTATCGACAGATGACATCGCATTGGTCGTCGTAAAAATGAAAATATGGGAGCGATGATTGTAAAGTTCATCCCGTATAAAAGAAGATGAATTGTGTGGTCCTACAAAAAGAACTTAAAAGGCACTCAATTTCTTATTATTGAATCCCTTTCAAAGGAAATGCTTTAAGTGTACAAGACTGCGAGGACAGCATATGGTGACAAGAATATTTCGAGAATGGATGCCAGAATATCCATCAAAATTGGAGGGGAATATTACACAATCGAGTATTAAAGTCAATTAAATGAACCTAGAACAAAGCATCCTTTAAACGGTCAAATCAAATTACGATTACACAAAAAGTAAATAAACTGCTAAATTTTCAGTTTGATGAACCAATGCGCACAACTACTCCATATCTAAATGTCTGTGAAGCATCGATGTACCTAGTAAGGGCATCTGTTTTAAATGGAGGTTTATTCTTGATCCATTTATCGCTGTTTCTAAATGTAATCCTATATGGCTCATCAAAATTCTATTCAGCAGTATAAAGAGGTCCTTGAAGATTTTGAAATATATCTGAGGTTACCCTTCAACAACAGGAGAAAAAACCTATTTTCAGTAAAAAGGCACTTCAACTGCTTCTTTTGTAATGATGTGTGAATATTAAAACCCTCAAGGCCTTGTTTTAACATTTAAAATATTTTCCTTGAATTTTAGTAACTAGCAGTAGAAGACCCCATGAAAATATAACTGTCCTTATTCACATTTTCACATTGCATAGAGAGTTACCATGATTGGCTTAAAATGTATCTTCTAAAACAGTAAAGTTTGCAAAAAAGATTTGGTGCATTGTAGTTATCTATTGCTCATTGTGGTCGGTCGGATATTAAAGACCACTTGTAGTCGAATAGACATAAAGATAATCTTTCAGTAGTTACAATATCTCATCTTATTTCAAGTCTACCTATCCAAATGACAGGAAGCTAACGCTAGCAACCCAGGAATCAACTTTTTCATATCTCATAGTAAGTCATAAAATTAGTTTTAATTCAAATTCGTATTCTTCAAACTTGATTTCAAAGTTCTTCCAACCTAAATTTGGTCTTGGAGAAACTAGAGTGAAGCCATTTTAATTAGCGTCATAGTCCCGTGCTTCCAATGAAAATGAAGTGAAACTAGTTCCTGTGGTAATTCAGTATTTTCAACCGGAGTCTGGAGTGCAGATCAAATTTTTCGACTTTAAATTTTTGACTGAGGAGACTGCAATTATCTTAGCAGATCATCTCGTATCAAATCTAAAGAATAACTATTTAGAAAGAAAAGTTGTAGCTTTTATGGATACAATTGCAACACAAACTTTAGTAGCGTTTTTAGAAGAGGACAAAATAACTTTCAAACATTACTTCAAAAAGAACTGAGAAGATAGATTATTTGTATTAGATGTGGTGCTCATATTCTTCACAACACAATTCAATATGCTGTTTATGTTCTCCCAATAGCGATTGAAGCGTTCATAGTAAAAATTTCAAATACTTCCATATTTGTACACTGTGCATATAACACAGCTCAGGGAGTTTTATGAGGTTGTAGGGATAGAGTGCAGAAAACTGTTCAACATGGGAATACTTGGTTCCAGTCTTTACTTCTAGCTATCGAAAGAATATTGCAAAATTTATAAACAATCCTTGTACAGAAAAGACACAAGGTGTTGTATGTATGTATGTATGGAGTGAGGAGTGCGTATTCTATACGCGGCACCTAGGCCACAACGGGCCCCTTGTATACTGTCCCTCTAAGAGGTTTGAGATGTTAAATGCGAGTATATAACTCGATTTTTGGCTGATTCCGCTTCCTGACCGACCCCCCACCAAACCGGGCGTGCTATGGCACAGGCCCAGTGTGGGTTCGCCCCTGTCAGGTGCCGCTCCAGGATACCACCACAACCTCGTGGGGTCCTACGAGGTGCCGGTGGCCTCCAGGGCGCTAACGCGCATTCAGCCATTTTTGTTCAAACCCCTTACACACATAATGATAACGACAGCCAGAGATGAACGACTGGTTGCCGGGACCGACGGCTTAACGTCCCCTCCGAAGGACGGGGGGCGACCCAACGTGATTACACCGGGATTCGAACCCGGGACGTCTGCGTGTTAACTCGAGAGTGGTGTTATACAAGGTGTTGTTATACATTGAACTTTGGGAAAACTTTCAATGGTTTCAACCATACCTTTTTTTAATGGAAAGCTGTGTAGAAGACGACTAAGAAAATAAATAAACCCTGGCAAAAAAAGCTGTTAACCCAAATGAGCTTTGATGAGCTTGTCGTTACAAAGAAGGTCTGGAAAACTCTGACTAAACAAAATAATACGGAATCAAAGCTTACAAGCAAAGAGATGAGGTCTCTCTCTTATTTTGGAATATCTATTCTATATTCCAGGAACTTCAGCTCCAGTTCTTCATGACAGCTTTCTCTGTCATTAACAACTCTTCGTAAGAGAACAGAGGTCAAATGCATGAAACAACTGTGAGAAGTCTCACGCTTTGCAAAATGCGTAAAAGGAAGCGAGAAGGAAAAGAATCAGAAGTTGCTGATACTCTCAATCGTCCCTCTTTGGATTATCGTTTTCTGCGATAATCCAAAGAGGGATTAGTGTTAGTGGCCCAACGCTGAAATGAAAAGCAGAAGAATTGGCGAACAAATTAAGTTATCAAGATTTTAAATTTTTAAAATTTTAGGGTGCAACATAAACTTTAAAAAAGCACATGGGGAGAAGGGTAGCGCTAATGTTTTCGCCGCTGATAAGTGTAAAAAGGAAAAACTTCCAGAACTGCAAAAGTTGTTCAGTTCAGATGATATCTTCAATGCCGATAAACTGGTCTGTTCTAACGTGCAACACCAGATAGATCGCTGTGTTGCAGGAATGACACATTAGTCGGGTTTAAAAGAGCTATGGACCACATAACTGTTCTATGTTGCGTCAATATGTCCGGCACTGAAAAGAGAAAACTTTTCGTAATCGGTAAAACGGCAAAGTCTCTATGTTTCAAGGGGATATCAATAAATAGTCTGCCGGTAGAATATCAATCAAATAAAAATCCAATCCAACTGAACCATACCTCTTTTGTATGGAAAGCTGTACAAAAGACAGCTAAGAATAAACAATAAACAGACCCTGGCAAAAAAAGCTGTGAACACAGATGAGCTATTTGATGAGGTCATTACAAAATAGGTTTGGAGAACTCTGACTGAACAAAATAATACGGAGTCAAAGCTTACAAGCGCAAAGAGATGTGATCTGTCTCTTATTTTGGAATATATATTCTATCTTCCAGGAGCTCCAGCTCCAGTTCTTCATGAAAGTTTTCTCTGTCATTAACAACCCTTCGTAAGATGACAGAGGTCAAATGCATAAAACAACTATGAGAAGTCTCACTCTTTGCAAAATGCGTAAAAGGAAGCGAGAGGGAAAAGAATCAGAAGTTGATAATACCCACAATCGTTGGTTTTCTGCGATAACCCAAAGAGGGTTTAGTGTTAGTGGCCCAGCGCTGAAATTAAAAGCAGAAGAATTGGCGAAAAATTTAGGTCATCAAAATTTTAAAGCAACGGAAGGTTCATTTTCACGGTGCAAGGCTGGTAAGTGTAATAAGGAAAAACTTCCAGAACTGCAAAAGTTGGTCAGTTCAGATGACATCTTCGATGCCGATAAACTGGTCTGTTCTACCGTGCAACACCAGATAGTGTTGCAGGAATGAGACATTAGTCGGGTTTAAAAGAGCTATGACCGCTGTTCTATGTTGCGTCAATATGTCCGGCACTGAAAAGAGAAAACTTTTGGTAATCGGTAAAACGGCAAAGTCTCGATGTTTCAAGTAGAATATCATTCAATCAGAATATCATTCAAATAAGAATGCCTGGATGACTGCGAATATTTTTAAACAATGGTTGATGAAATGGGACCAACAACGGGAAAAAAATCTAGAAAAATTGCATTGTTAATCGATAACTGCCCTGCGCATCCTCATATAAACAATTTGAAAAATATACAATTAGAATTTTTACCTCCTAATACAACTTCATTGATACAACCTATGGACATGGATGTTATCAAAAATTTAAAATTCCACTATCGTAAAGCTTTAGTGCATCACATTATTGAAAAAAATTGAAGAATATTCCTTGACATCATCATCTAGCACCAAAGAGGTTAGCTCTAAAGTGAACATAATAAACTCTATACAATTTGTAGCATCCAGTTGGAAAAATGTTAGTAGTGAATGTATAGACAATTGTTTTAACTACTGTTCCTTCAAAGATCCCAGTGACATCCACCTTTCTGAACAAATGGTCACTTCAAGTGAAAATATAAATGATGATGTGCACGGCAAGTCAACAATGTTAATGACGACTACGAGAGTGATATTGCTGATGAAATTGTATCTACAAAACTGATTTCTAATAATGAAGTTCAAGAAAGTAGCGACGAAGAAATCTATAATTTTGTACATATTCTAAAAGCTAAGAAATGTATAGAAGTTTTAAGACGTTTTTTATGCAAACAGACAATGAAGATTCTCCAATTAAATTAGATAAATGTGCAGAGTATATAAATAAAATAAAAAAATATGAACCGTGGAAACCAAAGTACTTTGGATAATTCTAATAATCTAATTTTAATTCAATTAGCATCGGTAGTGAAATCCTTCGTACTTACAACGTTCTGGGTGTTTAGCATATAATTTTAAACATTTAGCAAATTCACTTCTTTTACTGTTTAGGTATGTTTCCACCTCAATTGGAAACAATTCAATTGGTTCAATTGCGGTTAGATTATTCTCGCCTACCAAGACCAGAATCTAAGTGTCCCTGTTTCTTTAAGATGTAAAAACATCTCTGTAGATATATCTACACACTTTATATGAAAGTTACCACCCACACCTATCTCGATATGACAAGTATTCATCAAAAAACACATACAGACAGGAAATATTTCCCTTGCACGACGAAGAATACGTCGTCAATTGTTTACATTCTCTATAAGACCGGTATTTTAAAAATGGAAACAGATTTAATATTGTAAATTATCAACCTTTTGAACATTCTTAACAATTGCTCGAAGGTTTTTGATGTCGCTATACTCTAGAATCAGCCACTATGTGTTTCGTATCATCAGCATGGCAGAGATAACGCACTTCATTAGCAAGCACATGCATAAATGGCAACAAGTTGGCAATATTCTTGCTAATTTACATAGATATTAAAAAGGCATTTCCTGGATTTAATTTCATCTTAAATTTCTAATAGACTTGTATGTGAATATATGAACTACAGTGAGTTTCAATCTGATACCTTCACTGCTGGCTTGGTGTTCCACAGGGTCAACCTGAATCCCCTTTATTTCAATATTTATCTGAATGATCTATTCGACGACTTGATTGCAATATGCTTGCGTGTGCCTATGACTTAACACTTGACATATATGATCTATATGTTATTAATTTTTGTTTTATTCGCTGCAGTTCTTGCTTTATTTTTTTTTATCTCGTTATTATTGTACATTATCCTGTAATTAGATCCTTCTGTTGGATAATAAAATGATATTATTGTTATTAATTAGACACTACCAGTTTCTTAATCTATTTATTCTTACAACTTCATTTTCAAACTACCACCTTATAAATAATGGTTTCATCGCAAACAATTTTAATATAGTCAACATCATACCAACCTTTATATCATCCAACTTTATCTTCTTGCTTTATAATAAAAAGCAATGTTATTATTTTCTTAATACCCGCTTCGTTTTTATTTTATTTTTAGTTTTTATTTTTATCCTATTATTAATATAACTTTCGTAAATGGTGGCGACAAAATTGAGTTATTAAAATTTTCATAATCAAATTCAATGAAATGCTTGTTTGTCACGTGTTGCACGTGTTGCACGAGACTCAAAGCAACCCTACATCTGGTTAATTGCCTCAAAATTTCCGCATTGCGGAAAAGGGTTCCACGCCTAAGGGATTCAACGTTAATCAAATTGTCAATACGAAACCACTGAACGATTTATCTTTACAAGAACATTCTACGCGTCCAAATCCTGGAAAAACTTTTTTTTGTTAAATTATTCTTACTTTACGAGTTATTTATCAATTTCCTGTTAGTGTGGGTGGATTAACATCAAAAGCGAATACATTTTTATGCCTTATTACTTGATTTCGCCATTTTCGTTTCGTATATTAAACAGGGATCGCTTAAATAATTCCGCTGACTAATGTGAACGAGCTGCTTCTTCGTAGGATTAATGAATTTTGTTCCCCAAGTCGATTTCCACTTGAGCCACGAACGATTACAGAGCGTTAAGGGACAGTGCTTTCGCGATCGTGGAGCTCCCAATCGAGTTTTATCTCCGAGAGAAAGGTCAGGGTAGAGTTTACTGAAATCTGAACTTCCACTAATGGACTGTAATGTGAACGTCGTACTGATTACTGCTGGCCCCCTTAACAAAGACGAGCTGGTGTCTTTTCGCCGGCAATGAACGTGGCGTTATTGCTTCGTTACACAACTACTGTTCCGTAGAGAATTTATTTAGGTCACTACTAAAAGTACAACTGCACGTTCGCAGTATGGGTCATTTAGTAATTGAAAAATTAAAAATAGGTTACGTGGTCGTTGCAGGATTTTGATAATAGCAAGAATATGTGTGGAATATATCTCACGTTGACTCGGTGTAAAGTTTCAATGGGTTCTTGTCGCGAATTGCTTTGTCAATTTATTTTACAAAATAAACTCCTTACAAGAATGCCAATATCTGTTGCGACACCAACGTTTGCGTTCTCCCAGCAAAAGTTTCGCCAAAGTTAAATGATACAGACTTTGTACTTGTCGCGTACTATTACGTTAGAGTTTGAAAATAGCTTAATGTAAGTAGCAAGTTGGAAAACAAACGAGACGAGGACTGGGGAATCCATATTAAATTAGATTCCTTAATAAAATGTGTTAAATAATAGAATAATTTTGTTACGTTTGAGGACGATTTTCTCACATAAATGCAATTACATAATGGTTTGTCTTTCAAGGTGGAAATCAATAGTATAAATTCTTTATGTGATTGGTCATGTATTAATCAATGGTTTCCGTTTAGGGCCGCTGTTTACCAAGAATTGATGTTGCTATCGATGTTCAAGCATAATTGATATTCTTTAAATTCCACCACCATTACAAGGTACTAACATGTATGGGTGAAATAGTCTTCAAATTATTTTTTTGTGTGATGGTATTTACTTGAAGACAAATTAGAAGATAGTTTTTTAGTCAAGTTAAGCTGCTAACTAATTCCTTCATAATAAAAAATAATATTATCGATACAGGTTTTAAAGTTACCTTTTATGGAGTGCTGCTTTTTCCATTTTGGAAATGTGTATCCAGAAAATGTTCAAGTAATACTCAAAACGTTTTGAATAAGGTACGGGAGGGTAATAAGGCTCACTTAAAATTATTTTGCATTTAATTTGGAAACTAACAGTTTGTCCTCATAACATTTTTGACAAATATAAACTTGGACATATTCTCTTAAATAGAAGATAACACAATAACATATTTATTAAACTTAAAAGATAAAATAATATCTATAAAAAATGACACTGGGCTGTATTTTCAGACAATGTGAAAAATAAGGCCCTGTATATAAAATGCATTAGTTTTCACACCGTTGGCAAATAAACTGTTCTTTATCAACTGAAGTCAAGCCAGCACTCTTCAGTATTGGTTCTCCTTGATTACATATTCTTTTTGATAAATAAACTTCTCGTTATATGCTGTGATATATAATTGAAGGCTTTTCTTCTTTTTGTCGACGTTCTTTCCTGCGAAAAATCGGGGTCTTTAAAATTTCCTTAAAAGTCTTGCTTTGAAATCCCAATAATTTTGCTCGTAAGGTATTTTCTTCTATTTTCTCATGAAGAATAGTTTCTGTGTTTGTTATTTGGTGCTTGCATTGAATGCCCGATGGTTCAGGATTAGATTCTATGACTTGCGTGGATTTATTATTGGACCCAATAATTTCCAAACGCAATTCTGATAATGGTATGTCTTCATCAGAAGACGTATCTCCTTCGAAAATTCTTCTTGATACCGTTGATGGGGCAAAGGCTTCATCTGATATAGCGCTGGGATTGTATGGGTAAATGCCGGTACTTCTAAATCCACTTGTTATATTTCCAACCATCATACTTTTTTTCCCAAACCGGTGTAAAAACAGCGGAAAATCTATCTTTGCTTAAACGACGATCTGGATTTTGGTCCCAATATTGTAATAACTCATCGTCCCAGTAGTGCGTTGTATTGCTTGGAAGACACAACAGCACAATATCATTTTGTTTAGCTTTGTTTGCAATTATAATATTAAGATGGCATGCGGCAGCATCAAATATGAGCAACACTTTTCCAACAGGTTTATACTTAGCAGAATGGTCGAGCCATTTGCAGAACAACTCATTTATCATACTTCCTTTTGGGCTCATGGAAACTGTTGATCCAACGATGTAGGTTTTTGACGGACGCCTTTAAATATTATCATTGGCGGTTTGCATTACCTAAAGCATTAACACATGCTACAATCGTGACATTTTTGTATGTTCTTGTGACACCAAGTGGACCCTTTTTGCTCTTTTTAATGCCAATACTGACTATGATGTAAAATCAAACGACAACCCTTTTCATATATATTAAATATCTTTTCGGGTGCATATTTAAAATCATATTTTTCAAGTAGATCGTAAAATAATCTTTTATTATAAAACGGTTTAATTTTTAAAACCTTGCTGGATTCATTGATTGTGCTTTTCGTTTTGAAATGTTTGGATGACGCTTTAAAAATGCAGCGTACCAATCTTTACCAACGATTGTTTTCCCCTTTCGCTTTTGACGCAAGTCAATTAGATTGGCTTCTATAAAACTAAAAGCACTTAGATTTATAATTTCAATTTCTATTCTTAATCAGAATAGAAATGAACCATATAGATGTATGTCTCACACTCCTTTTTCTAGATTCCTGAAGGGAATATATATAAAATCTGGAAATAAGGCCAAGTCGATTGAAGTCAAAGGGTTCAACAAACCTGGAGAGCCAAGCAGCCCGTGTGCAAATGGAAGTTATAAAAGAGGCCTCTAAAAGCCTAGACGTAGCCTTTATCCCCGAAGCTTATTACCAAATCAACGATACAGGACGGGATGGTTCAAGGCGAGCTGTTGAAGATGACCGAATTTGAATTTCACACCTATGCTTTAAAGAGCGAAAGGATGAAGAAACCTGTCATCAAGGCAGCTCTCTTCACCATCCCTGAGGAGATCGTCCAGGGCTTTTCCGAGCAAGGTGTAAAAGTAAGCAAATGGTAAAATTTCCTCTCGCCCAGGACATGGGCAAAGTCCGCCAGGTCGAGACTATCGACAACGTCATTCTAAAATTCCAATCCTACAAGAAAAAAGACCAAGTCATCCAGTGCAGGAGGTGCCAGGAATACGGTCACGGCAGCTCCTACTGCACAAAAAGTCCCAAATATGTCAAATGCACGAAATACCACCTCATCCAATGCTGTTGCAAACTGAAAGACATTCAATTTCTATCATTATGAAACTTGGCATATGATTAAATAACCAAAAAGGTAATATTGTGTCAAAATTTCAATTAAATACATTAAGCGGAAGTAGTACTAAGGATGTAATATTTTACGTAAATATACGTTCGTTTTCTTTTCATATAAAGTAGGACTTTGAAGAAGAAAACTATAAAAGGTTATACAAATCATTAGACATCTATTATTTCACAGTTTCTTTCGTGAATTTATGCGTAACCGAAACTTCCTAAATCTAAATTGTTTTACAAGGAAGCTACATAAAAGAAAAAAAATTGGTACATATTTGGTAAATCACTGTCACTTGTACCGGAAATGACTGCTTTAGTAATTATATAAATTAATTCTATGGAAATTAGACGCAAAAAGTCTGTTGTATAGTTTAGAATTTGTACGAAAACAAATTTGAAATGTCGAATCTAGTTCTGCTTGATATGCTAATCTACTTTCCTCCACTTTCTTCATCATCTTTACCATCTTGTTCTGGAGATTCGTCTAATATAATTAAATTGTTCTCTCCGTGAATCAAATTTGTTTATGAACGTTATTAATTAATGGATCGGAACTGAGTCTTGCATGTCTTCGCCTCTTAAGTCTTTTAGAAAAAGTCTCCAACTGGTAATAGCGATCCTTTAGCAGCAGCAATGAAACTAGTGCCGACAGAAATACGAAGCCATTTCTTTTCTCGGGATTACTTGGGAATTTTTGCAAATAAATAGCATGACTTCCACTACCATCAAACCCCCATTTACAATGTTAAACTAACGTTAAATTCTTTCTATTTCTGATCACACATTCGCACATTTCAATATCTTTTCAAAGGTGTTATTCAATAAACTCTGCGAATCAATTTTGTAAACTGTGTTTTTGTTTTCTGAGCATGCCTCTTTTTTATGTTTTAAAACGTCACTATATGTGTGGAAAAAAAACTATCCATATTCATTGGCGATCTCTCGAATATTTAAGTACTGCTTTTTAGATAAATTAAGGAACATTATTAAATCAAGAGCTTCCTCTCTGAGTGTAAAGTGAAACTAACTTTAGAATATACATATATAAAAACCAACATCCATAATTATGTGTTAAGTAAACTTTGACTGCAAATTTTTTTCTTTCGGTGCACTTTACCTTCAGCAATAGAGAAAAAGATCGCCCTTTTTCTTTTTCCACTGACAATCCTCAGGAAACCACGTCAATCCTTAAATGACTTTTAAACATATTCCTTCCTTAAATTTTTATTTGTTTGTTGTAAAAACTTGTAATGCTTTTAATTTATGATGTTTTATTACTAATAAATAACGATAAATTATGACAGGAAAACTTCTTCTTATATATTATTCTTATCATAAGAAGTTTGACGCTGAGGCAAGTCTGAGGATGGTCAGTGAGGCCGAAACCGGTTGAAACTAAAAAATAAAACATCAAATTTCATCGTCAAAGTGACAACAGTATCTGCGTTATTACATTACGCATTAACAATCCTACAACAACATTTACGATGATAAACAAAAATCAAAACAACAATATTAAAAGATTAAATGCTCAAAAAGTATAAGTATATATTGACGTTAATAGATATGATTGTAATTTTCTTTAGCAAACTCTTTTCGAAATTTTGAATGGCACAAAATAAAGACCTTTTATTTTACTGGTATACAATATTTTTTCGTTATTCAAAGTTATACCATTTTGTAGAAAATTTTATCATACAAAATAAAGAAATTTTAATAGCATGCTATTTCGCGCAGCAGCTATTATAAAACACCTTTGTCTTCATAATTGCAATTAAGAATCTTTAAATAGGTGAAATATATATAACATTTAAAAAAGCAGTACAAAAAAAATTTTTTTCATAATTGATTTTCGATTGGGTTTTGAACGTTTTCGAATCACTGTGCGTTGTCAACTATAAGGGATAATCAGCATTCTTTGCCTACATGGACAGGATACAGAAGAGCTCCACAAACACCAAAAGTTCAACTCCCAACCCCTCAACCACCTCCACTATCGCACTACGACCAGTCACAACCGGTTTATTGTACAGCCAAGGAGTAACCCAGAACATGCGCCCCTCGATAACCACCTCAACAACCAACCCAATCTGAGAACACGACAAGATCCAAACTCTTTAAAATAACCTCAACCTAATTCATCATGCGATATCGATGTCCTAATCAAAATAACCGCTGGAATCGAATAAGTCCTCCAAACAAAATCAATGCCCCTACAACAAAGCCATGGCCCTCGCCCAAGTCCAAAGGAAATTCAATAGATGGACTTCAAACCTAATATTATTAACATCGTGGAACTCTCCGAATGTTAATCATATTAGGTTCGGAACTCCACCCTAAAATACCCGAACATGAACTGACGAAACCCAAATTCCTAGATATAATTTGTATCCAAGAACCTACTCCATAACAGCTGCCCCCAAGTTTCCCGGCTGCTACTACTTTAACAATCTCAAACAACAATGCCTAATCACCCATTATTTTTAAGTTGATTTTCGTCTTGCTTGTTCTACAATGACATCGTCTCTTTTCTGCATGTTTTAGTGTTTAAATTTTAATCTTTCTATTATAAATTATTTAATTGTTTTATCAAAACATAATTTTACATAGTTTTAACATGTTTCGTGTATTGTTCTTTGTGACATCAATTTTATTCAATTGACCGTAAGTTCTATTAGAATTTTAAAATTTTTATAATTAATTTCAGTAATTTCTAATAAAAATTGTAGATCCGGCTGAGGATGACTATATAAAATAGTCGAAACCGGTACCATTGAAATAAAAATAATTGCAAGAAGAGAAGTTGTGTTTTTACCTATTTAAACTAATCACCTACATCAAAAAACGCATACCATACGTCGTGATCCCCACAAACCTTACCAACACAGTCTGCTTAGCAATTCAATTCCAATCAACCATCACTGTCAACATCTACAACGATCACAACGTACCTTTATCGTAATGAAAGAGAAAAAGAAAAAGAGAGTAACAGAAAAACGAGACAATTCCGATCAAAACGGGACTTATGGTTACATTGGGTATATGACTCTCTATTTCTGTTTCTTTCAGATATTCAGCAAAAAATTAACTTTCTCTTGATTGCTCTTAGCCCAATGTGAAATACTATTTAGATTGGAGGATGCCTTTTTGAAGCTTTAAGCTTTCTATTAACTACTATTGATAGTGTATTTTGATGTTAAAGACCATTGAAATTCCACAGAATAATTTTTAGTTAATTTGTTTTTTAACTAAAAAATTTTAATACAGTGTTAAGAAATGTATCAAAAAATGTAATACAATAAACATGAAAATAAAATTGAATAACTTACAGATTCGATGTTCAAAAGATTAAATCTATTTTAAGTCTGTCTACCGCTTGCGGCATATATCAAATATCTTTCTCGACTTTAATTTCGCGTGTACACGGTTGGCAGCAGCCCCCGTTGTGCCGCTACTTTTCACTCTGCCACAGCTAAACCAGTGTAATATCTTTGGAGTTTAATTAAAACCGCAATTGTAGCTGACTCCGTCGCGGTTTTATAATGCACAGAGAACTCCATTAACTCTTCGGTCGGCAGCTCCTCCTGCCACGCTTACTTCGAATTCCGGCTTGGTCGCGATCTCCGTTGTCTCAAAGTTTCTTGAAAATACTATTCCAACTCTTTCCCTTTTCAAACTGAAAACTATGGTCCCAATTAGTGTGTTAAGGAATCAAAAAGACTGAGCGCATCTCTTAAAGAATGAAATTAATTTATTGTAAAATGAATGAAATTAATAGATTAGAGAGTTAAGGTGAGTGAGAGACAGATGCCGGAGTAGGCAGCGACATAATTTCAGTCTATCTCCGGGACGGATCTGCCTTATCCTGGACACATTACTGCCGCAACCGGAGATAAACATATTACACCGGAATTGTACATCTGCGGCAGCATCTCCCATACGTTCAGAGCTGCGGGAACTCGGTTCGGAGCTAATTGGCTACTGTAACGGACACGGAATGGCCATTTTCACTTAAACGTAACGCGTTCAGGGGGTTCTGATTTTACGCCAGCTTCCGCTTTGGCGAATATTCCAGGAACACACTATGTGCGTATCTGTTACAAAATCTACATCAACTAATTTCATTTTACTAAATTTCAAAGTAAGAATTATTATTTAGGTAGGTATAATTCAATTGTGTTATGTTACTACGTAAAATGAAGGTAATAACATTTTTTAATTTCGTATTAATATCAAGGACAGATATAAGCTTACATTTTATATCAAATATTTGTGTTGTCTACACTCAATTGCAGTACATCCCCGATATACGAAAGCTGTACTTAAGAACATGTAAGTAGAGCATATTTTCTTTGAATCAACTTTTGTTGTATATTGCTCAGAAAGACCACTTTACCTGCAACGGTTCTCAAACTTCTTAAGTTAACTTTGGTACTTTGGGGACATTTGGCGTAAATCTTGGTTATGTTTTGTTTTATGACATCCAGACTTTAATTGCAAAAGATGGAATTTGAATTTAAAAATTTATCGTCAATTATACCTTACTGAAGGTATAATTGACGATAAATTGAATGAAGTAAAGTTTTATTTAAATTAACGCTGGTTTTAAACTATTTTTGTTTGTTTCTAAAAATAACAAAGTGTGAGAATTTACGAAAAAATTACCTGGTATACGTAACGGTTGACCGGACACCAGTTCTGCCGAAGAATAATAAATAATAATAATAGTTTTATTGCACATACGAAAACAAATTTAAATATAATAAAAGAAAATAAAAGTTATACTTAAAAAATAAAAACATGAAATGAATTATAGTTAAGTAATACTTAATAATAGTTAATTAATAATAATAACAAAATCCTAGTAGCATTGCAACCGCAAGGTTTGAATTTAGTTAGGATGAAAAAGTTTACGACAAACTCGCAGAAACATACATTTCACCGCGCACCACTGTTGATAGATATCCTCTGAACTGCTAATAGCTGCTTCTTGAGACATTTTTTAAAAGATCCAATATTTAGTGACTTAAGCAAATCATCAATGTCATTATACGATTTATATATATGATAAGAAAATGATCTCTGAAAAAGTGAAGTTCAATGTCGGGATGGGTTAATACTCTGCTTAGATCTAGTTTCGTGACTGTGAATATCCTGTCTAAAAACAATTTTGTTGTATAAATAGGGAGGAATTTTGGTTGTCATTAATTTATGGTAAAATGTAAGTATAAAAAGTTTTGTTCTTGAATGCATCGATAACCAGCCCGCCTCAATAAGTTTGTGAGATATATGACAATATTTACTAATTCCAAAAATAAAACGTAAACAACTGTTTTGAACTTTCTGAACTCTATCCAAGTCGTTAAAGAATGTGATTTTGATATTTTAGTAATTTTTTCCAACTCGAAGTTTAGCTTAGACAACGTATTTCGACACAGAAGGACTGAATTATGTACCCTAACATGCTTAAAACTTCTAAAAATTTGTGACGTGTACAACGAAAACAAGGTGGAACCAAAAATGGATCCCTGGGGCACGCCATGATCTGTCAATCTAAAAGAAGAAGCGCTCTCCTCAATTTGGACAGACTGAGATCTTTGAGCAAGGTAACTTTCAAGCAAAGAAACCGCCGAAAGACCAAGACCAATGAAGTGAAGGATCTTAAAAAGAGTTACATGATTAACTGTGTCAAATGCTGTGTCAGTTTCTAAAAGTATATCATTAGTCACCGTTAGCATCGCAGAACAACAGTCCTGTCCCTGTCGGAAGCCGGACTGAGTAGATGGCAGAATAGAATTATCTGTAATGAATACCGTTAATTGATCTTTTAATATTCTTTCCAGAACCTTCGAAAGCGTATGCAAGATACTAATGGGCCTCAAGTCTTTTAGGTCTTTCGGGTCACTACATTTAGGATTTGGTTTACTTAAAGCCTTCTTCCAGCAATCTGGGAAAGTACTTTCAAAAATACAAGAATTTATAATGTGTAACGAATGGTGTAATATAAGGGCAACACAGTTTTATCATTTCAGGACTAATTTTATCGGCACCCGCAAAAGTTGATTTCAATGATTTTATAATTCTAAGAATCGTGTAAGGTTCAACCATATGAAAAGCAAATTCATCAGCATTAACGTGATTTTCAACATCATACATATTAAGACTAGAACCCCTGGAAGAAGTAAAACCATTAATTGTATCCTTGATGGAAATCAATAAAATAACTATTCAGTTCAACCTGTTTCAGATCTTCTGGAAGATTCACGGTTTTATTTTTACGATAATTAAGGGAATTTAGAGCACGCCATTTCTTTCTGCCATCACTCAACCGAGATATATATCTGAAGTAACCCCTCTTCTCTGACAAAACCACCGGCGACGTAAAATTTCGCAACGATTTATAATAGTCTAGGTTACCTTGTATGTCTGTACTTTTTTTTAGCAGCATCCCTAAGCGGCATGAGTTAGCGGAGATTATCCGTTAGCCATGGGGGTTGTGACATCTTAAGTGTATACTTTCTAACAGGAGCATGCAAATTAAACAGAGATAATAAAGCATTATTCAAAAAATCAACCTTGTCGTTGACATTGTCCGTATAGTATATATAATGTAAAGGCAAAATTTCCAAATCAAGGTAAAATTGCTCTAAGTTAATATATTTAATACTACGTCTATAGACTATCACAAAAGACCAAATCATGATCAGCCAGATCACAAGGCTCAACCCAGGATCCATTAACTACAGACGTATCTAAAGTGATGATCAAGTCAATCAGAGTGGGGGACGTGGAAGTGATTCGTGTTGGAACATCAATCAACTGGCAAGCATTCATCGACTCAAGGAAAGAGTTCAGAAAGACAGCATCTTTATTATCACATTTTAGCATATCGACATTAAAATCTCCACAACAAATTACCTGATCACTCAAACTCATAGCAGCTACTAAGAATCCTCAAACACATTCAAATGAAGAGAGATTAAACTGGGGAGGCTTATAAAGGACACCCAAAACCATAGAACCCCTAGGTTTGGCGACCGATATCCACAGTTGCTCAACTTCAAGTGACGAGTCAATTACAGTACATTTTAATGGCTTGCGGATATAAAAACAAACACCTCCACCCCGACCATCACGATCACGTCTAAACACACTATAATCATTGATACTAATAATAGTGCTATCAATAATATTACTTGACCAAGTCTCTGAAATTCCCAATATATCAATATGGTGACGAATCAACAAATCCTCAGTTTCTTTTAATTTGGGTAGCAGCGATCTAACATTTATGTGAGCAATTTTAAAACTAGAATGTATTAAAAAAGACAAACAAAAAAAAGGGAAAAAAAGAAGGAAAACCCGTGTCAAAATCAAACGGAACTTAAAGTTTAACACAGTTGCCGAATTTATAATTAATATTTCAAAAGAATAATCAATTAAACTCAAAAATTTTATCAAATTTAAGAACTTTACCGTTTTTTTATAAAAATCGTTACAATTAGAAGTAAATACGTTCTTATTACTATAACGCTCACAACGTTTTTTGACCAGGCCAACAAGTTGTCTTGTAAGGTTTCACGACTCATAATTTTCGAATTTTTGAGTTTACTCTTCGCCCTAAATATATCATTCTTCACTGTACGACGACAAAACTTAATGATAATGGGGCTCTCCCCAGGCTTAGGGCCCCCCAGCCGATGACAGAAATCAATGTCCATAACGTCGAGATTAATATTTAACTTCTTTTTCTAAAAACCAACAACTGCTTCCACATTTTCATTCGCCTTTTCTGGTATACCGAAGATTACGTACCTTGTTATTCCTACGTGAATATTGTCCAAGCAATTCCAATGTAGATTCTATGTTTTTAACCGCTCCTCAACACGCACCATTGAACTCTTCAACCGGTTCTCAACTAACTTTTCAATGTGATCGGAGAGTTTATTCCATAACGAATCCAAAAAATGTTGATTCCCAACGACTTTTTCAATGATTTTTTGGATAAATGTTTCATTTTCGTTGCCAAGCTGACGGTTATGTCTTGAAGAAGACATTTTTAATTATAGTCGAGTTTAAATGAATAAAACTAGAGAAATACACGCAGCAACAGGTTAAACGACTATTGACGACAACGGCACATCGCTGAATGTATAACCTAAATCCGTTTTCAAGGAAGACCTTAAAGCTAATAATATAGGAAGAAGATCTCGCGTCCACCTATTAACTTTACCCCTAACAATAATGGCAGTTCAAAGTTCTGTGAAACCTTTCTAAGACACCATTATTTTGAGGATGATAACAAGCATTGTGAATTTGTTTTGACCCAAAAAATCGATTAAATTCTGCAAAAAGTGGAGATTCAAACTGCCTACCTTGATCGTGCGTAATCATATATGGTATACCAAATCTTGAAAAGTAATGCGTCAACAGTAGAACTTTTGAGAGGATAAACTTCTGGCTTCCTTGTAAAACGTTCAATGACTAAAAGAATAACCAATCAAAGGCGTAAGAAGGTGTCTGAATATCAATTGTTCGTTGAATTGGTTATCGTCAGTTCACCAATCCATCCCATTCTGATACGTTGTGTTATGTGTTATTAACTAGTTAACAATCTAAATATACTTAGAAATAGGTAAGTAGTATTATACAATTTTCTGAAATGATTTGACAAAATAATAAGAAATTATTTATTATTTGATAGCAATGTGATATGGATTCTTATGAAAAGGAGAGAGAACGATTACTGAAACTGTATGAAGAAGTTAGCAGTTGTAGTGAACTAAAAGAGTCAGACAATTCGGTAGCAGATCCAGATTTTGTAAATATCAGTGACCATGATTCAGACACCAAACAGGAAAACATAAATGAGGATGTAGATCTTATGGATAGAGCTGACGGCGAGGATGATGATGATGAACAATCTTTGATGCTCGTATTTTTTTGGTAAAGATGGAACTAAATAGGAAAAAGCTGTCCCAACTAGAAACATTAGAACACGCAACGAAAACATAGTGTATCATCTTCTGGGGATTATTGGTGAAGCACGTGATGCATTATCTCCCATTCAATGTTGAATATACATGTTTGAAAACTGCATCGATATTGTAGTTGAAAACATTAATTTATGTATAGCTAAAATTTCTGTTAAATACCATGACAAGACTAAGTGTAGATCTACCGACTCTGTAGTAATCCAAGCACTGATGGGTTCTATTTCCGGGATAAAAATTCTTGTCCATCCCTCATATAGATCCCATCTTTCCTGTCAGGCCTTCAATAAATTTACTCTGCATTCACGTTTTGTTCCTTTGCTCTTGTCAACATATCATGATATCGTTTAAATTTAAGGGCTCTTTGCCAAATAGGTGCGGCGTATAGGATAACCGACTTCACCGTCGATGCAAGAAGATTCCTACGTCTTGATTTTGGCTCACCTAAGTTCGGCATCAACCTTAAAAGTAAATTACTCATGAATGGCGCCTTACTTGATACCTCTTCTATATGTTTCGTCATGGTTATATCCTTATTGCTGAACACTCGAGATACTTGACCCTTTCAGCAACTTTGAATTACACATCCATTTACTTCAAGGTTAAGAGATCTTATCTTTCTTCTCCTTTGAAGTATAACCATTTCTGTGTTCTGTACAGCAATGTCAAGACTCATCTCCTTCAGTTTATCAATAATTTGTGTTGAACCGCAAACGACGACTTGCCTTGCAGTTCACAATCATCTCGACCTATAACAAACAATGACAGATCATCAGCATAACCTACGATCTCTACTTCGGCCTCCATTTCCACCCTTACGATTCTATCATCCTATAAATTCCATAAAAGTGGACCTAAAGTAAAGCAAGTCATATCGTAATCTTTCCCATTTGGGGCTATGATGTTTCTTTCCGACAAATAGCTTCTTATCATTTCAACCAGATATGGGCTTATATTTCTATTAATTAAGGATCCTATTATTTCCTTCCACATTTCCATTCCATATACTTAATTATAGTATATATAATAAAGAAAAATTGTCTTATCTATTTCAACTAAGAATTCTTGAAAACCTTTTAAGTTAAAAGTCAAAAAAACATCAAGTTTATAAAGCCCTTTTAAAAGACTTTAATAACGTAAAGCATTTGTGATATAAATTCTTTTTCCAGGTAGAATGTAGTAGGTGATTTCGAGAATTCCAATATAAACACGCATAAAAGGATACGAAAATAAAATCAGATTATAAAAATTCCTAAGCCGTTGTCTCCGTTCATATAGTTTTCGTTGGCACTACATTATGAATCATCTCGATACAGTTGATGTATGTCCCATTAATGATGCATTTCCGTAATCCATCTTTTCTATATTTATGTTTTCGATACAAGAAACTTAAAAGATTCTCAGCGTGTTGACGCATCCTATATAAATAGGTTTAGTAAACGAAAAATTTACTACAAAGTGGTTATAAATTTTAAATGATTCAATACTTTTTGGGCGAATCAAGTTAAAATATTTCTTGGAATTCTTTAATTTAGTAGGTAAAGGATTTCGTTATAATCCATGTACTTTTATAAAAGCTTCCGAATCGAGCAAAATAACCCCGATTTTTTTATACAAGCAGTTATGTATAGCCATTTTAGCGTAGCAGATCTTTTATTTTATGTTTTTTTTTTGTTCCTTCTAGTATTTTTTTCTTTCGCCGACAATTCCCTTTAATTAGAAATAGCTTTCCACCCAGCAATGCAAACAGCAAAGGTTGGGAGGACATTTATTGAAAGGGCGACTTTCAGGAAAAAGCGTTCCAATTCCTATTGAACCCGAAGAACGAGGACGAATAAAACATTTTAAGCTTAAACGATAATACTTAGCGCCTAATTACGACAAGATTAATTCTTATTTCATTAGCATTAAAAAGTAATATTGCGCTTTTTTCAATTTAGAATTGAACTTACTTGAGGAAATACAACTAGATTTCTCTTGGGACGTTTTTTCTTTTCTTGGAAGCTAAAAGATATAAACAGGGGGAGTGTGTCAGGTTTCCTGTTCCTTTGTATCGTGAATATCAATTAACGAGTCCGGCCGTTTATCATACCGAAGCGTTAGACGGTACTCTCTCATCTCGATGCAATGAATTCTAATTAGTAAGCGACGTGATATATGGCTAAATGATATGGTCGCTAATAAACGTAATTCTTAGTCATTTACTTTACTACGATGTAAAGTGGATGAGTAAAGATACTATAACTTTAAGATTACCTAGTAAAGTTAATTTTAATCTCATCAAAATTGACTTCAACTCAATTTAAAAGGAGTAATTGAGTACCGTATTGATTGTGATACCGGTTTACCCGCATTTTTTGGATAGATTGAGATACATGCTATATCTTGTTGTAGTCTAATTAATACGTAGAACGTTTATAATCGGATTATTCAGTGCAGCATGAAATTGCGTAAACACATTTAGATTCCATTTCCCTTAATAATTATTATTTCATAATATCATGAGTATGTTTAAATACATCGAATTTGAAATTACGATGAATTTTTAGCACCATCTCTTGGATAGATTGAAATACTTTAATGCTTCATATCTTAATAGAAAGCTATTACTTTAAGTGTTAAAAACTAAACCGAAATTGTGATGCTTCAACTATTGAAAAATATTATCTTGGGATTCTTAAATCCTTTTTGCCAAATTGGTCACAGGAATTTGATATCAATGAGGATATAATGTGTAGTTGAGCACAATGAACAAGGAACAGATATAAGATCGAATTGGAGCGAAGTCAAGATTGGGAGTATCTCAAGGATAAATATTGGAACCAAAGTAAGTAATTTATTAGTACTTATGCACTGACCAGATTAGTACGTGGTTTTAAATCCTATTTATTCTCTTGTTCTTGAAAATTAGCAAGTATTGTCTTCAAAATGGAAAAAAAATATGAAAAAATATCATAACATAATTTCAGCTTTGGTGATATTGCCATCATCAACGATTAACGATCATAATATCATGAGTATATTTAAATACATCGAATTTGAAATTATCAACGATTATCGATCATAATCGTTGACTATTAGCACGAATAACAGAAATTCATTCATCAGATGATGGTAATGTTGGAGTAGTCATGTTAAAAATGTCTGGAGAATGTATCTTGAATAAAGCTATACACAGCTTGTTACCATTACTAACGACCAAAAAAGAATAAGAAATACCGGTAGCAGTAAAATTAATTCCAATCACTACAACGTAAATTACGGAAATTAAAAGAACACACCAACATAATTTCATCTTTATACCATGCACCATCACATTCAATCCGGTCACAAAACATATAATCTGATTATGGATCTATAAGTATCCATATTCTGGGTTGTACAACGAACATATACCAAAATACGCCAAAATAGAAAGAAGACGATTCACAATCGAGTCTAAGATGAACAAAACAAAAAAAAAGATGAAGATATGGAAACAGCCACAGGCGTGATTAAAAATTTGAATGAGACTTCTTCTTCACCATACAGAAGAAGACAATAAACAACTGGAATGGGTTTATGATGAATTACAAAATATAATGCGACGAAAACAGAAGAGAGGACAGTTGGAACGATTATTACCAAGTACTTTTGACGACAATAACGATGTAAAATTTATGATGTCTGCACTTTCCACCTTCAACGCTATCGAAGAAACAGTTTATGCTTAACTAGAAAAGTTTCATGAGAAGCTAAACCAAGGACTATCTGCGTTATATGTAATGATTCGTTGGTGCGTTAAGGTTAACGTGAATCAATGCAATTTATATCACAAGCTGCAAACGTAATATCCGAAATAAGTCAGTTTTATACCAAAGGTATGCATCTGCACCTAGGCCTAGGAGATCTGTATAACATTATACCATCAGCATAGAATAATTGGCCATTGATACTCTAATTGGTATCTTCCTTCGTCACGAGTACTTCTCTAACCATTTTTTCTGCATTTGCACATACTATTATGTTGTGAGTTACCTATTGAGTGTATTTTTCAATCCTCCACTCATATATCATCGAGCCAAGAGTTATTGATCAGTGATGAGCACTTCTTACCACTTGGAATCCTTCAGCTCGCCAAATATCGTGATTTTCCTGAACAGTCCTCGTCCTAATTTGCGTTTTGGCGATTTCCCAAGGGTTCCCAAGATCACCTGTGTCAAATTTAATTATAAATTTAAGTATGGGTTTGTTGCAGAAAATGTACACTCTTCCTTTTATAACAAATATTTAATATTTGTTATAAATTAAATATATAACAAACTAAAAAAAAATATTTCATGATTTGTTTGTAAACTGTGGTATCAATTTTTTATACAGTTAAAGTTTTAGGTTGATTCAGAAATTATTATATCAAGAACGAATAAAAATATTGAAGTACAGGTTTGTTTATAAATAAGTATACTCTTTCCTCTACATGTAATAAACATTTCATTCAAGATATCTTAAGATTCCAATTTTTCATGATTTTTTTTTATAAATCTTTTTTAAACTTTTTATTTTAAAAATAATATTTATTTTTTAATTATTTAAAAAAAATGCAGGATGATTAAATATTATTATCTCAAGAACAAATAAAGATATTCTAGTATAGGTTAGTGCATGAAAAAATATACACCTTGTAATAAACATGTCATCAAGATATCTTAAGATTGATCATTTTTTATGCAGTTAAAAATTCAGGTTGATTCACAAATTATTATCTCAAGAACGAATAAAGATAATCAAGTACGGCTTTATTCATGAAAAATATATCATATTTCCTTAGTTACAACGTATGCTTATAACAAAATTGCCAATTTTAACATTTTCTTCTTTCTTTGCTCATACATAAAGAACCGACATTGGTAGGCTTTAAGTAGTCATGGATAACATAAGAACAGCTAATTATTTTTAAATACCGTTATGTCGATGAATATATTTCATCGAGATATCTTAAGAATTTGATTTCATGTGATTTTTTAAAAAGATGGAGAAAATGTTGCTACCATTGGGCCTTTCCATCATTATATATGGAGGTGAAAATGAATAAAAGCTATGTCGAAGTGTATTTTTCAAGATGGAATTTATTTAATTTTTGGCTGCAACGAATTCTGTAAAATCTTTATAACGAAAGACGGCTCGTGAATGGTTTAAATTTTCTACGAAACCGTCATAACATCATCAAGTTAACACAACCTTGTGATGTTTTTTAATCCCGCACGAAAACGATCGGTCAACCATTCAAATGTCGCACCAGCATTCTTCAAATTGAAAGGTATTCTGTTAGAGCGATAAGTTCCAAACTGTGTCACAAACACAGTTTTGTCTTTTTGCTAATATCTGATTTTACATGCAGTGTCTAAAGTCAGGTTAAATGTAATAACTAACTACGACTGATAATCACTGAGTTTAAGTTTGGAAAGTCTATACATACTCTATCTCTCTCCACTCTCTTGTTACAGAATATCTTTATTCTGCGGAGATGTTCGGTTTGGTAGAACGGTCGTTCGTTTCAATATGGTGTCTAGCGAAAGAAGTTGGTTCTCCCCCTTACCCAAAGATGTCTGCAAATACCAGTCAAAGTTGCTCAAACACTCTATGCTCCTTCCATAAGTTTTGTTGCTTCAACCTCTCGAAGTCTATGTTGAATATTATCTACTTCAGTTCGATCCATATTTTCAATAACAATGTTTACAGTTGCTGATATATTTTCGTCGTCATGTTTTGGTTACATGAAGAACCGGTGTTTTATTTCCAGTGCATCGTGTAACCACTACTCGTTATGTGGTATTTTCAACGTAATCTTTGTCAAGGAAAGGAAATCCGCTCCCATAAACGTTCAGTTCACCTTCCAATACTTCTTTAGTCTTAGATTATTTGTCGACTAGTATGAAACTAAATGAGTTCTTTAGGACAAATTTATAATTCGCTTCCTTCAACATCTCGCAATATTTCCAACCAACTATACTGATTCCTCCAGTATCTACAACGTCATTAACGATTGACGATCATCGAACGCTGATAAAAGCTGATAAAAGGATAAATTTCATAACGACGCAATATTATTATTGCACAAATCACGCTTTCCTTGTCATATTCGTAAAATCGAAGAAAATTATTTTCCGATTCAGTTAGTTTTGGATTAGCCTGGCTTTTGTTATCAGTTTCCTTAATCTTATTGGCTAAATCACGGCATTCATCTTTAACATGTCCACATCAGTTGTCAATTGCTTCATATATCATTGAAATATTTTTGTTGTATTAATGAATTACCAATCAGGAATCAGAAATTAACAGTCTGTTTATCGTCTCTTTTTTTGGATGACATTTTCATTTTGCGAATTTAACAATAATTGGGTGCGTATACACAAGTTATTACTTTGGTATTATGACATAGATAATTCATTAGGGAGTGATTTTTCATATCTTATATCTTTTTTAATATTAGGAATAAGTTATATCGTATTTCGTAATCTTTTGGAAGAAACTGAATTGAAAATATACTTATTAAATTTGAATAGTTTTTCTTTGTATTTGTACTAACATTTATTAACATAAATTTGCAACTCAAATCTATTGAGTACCAATCTAAAGTCCCTTTTTATACATTATTCTAACAATCTTAATTTTGTTCATCAGATCAGCAATACAAAGACCAGAAAATTTTGTCCATTTCTTGGTCATAAAGACAGTAATGATTATTATATAGTCCATCTAATTTGAACAATATCTATAATTTTCACTACCATATGCGGGTTACTACTATTGTAAACTCCCTGTGAATTTCCTTTCAAGTAAGTAGCTGCATAAATTCGATGGTAAATTAAAAGTTCCGTTGTGAAACATGTAATGTTGAATAGAAAATAATGTGAATAGAAAATTTTGAAACCTTCGGATGAGTTCGGTTCTTATTGCATTGAGGTCAATGCGTTTTGTTACCCTTAATTTTTTTACCTTAGCGTCTAATCATTTAATGGCTTCTTTTAATTTGCTGTGAAACCTCTCTGCAAAAATGTTAGCTATACATACGTACCCGGAGATAACGTGTTGAATGGAAAACCGTAGCTACCTTGATCAAGAATAGCAGCTTAATTTAGCCGCTAGTAATTTAGTGAAGATAATATAGTTAAAACAATACACAAAACAACTTAATTCTTTCTGCAATTAACAAAAACACAAAAATAAAATCAACTCTAGTGCACTATATGCCAGAAATGAACAAATTAACGCAAGAATATTAGACATTAATTAGAGAACATCACCTATCATTTGTTATTTGGGAATATTTTGCTGATATGTATGGAAACTGTGAAGCTGAAAATTTTAGCAATGAACACAGATTAACCTTTCTGGTTAATCTAAAATTTCTAAAGTGTCTAAAATTAATATTAACAACATATATTTAAAATAAATAAACCAAAAAGCATTTTAAGTGAAACTAGAAAATTAAAATGAATTAATGACCGTTTTCCTTTTCTTGAGAAATAGTACAAATTATTCTTTTTGACACCAGACAATGTGTGGAAGAAACATATTTGTTGCATTTGTGACAAGCATTTCTTGTCCTTTATCAGCTTTTCTTCGGCATATCGTACAACGTTTCGAATATGTCGATGAAGATGGAACTGCAATTTGTTGATTTTGAGCTTCTTCCACGGGAATTAACATACGGATCGCATCCACAATTCTTTTAGATAAGCGTTTGTCGAGTAGTCTTTTAGCGGCATTAGGCTTTATGAGTTCTTGTCCAAGTTCTGATGAAAATATTCTTCTGTAATCATTAGTTTTAGCTCTGAATTTTTAGTTGTTCAAATTATATAGGCATTTACAGCTGCAACGTTCAAGATATTTTGGAATAATACAAAGGGGCATCTTTTCGTTCCTCTTTTCACTCAATACTCATTTACCATCTTATCCATTGTATCTACTACACCTTTACAGCTGTTGTAATGCTCTATAATGTCCGGTTTGAAATTATTATCTTCATTTCCTATTTTATTGTCATGATGTTCAGTACTGAGTACTATCACTGATTTACCTTTCTTCGGTACGTAAGGCGTCAATGTAATATTATTCGTAAAAGTAAAAACGGAGGATTTTTCTGGTTTATTTTTATTGTAAACACAATGTAAGATTACAATTAGAGAGTTCATTAGCCAATGGTATACTCGTAAAGAAATTATCGGTAGTAATACCATAACCTCGACAAAGGCAACAACACGCATTCCTTGTTGTTTTTCAGGTTTATCATTTATTTTTCCTATGTGTCCCTGTAAATTCATTGCATACGTACTTTCCACATCAAAAAAGGGCCCATATTTTTATACCTTACTTAGCTGGTTTAGATTTCATATACACTTGAAATCACCAGCCCCTAAATCCAACAAGATGTTCGTCCACCGTAAGATGAGTATTTGGGTTGTAGCTATGTTTACAACTAGTCACAAATAATTCAAAAACTTCTCTAATTGTCGCAAGTTTGTCTGTATTTCGTCGTTCTAATCTAGTTTCAAAATCATCAAACCTCATAAACGAAATAAGATGCTGAATTCTTTCACGAGACATGGCGGCGGTAAATATTCCTCGAGAATACAATGGATTCTTGCTTCACAAGGATCTCACTGGTTCTCTTTTTGCTTTTTGAGCCCTACTGTAATTAGAATGCCTGTTACAGCATAAACTTTAACTCTATCTGTTGGAATCCAGGTCCTTTTCTTTTCGGGATTCTTAGTGTTATATTCCCGCTGAAATTGGGATTCATTTCCGCATTTCACTACAATGTCGATCATCTCATTAACTATAAATAGCTTCAAACAATCTATAATGGTTTTGACTGTTTCAGATTTCGCATTCAGATCTGGTTTGATATTCACTATGTCCTAAGTTTAACGACGACGTGGTTTTGGTGGAATAGAACTCCACCAATACCCCCAAAATATCCCCCATGATTAGCACAACTTCCCATTGAAATTACCCAATTCGGATCGGGCATTTGATCGTAAACTTTCCGTACCGCAGGTGCCATTTTATTTGAAACCGTTCCAGCGACGATGATCACTTCCGTTTGGCGCGGGGAAGCCCTAAAAACGACACCATGACGATCCATGTCGTATCGAGGAGCTGCAATATGCATCATTTCAACAGCACAACAGGCAAAACCAAAAGTGCATGGCCAAAGCGAACTTTTTCAACTCCAGTTTATTAAATCATCGAGACGTACAATAGCCCATTCTATAGGACTGTATTTTTCTTGGAATGGGGAATAAGGTTTGTATTTAGCTTTTTTCGCTTTCTTTTGATGAGTGAGGGTTAAATTCTTAATTTGGAGGAGTTTTTGAGGGGTTATTTTTAAGAGATTTGATTTTAATGTATTCATTATTGATTGACAATTCATTTTTGTCTTTTTGTTTGACAAGCCATGTCATATCCTAGACAAAGGGTAAAATGGGGTAAAAGTAAGTTTTAACATCATTCTTAGATTGAGTTAATTAGTTAAGAACCTTAACGTGTTTTTGTTATGACTCGATAATTAGTATTTAAACATTAACAGATATTCCAATATTATAATATTAGATAATACGAAAGTATTTTTAAGGATTAATTATTCTAATTATTATAAGTATTTTTATTTACCTTATTATTTACTCAAAACATTGTAAATTCATAAAATTAATTTTGTATCATCTCTTCTTCTCTAACTCAATCCCTCTTACTTTGTTCAAAGAAGACTTATTTCTGGATATACAACTTTAACATACAATAAACCTGTCTATTTTAAGTTTTCTCTGTATTTTGTGTAGTTCGTGTAAGTTGTTCTGTGGATCTGTTTTATATTTTTATTGCCATTTCGTAGTATTTTAATATTTTGACGTAAATACGCATATTGTTGAATAATCAAAATGTCGATCTTTATATTTGATTTCCAATTTCAAATTGTAGATTCGGCTGATGATGAGTTTATAGAAAGCTCGAAACCGGTACCGAACAACAAAATTTAGTTCCATTCTTAGCCGTGAACTGAACACTTTCTTCTTTGTTTTCGTTATTATCATCATCACTGCTTTCATCACAGCTTGCTTCATCCTAAGAAAAACGAATTTTATGTACATCATAAATTTACAAAAATTTCACCTGTCTTCTGAAGAGCTTACCGTATCGCTTTGATCTTCTACATTATCTTCTACTTCAGAGATACCCGAAGAGATATTCTCTCGAAAAATCTAGTTTTATTCTTTTCGACATGCTGTAGTACCGAACTGCACGAACATGTACAAACCTGATTACACTGATGTGATGAGCCGGTGATGTCATATATTGAGCAAAGTTGTATGCGCGGTGTATTGTGGTAGGGTTGGTTGAACAAATTTTTACAAAAATCAGATCATGATACGTCATAATATCCAGTATTACGTGCGTCGGATGTAATAGTTTGGATTTATAAGGTTTTGGGCGTAATAATAAACTTTGTAGAAAAAGTTATTGCGGGTGCAATAGCAAATAACATAGGAAACAATTTAAAAAATTGGCGCACGGAAAATAAAATCTTTGAACTAAATAGAAGAAATAACAATTCTTTGAGATACAATTGTATCCCACTCCGTACTAGAAAGGTTAAGTCAAAAAGTCAGGATGAAACAAGGTTGCTTTTTCTTTAATGCAACATCCATATTATTCCATATTTCAATTCATCTTGAAATTTTAAATAGGGTTCATATAGCTCATCATAAA
This sequence comes from Onthophagus sagittarius, assembly GCA_036711965.1. Taxonomy (NCBI): domain Eukaryota; kingdom Metazoa; phylum Arthropoda; class Insecta; order Coleoptera; family Scarabaeidae; genus Onthophagus; species Onthophagus sagittarius. The sequence continues at coordinate 11,645,029 of JASERS010000002.1, read as the reverse complement.
TTTAAAAGAGGTTGATTTTTCAAAACTATCCGCTTGAGATATTTCAAAAACCTAAAGGAAATTGAAAATTCCCAACAGCATGTCTGTATATATTTCAAGAGAAAAAAGGTTTGATCTATGATTCCCACTTTTGACATTCTCGTGGAATCAAGGTTTCGGTACTCATTGAAAATTTGCTGACGCATGTCATTTAAATTTATGAGTTTAATCTTGTAAATTATTTATATAAATGACCCCAAAGGAAGAAGTCAGGACTTGTGAAGTCTGGTCACCGTGAAGGTCATTCAATTGCTCCATGTCTACTAATCCAGTGATTTGGAAACTTCCTGTTAAGCCAGTTAGGAATATTAGCAGTACAATGCGGTGCAGCGCCATTTAGCTGGAACAATTGATGTTCGTTGAGTATTTGATTACTTGCTTCATCAAGCTGGTTTTCTGCTTTTTCAGTTATTACAGGATCGATGATATTCTGCAACATATTCGAGTAGACGTTATTTAACGTTTCATCAATCAATTAGTATTCCTGCCTAAACATGTATATCTTATACTTTGAAGTATAAACTTTCTCCATCATTGAATTCTATTCAATGATGGAGAAAGTTAATACTTCATTGTTTTTTGGAATCTCTTTTCTACGGTACTTAGCTTTTTGAAAAAGTCCAAATTGTAGAGTCTTTCCATAACAAAGTTGGCAGAATATCTTAATCAAAAGAGTTTTGTGAGATTTTGGGTAGAATATTTGGGTATATTCATGGATATTTTCTTCGAGGGCTTCAAGAAACTATACAATTTGTTAAAGTAAGTTAATTTTGTTAACATAGATAAAAAATGTGAAAGAATGATTTGTGAAAGTGAAAACATCAAAACTAGTTACAACCAGACAGAACATAGACTTAAAAAATAGATAGTACAATATCATAAGAAACATCAAAAATCGAATAAGCCAACGAAACCCAATATTTCAATATTACAAAATCTTCAAGACGTCTTTAACAACTGAATACTATAACAGACAACATTGAAAGAATAAAGGAAAATGGGAGAGACGAAATATATTTGAAATATTTAATTTAATGTGAATAATGATTTGTAATTATGCAAAATTTATACATTCATCAAATTAAAATTATTATAACACCAATATTATCACACAATTCAAAATAATAAATCATGCGTTCAATTTCAATTAATTTTATAACCAGGTTAAATTATGTAATGTCAATTTATATTTGATTATCGGAAATTGATCAATTGATCCACATACGATAACTTTTTATATAGATTTGATATTTTCTCTTTAACTACAAGATTTTTAAAAATTAATAAGAGGTTATTGTATCGATACAATTACCAAGTATACAATTATACAAGTATTATCAATAAATAAGCTGTGTTTGAGAAAGATGATGTTTGAAGAATTGGATGAATTTAAATAAAATTTCTAAATACATATATAAAATTCATTATAATCGATTTTCAATTTACTTTTACTACATTTATTTCAGTAAAATTCGCGAAGGAAATGAAAATGATGGTTGTAATTTATGATTGTCTATAACAGTTGGGTAGTTGTAGAACATTATCCGAGTTGACCAGTTGAAAATTTATAACCGCTGTAAGGCAATTCTCGACATACCGACTGCAGAGACCGAGTGATTGATGGAGAAATAGTGCACATCCATATCCTGTTGTCCCAGTTTTACACTGGAGCCATAAACTTCGCGGAAAGTTGAACATGGAAGTTGTGTATATTACTTCAAAACATGTGGTCTGTTAGACTGAGGGCTTCAACAGCTGTCTACAGCTGTTATAAACTAAAACTTTGAGCTCCATTCCGAAATGTTAGCAAAGAAAACGTCGCGCTCCACTTTACTCAAGTTTAGTTACTATTAATTATTACATATTTTTAGTCACTAATTTCATTAAAAGTTTCTTAATAAAGATTTTGTTGTTGTTTTAATAAGCTCCAGCAGAAATTAATGTTAATATATTTCGTTTCCATGAATCCAATACAATTTGTGTATGGAAATTATTTTAACCGTTTCCCTTTAAACTCGCTGAACCGTTTACGCTTGAATACTCCAGTTTTTTTTCGGAATACGCGGAAATACCGGTGTGTATTTTCAGTTCATTAAAAAATACAAACCCCTTTTTAATTGCAGGGAACAATAGCTGGCAATGGACGGGATTTAAATAAAAACAGCAGTTTGAACAAAGCTAATTGTTCGCAAAATGGCATATACCCTCTGCTTGACGATTTTTTTTAGAAAATTGAAAAAAAAGTTTCCTTTGATATTTTATATGCTTAAATTTTGTAGTGATTAGTGTAAAAGATCCGAATGAAATAAACACAATCGAACTATTAAAACGATACTATGCAAAGAAAAAACAACAAATTTCTGATGCTGCCTCACAATTTATTTAGTTAGTATATTGATTTGTTCTTGGAAACTTGCGTGTTTTACCTCTTCATTAAGGACGTGGATCTATAATTTAGTCATTTCCTCCTGAACCCAATGCTTGCGCTAATGACGTCAAATTTTGATTATAACTTTTTATGTCTTAATGATCATGGTAATTAATATCAAGCGACCTAAAATTTCAAGATTATATCAATTCGTTCGTTTCGATTAGCTATGGTTTGTTCTTGATGTTGGTTTTTGTTTATGTGGTAAGACAAATTTGTAAAAATGATTTTAATCTTATTACTATGCAGAAGAAGAAAATTTTTTTATTATTATTTTTTTTTTGATGATGATTATAAACGAAATTCGAAGGAATAGTAAAGACGGTTCCTCAAAGGATGAAAAAATGTTAAATTTTTCGTCTTTCTCGTCTACTATCTGTTTTATTTGATGTAGGTCTGCTTATTGTAGTGAAATCGATATTTTTTACATGTGGACAACTTTTGGTCAATAACCCAATTTTATTCTTAAGATTTAGTTTCATTTTTGAGATGGGCTCAAAGTGGATTTATAAATTAAACTCAGGTCAGAGTCAATCAGAAGCAATTAGTAATCGAGATTTAATAAGAGACGAGATTTTGACTCTGATTACGATTAGATACATAAAATTCTTGCTTCTAAGATATCCTCGTTATGTGCTAACAATATACGCTTATTTAGCAACAGCTTCTAATTCTGTATACAGAAGAGTATTAAGTTGTGGAAGAATGTTGAATTAGCACTGTGTGTGTTTCAATGTGGGATGTTTCGTTAGTGACATCACTAAAAGATGAAATTAACAATTTCTAATCGAACCTCAGTTTGCATTTTGTCAACGCCTTTACCTATTTCAAAGTTTTTGAGGGTTTAGTCGATAGATCCATTCTTGAAAAGTAACTTACAAATACAGGGTCCGGTAAAATGATGTTGAAAATGTTTTGCTGTTGGTAGAGCCAGCAGTGATACTATATTTTAAAATACCATCTTTCTCATATTGCAACACTCGATATTGAGAAATAATAAACCATTCTTTTTCTTATTTGTTATAGTTTTCTTAAACAATTGCAAATTGGTCACTAAAGCTTAGAAACATGTCCTGAGTGACTTCTACTACTGTAAAACTTCGAGGTGTGTCTATACCCTTTGGGATATAGACCACTTCCTTTTTGATCTTGGCTTTTTCGATAAGGATTCCGATACAATAAGGCAAATCTGTATTTTTGTAGTATTAATATATGTTTGCAAACAGTGGACAAAACGCTGCTTTTATTTTGTGCGAATCAGTTGTCGGAAAACAGATACTGCCCATGAGTGGTTGGTGGAAGCTCAGTGTTGAAGTAGTGATATAAGAAGCTAACAACCTCATTACTACCATTTTCAACGGTTATTTCGTTGTACATGTAAAATGTCGATGTTCCAGATTTAGCAGAATGGACGCAGAAGTTGTAGACCGATAACTGCCGCTTATAAAATACATCCCCTGCTGGTATGTGAGGTAGTGGCAAGTTCTGTTGGAAATCAAAACAATAGCAAGAAGCGATTTTTCCCTAAAGGTAAAATTAAGAGCTTTTTATTTTCGCAAATGTAGTTCTTCATCTAGTTCTAGCTTTGCTTTAGCTTCTTGGTCTTCATCTGTTTCCATAGTAATACGTAACTTATCACATGTCTGCCAGGTGTCGGCTCGTGGTTGTCCAAAACTGATGTTATAATTAGTATTAAAATGTCTGTTGTGGAAATGATAGGACACCGTTGTATTTGTAGATTTTCCATTTGTGTTGAGTTGATACTGCTCAGGGTCGTAATGTTTCAAATATAGATGGTACATTTTGCAATATTAACCACATTCCGTTTCCATTCACTAATATTTCTCATTCTTTCTTTGCTTTACTTTGCATTCAATCAGTTCAAGTTTACAACGGTGGAGATAGCCGGTTCTTTATACCAAAAAATGCATACTGTTGAGTAGGGCCAAGTTCAGGCAAAAATTAAAAATAATTTCATCAAAAAGTGGAGCAGACCGGTTTTTGCATCGACCCCTTTAATATAACTAATCAAAATTTAGGAAATCAAAATTCTGCTTTAACAAATTAAAATTTCCTTTTCGTTCTTGTTTGTTTTGGTGACCATTTCAGTGTTAACGTTATATTTAGTCAGTGTAAAGCCATTTTATATTTCCACTCTCTTCTATTCTTGTTAATCTCAAGCTACCCTGTGCCATGCTACTCCTCCACAACTCCTCTTAAACTCACCTTCCCAGCTGGCAGTTGATTTTTGTCCATTGGGTACCATTCTAAGATTTTTTTAGTCCATGTCTTATCTTTTACCCTTACAATACGGCTCAGCCAATTCCATTTTCGATCCAATGCTATTTTTCCAATATACCCAATGTTTGACTTTTCCCTTATTTATTCTTTTGATAAAAAAGTAATGCCAATAATTTTTCTATGCATTGCCCTTGCTGTTACACAAATCTTTTAAATCATTTTGTTTGTTAATATTTATGTCTCGCATCTTTTCGTGATCCATAAATCATTAACACATTCCACTTTTCATTTCTTTTTTTCCATTTGAATGTTTGACTTTTTGAAAATATATGGAATATTTTTGTTAAACATTTATCATACGATCGTCATTTTCTGTGTTATTTCTTCTGTGCTCTTTGTTGCGAACTTTTGTGCGAGATATACGAAATGGTCACAACTTACATACATTGCTTTTGTTTCGGTCATATTTATCCTCAAACCAGTTTGTATCTCTCCCTTCTCAATATAGTTTACAATATAGTTTTTTCGATAGGTTTTTCCATATTCATCAGCAAACTTTAGTCTGTTCAACCATTGCCCATTCATTCTTATTTCTAGGTATGTCGATACATCGTCTATAAACATTGTTTCCAATACTGCATTGAATAGCTTTGCAGAAGTCACCTCAGCTTGTTGTTCATTTTGAAGTGTAGTTTTGAGTTTTTATATACAGATTTCAATATACGATTGTACTTCCATGACAGTTCCCTTAAAATGTCCATTGTCCTTTTTGCTGTTTAAACCGTAATTCCACCTTGATGAAACCGCACATCCATACGTTCAAGATCTCTAAATTATGGTTCAAAAATTGCCATAACACGTGAGCTGTAGCTCGTGGAATCTGGTTTTCATGGAGCTTCCATGCATTTTCTGCTGCCCAGTAGCAAACACTCTGCCTATTGACGCAGCCAGACAAATGGAATTGAACTTCATCACTAGTTACCAAAACAGACATTTATGAGACGTTTTGAAGAATATCTACATAAATAACCATCATTTTGTATCGGTGGAATTTCAGATTGGCGTATAAAATTCTTCTAACAGAACGATCTGATAAACGCAAAGCAGAAGCATGTTTAGGAGCTGAATGGATAGGAGATTATTCAACTGCTTCTTTTACAGATGCTAAATTTGCAGGCGTTCGAGCAATTCTGAGTCCATCACATGTTTTTCTTTTTAAGACTGAACCTCTGCCACTGAAATTTGAAACCCGCAACAGTACTGTTTTGCGATCTGAAACTGAATCATGTATAAGAATAATAAGAAGTCACAGATTCGTTAGTTTTGATAAATGTTTCAGTGATGATGGAACGATGCTCACCGGTCCAATTCATGATGACAATTGAAATGGTAAGGCGTGAGCTTGTAATCAAACATGATAATTTCCCCCTTTCTTCACTTATTTGAGCACAGTTGTGTTGCAAAATGTGGGAGATTATTTTGCCAAACCCTCCATGTGGTTGCCATATTTTTATTATTTTGCCACAACACACCACACGAACTTTTAGAATATTAATCACTTTCTACCTTTGATTATCTAATTGAAACAAAGCATTGTACCACTAGTAGATATTGGACACAATCCGAATGTTATCTAACTAGAAGCTTCACAAAAGGATAAAATTTAAGAGTCTCCTGGTTACACACTACTCATGAAAAAATAATGTAAACCAATACTAACAATAAAAATTTTAAATAATAACTATGTGCTTACTGGTACCAATGGACTTTGAGGAATTAGCAGGGATCAAAGAGTTGAAGCATATGAGTAAGTAGATGATTGAATTTCTTGCAAGGTGGTGTCACATATATTGGTCAAATGACGATACCCACGGTCCTCATTAATCTTTTGATGTCAATTTCTCCAATCATTACGAAGCAAAGTTGAAAACCATGCAAACTCCTCATAACATTAACTGAGGAAATTTGCCTTTTGCTATTGGCAATATGTTCCATAGTTTACAAACCCATAATGACTCCTGCATTTATTGTTTTTTTAGGAACCGTTCTTTGTTAGTTTGTTGAATTCTATTTATTTTATCCTTAAAAGTCATTCTTTATTCAAATCTCCTGGTTTAGATAGTGGTATGCAGCTGCTTGCGTGTTTATTTTATCGAGTAATGATGACTATGGATACTTATCAAGCGAACGAATACCGATAAGCGAATAAATGACACCTTTCGGTGTTCATTCGTATGACATTCGCTTGATGTATGTTACGTTCGTGAAAACTCGCCAACTATTTCGATATTTATTTATTAAATTTTTATAAACATTTACAGCTTAAAAAATCCACCTTGGTAGCTGAAGGTCAGTTTCGTCGTTTTATTTCACAAAATGTCTATAGATCGTAACATTTTTTAATAAAAACGGAGTCTCTGAATACCTTCTTTGAACCATAAAGACCATATTCGAGTAGCTGCAATACAGCATCGATGCAACTTTTTCCCAATCTCTCAAAATGAGAGATCCGAATCTTTTATACCGATAATTCAGCCCTTACCAAAGTCAGTGATATGGCCAAAATTTCGAAAAGTTGGAGATAATAAAGCATTATTTTTCCGAAATTTTTAATTGCACAATTTTAGTGGGAATTATAAGAAGTGAGTATATAAAGCAAATTTTAAGCTAATTTAAAACAAATTTATTATATATTTAATTTTTCTATAACTAACCAGCAAAATAAGATATTCCTAGCTGTATTATTCGATATACGATCATAATTAATGCATATTTCGTGGAACAAAGAAAAATATATTAATATTGATTCGAAGATTCTACGTAAGTACCATTAATAATAAATTATATTAATTCATTTTTAATAAAAGTTATTAATCTCCCCTTTGATCTTCTTCTTACAAATACCTACTCAGGAATAGCTACTATTTTTATCAAAGAGTGTATGTAACACATTATAACAAAGAAGCATACATTAAAAGAGGTCAAAAATACCTTCCTTTTTTATTACTATATCGAAAATAATATAATAAGGAAGAATACTATAAATTTTGCAACATACACGACAATACATGAAACAATTCTATTCATGTTATTTCCGTGTCATTCCTCTCAATCGCACATCTCTTCCTGAATATTTTTGTGACTCAGATTGAGTTAGGAGTGTATTGAACACTTCATCATGTTACCACTCATAGCACAAGAACACCCGTTATCTGCCTGGCTGGCAACTAGCCAGCAAGATTGTACAGAATGCATTGCTAGAGTGTGCTGTTGGTGGTTTTCTTCAAAACATAGGGACTTGATGGTATCTTTCCTGCTCTTCTTTAATGGACCTTAGAACATTTCAAAATACACTTGAAGAAGTGGGTTACAGTACCTACTTTGTATTAAAGAACGGACAAAATGATTCTAAAATCTTACCATTTATTAATTTTTCTTTTTGTTTACTTTAAGGAGTATTGAAAAGATTATTTAATCTCATTTGTAAATTGAATATCATTTTACAGAGGTAAACCTAACAATTTCTTTTGTCGTAAAATGCAGTAAAAGTTAAAACGTGTTAAAACACTCACGTTCAGAGTGAGGAGCACACCCTTTCAGTAAATCCTAAAAACTGAGGTTGTTCTCTTCACCAAACAGCGGCAACTGGGATACTTAATACCACGCCATTTCTGTGACAATCCATTCAATGTGGATCGACATTCATGGTAGCTTATCACTCTAACATATATTTAAAGTTAGAATGCTGGACAAATTTCAACAACTGTTTCTATTGTCATGTAGTCAAGGAAGTAGCCCTGAAAATTTGTATTCTGCACTGAAAGCAGACTATCAGGCTACTTTAGCTATTAGTAGGCATTAAACTACATCATCGCTAGCGAAATCCTATCAGAAATCATTTGAGGAACGTCATAACGGATGATGATTCACTTCGACAAAACGAGCGGCTAAATAGTCACCGATCTTCTATGAACTATTTAAATCACTAACAGTAATATAGTATAAGATCTGATTAATTCCATCTGCCAACAAGCTTTTTGCGATAGATGGGATGACCATACAGAAGGAGGGCAATGAAAACTGAAAATTGAAAACTTTAAAATTTACATCACTCTCAAACATTATTTCCAAAGAATCTTCGTTTTAAATGGAGATAGATGCCAAAACATCTCCTTCCAACTGATGTTTTTGTGCTCTTGGACACTGTTAGTGGTCTTCTACGTATTTTTTGGTAATTTTGCTAATGCGGTCTTTTATTGTCTCGATTTTTAGCTTTTCATGTATTTGCGAGTTTTTCACAAACATTTCCGGTATTTTGTTTTGTAATACTTGTATTTTTTAATATTAGATTCAGATATTGAGCTCCAAACTGGAAATGCCTATGTTATTATAGCTCTTATTAATGACTTTGTACAGTAGCACTGCACAATCTATCTTTAGTTCCGATTTGCTGTTAATGATTGGGATAGAGTTTTTTAGTTTTGCATATACTTCGTTTACTTTTTTTATTGATATGACACCTCGTCGTAAGTCTTTGGTCCAAACACACTCTCAGATATTTGATGGTGCTATCTTTCGGATTCCAGTTTGAATTATTATTTTCTATTGTTACTGTTGAAAGATTTTTAATTAGTCTAAGGGTTATTTAGTTTGCCGAGTTTTGGCGCTCTTGAATGGCTTTATCGAGATTTTGATTTTGAGTGGTTTTATAACCATGTCATTTGCGAATAAAGATAATAATTAACGACCTTTTTCTTTCAAAATTTAATGTTACTGCTTACTATTCTATAGAAATTAACCCATCGATACCACAAGTGAAATGCTTAGTTAAACTACACAAGTTAGAGAAAAATATCAGACGCATCATTAGTAATACTAACCTATAAATAGAATTGCTAAAATTGTAGTAAAATATCTGCAATATTTTCCAAAACTCTTTAAATTTTACAGTCAAAAACTTTGCATAAAAAGTTTGGGTAACTGTACCATGTTACCATTGGACATTAAAAACTTGTACTCAAACATCCCAATAGATCTAACAATAGATATAATAAGGAAATTTTGATAAATTTTTAAATTTTTAAATTTATGGTATTGTTTATGCACAAAGATTCTAACCTTTTGATAACGAATTCAAAAAGGTATTTCTATGGGATCACCCATATCAAGAATTTTGTCGGACATATATGTGAACCACCTTGAAAAACAAATCTTTGACAAGGAATTTCATTTCATCACTCAAGATATTATATTTTCCTCAAGATACGTCGACGGTATCCTTATAATTTTTAAAGGTAAGCCAAATTAAAAGCTTTGCTGCACATTTTTACTTATATAAGCGCCTTAGAATTTACAGTAGAACATGAACTTGACAACTCCCTACATTTCCTTGATATTAATATTACTAAGAATCTAGTCGAGAATAAGCTTGATTTTAACATTTTTAGGAAACCAACGTATATTTTACCATACAACACAAACAAGCATTATTCAGGTTTTCATTTAACCATATATACAACATACCCCTTTCAAAGAATGATCTCGAAAGGGAAATAGAAACCATAATAAAAATTGGCATAAATAATGAGTACAAAGTTAGTACAAATTTACACTTCAAGACTTAATAAAATCATAAATGTAATTACATAACTTCACCTTTCCACTCATCCCTAGAACATAGCCTAAAGAGGAGCCTCTATGCTTACAATGTCACCCCCGCCTTTGTTACCAAAAACTGGTTGCCCACCCTGTTGTTGAATAATAAAATGAAACCTAGTAAAGAAGAATTAAGCGGTGTATATAGTATAACACGTCCCATTTGTAATAGAGTTTACATTGGATAGACTGCACAAGATTCAACAACATATATCTAGAAAAACATCTACCGTTTTTAAATACACGAATGAATGTAAGCATGACATCCATTTCACAGTCATGAAACTAATTAAGAACATCAAAAGAATATAAGAATTAAATCTATATGAAGAATGTTATATTCGTTTGAATAATAACAACCTGCATAACGATATAAAAGACGTGAGTAATAGTCGTCAATTTACTGGTTTTATGTAAATTTTAATTCATGCATAATGTTATGTTATTTTACAAATTTTCATATCTGAGATTTACTCAGGCTTCAATTAAATCATTATAAATGCGCAGACGCAGGTTTGAAATATTTTATGTGTCTTCGATTTTGTATTGTATGAAAGCAGGGAGAAAGATTTGCAGGTTTTTCCGTTTAAAGGAATTTTTTGTTTAGCCTGATGTAAACATGGCATTAATGATAATCCTCTAACATTTCTTTCCCAATTTTCAAGTTCTATAAATGAAGTGTAGTGTTGCACTTTATGTGTTTTAGATTATATGTAATTTTAATTGTATTGCTCCTTAGCCGTGCTCTTTGAAGAAGATCAATCAATTTATCGAAACAATTTTCAGCACTGAAATATAATGTCAAATAAATTTTCATCGTAACTGTTATGGGTTTTCTTTTTGAATAATAATTTCACGATGCAGTCGACTAAAATACATTATGGATATCTGTTTCAAAAGCTGTCATCCAATAAACTGTTTTTGTTTGTTTTCTCTGTTCTGCATCAAGTGCTAACATTTGGAGAGTATATTATATCATCTTGTCTTTAGCTAACTGTTCATCTAACAAAAAGTATGGCATACACACCTATAATTAGTGATAGTTTATATTTATTGGTAATTATTTCTCCTGCTCTCTTTATGTATCCTTCATTGTCTATGACAATCCCAAGAAAGTGATTAATGTCTACTGCCTGTATGATTGTCTCAATGTTGCTTGCCAAAAATGTTATTAAATATTTAAATTTTGTGTGTATTGCTTTACAAAAAAAACGGCAATGGGGTATTTATAACATAATTGGAGATCGTATCGTTTTTACAATTCGACCATGCATCTACTGGTAATGCAAATATAGATGCTTCTGTTATTTTTGAGATATCACACTCTTTAAATTAGGGGAGCTGAAAAGATCTCGTAAAACAATTACCAAACACTCTGGTGCTAATGTGAATGTTGCTAAATGTGGGAAATACAATCGCTGAGAAACTTATATTGCCATCAGCAATAATCCTTTGCAAGAGAATATTAGGTGATTCAGCTGCTAAGCTAATAGGTAATGTTCCGCTCTCTAACAATACTGTTCAAAGACGGATTACTGATGTGGTTGTTAACTTTGAAGAAACATTGCTAGCTAAGCTTTCCATGAGTGACATGTACACTCTACAACTGGATGACAGCATAGGCATATCAAAAACAGCTCTCATGTTGGTGTTCACACGATTTTTATGTCAGAAACAGATCTTCGAGATTTTCTGTTTTCTCGCATAAAAGCAGTAGCCCCCGAGGTAAAATGGACACAGTTGTATTCATCGTGAAGCGTTAGCAGCCAAAAGATTTCCATCAATTACACTACAGCTCGACATCTGCAATTTAGATTATTTTCTTTGTTTTGCAAAGAGATTAGTAGTGAGCATGAACAGCTTCTTATTCATACGAAAGTTAGATGGCTTTCTCGAGGTAGGATCTTCTCGAGACTTTTTGAACTTAGAGACGAAGTTCGTGTCTTTCTTCTTGACAAGTACGCAGATTTTCTTATTAACTTTTCTTGGCTTTGCTTAATTGCCTATTTATCTGTTGTCTTTGAACACTTGAATGTGTTAAACTTGAGTGTCCAAGGAAACAATGTTGACATGTTCAAAGTTGAAGATAAGATTGGTGCTATGGTCAAAAAGTGTCAAATCTGGGCAGCAAGGATTGAATAAGAGTCACTTAGTACTTTACCTGACCAAATTAAGATCAACGTAACCAACCATCTACACAGCCTAGTCACTACATTTAGGGAGAATTTCTCGGAACCTGATCATACGATAGTTGGATTTGAAATTCCTTCAGCTGTCAAGGAATAGAATAAATCCAACTTCTCACAGAAAATGAGCAAGATCAGCTTGTGGACTTGTCTAGCTGTGGTACGATGAAAACCATTTTTTATGGTGAAAGAATTGCAGACTTCTGGGTAACAGCAAGCAAAGATAAGCAATGAAAAAGATCCTTCAATTTACAACAACATATCGGTGTGAGCAAGCATTTTCTTCCATGTGGTTCATGAAAAACAAGTACAGGAATCGGCTCGACATGGGGTCTGATTTCAGAGTGAAAGTTTCAAGTTTGGAACCATCAATTATTCAGAAATAATGGATTAAATAGTCAGATTCAACTTAGCTCATTAAGAACTGAAAATTAAAACAAAGTGTGTACTAATGTACTACCTCTCTATTCACTGCATTTTTGCAAATAAATAATAACTTTTATAAAATTAGTTTTTATTATCCTTTCTTTTTAATTCATTTCTGTTATTTTCAGTTCTAACTCAGTTTTTTATAGAAGTTTGTTACCAAAATACCCAGACTTGAAGAAAAAAAGCTTTTTATGACTTTAGTTAGCGAGTTTAGCGTTTAGCACCCTTAGCTATTACCACTAAGAGAGTGGTGGTAGGGCGTCACTTTTTAATTTTAGGATTAGGAATTAAAGGAAGGCCTTGTCATTACAACGACTGGATGATCCTTGGGAAAATTTTGTTGGGAATCCCTGCTGTAGTACAATCAGTACTAATAATATTGCAGCATATTACGGATCCATCACGTTAGTTTGATTCCACTCCTCTATCAAAAGCAACTCTTTCAAGAGATTGTGGTGCAGACTGTGGTGCAAACCAACATCTCTTTTTCATGGAGTGTCCTGAATGCACTACCAACCTCCTGCTTAATAAGCGCACTGGTGGTGACTCAGTAGACCAGATACCAGTAGCATCCAGAAGTCTTTAAAAGGTTTTCAGAAAAAATGACATAAAGCTGATGTATCGAAAGACATTTGCAGTACCACTTTGTGTATATACTATACATATTTCGAGGCGGTACTCGCTTTGAAAATTTTATATTAAAATAGTCCAACGTCTTTCCCATGCAAAATAAATTCGAGCGAATTCAAGAATTTGCATAGAATTGTTTTTATTTAACACTGAATGTTAGTTGAGTTATAAGTTAACACCAAATCATCAAATTTAAGTGTTCTTCAAATCTTATAATCTGTTACTACTTACAAATGGGGTCCCTGAAGTTCGTCCCTGAAGGGAATGCATGATGCATAGTGGCTTTACTAACTGAAAGAATTACTTCACGTTCTTTATTTTATTAATTTTCTCTTCGTGTATTTTGACCGATTTCTTCACTTCAAGCTTGTTTATAAAGAAATATACAACATAATGTAACAACGTTTTAAAAAATCGCGATAATTATTAATTTTAATTTAACTAATATCACAATTATTTATATTTTAATAACGTATTTGATTAACATACAAAAGTATATTGTACCATATTTAAAACTCAATATTTTGCATTTTGTGAGGCTTTTGAAATCGCCGTTTTAAGTTAATAAATAATCACATATAGAATCACAGCGTTAATTTAAATATATATTACACATTTAAAATCTAGTATCACAGCGAAATATTTATTATTAAAAAGCAGTGTAACATTAACGAAGGAAATTCAGAAAATGGTTATCAATAGTGAGCTCTCCTCTGTAGTAATTAATTTTTGGAGTGACGTTCGCTCGGATTCGTTTCAAAGCGAAATACAGAATGCAAAACGCTCGTATTTACCGTAACAGCTAATTAATTTTGCAATTAACGAACAACTTTCGCGTCCACCATCAATCACGGACTCCGGGAAAATACCCGAAATGCGTCTCTTATTCGCACATTAATGATGACTAATTGTGTGGCGATTATTCACTATAATGAAAGAACCAAACACCTGCTAACAATTTAAATATTTCTAAGTGATGAACTTACCCGTTTTCATTTTCGATGATTTATCAACGATGGCTGTAAAGGCGGAAAACTCTTTTTCAATCAATTTTCTTTGTCTTATATTTAGGGACTATTTACTTTATCTTACAGCTCAAGTGTACATTACAAATTCTTTTCGACTTGATAATTGCCGACCGAGGAGAAATACTGTTGACTTAGTAACAACGAAAAGTAACCGTTTACGGTTGAACAAAAGAAACCGGGTAGATTTAAATATTCATTAAAAGCCAAGTCCAAGAAAGGGTCGTACAACCCCAAGGATGTTCTTATGAAGTGGATGTACTAATTTATTCTAAAAACAGACTGTATTAATTAAGAAAACACCGATTTTATTAACTTTTATATTGTACGATCGTTTCATATTTAATCCACAATTGGATTAATACTTTTTTTCTGATTTTCTGTAATCAAAAAACAAAATTACTTTTGCACCAGAAAATTTCCAAGAGATGGTTTTGCTTTGAAGTTATGCGAAAATTTGTTTTCTTGACATTCAGGTAATTTGCTTTGTTGTTTCGGTTTAATTATATTTAGTATGCACACACATCCCCTATTCGCTTCGGATTCACCCTTTATCAAAATACCGAATATAAATTTGTCGACGTATTACAGGAGTTAGTTGACCACTGTGAGTTAATTATGCATGTTTATTCAAAACTAAATTACGACTGAATAATTATTATTGTACAGATGATGAATGTAATACCAGTGGATCCTACATATTTTGTTTAATGAATTGTATAGTTGCAGGGCAAAAATCTTAATCATCCTTTATTTCGAAGAAACAAATATCAAATGATAAATGTTATTTCATGCAATAAAGTAATTTTTTATTAACTTTTAACTGTATGCCTATTTACAAAATTTTATAAACTATGTTGGTTATAATTAAGAGGTGACTGCTCTGGTTAAAGTTGTTCTTTCGGCTACGAAATGAAACAATGAGGTACGATTAAAATAAATTTTTAATCGAAATTTTAATTGAAATACGGTGAAGTTGGAAATAGACACAATTAAAAGTAGGTTCAAATATGCCCAACAAGGAAATAATTTATTTGTTTTAAAAAGAAATTTGGTTGGGGAAATTGATAAATTATTAAATTCTTATTTCGTCAAATAAATTTCGAAATTTATATATTATATCTGTAAAAATGAATTAATTCACCCATTCCCAAAGTAACGTAGGATGAATATTAAGGAAACTCGTGGTCAATAAATTAAGTACCAGATTTTAATATCACCATAATACAGCAAAAATGTTTGCTGCATATTTTGCAATTAAACTTATGGTAATACCTGCTACAAAGATTGTATATCTATGAAATGTAATCTCTGGGTCTATGAAAACTGTTCCAACAACGAATTAGGATTAGAAAATTATATTTGCAACAAATCCTTTATACATTGTTGGAAATAATTCACGAGCACACCCTGTATAGTCTGAACGCGTGCATTTAATGCTATAAAATTTGGTACGGAAAATGAACTTACCATAGACATCGGGCGAGTTGTACAGACCTATGTAGAAGAGCACGGTATAAACATGTTTTATAGCTAACTCGTTCTCATTTTCATATCGACTCCATGCCAAATTGTCTAGTGAGAGTAAAGACCAGTCACGAATACCCGGATGCTATCGTCACTGCTACATTCTCTTCCAGCAGGATTTTACCCCTCTCTATGTGAGGATAAGTTACCTGCATCTGATCGAACATGTTTGCGATATGACGGATATGATGGGTTGGAGACTCAACATTATGCTGCCTAAAATTGAGCACCTATGATAGTTAGTTGAGGCGGAATAGTTGATTACATGCCGCGTTCACGTACCATATAGCGATGGTAATCCCAGGAATATAAATTCGATAAACTTAATGGTGTGTATAAAATTATTTGTAAGGATTGTTAAAAGACAACAACCATCAAACAGACGACGATAATTTCATACTCCTTAACATTGAATGAAAATACAGACGTTCCTCACACACAGATGCTTTTAAATTTCATAAAGAGACCAGTTCTTAAATGATTTTTGTGTTCCGTATGTGTTGACGTTTATATACTGGTTTGCGTTTATCGTATGACTTTATCATAACATCATACATCATCAATCATCATCGATCATATATAATTGACGACACCACCTAACCGAGATCATAAACATCAGAGGCTTGTTTTAATTTTTATTTTCTTTTTTTCTAGGAGTCCGCTATAAAAAGTAATATCCACTGTTTACGGGGACTCACCGGCTCCTCCACCATCGCGCCGACGAAACTCGGCAAGCCCACATCCAAGAGGAAGACGACCAAGGCCATCGCCCGCTTGATGATGATAAGTCAGGAAGATGCAGCGGTTTTCATGAAACCACGAAGAATCGCCCCGCAGCCGAAAGCCCAGACTGCCGACCGCCAACAGTTTCACCAACCTGGAGAACGAGTAGCCCCTGTTCAAATGGAAATTACCCAAGAGGCTTCCAACAAACCCAAACGTCCACCGCCAAACCAAATCGCCTTCATCTCCGAAGATTTCAAGACCTTCCACCACCAAATCAACGACATGTGCTGGGATGGATGCGTTATCCACTATAACCAAAAAAAAATCGTCGTCAAAGCGAAGAACGAGGATGGTCACCACAGGGTTATCGAATTGTTGAAGATGACCGAATTTGAATTTCATACCTATGCTTTAATGAGGAAAAGAATGAAGAAAACTGTCATCAAGAAAGCTCCCTTCATCACCCCCAAGGAGATCGTCCAGAGATTCTTCGAGCAAGGTAAGTAAATGCATCAAACTAAAGGGTAACTACTGCTCAAGCTTCCTTACAGAGTTCTTCCTTGCCCAGGACATGGGCAAAGTCCGCTAGGTTGAAGCCAACGACAACGTCATTATAAAATTCCAACCCTACAAGAAGAAAGACCAGGTCACTCACTGCAGGAGATGCCGGGAATACGGCCACGGCAACTTCCACTGCACAAATACTCTCAAATGTGTCAAATATGCGAAACCCCACCTCACCCAAACCTGATCGAAGAAACTCTAACCGACAACAACCGCCCTCCCAAGCTTCTCGGCTACTACTACTTTAACAATTCCAAAAAACAAGGCCTAATCATCTATATCAAAAAACACATACCAACCATCCTGATCCCCATAAACCTTACCAACACAGACTGCCTAGCAATTAAAGTCCAATCAACCATCATTGTCAACATCTACAAGGATCACAAATCCCCACTAGATCCTGTAGAAATCCAAAACCTCCTAGACTCTAACCAACCAGTTGTCCTCATCGGCGATTTCAATGCTAGGCACACCTCCTGGAACAATACCATCAACGACACTAGCGGTACCATCCTAAATACATTCTTTTTAAACCACCCGAATGCTAACATGTAGCTTCCTTCCTCCCACCTACATATTTCCAGCACACTTCCACAACAGTAGCATCATAGACCTTCTAATAACCAAAAACGTAGCAGCAATCACCCCCAAGATCCTACATGATCTATCCGCAACCACTATCCAATAACATCGCCATACTAATAAACCGCATAAGCCTCCCAAACCAGAAGATCCAAATTTAGCTCACCAGTTGGCCCGATTTCCGTAAAACCATAGACCAAAACCTAAACATTAACAACCAACTCCCTTACACCGACTTCGTAGACATCGCTATCCAACCCAACACCAAAACCATCCAACCAGCCTACTGCGCTTCCACCACAATCATTAATCCCAATACCATCAGGATACCCTCCGAGATCCAGGAACTAAAAACCCGACGTAACAGACTTACGCGAACAACAAAGAATGCAATCACCCATCTACAAGGACGAAACCAGCCAGCTCAACAACACAACCCACGCTCAAATCCAATTCCTTAAATCTGATATGGGAACGCATTGTCGATACGGCCAAATCCATCCAAACCCACAACAACGTGCACACAAAATCAGACACGGACATAGCCATAATCCTGGCCGACAATTGCCTAGACAACCATAACGCCCATACCATAGAACATAAAAACTTTATAGATTACTTACCGTTCTAAGTGTTTCTGCATTTGACAAGCATAGAAAGGGGCAGTTAGAAATACAGAGAAAACACAGTTGTCAGCTAGAGCAGTATGCTTTTGGGGATGTTACTTTTGCTATCTTATAGCATTTCCAACATTTTCTAGAATAGAAATTAAGATGCTTAAATTGGGATATTTAAATTAGGATGAAATTAGGGTGTTTACCTGATTCATTCCTATAAAAAAATATGCCAAAACAAACATGAGTGAGATTAGATCATTTACATTAGCGCAGAGATTCATCTCTCTTTCGCAGTTCTGTGCAATCAAGTTCAAGTTAATTCTGATTAAAAAGCTGCTTGTAGCTGTTCTTTGTAGTATGCATATGTATATGAAAAGGAATTTTTCCACGCTGTAATCAACTCCTCTTTATTTATGAAGTATTTAGTGTTTTATATGAAACTCAAAGTATAATATTTTATTGACATGTTGACTTAATAAGAATTAAAGAATACTTACCATCTAAATTTACAATTTGTAATAATTGTTCAATAAGCACAAATTAACATATTACCTACCATATTGATTAACTGTTTTATATCATATTGACCCTTATACATATGAATCAGTGATGGGCGACAGGTAGGTATCAGGCGACAGGTCACATATACCTGGTGAGTAGGTATTTATGAATTTGGTACTTATCCGTGTATTTACCCCGATCTAGATCGAAAAACATTTAGGTTTAGTCGTACCTCTTTTAAGACAGAACCCAACCCAACCTAACCCAACATAGCTTCAGAACTAACACTATACTAAAATTATAAACATTAGGGTTTAACCATTTAAAAAAACATACGGCTAAATCCTAACGTTTCTAGTTCTGGGTCTAGTGTTAATATTATAGCTAGGTTGTAGGTCTAGTATGAGTTATACTTTTACTTCTAGAAGAATTTACAACAAACAAACTACTAGAAAGTTTCGGTTTAGCCGTGCGTCTTCAGAAGAATCCCTCCATTATCACAGTCAAGAGAATCCGAAGAATGTATATTTCTCTTGTAAATGATATAATCAATCGTAATACAAGTATATTACACGTCAGCCTAGATTACAGAAACCATCACATGATCATTTTGCTTTTTATCCCTCACTTTGGAGGCGAATAACAAAGAAACTACTCCATAGAAAAAATTGAGGCTATCTTAGACTAATACTTCTGTAATAATTATCACAGGTATAATGAAAAAATTTACGCGATTTTGGTCGAACTGCAAGGAACCTAGACTTTGGGATTTTTTTCTCCAAAACTGTTTGGCGAACAAATTTCTAATTTGAGTAGCCGATAATCTATTTAATGAGCTGCTTATTTTATATTTATATTTTATTATTACTTTAATAGATAGCGGTTATTTCAAAAACGACCAGGCGGATTTCAACGCGGTTTTAACTGAAAAATGTGAAATAATTTCGTTATTCGGGTTCTATTATTAATTTTTCAAAATGATGTCTCACTAATTTTTGCAGAGAGATTTAATCGAATTATAAATGAAAGGGAAACAGCAAAAAGCCATACGGGGAGAGGGAGGTTCCGTCCAATCCGAACACAATCGAAAACATGGTGCTGATGTGCGCTTTAGACCAAACGTCGCTTTGTCTATGGATGCAGATAAAACGGTGTTTATTATATATATTTCTTAATTTGTGTGTATAATTTATGTATTATATTGCATACAAACATGAAATATCTCAGTAAATTTGTAATACAACAATTTTATTTAAAATTTTAAATGTCCTTTTATCTACATAGACGTAAAGGCGCTATGTTCCGTCTGAGCACCAACTTTTGATTTTTACACACATTCAGTTTATTTTTTGCCACTTCAACGTCGATCATCGTAGCACAGTTCGTCGCACGAAATGAATTTTATCCACGCAAATGCTCCGAAATGACATTCGATATAGTGTAATAAGAATACTTTTCATTGAGTAAAGGGGAGATCTATTCCCCTCTTGCAACCCTCGCATTATTAATTAGTACGTAGAATTAGTTTACTTTTTATTCAATTAAATTAAGTCTGGCTAAAAAGCTATTCGTAGCCGTTCATCGCACTACATGTACATGAAATGGATTTTACCCCCGTAAGAGATAGGAAATTATATTTGACATAGTGTAGTAAGATTTTATCCACATAAGAGATAGGAAATTATGTTTGATATAGTGAAGTAGAAAGATTCTTCGTTGAGTAAGGGTGAGAACAATTTACCTTTGCAAACGTCGCATTGTCAATCAGTAAGGTGAATTAGATCATTTTTGTACCACTTTGTAGAAACGTCGACCATCTCGGTACTGTTCAATCAAAATAATTCTAGCTAAGAAGCTACTCGTAGTCGTTCGTCACACCGTATGTACATGAAATGGATTATATCCACGTAAGAGATAGGAAATTACATTTGACGTAGTGTAGTAAGAAGACTCTTCATTGAGTAAGGGTTACATCAATTTATGTCTTGATTTATGTCAATTAGTTCATTTTTTGCCACTTCACAGATTCGCGCCGAACATCTCGGTTCTGTCTATCAAGTTAATTCTGGTTAAAAGGCTACCTGTATTCGTTTGCTGCACTATATATGAAACTGATTTTATCCACGTAAGAGATAGGAAATTATATTTGACATAGTGTAGTTGGACGACTCTTCATTGAGTAAGAGTGATACCAATTTATGTCTAGCAAACGTCGCATTGTCAATCAATATGTTGAATTACTTCATTTTTTGTCACTTCGCAGAATCGCACCGACCATCTCGGTCCTGTCAATCAAGTTAATTTTTGCTGAAAAGTGGACTCGTGGTAATTCGTCGTACTATATGGATATGAAATGGATTTTCTCCACGTAAGAGATGTAAAATGATATTTAACATAGTGTAACTTAGTAACATAGTTTACTTTTCATTGTAAAGTTTCTGTTTTCTTGGAATATTACAGATTATATCTCATTTATTACTTTTATTCATTACAATTTACTAGTTCTAATCATACTTCATCATCGATTTAAAGGTATTGTTGATATGTTAGCATTCTTTTAGGTATACAGTTTATAGATGACATAACCGCTAGATACAGCAAACTCAAATAATTTTCTATGGTGAGATTCCAATAGCAGTATAAAGTCGGCTCTAAACGATGCTATCAATGTTTGCTCAAATGTTGAACCGATCGTTTGACACAAGTAAGTTCGATCGAATATATGATGTAAACAATTTGGTGCCAACGTTAGTTGAGTTTTAAAAATAGACGAACAGGATTATGATATTGCTGTTGCTGATGCTGCTGTGATTGTATTTTCCTGCAATAAATTACTTGATAAAATAGACGTAAAACACGTATAAGGATATTATTCTTAGCTATAGTTATATGCCTGCCATATGGTCACCAACCTACTCCATCCAGGTCTGCTGTTTTTTGTACTGCTCTTCATGCTTTAACACGCAACATAGAGGAGAGTGTTTTTGATAATACCTCCTACGAATTCATAGGGAATGCTATAAACGTAAAAAACCATACAACCAAAGGATGTTAAGCCATGTTAGAAAGCTGGCAGATCGCAGCTAATTTTAGAGGCGAGCTGTTGATTATTTTTTGATTTATTTAATCTTAAGTGGGTATAGTAACAGGCCGATCTCAAAAAAATCTGTACCACAAATAACCAAAACTATACATATAAAATAGAGTTCATAACATTAGGAAAATTTTAGTAACAATGTCACAAAAATTAAACGAAAGATTCCTTTTTGAATCTTTTTAAGAAACTTTTTAAACGAATAGATAGAATACCGAAACAAATCTATATCGAGACGATTTGCGAATCTTGTTATCCTCTGGCAGTGTAGATGTCATAAATAGGAAGTCAAAGCGCAAAAGTCTTGGTGGAGCATGAATATTTACACCACCAACGATCTCAGAAGAGTCACAATTATTATTTATAAGATTATGAAAAAATGAACAAAATGAAATGTACTGAACAAAAGATTTAAAACAAAGGTATTTTAGGAATTTGGTCTAAATACGCCCAATTCTGGAATATACAGTTGATACTGAGGATTCCAAACAACACTGCAAAAGTTGAGTGTGCTATATACGTAGGCAAAATAAAGAGTTTTAATTGGGTTGGTGGCCACAGTATCAACATGTATATTAAACAACAACTTGCAATCAAATGTAATGTTCAAATCTTTAATAAATGAAACATGTTGCAACTTCTCACCAACGACGCTATAATTGTAATTGGTCGAATTAACCTTCCTAAGAAAGGAAATAATATTATATGTTGATAAGTTTAATGAAATGTGATTATTGAAGCAAAAAGCTTGAAAATTGTTCAAGTCAAATTACAGTCTAGAACAATCAAGAGGCGAAGAGGTACTTAGAAACAGTTCTAAATCATCAGTGTACATGAAACATTGGGCATATTGAACAACTTCAAATACATCATTAACATAAATATTATAGAGTAGAGGGTCTAGATAGTTACCCTGCGGAACGCCAGAAGTAACAGACATCGCATTAGAGTAAAAGCCATTAACCGAAATAGTTTGATATCTGTCCCTCAGATAGGAAGCAAGCCATTACTTTCCCTTGTATATCAAGCTTTGTTAGTTTAAACAATAATAGGTTGTGATCTACCCGGTCAAAAGCCTTACTAAAATCCATATAAATTGAATCAACTTGACAAGTCTTATCCAAAGAAGATAAAATATATTAAGTATATTCAAGCAAATTACTCTCGACCGAGCGACCAGTAAAAAAAAAACATGTTGATTTTAAATTTATAGGCAAAAATAGACGTGCTTTAATAGACACTTTCCCAAATGCTGGCAAAATAGATATGGGGCGTTAATTAGAAATATCACCACGATTCTCAGATGTAAAAATGAGAAAAATAAATGTTTGCTTTTACAATAAAGGAAAGACACATGTATTCAACGAGACATTAAATAAAATAGTTAAAGAAAGGGACAAGGAATGAGAAGATTCCTTGATTAACGTAGATGAGATACCATCAATACTAACACTATCCGTAAACTTGATGCTCATCAGGCTTCTTCAACCTCAATCGTGTCCAATTGCATCTGACTCAAAGGAAGAGCATCAGTTTCCACACTATCCACAATACGCTGGACTGGGAAGAATCTTTAAAAATGGATGAAAAAAAATCAGCGAACAATGAGCACATCCCGACTCCGTCACCGACAACAATTTCATTCCATGACATATTAGAAGGAATGACATTCGCACGTCTTTTAGTCTTACTACTTGCTTTTAGATCAAATATTGCTTTCCCTTGTTTTAACGTACACAATATAATCATTATGGATTAGATACTTTGTGCGACTCCTTAAAATTGAAAAAGTCAAGTTGATTACCAAACCATTTCCATTTACAGTGCGCCTTTCTCTTCTCCTGAATTAGTTTTATGTGAAAACCAAATAGGAAAAACTCTTGGTAGCAGTACGTTTAAAAGGAACAAACCTACGTATAGCAGTATTTACATAATCATAAAAGATTTGAAGCATCATTGATATCATGTCTACCAAGTTAAGATTCCCAATTAATTGCATTCAAATACTCATTCATTTCAGGAAAACGAGGTTTTTTAAAACAAAAGCCATCATTACTAATAGGTAATGAACGAGCAAAACAAATTGAGCAGGAAAGCTCAAGAGTAGAGTGTGCACTGTCCTCAAGAACCAATGGATCATTACAAAGTGAAATTGGATATAAATTAGTAGAGGTAGTAATAATAAGATCAATTCTGTTAAAAGAAAAATTTTTATGATAATTTAATTTAACAAAATCGAAATTTAGGTCATTAGAAGGAATATAAATAATCATTAGGGTCGCACTGACAGCATCAACACCGGTAAGCTAGTCGGATTAAAGAGTTGCTGGAAGATACGATGCAACGGCAAGAAGAACACCTCCTCCACGCAAACTATTGTCGGCGACGTAGATATAGAGGCTTTGATACTGGATGACTTAATGAATATCTTGATAAAGAATAGATTCACGATTGAAGAATATGACTTGGTAACTAATCAACCTGATCAACTAATGCAGAAAGTCCTACTAGTAAGTAATGTGCTGAATTGGGCTAAATTAAAATCCTTTTTCACTAACTTGTTAAATTCTGATAATGTTTGCTTAACTGGAACTTGGTTGCATCCTGACATACACTCGTCCTCTTTTTAGTGAATTGAAGTTCAGGACAAACGAAAACGATAAGGACTGTTCACTACTAGATCAGCTATCGCTGGTTTGCAC
Organism: Onthophagus sagittarius; assembly: GCA_036711965.1. Classification (NCBI taxonomy): domain Eukaryota; kingdom Metazoa; phylum Arthropoda; class Insecta; order Coleoptera; family Scarabaeidae; genus Onthophagus; species Onthophagus sagittarius. The sequence goes on along the minus strand of JASERS010000002.1, from coordinate 11,620,080 downwards.
TACCTAATTTGTGAATCTCGAGGTAGTCAGTGTAAAGCTTAGGGTCAGGGGTTCTTCGTTATAAATCAGCTTACTGTACTCACATGGCGGTATTTTAACGATAAACTTCTTATACATGGCGATATTAACTTACCAGAAATGAAATAAGAGATTGATCTCTACTCTCGCCATTGCCTCGTGATTTTCTTGATGCTCTATCCCTCTTCGGCTTGAAGCAATTTAATTCGCCATTTTAATACGTGCAACCATACTTTGGATCTTGTTATTGTAAATCTTTTTCTATCTCTGACATATCACTGAGACAAATTGATTTCAAAATTCTCTTATGATTGATTGCATTGCTTATGCATTGCTTACGATCACTTCCATAAAGCTTACAAATCTATATATGTATTTAGTAATACATATAGGAGATTTAAGACCTTGGTAACTGCTGTTGAGTTACAGATTGCACTGATCAACCTTTTGTGTTTGTCCCGTTTTGTGTCCACTGGCAGCAATAAATAAATTAATAGATAAAACAAATTAAAGGAGATCTAAGGACACTTTCAAATACCTTTTCTTCATATTGGTCAAGCCAAGGATCAAACTTGTCGTCTTTGCAAGGGCGAGTCAGAAAAAGCTAAATACATACTCAACAAATGCTTAGCCAAAGGCTGCTTAAGGCACATTTTTTTCGGCAAACTTCACTTGACATTTGCCGACATTAAGGAAAAAAACCTTGAAGTAATTTTAAGGTTCATTAAGGACCTACATTTGCATTAAACCTCTGTAGGGCTAAATCTTACAATAGATCTTATTGGTCGCGATGACGAAAGTGGTCGTTTCCCTCAACCCGGCAATAATAAGTGTAATAATGTGTAATAATTTAATTACACTTATTTAGTAATTTAGATAAAATTAATTTATTCCGTTTGATTTGACTAAAATTTAAACCAATGTATTTGTGAATACACACATGGTATTAATAAAATAGAAACTAAATAATTAACCGAATTTTATGTGATGATTTACATAAAACGCTTTCAATCCCTCAATACCCTTTCTAAATAGACTGTAAACATGCCTTCGTTTAATAGCCACGGCTAAACTGAAAACTCGCCGAATTCAATTTGCATCGATAATTGCATTGTCAGTTCGGAATTTGCGGTCCCTTTTCAGTTACGCCGCATTTTCGTTTGACGAACGTTTTGCTTAGCTTTGCTCCATGACTTTTTTATTTGCAATCAACCGTGCGCCTATAGTGACAAAGGTCTCTACCCACAAATCAAAAACGAAATGAAACTGAAAATGCGTGAAACCGTGTATTAAAATGGTCATGTAGAAAATTAATTGCTAAAACGCTTTTATAGATGATAAATTGTGGTTTCTGGATTTAAACTTCACCCGCAGAAGCTTAACGTTGATTAATTTTGAAACAGTAGTAACGAATTACCGCTTGGTTCTTGTTCTTTATCTTGTTGCGTTGTTTAGCGTGATCGTTTTTAGTTGGGTAGTTTTTCAATTTTTCAACAAATAATTTAAATTTTTTAATAAATTGATGTGCGAGTTTTCTTTTTGGTGTTTCGAGTTTATAAACGCGGTTGTTTATTTCAGAAATTAGTTTAACCGATCGATTGCGTTCGACCACTTTGAAGAAAAAGTAATTCAGTTTTATGGGCCGTTCGAGAAGGCGCTTGCCGAATATATCCGTTTAGCACTACGGCTTGTGCCCGTTCGGCTTTTCACTGCTTTGGCATTCGCAAATCCACCGTTTCCTTCCGGTTTCGCGGCTAGAAATTCTCGCTCAAGTGGAAATTGTCTATTTGCGCTTCGATACCTTTCTCAGATTTACTATTTTATCGATCACTTTTTTCTATTTCTCATTGTTTATTCATTGAAAATTTAAGGAAAACTATCAAACCTATGATTCTTTTTATAACTAAACATGAAAATAAATTGGGTTTTGGTGGTTTAAAAACAAGGAATAAGGGAATGTTAAACTTATAAGTTTGTAGAGGAGCGAAAAGCTCTGCTTTATGAAACTTATTCCTTAAACTTTGATACAAAACAATATCTTCCAAACCAAAAATTCGAGTACTTTTAGTATTGTAAACTAAAACTAGCTCCTTACTTCAATGCAATTCACTAATCTTAAATAAATAATTTGTATTTGATCGAAAATGCAATTAACAATTTTATATTCAACAAGTACTCGATGAGAGTTGATTGAATAGATATAGAATTCCCCGAAATGAAACCATTGAAGTGAAAATTTATTGAAATTGGGTAAATACTGATTAAACCGAATACTGATTAAAATTACAATTAATAATATACATCTACTTTTTGACATTATTATATTTTATTTGTTAGCACAGTTTGTCATAAAATAGTTGTTTTGTGACGCAAAAATAATAAAATAAAAAAACATTAAAAGAATTGATGGCAAATCCAACAGCCTTGGCTTTCAGGATGCTTCGTAAAGAGGGCTAAATTGAAGAAATCAACCAATGATTTTTGATTGAATTTCTGATTGGTGAAGTGTGAAGTGGTGATCTAAGAGCAATTAAATACAAAACAAAAAAAAAATACCTAAAAAAGCGAAGTGGACTTGTAATGTCTTTATTTTAGTAATTAAAAAAGAAAAAGGTTGGCAAAAAAAAACAAAAAATTTCTTTAAATAAAGAAAATTAAAAAGATAAATACAAATGTTTAATTTAGTATGTATTTCAAAACTATATAAAAGGTAAGTATTCCTTAAAAAAAGAAAATTCAAAGAAATTTCATCACGGTAATCGTTTTGAGAAAACCAAAAAAAGACGAAGGGCAAGGAAAAAGGAATTGTGATAAGACCAATTTTGACGAGTGAAATGAATTCTAGGTGTCAAGTGGATCTTATAGATTTATAGACACAATTAGATAAGGTATTTAAATTTATTTTAAATTATCAAGATCATTTAACCAAATTTGTTGTACTGCACCCACTAAAAACAAAAACTGCGTCAGAAGTAGCAAACCAACTTATAGACATTTTCACTCTTTCGGGAGCCCCATCCATTCTCAAATGTGATAATGCTAGGAAGTTTGTAAATAAAATTATCCAAGAATTAGCAAATATGGGGAGTGGTGTGAAAATAATGCACGGAAAGCCTCGCCATTCCCAATGGCAAGGCTCGGTAGAGTGAGCGAATCAAGATCTTCAAAATATGCTTACAATCTGGCTTATCACTAACCAAACTAGCAAGTGGTCAGAAGGTTTAAAATATGTTCAAGTAATGAAAAATAGAGCTTTTCATGAGGGTATAAAGAAAACTCCCTATGAAGCTTTATTCGGAACAAGAATGAAATTGGGTTTCAAAACATCAAATTTACCAATGGAATCTGTTAAACAGCTGGAAACAGAAATAGAGTTAGAGCAATTACTAGAAGGAGTACACACAGCCAATTCACCACATAGCAAAGTCGCGGAAAACAATTAGACATAATTTTGGATGATGGTTTATTATGCAACCAAATTGAAGATAAAGATGGAAGTTATGAGTTAAATTCTATTTTAAACGAGAAGAAAATTTTAATTGATAAGAAATCCATCGAAAGAAAAATTTCCTGTTGCTGTGATTGGTGATAATGTTAAAGTTTCGTTAAAGTTAAAAGATTTGCGCTGTTTTATCTAGAGATGACGATAATAATTTATATAAATTAGGTACTAAATCGGGAGTTTTAAAACAACCTTATTCTAGGCATGAATTCGCCATTTGCGAACAAAAGTTTATATCATACGAAGATGTTCTTCAAGATGTTGAGAAATCGGTAAGAGAAGTTATAGGAATGCGGTCCCTTACTGGTGCACAATGTTTTAAAAGATGTACTGTAAAGGAACATGTTCCTCAAAAAAATGCAGTTGTAAAAATGCTGGAATATTATGTAATTCCAAGTGCCACAATAGCAATTCTTGCTCAAATATATAAAACTTTTTTCATTATGAGATTTCCATATGTTCCTTTATAGCTTTATAAAATTTAACTGTTATAATCAAGAAAAGTATGTTATTATTATTATTTGGTTGATTCCCATTGTATTGGTCCTGAAAAACTGGGATGAAAATGGTATTTATGAATATTGGGATCATAACCTACGACATATTATATAATATGCAAAGAAAAGTATGTTTTGTGTCATTTATATTTTTTAATTAAAATAATTTTCGTTATTAAAGCCTTTTGTATTATGTTTATTTAAATAAATATTTTTAACTGCAACAACATCTTTAATTTATGTGTATTCCACTTTTTCTCAAAAAATATGTGATATATGAATTTAATCGTATGCCTTTTGCATTATACAATGCTCTAAGCTCTTTTCAAAGAGTAATTAATAACAGAATAACATTTTACGTGGATTAGCAGACAATATTTGTCAAATTCATTAAGATGACATCATTATTTATTCCAGTTCATTACGGCAACATAAAATTATATGAGAAAAAGTATTTTAAAGACTTTCAAAAAACGGAGCTAAAATTAATTTAAATAAATGTGAATTAAAACAAAAGAAATTAATTATTTAAGACATTTATTTACAGAGAAAGAAGTAGAACAAGATCCTAATAAAATTAAAAGATTACGTAAAGATTTTAAAACCAATGACAAAATATTTAGCGAAAAATGAAGAAGTTATTTTAAATAAAGAATATAATGATTGTTTTAAAAAACGTAAAGAGCTTTGTAATGATCCAATTTTACAATACCCAAATTTTAATAAACCTATTATTGTAACAGCAGACGCAAGCAATTATGTTATCGCTGCAATAATGATGTGCAAATTACGTGAGTATGCGTGACTCGTCGTGAGCCAATTTTGGTTTCGATGGGACCCGCGTAACCTGATTGGATCGATTTTTTAATTCTTTTTTTAATAATAATATTTTACTGAACGATATTGAACTTGTTACTTCGCAACAAGTTCGTGAATCGTTTCAGTTTTAGTGTTACGAATAAGTTCTTAGTTTTTAGAAGGGTTGTGCAAAGTGCTGGGCAAAGAATTAATACTTTACCCAGTCCTACAGCTTTGATACTTATCGATGATATCAATACCTACATTGGTACCGACAATAGATACCCGCAAGATACCCTGCAATAATTGTTTTTTTCAGTAATGTAATTGCTGAAAATTGTTTTTTATATACAGGAAATTGCATTTACAGTATATTAAAAAAGGTGATTCTACGTAACAAAATATTAAGAAAACCCAGATAGGGAGCGAAGATACTTTGAAGATGAGATTCAATTATTCCTCATTATTTCAAAATCCGTTAGTGTTAAAAACACGAAATATATGAGTGGTGGAAATAAGGGTTAGGGTCATAGGAACTAGTTTTTCAAAATAATATTGGTATTGACTGATGAAAACAACCGAATTGGAAAAAGACTGTAATAACAACCACATATTTTCTGCCTATGGTTGGTTTGAAAAAAAATGTCTTCTGTAAGTAGTGTTTTGAGTTTTACAAGCAGTATCTAGCGCCGAATTGGCAATTTTTGAAAGAGAAGATATTGTATCTTAAAAACAATACTTGGTATTTTTGAAGCAAAATCAAATTTTATTAACAGCTTCTTGCCTTTTGTATTAAAATTATCTTCTTCCAGCGCTACTTGGAGTTTAGATAACAAATTCTGGACTACTTACATCAGGAGTACAAACACATTTTGTTAACATTTTGTTGTTTACATTTTGTCCAATAGTATTTAATATTTTCGAAATAAAGTAAAAAATAGCCTTCCAGAAACATTTGGAAACATCTCAAGTCTTCTAGAAACAGTATTAAGTCTTGCAGAAGGATTATTAAGTGTTGTGCAAGCATTTCAAATTTTCTGGAAGTAAATCAAGTCTTACAGAAGCAGTGTCAAGTTATGGGGAAGCAATTCAAGTATTGTAGACCTATCAAGTCTTGCAAGGGCAGTATACAGTCTTCTGGGAGCATTTCAAGTCTTCCAAAGGAAACATCCAGTGTTTTGGAAGCATTTCAAGGTTTCTATAACCAGCATCAAGTATTCTGAATGTATTGCAAGTGTCTCGGAAACATTTTAAGTCTTCTAGATGCAATATCAAGTCTTCAAAAGGAAATATTAAGTGTTCTGGAAGCATTTGAACTCTTTTGGAAGCAATTCCAAGTCATCCACCGGCAGTATCGTGCAATATCAAGTGTTTTGTAAGCATTTCAAAACTTCTGTACCCCAAGGTCCGTAAAGCGTATTGTACCAGGTTGGCCAGGTGGAGGATTTCAACGTATGAAAAGTAAACTTCCCGACATGCCCTAATCGTGAGGTCATTTTTTACAGATGCTGAGGAGTAATGTGATGCACATTGAACTGTATCTCGAAATTACGTAAATAATTTTTTTTGTAGGGTTAGAAGCTAAAATAACTTAAAAAATATAAGAGATATATGAAGAAAAAAGTAGGCGTTTTAAATTCCAAAACACTATTTTGTTTGAATTTTGTGATTTTTTCTATATAAGTTTAGGAAAAAATTAGTAAAAGAAACAACTCATTTATAACAATTCAAAACCCGAATCATCTGCGTTTTCGCTTAAAGTATGCTTTTCCCCGTCATTATTTCGGGTTTTCGTTCATATCATTTCCCAAAAATCGAGAGTTGCAGAAAACTTTATTAAACGAAACAGTTAATGAACCAGAAAAGCATAATCCATCACCAGTTGTAACCTAGATATGACAAGATTGCGGGAATAAAGAGAAAATCTTCAAAATACACAACAACGCATTAGAATGCTGCTATTACAGTTTTGCAATAATAACGTAAAAATCTTTAAAATATCATAATAATTTTTATTATAAAATTCTTTCATAATTCAAAATGAATCAATCAAAAAAATGGTTCATAATCATGTGGAAAAGCATAATTCATAACTAGTTACAACCTGAACACAAAGAATTTGCAAAAATACAGCAAATATTTTAGAAATGTCATAATTTCGGATTTTCAGCACAAAAATCAACAACACAAAAGCTGATACAAATAGGTACTTTTTGCAAAAATATTGTTGTCAAGATTGTCTAAAATTAGACAAGTATTAGCAAAAAATAACTAAAGTTTTACAAAATAAATAATTGTTTTATTTTATTTAATTAAATAATAAAAATTAAAAACCTTTCATAATCAGAATTAACAAAGCAGTACATAATATAAGATAAATTACATTGATACATATAAAGTTATTGCTTCGTTACTCGTGACGTCACCCCCCTCCTTGCCCCTCGAAACACGTTCTCATGCCTCTCCAAACCTCTCCAACCCCTTAAATCTTCTGAATGTATTGAAAGTCATCTGCAAACCTTTTAAGTCTTCTAGAAGCGGTATCAAGTCCTCCAAAGAGATTATTAAGTGTTATGGAAGCATTTCAAGTCTTCTAGAAGTAATTCAAGTCTTCCAGAAGCAATGTCAAGTCTTTTGGAAGTCGTATAAAGTGTACCAAAGACAGTATCGAGTCTTCTGAAAGCATTTCAAATCTTCTATAACCATTATCTAATCTCCTGGAAGTATTGGTAGTCTTCTAGAAATATTTCAATATTCTGGAAGTAATATCAAGGCTCCTAGAATCAGTATTAAGCCTCACTTCATAATACGTGAAATAATATAATAAAAAGAAAAATATTCACAGCAGATGCTAGGACTGAATTGGGTCGAAAAAGATTAATGGTACATTAAAATTAAAAATATAATGGAAGATGAAGAGAAAATCTTCAATCCAGATAGAACTATCAACAATTTTAACAAGTTAGGCTGCGTAATTTGATTCTCTTTTTATTTACATTTATTCTTTCCACTATTTTAACCACAAAATTAAAATGTACGAAGAAAAATACATAAAAAAATTGTCTATTCAACTCAGTCCCAGTTTTAAGGTTGAGTCCTAAATATCGAGTTGATCAGATCAAGACCATTTATACCTTTAAATATGTTACATTATAGAACACAGCACCTTGTGATTTTCCTGTCAGATTTTTAGAACAGTAATAAACAGGATTAAATAAAAATTTGTTGAAACTAAAATTATTCAATCCTATTACCTCTCAATTTGCGGGAAAGATATGGTCCTCTTAATTCGGCTTTTAGTCAATAATCCCGTTTTATTGCCCACAGCAGCAAAGAGACGGAGTTTTAAAAACCGATAATTCCATATCAAGAATGACTTTAAAGGTAGTCAGGACTACTGCACTACATTTCGTTTTTTTTCTATAATACTTGTTTATTCAAGAAAAATAAAATAGAGCAAAATTTAATTAAAATTAATGATAAATGGAGGAATATCAACAAAATGGTGAAGGAAGTATTACCCATAAGAATATTATGGGTAACACTTCCTAATTAAGAAAAATTAAACACTCTGTTAATTCTGCCATTTTGTCAAACACGATTAATTAAAATCAATTAATATCACCTGATTGAGCGTGAGTCACGTGAATTTACGTGACCAACACGTGAGTTACGTGATTTATGTATGATATTCAGGTAAGTGGCGTGCGTGACCCGCGTGGATCTAGATCGTAAGCGGATATAAAAAGTCATTCATGCGCATTTTTCTACGGTGCAGTAATAAGACAAGGCGCAACATGGGAATATAAACCCATTATTTATGCATTGCAACTGTTAGGAATTATTTATGCATGTAAACAATTTAGACCCTATATTTACACTCATTTTACATTAGTAACTGATCATAAACTTTTATTATGGCGACATAAATTAAAAGATAATAATCTAAAACTGCAAAGATGGATAGTCTATCTACAAGAATATTAACAGTCTATTATTTATAAGAAAAAGAAGAATTAATTGCAATACAGAGTTGTTATTCCGCTTTAAGCAGAATAAAAATAAATGGAGTTAAGGCAATTAGTGATACAGAAACATAAATCAAGTAATCAAAATAGTTACATTTCTAATAGTAATCAAACTAACGAACATGAAAATTTAATCCCAAAATCAAACGATCCTATTTATATAAAACTAATTCAATTTTTATTTTATAGTAATAATTTACCAAGTAACATAGAAATTGCATTAGGTCAAAACGAAAATTTATACAGTACATTAAAATTGCGAAAATGCTAAAAATGAATTAATTATATATTAAAATGTATTATTTAAAATGTATTAAAATATTACACAATAATCTATTTAAATAAAATAATCTATCTAAATGTATTCTATTTTACAATTAGAAATTATTACACAAAGTTACGAAGGAAAGATAAACCATCGCTGTATTACAGAAAGAATAGAAATAATAAAAAGAAATTTCCATTAGACAAATTTAGAAGTTGCAGAATTTATTAATAGATGTGAAATATGTCAAAAATGTAAATACGAAAGACGTCCAACCAAACCAACTTTAGAAATTACAGAAATGCGGTTTAAATATTTTGAAAATAGATAATTATCAATTTTTAACTTACTTCCGATTAAGTATAAAGTTATTGCAGATATAATGAAATTGTATTAAATAATTTTGTATACAGGTACTCCAGGTCACCATGAATCACCCCACCCCCTTTTTTTTAAGTTTCCACTCTCGGATGCATTCGCCTGAATAATTAGATTCAATGCTTCGTCAATCTCGGGGCAAAATCGGGGCGGAAGCTTTTAAGTTAAAATGTGTAGCACACATGGTTATTAACAATGGTAATTTTTGTTTTTAAGGTGCGTTTCAATTACGCGAAAAAAAACATATTTTGCCATATTTTAATGCAACCCAACCCCCCTTTTTTAAGTTTCCACTCTCCGATGCATTCGCCTGAATAATTAGATTCAATGCTTTCTCTTGGATGCATGAATATTGCGAAAAAAATCCATCCAAGGTTGTCGTTTTAATTGGGTTATTAGTACGACGCGGATGAAGCTTTTAAATTGAAACATTGGTTATTAACAATGTTAATTTTTGCCCTTAAGGTGTGTTTAAATTACGGGAAACAAGACACGTATTGCGTATACGCATAGCTTATCCCAAAAATTGTTCCAAGCAGGGTTTGTTTATTTTTTCTTTTTGGTGCGGATTATAATCTTTTTTCCGACTATTTCGCATAATATAAACTTTCTCCTAAGTGAGTATACCTAGTTATTGTAGTGTCGCAATTGCGGAAGGCAACGGAGAATACTTTGTAACATCTAGATATTGAAAAGCTAATCAACCCTCTTTCCAAATAAAAAAGATCTCCAACATATGAACTTCATTAAAATCTGTAAAACAGAGGGATTAATCCCAAAGTTTATGAAATATAAATTACCAAAACATTACACACACACATATAAAATTTATACACAATAACCATATAAATAAAGAAAACAAGAACCATTACAAGAAGCAAAAAATATTTACAACATTTTTACATCTCAATTGCATTTCATTGAGATTAATGGAATGATAGAGCAAGCAAAAACATTTAAGGTCAGTATTTGGATACCATGTGGGGAAATAAGGAGAAAAAACTAGGATTTTTAAGAGTTAATAAGAGAAAGGAAGTGTTACAAAATCAATCTAATATTAATAACCTACATCACCATATTTTCCATCCACGTATAACCAACTTATCAGATTTCCAATTCACTAAAGAAGAACAAAATCTGCTAAATAAGAGACACAAATATGCTCCAACTCCTAATAATTTCAATTTACCAAAATTGGCTGTTGAAATTAAGAGTGCCATTAACAATACTCCTGGGGAAGATGTGTTAAGGAAAGAATTTATAGAGTTACTCAAAAGAGAAGAATTCAAAAACAACGGCAATTTCAACAAAAGAAGGAATCTTACAAACGAATGTAATTTAAATGAAAACAAAATCTTACGTACCATGATCGTTACCAACACAGTATTACCACAATTTCATATTTCATACAGATCAAAAAGAATCCTACATCCGCTTTCTATACCAAAACCAAAAAAAAATTAAAGATACTGTCGATTTTCTTAAGGAAAATAATGTCGACGTTTTCAATTTCCTACCAATGAATCCAAAGATTCCTCTACTTTATTCCACACTTAAATTGCACAAGAATAACTATCCAATCAGACCAATAATTTCTTCTATCGGTTCTAGTACTTACAACATTTCAAAATTTGTAATTCAAGTTTTTAAATAGGTAATTGATTTTAAAGCAGATCACTTGAGGAGCTCGCGTGCACAACCGGATATATCCATTTTTAAAAAAGTGTCAGAAAACGCGAAAAACTTTTGACAGTTTGCCTTTAAAGATAAGCAATGCATATTTTTAACCAGTTATTAGAGTGTGCTATGTCCGCTTCTTCCTGTAATTGAATTTACCAAGTGGTAGACGCCATATCTCGCTTGCGAATTCATATGCCAAGTAAATTTCGTCAAAATGTGGACATAACCGGTTTTGTACGCGAGCTCCTCACTTCATTTCTAACAGATATGAAATTATCAACAAATTACAAAATTTAACGTTTCCTAAAAATTATACTTTGTTATCGTTCGACATTCTACAAACCTTTACACTAACATCCCCATTGAAGAAACTTTACAGATAGCAAAAACTATACTTATAAACAAAATTAAATTAAAAGATGCCGAACATGTTTATAAACTATTGAAAATTTGCACTGAACAAAATTTCTGCCAGTTCGACGGAAAATTTTATAAATGCGACCATGGTCTTCCCATGGGATCTCCTTTAAGTAGTCTTTTATCAAACATTTTTCTCGACCACTCGGAAAATGAAATATTAAAAGTCGATTAATGATAATATTATTTTGTGGCGTAGATATGTTGACGACATATTAGTAGTTTGGAACGACGACGGCCTGAATTTAATTGAAGATTTTCACATTCATCAATACTTCACATAAATATATGAAATTCACCTTAGAAATTGAGAACAATAATAGATTAATTTTTTTAGACATCACATTAATGAACAATAATTATTCCATTGATTTTGAAATTTATAGAAAATCTATACAGAGAGATACAATCATTCCTGCAAATTCGTTCCATATTAATTCGCATAAAACTGCAGTTTTTAATGCTTACCTACATAGGTGCTTTACACATTTATCTAACATTAATAAATCTAAAGAATTAAATATAATAAGTGCTATTGGTATCAATAATGGTTATCAACATTCACAGTTAAATTCTATAATTAATAAATTCAAAAATAAACGATATTTAAGATTCTCAGCAAGCCTTCAACTTATTACAGAAAACAACAAAATGTAATAATTTGTAGAAATCATAACATTAACATATCTTTTAGAAATAACAGCACGTTACAAAAAGCATTATTCAACGCTAAAGATCAAATGGATAATAATAATGGAGTTTACAAGCTGGAGTGTGGTACTTGTGGAGCAACATATGTGAAAGAAACAGGTAGAAAACTGAAGATTAGGGTTAGAGAACATTTACAGAAAGAAGAATCGAATTTCGGAAGACATTTACTATTTCACAATCATGATTTTTACAATTGATAAAAACGTTGATTTATTACATAAATGAGGCTAAGGTTATATACTAAGTCTTCTAGAAACATATGCAATTAATAATTTCAGATCCAATAATACGACTGTAGAGTGTCTCAATGATCAAATTAACTTAACAAGTAAGTTATTTTTGCAATTTTAAATCTGTTTCTAGATGTTGTTTTTCATGTCATAGTTCTTTACAATTTGACTTTATTCATTTACTTAATATTTTTTGTTGTTCATCTCTTTTAGAGCTTCTGAAGATGACCATAATAAGTCGAAACATGTAAACCTGCCATTTATAATAAATTGAACAGTTACCAGTGAATATCAAACAGTTACTTATAAAAAGAAAAAAGAGTTATGATTCTAGGTTCGGCTACAAATATTTCTGGTATTAAACACACGGAAAGGCAAACACACGTACATGCGTTTGGTTTTGACGTGTCCACGAGAGAGAAAGATCTGTTAACGTACTTATCCTCCCTAAACATACAGAGTATTTATTGTAAAAAGATGGATCTCTAAGCGTCCTGATTAGGATATTCGTCTTCTAAATCAACGGATTTTGAGGAATTAAAAATCCTCAAATATGGCCATTTGGTGTAAAAATAAATAGTTTGTTATTCCAGCTGGAAAAAATGAGGGAAACGATAAAGCATGGACAGTAACTTAAAATCAAGGACGTAATTTGGGTTTTCATATATTAGGTATAAACATGCTATCTCTAAGCAATAAAATAGAGGAATTATTTTTATTTGCTCAAATGAAAAATATTGATTTTTTTTGTGTCTCAGAACATTGGATGAAGGAAGGTTATTTAGGACCTCTCAAATTTCCGGGCTACACATTGGGAATTACGATCTATTGCAGACACAATAATATAGGGTATAAAGGAGTCATGATTTGCCTAAAATCCAATATAAGATTTGGAGAATTGAACTTAAAGCATTTATCTGTAGACAAACTGATTGAAGTTGCTGGTTTCCTCCTTATTGAAGTTAACCTGATAGTTATTTCGATCTATGGTCAGCGCCAGGAGAGGTTAAATGAATTTCGTAACATACTCTACAATGTTTTAACATATATTATTCCTAGCCATGGACAACACCGCATAGTGGTGACTGGGGATTGGAATGTTGATTTTATTTCTGACAATTCTGAAAAACCTGAAATATGTACAGATATGCTTTCGTTTGATTTAAGTTATGTTTTCACTGAAACTACTAGAATTACGGAATTAACAAGTAACATAGATGTATTGATCATTTTTTTATGAATTTTCTTATAACGGATTATAATACAGAAACCACATCTTTCGGACCATCTGGCCCAAATACTTACTCTGTTCTATGTATCTGAAACTAAGAAAAAACAATATACTACTATAAGGTAGTATAAATTAATGCAACTAATATTTACAAATTTCAACAACCGTTACTTTTCCAGAGGTAACGGTAATAAAATTGCGTGGGAGTACTACCTTCTATCGATTATCCCCACGACTTGAAGGAAACTAAGAAATGCTTGGATGTGTTACATACTATCAATAGAGTAGTGAAGAACGCTCAAGTGAAAGATCTTTGCAATAATACTAGAAGAGAATATTGTTCGGCGGTCATGACGGAAAAACAAAAACATATAAAAGAACTAAAACGTAAGAAGGAAAACAACAATAATGACTTTTCTAGTTTAGATGCTCAGAATTTCAATGATTATTTCTCCAAGATTGCGGTAAATACAGTAGAAACTATGCCTGGTCTTAATCTAAATCCTACAAACTATCCCTAATTTCCAGAATGTTGATCAGAAGTTGACAATCCTTTTTCTTAAAGCCTACTACCGAACAAGAAATTCTCCAAACGGTCATTTCCCTATCAAATAAGAAAACTCCTGACAAATACCAAGTGTCAACCTACCTCATCAAGTATGTTATTGAAGTGTTAACTAAACCAATTACCAATATGGTGAATTGCTGTTTTGCAAACGGCATATTCCCTGATGAACTAAAAGTGGCCTATTTTTAAATCGGGTAGTCCAGATTACTACAGAAACTATCCACCTATTTCTATACTTCCTGTTTTTTCAAAAATTTTCGAATCTCTATTAAAAAAGCAGATTTATAGAGTATCTGGAAAATAATAAATTATTTAATGAAGCTCAGCACGGTTATCGTGGAAAAGAAATCTACGACGTCGGCTTTAACTAGATTGATTGATGCTATGGCCTGAGCGTTTGACGAGAAGGAAGATATTCAATTATTGTGTTGTGACTTGTCAAAGGCCTTTGATTGTGTCCATTATGAAATACTGTTAAATAAACTAGAACACTATGGTATAAGAGGTTTATCACAACACATAGTTCGTAGCTATCTTGATAATAGAATGCAATGTGTAGAGTGGCAAGGTCGAACTTCTGATGTTACTCATATTATAACTGGTGTTCCGCAAGATCCAATTTTAGGCCCTATGTTCTTTATTATTTACATAAACGATCTGCCTATTAACATCTCTGCTGATGGAATTTATATATATGCTGATGATACTTCTTTTCTGCTAAAGTCGAAAGATGAAGTTGAACTTGAAAATGAGTTCGAAGTTGTTTTAGCTAAAGCTGCAGAATGGTTTGGGGTCAACAGTTTGAAACATAATATCGAAAAGACGCTGAAACTACTATTAAGAACTAAAACGGGGTGGAGAGAGCAAGAACCATAAAATTCTTGGGCATATATGTTATGTCAAATCGAAGCTGGATATCTCACGTTGAATATCTTCAAAGATACCTAGCTATAGCGATTTTTACGGCCAGGCGCATACGGACTATAGAAGGTTATGAGGCGGCCCGGCCTATCTATTTTGCCAATTTTCATAGCATAGCGTCATATGGTATACTAATCAGGGGGAATTCTCCGCCGGCCAAAGATATTTTCTTGCAACAAAAGGAAGCGTTACGGGTTTTAAGTGTAAATAGTACTGCAAGCTGTAAACCGCTTTTTCAACAACATAAGATACTTAGCTTTTTCTCCGTCTTTATTCTAAGCAGTCTTCTTTATGTGCACTTTTCCCAATCGTCCTTTCAAAAAAGTTCTGATGTCCACATTTACGAAATCCGCTATAAATCACATTGTCAGATTCCTTATCATCGTATAAATACCTCGCAAACTGGCACTAATCACTTAGCCGTGAATTTATACGATAAATGCCCACTGCGAATAAGAAATATGTCTGATTGCCGTATCGATGTAGTTGTACGACGTATCTTCATGGCTGGTGCACTCTATAATATGGAGGAGTTTCTTGAACCGCCACCTTCGGAGATGGAAGCTTATGTTTAATTTGTAAATTATACATATACACCCCACTCTTCTTTTACAAGGTAGATACGTTCCTTAGAAAACCGTGCAAAAGAAAATCGTGTAATGAAAGTTATAATAAAATGTATATGACATATTTATAAAAAAAACTGTTTATTATTTTTAAAAAAATAGTGTACAGTCAAAATTCCAACATAACAATAAAAATGTAAACTAAAATTAGAACTAAAAATCAATTTCGTAAACCTTCATCGCTACTTGATAACAGACGTGCACGTTTATTACGGACTTGATCAAAAGCGTTATCATCAGCATCATCAGTAGATATGTCTAGCACAAATGTCGGATTTAATTCAAATGAAGAATTTCATTCGTTATTAACGGTCTGTGTTCGTTTTCTTTTGTAGTTGTGAAGTCGGTTATTAGCTGCTGTTTTTTTTGGTTTCTCAATAAGCTTATATAATTCTTCATATCCAGCTACACATAACTTAAGAATACATTGAAATTTCAATGCACGAATGTCAGGATCATGAGTAAGAAAATGTTGTTCTATACTTGTAGCAAATTTCAAGCCATCGCGAATTAAATCAGCCGTTAATAGCTGAACTTCATCTTCTACTTTGTCATTATCAATTAATTTATTTTCACAAATTGTCATAAATTCGATCAAATTATCTTCATCCAAAGGGCTTTCTCGCATCAATTCACTAATATCAGCCGTTTGAATGTTGTTAAAACCGTTGCCACCAATTGTGTTTGATAGTGTTATAATTTCAGAACTCACAGCTGATTTCTCTACTATAAAACTTCCACTTTTGACGCATGCTGGTAATATTTTTTCCAACAAGCATTTAAGGTTGATTGGCACAATTGTTTAATAGCTGCAGAAGTAATTAAGCAATTACGCTTGCTTCTGTTGCCATTAAACAATCCATAATCTTAAACTTTCTCTCCATGCTTCCTAAACAGTCAAATTTGTTTCTTCCACTGAATCTAAAATATATTTAAACGTTTGCTTTATGTAACACATTTTAAATGTTGCTATAAAGCCCTGATCGAGTGGCTGAACCAGCGGGGTAGTATTAGGCGGTAAAAATAGTAATTGAATATTTGGATGATTCAATATCGGGTGGCTGGGCGCATTATCAACGAGCAAAAGTATTTTGAATTTCAAACCTTTTTCTTCCATATATTTCTGGACTTCAGGAACAAAGCAGTTGTTGAATCAATTAAACAGTAATAGTAAACAAGAATCTATTATTATCTAAGTAAACAGATCAGCCGTCATCCATGCACTGGAAGTTGTTTAATGTTCTTACCTCTTAATGCTCGAAGTATAAGAGGTTTGTTGATTAATAAAGGCTTTAACATTTTATCACCAGATGCGTTACTACATAACAAGAACGTCACTCGACCTTTAGCCGCTTTAAAACCACCAGCTGATTTTTTAGATTTTGCTATATAAGTCCTTTCGGGCATTTTCTTCCAAAACAATCCCGTTTCGTCGGCATTAAATATTTGTTCTGGAGTATAACCAACGATTTTTTCTTCAACGATTTTTGCTAGTTTACCCGGAAAGAAAGCTTTTTGCAGCATTTTCGTCTGCTGATGCTACTTCTCCCTTTATTTTTACATTGTGAAGTGCGTTTCTTTTTATAAAACCTGTCAGCCATCCCTCACTTGCATTAAATGCCAGTTTATTCGTTGCCTGAAGACTTGTTGATGGTTCCAATTCCTGAAGTCGGTTATATATTCTAAGTGCTTTTTCTCTTATATGTTTCCCATCAATAGGTATTCTGTTTGACTGAAAAGCTTCTATCTAAAACACCATGCGTTTTTCCGTTTTCTCTAATATAGGATTTCGACTATAAGATGATGTTTTAGAGCTTACTTTCGATCCTGAAATTACGCATTATCGAATGGAATTTTCATTTTTTTTAATTGTTCTTATAGTCGCTTCGTTTAAACCAAAAGCTTTGCCAACAGATGTGGGACCTTCACCTTTCTTTAGACAGTCTAAGATTTTTATTTTAGTTTCTAAGGAAATTATTTGTCTCTTCGGAAGTTGTTGTTTAGGCATTTTATTAAACAATAAGGGTGCTATAAAAAGAATCTAAAATAATATTGCTTATAGAATTTTTCTAAAGCGACAATCTAATACAATATTTTATCTACTACAATATTTTTAGTAGCAAAGAATTATCATCATTGCAAATAATACACTGGAAATTTCACCATCGAATTAAAAAAAAAGTTAATTGAAACTTCCACTTTTAAAACTTTACCGACATAATTTCTCACAAACTGACCATTTTTAACACAAAATAAATACTGAATGACGAAATCATATGTTCAAGTTGAAGCACAACGAGATAAAGAAAAAAAGGGATCATAAAATTCTGGTATTCCTCGTTGTAGACCCCTATGGGGTTAAGTTATAAACCCCATTATATTTTGTTACTGTATACATAAGTTTCTGTAAGATGCTATTAAAATTAGAATAAAGAATTTTTTTGGAAAAATTTATTGGTGAACCGTGTTATTTCAAAATCGTGTTAAAATAGACCGTGTAAAAAAAAGTTAGATTAAAAGAAAAATTAAAAAATAAAGTTAAATTATTTTTTAATTGTTTTATTTACATATTTTGTATACATATGTATATTCTTTTCTTTCTCTCTTGACGGTTCTTAATCTGTTTTACACTTTACTTTTCTAAAACATTTGAAAGATCAAAAATATTATTATTATTATTAATTACCAATACAAGTACAGATAAAAAATCCTTTTTAATTTAAGAAAGAGAAATCACTAGATTATCCAACAATCCATATTAATGAGCTAAAAATATATGAGTGGAATATGTCAAAAAAACCATAATAAACGGTTTTTTAAGGCAGATATAGGAAGGAGATATCTGCAATACATTATTATGACAATAACATGCGGCCACAAGAACTATACTAGTCATCTTCTGAAACAGATCTCAATACATTATAGTCTGAAATATCATCCATGGGCATGCAAATCCTGCAATTTCGCACCTGCTCTCACTACTCCCCATAATACAGCAATAGCACGACATGCAACAGGCTTCATCGTCATTTCCCACATAATCTGATTCCTATACTTACATCGATGAGGGAAGATCTCAAAAATGATACATGTATAATAAAACGTGTGTTCCACGTAGTCTAAACTCACTTTATGTGCACTATGCAGAGAAAAATCAATTATGTTTTCGATGAAATGATAAATTTCCATTTTCTTTGTAATGGAAAAGTATGTAATAAAATTACTTGTTTACATTATTTTTTCAATATTGCTCCATGCATTATATTGAGTACCTACTAAATTGCCTTGCGAGGCAATGCTTTTACGTTTCATTAAGGGAGAACACAGTCGTGGGTAAATGGCGGTGGTCATTCCCTCACTTGCATTAAATGCCAGTTTATTCGTTGCCTGAAGACTTGTTGATGGTTCCAATTCCTGAAGTCGGTTATATATTCTAAGTGCTTTTTCTCTTATATGTTTCCCATCAATAGGTATTCTTTTTGACTGTAAAGCTTCTATCCAAAACACCATGCGTTTTTCCGTTTTCTCTAATATAGGATTTCGACTATAAGATGATGTTTTGGAGCTTACTTTCGATCCAAAAATTACGCATTATCGAATGGAATTTTCATTTTTTCTAATTGTTCTTATAGTCGCTTCGTTTAAACCAAAAGCTTTGCCAACAGATGTGGGACCTTCGCCTTTCTTTAGACAGTCTAAGATTTTTATTTTAGTTTCTAAGGAAATTACTTGTCTCGTCGGAAGTTGTTTAGGCATTTTATTAAACAGTAAGGGTGCTATAAAAAGAATCTAAAATAATATTGCTTATAGAATTTTTCTAAAGCGACAATCTAATACAATATTTTATCTACTACAATATTTTTAGTAGCAAAGAATTATCATCATTGCAAATAATACACTGGAAATTTCACCATCGAATTAAAAAAAAAGTTAATTGAAACTTCCACTTTTAAAACTTTACCGACATAATTTATTACGTCTCACAAACTGACCATTCTTAACACAAAATAAATACTGAATAACGAAATCATATGTTAAGGGATCATAAAATTCTGGTATTCCCCGTTGTAGACCCCTACGGGGTTAAGTTATAAACCCCATTATATTTTGTTACTGTATACATAAGTTTCTGTAAGATGCTAACAAAATTAGAATAAAGAATTTTTTTGGAAAAAAAAATTTATTGGTGAACCGTGTTATTTCAAAATCGTGTTAAAATAGACCGTGTAAAAGAAGTTAGATTAAAAGAAAAATTAAAAAATAAAGTTAAATGATTTTTTAATTGTTTTATTTACATATTTTGTAAACATATGTATATTCTTTTCTTTCTCTCTTGACGGTTCTTAATCTGTTTTACACTTTACTTTTGTAAAACTTTACAACACTTTACTTTTGTCGGGGTGTAAACAAAATTCATATCTGCTGTGTTTATATTGCGCCGAATGATTCCGCTGCTCTTACCGCTTTTATCGCTAAACTCGTTGATGTTATAGAACGACACCGCAATGACAGATTCATTATTTGTGGGGACTTTAATATCCCTGAAATAGAATGGAAAATTCAGGATACGGGTTTTTGTGTTGCCCTACAATCCGCTAGTGAACGTTCAGTTGATTTCCTTGGCGCTCTTGCTGTCTGTGAGTTTGAGCAACTAAACCATTATAAAAACGCGTACGATAACACTCTTGATCTTATACTCACACGACTTGTTTCAGTTAATGATTTCCATATATCGTCGAACCCCTTAATACCTGAGGACATCGCCCATACAACTATCGAATTCTCTTTTGACCTTCACTTACATAGTAATTTGATTGAGCGTATCTCCCCTGTCTTTAACTACAACAAAGCCTCATTTACGAACATTGCAAATCAACTTAACAATATTCGATGGCATGTTAGCTTGGACTCTTCTGATGTAAATACTGTGGTAGATTATTTCTACACCCAGCTTCGATCAGCAATTCGTAAGTTTGTCCCACTAAAACATACTTTGACAAGTAAATATCCTATTTGGTTCTCCAAATCTACGATTAGTACCGTCCTTGAAAAGAATCGTATGCACAAGAAGTGGAAGCGCTACGGAAATCGATTGGATTACTTAACATTTTCACTATTGCGCGGTCGTTCTAAATTTTTGATCGATTTAGATTATAAGAATTATATTAATCGCGTACAATATTCTGTAGCGTCAGATCCTAAACGGTTCTGGTCTTACGTTAGGCGTCGTAAAGGGACACCAGGTGTTCCCTCCCGAATTGAATTTAATGGTGAGACGGCTGCCGACGGTGACAGTATTTGTTCATTATTTGCTGAATATTTTGCATCTGTTTTTTCTCCACCCGCGACCAATTCTCATAAGATCCCTAAAGAGGGAAGTGATACTAGTGCCCGAGTGCTCATCGAACCTTTCAGTAGGGCCGATGTTGAACTCGCACTTAGTCAGGTATCAACCAATAAGGGTCCTGGATCTGATAACATTCCCTCAATCCTGATTACCAGATGCGCTTCTGCCCTGTCTATACCTCTACAAATCATTTTTAACTTATCTCTAACGACTGGAGTTTTTCCCTTGATGTGGAAGCGTGCCAATGTTGTACCTATTTACAAATCTGGCGACCGAAACTTGGCCGTCAATTATCGCCCAATATCCATCTTGCCGTTATTTGGGAAGGTATTTGAAAGGTTGGTGTACTCAAGAATATTTTTCCAATTGAAAAACTCTCTTCACATAAACCAACACGGTTTTTTCCCTGGTCGCTCAGTAGAAACGAACATGATCGAGTACACCGATACTCTTTTTTCTTCCCTGGATAATAATGTGCAGGTTGATGCAATATATACAGATTTTAGCAAGGCATTTGACAAGGTTGATTATAACTTGTTATGCGATAAGTTGAGACGTATTGGTCTTACTGGCTGTCTGTTGAAATGGTTTGCTTCTTATGTCTCGGGTCGAACTCTAGTCGTACGCGTTGGCGGTTTCTGTTCACGGTCATTTTCAGTTACGTCTGGTGTACCTCAGGGTAGTCATCTAGGACCTCTTTTGTTTCTCATTTACGTGAACGATATATTTGCCTCTCTGTTATACTGTCGCTGCCTTATGTATGCTGACGATCTTAAGATATTTATGCCGGTAAGTTGTCTGGATGACTGTGCCAAACTGCAAGCTGACCTTGACAGTCTATACAAGTTCTGCTCTAATAATCATCTCACATTAAACATATCTAAATGTGCAATAATTACATTTACTAGGAAACAAAATTATATTAAATATGACTATTTGCTTGGTAGAGATGTCTTAAATCGGACCTCGTCCATTCGGGATCTCGGTGTCACTCTCGACCAAAAACTTACTTTTGGTTTGCATATTGATGGAGTGGTGAACAGGGCGTATAGAATGCTTGGTTTTGTTATGCGTTCTTGTGAGGATTTCACAAACCCTCAGGCGGTAATCAACATTTACAATGCATTTATAAGCAGCATACTAAACTTTGGCAGCGCTATTTGGAATCCTCAGTATTCTTCCCACATAGAAAGACTGGAGAAAGTTCAAAAGAAGTTCTTGAAGTTTCTTTCTTATAGATGTAGTGGTAATTACATAGATTACAATTCCGCTTGCAGATTGTACGGCTTGCTCACCCTCCGTCAGAGACGAGTACTTACTGATGCTCTATTCTTGTACAGACTGTTAAATGGCCACTGTGATTCATTCTATCTTTTATCACGTGTCGATCTCCATGTTCCTCCTCGTCAGCTTCGGTATGATTTTCTTTTTTATGCGCCCACGATGCGCACAAATGCATACAGAAACTCGCCAATCATTAGAATGGAGAGAACGGTGGACCGTCTCGGCATTGATTTGATTTGTTCCGGTTTAGCAGACAACTATATAGGTCCCTTATCCGTAACGCCATCGTCTCTACTAGCGAGTCTTTACTATAGTAATTATTTATTTTTAGGCTTACGTAAATATGGATAATTTTATTGTAATTTAGCATGCTTTTTCGTTTTCGTTGTTTTGAATTTGATTTGATTTTTATTTCGCTTTAATTGTATTATTTTTTGTTAATTTTTTATTATTTTTTTTTAATTTTGTTAATTTTCTCGATGTAGACCTTAAATATTTGTTGTTTTTTGTATTAATTTCGTGGAGCCACGTTTTTTGGGTTCGTCCCGTGTTGGCTCCCTACTTGTATAAAATAAATAAAATAAAAATAAAAATAAAAAAACATTTGAAAGATCAAAAATATTATTATTATTATTAACACATTGACGGACAGTTGCGTCTATAGCCGTCAAGTTCAAGTTCACTATGTGACATGACGGCAATAGCCGTCCAATACGAAACGGTCGTTTTTAGACACTGCGGCTGTAGCAGCACAAATGTGCATTTACCAGCGTACAAGTAGAAGCCTAGTGTCATGTTTTCGAAAAAAAATTTAGTATGCAAAGTTAACACATTGAGTATGCACGTGGTTGTGAACGGAGTAGTGCGATCTTGTTTTCTCTTCAATTTACAGTTGCTATTGATACATTTAACGATATTTTTTGTTTATACTGGTAAGTATTTGTTTATGATTGATTTTACACTTTAAATAGAAATAAAAAAATTTAAATTTAGCATTTTTTGATTCATTTAGCGATATTTATAGTTATACTGTTTACTTTTTGTTTTTTATGATATTACATTTGAAATATAAAAACAATAATGTAAATAATAAATGTATAAATAATATACAATAAATAATAATATAAAATAAAATTGAATGTTTTATTCAATATTTATAGAAAATGGCCAGTTGGGAAAAAGAACAGGCTAGGCTGCTGAAGCTTTTTGAGGAAACAGGTAGTGGGTCAAGCAACAGTGAATCTGAACCTGATGCTGACTGTGCTGAAAATAACAGTTCGGGTAGTGAAGAAAATGAATCAACTACAGATGAGGAATATGAAGCACCAGAAGAACCAGAAAATGATGAGACATGGCATATCAATACAACACCTATAAGAAACTTTTCTTTTGATGCAGATGCGGCTGGGATTCTTTTGGATATAGACGAAAATGTGTCTCCAATTCAGGTTTTTGAAAAAATTTGGGATGACCAAGTAATGGAAATGATTATAAAATCTACGAATGATTACGGCCTAAAACTTTGCAATCAAACACGGCCACATACAAGGCATAGTAGGAAGGCAAATTTCAAAAATACTGATACGATTTCTTTCGCACGTACATGAAAGGCAAAAAGGCAAAATACGGAATTAAATTGTACGAACTTTGTTCTGCCCACGGTTATGTTTTGAACATAGAAATATACAAAGGCCATCGAGAAAACGAAGAAAACATGACAACTATTGAAAGTCTTGTGATGCGATTGATGCAGTCATATTTAAACAAAGGGCATCATTTGTTCATGGATAACTATTACAACAGTGTACCATTGGCTAACAAATTACTGAGCAAAAAGACACATGTGACAGGAACTCTTCGTGTAAATAGGAAGGGTCTGCCGCAAGAAATAACAGGTCGTAAGCTTAGAAAAGGAGAACATGTATGGCGACGCCAAAATCAGACATACGTGTCCAAATGGAAAGATAAACGGGATGTGCTATGTCTAACAACAGCTTACCACCCAAGTATGATAAACACAGCTAACCGTCGACAACAGGAAAAGAGAAAACCAATTGAAATAGTGAATTATAATCAGAATATGTCAGGTGTCGACAGAGCAGATCAGATGATGTCCTATTATTCCTGTCCACGAAAAACAATTAGATGGTATAAAAAGATAATCTTTCATCTACTGGATGTAGCAGTGTGGAATTCTTACTACATCTTTAAAGAAAAGACAGGTTCTCAAATGAAGTTTATAGAATTCAGGGAAGCAATTATACGATCTCTAACTGGCATAGATTATAAACAGGATGGAAGGTCTTTGGTTCAATTTAAACGTGCACGAATGAAAAAAATTCCAAACCAATGAAATCAACAACAATGGAACACAGCATTTTCCTGAGAATATTTCTCCTCCTGAAAATTATCAGCGAAAAACATATTTTCAGCGTTGTAAACAATGTTATAAACAGGGAGTAAGGAAGGAAACATCATATTGCTGCAAGAATTGCATATCAAAACCTGCACTGTGTCCTGCACCATGCTTTGAAACATGGCATACCGAAAATAATGTATAATAATTATAAAATTATAATAAATTTATTTGTCATTTATTTATTTTTGTTTGATCATGAACTAACATTTCGTGTAAAACTCCCAAAAATACTTTGTTGCTCACAAAAAATTGCTTATTTCAGTCATTAAACTTGTCATTTACGTTTTTATATTTTTGCTGTTATAGCCGCCATCGTCCCATTACATAGTGTCTAGAGTCCGCTGGCGCCATGACGGTTGTAGCCGCAACCTAATTAAAGGTGCTGAATTAATCAAAATTAAGTGTATTTAAGCAGAAAGAGTAAAACTATACTTCTAATATTCTAAAAATTACAAAAACATATAGTGTCAATTTTCGAATTTCACTTGTTTCTACTGTCCGTCAACGTGTTAATTACCAATACAAGTACAGATAAAAAATCCTTTTTAATTTAAGAAAGAGAAATCACTAGATTATCCAACAATCCATATTAATGAGCTAAAAATATATGAGTGGAATATGTCAAAAAAACCATAATAAACGGTTTTTTAAGGCAGATATAGGAAGGAGATATCTGCAATACATTATTATGACAATAACATGCGGCCACAAGAACTATACTAGTCATCTTCTGAAACAGATCTCAATACATTATAGTCTGAAATATCATCCATGGGCATGCAAATCCTGCAATTTCGCACCTGCTCTCACTACTCCCCATAATACAGCAATAGCACGACATGCAACAGGCTTCATCGTCATTTCCCACATAATCTGATTCCTATACTTACATCAATGAGGGAAGATCTCAAAAATGATACATGTATAATAAAACGTGTGTTCCACGTAGTCTAAACTCACTTTATGTGCACTATGCAGAGAAAAATCAATTATGTTTTCGATGAAATGATAAATTTCCATTTTCTTTGTAATGGAAAAGTATGTAATAAAATTACTTGTTTACATTATTTTTTCAATATTGCTCCATGCATTATATTGAGTACCTAAATTGCCTTGCGGGGCAATGCTTTTACGTTTCATTAAGGAAGAACATTCTCTTTGTAATCTTTCTGGGAGAACTAAAGGTAGAACCTATCAAAAACTGTCCGGTAAATCTGATTATTGTACAGGTACCTGCTGAACACACACACACACAATCAGGTCTGGTCTGGTTCCTATAAAAAGCATGCGCCAGATCCAGATACAAGTGGGGCGAGCCTGCGACGAGCGCCAGTATCAGGGGTGCCGTGACGGAAAACTCGTCTCGATTTTCCTATGTAATCGATTTTTACGTGACCGATAAACCACGTATATAGGTACATAAGATTGTTGAAAACTTTTCCAAGTTTTTTTTCAAGTCGGTCACTTTTTCCGTTCGGTCGGGTCGCGAGTGGCAATCATTTTTGGTAAAGAGGACCGAGTGCAATTCGGAAGTGGGAAAATTTTTAAAGTGACGATCTCGACTTTGTAATTGCGGTGATAACGTACTCTATCCGCCGGGTGGAGGTGATTCGTTTGGATTAAATCGTGGATTCATTTTGATTACGTTTTTATAGGATTTAATATAATTGTAGTGCGAGGGTGCAGATGATTTTTATTAGTGATATGTCGTGCTGTATGACTAAAGTGTGGAAGATGTGCACAAGATGTGCTATCAAACTGTGGAATGTGTCGGTCATCTTGTTCTTATGTTTATGGTTTGACCCGGCATGTGTGAACGCAGGAAAAGACGGTAAGTACATTTTTTAAACAAATAACTAACTCAGCAACATTAAAGTTTTATAATCTAAGTTTTTTATTGGGCATCAAAAAGTTAATGAGTGACATTAAAAAATTTTGAAATAACTTTAAGAAACAATAAGAATAATCGTTTCAGTGCAGGTACTCTATGCATTAGTCCATTTCGAAATTCCTTACTTAAAGTAGTCGGATATGAGGGATGCCTAACCGAATGGACTTGAGCTATAAATCTTCTTGGTACCCTTGGGAAGGACATTAACGTTCATTCATGCATTCCGTATTTCTGGATGGATAAAGTAGTGAATGATAAATGAAATTACCGATTTAAAAACCAAATTTGCGTTTCGCTTATCCATAGTTTTGGAATATGTGGTGACTTACACTTATAATAACTACTTAATTAATGAAATTGAGCGATACACTGTACAACATTTAACAGTTTCTTTGTCGCTTTATAAAAATGTAAAATGAGTTAAAAGTTTTATAATGTCCTGATCAAGTTTAAAGGCAATTTTTAAATTAACCGGGTAGTTTTAGTTTAAAGGCAAAGTTATTAAAGGGAGTTGTAGTATAAACTTGTTTTTAATTTTAATTACAAACTAGATGACCAGCTGGGGAAATATGTCTTTCAAAGAAAAAAAACGTAAATCTAAATATTGTAAATTCTTCTTTTAAATTATAAACCATCTTTTACAAAGATCAAAATTCACTATATACTTGTTTTTTTATGTTAAATATTTTTTATGTTAAACTATTGCTTGTTGACGATTAGAAATAATTTATCTTCGTTTCGTGAAATGGGTACCACTAGAAAGTTAAATCTAAAACAATTTATTTCTTAAAACTATCATAAATAAGCACGCTTAACATATCGCTCACTTGCCAGAAAACCGATACAAGTCAAAAAATGTCAGTTTGAAATAATCGCGATAACCCTTATACTTTCTTAAGGCTTTCCTCTCTTTCCTCTGTAGCTACCCGCGGACCACTTAATTTAACATAATAATCTTCTTTGATCTTCGACCATTTTGATTATAAAAAATAAAAGAATTGCAAACAGACCAATAAAAGCAAGATTTTTATATCATTTTTTTCCTTATTGTTGGATAGATATGAAGTTGTTGCGAAACTCTCTTCTCCAGTTTCTTTATCTGGAGTTCGAGAGGAAGATCTTTTCTGTTTTCCGCATCATTTCATATACTGTTTTACGTAAAATGGGAAAGTTGGCTATTCCTCGAGATATATAAAAGTTATCTGTTCTCAAATAGTTCTTTATCCTGCAATGAAGTGAATAAAATCATAATTGTATAAAACTTTAAGCAAAACAAAAATAAAATAATAATAATGATATTTTAATACTACTACTATAACAGTAAATATAGGTCATCACTGCTTACAAATTGTAATGAAAATACTGTTTTAAGAACTTAAATAACACAATTTTTGCACCTAGATTTGCGAATTTCGGTGATATAGTGTCTCCATCGATTGTTGAAAATGGAATCACAATCATTCTATCACACAAATATTTCATTCCTTAATTAAGAAATTTTACAACACCATTTAAATTAACCACCATGATTATAAGTCAAATGTTAAACACACTTTTCCTCATAAAGGTATTTTTAATAACATGTCTGAATTTAATAAAAAATCCCTAATAACTACTAAACTTTATCACTAATAGAGGCAAAGAGTGCAACTATTAAACATAGCGATAAACTCATCAGATTTATAAAATCGAATTCTAATCTTTTGAATATATTTAATAATCTCAACTTTAATTAATAACAGACATAAAATGTTTAATCAAGCTTAATAAATCTGATAAAAGTATCAGACTGGAAATATGCAAATTACGTGAGTCCCGTCGAGTCACGATGGTCGTGACACACCGTGAGCGGGCAACAATTTTTGTGTAATTTTTCCTTAATATTTTACTGAACGCTTTACAAATCAGTGTATATCAAATCGATTTCGCAATCTATCTTGCAGATGCCATCATTATCTACTATTTTTGTTTTGATTTTTGAATTGTGTAAAATGTTTCTAGGTGTGTTTCTTATTTTAAAAGTTAATGCTTATTATATTCTTTAAAAATTTGCTAGTATTAAATTGCTAGTTATAATTTGCCATATTTCTTGGACATAGGATAAATCAGGGTCATTTTAATGATATTATTTTACTTAAATTTATTTAATTTAGTTGTTTGCTGATTAGTTTTTGTACTGTGTCAACTTAAAAATCATTATTCATATGTTAGCTATTTGAGTAATAACTTTGATTGAATGAACTTTGATTCTTTATTGAACTTATCATGATCAAGTTGCGAATTATAAGCTATATTTTACATTACACATATTTTTCTGTATCATTTTATCATGAAAAGAGTGAAATAGAATGATGTTATCTGTTTGGGAAGGTTTACGGAATATATCAAACGTAATTTTATGTTTGTGTTTTTGTAAGGTAAAATCCAAGAAGTTAATATTATATTATACATTATATCATTTTTTTTGTTGTGGATTATATTAATGTATATATGTAAGTTATATATGTTATTTCTATTATCAATAATAGCCAATACACCGTCGGTATATCTAGTCCAGAATATGATGTTATTTTTATATGGATTCTTGTTATTAATGATAAATTCTTTTACTAATTTATTTAGGAAAATATCAAATATGAGCACTTAATTGTGCGCCGATGGGTAATTTTAATCGTAGCTTAAACAATTTAGAGAAGTTGTTGGAATCTACATTATCTTCAAGATTTTGCTTTTGTGATTTCTTTAATTATCTGTAATAATTCTTGAATTGGTACATTTGTATAGAGGTTGTGAATATCGAATGAAATCTTTATGAAGTTTTCAGGTAGCTCTAATGTATTGATTTTGCTTATTTGATCTTGTCTTTTTAAAATGGTGTGTTCAGGATGATAATTTATAACGTTCTTAAAAGAATTAGAAACATTGATAATCCATATATACTGGAATCATATTGGATATAGCACTCTTTTGTGATCTTTTTTGTTTTTTGGTGGAATTGGGAAGTTATTTGTGCAGTCCCTTATACATAAGTGCTGCTTTAAGTATTTACAATTTCTTATCAAATATTTTTACAGATATACAATATTTTACACAATTCATTTATACAGTTAATTTGATTTATCGATTTAGGTGTTTCTTCTGAGGATGGCTATTATGAGCCGAAATCGGTAAAAAAAATGAAATTATATCACTAAGTTCCAATGATTTTTATTTAAACATAAATATTAAATGACAAACAATAGATAACATTAATTCACTCTGTTAATTCTGCCATTCGGTCAAGCACGATTAATGAATAGTCAAATTAACAGGTAATCCAACAAGATTCATTCATTTGATCACATGATCGTGAGTAACATGAATTGACGTGACCCATGCACGAGTCACGTGATTCATCTATGATATTCACGTGAGTGGCGTGCGTGACCCGCGTATGTCTCAATCTTGAGCGAGCGTGAGCGGATATAAAAAGTCAGTCACGCGGACATCTCTATATTAGACCAATCTTAAAAAAGACTGGTCTTTCTTTACAGTTTTTTTAACATGTCTTCCAGTATATGCACTATAAAAAACTCAACTGATTTAATTAAAAAATTAAACAACATCAAATAAAACAGCACTTGTAAACTTGTCCTCTTTAAAATAAACAAACCTATATATTAATGTTCCAATATTAGTACACAACTATTAATGATAATCTTTATGAAATGAATGATGGGCTACCCATGGATTTTACCCATTTCTGGTATATTGGCTGATATATTTGTGAATGATTTCGAAAGGGAATTGTTCTATGATAAATATAATCTCTTTGTTAACTTATATAATGGTAACTCGACTAAATGTTTAGCATTTGTTATCTTATTTGACAATATATGCAAGTTAGATTTTACCAAGGGGATGAAACTAAATCAGTCCTTAAATTTCTAAGACCTGTAAATCGCCAGAGATAAAAATGGTCGTTTACAAGTTAATATCTTCAGTAAATAAAGTCTACCACTGCATACATCATCAGGAAAACTTACTTACCGCCATTTTCATCATACTTGATTACTAACAAATTAGTGCAGTAAAGAATATTTCTTAACCCAGAAGAATCTAGTTTTAAGTCTAATGTCAGTTCTATTTATAGTACTACTGTTATTTCAAATTTTCAGATAAACATTCGTACGTATTTGATGACGTATGATCATTAAATAACTAACTGAAAACCCCAACATTAATAAATAAGTTGACCTAAATTAAGGAGTCAAATCCAGTTAGAACGCCAGAAAATAAGTGATTTTTCAAACTTTGTTTTGCGTAAGATATAAGACTTCTTAATAATCGGGTTTATGTTTGTTAATAAATGCATTTTTGTAAATATAATAGAATTTTTGTGAAGAAAAATATGAATAAATATGCAAGTAAAGTACATTCTAGTGAAGGCCGCTTTGGAATGCAGGTCTTGCAGTGACCACTACAGCTTTAACATAGATCATCTGCAATTAAAATAACAAAAAAATGTGTTATATATGACTACATCCACTGCGTGAACGAAGAGTTTTTCGACATATTCATTTTTGACGAAATGGCGGATGTATTTTTACTTTTGATGGAACTATACTGGATTGACCGGCAATAATTTCAATTAGTGCTGTAATCATTATCAATCGAACTGTTCATTTTGTACTCTTACTTACCACCATTTTCATCATACTTGATTACTAACAAATTAGTGCAGTAAAGAATATTTCTTTCTATCAAATGTCGATATTGATGAATAAATTTTTCTATCTGAAGTACTGAAGTAGTGAAAGAGTGATATATAAAAAATCTCTATATAACAGTTAAACCTGTGATGCATACAAAAAAAATTCAAAACAGAATAATAGTAATAGTAACACGATATTCAAATAATAGTTTAACGATATGCACTCGTTAGGTATAAGAATAATACATGTATATAAAAAGTATACAATATCTTTGTAGTTAATAGCTGTGGTACATTGACCAATTTGAAAAAGAAGATCAAATCAGATACAATTAGACGCTGCTCCGAAGATAAAAAGTTAAAAACCACACAACGCATATCACAATTAGCACAATTTGAGGATTAACCCAGAAGAATCTAGTTTTAAGTCTAATGTCAGTTCTATTTATAGTACTACTGTTATTTCTAATTTTCAGATAAACATTCGTACGTATTTGATGACGTATGATCATTAAATAACTAACTGAAAACCCCAACATTAATAAATAAGTTGACCTAAATTAAGGAGCCAAATCCAGTTAGAACGCCAGAAAATAAGTGATTTTTCAAATTTTATTTTGCGTAAGATATAAGACTTCTTAATAATCGGGTAAATGTTTGTTAATAAATGCATTTTTGTAAATATAATAGAATTTTTGTAAAGAAAAATATGAATAAATATGCAAGTAAAGGACATTCTTGTGAAGGCCGCTTTGGAATGCAGGTCTTGCAGTGACCACTACAGCTCTAACATAGATCATCTGCAATTAAAATAACAAAAAAATGTGTTATATATGACTACATCCAGTGCGTGAACGAAGAGTTTTTCGACATATTCATTTTTGACGAAATGGCGGATGTATTTTTACTTTTGATGGAACTATACTGGATTGACCAGCAATAATTTCAATTAGTGCTGTAATCATTATCAATCGAACTGTTCATTTTGTACTCTTACTTACCACCATTTTCATCATACTTGATTACTAACAAATTAGTGCAGTAAAGAATATTTCTTTCTATCAAATGTCGATATTGATGAATAAATTTTTCTATCTGAAGTACTGAAGTAGTGAAAGAGTGATATATAAAAAATCTCTATATAACAGTTAAACCTGTGATGCATACAAAAAAAATTCAAAACAGAATAATAGTAATAGTAACACGATATTCAAATAATAGTTTAACGATATGCACTCGTTAGGTATAAGAGCAATACATGTATATAAAAAGTATACAATATCTTTGTAGTTAATAGCTGTGGTACATTGACCAATTTGAAAAAGAAGATCAAATCAGATACAATTAGACGCTGCTCCGAAGATAAAAAGTTAAAAACTAATAAACGCATATCACAATTAGCACAATTTGGGGATTAACCCAGAAGAATCTAGTTTTAAGTCTAATGTCAGTTCTATTTATAGTACTACTGTTATTTCAAATTTTCAGATAAACATTCGTACGTATTTGATGACGTATGATCATTAAATAACTAACTGAAAACCCCAACATTAATAAATAAGTTGACCTAAATTAAGGAGTCAAATCCAGTTAGAACGCCAGAAAATAAGTGATTTTTCAAATTTTGTTTTGCGTAAGATATAAGACTTCTTAATAATCGGGTTTATGTTTGTTAATAAATGCATTTTTGTAAATATAATAGAATTTTTGTGAAGAAAAATATGAATAAATATGCAAGTAAAGGACATTCTCGTGAAGGCCGCTTTGGAATGCAGGTCTTGCAGTGACCACTACAGCTCTAACATAGATCATCTGCATTTAAAATAACAAAAAAATGTTTTATATATGACTACATCCAGTGCGTGAACGAAGAGTTTTTCGACATATTCATTTTTGACGAAATGGCGGATGTTGAAAGTGAATATCTCGACATTCGATGAATATTGCGATCGTTTTCAGTTAATAAAAAACAAGTATGCATTGCAGATCAACTTCATTCGTTCAAGCACTAGCTTATTAAATTTTAAATAAACGTGTAAAATTGGATATAGATCGATACAGTGGTTTTCAAGGAAACCGGTAAAATTTCGGTTATATAGTTTTGAGATAAACGCGTTTAAAGTTTCAAGAGCGATTTGCACTTAAATAAGATGTTTATTTGCTATTTTACATCTTAGTCATCTATTCCAGTGCTATACATTAGAGTTTATAAAGAGGTTGAAGTTTGTAAAAGATCCAGCTGTTACTGTCAACGGACATTCTTCTTTCTCTAGTAGCATCTTACGCGCGATGCCCGGATTTTTAATCTGTGAGCATTAAGTCCAGTGTACTTTCCATTGCTCGCCCACATTACAATAAAGCTTCTGCACCTCCGTTGAAAACGCAGACAGAAATATGCGCAGCAAGTTCAACTGCCTTCAATCCACTTGGAATTATTTTAGATATTTTCCAAATTAGTTGGTTGTAATTGTAATTGTTATGTTGATTGAAACCATCAACACATCTTGATAATAACTCTTTGCTAAGATCCTTGTATATTGGTTTAATATTATCCAAAATATAGTACACAGTCATTTTGTCTATCATCTTGCCAGTCAATTTACCGTTTCATCGTAAGGAGCAAATTTGATGATCCCAGTATAAGTTTTAAAATCGCCATCACCTATTTAATTCACGAACTTTATACCATACTTATTTTGTGAACGTTGAAACATTTCGACGATGGCATCAACTCCCATTTTTCCTTCTAAACCTTTATAATTTGCATCATTACCTTATGAAATTATCTTGCGGCACAATAATTTCTTTCTTATTTTCTATGCAGATGCACCGAAACTGCGTTGGTCGAAGCAATAATTTTTGGGTTGAAGAATTGTATCCTTCTCTTCTGCTTTTTGATTTTCGAAAATTTTCCGTTGAGAATCGGAAAACTCTCTCGAACCTTTATGAGAAGCCATCTTTACTAAGAAAATCTTACGAAACATATAACAAACATCTGCACAGACCAATGTTTAATATTTTCATCTGTCCAATTATTTACAAAATCACTAAAATCGTAATATGGCAATACTGGTAATGTGAAACGACAAATTTGAGTTAGCACAAAAATTAGTGATTAGTGGGGCACGTAGCATTTGCAACTTAATGATATGATTTACCCCCCTTCCCCCACTTGTTGTGAGTGGCAAAGTGTCACAGGTGTATACTAGAACTCCACTGAGAATAAGTGGAGGAGGTAATAGTGTTGTTTTGTTGCAGAAGTTTCGTACCATAGTTATTAGATAACGGAGTGTATTTCAACGCCTGTAACTTCGTCATTTTTAATGGAATCGACATAAAAATTCAGGAAATATTCTTCATAAGTTGTACTTAAAGCAACCTTTTCAACCTAAAAATCGATATTTTAAATTTCAAATTAGGCATGACCCCTTAAAACACTTAGTACTAGTTTAATTTTCTATTTTTACTTTTAGATTTATGTTTATCCTTGTACATATTGATGAATATTAGCTCATGATTCATATGATATAGACTTAGGTTAATATAATAACAAACGTTGTGTGAAAAGATTAGGTAGTTAGTAATTAGGCCATTTAGTTTTAATTAAGGTCGATATAAAATTTTCAGTGAAGAATTGAAAGTTTTTTGAATTTAAGCTGATATACGATTTTAAGAATAACCGTTTAAGATTTATGGTATTTCAAGAATTAGGTTAGATACATGCAGGAAACGTAGAGTTTTTATCAGTTTAATAATTGATAACGCCATAATCGCAAATGTAATTCAAAATAATTTGTAGCAGCATATTGAGCCTCAAAATCGATACCCATAAAACCTTTTATGAGGAATAGTATCTCTTACGACTGCTGAAAAATTGGAAGAATATATTGATATTCCTGTATCTTGTAAGTGTTCAATTCCTTGTACCTATTAATGGTAACAAAAGATGTGAATTATAAATAGAACTATCTTATTTAGCAATATTTTTTTTAAGACCTACAACAGCATATTGCGGTGTTTTTTGCTATAAGTCTATAATATCAATCATACATCCCGAGAAAGTTGTTAAATCGGAATGTCGACGATAATGTCAAATTAAGGTAGGACGTTTTGAAATAAAGCGGAAAATCAAAATCATAAAAATAAAATTGGACAAAATCTAGTAAATGCATAACATTGTTCTGAAAATGTACGAAAAATTCCGAGATCAATATGCCTGAGAATTTTTATCACGTATAATAATATGAAATACAATATGAAATGCATTGCGAGATTCGCAAAGCATTTAGATTGAAGATAATATGAACTAATAAATTATACTATAGTGATCCGTTTTAATTAAAAAGAAAACAATATAGAAATACGGAGTTTTGTGTAACATATACATTGCTAGACTTGTTTCAGTATACTCTCCATTTAGCTATCTATTGACAATGATTATTACGACAAGAATAAATATCGTATTTCCAAGAACAGAATCTTTGACTCGTAGAATAATTTGTCACTAAACAATTCGGAATATTGATACTTGGTCGAAAAGCTTTGTGAATTCTGCATGCTGAATGGGGCTAACTCATGCCATGCTAACTCTAGTCAAGAAAACTTAAAATATTGTCAACAAATTTATTAAGGATAAACTAGATTCTAAAAATGTAACATTGAATTAATTTCAAATTTGCACAAAACAAAATTTTTCTAATTTAACGATAAATTTTACAAATACAACGAAGGGCTTCCAATCAGTGGTTTTCAAAGATAATATAATTAATAATAACGTTACACTTTGGCGAAGATATGTTGATAATATTTTGATAGTTTGGAAAGATGCTGGCATCAACCTATTAAGAGATTTTCACAAATAGATGATGTATTAATGCTTAAATTAAATTTTCTTGATGCTACTCTGATTAACTGATAACTCTGATAGTTCTATTGAATTTAAAACATACAGAAAACTAACACAAATAGGCACAATCATTTCATCAGATTCATATCACATCAATTCGGTGTGATATGGCATGATGCACATAAATTCCACATTTCTAGTTTCAACACCAGCTCTTACGAATTTGCAACCTTCTTTTGCTTCTGCTCAAAATTCCGTCAGCCTCACTAGGGACTCCACTCACTTCTCCTCGAGGTCCATACTAATCTCCTCAGCACCAGACTCGAGGCTTTCTAAGACTCCACGCGAGATTAACTCCCGATTTCAGAATTAATATTTTT
Organism: Onthophagus sagittarius; assembly: GCA_036711965.1. Lineage (NCBI taxonomy): Eukaryota > Metazoa > Arthropoda > Insecta > Coleoptera > Scarabaeidae > Onthophagus > Onthophagus sagittarius. The sequence goes on along the minus strand of JASERS010000002.1, from coordinate 11,583,350 downwards.
TAGGGAGATGATTGACAGGGGAAAAGAAAATGTCACGCCTTAATTAAGGTACAAAAGAAATCTTCACGATATAATCAATGTTTGTAAACAAAACTGACCTATTTAACATTCTTGCGGGGTGATTGACAGGTAAAAAGTTTCACGGTTTAATTGGGGTACAAAAGGAAGCTACTTGTCTTAAACCTTTTTTCTACTACAATGGGGATTTCTTTAAGTTTTAATTGGAGTACAAAAGAAATCTTCACGGTATAATTAATGTTTGTAAACAAGACTTATCTACTCAATTTTTTTTCGGGGGATGAATGGCAGGTTAAAAGAAAACGTAAGAACATGGGAATATGAAAATCCCACCTTTAGACATCCCGGTGACTTTTTTATGACTTTCAATGCTATACATTTCTCTTTTGTATACTCAAATATTATTATTTAAATTCAAACTGAAACAAATTTATTTATTGACATATATGTTCAATTATTAATGCAAAGTTCAATTTCATTTTGATGTTTTATACATATAATACTATAGGATTAATGAGAACGCGAAGAGTTAATTAAAAATTTTTGTATTAAAATTTGCTCTAAACTGTAAATCGAAAGTGGATTTCAAAATAATATTTGCTACATTTAATATTAACATATAATAGTAATATTTTTAAATGCTGATAATTACATATAATTAAATTAAATTTTAAAGCTGTAATTTGTTTAATTAACCAATTACCCTAATTACGTTATATTAAATAAATTTGATAGAAACATATTTATGACTTGAATTTATGAACTACCAAAACTTATGACGAGGAAATATAACAACTCAAAGCTAATAATATATAAAAAGCTATATAATTCTTGTAAATGTTTTGGTGTGAAAAACTCCTATTAGTCAATACTAGTTCTTACTAGCTATCACTAAAACTGTCAAAAACATCATTTAAGTAATTTTTTAATATGATGTTACAAATGGTAATACTTTAAAACTTTATTTATTTGATAATAATTATTATGTAATCTCATGTTAATTTAAAATCTGGTATTTGAGATCTAAAACGATTATCAAATTAATGTAGATAAGCTTAAAGCTTAACTATCGTTTGAATGTTCATTTTATGAAAAAATTAATTTTAGAGTATGGTCTTAAAATTCCTAGTTGATAGTATCTTTGGCAATAGAGCATTAAAGGACCAGAAAACTAGCCTAATACTTTCATGAATGTTATTATGGAACAAAAAGGTATGTTCCTTACATCTGGACTTTAGGGCCATGGTGTTTCGAAAATAGATTCCCTTAAGTACGCGAGGTTGGGACACTCCCAAACAATACGAGTTACCGTCTCGTCTTTTGCATGTCAGTTTCATATAGAATATGTGCTCACGTGCGTGTCCAGTCAGGAAGTGAGTGAGGAGCCTCATGTCACACTTGGTGCTGATGATTGTTTAGTAGTTGAAGTACTTATACATTGTCATGTAGATGACTTGTTTTTTTTTGTGTTTCTAAGTGTAACTTTTGATTTCTCTTTCCTAAACCATCGGGACTTTTAGATCCTTGTGTAAACCTTTTTCCGTAGAACTGGACTTTGGGCTAACTGCATTACTTGATTTTGGTTTTCTTTCATATAATCACATTATAAAATGATAAGTTAGAATGACTTTTGTATAAGCTATTTAATTGATTTAATTCACAACTTTATCTAGTGAATCTTTCTTGATATTCATTTGGTATTTACCTAGTTGCTGGCAAATGTAATGCTTAAGAACTCCACTTCAATACCTCTTTGCTTATAAAGTTTAGATGTATAGATTTTAATCGATATTGACTAATCATTAATTGGAAGCTGTCATGTTTGCTCTCACTATCAGTTTACCTGATGTTGGTCTGGTATGTTGCTTCTGACACTTCTTTATGGTATGGTTGTTTCTTTATCCTTTATTTGGTTATATATAATGTTAAGACTTTTATATAACGTTTTCTAGAATTTTTTTCAACTTATACATCGAAGTTTCCTGTTTGACTTTTCATAAAACTTATGCAGAGCAGGAGAGTTCTAATACGATGTAAGTACTTAGACAATTGTTAAATGTAATATGTCTATAGCCAAACTGATTGCTAGGTATGAAGTTAGTTTGGTAAACCATTGGTTAAATTTTTTTTGGCAATACTTTTTTAAAAAATTAGGAATCTATTACAAAAGTATAGAGATAAGAATAGATGTCATATGGCGCTTTCAGTTTGCGAGAATGTATATCATTTAAACAGTGTTGGATATAGTTTATGACCATTTTTGGAAGCATTTGTTTAGGGATTAGTGTTAGTTTAGGATTTAGAATAGCTTTTATTATTTCAGCTATTTCTGTCGAGCTAGCTGGAGTAAGTCTTAATACCTTCTTATGTTTTACTAACTATATGTTTTTCTGTATTATTTTTATTTTCATGTTTTATGGTTTAGTTATGAGAGAGTAATACCAAATACAATTTTTGATTTTCCTAAGAACAGAGTAGATCTCTTCCGTTTAGTGTAGAAGCAGTTTAAGTTTTCTATGCATAGACATCAACTGTTGTTTCCCCCCATCTATCACGAAAAGCTGGATGAGAGATCGAGTTTATCACCTCTGATGCTGTATTAAAAGATTCAAATCAATTATGATTATGATGATGATGTCCCTTAAATTCGATGTGTCATTTTCGTACACGTTGTTATGTGCGTTTGATTTCTCGAGTGATTGCTAAGAGAACTTCACCAACGATGATGCGGTTTGATGTCTACCAATCACTCTACATACCCTGTCAAATTACAATGTTTCTGCCGACTTTTTTAGAATCAAGGAGATAATGTTCAGGAGATATTAAAATGGAAATATATGTAAACGCATTGTTCTGTTTTACATATTCCAAGATAGCAGGAATTTTATATTTCTTTATGATATTGGCACACTTTAGTCGTCGGATTATGAACTTCACAAGAATTTCCAGGTATTTCTCTTACGAATTCGTTGACGAAATACTACTCCGTATTCTTAAAGGGACGCCTTGCACAAATTATAAACATTTCAACAATTTCTAGAGTATTGACATTACGTAGTTAAATTCGTCTCATTTTCAGTTATCGTCATGGCTTTTGTCAGAATGCCTTATGTGTTTATAGTCTAGTAGTATTCAAATTAATGTTGAATCGGCCACCATGGTGTTGTTCCAAACGACGTTCCAAAAGAACCATTCGTCGGTGGGTTTCAAACTTTCGTGAAACATACTCTGCGATAAGTTAACAGTCTAATGGTCGACTAAGGAGAGTAAGAATACCAGGAAATGAAAATGCAGTAAGCGTATCACCACAGCAGTTTTCTAGGTATTTTAGTTACCACAGAAATATCAGATGCAAGTATCCAAAAAAGTTGTACATAAGTCCTCTTAGGGGATATTCCTAAATGGCTGTGCACGAGTTTGGTGAAATCTTTCCGAACGTTCCTCTAACAGCTATTTTCACGTCTAGTGACGAAGTTAATTTCTATGTTTCGCGCAATGAATAAGCAGAAATTCTGCTATTGGTTAGGAAATAATCCACGGGAACTTTATTACACAGCGGAAAGGTTTATAATCTGGTGTGTACTATCTGATTTTGTTAAACAATTACATTATTATCGGATTTAAAAGTTTTTGCCTCTCACTTTGAACGCGAATAACATAGAAAAACTCGGGACTACATTCGTTTCATGTGCAATTTAATTCTTTATACTACGTGGCAATTTCGTATTCAATGCGATTTTGGATTATCTACGAAAAAAAATCGGCGTTGCTATTTTTTTCTATTTGGCAAAAAAAAATTTTTTAATTTGATCTGGTGGTAACTTGCTGTGCGCTTAATTAGAGGCATAGTTTATTTTATCTGTATTCCATATAGTTTCAATGTGAGGGACAAACACTTTTGAAGCCAATAACAGTTTACAAGAAAAGTCAACACTGTAATATTGAACTGATTTTAAAACGGTCTCCAATTTTTCTTTATCATGTCCAGTTTTCGAGATAACAATGTTGAAAATCGTAAATTGAAAACAGTAGTAACAATTCAGTAAAGTTTTTATTGTGTTTGCTTTCGTAGAAAGTGGACATACGAAGTCCACTTTCATGGAGATGTAGTGGTACAATTTTTTGGCATTTTTACCGTTTTTATTTTTACACATCATCGGACCGTAACAAAATATAAAAAATAAAATATGTACATAACAAAAAATTAACTATTCTATCCTGTAAATCATTTAAATTTCTAAATATCGAAGAATTGGACACCAAGATCGACCATATTTTACCAGACATATCGTTAATACATATATTTATAATAAAAATTGTGGAAACATTTTTTTGTCATTTTAACTACATTCTTGAAACATTTTACGGACAATCAAGCAATGAAAATTCGTTGGCAGTCGCAGCTAGATGACATTAATCAAATAAATAGTTTGTTTAGTTGCTTTCAAGACGACTTTCACAATTTCTTAACAATATACAGGGTGTGGCAAAATTATGGGATAAATTCAACAAATACTTATAAACATTATTATGTAAAAACGGCGAAATAAGCCAATTTTGTTTTTTTAAACACACACTATCAAATAGTAAAAAACTGACTCATAGCCAATGGGAGGAAATTCGTTGTACTCATGGTAACTATCTTTTAGCAAGATAGTTTAACTGGAAGATGGTAAAAGTAGTCCTTAGGGCCGATTTAGTCACATTTGGTTAAATTCAACTACTGGATATTTTCCATGATTACCATAATTTCACTTGCCATGATTGACTATATGACCAGTAATGATGGTAAATATCCGATATTTGTATTTAACCAAAGGTAAATAAACTGGGCCTTAATATTAAACGCTTTAATTCGCTATAACAATGGTAATTGTCCTCCAAATAGTTTAACGTAAGATTGTTAAAAGTGGGCCTAGCTCAAATAGCTTTTTGCTCTCTCATTTGATTGATGAATCAAGTTCATGAAAACTTGATTCCGTGATGAAATTAAATTTTATGTTTAATACATAGCGTTTTATTTCTTAATAGTATAGTGCGGGATATGATTAGTTTCTTTGATAACGTCTATCTAATGTCATTAAATCTTGATGGAATCGCTCGCCTGGTTCATCACTTTCTGCTCCAAGGTTGCTTAAAAATGTCCAAACTTAAAAGATGGGTTTTGAATGAAATTTTTGCTTTTGTGGCAAAAGTATGGTTTCTTCACATCCCATGGACGGTTTGATTGAAGCTAATCCATGTCATTTTGCAGTTAGTGTAGGAATGATTTTTTTGTCATTTATTGAGTGCCAACAAATAAGTTTTACTTTAGTTTAGTGTGTGATAATACGACATATTTAAATGCTTGGTCTTCTGGAGTTTTTTTGATCAAACCCAATTTGATGTATAGTGAAGGCAGATACTAGTCTCACCAGAGGCTTGTTTAATATATTGAAAGCACCAGTATCATAATCTCTCAAGCAAAGAAAACAGCAATATTTAGTAAAAGTAGGCTAATAACTACTTGAATAGCACAAACATGAAAGTCAATACTTAAAAGGCAGAAGTTAGTACATTTGTTTAGTTCAGCAATTATTATTCAAGCTTCGATGGTTTGAGCAAGTGGATTAGTTGGTAGTATGTTTCCATTATAAAGTAAATTTAAGTACATAAATATAAGTTTAAGGTCCATTACTAACGCCTTTCAGTTAACTATATCTTATAGATAAAACCGTATGTAGCCATGGTAATAATCGCTTAGATAGTTTAACTAGAAGATGATAGTAACGAGCCTAAAACTATTTTTGGATATAAATGTGGAAATGTTTCGTCCATGTTAAGATAAACAGTTACACAAGTAGTAGAGTGTGAATAATTAAATTGCTGTAAACGTGAACTCTTATTCTAAGAATAATCTTAAGCACACATGTACGCTTAACCTCTCTCATTCGATCTGCTAGTCGATAAGACAGTTCACTATATGTAATTTATTAAGAAAACTACATAATACAACATCTTTCCTTTTTTCTCACACGAACAACAAAAAAACAAAACACACAAAGTAACTATTTGTATAACTTAAAGTCCGTTTTCCGTTCTCTTCTTGGTCTTGCTTCATACTGAGAGTTCATTTTGTTTCCGCTTCATCTTTACTTTCAGGATTTAATTTATTAAATTTGTTCCTTAATTTGAATTTATTACTATAGTCCGTTTTAGAGTTCTCAATATCAACAACACTATCGCTAATATCAACTTTCTCTTCCCAACTTCTAATTCTCCATCTTCTTTCTAACCTGCTTTTGTCTTCTTGAAATATTCTCAATACTTTTACCTTTCACTCTCTTTTCTCTTTGCAATTCTGCTAATGGCATAGTTTTTTGTCACAATAAAATTTGTAAGTTTTTCTTTTCTCTTTAATTTTTTCAGTAACATCAACTATTACTTTTTGTTTTAATTCAAATGAGGGCACACTATGTCTTGTTTTTCTTGACAAAAATCTTTGTGCAGGACTACTGTTCAACTTGTTTGGTGTATTTCTCCAGCATAATAACACGTGCTATAAATCTTCTCCGGATTCTACACATTTTTTATCAGATTTTTAAGAATCTTCAACGCTACTTCAGCCTTTCCGTTACCCTGTTGGTGAAAAGGTGATGATGTTATGCAATTAAACTGATTCTTATTGCAAATTGTCGCATGTCTTGATTAATAAAATGCGTACCGTTATCGGTTACACTTTATGTTTTTGTAAGTTGCAAAGCATATGTACATTGAAATGACTTACCATGAGTAATATGGTATTGAAGTCGTCAGCATAGGCTCGTTTCTCTGGTTATTACCGTATTTTAAGCATATTTCACAGTTTTGTATTCTTTCCTTTATGTTACTCATCATACCCGGCTAAACTATTTTCTGTTTTGCCAATTTTAAAGAATTTTCCATTCCATTATGGCTTGTAAGAATTTTCTTCAACATATCATTTCTTAAACTATACGAATTACAATTTTGCCCAATCTAGTAACAGATCCTTGTTGTATACATAGTTCATTTTATGTGCTTTTGCCATCCTGACATGATGGTGGGCTTTAATTGTTTCATGGTTGGATTTTTGCTTCACTCTTCTCTTATTGCTTGCAGTCTCTCAACAGTGATAGATAATTCCTCTGCAGTATTAATTTGTCCAATATTGTTAAAGACTGATTCTTCCTTACGATTTTCAGTATTCATTATTGATGCTTTAGACTAATAAATTCAAATTTTATATTATATCTCTGTAGAGTCATAAGCATAGCGTGAAGCCTTTTTGGCGCTTTCAATAATGGCTTGGCTAACAAAGGTTTGTGATCTGTACGAACCGTCACCTTTAGATTACCAACAATATACTTGTCAAATCTTGTAGCAGCAAAAACAATACCAAACAATTCCTTTTCTATCATTGCATAATTGTTCACAGACTTTGATAAAACTCTTGATGCGTAAGCAACAATACCATCTTTTTGTATCATAACAATTCCAAGTCCTTCCGAACTAGCGTCACATTTCAACATAACTTCCTCTTGAGGTTTAAAATATTTTCACGTTTCTATATCACTAATTGTCTGTTTAAGTTTCTTATTTTTTTTCTGCTCTTCCTCTTTCCATTCCCCTACTGTCTTTTCCAATAGCAATTTTTTTAATTTTCACAGTTTTGCAACTTAAATTCTTGATGTATCGTCCCAAATAATTCACCATACCCAGAAATCAATTCTTCTACATTTTTGCAAGTAATTGTAAGCTATTAAGCATACCGTACCTCCAGTGTCCTAATTCCTATTTGACTTTTTCCCAATTCAGGAATTTTAAATTTAGCTCCATTGTGACAGAACTACCCAGTTTGCTATTATCGATTACTTTGTAAGTTTGGGGAATGTCCTCAGCATAAGGCATTTCTTGCTGGACAAGTATTTTTATCAAAAATATGTTTTCTTTTACAATATTTACATTGTTTTAGTTTAGACTCTCCATCAACTTCATTTACTTGTCCTTCCTCTGAGATTAAATTTTTAAATCTATTTTCTGTTATTTCTTGAACTTTACATTGATTAATAACATCCTGTAAATTTAATTTATCTAATTTTTCTCTTAGAAATCTTTTCATTAAATCTGCATCTATTATACCGAATCCAATTTGATCCCTTAACATTGAATCTTTTATATCTCTTCTTTCGATTTTCTCATATTCACAATTATCTAAGATTCCTTTTAATTTAAGTAAATAAGAATCAAAATTCTCACCAAAATAAAAAAAAAAATATACTGAATATAAACCGTTTTTTTATTTTACGATTCTCCAAATTTTTTGGAATATCGAGAAACACTGAAAGAAAATTTCAGAATTTGCTCAACTTTCTACATCTTAAAAAACAACGGGAATTAGAATCTTCGGAATTTTTCTTGTAAAGACTGCGACATCAAAAAAAAGTAGATTTAAATTTTTAAACTAGTGCTATGTAAATATTTTTTAACCTTTTCCGTTGGAAACGTTGATTTTTTATATCACCGCAACAAATTTCTTGATTTCATGTTTTTATAAAACAATTTTTTAGAAACTCGCTTATTAAATTAAAAAATTTTTTAGTTACTTTAATTTAATTAACAATGTTCCATGAATGTATGAAACAACCGAAGCTGAAATTAATAAACGAAATATAATTTTAAATATATATTTTGAAAATGCAACTTTACAAAGTGCCGTCCTTAATAAAACTCGTACAATGAACCATTAATACATGAACGCGTATATTTTAATTTAGAGTCCATTAAGGTAATATTTAATATTTTCATGGGTAGAAAATAAAATCGAGCGACAAATATGTCAATATTTGTACATCGGTCCTCATTTCTCCCCGTTCATGCAAATTTGATGAACCATAAACAAAAATTGTCCCATGCGTACGTTCGAAATTATTATTAATACCTTACAATTATAATAAAATCCGTTTATTATCACGTGTTATCCGAAATGAAATATGGCGAGGTTATTATGGATTTTACCTAGACTAATAACGTTTCATTAGCGGTTATCATTATGCGTGTTTTAACGTTACTTCACGACCATTATATACGCATTATCCATTATATAATAAATTATTTTTATTTCAAATTGTTTTGTGGAATAAATCTAAAAAGAACACTATTTTTTTATGGATTAGGTATAACTAATTAAACTAAAAATAGGATTAATTTGATAGTGTATTATAATAGTATTTTAATAAAATTTAACTTATTAATTGGCAAATAGGATTAGGAATTAAAATGAATATTGTGTTATTGTTAGTGTTCATTATTGGAAATTGGACATTGATTGAACAAACATTAGTGACGTGAACAACACTACGAATAATTATTAATTTTCGTATTAAAATATTTGCAAATGTATTCTATAATTCCAATTTCTGCAGCTTATTCATTACTAATTATATTCTGTTAATAATACTATCTATATGTATAAATAAATCAAAACGTACAATTCACTTTATATCGGTATTGTGATTCATTATTGTTAGCTAATTATCGTTCGACCTAAATTAATTTCCATGAATACGAAAAACAAAATTCACAACGTTTGATTTGAAACGTTTATTTCTGTTCATATAAATATTCCAAACAAAAACCAGTAAACGTAAAACCAATCATAATCGAAATCACAATGAATTTTATCAACAATTAAATAAAACCATTTCAAATACAATATTTTTAAATGAATTATATATTCTCATGAATATAAACTTCCTCAAATATTTATTTATGAACATAAAAATTGACAAAAATATTCAAAAAAAAAAACACGCATTCGTAATATGAATTCAAAATGATCTAAATATCGATTTGTTGAAACGCTGACAAAGTTATCTCGAGCTTGCAGATCTGTCGTCGAAACGAAGTGAGACGATGTATACGAAGACGCTGTGTGCAGTATATTTGTATACACATTTCCGAATCGAGTTTTCTCCTTTCGCATCGACGACATATCCTTATTGGATCGCTTCGGGAAGATGAGTTTCGCGAAAAATTTCCGCGTCCGAATGCAAATGCCCGAATAAGCGTTTGTTCGTATTATCGGAAGGTCCCACGAGAAGTTCCCTCTTTTGGGCGAAATCGAACTTTCATATCAATGTTTTTTGATTTTGTTCACTTGAAATGCTGGAAAAATGACGTCGATTTAATAGAAATGTACAAAGATGTAATTATCATTTGAAATTAAGAAAACCGTTTCTCGTAACTACGAGGATTTGGTTCCTCAAATACATCAGAGATATGTATGCTGGCGCCAAATTTGTTGGGCGACCACGTTTACCAGTTCTTATAATTTTTGGACGTCCTAGTCTTCTTTATTGATTATTCATTACATTACATCCGTTACATTTCTGGCTCATCTGCAGATGAGAAATCCTCGTTCTTGGTTTATATTTGGTTCGTCTGCATTGAAATAGAATGGAACATCGCATGAAGATGTTTCGATCTGGATATTTTCGAAGATCTTCCCGTGTTTTAATGACAATTTTGGTCCCTGGTGTCCATAATATATAGCCACTTGATTATTTCTAAAGAAATACCAATATTTCTCCAATATTCCAATATTTCTAAAGAAAAACATAGAGTTCTGCCTATAATGAGTTAAGTTAGTGAACTATACCCTCTTCTTCTAGATACTTCTTAAATTCGTTTGACAGGTATTCTCTTCCGTTATCTGTTCGCAGCTCCTTGATTCGTTGTCTATTCTGCTTGATCAATATATTCGTCCTACTCTTTTTCATGTTCTTATCTCAAAGTTCTGAGTTTTTTTATTAACCCTTTATAGGGCAGATGATGAAAAATAAAAAATATTGCTTTTTTTACATAAACCTCATTATTGAACTTACTAGGAAGAAGAACAAGGCGGCAGGTATTTGAATACCGCTCGAAATATCAACAGTTTTCTAGTAAAGAAAACCAAGCAAAAATTTCTCAACATAAGACAACATAAAATTTGAAAACTGTTTTTACACTTTTTTATTTGATTATTTATTATGAAATGGAGCAGAACAGGGGATGCATAATACCACTTTACATTTTGTATATGCTACATTTGAACATTTCGGCTTCTTCTCGGTGCAACACAATGCACATCTCCGAGAAGTCGTATTGGTAAGTGATCGCCAACATTATTCATTCTTATAGTATTTTCCACAGTCACCGATCTTCCGTCGACTTTTTTCATTTTGTTCTTGCCAACAACTAACCACGACCCCGTGATTTTTTTGTTGAAAACTGTCCAATTAGTTGATTTGCCCGTATACTTCTAAATATTAGATGTGATTTTGCTTTGAATTTTGGTTTACCGACTCCATGTTTATAAAAAGTAAGACAAATCAATCAACTCCTTCCATGTGTTGATTGTAATCGTCAACACTTTTACGGCATTGAACAGTGACTTTGACGCCTTCCTTTGCCCTTCTGTTGACACATGATTTTTCAAGAGCCGAATGTATCGTAGAGGCGACCAATACACATTTTGTTCCTCTATCTTTCCATTTAATGACAGTTATGTTGCTGGTGCCAATAGTATCAAATTCACCTAATCGGCGGATGTTTGGCACTAAGTGCTCTTTCGGAAAGCTTTTGCTATTTGACCTCAGCGTTCCGTATCCAAAGAGTTTTCTGACAAGAAACTTTGATAATAATGAGAATTAACTTACTATTAATTCGTAAAAAACATTGTCAAAATAAATGCAATAGAATTTGTTTTCGAAGGGCTTAGTCAATTCTAGCACAGTTTTCTCGCCCAAGCCCTCTTCGTTGCATTACATCTTGCCTTCATATGCTGAGAAATACAAAGTATGTATCCAGTATGTAAACAAGCGAGAGTAAAACTTCAAAAATGAATTGTTCAAGTAGCTTATCAGAGGTCTCACTTTGAATAATTTACCATCATCAAGTATCTTCAGAAGCATAATATCTGCTATTCTTGAATGATGAAAATTTTGGTCAGAAGACCAATATAATATTATTCTAGGAAGAGAGTTGAAACTCATTACAATAAATATGCCAAAAAATACCTTCACCACCTCTAAAGTCAGCTCCAGCGCAGTATTATTTTGTTGCGTATACCGGTTGAATTCGGTTACAATTATGTTTAGAAATTCGGCACCCAATATACTGGGTGACGTCGAATGACATATTTATGATACAGCCGGATCCAGATATTTTTGTTGGATCGTATGATTATAATCAGCATTAATGTGGTAACTTCCGATAGCGTTCGTAACTTTCAACATGTTGAAGTTGTCTCTTAATGAATTCATGAAATGTATTCTATTTGAATAACTCAATCTTCAGAGAATGTGCAGGCTTGTTAACCTGAGTGACAGTTAAAATGTTTTCATATGTATGTAAGATATACATATTTTATTTTAGTTCTTTAGACATTATAGAATTAGGTTTAATGTGATCCATGATTGTCCAGTGTTGATTGTTAAATTAATCAAAAAGTTAGTTTGTAGTTTTACTGGTTTATTCTCGCCAAAGGCTTAATCTAACATGTTTCGATTACAAAAAACGTCACCAGAGACGCTACAAAGACGGAAAATTCTTTGAGCATGGGAAGATTTGTCCCATTCCGCAATTGCATACAGCATAGGAGCATGAAATAAGATCAAGAAACTGTCCCAGCTTTTTGTTACCAATTAATTGTCGCACCCTTCCAATTGCATAAATTTGACGATGAAATCTGTTACAAAGTAACTCTACGTGGTCATACTAAGTAAAAAAGCTGTCCAGAACAAGCTGTAAATATTGCATCTTCCATTCTTGGAACTCGTGATATATTCGAACAGTTGTCAAGTAGATGTTGTTGGTCATTTCAGGATTTGCAACAAGTTTATTGGTAGAAAACCAATTAGATATAGAGATTTTAGGTCCAAAAATCTTTACTATCTAGATGTACTATCCTAAGGCCTGATATAACCGTTTAGGTATCTGAATTTTTGTGATACTTATTGTTTCTTTCAAACGATGGATACTGATACCGTACGCATCTTCTGTGCGTTTGTCCTGGAATGATTTTGTTTTGATCGCTGCATCATCTAGATTTGTGCAAAAAAGAAGAATGAAAGATGTTGTTTCTGAATTTTACATAGATAACCTTTTGATTGAGTTTGCATAAATGTCAGAGTGCTTATATTGATATTAGTTGGAGTTAATATTGAATATGTTTATTCGTCGTTTTTAAGAGTTTATTATATTCCATGCCAAAGTGACGCGTGAAGATGGTAAAGAACATGTTAAATTTATAGTTACGATAATTTTCGTGATAAATCTCAGACCAATCCTCTACTGCAAATCCATTCACATGTAGAACTACTCATGCCCCTTCATCTTACTATTCATATACTTAAGATAACTTCAGTCAGAGATCTGGGAATAACCTACGATAGTAATCAAAAGTTTTGTTTGTACCGTACTTTGATGATATCGCCTCTTGTGCTGCAAGCTTTGTGCACTGAACAAAACTCGTACATAGCTCGCAACTCGAGAGGCGACATCTTAACATATTCGCCCAATGACCTCAGATGATGATGTGGCTTTGATGTCATCGGACCTGGATATTTTGGATATTTTTTGGAGGCGAGATCCTTAAATATTCACCTTATGACCTCTAATGATGTCGTGGCTTTGTCGCAGTGTTATTTGGATATCTTGGTTGAATGGTGTGATTGTAATCAGCTCAAGATTAATCTAGTGAAGTGTAATGCAACCACTTTCAGACGTAAAACTACTTCTATTTCTTCATCCTTCTTTATCGAGGAGTAACTTTCGATAGTAGTCGAAATTTTCGGTTGTACCGCACATTGAGAATGTTGCTTTTCGTGCAAAGCTCATAGTTTGGGAAGCGATATCTTTAAATATTCGCCGTATAACTTCAGATGATGACTGGTCTTTGATGCAGCCGGATCCAGATATTTTTATGGAAAGGTATGATTATAATCAATATTAATGTGGTAACATTCGATAATATTTGAAACTTTCATTTGTATCGCATGTTGAAGTTGTCTCTTCTCGCGCTGTGAGCTTTATGTTCCAAACGTTTTCAAACTATTTATTAACTTTATTTTTACTTTTTGCTATATAATACCATGTTTGAACCTCCTCTTGCTATTATCATAACGTTAGACCAGAGTCTTTTATTTGAAGTAATTTAAAAGAGGTTTTAAAAACAATTTTCATTTGGCATGGATGTTACCATTCCCACTGGTGGCACTGACTGCCTGTCTTCGTTACAACGCCTGTATGTTCTTTTGTTTTTTTTGCTTGATATTCGGAAAGATGAAATGTCTTCTGTTTGAAGAATTCAATCTTGAGTGACAATCAGAATGTTTTGGCTTAGTGTTTAATTGACATTTCTGTTAATGTAAGTTTATATTTGTGTAATGTATAATATTGTTATACTGCCCTCTAGGAAATTTATTTATGGCTTAAAATTTCCTGACAACCCAATATTTCACAATGTTTATCAACTGTTTTCGCTTGAATATTCGTGATTTTAAAGATTTCTATTTCTTTTGTAACGTAAATAACAAATCCACCATTTAATAAATTCTGTCTGAGGAGTTTGCAGACAGAATTACAGATTTAGTGTTATTAGGGAATTGATAAAGATGTTTGTTTTCATTTTCAGCAAATTCTCAATAAGGCATTCCGATAGTAGTCGAAACGTTCGTTTGTACAGCAAATTAAGGATGTCACCTCTCGTGCTGTGAATTTTGTACTTTGAGTAAAGCTGGTATACAATTCACAACTGGAGAAGCGACATTCTAAGATATTCGCCCAATGATCGTAGATAATGACATGGCTTTGATGCAGTCTGATCTGGATATGTTAAATATTGATTCCGTACACATTTTATGTGCGTTTGTCTTGGAATGATTTTATTTTGATTGCTATCATTTGGATTTGTAGGAAAAATTGAATGAGAGGTTCTTTTCGGAGACACTTTTTGTATAAACATTGGTTACAATGAACCGTAAACGCTAATCCATAACCAGACTCAACCTAAATATGAAGACTCAATCTCAAAATTATCATCGTTTAAGAGTCAAAATCTCTAAAATACCATAATTGATTATTTTTATAGCAAAACTCTTTCATTACTCAAAAATCAAAATGTATGGCCCAGGACCTCATTCACTAATGTAAGATAGTTCATAATAATGTGTAAAAGCATAATCCGTAACCAGCTATAACCTAGATATTAAAGAAATGCAGGAATAGAGCAAAAATTCATAATTTCGTGTTTTCAGCATAAAAATCAAACATAACACAAAACTAAAACAAGAAGAAAGGCTTTTTGCATGAATAGTATTGGCAATGATAATAAACACTTAGTCCATAACCAGATAAAACCTAATATAAAAATTATGCGGGAATTATCAAGTCTCAAAAAAATCTCAAAAAGTCAAGAAGAAAAATCAAGAGAAAATGAATAATTGATCGAACTAAAATTAGAACTAACACATTAGAAAAGGTATACCAATTAGCACTTCAAATTAGAGATGTGCAAATTACATGACTCCCGTCGGGTCATGTTGGGTGACCCATCGTAAGCAGTCATCAATTTTTGTACCATTCACGTAAACGTGCGTGATCGTGAGTAACTTTGCTTTCGACGGAACCCAACCTAACCCAACCTATAACATTCCAACTTCATACTATCCTTTGTATAATAAATATAATGCTCTACCATCAAGAACAAAACAATTAGACGAAAGAAAATTTAAAGCAGAAGTGAAGAAACACCTAATAGAGAGCGAAATTTATTCAATTCAAAAATACTATGACAATAAAATGTCGGGAAAACCTAACACAGGAAGAGGAATTTGAAGTTAATTTCATCTATTCCTTTTCTGGATTTGTTTTCGTTTTTCTTTTGTTTTGACGAATTGAATGTATCATGATTTGTTCATTTGAGAAATAAACTAATTATTATTATTATATGAATGGTATGATGGAGTTTAACACAACCTAACCCAACCCATCCCAACCTTATTTTTTTTGTTATGAAGGGAACTAGGAAATCTTTAAATGGGCCATTTCCAACTCCTTCCAGGAGCCTTTTTTTCTCCCTGTTTTGTTGTCTCTTCTCGCCTCTCGATTCCCAATTGGCAGCTCCTCCCATGCCAGTTAATCGTATGGTGGACACCAGGCCAAAGCTCCTACCGCATCCGTTGATGCTATTCTGCACGCTGCTGTTACATGTATTGATATTTTCCTCTCTATTGATCTTAGCATAGTTATGTATTTCTTGTGCCTTAAAGTCATTTCCAATGCCGGGCTCCATACAGCAGTTTACTTTTTACTTGGTTGGGCTCACCTATTCTTGGCATAATTCCTGTTAGTGCGTTAATGATTTTCGCCGCCTTTTCTGTAATTTTACGTATAGGAGTCATCATATGTAGGTCCTTATCCATATGGACACCCAAATATTTTGCAGACTTTACGCTTTTAATATTTACGTTGTTTACTTTTATTTCAACATCTTGCAGTCCTTGTTTTCTTTTTAATATCACGACCTCCGTTTTCTCTGGTGCTATACTAAGTACCGCCTCTTCTAATCTTGTGCTTATGTTCTTTATACAGTATTCTGCTTTATCCTTCACTTCTCGCTTCTTCATCTTGTACTATCACTGCTAGATCTAAGTATTGTCTCATAGTACATGTTCCACAGAGTTCCCCCTATCATAGACCCCTGTGGTACACCATCGATTATCTTTCTGCCTCTTCCATCCGGAAGTACCACTGTTCTTTCGGACAGATGCGACCTTGCCAATTTCATTATTGTTACGGGTACGCCATTTCGTTTAGGGCTCTAAGCACTTTCTTCCAAGGCACAGAATTAAAAGCGTTTCTTACGTGCAACAGGACCATCACTCTGTAGCCTCGATTTGTCACAGATACCTTTTTCCTTTCTCGGGCTTTAGTAAGAATCTTCATGACAGCGTCTGCTGTACCCCTACCCTTTGTATAGCCGTACTGTATATCGGAAATCATGCCATTTTTTTTCAGGTAATCTGTTAGTCTTTTATTAATTATTTTTTCTAGTAGTTTTCCCACTGCGCTCAGTTGGCATAGAGGTTTATATTGCTTTTCTTCGTTTTTCTTCCCTCGCTTCTCCATTAGCACTAACTCCGCTTTTCTCCACATTTCTGGAAAGCTTCCCGTTTCGAAACATAAACTAAATACATTCAGGAAAACGTTGAGGTCGCCTTTTACGCATGCTTTAAAAATTTCATTGGTTATTGCCTCTCTTCCAGGAGCTTTTTTAAGTTTTAGTTGTTTTACATAATCATTTAGTTCTTCCATTGTAATCTGCTCCAAGGTTTCCAAAGTGGTTCTCATTTCCGTTTCTTGTTCATCTTCAGTTGCGGCTACTTCTTCGTCTTCTGTTACCTTGTTACAGTCAACTTATGGAAACAACTTTGTATATTACTGGTTTATTGTTTTCTTATCGAGCTCTTCTATCTTTCTTATTTATTTGCAGCCTTTTCCTAACAATCTGATATGCTATGCCCCAAATGTTTCCGTCCAGCTCTTTGCATAGTTCCTTTCACTTCCCCTCTTTACTCCTCTTTATCAGCATCCTCAACGTTCTTCTAACTTCCTTATATTTGTCGTTTAGTGTCTTTTCGAAATCCGGTGTTCCTGTTTTTCTTTCTAGCCAAACCGAATGCAACCAACCTAACCAAACCCATAACATTCTTCATATTGAATGATATGAAGTTGAAGCTTAACTCAATCTAACGAATCTTCTAAGTTATTTGGAAATATTCCGTAATATTTTCTTCTATAGTCGAATTGAGTTGAGCTCTAACTTCACAACATTCAATATGGAAGATGGTGTGAAGGTTTTCTTTTATGGTTGAATTGGGTTGAGCTCCAACTTTAAATTATTAAGAATGAAGCTAAAGCTCAATCCAATCCAAATATAGAACAAAAAACCACGGAATATTTTGATTTTTCGTTCTGTAGTTGAATTGTGTTGATCTTCAACTTCATGCCATCTCTCATATAACAGAAAATTAAATCCAAAATTCTTTTGTGGTTGGGTTGAGCAAACTCCATCTTCATACCATTCAATATTAGGGATGGTATAAAGGATCTAAAGGTATAAAGAAGCTCAACCTAACCCAGCCATAACATACTGGTTGCTATACTTCCAAAATTTGAAATAATTTTTAATTTTTGGAAATATTTCGTAATTTTGTCTTCCATATTTTATGTTTGATTTTCCTTCTATAGTTGAGTTGAGTCAAGTTTCAACTTCATACCATACCTCATATACCAAAAAATCATATCTAAAACAACAAAATTTCCAAGTTCAATTCAATATGAGATATGGTATCAAGTTGGGTCGGGTTAAACTCCAACTTCATAACCTTCAACATGAGGGATAGTGAAAGTTGAAATTGTACCCTACCCAACCCAACGTGATGCCATGATATCAAACAGATTGCTTTCAATTTCTTCGCAAATTGCTTAATTTCATTCGATTTAATAAAAATTAAAATGGTCAATTTAATTTAAATACCTTTAATTCATGATTTTTTTAAATTTCTGGTTATAATAAACTTTAAACGAACCGATATTTTAGGTCCCTTAAGGGTTTGTAATTTTGTTTGACAAATCATTATTGTTATGAAGAACTTGAAATTGCGTAAATTTTCATAAAAACCCTTATTTCTGTGCAAACCAATAGTTCACATAAACGTTTGCGGTCTCTTTGAAGACACACAGACCACAAAGTTCGGTAGTTTTGCGCAACGACGCTTCGAAAAGGAACTTTTATGTCAACAGTAAAGTTTAAATTTTCTCGTCGACGTTATAGTTCGCGTGGCTCGAAATGCCGGCAAGTTAAACATCCCAACTCATCGAAAATTTCAAGAGCATCATGATTTGGAATTTTCCCATTCTAACCTCAGGCCCCTTTAGAATTTCGCCAAACTAAAAGGAACCTTAAAAAATACGACTGCTCCTTATAGACAAGTTTTTTCAAGTTTTTTTCAAGTTTTTTTCAAGCTTTTCTAAAGATATCGAATAGTTAAGTATAAAAGCAGGAAAATGTTATTTTTATCTTTTTGTGTATTCCTTTTCAAAGAATATCATAGACGACAGTTCAAAAAAGTTTGGAGTTGATACAGTCGATACTAAGCGATCTTTAATCTCTTTAGAACACGAAAGTCTGGCGACAGAGAACTGAGCACCTCATAATCTACTTATTTCGTGCTTCGAACGTTACCATTAATGGCAACGGAAACTACTGACGATAAGTTTTGAACGCCTAAAGTGCCAAGTCGAAAAATATCAATAACTTAAACGTGACGGTTCACTAAAATTGCGTGTGTTGCATGTTAAAATTTTATTCGAATCTTTTATTGATTACTTCTTAAATGAGGTTATTTGATTTATTTTATATGAATATGCAAAATATGTACATGTATAGTTCCAAACTTTGTAACGTTACAAACGTAATCCTTGTGGCGAAACGTCACGAAAGCTTACATCTCAATCCATTTAAATCCATTTTATCCGCGGAACGACTGCGGATACAGTTACTCCAAGCGAAATGTTATGACTTCATGGACACGATTTCGAGGAATTCTCGCGAACCGTCGGATGCGTCTCGAATTATGATTTAAACTGAGCAATTTTGGCCGTAATGCGACTGTAAAAATGCCGATCGTCTGTGATTCTCACGATTGAGTACGTCGAGCTACTTGAGCAAACTGGCAAAACGTTCTTTTTCGCCATCGTTCCTCTTTTTTTATTAAATTGAAAGTGGAAAATTTTAAAATTGCTGCGGAAAATTTATATTTACTTTTATTTTATGACAAAAAATCATTTAGGAATTGGGTGTTTATATTTTATAATTAGAAAAGTTGTGTGCTTTAGACTTGGAACATCCTTGGAAAATTGAAAAGTGAAATTTGAAAGTTAAATCCCTTAGGTAATTAAGGTAATGATATATAACCCCCGCAACGACCCTGAAAGTTGTTGTATTTTCAAAAGGTTTTCGAAGGTAGGCAGGTTATTATCGCTCGAATATATGTATTTTAGCTTGGCTTGTAATTTATGGTTGATATTTAGGGGGATATACACTTATTTTTTGAAGATGAGTATCAGTTGAAATTTACGATTCAAATTGAGGATGATTTATACCCGTTTAAGAACCGATTTAAATATTAAATTATACAGGGTGAGTAAGAAAGAATTGGAAATCTAAATATCGGAGACGACATACAACAAAATATCACGATTTAATTCAACATCTTTTTTATACATAAGTTGTTGTAAGTTAAACACTTACTACAAAAGTTCACGTCTTATGTTTTTTCTTTCACTTGCTTTGGGAAATATTATGCTGATTGAAGGTGTTGAGCTTTTTGCTGAAACATTTGTATTATGCTTGTTTTTTGTCAGTTTTGCCAACAGGCAAAGGGTTATCCGTTATATAAGACCACAAATAGATTTTCAGACAAATTTAAAATCATATTTAATAATGAGTTGGAAATCATAAATTGTTAGTGTTTGACCTGGATAGGATAAAATCCAAGAATCTTTACCTTGATTAAAAATGGTTTAAATGACCCGAGCATTTTGCGTTCTGGGAGTTGTAATTTATTAGAGTTATATGGTGGTAAAGTTAATATCACTATTTCATTGGCCTTATTGTAATCGATCATCGATTAATTGACAAATGTGATTTATGGTTATCCATTATGAGGAGCACTTTATTTTCTGTGAGTTTTACAAATGATTTTTCAATCGTTTTTGGTCATATCCTTGTCTGAGGAAGATCCACACTGGTGATGCCTTTGGCAGCTATTATTTCCACATTATTAACTAACTTGGTTCTCTTAAGGTTACTTGTCCTGTTTGATGCTGATTTTTTTGACGATTACTTTCTGAAATTCCTGAACCATGGTGACATCGATCTGGAAAACACACTCTATGACAAAGTTTGTTTTTTAAATCGAGAAGCTACCTCATCTAGATTGTATATTTTAGATGATAGAAGCCTATATCTGGAAATAACTTCTTCTAATTTATCAACAAATATGTTAACATTTTCTGAATTGAAGATAGTCATCCTAGCTAAACTTGCAGCTTAAGGAGTTCTAATGGATGGTGGTGAGTTTTTCTTCATAAACTCTGAAAGCCAATCTTTACTCGCCATTTCGTTTATAGCCCTTGTCTCGGGCATTTTCAAAGAATTCTTTGACCATACATACAGCTTTTGGTGTTAAACCATTAAACATATTACTGAAACATTGCAACTGTATTTCACCAGTTTAGTTTAGTAATCTTTGGTAAATACTTGCCGTTGAACAAATTTGGACCAAATTTCTCGTTTAACTGCATGATCTTGCAGTAACAAGTTTTGAACGGGAGTATAATGGTATGGCCATATTTTTTCTTTCTTTAAAACTCCACACATTGACGATTGACTTATCACAGTTGCAATACTTAATCGGCGGGTACTTATAGATAGATTTTCTACAGCTAGAACCAGGAGGAAACCATCACTACTTTTAGGATAAAAGGACCCATCTCGCCAAAGTGATTGTGTAGATTCCTAAATCTGATTAGGTTACCTTCTATTTGGACATACAGTAGTCTAGATAATTTTGATCATATTCTATAATAAACTATCTGCTACAGTAAATAGTGAAATATTAGTATTGGCCTTCAAATAGTGAACCAATGTTCATTTTAGAGATATCATGTTTTGCAATCAACCTAACACTGCAGTATTTTATAAAATTAAAAAGTTTCTTAATCAAATTTGAGTCAAGTATCGTACAAAATTGATTTCTTAACATGTCTTTATCAAATATTTTGTGATTTATAATGAGAAGTATGTAGTTTCTTTAGAACAAAACCACATTTGAGTATCTTGCTTCATTTTTGAGATATCAAGTTTTGAACTCAACCTAACATTCTAGTATGTTATAAAATTAAGGATTTTCTGAAACATATTTGAAAAAATCGTAATAAATCGAAATCAAGAACGAACATTCGCAAGAATATCCCGGACTATGTATTAATTCTCTGTTGACTTAAATAAATTTTGCTTCTCTCTCTCTCTCTCTCTCTCTCGAAATCTTAATATCTTGATGAAATTTAGTATAATTTACAAACAACAGTATGTACTCTCAAAAAAAAGTTTTTTAACTCGACTTAAAATAATTTATAAAAATAACAATTTCCTTAATTCAACTTGAAATCGGGTTCTTAAGGTATCTTGTTGAAATTTGTTATAATTTACAAAGAAAACTATGTACTTTTCTCAGAACAAAATCATCCTGGAGTATCTCGTTTCATTTTTGAGATATCAAGTTTTGAACGCAACCTAACTTTGTAGTATTTTATGAAATTAAGAATTTTCTGAATCATTTTTTGAAAAAATCGTAAAAAAATTAAATTCTTAAGATATCTTGATGAAATTTATTATAATTTATAAAGAAAAATAAGTACTTTTATACGCATAAAATTATACTTAACTATCTCAATTCGTTTTTTGAGATCTCATGTTTTGAACTCGACCTGGATATGTACTATTTCTAACAAAAATAACAATTTGCTTAATAATTTTTGGAAAATCGCAAAAAATTGAATTTTTAACATATTTTTATGAAATTTACTATAATTTACGAAGAACAGTATTTTCTCTCCTCGGAACACAACCATACATAAATATCTCAATTTATCTTTGAGATATCATATTTTAAACTCGACCTAAATATGTAACATGTCATGAATATAAGAATTTCCTTAATAATTTTTGAAAAAATCGAATTTTTAGTACATCTTGATGAAATTTACTATAATTTACAAAGAAAAGTATGTACTTTCTTCAGAATAAAATCATACTTGAATACCTCGCTTTATTTTGTTATTTTATCACGTTTGGAACTTAACCTAACTTTAAAGTATTTTATGAGCAAAATACTTTTTGAAAAAATTGGAAAAAATCGAATTCTTAAGATATCAAATATCAATAGACTCAAAAATCATCGAAAGCTAATGGTACCCTTAAACAACTTGGAAAGATATAAGCAAATTATTTGCACAAGTAAAATTTGCAAAATATATACAAATAATGAAGATACACTAATATTAAAAATCTGTAATGTTTTAGTATCGGACAACCGAAAATCATTTCCGAATTAAGTTTTAAGTAGAATCATAATCTGTGCTTATAGTTGGACTATCACACCACAATTTTGATTTATCTCAGGGTGTACAAGTGAAATGGGTTGGACAAATGAATACTCAACGCGGTATAATTACAGTTAGTTTCTAGGCGATAAACATTCCAAGTTGAGTGATGCTTAAATATAACAAGGGATATTCGTTGGGTTTCAGATTTGAGAATTAATGAAAATTAATTGTTGTGAAAATATGATGGTTTGGAATGAATGAGTGGCTCATGACCCAAGCAAGAGGAATACCATAAAAAAATAAATATAATACAAAAATTGGATGGCACTTGACAATACTTGTATAATACTGAAGTAAAGATTTTATAAAAGAAACTATTAATTTAAAAAAAGGTTAAAGCACTGTTGATTACCTGCAAAGAGCTTGAAGAGGGGTATAACATTCGTGAACTTCCACAAAGCTTTCTATTGCGTAAAGACTAAAGTTTTACTGAAAGTTGGCTAAAAGAGTATGAAAATGTAAATGTCTCAATATCTACCCTGTATCTTTGTTCTTGTTATAGTCGTCGGGTGCATATTTGTGGAGGTTGCATGATATTAGTAAGAAATGATATACTCTTTATGAATCTTGATAAGCTGGTCTGTAATTCAATTGAAAAACATTTTGAAATTAGTAGAATAAAAATTCCAGATTTATAGTCGTACTTAACATATACAGATCGCCAAATTAAAAGGTTAGACTGCATCATCTTTCATTCCTGCTTCTCAGAGAGTCATCGTTATGGATGGTTTTAATGTATGGTTTGATACTGATAGGCACGATACGTGCTTGAATGTTTCAATACTTTCGGCTTCATTCCACTAATTGATACGGCAATAAATGAAAAAAATTGTATAGATAACATTTTTTATTAATTTTAACTCTACATGTGTTAATGTAGTAGTAAGTGACCAGTTGTCTGATAACAACAGTATCGTGGTGAAGTGCATACTAAATTAGGAGTCACGGTTAAATAAAATTATTTGTAGGTCCATGATGGCGAGAGGCAGGTTTGTCTTTTATGAATCTGTGTCAAATATTGACTGGGACTTTCTTACCTACAATGACTTGGATATTGACAAAAAGTATCGAAAGTTTTTGAGCGCTATATTGAAGGGCTTTAAAATGGCTTTTCCCTTGAAACAGGTCAAGTTAATGATTTTTTTTTAAATGCACCCGTTGATATAATTAATAATTTAAATAATTTTTCTAATTTTTTAATTAGAAAACAAATTGACTTATTTTCTTTATAAAATCGACGCAAAATATTTTAGTTTTTTATTTGTGAAAGCATCTTTTATTGAAGTACGTGATATTGATTTTCTTAAGCCAAATTCAATACGACATACGTGACCTAAGTGTAAAATTAATTAAACAAGTTAAAAATTTAATAATTGAACTCTTACTGAACTTATTAATTTTGCAATATGTGAAATTGGAAATTAAAAATGGAGTGTTTCCATATGCTTTAAAAACAGTGTTTTGCCAATCTCACTTTTACCGGTGTTTCAAAGATATTTGAAAGAGTGCTGAACAATAGGATTGCTGATTAATTTGAGGATAATTCCTTATTTGCTGCCACATAATACGTTTTATTTCGTAAGGGTAAATGCACATCTGAGGCTGAATAGCTGACTTTGTTGAAAGAACTGTTGAGTGCTTGAACAAGGGTAGTACCTTGTTGGACGTTTTTGTGATTTGAGTAAGGCTTTTGACTGTGTACAAGGTGACCTTTTGATTAAAACATTAAATAAATATAATTTTGATAATCTCAGCTTGAAACTAATTAAATCTTATCTTACAGTCAGAACTCGAACTGTTAAATGTGTTTCTACATATAACAGTTTGAGTTAGCTTTTCAGAAAAGAAACTAATAACCATGGGTGTTAATCAAGGGCTAATCGGATATAATAATGTACGCCGATGACACAACCATAATAAACTTCGGAAATAACCATGAAATGCCATAGTTAATGGCGCATGCTGCACTTAGAAGAGTCAAAACGTGGTTTACGTTTTAAGACAACAGTAACTGCTTTTTCACTGCGATCTAACTTAAATTCTGGTTGTGTAAAATTTCTAGGCGTTTGTCTGGATCCTAAATTAACTTCAGACAAACATATCCAATATGTATTTAATAAAGTATCCAATAGTATATATCTACGTCGTCTCTTAAACAATAATGTGTCGAAACAAGTATTAAAATGTGCATATTTTTCACTCTGTCAAAGCATAATGACCTATGCACTCCTGGTTTGGGTGGTGCCTCAAGCTACGATAAAATATTTCGACTTCAAAGAAGAACAATAAGAATTTTAGATAACTTAAAATACGGAGTTGATTGTCGTAACTCTTTTATAAAACAAAAAATTTTAACCTTTTGTGATCCATGTCAGGCAAAACTGAGACAAAAATAAGACACTCACGACTGCATGCACGGATATGAAGCTAGAATGGAGCGCTATTGGTACCTAATTCCTGTAGGCGTACCCGAAGTTAATTCCATTTTAATTTTGTGGCAATAAAATTTTTCAATAAAATTCCTGCAAAAGTTACTAGGCTATCACCTAAGGTATTCAAACTAAAAATGAAATCGTTTCTTATTCAAAAGGCTTATTATTCGTGCCTCGAGTACTTGGATGATGGTACTCGAGGCACTCGATAGAAATTTGGGTGATTATAAACTAAAATAATTAATTTTTTAAATTAATTAACGATCAGTTTCTTATGTTGTGTTTACTATACAGTGGATTGTTTGTCTTTATTTCAGGTAGCTTTTTAACATGTATTGTTTTATAGGAATTATGACAAATGTGATATAATGTATATATTGTATATTAAAATATTGAGCATAAATAAATATTGTATTGTAAAGTATGGAAACAATCATAAAAATCATGTAATAAAAATTTTTGTATATAGGTTATGTAAATTTGCGAACTCAAATTCTTTATCGGCAAATTTTCTATTTTAAACACATTTTAATTTTTATCAGTTATCTGCTATCATTTTGACAGAGCATTTTCAAGCTCATGATCTTGGCCACAGCTGAAAAAAACTTCCTTAAATCTAGTTATGCTGGTTTGTAAGTGTAATGTGGTCCATCTGTTGTGTAATATTCCTATTAAATTTTGATAACTTTCAAAACATTTCCATTATGTTTATGTGTTACGATATTTTAGAAATCAATGCTTATAATTTTTTTTCATATTATCGTTTACCAGAAATATTTGTAATACCTTAACAGCTGTTTACAGTAACGTCATAATTGATATTGTAAAGTTTCTGCCAAATATTTCATATACCATACCCAAAGTAGTATTTATTTTTCTTATTTTAAACCGTCCATACATTTAATATCTTTTCAGAAAATGCAATAATTGATATCAAATTTAAATTCTGATTTTTGTTATTTCAATTCACCCCTTGAATTTAATTTACGTGATTCGAATAACATTTTCCAGTTTTCCTTTATTGCTACAAAGAATTTTTTTGCAAATTCTTGAAGGTTAAGAGTCTTTGCGTTGCCCCGGCAATAACGGATTTTGCATCCGAGGATCGTGATCTTTTTCCCAACATTTTCCTCAGTAAAATACGAGATAGCGCTAAGAAATAAAAGCATATGGTGTTATATTACATTTTTCGATAACATTGTGCCATGACACATGACGTAAAATTTGTATCCCCTAGTGTGTTGAAAAAGCAATATGTATTCTTTAGAATAACGATATAAAATTATATTATTGTATACACGTTATATCTCATTATTTTAATAAGAATGATCAAGGGGACGTAATCAATAAAGAAATGTAATGAATTAATTTTTGAAAAAAGGCAGTTTAAGCTATTTCAATTTACACAAATCATTTATTTTACTTCTCTAAAGTAATCATGGTAGAGGGTTGGAAAATTTTATTAAAATTGTGTAGAGACAGGAAACGAATTTCCACATTCACAAGAAACAGTGGCACCAATGTCACATGTATTCCTCTACTGCAAACGAGACAGCAGCCGGTACAGGAAACAATGGAGACACAAGTGGTGCATTAGATTAGCATGCATTTCGCTAGTAGCACACGACACAGATGGAGGGAAGAGAAGTGGGAAGGAAACTTCACAGGAGGCTATTCAATTGTAAGAGCTTGAGAGCAATCTCCGAAAAGCATTGCTTCAGTTTTCTTTAAGCTCGAATGGTTTCCCGGGCAATGTTAAAACATTTGTGGCCTCCAGTTACTTTTAAAAGTTCATAATGATTCATTACTTTAAAGAAAATCACTTTGAAATAAAATTATTTCGCTTCAACAAAACTTTTGAAGTTCTCTAAAGAGTATATAAACACTTCCGGATGTGTAACCAAAAAAAAGCAAGGGGCGGAAGATTTATTTAGTTTCGGGTTAACATGACGGGGTATAATAACGGGGAAAAAATAAAGTGTAGCCCTGGCTACAATGCAGAAAATGCAGTGCTTTAAAAATCCGCCAACAAATAATTCCGCCTGAATAAGCTCATTTGCGCGGTATTTTACGTTCCTCTTTTTAACCAAGCTCGGATGGAGAAAAGCGCCAGCAATACATAAAGGTGAATAATCTTCGTTTACGAAATTATGAAAAAAAATACGTGTTTTCTCATCCAAATCAAAGCTTAAAACATAAATTTAACCTTATAATAACTCCAACTGAAACGAGTAATTTAAATCAATTAATTAAACTTGAAAGCAACAAACGTTTAATTAAAATAAATATTCTATACCGTATTATTTCAGCTATTAACGGTCCCCCTCTTCGTATAATAGTAAGTATAACGTTGGTGCTAATTACCAATCGTTTTGGTACCAAGGGTGGAGTGGAAGGCGAAAGGATTAAATTCGCATTTGGGATTTACGATCGCAGTAAAACGGCGTCGCAAAACATGTTTTTACGGCCCTGTTGCTTTGGAAAGATTGCAATCTCAGGTGATACCGCGTGATGAGAATATTAAGGCACCTTTCGAGGTTCACCCTATTTCAATTTGGGTCGTATTTTATGCGTGAGGGTAACGTTATGCGTTTTAATGTTGTTTCTCCGGGATTTTTGGAGAGGGATGAAATCCGCTCACAAGAAAATATTGTTTTTTTCTCGAAGACGTTCCATACACTTGTTGGTTCTCCCACGGTATATAAAGATTGCTTAATGTTTTTATTTCGTGATGTGTTTTTATAAACTTATAATGGTAACTATAAATAATTATACAAGTGCGAGTCAGGAAGAATGAACACCAAAATATGACGATTTAACCTAATATCTATTATGCGAATGTTGGTGGTTTTCGAAGCACAGAGTGTTGAAAAATAAACTTCGTGTTGTCTTTTTGGTTATTACGCTTCAATCAAAAAGAGCTACAAACCACGGAGAACATTCAATTTTACATGAAGAATGAGTATTCTGTAATAAATTACAAAAATTTTTATCTTAACCAAGACTTGTAATGAACGATATCCCCTCAAATTGCTTAGATCGTTTGTGGGCGAGGCGATACATTTGTTGTAGCAATACGAAACCGTATAAGATACCAAATCTTTCTTATAAAATGATATTTACACTCAAATAGCTGATGTCGCTTGCGGTTTAGAGGTAGCGTGTCAACCCAACCCAATCTTTAAATAACAATTTCATAAATTTTCATTTTTCAAATTAGGTTGGTATTGAACAATTAACTAGATCTAGTACAACTTTTAAAAAAGAAACTAAAGAAACTTAAAACACCGCACCATCTAATATGTATATATACTAGGTAATGAGATGAAACCGCTAGATCTACTTCCTTTTTCAACATCGACCAAATTATTTCCTCAGCTTTAAGTTGGTCTCTCATTATACTTATAACAATGGATATTGGAGGGTGACGTTACAATGGGAGAATGGCGAGAACGTTATTGCTCAAATAATTCATTTAACCCATTACTGCTCCTAGAGTTCCTTAAGAGGAACGAAAAAATTATTGTTAATTCAAACAGACATGTTTTCAGAGACCAAAAAAAGTTAATCATAGCTATACTTTTTTGGAAAGTAGATGTACCTAGTGTCCTATTGAAGTTAGGACTTTTTTGAATTAACATTTTCCAGCAATCATACCTATCTTCAAACACCGGCGCCTATGTATGTGAGATATCATTTGTTGTTTCGCTGAAACCAATTTTAATGGTTTAGCAGCAACCCAAAAATATTTGGAGTTACACTGGTGTCTCAATATAGCGAATTAATAAGTGCATGGCTTTATCAGTCCATCTAAGTAAATATAAATATATATAAAATTTGTATCTTAACCAAGACTTGTAATGAACGATATCGAATCAAATCGCTTAGATCGTTTGTGGGCAAGGCGATACATGTGATGTAGCAATACGAAACCGTATAAGATACCAAATCTTTCTTATAAAATGATATTTACACTCAAATAGCTGATGTCGCTTGCAGTTTAGATGAGGTAGCGTCTCAACCCAACCCAATCTTTAAATAACAATTTCGTAAATTTTCATTTTTCAAATGAAGGTGGTATTGAAAAATTAACTAGATCTGTTAACAAAGAAACTAAAGAAACTTAAAACACCGCACCATTTTATACTAGGTAATGAGATGAAACCATTAGATCTACTTCCTTTTTCAACATCGACCAAATTATTTCCTCAGCTTTAAGTTGGTCTCTCATTATACTTATAACAATGGATATTGGAGGGTGACGTTACAATGGGAGAATGGCAAGACGTTATTGCTCAAATAATTAATTTAACTCATTACTGCTCCTAAAGTTCCTTAAAAGGAACGAAAAAATTAGTGTTAATTCAAACATACATGTTTTCAGAGACCAAAAAATGTTAAAATAATAAACATTTTCCAGCACCCATACCTATCTTTAAACACCGGCGCCTATGTATGTGAAATATCATTTATTGTTTCGCTGAAACCAAGTTTAATGGTTTAGCAGCAACCCAAAAACATTTGGAATTACACTGGTGTCTCAATATAGAGAACTAATTAATGCATGGCTTTATCAGTCCATCTAAGTAGTTCACCATTTGGAGTGCAGTTAAGAAAACTCAATAGGAATACTTACAAGACATTCATTACTTTCTTAACTTTATATTTCATATTTTTATGCTTAAACATTACAATAAAATAAATATTGAATAGCAGTAATAGTGCTTAATAACTATGTGATGCAGTAGAAACAATAATACACATGCAAAATTAAATTTGGCAGTGGATTGAAAAAATCTGTTACTTTTGTTTGCTTTGTTTGTACATTTTTTGATGTTTTGTTAAAAGGGGTTAAATCAGTTCAAATAACAATACCTTATTTGTCAACTAGAATTCGTTTCCGTTGTGATGTACATACAAAAGGTTTAAACGCTTTAAACTTGAAACCGTTTCTCGTAAACTGCATAAAAGTTGTTTTGTGTCAACTGAATGATTAGACTTAATAAAGAATTCTTCAGAGAGACAAAGCGATTTCTTATGTACCAAATTAGCGGGGTTAATGGTAAATCATAACGCATTGCACAAGAATCATACAAGGTATCACCAATGTTTCAATGGAATTTTTAATCGTAGGTTAAGAAAACATCGATTACTTTAAAGAAGTCTGATGATTTTGATATTGAGGCGTAGTTTTGAAGCACAAGTAATCAATCAATCCAGATCACTATTAAAGCATTGTTGAGCAAAAGACACTTGGTCAAGAGCGAATGAGAAGTGTAGCTGAGTATCATCAGCAGACATATGTACAGCGCAGTATCTCAGAATCTGGACTGGGTTACATGAATAAATTATGCAATATTATAAATTAAAGCAAAGATCCCAAAATAAAGCCTTGGCGTACACTAGATGTAATAACTGCATCATTATCGAAATGAATTCCATTTTGAGACATTATCTGCCTACGATGAAGTAGATACTTCTAACTATATCCAAATCTAAAGCCAGATTCCGGGGACGTAGAGTAATAATCTTTTCTAAAACCGTGGAGACAACCCACAAGATACATACAGGTCTTAGATCACCGCTAAGCCGTAAGATTATTATTCTTAGGTAGAGGGACAAATAAGGTAGTCTTTTAAACAGACGAGAACAGATAATATTAAACAGTAACTAATTATATGACACAAATATGGTAGAATAATGGGAAAGCATAGGGATAACATTTTGACACCGATTCCATCACTACCAATCGCATTTGTTTTAATGGAAATCAAAGTATCAGAAATTTTTTGCTCAGAAAAAAGGGAAAAATCATAAACATTAGAGACAGATGGTAGAGTATGAGTAGAAAAATAATGTGTGATGATAAAGAAAGTTATTGATGGGATCAACATCAGACAAACTCGCAGACACGTATCGTTATCTAGGATTAATTATATCCATTTTATTAAAAATATTCCACACTTGACGAACATTATTAGACTGTTGTGTAAATTCATTGTAACCACATTTTTTCTTTCGTATACAAGATGCTTGCTTAGTTGTCTTAAATTTGTTATTATCCAGAGGTACATTTTCCTAAGTGAAGTGTCCTGACTGGAGCGTGCTTATCAAAAGGAGATAATAAGTTATTAAAATGTGAGACTTTATCATCTATACAAATCAACATATTTAAAATCTTTAAAGCTTATAAGTATCACCTTAAGTATCAGGAAATCGTAAATTAATAAAGATAAGTGAATGATCAGTGGCATACTAGTATATGATTAATTATGGTTTCTGATATAGGAGAATAACGTCTGGGGTGTTAATAATCTGGAAAAAAAACCGAAAAATTCTAGAAATGGCAAATACTGCCTATTGTAAGCACTTCCTACTGCTTCTGCATCCATGTTGATGCCGCCCAAACAAACGAGGTCATTAACCATCGGACATCAACCGGTGTATGGTTGACTTTCACGAATTATCACCTCAACATTATAAAAATTGCGAACATAGAGACTAACATCACCACCAAAACGATTCGAACGATTCATAAAATAATGAAAATAATTATGTATAGAAAATAAAGAGGAATTGTTATTAGGGTGCAATCATGTTCAGTTGCAGCAAAAATATCAAACTTTTCTTAAATAACAAGATGACTAACTGAACTAAAATTAGAACTAACAGTAGCACAAACACTAGAACTGTTACTTGAACTATCACTAGGACTAAGGAAGAACTAGGAATACTGGATCTAAAACTAAAAACTTTCGGGTTTTGCAATCTGCCGTTTTGCAACCTTCTTCAGAAACTGGTTCGAGTTTATGTTCAAGAGAAGACTTCTAGTTTTAGATCTAATTTTAGAACTAGTATTAGTCCTCGTGATAGTTCTAGTAATAGTTGTAGTGTTAGTGCTAGTGTTAGTTCTAATTTTAGTTTAACTAACACCGGTCGTAAAGCCTTCGTACTTAAAGTTCATTGTTCTGTTAATAATATTTAAAAAAGTTAGAGAGATCAAGCAAATCCAAGCAACGGTTATAGACTATATAAAAGTAAATAAATATTAAGACAATAATAATAAAAGATAAAATAAAATAATGATATAATAATAATAAAAATATTGATGTGTATTCGTATTATTATGAATAGATTAAGTTTTACAAAAAAAGATCAAATGCTAAATGATAAAGACAATAATCAAAAAATTGTTATTTTTATGAAATGCTAAACTTTTAGGTCGAGTTCAAAACATATCTCAAAAATAAATTACATAACAATTAACTAAAACAAATTTCTGCATGACACCTTAAGAATTCACATTATACATTATTTTCAAAAATGATTTAAAAAAATTTAATTTTGTAAAATACTACAAACTTAGGTTGAAAACTTGATACCTCAACAACGAACCAAGATATCAAGTATGGTTTTATTCTGAAGAAAGTGCACACTTTCCTTTATAAATCAAGAAAAACTTCATCAAGATATCTTAAGAATTCGATTTTTTAAGATTTTTTCAAAATAATTAAGAAAATTGTATCTTTTATGAAATGTTACACATTTAGATCGAGTTCACAACATGATATCTCGAAAAGAAATTGTGATTTTTATGTACGGTTTTGTGCGTATGAAAATACATACTTCTCTCGTATACTATAACAAATTTCATTAAGACATCTTAAAAATTCGAATTTTTACAATTTTTTTTAAAAGCGATTAATACAAATTTTAATTTTATAAAATACTATAAAGTTAAGATTAAAACTTGTAGGGCTACTTACCCTCGGTTTACGCCGCTGTTTACTTTCTACGAGCCCCGACGCAATTCTAAATTGGCGTAAAACGAATCCTTAGTTACAGTGATGTACACATATAGGATTAGGTTGTACATATTTTAAAATTAAACGAACTATGTTGTTTTTTAATATTACTATAGTTGAATAATGCAATAAAGTAATGAAAAATAAAATAAAAAATATAAGTGTTAAAATCAGTTTTATGATAAATTATAAGGGTTTCTTTTATTGAGAATTTCAGTATATGGTCGATGCCATAATGCCCCTTTTTACGTTAGCACTTCGTTCCCAATCGTTGTCTAACACACTCAAGTTCGTCACTCAAACTTTCGATACTTGAAAGGATGCGCTTTAGATCGGCAATTTTAATTACTTTTTGAATTTCCTTTTCATTATCTTCATCATCTGACTATTCACGATCTAACTGTATATACAATTCTTCTAGATCTCCATTTAAACATTTTGCTGAAACTTCATTCCCATTTTGCCAATAGTCTTTGACTGTTTTATCAGAACTATCCAAAATCCCTATCATTTCCAACAAAGTATTGCGGATATAATATGCCTTAACGGTTGTAATTACCCTCTGATCCATTGGCTGTAAAAGTGATGTATTTGGATGCATGTAAAGAACTTTGACAGCCAATGATGTTTTAATTTTATCCAGATTTTGAGGATGTCCTGGAGCATTGTAAAAGAGAAGAAGTATCTTGTGCGTCAATTTATTTTTTTCGCAAAAGCGAAGAACAGTAGGACAAATATAATTTGTATTCCAATCTGTCAAATAGCTTGTATTACCCAAGCTTTTTTGTTCCATTTCCAATACACTGCTAACATGTCTTTACTGAGACCTTTTAAAGCACGTGGTGTCTGTGAATGGTACACTAGCATTGGTTGAAGTTTCAATGTTCCCGAAACATTTGCTCCCAACAAAAGAGTTATTCTTTCTTTCACAAACTTTAAAACCTGGAGCAGATCGCTCTTCTCCAGAAATAAAAGTTTGTGCTGGAAACTTTTTCTAATAAAAATCTGTCTCGTCAATAAGTAAAGATTACGTTTGGGGAATAGTTGCCTTATTCTACATAAATCTGAAATTCCTTAGGAAAAGCAGCTGCAGCTGTATCATCTGCACTTGCTGCTTCACCACATATTTTCACACTTCGACAGTTACTTCGGGATTTAAATCTCATAAACCAACCCTTGCTTCCCAAAAATGTTCTTCACCTCCATCGGTTATACTATGTCGTTCCGTTATAGCAGCTTGAGTCAACGCAATATTTCTGTGATGAGCATCATCCAACCACAATGTTAACAATTTCTCCATTTTTTAAAAAATTTTACCTCAGCTATTTACATGTTTAAAATTTTGTGATATGCATTATTGGGCAGAGTGTTTAATTTTATCCACATTTTTCATAATTGTGGTAACAGTTGATGGAGGTATGGTTAAAGAACTACAAACTTTAGAGCGTGTCTGTGTACTTTCCATTCATTCTTA
Source organism: Onthophagus sagittarius (assembly GCA_036711965.1). Taxonomy (NCBI): domain Eukaryota; kingdom Metazoa; phylum Arthropoda; class Insecta; order Coleoptera; family Scarabaeidae; genus Onthophagus; species Onthophagus sagittarius. The sequence goes on along the minus strand of JASERS010000002.1, from coordinate 11,548,344 downwards.
AGATTTTTACGAAAATAATATAGAAAATTATGTTTTTTATAAAATGCTTCGTATTAAGTTCGAGTTCAAAACATGACATCTCAAAAATAAATTAAGATATTCATGTACGGTTTTGTGCACATAAAAGTACATACTTTGTTGTAAGCTATAACAAATTTCACCAAGATATCTTAAGAATTCGATTCTTTACGATTTTTTTTTCAAAAATAACTAACAAAAATTTAAATTTTACAAAATACTTTAAAGTTAAATCCTAAACTTGATATCTCAACAATGAACCAAGATACTCAAGTATTGTATTATTTTGAGGAGAGAGCACACTTTCCTTTATAAATCACGAAAAAATATGTTTAAGGTAGTTTTTAATTTTATGGAACGCCACAAATTTATCTAAAAATATCTCAAAAACGAATATATTTCAATTCGTTGTGTGGTTTTGTTCTGAGAAAATTACATACTCACATACTTTCGTTTATAAATCACGTAAGATTTCATATCATCTATATATACCTCTGATCCAGAAGATATTATATATATTGATTTTGAAACTGATAGTTACATATAATGTCCGGGTAGACATGCCGGATATTAGTACGTACTTCTGACTGAATACGGCGGTATATTTCTTATTAAGTTCGATCTCCATATAGATTAGTCTGTCAGAGATGAATTTGAAGCTGATTATATACGATATTCAAGACAAGATTCGTAATCAACCAAAAACAACACTTCAAAACCCTTCTGACACACAATTATTTTATTTTAATCAATTATTAATTTTAATAAAGAGTTTGCAACTTTGCCAAGTTAACCATAAAAATTTTAATAGCTGCCTGGAAAATATTTGTGTCCATCATTCTGCAATTAGAAAAATATCTATGTATCTATTTGTACTCTTAATTTGCCCAAATGAAACACATTGTTTCAACTTTAAAGTAACCTTAAAAAGGCTTTTCTCATCAATTGAATTGCATAACTACACTATTTACAATTCAAGTCACGTTTCCCCAATTATTGTAAACTCCTTTAATTCCACGAAAGTCAATCAATACGACAATGTTACGATTTGGATTCTACAACTAGTAACAGTCGGATTAATAGCTCAGAATCTAATATCGTTGTGAATAGTTTAAATCAAAATAGTAGGGCAATCGGGGTTTCATCGTAAATAAACAACGTATTTCAGCTTTGTGATTTTGTCGAACTTTCAATAACTATAGGTCATAACGTAACTTCCTAGAATAATTGAATCTGATGTTTGAAAAACGAAATTGATAATGATTCGAACAAATTGTAGCGTTTTGTTTAAAAAGCTCGCGGGTCCATTGGAAATTGTGTAACTCGCCAAGTCTGTTTTTGTGGAACGAATGCAAGTGGAAAAAAGTATATAACGTCGGGTAACGCCATAAATAACGCGAAGGGGAGAATTTATTACGGCGTATTAACTTCTTTCAGGCGATTACGCGAATACGGAAACTCGGCGCGTTCCTGAGGCGCTGTGTAATTTTATTTTGCGCAATTATCGTAAAGTTTATTTAAAACAAAACCGACCCCGTAGGCTTCCAAGCTAACGGGCGATAATCTCGCGTGAGCTTTTGCAGTTTATCTCCGGCAGCTATCGCCCTTATTAAGCTTGCGGTTTCGTCGTCGAACGGCTTTGTGAACACTTTTTAGTCAACCGACGTAAAAATTGGAATTTTTCAAATACTCTGTTCACGTTAATGTACTGCGAAATTGGCGTGATGTAAAACTAGATAAATATTTGATGTAAATGTTGGAAATTTTATATTTATCTAGCATATATTACTTCATTCATTAAACAGTTTTAATATAATTTTATAAAATGGACTAGAAACAAAACATATTTGTTTTCTAGAATGTAATTAGTAATTTTTTTTAATAACTAATCTGTTTACGTCAAATGTAAATATTTAAATAGATATCACATAACTTGATACCAACCATATACTAACATACATACGATGCAAGAGGTTCACTATTTTGTGAACCACTTGAATTAAGATGTACAGGAAAATATAAATAATTGTACTTGGGAACCTGTATATGTGTGACTAGTGAGAGCTGCTACTTTAGCGGGAAAGCATAAAGGATTCAGAGCCCAAGTTCTTAAAGTAACACCACATATTAAATTTGTGCATTGTATCATACATCGATAAGTACTTGGGTAAAAAATTAAATTCAAATGCACATAAGATCTTACAAGATATATAGATGTTGTAAATTTTATAAAATCAAATCCATTAAACAGTAGAATCTTTGCTATACTTTGTAATGCAATAGATAGTGACCACGAAAATCTTTTAAAAATACGAATATTTCTCTTAAAATGAGATAATTGGAATTTTGTGAAAAATGACTTCTGATAGTGTGCCACCTTACAAATATTTTTGAAAAACTGAATAATCTTAGTTTATCTGCTGTTTATCTTTTCAACGATAAACACCTTTAAAAAAATGGTATTCTGACGTGAACACTTTCAAAGTGAAAATTGAGAAATGTTTCATTGAAATGATTTTTAAACATATTTCTTCCTTAAGTTTTGTTGATTTGTTATAAAAACTTGGAATAATTTAACATAAGAAGTTTTCGCATCATAGCTTGTCGTAATTAATTAATATTAAACCGTCATAAATAAAATTATTACAACTTTTTACAACAAACGAACAAAATTTAAGGAAGGAATATGAAAATTGAATTCTTGAGATATCTTGATGAAATTTGTTATGATTTATAAAGGAAAATGTGTAGTTTCCTAAGAATAAATCCATACTTGACTATCTCGCTTCGTTTTTGAGATATCAAATTTTGAACTCAACCTAAATTTGTAGCATTTTATAAAATTGACACAATGTTTGGTTACATTGATGAAATCGCAAAAAATCGAATTCTTGAGATATTTTGATGAATTTTTTTTACGATTTATAAAGGAAAGTATGTATTTTCCTAAGAATAAAACCACACTTGACTATCTCACCTCGTTTTTAAAATATCAAGTTTTGAACTCAACCTAAATTTGTAGCATTTCCTAAAATTGAAAACTTTCTTAATCATTTAAAAAAACTGTACTCTTAAAAATCATGATGAAATGTTTTATGATTTATAAAAGAAAGCATTTGATTTCTTGAGAATAAAACCATACTTCAGTGACTTGCTTCGTTTTCGGATATCAAGCTGTGAACTCAATCTAAATTTGAAGCATTTCAAGAAATCAAAAATTTTCTTAATCATTTAAAAAATATCGCAAAAAAACGCGAATTCCTAAGATATCATCATGAAGTTTATTTCTAATTTACAAAGAAATGTACGAACTGTTATACGCACAAAATCATACATTGATATCTCAATTCATTTTTGAGATATCATGTTTCGATCTCGAACTAAAAATGCAACATTTCATAAAAATAACAATTTTCTGAATAATTTTTGAAAAATTGTAGAATATCGAATCTTTGACATATACTTGAATATCTGGCTCAGTTTTTGAGACTTAAAGTTTTGAACTCAACCTAACATTGGAGTGTTTAATAAAATTAAAAATTTTCTTAATAATTCTTGACAAAATCGTAGAAATCGCATTCCCAAGATATCTTGATGAAATTATTTAAAATTTGCAAAGAAAAGTATGTACATTAGAGAGTATATAATTTTCTTGGAACACCATACATGTATACCTCAATTTGTTTTTGTGATGTCTTTTGAGATAAATTTGTAGCATTTAATAAAATTAAAAATTTCCTTGATCATTTTTAAAAATCTTGAATAATCGAATTCTTAAGATATCTTGATAAAATTTTTCGTGATTTATAAAGGAAAGTCTGCAATTTCTACACATGAATATATTGCATCATTTTTGAGATATTATGTTTAGATCTCGATCTAACTCTGTAACATTTCATAAAAATAATAATTTCTTAAATAATCTTTGGAAAAAATGTGCTCTTCTCAGAATAAATTCATATTTTAAGTATTTCACTTCTTTTTTCAGATATCAGGATTTGAAGTCAACCTAAATTTGTAACATTTCGTAAAAACTGATAAAAATTTCCTGAATAATTTTTGAAAAATCATAGAAAATCAAATCCTTAACATATCTCGATGATTTTGTTTGTGATTTATACAGAAAAATTAAAAAAAAAATAAATTTTAAGAAACATTTTTTTCTTCCTCGCTATAATAAAAAAATTTTCAGCACCGGTTTCGGCTAATAAGCCGTCGTCATGTGAATTGTCAAAGATATAATATTAAAATTAATATAAAATACAAATCAAATTTAAATTCGATGTAAAAAGATAAAACATAACACGAAAACATGCATCACAAAGAACGAATATTATTGAACCTTATGACTTACCTTAGAATAAAACCATACTTCGATATCTCGCTTCGTCTATCTCAAAGACGAAAGTTCAAGGTTTCAACACAACCTAAATTTGTAAATCAGTTACGAGTAAATTCTGGGAATAGAAGAAGAAGTTTCACACGAAATTTTCAATGTATAGAATGAAATTGTAATGGCTTTCTTATGTAATTGCTGTAATGGATGTTTTGAGAGTTAGTTCCATGAAATCTCACTAAAATACTATTGCTGTGTAGGTGAAAAGGTGAAGTGGGAAAAAACTTGACACTCGAATCTCTTAAATTTGAAGGTTTTATTTAAAATAAAAAAATATTTGACTTCTCGTCTACTAAGTTTTGACCTAAATATCTAACATTTTATAAAAATAACAATTTCCTGAATAATTTTTGAAAAATCGTAGAAAATCTAATCGTTAACGTATCTTAATGAAATTTATATGTAATTTATAAAGAAGAGATGTATTATCCTCAGTACATAATAATACTTGAGTATCTCGTTTCGTTTTTGAGATATGAAGCTGTGAACTCAACCTAAATTTGTTCCATTTCATAAAATTAACGATATCTTTGATTAAATTGATAAAATAGTAAAAAATCGAATTCTGGAGATATTTTGATGAAATTTTTTATGATTTGTAAAGAAAAGTATATATTTTCCTAGGAATATAATACGAATGCATACTTGAGTATCTCGCTTCGTTTCTGAGGTACCAAGTTTTGAACTCAACCTAAATTTGTAGCATGTCATGAAATAAAAAACTTTCTTAATTATTTAAAAAAAATCGTATTCTTAGAATATCATGATGAAATGTTTTATGATTTATAAAAGAAAGCGTGTACGTACTGTTATACGCATTTCATTATTTATTATTTCTATTCATTTTTGAGATATCAAGATATAATCTCGACCGAAATTTTTAATATTTCATAAAAATATCAATTCCCTGAATAATTTTTGAAAAATCGTGGAATATCGAATCCTTAACATATCATAATGAATTTTTCTGTGATTTATAGGGAAAAGTGTATACTTTCCTGAGAATATAACCGTACTTTGAGTATATCACCCCGTTCTTGAGACATGAAGTTTTGAACTCAACCTAACACAGAAGTATTTAATAAAATTAAAAATTTTGAAAATTTTTAAAAGATCTTCAGCGTTTTTACAACAAAAACGTAAAAACACACAAAATTGTTTAAAAAATCTTCATATTTAATCGCAACAAATACATCATCTAAGTACACAAATATAAAATCTAAACAGCTTGGTGAAAATGGCAAATGAGAATTTTTAATAATGCCATGTCGAATGCTTTTTATATAGGTTTAGATATTTTTTTTGAAGAAGTGAATATTTGGTTTCAATAGAATTAGTTTATTTGATGGTATATTTGTTTTAATTAAAGAACCAGAAGAAACTAATTTAGTTTCTGTATTGATTTTGGATATCTACTAAAATTGCAAAATTTTCAAGAAAATCAGCTCCAATAGATTCATTAACATTCGTTATGGTAATCATGAAGGGAAAATTTCGTCTCAAATCGAAAGCTCTGTACCTTTTTGTTGATTACGAAAAAAATTAAAATTGTCTCCTCTGTTTATTAAAAATTGTAACCGATTTTGGTTATTAAAAACAAAAGACGTGAACTTCTGTGATTAATTAATTCCTTTTTATGCTTATCTATTGAAGCACTTTTGTGTTTTTTGAGTCGAGTTTAGAACGTGATTTTGATGTATTAATGGGAGGATTATAAAATTTACACCATGATGCTTTACATTCAAGACTTATTACTTTATTACCAAACAATGCGTCATATGAACATATTGATGAAGAACGATCACATGAATGTGAATGATAACGCGGACTGGAATATGAAATGTTTTAACCATAAGTGTAATGAGAATAGTATTATGAAAAATTAAAATTATTGAACTATTTTAGTAAAAAAATAATGTGATCTATTGATTCTTGTTTTTAAGTGAAATTATTCAGAATTGACTGACGTGTTAAAGTGAAACCTGAAAAGATGTTCAAAATATTAGAATTACTAGTGCCGGGTAATTTATTTGGTAAATATAATAAAGTCTTATATCTGCAAGACCTTATGTAGGAGTAGATGTGGAAATTACATTAATTTTGAAAAACATTGAGTTTTGAAACTTTAAAATCTTGAGCTATTTTTTTAATTAATTGTTTATTCAGAAGTTCTATCTTGTTTTGGGAACGAATTTCTCACAGAATTTTGAACTATAACATTTCTTGAAAATTTGAGTCCTTTCTATTTTGTTATGTTGATAAATTACTTAATCTTTTGTAAGTAGCTAGTTTATCAGTTATATCAATATTTTTAAAGATCCATGCAATATTTAGGGGTTACAATAAACACACGAGATTTTCCCATTAAATTGTAAAAAAAGTAAAAGTACCTGGAGCTACGATGTCACAAAATTGCACCACATATCATTTTAAAAATAACGATTGCTGTCGAAATAATCATATTTTTATTTTCGGTACTCTTTGTACCATTACAACTTTCAATTTTATTTATTTATGAAATTCCTTTCATAATCGTGTAAGTACATTTATATTATTGATGATTCGTAAAGTGATAGAAATAAAATATTATCGACAATCTCTTTCCATTATACTCCAACATGCATGATTACAAAGCATTTGATGAAGGTCCTTATGTCAAGTTCTTCCCACTTGACCCGTGTCCCTCTGTCAGAATTCATTACTATAGACACGGCAATCCACTTAAAGTCTTCAATGCAGGTGCACGTGACGTCAATCGATCAAAACCGATCGTTATTCACCACCAAAATTGATCGAAGCTGGATTATTTATTATTTAAAACCTTGATACGATCTAAACGAGGGTAAACAGCGTTAAATTAAACTTTATGGAATAAACACACGCCATCACTGAACGCCTTCAATTACCTTCAATAGAATAACGCGGGCAGTTTATTAACACTGGATTTAACCATGCCGTTGTAATTGGAGATTATCCGTTAATTGAATCCCTATGAATGTATAAGGATTACGCGATGTGTTCGGTGGATACACGAAATGTGTTTGTTGTTCGTGCCGGTTAAAGCTTTTACGGTTTGTTTTACCAAAAAGAATAAAAGAAAACTGTAAGTAAAAGCCGACAAAGTAAAGAAATCAGAATATTTTAAAGGGGAGACGTTGGCAGGTGTTGAAAACTTTTAAAAAGTAATTTTTTAAGCAAGGATGAAGTTGGTCAGGTGCGATTTGGATAGAGTCACGTGTCGTAGGCTTAACTTACAATAGGCCTGTTCTATCTGAGAGGAACGAACTGCGTCATTCGGACAAAATGGAAAACTTTTGTCATTCCCAGATGGGTCGCATATCGAATACGGAATGGCCAAAAGCGATAAAAACCTCCAGAAGCTCCCCTATTCCCACAAAAGGAGCTCCATTTGCATTTAAATTTCAATTGAAAATCAATAATGGTGTAAAATTATGATTGCTCCAAACGTGGCATTTCCTTCGCTGATATTGGAGTCGAGCCATAATCGACCTTTTATTAGCTGTTTATATTCCCCCGGAAAGAAGAAAGGCGACAATTTTTAGTTTATCCAAACTTTGTGGGTGATAAAACCCTTATACATAGAGAGCAAACTAAAATATGGAGAAATTATAACTTCTTCCATTTTGATTCGTTGACATATCTTTACGAGTAATATCGTAAATTCCGTTTTATTTGCGGAGTATTTTGAAACGTCAACTAGATGTCGCAGATCCTCGGTCATCTCGGTACATATTTCATCCGCATCTTCCCACAGGATGTATATGCGGAGTTATATGGTCTGCATACCAATGTGAGATGCATTACATCATGCTACTTTTAAAATTATTCATACAGATATTGTAGTACACTTGAAAGCAAAAACAGACGTTTTAAGATGTTTAGCAATTCATTGTCGCTGGAAGATCAGATTTTATACAAAATATTGTTACAGTTTTACAAATTGTACAATCACTTTTAATATTTTGCCCACAACGAATGTTGTTAGTTATTGTACTTTTATTTTGACAATTTTTAAAAATATATGTGGCTTTTCATTATAGTTATATATAAACTATCTCCCTAAAGAAATATGTTCTCCCCAAATGCAAGACATTCGAATGCAATAAAGATGACATATAGAGTGTAGACGCACTCCGTTGGCGCTGCTTTCTATCACACAATTCTTCATATTTTATTGTATATGAAGAGTGGTTATTTCAGCTACTCATGGGAACTTGTTTTTGCCTAATCTTGATATGATGGGGAATTAAAAATAAGTATCATTTAAATTAAAGTTGCCGATATCACATAATCATTATCTCTGATTCAAAGGATAAATAATGCGTGATTTGTATTTATACCATTTTATTATTGGGCAATAATGTTTTAAATAATTATTTTTAGATACTAAACGAGTGGTAACAAACTTATGGTAATGCGATGTACTTTTGCAAAGTATAGCAAAGTTATCGGCTAGTTTTATTTAATCGACTTATAATTTAAGCCGTTTGAAGTTAAACAGAGCATGCACACAGCTTCATATATGTGACATATTGTATCAATACGTAATTTAGCGAATTCCTGATATTTAATCAGTAAGTTAATAAATTGAATCTTTGAAACCAAATAAAGCTTTGTAAACACATTATTAGCTTTAAATTATTCTATTGGCTGCTATATGCTAGCCAGATATTGTATACATCATGATTGACTTCTATTAAGTAAATTAAAACAAGAAGCGGGTCAAGCTAATTAATGGGATAATATTAAATTTGGATTACAATGATATCGAGTCGCAAATAATAATAGCTGAATTGCTTAAGAATGATAATAATGTTAAAGAAGATCTATTTTATATGAAAAATCACTGTGGGAAAACACAGTAACTGTGGCAGATTTTTATACAGGTGCTCATTTGGAACAAATCACCAAATGCACCGTGGTCCCATTTTATTATTCATGGAGAAGCGCTTGTAACAAAGCATGGGAATCCTGCACTGAAACAGGTGTTAAAATGTGGGGTGAGCGTAGCAAATTTTTTAAAATCTCGTCCATTAAATTTTCGAGCAAAAAAATAGACTAATTAAAGATTGAAACTGCAAAGGAATAAATTCCACAAATAAGCAGTACGTATTCTTTATTAATATATCGTCACAATCCGAGGCAGTAACTCAAGTATTACAAAGCATTGACAAAAGTTTTATTCCCTATATTAACACATTTATTATACACATTTATTAACACACACCTATATTAAGAATTAAAGACTAATAGCACAAAAAATGTTAGTTCTGGTTTTATTTTTAATTTTTTTTATTAGATATGCCTTACATGTTTCGGTCTGGAGACCATCATCAGAGGCGTTAATATGATATAACATAACCTCATTACTCATTGACATAGCAAGTTTAAAAGTTTTGATGTTTTTACATTTTTACGATCCTGATTTTTCGTTCTATTACAAAAAAGCAATATTTGCATTCAATTTTTCCAAAATCAACATCTTGTATTACTTTTAATGTTACAATCCCTGTACACTCTATATATCTAATAAAAAAAATTTAAAAATAAAACCAGAAGTAACATTTTTTGGATATTACTCTTTAATCTCTAAACTGGTTATACCATCGATCCCCATACCTTACAATAGAAGTCGAGGTAATTATGCATAACTCTACAATATGAATATATCATTACATACTGAGGCAGTTTTACTACACAGGCAATGACTCTAGTATTACAAAGCAGAGTAGATAATGGACCACTATATAATAACATAGTAGCAATTGTGGTAAGGGAGGAACTCATGAGTCACAAAACATTTGGAAGGCACAACTTTTAATATCAAAATGTCATGACAAGCAGAGACAGCTGTGTTTCAGAGCCAGTGATTCAAATAAATAAATTCCACAACATAACGTTCATAAATACGTATTTGCTTCAACTCCATGAATATTACATATATTTTTATTGTGGAGATGTTAATATTCAACTCAACCAAGATATGACTGATAAACGATACCTATAAATATATATATAAAGCCAATGATATGTTTTTTCTTCTGGAACAAAATACAAAAAATTCTGATAATGTTTCTATACATTTTTCAGTTTGAGGCATGTTTAAATGTGGTCCTAATATGTTTTGAATATTGAATGATATAGATAAATTTTTCGATCTTCAACAACATCGGTGTTACTGTTATAGATAATATGAAAGTTAATTGCTGCAGCTCTAAAATTGTAAAGAAAATTCTAAGAGGCCACCGACAGCAAAAACTAAACTGTATCAGTTGCTTATATCTTATCAACTACATTAATTCCTCCTTTAGTTACATTGTAAAACGTAATTATTTCAGGTTTGTCCATGTTTAAATATCAGTACATTTCTCTGAGATTTTGGTTTGTAGCATAATTATACAGTATCTTTTTGGAAACCAAACATGTTACTTGATGGTGCTATTGTTCCGAGAGTGAGTATCAAGTGATTTTCGTAAGAATGTAGGATTCTCTCAATTTCAGGTCCTGTCATCACTCGAAAAGTCACTTTCGTTGATCTTCCATAACTTTCTGATGTTGCGATTCCACAAAGAGAAGCTAATTCTGCAAGTATCTGTCCTCTACGTATTATTTACTCTCTAAAATAATGAAAGTTCTATACAAATATAGAACTCGTGTATACTAAAAAAACTTAAATTTACATACTAAAACTTTGTGAATTAAAAAAAAACAAACAACGTTAGAACTCGCATACCGAGATATACTATCACGTTGGCGTGCATATTTAACGTTTCGCGCAAATGTTTATATTGAAGTACTGACCTTTAGTACTAATCTTGAAAAATCAACTAGAATGATATAAAGATGACGCGCTATTTATCATTGATAGAATCCTCAGATGGATGGAAGTCGTGTCACAAACTGTTTGATAAATTTTTCAAAACAAAATTTAAATTTGAACATTAACATGGTTTTAATTAGTGCTGGGCAAAGTATCGATACTTGTCGATGGTAACGACACCTATCTTTATATTGAGTATCGGTGCCAGCAAAGTATTGATACTCGATACCAGAAAAGTATTGGTATCTAGGTATCGAAGGTATCGAAGATATGGATTTATCGATAGTATGGAACATGTCGAAGTATCGAACATTGTTTTTATACAGAAAATTGTATTTGCAGTATATTTAAAGCAGTCCTAAAATGCTGCAAGGGAGCTTAAACAGTTCGAAGATGACACTCATTATATGGCTATATTCTTCATTATTTCAAAACCTTTAGGGTTAAAAGTACAAAATATTACATATTTATTTGGTTTTACGCGACGAGCACAAAAATCGAAATTCTCAAGAACATATGGGTCAGAATTTATTTCTCTTTCTAAAAATCTTAATCTTTTTTACCATTTTAACACCAAAATTAAAATCTACGAAAAAAAATCCATAAAAATCCTCATCATACTCAGTCTGGGTATGTCCCCATAAAAGGCTGTGCAAAGGGCGAATAATAACATGTAGTTGCCTATAAGATGAGATGGCTTGGATTGGGTTGAGTTGGCTTCATTTTGAAATGAAATGAGTTGTGTTGGAATGCGATGGGGTGGTTTCACTTTGAAACAAGATGAGTTGAGTTGGATTAAATTGGGTTAATCGGGAAGCAAGATGAGATGGGTTGGATTGGGTAGGCTTCATTTTGAAACAAGATGAGTTGGGTTGAGTTCACTTAGATACAAGCTACGACGGGTTGGATTGGGTTGGTTTCATTTTGAAACAAGATGAGTTGAGTTGGATTAGATTGGGTTCATCGAACAGTAAGATAAGATGGGTTGAATTAGGTTAGCTTCATTTTGAAATAAGATGAGTTGGATTGAGTTCAACCAGATACAAGCTGAGACAGCTTGGATTGGGTTGGTTTCTTTTTGAAACAAGATGAGTTGAGTTGGATTAGAGTGGGAATATAAAATTTAAAGTTGAACTGGTCTTCTACTTATTCGGTAACCCGATGTGTTCTTAATGTGGAAACATTAACATGGTTTTAATTAGTGCTGGGTAAAGTATCGATACTTGTCGATGGTATCGACACCTATCTTGGTATTGAGTATCGGTGCCAGCAAAGTATCGATACTCAATACCAGAAAAGTATTGGTATCTAAGTATCGAAAGTATCGAAGGTACCGATTTATCGATAGCATGGAACAGAAAATTGCATTTGCAGTATATTTAAAGCAGTCCTAAAATGCTTCAAGGGAGCTTAAATAGTTCGAAGATGACACTCATTATGTGGCTATATTCTCCATTATTTCAAAACCTTTAGGGTTAAAAGTACGAAATATTACATATTTATTTGGTTTTACGCGATGAGCACAAAAATCGCAATTCTCAAGTACATATGGGGAATAAGGGTTAGGGTACAGAATTTATTTCTCTTTTTAAAAACATTAATCTTTTTTACCATTTTAACACCAAAATTAAAATCTACGAAGAAAAATCCATAAAAATCCTCATCATACTCAGTCTGGGTATGTCCCCACAAAAGGCTGTGCAAAGGGCGAATAATAACATGTATTTGCCTATAAGATGAGATGGCTTGGATTGGGTTGAGTTGGCTTCATTTTGAAATGAAATGAGTTGTGTTGGATGGCGATGGGGTGGCTTCATTTTGAAACAAGATGAGTTGAGTTGGATTAAATTGGGTTCATCGGAGAGCAAGATGAGATGGGTCGCATTGGGTTGACTTCATTTTGAAACAAGATGAGTTGAGTTGGATTATATTGGGTTGGCTCCAATTGGAACGGGATGTGTTGGGTTGGATTCGTTTGGGTTCATTTTGAAATAAGATTTGATAGATTGGTTCGCACCATCAGTAGTGGTGGGCAATCCCGGTTGGTTTGGCTTCATTTTTCAATAAGGTAAACTCACGCTCGGCCAATTAGCGCCGAAGTGGGCTGCAAGTTTTAATGTTTATAACTAAATTTCGTCAGCTATATTATTAAAATATTATTTCCAATAATTTGATGCTTTCAATACTTCGATATTTTCGATACTTCGATACTTTCGACAATCCGATTCTTCGATACTTTCAACAATCCGATTCTTCGATAATTCGATATTTCGATTCTTCGATAATTCGATACTTTGAATACTATCGATACCACTCATTTATGGTATCGCTCAGCCCTATTTTTAACCATAATATGTCAAATAATGCTGTTTATCGGATTCTGTTATCAGTTTTCAAAATTTGATGTTGAGTACCTTGTGTTTTGTTACGGATTGTAGTTCTTTATGATTCACACTATTTAGATCATACATAACTGCCATAAGTTGGTATTGGGAAAAAAATTCTTAACGATGCTTATATCAATTAACACAGAAAATATAAATTAACAAATTCCAGAAAAATGGCATGTATGTGTCATCCAAATTCAGTGGAAAGCCGAAATTCATAAGTTTAATCAGTACTAAGTTAAATATAATATTAAATAATACGAGACATATACGTGAACATAGTTTTGCTTTACAAACGTTTTATGATGATTAAAATACTAGTTGGTTCATCAAAAGAAGTCAATCAGATTATTATAAAATAACATTTCGATAGAAGTTATATCTAGTATTTAGTATTAGATATATTACGAGGCAAGATATAAAAGCATAGTTAATCTAGAAATTTGCGAAGCTCTTAAATTATTTATTTATTTTTTTTTCTAATTAATTAATTTACTTCCTACACATTGGTTTCCAATCAACATTAAACCAGACCAGATAACGGGACGAGGTTTACCAATGTGAACAGAATCACTTCAACTTCTGATATTTTCTTACTCGATTAGAAATATCAATATAAAACAATAATAATATAAAAATCGATTTCGTAAAACATGGTGGAGGAGCCGGAAATAATTAAAAATTTTAAAATACTTTTCTGGTATATTCTTTGACCGTATATTTAATAAAATATACGCTCTACATGTCGTGGAAATCAATAAGGATATCGGGTTCAATTTCGTTCTTAACTTTCTCTTTATTATTTTCTAGTACAATGGAATGATCTTCTAAAAATGAGGTTATTACTTATCTCGATTTTTCAGTTATATAGAAATCAAAAGTTTGAATTTTTGTACTTCTTTATTGATATTGATAAAATGTTCTGTTTTTCTTGTTTTACTCGAATCATGGCTATGTATTCGACAAACACTATTTGATTAAATATTGCTTTGAAATGTTTTAAAAGATTTTATTCTGATATTTCAATTACTTTCATTCGGCTTAGATTAAACAAAAGTCATATACATACAACATGAAGTAAGGATTTGAATGAATAAGGGATTATGATTAAGGAATACAGGAATATAATAACTTTGAAATATTTTTGTATTTTGTGTGATATCTCAATTAGTTTTTGAGATAGAATTTCATATACTTTTTATGTTTTGCGATATCCCAATTGCAATTAGCTACGGGTTGAACGGATATCCGGAAACTATCCGATATCCGGCCTGTTCAGGAATTTTTTTAAAATCCGGCCGAATCCTTAAAGGTTTCTTTTCTAGAAGTAATTAAGAAAATTGTTATTTCTATGAAACACTACATAATTAGGTCGAATTCAAAACATATCAAAAATTCCTTTTGAGTTCAAAAATTTATTTCTCAAAAACGAATAGAGTTTATTAAATGCGGGTTTATTCAGGATAAAGTGCATGCTGTACACTTTAAATAGCCATCATTGCATTAACATATCTTAAGAAATCTATTTTTTATGATTTTTTGAAGATCACTGGAGAATATTGTTATCTTCATAATCTAACAAAAACTCCGATTGATTTCAAAAATTCATATCCCAAAAACGAAAAAAGTTTTTATAATGCAGATCTATTTATGAAAAATATATGCTTTTTTTCACAAACAACCACTATTTCATTAACATATAATACGATTACGATTTTTTCAAAAATTCTAAAGAAAATATTCAATGAAATGCGACAAATTTAGGTTGAATGCAAAACTTGATATCTCAACAACAAAGCAAGATACTCAAGCATGGTTTCATTGTGATGAAAGTGTATACTTTTCATAATAAATCACGAAAAATTTCATCACGATATCTTGGGAATTTGATTTCTTACGATTTTTTAAAAATGATAGTAATTTTTATTTTATAAAATGCTACAAATATATTACATTAAAATAATAATAGCCGAACTCGTGAAAGCTGTTAAATAATGACATTTTCAAAAAATGGATTAAGGTTGCTTTAAAACATTTCAAATCTCATTCTGGTGTCTCAATTAATTTTGGTGATACGATTTTTTCAATTATATCCTGTAAATACAAGTAAGCCATCCACAATTACAATTAAGAGGCGAATGGAAATTAAAAGATATTACTTTAAAATCACGTTTGGATTATTTTTCGAAATAATTCATCACGTTTAAGAACAAACCCAAGCTTAGAATTGTTAAAAGCTAGAATGTCCCAGATTTTAATTCTGGTATTCCAGAAATTTTCATGACCTCGATAACAGTAAAACTTTAATTTTTATTTACCAAACTTTTTACTTCAACTACCCAGACCACATTAATTTTAATTTCTGAAACTCTACTATGGCAAACTTTTATTTAAATCTACATTTCTTTTACTGCTACTCTTAAAAATTTCGTCCCAACCATCTATTTAAACAAAAAGAGTTGTAATTTTTATAACTGTAAAAAATTAATTTTAATCATTGAGGACACATTGAGCACATTCATTTCAGGCGTCAACATTTGCAAAGTGTTGGTAACATTGTTAGTGAACGCAAAATCAACTTTATAATTGTTTGGTAAACGACAGCCATTTTATCTAACTTTAAATAAACATTGTTAAATGTTGTTGTACTGTGAAGTCGAGTGTTTGCTATGAAATTGAATGCAACTAAGAAAATGACAGAATCTGCTTCCTTTATTTATTGATTATATCTAATACAGTCGAACACCAATTGATACATGAAAATTTAATGTTTATTTAAATGTAAAATAGAATAACAAGCATCTAACATCAAATTCATCGTCGTGAACAAGTTATGATCAAGATCATTATGATTTTATCATCCACAACTATTTAAGATATTAGTAAGTTTTTCAATAAAAGTAAATTGGAATATTTTAAAATTGAAATGAACAAATTATGTCAGATATCTAAACTACCATTTCGAAAGTTTTCAAGACTGAATAATCGTTCTAAAATTAAAGGTCCACGAATCCCAGCAGACGGGCGTAGTAATTTCTTTAAACTTTTATCTCGTCGAAAAATGCGCAGTTAGTTTCTTATGCCGAAGAAGTGAAACAGGCAAAGTTCTTCTCTAATCGTCACAGGAAGCAGCGCCCTATACCTCATAGCTAACGACCGGACGGGGAATCGTTACATAACAGTAGATTATCGCCGTTCCCTAAGTGAAGTATAATTGAAGTTCCAATTTCCCCCATTAGCACAAATCACTACTGCGGGGGCTGCGGGCGTTGAGCCCAACTCGCAGCCGCCATTCGATGCTGCATACCAAATTTGTTCCCGCAGAACGGAATCGGTTACGGTTGTAACTAATGCCCGGTAAAAACCTCTTTATTATTTTGACAAGTGCTCACTCAGTTTCCACTTTGCTTCCCTTCCTTAACGTATGATGGACACGCGAAATAATCGATCGCCACTGGCCGAGTTCTCTCTCCATAAGGGGGAAAGATTTCAGACGAAATATTGGGTCATCAGTGGGATACCGGGCTTTTCCAATGACCTCATCTATCCCAGCCTACGTTTAAAAGAGGGTCATCTGCTAACTGGTTATCTTGTTGGATGGAAAGATTTTGTTTTTTCCTTATTGAGTGACGACGAGGTTACAAATTTTTTTCTTTTTTTAACAATAAAAATATATTTCAGTATAATCCGTTAATTCTATATTTAGCTTATTAGCTATTAAGCTTATTAAGTCCGATAATGCGCTTAATTGACGTAACATGTCTAATTTGTCTTAATATTATCTAAGTTGAAGCTTAATTTTATACATTTTAACTATTTGCTCAATTCTTTCTGAATAAAACTGCCGTTATCCTACATTATTTTAAAGAAGACATCTTCATTTTTTGCATTTTCGTCTTCAATTTGATCCATAACTCGTCCCATTATCTCCATTATTTTAGACATTAACCGTCTAATCGTCCGTATAATTAACATTAACATTAACCGTATATGAATGGTACACGGGAATAACGATTAGTCACATTTACTGAGAAAATGAGATAAGGGTGCCATCTTTTAGGAAATTATGAGTAACTCGATTTAATGCATATGAAGGATGAACAAATAAAAAATTTTGGAAGGATTTGTTACTGTTCTGCCAATTGTTAGAAGAAGCCCGAATCAACCTGACGAGTTAGAATAGTTACATTAGTAATACCAATAGAAAATTAGAATAGTTACGGAGAATAGTATGAGAGAAGTTCGAATATATCACCAAGCTTTTACACCATTGCATGATGTAATAAACAGAACTGTTGAAACTCTAAAAAATCGTTAACAACTACAGATGCAGCCCCTATTGAAGTGAGTGATAAAGCCACACATAGGCCTCATAAAATCTCTGCTTATACAGAAGAAGAAGTGCTTACTGATATTTGTTCGTTATAAGGAGATAAGACCCATTATAATTTGCATGATTCTAAAAAAAATATCTTGCTGATGAATTTAATATTAATAAATACTTGTAGTACTTGCGACAAATATCCTACCAGAAAGCACTGCAATATAAAAACAATTATCTTCAGTTACAAACATACAAGAATTACAAGAATTACAAGACTTTTATTATTTAGAGGAGTTGCGTAGTATTACCACACAAAGTAAACTTCATTTAGTGAAAGCAAACACATTTTATGATAGGAAGAGACTGGGTAAGAGGAGAACAATGCAAAACACAGATTTCACAGCAATTGCAATGGACTGTCAGAACAACCTTCCATTGCCTAATATTAGTACCAATGATGTGTACTACAAAAGACAACTTTCCTTTTATTCTTTTTACATGCACGTATTGTCTACAAATGAAGCTACCTTTTACACTTATGGCCAAACCGTCGCAAACAAAGGATCTGACGAAATCGCCTCATTTTTACAATCACTTTATTGAGAACAGTTTACCAAAAGAAGTAAAGATCTTTGGATTCGTGCATGTTTCGTGATTCATGCGAAGGGCAGAAGAAAAACTATACGGTTGTGCTGTATTTGCATTATATGACTGCAATAAGAAAAGATTTAAATCTTTTTAAATCACATTTACAATCAGAACTTACAGTTATCTGGAATATGGCAAAAACATGGCATTAGTAAAGCAAAAGACCAGATGCGAACTTCTAAGTGATTGAAATGACATTTTTCGAGGTGCGAGGAAAAATACCTTTTACTTTTTCCGTAGTCGAAGTACTGCAAGATCTGGTAAGACTAAATTTTACATACTACGTATAATGGTTCATAGGAGAGCTATATAATTCGAAATAAACGAAGAAATTAATGCAAATATGGATGTTCCAAAAGCGCTACATATAACAATCGCATACCAATTTCGAAGGAGAACGAAACCCTTCTGGTTTTGAACATTCTATGGAGAAACCTCCACTGATGAAGATTGTATTTAAAAGGTAAAAATATTAAAATCATAATCATGACATTAAAGTGAAAATTCAGATATATATTCAGATATCTAATTGTATATTAGATATCTGATATATAACTCTGGAGCCTGATCATTGTTTCCGTAGAAATATTTAAACTTCTCCAGCATTTTTGTCTTTGTGTCTTTGTATAATATATTATTCATTATTTTTTGCCTTAAAAAAGTTATTTTGTGAACTTATTAAGCTGAAAACTGTAACTTTCATTTTTCTTTTAATGTATAAATGAGGTATCTGATCATTATTTCTTTTCGTGTAGCATATTATCCAATTGCATTAAAGAAAGTGGTTTTCTTGTAAGCCATTGATGATGTAAACTTAAAATTCACTTTTCTCTTAATGTATGAATATAGACTTTGATCATAACGATGGTCCTGTGTATCCTTTATTTTTCAATTGTTATCTCAATAAATTTTTTAATGAAACAGAAGAAATCTTCACCTTCAATTTAACCCATGATTCAACCCCCATTTATCCCCATTATTAAAGTATAAGAGATTTTTGAATTTTAATTTATTTGAAACGCAATTTCATAAAATTTTTTGTCTATCTCAATAATTTCTTTTTCAAACGTCAGTTATTCTATATGATTTTAAACAAGGCATTTACGTCTTCAATAGATTCCATTATTTCCATTATTTTAGCCATGGTGATTTTTTTAATTCTCTCGTATTTATCAAATATAGGAAATAAATAAAAGACCTCTTGCTCAGTTATAATTAAATAAACCGGTATCCTTAATACAGGAAAAAAATGTGTTTTTTTCATTTTTTTTTTAACTTGTATCGTTCAGTGTTGTCCATTTTACTTTTATATTTTAAATCTGTGTTTAATTTTATCGTTTTAATGTATGAGACTTTTTAAATATTGACTGTTTAGCTGAGGATGATAATTTTTTATCGAAACCGGTACTAAGTATATTTAATTATAACTTAGTAAGAGGTCTTTTATTTATTCATCAACCCACTTAAAGAATTTATCTCAGTAATTATGGATTTATTAAATATAAGAAGTTTATATTTTGCTGTTAACTAAGTTGAATCGCAATCTTTTTCTTCCTTCCCACTATCTAAATTATTTATTTTTTAAATTTAATTAATATTTTACATTATTACTATTATTTGTTAATTAATATCTTCAAAGAAATAACGACATCAGATTTTGATTTTCGATTGTTTTTAAGTTGATTTTATTGGCAAGTATTTCTCTTCGTTGGTGTTATTCTGTATTTTTCGTAAAGTTGCTTCGCGGGGTTAAAAAGTGGGTTTCTAGAATTTCTTAGTTTTGTTATACTTCCTAAACGCACTCTCTCAGCAACTTCAACTTTTCTTCTGTTTTGGATTTTTCATTTCATTTGTCTGGAAACGTAGGAACGTTTCACAAAAATGTTGCTTCATAATCCAAAATCGGTCTGCAACTTGATTTATAAATGTAGAGTGCACATTTGAAGCTAATGCCTTAGTTTTTATAAACATTAAAACATTTAAAATATTTCACTCTAGCTTTAAATTTCAGTTTTTATTTTGTTGTGTGAGTATTAAATTTTAGTTTGTTGTTTAGACCGATCCCTAAGTACTCGCACACCTTAATTGGAGTAATCTGCATACTGGCTATAAATATTTTAGTGATCTGGCAGATAATGGTAATAATAACTTTGTTTTTTGTGCTATACCAACTTTCTATTTCTTCGGTAAGGCTTTGTTGATTTTCTATTGCTACGTTCAAAGTGCGCTCATGCGATATTAGCATTGTGTCATCCGCGTATTGTAGAATGTATGTATTCTTATTATTATATCCTCAAATATCATGCCGAATACAAAATGTTGAATAAAATAGGAGATAGTGGATAACTGCAGTGTTTTATCACACAAAAAATTGTCTATTAATAATAGTAAAGATGGTGGAGTTTCATTCTTGTCAGTTTGAACAGGAGACTGAATCAAATGTTATCTAAACATAACAATGCAGATATTCTCTTTTCCTGGTTTTACTTAAATAAGTTTGTCATTAGACTTTTAAGAGGGTGAGCAGTGGACATTTTTAGTTTAATTCCAAATTGATGTGATGAAATGAACAAATTGACATTAATTAGCAATCTGTTCTTTATGATTATTTCAAACGTTTTTCCTATTAGTGATACCAAACTAATTGGTCTGTAACCACTAGCACTGAGTAAATTGTTGTCTTTTTAGGAATACAAATTATTGTTCTCATTTTCCATTTCTTAGGAAAAAAATCTGTTATTGATACAAAAATAAAAATCATATTATCATCCAGCTTTCTCAAAATACTCTTAGTAATGTTATCTGGCCCGGGCGATAAATCTTTACCATTGTGCTATCATTCTGTTATCACATCTAAATCTGTATATGTATGTTATTGAAATTTATTGTACCTTGACCATTGAACATTGGTAACATTCTTGTAGATATTTTGCATGAATTCTCGCTAAATCAATCTCTAAAATATAAGTAATGCTTGTAGCTTGATCGAAATGTGCATGAGATATTAGGTTCCTTTTGTAATTGGTTAATTTTTAATTTCATGGAAGTATATTTCCATTTCGAAAAGTTTATTTTATCATATACATCCATATATTTTGACGATTTAAATTCCTAAACTAATTTATGAATTGTGTTATTAAAATCATTAATTTTTCTTTTCAATTCAGCATTCTCAGTTATTCTAAATTCAGGATATATTCTTCTTTTCACTTTTATCAGTCTTATAATGAATAGTGGCAGTGAAAATATCTATTGTCGATACTTTAATATTGGAGAATTTCGTATAATAGATACTCTTAAACGTTCTAAGAACTTCGATTAATTACTAATTTAAACGTTCGTTTAAATTAGGTTTGTTGATAAGATTGCAATTAGCTTTCGTTTCTGTATTTACTATCAATTCAAGTTAAAAATGATCATAGCATAGCACACGAAGAGGTTTTATAGCATGGATGTTGGAGATTATTTTAGGACAGCATAGAATTACATGAGGGTGCTGTTATGTTAAATAATGAAAGTGGAAGGAGCTTGAATTTTTGAAAATTTTGGAAAATTGTGATTACAATCAGATATTATATATCTTATCACCACATGCAATGAATGAGCAAATTCATTAATAGTTCATGATTCTGATCCGGAGAATGAATTGGACATAGAAGCATTTGTATATAGTGTACTTTTATACAAATGTCTGTACCACATACCCGATGTGCCATCGGGTATTGTGATATATTTATTGAAGAAGTGGACGCCGCTGAACGTACAGAAGCACAGTGGGTACCACTTGATAATATTTTCAATCGCATATTGTGGTATGGGGTACGATTACATATGATAGACGTGCACGTCTGTTGCATGTACAACAGACCATGCCGAGTTTGATGAGGTTGTGCTTCCCTACTTTTGGCTTCGTCTATACGTTTCTATACAGTTGTACAGATATTTTTAGAAGAGTACTGTATAAAAATGCTTTCATAGCCAGCTCGTTCACCGGATCTGTATCCGAGTTTCATATCGACTCCATGCCACATCGTGTAGTGATGGTACAGGGTTACATGGCACAGGGATACTTTGCACCATTCTTCATGTGAGGGTAATATATACTACCTCAGTACTACTTCCATATCAAATTTCATTGCGCTACGCACATGCGTTCAGACTATATAGGGTGTGCTCGTGAATTATTTCCAACTATGTTTAAAAGCGTATACTATATAAATCTTATATAAATTGTATGTAAATCTTGTAGAATTGCCCTGTTTTGTTTTCACAAGTATCACTATAAGTTTTATACCAGAATATGTAGCAAACATTTTTGTTGATTTCGGGTGATTTGGATATATTAAATTTAAAAGTCCTTAGTCTTTTCTGTGTTGTGCAGGATCCACCTAGTTTCTTCGTGCTTTTTTGATGATTTTTTCTGATTGCAATCTCTCACATCTAACATCTATGCTTGTATGAAGACATTCGTTATGCGTATTATTAATTTTCGGAGAATTTTCTTTTCATGATTAAGAACTTTTTTGACATTATTACTGACCTTCCATACATTCCTGACACCTCTTCTACCTTTTTGTTCTGTTATAGTCAAGTTTTTGAACGAAATGGGTTGATCTGGTTTAGTTTCAACAAACAAAGCACAGTCGATATGATTTCTTTCGGTAGTTATTTATGTTTCAATAAAGAATACAAAAATCAGGCATTTCCAACATCCATAACTATAGCCAATGCCATAAACTATAAATAACCAACACCATGAATTGGATCTGTAGGTAAGGGAGATTCAGTGTTGTTTCGATCAATTATAATGATATACATATCTACTTGAAAGTGATGGATAAATCTGCGCTTTAACGAGTTCTTTAAGTTTTGTTTATTTTTGTTATCTTGGGAATTGATTTTTGATCAGCTATTAATTATATGATTATGAATTGTGACAGGATTGTGAATTCATGATTTTTGTATTATTCGTTATTTCCTCAGTCTTTTTATAGAATTCCTTTTATAAGAGTTCGTTGACCAAGTCTCATGACCTTCCAGGTCCACACGACTTACATTTTTCCGGAAGTTGAGATGTGCATTTTGATGTACCGTGTGATCCTAAACATTTACCACACTGGGTCTGTTGTTTGGAATTTTCAGTAAGAAGCAAGAATTGGTTCCATTTATTACAAGGAATCGAGATTGGGGAAATGGATAACTTTGCTGGGCAAGAAAATGACAGCTTTTGAAGAAAACACCCTCTTACAATAGTTTTTGAATGGCGATTGCCCTCTAAAATAACAGTTATTATACTACCAGTTTGAAAATGACATGTTCATCTTCAATTTAAGCCATGTTTCATCCCTTTAACTCTATTATTAAAGAAAAGGCGCAATCTTGCAGCTTTTAATTTCTATGTCAATAATTTCTCGTTCAAAGGTCAATTAATCTATATCATTTTAAACAAGTCATTTTCCTCTTCAATTTGATCTATGACTCATCTCATTATCTCCATTATTTTAGCCGTGACCATTTCGTTGAATTAACCCATACTTATTATTTTACTGTTATCTAAGTTGAAACGCAATCTTATGCTTCAATTTTTATCTCAATAATTTTTGAACAAAATAGTGATTATCATACATTGTTTTTAAAAGATATCTTCATCATCAATTTAAGTCATTCTATATCTTCATTAACTAATGGATTGAATAAAAAAGAATAAATCGTAAATTGCAAACTTTGTTGACATCGTCGTCGAGTGCTTAACATTGTTGGTGATTATCTACATAATCGGATTTTTGAGAGAATCGTTTAATACACTGTATATTGTGATTAATTTTGTATCTGATTAACTACGAAATTTAACTTTATATCATAAATCTCTATCCAATATGGTTTCATATCCTAGGGTTATTAGAAACTAGAAAGTTTGACTTTAACCATATCCCTCGTTTGAGAATAAGGGACAGAAAGCAACCGGGTTGAATAAAGAGAGAGGATGGGTTGATACCCCAGAGCTGTTTTCGAAAATTTCTAATTAGTTCGCTCGCCATAAATAAGAATAAAATTTCCCAGACCGGAACTTTGTCCGAAGTGACTTCTCCTTGCGCGCACCTTTGACGAAATCTGAAATAAAACCAATTATGAAGTTTCCAACAATTAGCCCTCTTGTTACCTATCTTAACTGCGGAATATAGTATAACGACTTCAGAATTTACTTAACAGAGTAAATTAACCGAAATGATCTTGGGATATTAACTAAAGGGGCGATCAAGATAGCTAATAAGGGTATAATTTAGGATAAATTTGTTTCTAATATGGATAAAGTTTTCTTTAAACTTAACATTTTAATAAATAATTACTAACCGCCCAAGACATGTTTATCTTTTAAGACTCCCCCGAAAAGTTAAAATTACCTTAAAAGTTTCATACAAAAAGCTTCAGCCTTTGGTCTCTCTAATCGGCGTTACTCGGGAACCGTACTGAATATCCCTTGAAAATGTAAAGAAACGAAAAGAAAAAAAGCCCAGGAGAACAGCATATAAGAGAGTGCGAATAAAGAGGGGGAAAATGCTCAGTCGGACATATCCCTCAGATCTTGGAAGCTCTGGGGTGATTTATTGCTTTGTTGTTTTGTATATTTCCCCGAGCATTCCTAATGGACGACTTATGTCTTTTGACTTCTTTTTTATTTGCCGGGACATGTTGTTCTCTCTAACGTGTTGTCAATTTGTAGGGAATAATTTGAAATTTCGGTTAATGTAAGTGGTACAAAAAAAGGTCGGAAATTTCGCTGCGTTCAAGTTTAATTAGAAGAAAGGTCGTTAATTTTACCCGCAACTCGTGCCCATCGAAACCCTGAACGGCTTCAATTCGGCGACCTAAAACTACTACACTCACTCGTCGCCGATCGTTAACGACCATTCAATGGAAACTAAAAAATAGGAAAGGACAAGCACTCCAATTAGTAACGTTCAAAATAAATTTTTCAAATTTTGAATGAAACTTCAAATCAATTTTTTTTGTTATTCGTTTTAATTAATTATATATATAATCGTTTTGATATTATCCATTCGAAATTGATCTAGTAAATCCATGCTCAGTTTGAAATCTAATCAAGGTATTCAGAACGCTTCGCCACCTCTTCATCATAGGTAGAGTATTATGTGATATCACGCGGCAAATAAATTTGACAGGGAACATTAATATTTTCGCCACCCCTGGTGTAGCCTTAAAGCACGATGAAGGTGAAACGCGTTCATTGAATCGCATAGAAGCAACGGCACAAACCTTTGCGTGTCTCACATGTAAAGTGTCTATCGGAATAGAAGTAAGATAACCAAGGGAAGGGGACCCTTTAAGGATTAATCCCGAGCGGAACTTACCCCAGTTTAAATGATGGTCACGATTTCAATATGGACTTATACCGTCCTGATAAACAATAGTTATGCAAATTTTTATTATTATTATTTAATGGGATTCTGTGGTTATATACATATATAGATTCAATCTCGGTTATTGGAAAATATGGATATTAAAGTAAAAATTTAATCTTAAAGCTTTTATCTTTATTTGTGAAACTCTATTTGCATCGCGTCTTTGGAGATGGCAGATATTTAATACATCACTAGAAAATCTGATCTTTTTTTCATCTAAAACCGGCTTTTGTCTTGTCACACTGTTGATGTCAACAGTGGCAAATTATGAAGAACTTTGTCGTATATTGAGTTTAAAATTTCAATGTAATACTTTTTTTTAATTATGACTAATTATTTTTTAATGAAAATAGGATCTTTTAATTCGACATTTCTGTTCTCATATGTTATTAAAAAGCTATTTCACTGCATACAGATTTATTAAACCCTATAGAAATATTTTAAATCAATCGAATCTTCCATTCAGTGAAAAACTCTTAATAAGATCAAACCTCATTTGAAATTGGTTAAATTAAACTTAATTTATACTTTTGGTAATTTTTGCAATTTTTCTCAAAAATTATAATTTTTTTCATAAGATTATTAATCGTAGGAGAATTCATTACAAAATGTTAACTGTTAAATTGTTTTTTCAGCTATTAATGTTAATAACTCGTGAGAATTTTGAAATAGTGAAGCTTCGGGTATTCTTTTTTATGGTTAGATATGTATTTGATAATTTTCACAATATTTGAAGCTAGTTGTAATAAACGGTCTATTATGCCCATTAAATAGCTATTTAACAAAAACATAAATAGACATGAATCCATGAAAATTCACGATTTAGTCTAAATATAATAGACTAAATCGTTAAGTTTGAATACGAACTAAATAAATGAACCTGATTAATTCTGGTTGCGCAATTTGTCTGATATTTAATATCTACATGTTGACATATAAAGGCTTATACACATTTTCAAGTTCTTATCCTAAACATGCTAGTTTATATAAAAAAATATGGATGGTATTCAGATAAATGACCACTTCTGGTTACATCGTTCGAGTGAAATTTACGATGTGGATGTTTACTATTAAAATAATCGCTTATGTAGTAATTAGTTTGTTTAACTTGCTTTAAGCAACGAATTTATGTAAAACAAGTTTAATATGGTGTCAAAATACCACTTCAAACTTGATATAAATATTAGATTTTGGTACTAGCCAGTAACACAAGGGATACGTCGATTTTCTTGAAACTTAGCATACAAGTAGTGTATGGAAAAATATTCGACACGTATATCGTCATATCTGCCTTATTGCCGTTTTAAGGGTAGAAATCACCCTTTCCAATTTTAGAGACATGCTCGATTATTTTCATGCTCGAATTTGATATCCGTTTTCGAGAATGAGAAAAAAAATTTGTATCCGAAATGGCGGATACAAAATTGGGGGCGCATTCTGTTAACTCAAGAAACATTGTTATTTTATTACAAAGAAGTTTTGATTCTCCTGAATATGATGTTCATTCAGTCATTACAGAGGAGGAAAAGTCTTTTGCATCTAAGTTAAGAAATTTGATTGATGATGCTATATATAAGTTTTAATGAATATAATGCAACAATTTCTTGTGATGATGTTTGAAAGTGATTTTGAAGAATCACTAAAAGATCGCAAGGAAACTATAATTGACATTGATAATGAATATAAGAAGAAGGCTATACAATTCTGGCGTACTGGTAGGATAAAAGCTTTGCCTTTAAAGTCAGTTCAACATAGATTTAGGAAAGTTCCTGATTTGAAATCATTATTTAGGTGGGAGGAGCAAATTAGAAAATGTGGCTCCAGAAATGAAAAATTATTACAAATTTCGTAGTATGTTTTGGATCAATTTAAAATGTCCTCTGAGAGATTACTTTCTGGTCATGATATGAATGAAAATGTCATCAAAGCAACAATTACTACAAGCAACAAGCGAATTTGTTTCTAAAGTAAAGTCAGAGATTACGTCGGTAGGTGAAGACAATGTTTATAATTTCGATCAATCGGGATTTAATTCAGAAACACATGTAGGTCGCGCTTTCTATAAAAGGATCATTGAAAGTCGAGTGTTTAGCGCAATCTTTAAATTCTTTGATGCACAGCTACACTATTCAGCCAATCGTTTCTGCCAACGGAGATTTAAAGCTACCTTTATTAATAGTTTTGTAAGAGAGTAACGGTAAATTTTGACCAACCGTTGAAAAAGCTTTGGGCAAAGCAGACAATATGGACGTATTTGCAACATAATTAGCCATTAATTGGCTAATTTTGACATCTCATCTTGCCATTAATTGGTTCAAACACGTTTTTTTACCAAATAACCAACAGAGCTCTGTTCTTCTGT
Source organism: Onthophagus sagittarius (assembly GCA_036711965.1). Taxonomy (NCBI): domain Eukaryota; kingdom Metazoa; phylum Arthropoda; class Insecta; order Coleoptera; family Scarabaeidae; genus Onthophagus; species Onthophagus sagittarius. The sequence goes on along the minus strand of JASERS010000002.1, from coordinate 11,519,947 downwards.
TAGATTCTTGGACTGGCCAGATTGAAACAAAATTGGCAATATTGATACATAATGACATCAAAATTTTTTGTCATTTTATGAACCACTGGTTTCATTCAGCCGCTAGTTAAAATTCAGAGTCTTGATGTTAATTTTTAAAAACTTTATTTTGAATTTTAACACTAAATCTACAATATTTAAAGATAACTTTAACTTTTAAGTTTTAGAAAGAATTGAAATGAATTGTATAATATTTTATTTGGTTAATTTTTAACTTATTGTTTCTTAAATCTAAGTATCGAATTTTACGAATTGCGTGACGTCGCGATTGTAGCTAAGTATGTAAATTTACATTTACGGAACAGCATCCTCAAAATAAAGTCATTAATACACAACTAGTTTTCCTCTCCGATATTTAAGAATATATTTCGATACGCTTGGTGGAAATGTGGGTATGCTGCAGAAAAACCCGACATATGCGACACTCCTGCAGACTTCTGTTTCAAAAACTGCAAAAGCTTATGTGAACTTTAAATTCTTTGATGCACAGCTACACTATTCAGCCAATCGTTTCTGCCAACGGAGATTTAAAGCTACCTTTATTAATGATTCTGCAAGAGACTAATGGTAAATTTTGACCAATCGTTGAAAAAACTTTGTGCAATGCAGACAATATTGACGTATTTGCAACAAAATTAGCCATTAATTGGCTAATTTTGACATCTCATCTTGCCATTAATTGGTTCAAACACGTTTTTTTACCAAACAACCAACAAAGCTTTGTTCTTTTGTTAAATTCCTGTACTGGCCAGACTAAAAAAAAAAATTGGCAATATTGATACATAATAACATCAAAATTTTTTGTCATTTTATGAACCACTGGGTTCATTCAGCCGCTACTTAAAATTCAGAATCTTGAATTTTAATTTTTAAAAAGTTTATTTTGAATTTTAACAGTAAATACTTTAACTTTTAAGTTTTACAAAGAATTGAAATGAATTGTTTAATATTTTATTTGGTTAATTTTTAACTTGTTGTTTCTTAAATCTAAGTATCGAATTTTACGAATTGCGGGACGTCGCGATTGTAGCTGTTCGTAGTTGCGCTCTGGTTTATATATTATAATAAATGCTTATTCGACATTTTTTAAGACAATTTTCTGATATTGTTATGCTGTATAATTATGTAAATTTACATTTACGGAGCAACATCCTCAAAATGAAGTCATTAATACACAACCAGTTTTCCTCTCCGATATTTAAGAATATATTTCGATACGCTTGGTGGAAGTGTGGGTATGCTGCAGAAAAACCCGACAAACGCGAAACCCTTGCAGACTTCTATTTCAAAAACTGCAAAAACTTATCTGAACTCTGCAACGATATGGCAATAATAAAATGTGCTTGGTGTTTGACATCAAAGCGCATACAGTGCTTCTTTGCGGTAATAAACGAGCACTTTCCACATTACTGTACTAATTTTAAGATATAGCTAAAAAAAATGGGATGAGAACCCTATCACGTTCACGTCGTTCATCCTGTTGAGTGCAAACAATAAGAAAGTGATGAGATTCCATGATTCATTACCATTAGGGGTAGTTTTTGATATGAACAGTTTTTTTAGAAGTCCGCCTTAAAATTATCCTCATTCCTTTTTAATCTTTTGAAAATAATCGAGCATATCTCTAAAATCGGAAGGGTGATTTCTACCCTTAAATGGCGATCGGGCAGATATGACAATATACGTGTCGAACATTTTTTCATACACTATTTGTATTCCAAGTTTCAAGAAAATCGACGTATGGCACTTTCCTAGAGTTACAAGAACCACATAAAAAATTTTATTGCTATAGGTTGCTAGGTTCTCGAGTTGTGATACTCGATTGTGATACACTAGATTCGTAAAATTGACCACTGTGCAACTGCACCACAAGTATGCATCGATTGCCGTCCACTCCACCATTTGTTAAGTTATGATATTTAATGATTTCCGATTTTTCATCGTTGCTGCTGTTCCCTTCGCCTTCCAGATGCAATGTTACAAGTAACACGACAGACTTCCCCTTCTGTAGAATATAGGCAACCATGGTCATGTTTTCTTGGTGTCCATAGATGCGGCTTTTCACTTGACGTTTTATGCAGCGTTGAAATAATGGTGGTCCTTCACGTTTGCTTTTTCTAAGTGTGTCCACTAGTGTTATGTTGTGATTTTTCGGTAAACCAGTGCTAGAGATATGCTTGTATACCAATAGTCGGTGATAACGTTCCGGCCGTTTCCATATATGAACGAGATAAGACGGTACAGTATTTCTCTGCTGAGTTCTTCATATAACACTGGTCTTCAGGTCATGTTCATACGTAGATTACCATAGTCTGAAAGTATTAACTCATTGAATCTACCATCGCGAAGACCTCGATGATGTATCAGTTCGGTTTCAAAGGAAGATCCTGGCGAAAAACGCAGGGTCCACGGAATGCCACCAATTGCTCATCTATAGTCACATTTTAAATTGGTTCGTACTTCACGATATAATTTTCAGTTTAACACTGAGAATAAATCACGTATAGCACTGAGTTTATCAATTTACACCCTGTCCTTTTTTATTAACGTCATCAAAACGACGGCATCTCGAAAGATGGTGACACCAGTATCATTTGTAGCCCATAGAAGCAAGTAGTTCAGATAAAAAATCGAAGAAAGTTGAGGGGTTCTAGGAATATTTACATTTCTTCGACTGTTGTAGATCACGAGTGACGTTGATGAAAAAATGATAAAAACGCGAATTACAAAAAAGGGCATAAAAAACTCGTTTCATAAGAGTTAAAGCATTTCGCCACTCGTTTTTCAATTTGAAATCGTGCATTTCATGCATGTCTTACGAAACTTGTTTTTTAATATACTATTACATATTAGAATAACTATTTGATATTCATATAAAGGTAGATTTTTGAAAATTACATGTGGTATGTGATTTTAACTTATAAATTTCACGAAGTTACACACATCATTTCAGTTTTATATCATATGACCATAATTTGGAGCCTGTATAGTATTACTGGAAAAGCTTTTACTCTACCACTGAATAGAGTTCAATATTAGCCATTAGTTAATTGCAAAAGCATCATCAACTCTGAAACTACGAAAATCTTTTATATATGGTACGGACTCGACATCCCACAGAATCGACAGAAAATTTCCAATGCTTTATGCAAAGTTATATAGTTCTAATTAATTACCTGACTGTAAATACATCTCATACCGGCACAGTTACGAAAACCGCACAAAACATGATTTCCTATTACTTAAAACCAAAACATTATGTCTTTTTATTGTAATTAATACTGTGTAAAATATAATAATATGAGTATAAAAATACACATATTTTTTAACAACCGATTCATATGAATGATATGTTGCAAATTTCTTAAATGGAACATGGAACACGTTTTTAGGAAATCATCTTTATTATATTTATACACATAAGAATTGGATGTATTGACTAAGTTGCCAAAGTTTAACCAGAAGTTGTTCCAAGTGAAACAATATTGTTAATGTTGACTGAGTTCTAGAATGAAATAGGCTTTAAGAATTTGTTGGAAGCTTAAATGTGAATGATATAACAAGAAAATTTTAAGGGAATAATCTTTATAAATATCCTAGATAGCACATAGACAAAGATTACCTTTTCTTTTCCCTTTCCATTTCTATTTTATTTTTTTAAATTGTTTTGTTTAGAGATGCAAAGATTATTTTTTTATTGTTTTTAAGGAATATGTTCTTTAATTTTTTTGTTACAGTGACGATTTTTACGGTGGTTGCGGAGTCCTATTTTTCTTTAGTTGTTCTGTTGAAAATTTTTAGTAGTTTAATTTAATTGATATTTTATGCCTAATTCAAATGTTTTCATTTTTTTTCAAATTTCGTATATTTAATTTTATTCTAATTTTAAAGTAAAGTTTCATAAGTCTCATATAGTAATTTTTGATAAATAATTTTATTCTGAACATATTTTGATTGTGTTGGTTCCAAATGTGAGGTCAAGTTCACATTTTTATTCGGTATTTAAACAAATCCGGATATGAGATTCGATCTCTTTTACCAAGTCAGTCGTTAGACATATCTAGTGAAGTTATTGCCAAAATTTTAAGTTTGTGAATAAATTTTCGAATTATTTTGGGCATATCCGCTGTTAGCGCAGTCATCACGAAGATATTCTTTTTGTTTATAATTCCTGAAGAAATATTAATTTACGGAGTCATTCCGGAGTTAATTATTATAACGAAACTTTAAAACAATTTTATTACTGACTAAGGCTTCGACGATCAGAGGTAGGTTTTCTGAAATTTATTTTTAAAGTCATTTAATTTAGTACTATTTTTTTAAATTCATTTACATTTGTGATAAAAATTAATATAGTTTTTTTTATTAAAGATAATATTTCTTTTTCGATTTTCTGTCCACTTTAAGCCTTTAATTTTGAGTAGTAAATCATACCATACTTAAAAGAAACACATGGTCAACGGTATTTAAGGTCAAAACGTCTCAAAATCTTTTTTTGGAATCATTTTCTTTTGAGAAACAAACATTTCTTTTGCAAATAATTTTACAAAATACTGTAAACAAACTTTTGATAGAACTTTTTTTTTTAATTTAATTATCAACTTCAATCAGTCACAAAAAAAAGTTAAATTAATAAATAATTTTTGTTTTTTTTATATACAAATAAATATTCGTTAAATAAATATATTTATAAATAATAAATTTTAGCTTGTGAAAATATTTAAAATTGGAATTAGTTGTAGCTTGTAGGACGATTTCTTTTTTTATTAACTCTATTAATTCTTTTTGCTGTTATTATTTCTTTAAATACTCCGTCTCTTTAATAGAGCTGTTTATATCATTATTTTGTTTTTACATTTCCTTTTTCCCTTACTTTCCTGACCACCTCGCTTCACCATTGTGTGGGTCAAGGGATTTCAATGGTGTGGCGCCAAATAAATAAACCAATCCTCCAACCCCGAGCTAACCGAGGGTTCCTTTGACTTTTGCATGTTTTAAAAGATTGGGAATTAGTTATAACATTATCATTATTTTTGCATTTCTTTGTTTCAATTTGTTAAGGCATAACATCCTGTCGTTGTAAAAATATATAACATGGCTCTGTTTACCAAACATTAGCTTTTTAAAACAAACTACATTGAAAATATTTAAATATTTCTTCATATGGAAGGCAGATATCTTAGCTCATTATGGGTTTAGATTTTTGTTTTTACACGAATTGGTATCGTTTTATCTCTAATTTCATCATTTTCTGCGTGGATCAGTGTTAGTGTATAGGTTCATAGGTTCAATACCACTGATCTATGGTATTGTGTAAAATCATTAACTTAACAATAATTTCTTCCCAATAATCCCCATGTACTTCTTCAATACTAACCGCTCTCGCTCCCCCTTCAACTTGTCGTTACGCCTCTACTCTAAAAAACTGTGTCTTAGATGCAATAAGAAATTTCGTAAAAGATCTCTTTCCTGTAATGCTACGAAATTCAAATGTAATTGTCTTATTTAAATATTTACGTAATCATAAGGTGCTTATTCAAGATGGAACAGACTAGGTAGTAATAATAAGTGGTAAAATATGTTGCATTCTAAACAGTGACATGTAATACTAATGGATCACGTTATTCTAAAAGTCCCTTGTATAAAAAACTATATTAAACAAACACACTATATAATAATCGCCTTTATATAAAAATATAAAACTCAGGTTATCTTTTATGCGGTATTGTATAACTGTTATGGATCAGCAAAAACATAATTAATAGAAAAAACATTTTTTCTCCCTGTTGTAATATTACAGCCATTGTCTGACTTTGATCTGTCTTACCAAAATGGAGCTATCTCGTTTTTGGAACCAATCCTGTAATTTTCTATCTGTTTACAACTATTCACTTGCATTAACATAATCATCTTTCATCCAAGAGATCATCCAATCAGTCAATTGTATTATCCATTTTTTCTTCATAATTTCGTGTTTTAAAGCTGTGTTCCTGTAAACTTTTAATTATTTAGGAAGAACATCAAGCAGTTTTATTTTTGAATATTTCTTTCCATTTCCATTCCATGACTGAATGAACCTTAATTTATTTTCAGATACCGAAAGAGTTCCAAACGTTCGGTGTTATCATTAGTTCTAGCACTATGTTTTTCCTCTATTGATGTCATCTACGTAAACTTTCAGCTGAACTATTGCGTTTATCAGCAGGTTAACTTACTTCTGAATTCCTTATTACTAATACTAAAGCCACGTTGATGTTCAAGTTTTACCACTTGAAAATACATAAAATGCAAAATAATTCGATAAGATTAGTCTTTTGTAATCTATCATAGTCATTTTGGTCATCATTTGCTTTGATAGTATTCATATATGGTACATTAAATAATTATTCTTGGCTATTAGAACTGTATGCTAGAAAATGCAGATAATCTTGTTTGGTACTCTTTTTGACATCAGTATTATGTATCTAGTCTACTTTCTTTATACAATATCTCCCAGATTAGTATGTGGGAACAAAAATCAGCTTATCGGAATGCCATCGTATCCTGAGGCTTTGTTGTTGCATATGATTCCGACTGCGACGATTACTTATCTAACTAGTAGAGATGTGCAAATTAAGTTAGTCCCGTCGTGTCACGATGGATCATACGTGACTCACCGTAAGCGGGTATCAATTTTCTTATCATTCACGTGAACGTGCGTTATCGTGAACGACTTTGATTTCGACGAGACCCTTCGTGAACCGATTAAACCGATTTTTTAATTTTTCTTTAATAGTAATATTTTGCTATTCTGCATTATATTTTGCTTTAATAGTAATAATTGTGTCAACTTAAAAATCATTATTCATAGGTATTTGAGTAATAACTTTGATTTCTTTATTGAACTTATCATGATCAAGTTGCGAATTATAAGCTCTATGTGAGTATGAATGTAGTGACGCCATTTTTTGGGAATAATCATGAAAAGAGTTAAATGGAATGATGTTACCTGTTTGGCTATCCTTACGAATTATATCAAACGTAATTTTATCATCTCATCCTTTTATTATCATTCTCAGTCTCTAAAGTAAATTTCATTCAGCAAATACATCGTCGACATATGTAGTCCAAAATAGGATGTTATTTTTATATTTTATACGATAAATCCGTTTTCTAATTTATTTGGGAAAATATCAGATATGAGATCACTTAATGGGGCGCCGATGAGTTATCTTAGTCACAGCTTAAACAATTTAGAAAAGTTGTTGGAATCTACATAATCTTCAAGATTTTCTTTTATGATTTCTTCAATTAACTGTAATGATTCTTGAATTGAATCATATGTATAGAGGTTCGTTATATCGACTGAAATCTTTGTGAAGTTTTCAGGTTGCTCTAATCCATTGATTTTGCTTATTTAATCTTGTCTTTTTAAAATATATGTTCAGGATGATAATTTACAACGTTCTTATAGAAATTAGAATTTCTTTGATAATCTTTCCCATGTTTCGTTTCTAATATTAACTTTTAGTCTGCGTTTGTTTTCAAATCGTTCAGTTCAAATTCCCAGTTTTCTTTTCCTGCATTCGTTGCAGTTTTTAGTCTAGTTCATATTTTATCTATACATTCCTGGTCGCTAGTTCACCATTTTTAACTTAACTCATATAAGCTCTTCTTGTTATTCGTGCTCCTATTGCGTGTCTTACCATCTAGAATCGCCTTTGTGATTCCGTCTATAAGAAGCCAAATTGATTTATTTATATTATCACAAACAGAAAGCACATTAATATTTATTTCACGGTCTTGTCTAGTAGTAGGTTAGAAATTAAAAAACCCAATTTCAAAGATAGATAAAATTGTCTGAATCCGATGACAAAATTTCATGGCAGCTTATATATAATATTAAATTACAAATCACATTGTAAACCATATACAGCTAAAAAAGCAATATTGAGAAAATTTTCTAATAAAATCTTTCGTTTCATAAATTGGGGATAAAGTAACTTACCCGATGATACCCCTAAAAAATTCTCCATTTCGTGTATTATTGGGATCGAAATCCCTTTTCCCCATATACCAGAGATGCTTTAGAAATATCAAATATAATGTGTCCCGTATCGCATGTCACGAAAGAAATACCAAATTATTAGTTATCAAATTCTCTTAATAATAATAATACGGGGATTGTGAAAAAATATTGTATTCTGCTTTTCGTGTTAATACAACATTATTCGAACAATACATCACTCAGAATAATATATTTTATGATTTTTTTCTAACATTTCAAAGCAATCGGAATATTCAATGCGTTTAAAACCCGGTGTTTTATGAATTTAAAATTTGGGTTTTAACAAAAAAAAAAGATTTATGAAGAGAAATTCAAATACAATAATAAAGGTTATTTAAAAAATGTTTCGCTCCAAAATCGGAATATTAATAAATGCATTTATAATGGATAATAGAGCACTAAAAATTCATAATCATTGCATAATGGCGTTTAAAACAAACACATCGATATTTATGTTTAATTACTAAACATCAACCGGCCACAGTTTGGACTTGGCGTTTAGACCCAAAATGGTGTCAGTGGAAAATTACTAAAGCACTACAGGTCTAATTTTACTCACAATCAGTGTACTAAATTGGCCATTGTCCCGCATCGAGACCTCATGTATACTGTAAAACGTACAATGCACAATCAGCTTTTACGTTATAGCAATTAACGGAGAGCATTAGTGATTAAAATCGATGGCTATTACACTGTTTGTAACCGTTTCGAGAGCTATGGACGTTCACTTCTCGACGATGCCAAACTGAAGTGAAATCGTTTGAATCCAAACTTTTCTGAATATATTACCCCGAAAACTTTTAGGATTTTTTAGCTTGGACGTAATTATAGGATGTATGTTGTATGGAAGGTTTCAGTAAAAATCTAATTATTAAAGTAAACAAGATCTAATTGGGAAGGGCGAGTTATTATCCTTCGTTGAAAATTGCTATTAGTAAAGTCCACAAATTCCGCGAACACACTCGCTTGGATCATTAATCAAAAGTTTCGGTTTAATTAAAAGGGTAAAAAGCGCTTAAGTGTCCCACTTTATCAACTTGGAATTCTTTACACAAATATTGACCGAGTCAAGAGGAATGCCTTTTATAAGATTTATTACTTCGCCAAAAGGATAACTATTCAAAAGATAATGGCGAAGTATTCAATTAAAAATTATTTTTCAATTGTTATGTAAAATTAATCGATATTAATTACAATCGTATTTCTTGCCATATATACTTGTATTATTCTCATATAATATGTAGTATACTAATATCTGTATTTCGATCGTGTTGTAACTTTAATGGTCTTGATTACAGCGCCTCAGCCGCAAGCGATCTCGGTTACAGTCTCTTGCGACCAGCAACAATATATTACACCACAACATACAATAATTACTTAATGAAATAGGGCTTGTTAACAGAAAAGAATTCCATTTCGAGTAAATTGAAAATCAATCTAAAATTATATGATACCTGCTAAAACAACTTTTTTCAATTACATCATAAGTTTGGAAAAATTAATCAATTAAACTAAACTAATAAGACATTGAATTGAATACAGTTGATGATTACTTTCAAAAAACCTGTTCCACATGGTTGACAATAAGGAAGAAAGGCAGAAACTAACTTGCATTTAGTTCAAATTCTTGAATAGTGGTATCATATCAAATGGATTTTCCAATCAGCAAATCGAATATATCTGTCAATGCCAATGTTAATGAACTGAAGATCAAAACGATATGCTATATTTATCTAACCGAGTACACTATGATTACTTGCACAATTCGAAATGAAATTCTAAATGATGACTATGGTACGTAAGGAGTGCCGTATACTCAATCTAGGAAGAAGTCAATTCCAAAGTTTCAATTTGGACTGAACATGATCCATAAATATGATTGATATAGAAACAAAAGTTCTTGCCGAACTTGTGAAAGTATAACATAATAATGATCTTTACGAATTCTTTACTTCGAATCTAGCATATAATAAAAAATGTGGTATGAACTGTCTATAAGTACTAGCGAAAGTTGGCTTACTACTTTTCTTTGGATAATACTTCATCATGGCTCAATTCGGTTTTAGTATTGAACATGGAACATGAATATGGTTGATATATAAACAAAAATTGTTGCCTAATTGTGAATCAAATTTATGATATTATCAAACAAAAATGATATTAACTCCTATAAGCACTAACAAAAGTTGGCTCACTACTTTTTTTCTGGTAATACTTTATCATGGTTCAGTTCGATTTTAGGTCTGAACATGGTCCATAAATATGTTTGATATATGAACCAATATCCTTGCTTAACTTACTATATACTTGAAATATATGATACCATCAAAAAATGTGATATGAAGACTGTAAATACTAACGAAAGATGGCTATCTGGTTTTTTTCTGATAATACTTCTTAATGGCTACGTAAAAAAGGTTACAAAACCGTTGAAATATACGCTCGACTAGAAATCAATAGAAAGATCTAGAAATCAAGATTTTGAAATATATCGTAACATTTAGGTGCTGGACATGTTTAGCTTTAGCACGCACCAACCCAAAGACACGTTGGATTATTGAAAAAATTTATAATTTCGAGTTGAAACAGTTTCATATCCCGAACAACAGAAAACCTTGAACGAAAAATCTGTAACATTTCAATTTGTTTTGCTTATGATTTTCTAAGTACTAAAGTAGGTCGTAGTAACATAATAAAACAGCATCAATTGATGTGATTCGATTATCCATGAAAAGATTGTACTCATATTTTGAATGAATGCGTGATTGTTACGTATTTCTCATCATTGAACTAAATCGAACTATGGAGTTTAAAGTATATTCTGTGAAAAATGATACTTGAAGTACATTATACAACATCACGAACGGATCCTTTATTTCCAGCACGATATAAAACTAAATTTAACGCAGCAGTTCGAAATATCTTTTTTCCTGGTTTACCACTCCATTTAAATCCATTTTAATCCACGCAGTTTAGTGGGTACATGCTATTTAGTTCAATTAACAACGGCCGTAAAAGCTTTCGTACTTACATAAATTCGGTTCACAAACACATTTTTTTTCTATATGTTATTGACATTTTCAATTTGGTCTTTTTTTTGTATTGTGTCGATATCGGGATCAAAATTTTTTGAAATTACATTAAATATTTCAAAATTTTGGTAGATGGTAGGGGCAAAATTGGATATGTGAATTTTAATTTTTTAATACCATTATCAAAACATAGAGATTGAGAAATTTGATGTTTGATGTGAACAGTCCATAATTTACTAATTTCCTAACAATATTAACAATGTAGTTGACAATTCCAAGACCTCATTTCAGCCACACAAAAAAGTTGCCTTGCTTAATTAAATAAACCAACATACTATTTAATTAGAAGTAATATGTACAGCTTTTCATTGTACTTTGACTTACTTTTCACATATAAAATATACAATTGCAAACAAGTCGAAAATCCTAAGTGGAATACGGTATCTCTACAAATAATTACTACATGTACCTGTACCTATCTATAGGCCACGAAAACCTTTAATTAAGCAGTAATAATGATTTAAAGACTAAAACGATAAATAATTGTCAACTAAACATTATAAGTGTTCACATATCTATCTTACATTCTATTCATTATAGTTTCTTTAACAATAAAATAAATTTAAGTAATTACAAATTCACGTTTCTAATAAGATAAAAGTTATTAATAATACAATCCAATCCTAGTTAATACAACACAACCCAACTCAACCCTCCTTGTTTTTTAATAAGATCGGGAAAAATGTGCTAAACAAATATCTCCTGGGATTCTTAGTAGACCGGTAATATGGAGTTGGGGCCAAAATTCTCATTAAAAACAGCTTATCTTTTCTTTAAATTATAATAAGTCAACATATACCGGGATGTTGTTGCTCATTTTCGTTTCCGATCACACTAGTCTCTTGCTTCTGCTGGTCATGGAGATAAAGTCTTGTTGTAATTTGGGCCATAACTGCTTTTCCTTGACTTGTTTTCAAGGTGATGATTTCACTTATATTTATCGAATTTTGAGTTAACCATTCTACAGCAATATTAAATCCTTTAATTGTATCGGAATTGGCAATCTATTTTTTCAGTGCGTGAACCTTGTCCATATGTTCTACATCTGCAGCAGTGTAATCACCCTAAAATGTGCAGTTTATGATTTTGTTATCGGCTTCTAATACCACTTATGCACTTAATGTATCCCTAATAACATCAAGAATCAAATTTTCTTCGCAGCTTATTTTTTCCCTTAATATATTTAGCCGAATATCCTCTTCTGTATCCATCAAAACTTGAGTTAATTTTTTACCACGACGCAGAAAAATATATGATTGAATCTTTTAATGAAATTTTACTGAATGCTGCAGCTATTCTTTCTTCCGTTGATACAACAGAACTGAGCAAACTGTTTCTATACTACAGTTTAGTGACCCTTAAAATATTTTGGTCCATGAGATGTGTTAAGGATGTACTATTAGAAAGTAAGAATTTTATCATCCCATCCTTAGTCGTCAGTTCTGTTGCTGGTGGATGGGACGAAGTGTTATCCAGAAGGAAAATTGCTTTCTGCGGTAACTCATGAGCACGCAGAAAACATCTCACCTATGAATAGTGTAATATAAATTTGAAATATAATCAACTTTTCGAAGCAAATACCAATTAATTTTAACTCTTACTCAAGTAACAAAAGAGTAACAAAATGTTGAAAAAGCCATTCCTTAAAGGGTTCCCCGTTCATCCACGCCTTCTTAGTGCTTTTGTACAGCAATGGGTTGATAAAATTCCTAAAACGCCTTGGATTTTTTGATTTCCCTCTCACTAGGGCTTTCAGCTTATGTAAGCTTGAAGCATTTACACAACCCATGAACGTTAGTCGTTCCTTTGATGTTTTTAATCCGGGAACAATTTTTTCTGTTAATGGTACGTAAGTATTGTCAGGCAATAATCGCCAATACAATCCTGTCTCATCAGCATTATAAATCTGATGCAGCGTTAGGTAATGCTGTTGAATCATATAATCATATACTTTAGATCCTCTTTAAAAGGGTCTGCATCTGGGTTGGCCGATAATTTCTCCCCTGTGGCTTTCAAAAACCTTATGCCACGACGTTATTTAAATCTTTGCAACCAACCATCATTTGCCGTGAAAGTATCAATATTAAATTGTGTTAATAATGACAATACCTGTAGATTCAGTGGATTTCTCGAAATTCGTGAATTCTTTTCTCCTTCTTTAAGAAACCAATTAATAATCTTTCTTTTAAACGTGGAAACACTGACTTTTTTTAAGGTGCGCTTATTTGATCATCACTAAGGAGTTCTTCATGATATTTAGAATATTTTATTGTTTTTCTCGAGATTTTTATCAATTTCTCACTTTTTTCATCCCCCTTTCACGTTCTCTTTTTCATTGGCAGTTATTATTTCACATATTTTGTGGTACCTTTTGGTGCCATAATTTTCTTGGATTATCGATCAGTATCTTCAATAATATCTTTACAATTTTTTTTTCAGAAGTTTTTTGAACAACTTTCGTATTAATTTTCGAAAGACAATAGTTGGTTGACAACAAAACGTGTTAAACCATTTCTGCAGAAGGGTTCGATTTCAATAGGTCTTTCTACTTCAAGGAGAATCTTGTTACCGGTTGTTTATCCACAAAGATATTTATGTTTTCTTCTTGGCTGGGATTAGTAAATTTACCCATATTCAAAGTTCCCATTTTTTTCCCTTTAAGCCTTTCTACCAAGCAAGTTTTGCAAATCTGAATATTTTGAGATACTTCTCTTATTTTCTTGCCATTATGAATTGCGTTAATAACATCTATTAAAGATGTTACTGAATATCTATGGAATATTTTGTTGTTTTCTTTTGATATTTTTCTAAAATATCGTACATGTTTATTATTGAGTTAAGCAGAATCGACTAGATTGAATTAGAAAGAATAGTGTTCTTAAAGCTGTTTATATTCTAGATTTTGAATATTTCTGATTTTTAGTAGAACTGTTGTACCGAAAATTATCATCTATGTTCAGCTGCCATACCCTCAAAAGTCATGCATCCTATCAATTCACCAAATGTCACACTTATGTACTTTTTGGGCCTTGCTGAACCAACGAATTGTCCCAAGTCCTATTCCTGCAAAAGAAAGTAACCAGGCCGATCTGAGAAGAACCTTGGTCGTTGGAGGATCCGTTGTGGGATTTTTATATGCGTCCATGATCCATAGCATAGTCTTGACATTTTCAGAGAATATCCCTAACACAGGAGCTATAACGCCATAACAGTGTTTGTTAGATTTGTTAGGAAAAATTGTCTAATACTTGGCCCAAGTATTAATAAGTGCTTTTCTATTTTTCTCAGTTTTTATCATATACCTTAATAAAATGATTCTTTCCCTCCTGCTTTTGACCGTAGTTCCATCCAAGACATAAGATGCTGGAATAAAAATCAGTACAATGCACTTCATCCAATATTGGCATCTTTTTGGCATTTTATGTTGAGCTTCGAAACGAGTTTAATTGGGGACTAAAAGTGGTAGACGATTCACTAAGCCAGGGACTGGAATTGCTTCGTTGTTGTGATCCCCAATAATTCTCACTGACATCAGCTATTTATTGTTGTAATGCAGGGATGTAATCATGATATGTAAAAATTAAGAAAAACCTTAGTGAAGGTAATACTTTCTTCAGAGAAATAGATGGACTTTTGAGTTGAAACTCATCAATAACCTGCAAACAGTTAATAAACTGGGCCTATTTATCATTCATCTTAAATATCACACTGTACTTTGATCATAACTGTACAACTGGAGTGATATTTGCTTTTTTCAAATTTCTTAATCATCACTCTCTTAGTGACGTCATATATATTAGCTTACTTTTGTAGTTCTTCATAATACTGCATAAATGATTCTTTTTGTAATCAAATGTCTTATTCGCATATAATGGTGTAGTTTGGATCGACTAAATGTTTGATACTAAACGTAGATTTAGTTGTAACGATGACCATCAACTGCGATAATGGTATGTAATCAGCAGTAAATTCGATCATCAAATAATAATTTTGAAGTAACTGGTCGGATGGTTGGTACTTTATTTAAAGATAGTTACAGTTTCATTAGCGACTCGTCCGCAAGCTTTGAAAGATTAACGAGGGGCCGCATCCTTGCGGACCGTACGGCGGCGTAGATTTATTAAGTGTTGAATTAACGCTCCTGTCTAAGTCACGCGAAATGGCGTTTCGCTCCATTTGTCACGGTATTCGAAGAAGTATACTGAGCGATCTTTTAAGCTGTCACATAAAATATTAATTATATTGTTGTAGCACGGGGATAAAAGGAGTGCCGCGTTGGCAAAAAAATGCTCGGTTGTGGCCAAATTAGCGTCTTTTTTATTTCGAAACTCATTACTCTTCGGATTATGCCCGGTACTAGTAATACCCCCACGTTCTACTTTAGATGGACTTTGTGAGGATGACGTTTTTTTTAACTTGTTCAATTTTTTTGGCCCTTCAGGGATTATATTAAAGTGGAAATTTTGTAGCGGAGGTCGGTTAGTGTATGGTCAGCGGTGTGGATACATGTTACCGTGCTCCGGATACTTTTAAAATATCAAATTTTTCCACAGTCTGCTTTTTTTATATCTTTTTTGGTGTATTATGCGGTGTTCTACATGAGCTTGTTAACGGTGACATGGTTGTAGTTTTAATACGATCTTTATTAATCATGATTTTAACCAGAGGTTCCCAATTTTACTCGATTTAAGACTCCCTATATAGGATTTTTTTAAATATATTCGATGTTTTAAAAAATTATTAACTTTCTTGAAAAACGCGTTCTAGTATTAAGTCTAGTATTAGTTTTAGTGTTAGTGTTGGCTCTATGTTTAGCTGTTATTCACTCTTGAATTATTGTATGCTTGTATCGAACTAAAACTAAAACTAACACCAGACCTAGTACTGGAAAGATTCAGGTTTAGCCGTGCGTCTGAAGACGTTTTAATTCTTATTTAGCTATAGACTGTTGTAAATTCTTCTGGAACTACAAGTATAACTAATACTAGACCTACAACCTAGCTTTAGTACTAACCCTAGACGTAGAAATAGAAACATTAGGGTTTAGCCGCACGCATCTTAAGACGGCTAAACCTTAATGTTTCTATTTCTAAGTCTAGTATTAATTCGAAAGCTTGGTTGGGTTGAGTGGGATTGGGTTCCCTCTTAAGAGACTTACGACTAACCCCGGATGATTCTAGTTCTAGATCTAGTGTTAGTTCTACTTTTAGGAATTGCTCTACTTCTTCAGTTATTCAGCTTTCAGATCCACAGCTAAACCTAAATCTTTCTATGTAAAAACAAAATATCATTTAAGCAAATGCAGGCCTCTATTTTGTTTTTACTTCAAATTACATAAACGATAAATCTGGAAAAACCCCTTGCCTTAAATCTTCCTAATTCTAAAATATAGAGAGAAAAATAGTATTGGCCCAAAAAGGACCTCAACACCTTAATAAGAAATTTTCAAAATCGAGTAACTTTTTTCTTTCATTACCAAAGATAGATTATATGTACTTATAGTATTCAAAAATTTAAACAATTTCTTATTCTTCCACTCGAAGTAAAAGATG
This sequence comes from Onthophagus sagittarius, assembly GCA_036711965.1. NCBI lineage: Eukaryota > Metazoa > Arthropoda > Insecta > Coleoptera > Scarabaeidae > Onthophagus > Onthophagus sagittarius. Next base: position 11,503,217 of record JASERS010000002.1, on the reverse strand, counting down.
AGGTTTATTTTTATTTTTAAATCTATCTTTTGATCAAGCTCGAGAGTTTTTGAGGAAAATAATACGAGACTCTACAGGTTATTCCCATTGGAGGTACTAGACGCCAAAGGAACTGTTTTCAATTAAATTTTATATTTTTTACGACAGCATCCCTTGCCATTGTGGCCCTTCTCTCGTCTACTCCGCCGAGAAAATTAAATTCGTACGTCCTAAAGCGTTTGTTGTAGATTTCTCCTTGATCCCTCCGCACTGCGACTTTACTCTCATTTCAAACCGAGGACAAAAAGAAACGCTCCATTTCGCGACTGATTTAAAACTCGGACGAGAATTCTCTTGCATATTTTGCTTTTAGAGTACTAGTTAATGGCGGAAATTAATTATAAATCTTATAGAATGGTAGTTAATTGGAAATGAATTAATAATTAAAAATATACCGCCACAAAAACCGATGTTTGAGTTTTGAAACAGTAAATTTCACTTAAAAATAAAAATAATGTTCGTTCAACCGTGGGTAGTTGATTAAAAACAAATAGATACTCTACGTAATTACCGCTACTATACAGTAACAGTTTTTAGTTTATGCGATAGGTTTTAATGAAAAATTGGATACGCTCAATTTTAATATTTACATTTCCACGGATTTTGTACATTTAAATTTTATTGCTGAAATTAAATGTTGTTCATCATGACTATGTAATTAACCATGATTAAGCTATTGTTTCTAATTGCGAATCCATTAAATTACCTATTATATTAGGTTTATTTTAATGCTGTGTGATAATTCCTATGTTTGTGTGCTGATTAAACATACAACACAACCCTGAGTCTTCGTGCATTGATTTACTGTAATTCAATTTCTTTAAAACAAAAACTCAAGTCGGTATCTTAGCTTTTTTCAATTTCTATCATTCTTGTATTGTAAATTGGAGATAAATAGCCAACCCTCATTTTGTCTTTCTATTTCATAACACGGGCTTTTCCTTTCTTGTATTGTTTCTCTTTTTTCAACATTAAATGTTACAATCTAGTTCAAAAAAGTTTTCTAATGCAATAAAATAGCCGCGAATGTCGGGGAGATATAAAATGGGCAGAAGACATAACAATTTAGAAATCCATTCCCTGGTCTTTATAGTTATTGTCAGTTGTTGTTCCTTTTCCTTTGTAAATGAGGAATGATTAAATACATCCAGATATCAATTCGCATAACACGTAAGATTGACTGCGGAATCTGGCTCTTTTTAGTGGCTATACTGAATCCACCCCAATTTATCCTTATACGACATAAAATTTTTGACGATTGTTATATCTCTCTCGAGTGTACTAGAATCCTTTGCTTTAAGGCAAAGATAAATCTTATGGGTTAGAACTAATTTAGATTTGACGTAATACATATAACAAATACACACAAGTCGTTCATGACAGTATGAAAATTATGCTACACAACGAGTTTACACGAGTCCATATTGACTCTACTCATGCTCTACTCAAGTAAAACGTTGTGAACGCACCCTTGGTTTATCATTGAATGAAACGTAAGGTGAAACCTCTTGTAAAAAGATAAATTATTATTCAAGCATGGTGTGGGTAAACATTACTCTAGATCAAAACTCAGATACGCACAGTTCGGATTATTTAAACTTTTATCTTTATCCTTCTTTTTTTGTCATATGAACTTTCAGCTAATTGGATGTGTGCGTCACGTTCTTTTATAATGCTTAATTTTTCTTTCTCATTACTACAAGTTTCTAAAATAAGTTTGAACTGATCACAATTTTCACAAGTGTTGTTTTTTGGTTGATTGAAGGATTAGTTGAACTCTTCTACAAATATTTTTTCTGCACATTACCTCACTAGCAATATCCGTAATATCTTTTTCATTACAATAAATTTGATTCAAGCGATACATTTTAGATATATTCAAGTCACTCCGTAGGCATTTTTTCTCACTTCTATTCCCAGACTAGTGACTCTCATATGCAGGAAACAAGTTAATATGATCAATTACATTTTATTAAGCATTGACAAACAGTTTTATTTGGTTTAATTTAATTAGTTTTGGATGAGGATGCGCTTCTGAGTTAATTACTGCATTGTATTTAAAATATAAGCAATTCTTATATCACATCCTTATTCGACGAGTACCATTCAAATTTTGGCTTACTTACAATATCTTTCAAAATCTGTATTTTGAAAGGTATTTCAAGACATTCCAGTTGACCTGCATGTTATTTTAAAGAGGGCATTTTCATCTCCTATTTTATCCATTACTCATTATCTGCCATTACGATTATTTGAATTCTCCCATTTTATTATTATCGAAGTTGAATCAAACATACTTAAATTTTTATATCAATAATTTTTGAATAAAGCAGCGCTTATCTCTAAGTGATATATCAGTAACAGTGATTTTTCAAAGTTATTAAAAAATAACGCTTGGCAACATAGCTGCAGAACATTCTCGAGGTATGTTAAAAATTTTTGATTTTCCTTACTGTAATTTTCTTACTCTTCCTTACTCTTGGGGAAATAAAATCATACAACCTAAAAATCAAAATTAATTATCCTGAAGAAAAGGCATCAATAAAAGAAATATCCTACTTTCAGATCTTCCTGGATGGAGATCTGGAAATCTTCCTTGTAACATTAATTCAAGGAACAGGTCAGATGTTAAGTTTTGTTACAGTTACAAAACGGAAAACCCGTACTCTATTTGGTTTATATTAAATTAATTTCATTTTTATTATTATTATTAAGTTACATTTCTTTCTATTTTATAAAAATTTTAATTGGGAAGTTTCTTTCTTTTCATATAAAAGAAATTCGTTAAAAATTTAATTTAATTTTAACAGACGAGCATTTTTTTTGCTTTATGATTTTGAATAGTTTTTATTTAAATAAGTAGATTTTACAATTTTATTTTTTTTATATTTTTTTATTTGAATTGTGAATTATAAATTACAGTTTTCATTTTTTTTAAATAAATCATATTATTTTGTTTGTTATTCATGAATTTCAATTATTTGTAGTGTTTGTTTCATCCTTGCTAACCAAAAATTTTGAAACATATTATTTTAAAAATAATATAGAATTATTAATATAGAAATATTATATTATATTGTTTTATCGTGGGTTATGTTCGTGTTATATTCAATGACATGGCGCTGTATAAATGAATCACCCCTTCTCCATTGAGTTGGTCGAAGCGCGGCCATAAATTCAATTTTTAAAATTAAAGTTAAAGAGTTTGGGAGTTTGGTTGTGGGATAAAATTGAGTATTTTGTGGTTTTATTTTTGTATAATACAGTGAGGTGGGTTAAAGTCTAGATATTTTACAATTAATTTTAAGATGTTTTGGTGATTAATATCTCAAAAGAATCTCATATTGTCAGAATCTCTCAAGTTTAATTCTTAGTACAGATTCCCTTTGTTACAATTAAAACCTACCTTTCTCTATGATATCTTTTGAGTGAATGAAGACGTTTACATGATTAATATCTTAAAGTAAAGCTTGATTGAGAAGAATATCACTCTAGATTAGTAAAGTTTATAACAACGTCTAGAATTTTTGGAATATGGGTGCTTGGGTGAGCTTGAAGTGGAAAAAATCGACTTGAATTTTTTATGTTCCATAACTTTTGAAAAAATGAAGGTATATTTGTGATTAATAACTACAACAAATCCACAATTTACATCTATTTAAAGCCAATATTGCACATATTAATCAAATTTTTAGAATCTCTCAAATCTGCTTCTTAGTACAAGTTCCATTTATTACAATCAAAACTTGCCTTTCCATTTGATATCTTTTGAGCGAATAAAGATATTGTCATGATTAATATCTCAAAATAAACTTGATTAAGAAAAATATCACTCTAGATTAGTAAAGTTCATTATAACCTCTACAATTTTTGGAATATGGGTTTTCAGCTGAACTTGAAATGTATAAAATCGACTTAAATTCTTTATATTCCAACACTTTTGGAAAAATAAGGTCATTTTGGTGATTAATATCTCCAAAGATTCAGCAATTCATATCAATTTAAAGCCGATATTGCTCATATTATTCACATTCTTACAATCTCTCAAATCTGCTTCTTAGTACAACTTCCATTTGTTACAATTAAAACCTGCCTTTCCATTTGATATTTTTTAAGCGAATAAAGATGTATTCATGATTAGTATTTCAAAATAAAACTTGATTAAGATGAATTTCACTCATGATTAGTAAATTTGCTTATAACGTCTACAATTTTTGGAATGCGGGTGTTTGTATGAACTTGAAATTGATAAAATCGACTTGAATTCTATACATTCACTAATATTCCCTTTGTTACAATCAAAACCTAGCTTTCTCTTTGATATCTTTTGAGCGAATAAAGGTGTTGTCATGATTAATACCTTAAAATAAAGTTTGATTATAAAGACTTCATTACATCTAGAATTTTTGCAATATGAGTAATTGAATGAACTTGAAATGGACAACATCGACTTGACTTCTTTAAATTCCATAACATTTGAAAAAATGAAGGTATTTTGGTGATTAATATCTCAAAAGAATCTCCAATTCATATCAGTTTAAAGCCAATATTGCGCACATTAGCCATATTCTAAGAATCTCACGAAACTGCTTCTTATTGTAGGTTCCATTTGTTACAATTAAAACCTACCTTTCTCTATGATATCTTTTGAGTGAATGAAGATGTTTACATGATTAATATCTTAAAGTAAAGCTTGATTGAGAAGAATATCACTCTAGATTAGTAAAGTTCATAACAACGTCTAGAATTTTTAGAATATGGGTGCTTGGGAGAGCTTGAAGTGGAAAAAATCGACTTGAATTTTTTATGTTCCATAACTTTTGAAAAAATGAAGGTATTTTAGTGATTAATAACTACAACAAATCCACAATTTACATCAATTTAAAGCCAATATTGCACATATTAATCAAATTTTTAGAATCTCTCAAATCTGCTTCTTAGTACAGGTTCCATTTGTTACAATGAAAACTTGCCTTTCCATTTGATATCTTTTGAGCGAATAAAGATATTGTCATGATTAATATCTCAAAATAAAGCTTGATTGAGAAAAATATCACTCTAGATTAGTAAAGTTCATTACAACCTCTAGAATTTTTGGAATATGGGTTTTCATATTCCAAAACTTTTGAAAAAGTAAGGGTATTTTGATGATTAATGTATCCAAAGATTCCGCAATTCATATCAATTTAAAGCCGACATTGCTCATATTATTCACATTCTTACAATCTCTCAAATCTGCTTCTTAGTACAGCTTCCATTTGTTACAATTAAAACCTGCCTTTCCATTTGATATAGTTTAAGCGAATAAAGATTTTTTAGTGACTAACATCTCAAAGAAATTGTCATTCATAACAATTTAAATCCGATATTGTGCGCACGAATCAAATTTTTAGACTTCATTGTCAAATTTGCTTCATAGTACATATTCCATTTTTTTTTTTTGGATTTTTACATGTTTCCTTTACTTTTTTGATATCTCTTTTTTTCCATGATTGATATCTTAAAATAAAGTTAGGTTGGGTTTATCAGCTCTGTTATCATAATATTTCTTTGATGTGTTCTGTGCTTCTTGCATTCTAATTCTACAATTCCTTCTTTCTACAATTTCTTTCTTTATTTTAACGGACTCAATTTCTTAAACGCGTTAAAATAAATATTTTAACGCACTTAAGGGAAATCTAACTTGTCACCCATAATATAACTCCGCAAGAACTGAAACCATGTTCTGCACTTTTTATGGCATGTATTGTTTGATGAATATACTTATCCCATTTTTTCCATATTCGTAATGAAAACCTCTTAGTATTCTCTTTATTATATTGTATTCTCTTAAAACTATTGATTGTAGAGTGAATCAAGAATGTATCGACATACTCACAATCAAACATCGATACTCTCAAAGACGTTGAAATTAGTATATAATAATACAAAAAATTACTATAGAAATTAGTATAGAAAATAGTATATGTACGCGTGATTCCTAACAGTTTGATTCGAGATCATATCCTGCATTATTAATGCTGGGCCCATAAAGTTAATCTCTTTGGTAATATTTATGTTAACATTTTTATTTAATTATTTTTGTACTTTTTTATTAAGACGAATGTTATTTGCTTGCTGTGGTTCAACCGGTTTCAGCCCTGTTTAGGCTATCTTCAGGAAATCCATCTTTCGAGTATTAACCCTGTTAATACTCGAAAGATGTATTTACTCTTCATAAAAAAATACAAAAATAATTAAATAAATATTTTAATTTGTTCAAGATGAAAAACATTCCTTTAACAATAATATTTATGTTGCTGAATTTAAAGAATTAAATAATGTTGCGTCAAAGGTGAAATCAACTCTTCCCTTAAAAAAAAAAATACAAAAAAAAACAAATTTGAACTTCTTAAAAAAAATATTAAACTCTATGTTGAACCCAACCCAATTGAATTCTTGGTTTCTCAGTGGTTTTGTATCTTAATCATTATTTGGACTACATACTTGACTCTTTTCAATAAATGGGAAAATCAAAATTCCTACACCACTAAATTCTGCCCGAAGATCTTCAAATTGATTGATGACTTAGAAGCTTCAAGTTATCCATTTGCACACCTTCTATGGGCCACGTTTTAAGTTTTAAAATCCTCGCTTGGTAGGCAACGCCGGCGATATTTCAAAAAATCATAAATTTTTTTAACGAATGTGAAGATATTGAGAAAGATATGCTGAAAACAGCAAATGACAAAAGCTTTTAGAAGCTTTCACCCTACATGATTTTAAATGAAAGAAACGTTGTCTTTCTTTCAGTTACATATTAATATCATGACTAATTTAAATTCGAGCAAATTAATGAAAAGGTTTTTCAAAATTTTTTGAAAATTTACACAAAATGACCTATGTACATTTACTTTTTCGTAGATTGATCTCAGTTAATTAACAGAAACGAACATCTTGGTGTGAAAATGGCCTTGGGCATAAGTATTGAGTACCCAGATTATTTATTGTCAATATCAAATTAAAATAAATTGAAGATTTTTTATAGATATATAATTTCTGTTGTTAGCAAATAACTAATTCTTAGTGAGCCCACCATTTGTCTTAATCAGGACCAATTTTTACCGATCTTTTAACGTTACTTTTGAATTAATAGTGTGACGCATAACATTACGCTTCAAAGTTCATAAATGTTCTATGGGGTTTAGAACCCGAGATTGGATAGACCTCTCCAGGAGGATATTATCTTCTTGAAACCAAGTCACTAGGTTGATATCTTTGTGGCATGTTGCATTATCTTTTTGAAACTGTAAAAAATGCTGTTTCCGAAACATTTTTGCATATTATAGCGGGCCTTCATACATGAACATCTCTTCCACTCCGGAAGCACTCATACAACCCCTGATCATGACGCTGAATCTGTAATGTTTTAGAATCGGCACCACATATTCTGATTTGAACACACGAGATACCATGAATCTTAAATATGAATAAGTAAGAACAGCTTTGTAAAGTCATTTACGAGTAATTTGATTTTCTTACTGTTGTTCTGTCCTCCAGGTAAGTTTTAGAGATCTCCCCTTAGGATTTCGTTAGCTTGTATAAAACTTGTATTCGCACACGACTTTTTCTAAATTTAGTACCCTTTTTTAGGCCTATTGAAATAATATCACTAAATGTTCAAAACCGAAATACAAAAAGCGCTCAAGTTATTGAAACGTGCCCGATCGAAAAATTAAAAACCGTCAAATTTTATTATACCAGATGTTCTATTAGTTGCTTTGAAGCCGGTCCCTGTTTTTAACCTTTTTTGGATTTGTACAAAACGCTTTTTAAATAGATCGGTTCATTTATCGCTGTGATCATCATACACGCGCAAAATTTTTGAGGAGCTCAATACTTTTGACCATGAGCACTAAATGTTGCTTCTTTTCTTTTGCTGAAACAGCATTGCAAAGAATTTAGAGCCCAACAAACATCGTACATGCAATACGCTTCTTCAGCAAATATAATGTTGTTACAGATCGTAGAATAACTGTAAAGTAGGATGTTAATTTTTAATTATGGTCTTCTGTGATTAATGGTGTTGTATGTTATAAAGAATGTTCACAAACGCGAAATCTTCATTTTCATCGTCTGAATCGATAACAACCTTTTCTACATCGAAATTATTGTATATGACAAATCCAAACTATAAACTAAAGTGCTTGAGGCAACAAATATTACAGAACGATGTTAACTGAATACATGTATGTCATATTTGAAGTAAATGTATATCAAAGTTAAAAATCTTTCATGTATTAAGTGCCTCACAAATCTCTTCTCCCTAATATACAGCTTAAATATCTAATAAATATAAAATCTACTCTTTCTTATTGAAAAAGTTCGACGCCAAACTGAAACTCCTCTTAATATCGATTGTCCATTCAAAATCTTATTAGGTGAATAAAAAACTAGAATTGAATTAAAGAATATTTAACTTTCGAGCGAAGTTTTACTCCTAACTTGTTGTAATCTTACTAAAAACTCGTTATGTAATGACTTTGGAAAAAACTTGGAGATTTGGATCTGTTCGCTTTACTAGCAGGAAGTAATCCCAACATGATTTAAGATAACCAATCCTTAAAACTTCTTAAAAGCTAAAAATAATCAAAGTAATATATGTGAATGTGAGTCAAAGAAAAAATGCTGTAAGAATGTTACTTTAAGAATTCTTAGCTAATAAACTATAAAAGTATATTCAAGTATATTTGGTTTTATGCAAGATGCTTCGATTAATTATGAGCCTGTCTAAAATAGGGTAGTTAGATGTAATCTTGCATTTAAACCAATAACCAAGAAAAGCAGAAACTAAAAGCCTTAACAAACTACAACTACTTACAACTCTATAATTTCTTTCATGTTATCGTAGGACGAGGGGATTTACTATTTTCGATGCAACGTAGCTTACAGCATTTATGATAGCTTATATTGGTAGAAAATGTTTAAATAACGAGAATTATTCAAAAATGTCAGGTAGAACTAATTCTAAACCTAGAACTAAAATTTTCGGGTAAGCAGTGCATCTTTTGAAAACTGTTTAACGTTTTAAAGGTAGGTTGCTATCTCTTTCAGAAATCAATTAGAAGATGATATTTTGTGAACTTTTTAATTCAAAACAATTACACTTCTTCCACCGATTTCTTTTGTTTTGTCTTATACAGATACCCAAAGAAAAATATGCGTGTATACTAATTTTAACAACATTAACTATTAACGACTACCTAAGTAATTTAACTTAAAATGCACAAGATGAAAACACACATTAATACAACCCGAATCTCTGCGACGCGTGAGTGTTTCTACAGCAAGAAATTCCTTTGTCAATAAACAAGAGTTGCATTAACTGCAGTGATAAAGTCATTTTGTTATTCTAAATTTACATACAAGTAGAAACTAATTCATTTGAAATGTGTACTTGCACTTTCATCTTCATCTCACTACATTTCTCACTTAGCACTAAAATATTACTCATCCCAATGGGAAAACATCAACAGTGGTTGAGTTTGTATAAAAGTTATTTATACCCTCAAGTGTGATTCCATTTGGAAAAGATTAAATTTATGATTCAATTAAATTTTATGGCATACATTTTCACTCTTTTAAATTATTAAATATTATGTCCTTTATAAAACTTTAAGATTAAATTTATTATAAATTGAACATCTCATTTTGCCTACTTGCTTATTTTACGAAACGAGTTTCTTCAATAAAGTCTGATTGCAAAACTTTCTACATCGAAGCTTGACAGCAAATTCATTAAGACGGGTAGACAAATTCTCGCTCGATTAGCATATCTTTCGTTTCCCAAAAAGGGCCGAATTGTCGTCAGAGATGTCGTTCCAGATGGAGGATACCGAATACTATTGTGTGTGTATGCCTCGATCTATCGTGACATTATTTAATATTCCCTTCTCCGTTTGATATGGTAATCTAGGAGCAATTCAAAGAGACGCAGATGTGCAACGAATTTTAGAGGATATTCCTCCAGTGGCGCACCGTATGGCTTTTACAAGGCCATGAAACGCCACGAAATCGTCGAATCTCTACCGGAGATGTTTATTTTCAAATCACCGTTTCTTTCCTGTAAAAGAAATCGTGGTCATAAATATTTATTACTTGAACCTTTCCTTTAAAAGATAATATTTTTTTTAATATCTAAGGGAGCACAATTCCAATCAATTAGGATTTCTCCCCATGGGTTCTAATAAAAAGGTGCCCTTTTTAACAATCGTAATTGACGTTTCAAATAAGGGTTTGCCGCGAGGTCTGCAAATGACAGACCCCGAGGTCTCTATCCGACCAGACCTACGTGTTCGCCGGCAATGTGCCTTCTTCGTCGTCGTCGAAACTGGACGTATCTCAATTATAGTTTCCGAACCGTCAAAGGGGTCCAAAGTTTCTCGTAACTGGCCAATTTAACTTACCGTTGAGAATTGGAAAAATTGATTTCTCTAACGTTACGCTACCCACCCGTCATCTATTACCAAACATATCTAATTATTGGAAAAACGTCTCTTCCACATCTATGTACGGTGTTATGTAACAAGAACATTTTATCATATTATTAAAAATGTCATAAGTTTACTATTTAACATCAACCTAAATACTTTATTGCAGTGGGATGGCAATTTTCAAATCCATGGTTGTGTTGGGTTGGGTTTTAAGATATGGCTACGTAATTACGGAGGGTTTTCAAAAATACCTTGTGAAGGAAGGGGGTAAGGAAAGTAAGAAACTGATGAGAAACTGCAGAATATATTATACAAAACATATATAAAAGAAGTAAACTAAATATACGTTGCAATGAGTCAATTTGCAAAGTTCATACTACAGAGAAAGACAACTTAATAAGCACAGAATGATAGCACAATTGAATCGAACATATCAGAATCAAATCAATCACATCACATCAGATCACTGAGGCAGCAAACTGCGTATTCTGAACATGTTGCAAGATATGATAGAGGCTCTTTTTGAATGTACTAATTTTTTTCCAATTTATATCTTCAGGACAAGAATTATACAGCGATGCAGCATTATATGAGAATGATCTTTTATAAACAGAAGTACTGTGAGTAGGTATGGTGATAACGTGTTAGTGCTTAATGTTTATATTGTGGACATCAGTCCTGAAGGTAATTTCTCTACACAGATATGGGGGAGATGAATGGTATCTAAATCTGTTACTCATATTGAGCCAATTAACTATCACAAAAGTATGCGAAATTTTCTCAAATTTACGGATGCCAAAGATAAACCTCAAGCAACTGTTCTGAACACGCTGCATATGATGCATATCCGTCTTTGTCAGACATGAACCATACACAGTTGCGCCGTGAACAAAATTGGAAAGCACCAAACTATCACACAATTGCTTCTTTATTGTAACATCTAATACTCGACGGTGTTGATAAATGCATCTAAGAGCGGTATAAGCTTTTTTAATACATTCTGTTAAATGATTTTTGATGCGCAAGTCTGCATCTATTAGTAAACCAAGATTTTTTGCTTCTGGTAACATTAATACTTTTTCATTATTTCGAAATATGTTCACTTCGGATTCAAATCACCAAAACATACTACCCTCGACTTTGCTGGATTCAAGGTTAGTGACAATTTATTAGAGGAATCAAACAGTGATCTAAGATCCTCATTAATAACCGAACAAGTCGAAGCCAAGGCATATCTTGAGAAGGAAATGTACAACTGCGTTTCGTCAGCATACATGTGGATATTTAAGTGCGGTATTTGAGAAGTATATATTGAGAACAGCAACGGACCCAAAATGGACCCTTGAAGCACACCTGCATTAATAGGTAAAGAGTTAAAGTACTTATTATCAATTTGAACAATTTGAGTATGTCCATACAAAAAACTCAACATCAAACTTACTGCGGAATCAGATATTTCCAAATAACGCAACTGTTCAACAATATCAAACTAGTGCACAAATTTTTATCTCTGGCATTTATTATATCATCAGTATCTTTCCAGAGGAAAAAAGGGTAACTTTCAAGAGGAAACTACTATGATTAGATAGAAAACCAGACTGTGTTAGAGGCAAAATATTATTTTCAGTTATATATCTACTTAATTGCGTCTCCATACAACATTCCAGCACCTTTGAAAGAACTGGTAAGATACTTATGGGATGTAAGTCGTCAAAACACAAGAGATTAGGTCTCTCTTCATCACAAGAGCAACCTTCCGTGGTTCAGGAAAAATCGACTTTTCTATAGAGTAGTTAATAATATGAGTAATGTATAGCACTATATCAGATCTAGTACCATATCAGTCTTAATACCGTTTAATATACAAACTATATGTGACGTATCTACCAAGTTAAATCTAAATTTATTATGCCATGGAGGAAAGTGCGCACCAGATTTATAAAATTGTAATAAATCTTCATCTGCAATGAATAAACCTGAGGATTGAATAAAAAGATCATTAATTTTATTTACATCTTGTACATTGGGGGGAAGACACTGTTTAGGTTTATTGTCAATATTCATTTTTTTGAGAAGTATCCAACTGGTTTTTGTATCACAGTTTTTCAGTTTGGTAGATAAATACACCTTTTTCTCACGACGCATAGAAGCAGTTGTTAGGTTCCTTAATGTTTTGTAATAAGCAAAATGTGACCTTTGTTTAGTTCTTTTAAACCTAACTAAAGCCTTGTCACGCAATCTCATCATAAACTTTAAATTATCAGTCAACCATAGTGCAACTGGCTTAGCATTAAAGCGTAACGGTCGCAATAATCTACTTTACAATATATATTATCAATGTAGTATATGTTTTGCAGTGGCAATTGTAAGAAATCCCGTACAAAAGAATCGGCATCAATTCTATTAAAATTACGAGATACACGCACAATCGGTGTTGACATTAAACCCGAGAGCAAAATATCGCATTTGATCAGATTGTGATCTGATATATCCATTGGAAAGCTGTTTGGGCTGACGCAACTGTCAACATTATTTGTAATTAAGTAATCAATCAACGTGCTAGTGGTATTCGTAACACGAGTAGGTTTAGTTTGTTTGTAGCAGAAATATTCAAATCTAACATATTTATATTACCCTCTCCAATGCAATACAAACAATCAGAAATACCCTGTATATGACAGAACGTCGACCCCAGTTCATCCAAAAATGCATTCACATCTGAGTTCGGTGGTCTATATATGCAACCAAAGACATGTGTCTTAGATAACGCGGCAATAAGAACTCACACCTGTTCAAGATTGTGGTCATCATTAAAGTTACAATACAAAGCCATACCGCCACCTCGCGATGCCCTATCGCTTCTCACAATCTCATAGCCAGTACTATTAATTTCGTCATTTGAAACTGTATCTGACAACCATGTCTCACTAACTGCAACAATATCATACTAATAACTATCTCGTTCTCTCTCTTTAAATGGTTATTTTCTTTGTTCAACTCCTCCATATTGGCGACGAAATGTTCTTTAACAATATTCACTACTTGGGACATAAGTGAATCATTTTTCATAAGCTCATCAACAGAGCTGCGGAACAGGTTCACGAAGATTTTCCTCGGTAAACCGCATTTTATTATATATAAAATATTATGTATATTTTATTATTTTATTATGTTACCCCGATAACATCTCTATTCTCTCTCCTAATAACCAGAGGCTGCTGTAGAAATGAGAAGAGAGTGAACTAGGAGGTACTGCACATTTGAGATGTGCTAATTACGTGATTAGAGATGTGCAAATGTGTTACCCACCGTGAGCGGGCATCAATTGTTGTACCACTCATGTGAACGTGAGTCATGAGCATCTTTGGTTTCAATGGGACCCGGTGTGACCGGGTTGGAACAATTTGAGTAGTTAGTAAAGGAAAGTATAGAAATACCCAAAGTTCCTAACTCTATTATTAGTTATACTTTTATTTTCAGACGAATTTACAACAATCAAGCATTAAACGGCAATTAAAACTAAAACTAACAGTAGACGGCTAAACCTGAATCTTTCTAGCACTAGGTTTAGTGTTAGTTCTAGTTTTACTTTGATACAAGTATATCACAATTAAAGACTGAATAGCAACTAAAAATAGAGCCAACACTAACGTTAGAGCTAATACTAGACCTAGAACGAAAAACATTTAGGGTTTAGTCGTACCTCTCTTAAGACGGAACCCAATTCAACCCAACCCAACGTAGCGTTAGAACTAACACAAAACTTAGAGCTCGAAACATTAGGGGTTAACTAAAGGGGTTAGGTAAAGAGACATACGACTAAATCCTAATGTTTTTAGTTCTAGGTCTAGTGTTAGTACCAAAGCTAGGTTGTAGATCTAGTATTAGTTATACTTTAGTTCCAGAAGAATTTACAACAATCAAGCAGTGAATGGCAGCTACAACTATAACTAACACTAGACCTAGTACTAGAAAGTTTCGGTTTAGCCGTGCGTCCGAAGACGCATTGTTAAACCTGAATTACTCTAGTACTAGGTCTAGTGTTAGTTCTAGTTTTACTTTGATACAAGTATATAACAATTTAAGACTGAAGAATAACTAAAACTAGAGTTTTTGTTCTCTTTCAATATCCATTCTCGAAAACTAAAGTGTTTCACTATCTACAATCAAAAATAGTCTCAATTCTTTGTTCTGATTTGTTTTTAAAAAATAATGCTAGACATTACGTTACTACATTTCAGTAACTAAATGGTGAAGTCAAAATTCTAATCAATTTTTAAGTTAGCGAAGTGAATATTAGTTGTAAAGACATTATATAAGCTAATGAAATAGAATCGAGAAAGAACTTTAGATGAATGTTAAGAACGGTAATATTAGCTAAAAGAATATGTAAGCTTTTATTGTTTATTTTAATTTTATAACTTCCTCATTTTTTTCAGAACATGATAAATAAAACCTAATCACCTAACCACGATTAATCAATAATCAAGTTAACAAGTAATCAAACATTATTCATTTATTTGATCACCTAATCGAGCGTGAGTTACGTGAATTAACGTGACTCACCTAATTCATTCATGATATTCACGTGAGCCATTTAAATAATTTCACATTTTGTGTGTACAAATTCATTAATGTTAGGAAGAAACTATTGAAAATTGGAGATAACAATAAAAATTTTCACCGTTTCTTGGTTGATATTAAAGCATAATTGCTGTTTGAATGTTAGTATATGGTGGATTTAATAAGAAAGTGAGCATATATGACTTTGTTATTATATCATTGAAACGACTTCTTCCGAGAAAACACTTGAGTGTAAACTCGTGTATAAGTTCATGAAACCTAACATCAAACTTCTCTTTAGACTTTCGTATTCTCTTCTACCTCTAGAACTTCTAATTTTGCAAACTGTACGAGATACCGAAACCTTAAGTACGCGGGATTACATAGCGTAAACACATTGATATCGCACGTGCCCGTATACCGGTGCTCCGGTATTACGAGAACTGGAGAGAGGTAAAGATGTTAAGTCCAAAGTAAGATTTTCCTGCTACGACCATCTGTTCGGAAACTCTTTCTCATAGAAAAGCGAGAAGTGCTAGCAGAAAATCTGACGGCAACGTAAATCTCTCGACTTGGGTGTTGCAATTAAAGAAAGGCCACGACGACATTACGTTCCTACTCGTAAAAATATCGTCGGCTTTATCACGATTTTCTTCTGGTAAGTTGTAAAGTTTTCATACTTTCTGTAATGATTCTCTTTTCTATGGTATAACTTTATCAGACATTGTAAAAAGAATTATTCACAATATTAACTTGTAATTCAACAAAGTTGTGACTTTTCGTTACAGATTTAGTGAATTTTGCTGACTCTCCTACTTCCTGGACTTTCCAGTTATAATGATTTTTTTTTTGTAAATATCAAATTTAAATATTCTTTCGGAAATTAAATTTATTTAAGCAAAGTTAATACTACCGTATTCTAAAAGTATTATAATTTACTTTTTATTTTACTCCCTAGGATTGAATTCCTAATATTGCCTTTACCTGCATGTCGAATTTAAATTAAACACGGTTTAATTATTCTTGTTTCACAGGAACCTATTTCCAATATGCCCTTCCGTCAAGCATTCCTGTAGACACGATATTAATTTCGCCACTTACAAATTTCTAATTTTAGTGAAAGCTCACCTACTGCTTCTATTACATCGCGTTGAACATCCTTTACACTTTAGGATATCGTTCGTTATGTATAGGGATTTCAACTCGAACTTGAATTCCTCTGGATTTCATGAAATCTGTTTACGACTACCAGTAGCTGAATTAATAATTATTGTCGGGTGCATAACAGAAGTACAGACTTAATTGGTTTAATAATGAATGCCTTCGGTTCAGTACCCAGGGACGAAACCGCATCAGATGCTTGAGTCAAGCATCCCCCCGCATCAGATTGGGTAGTACGCATTTAACCATCGGATATGCGAATAATTAACAATAATAGACACAATAATCCATTCAGTATGGAATAGTACCATGTTTGCACAGTAATGAGCTTCGGTGTTCCTCATTATTTGTAAATCATTAGTGAGTAGAAATGTCTATTTGGTAATCAATTGTGTTGTATATCCTAGTAATTAATTAATATAATATTACTTATGTATCAACATTTACAACAAATCAACATTGCAAACTGAAAATATTAAATTGTTAGAAAGTTTTTTATCTCATTTATTTTATCTTTCACATATTTGTTATTTATTAAGGATACACCCATCGTTATGGATGTTAAAACATTTAGGGATTTTCCTAACTATTCGTCGATGGCCTGAATACCGTAAAATTAAAGTCACGCAATGCGTACTAAAGTGTATGGTAAACCGCAAAGAAGCCATAAACTACGGTCAATTGCGTGATTCTATATTATTTAAGATAATGTTAAAGTTAAACCAACTGTTATCGAAAAAGATGGATGGGGGGTCAAAAACTAATGACTAAATGGAGTAAAACAAAAATTATTTTGATTTGTGTTAACTGCTTATAACATTTCTGTAATAAAATTAATCAAACATATAGGCGATACCATGAGAGACGTGAATGACTCATTATGAGATACAAATAAATCTGGAGAGACTGTTTGTTTTTGGTAATTTTTGGCACAAAATAGTATTATAATAGCCAAATGTAGTAGAACGATTTCAGAAAGTATTTAAGAGATAATATATCCAAGATGCAAACTTAGTTAATTTTTTAAATCTTATTAATTTAATGACGGGATGTGATGGCGGATACGCGGAATTATTACAGGATATTGTCGAGATCGTACGTTCGATGATAACCTTGCTTAATCAACATGATGCTTTGCATTAAAGCTCAGTGTTCACTCTAGAGAGTCTCTTTCTGGTTGAAATTGCTGCGGTTCAAGAGTTAATAGAACGCGATTGTATAGCTCGATAAGCATCACATGAAACACGTTACTCCAGGATGAAATTATAATTTCAAGTGATGCTTCTATTAAGTTTCATTTTATTAAATTTGATATTACATGTTCATTTACCGTGAATTTTACTTAAGACATAATATACAAACCGATATTTCCACAGAATCCATTTTCATTTTACTTTGTGATACAGAAGGAACCATATTACTATTAGGGCTTTATACCGATATTCCGGGATTTCAAACACCGGAATCCGTGACGATTTATGAGCAGTATTAAAAATCGATATTTTCCTAAAAACTACTGGTATTTTCACGTTCAATTTGGTCAATCAACCGTGTTTTGTTTGAGCTGTACATTGCCATTATAGCCATACTTCACTGCATTTATTGCTATCCTGGACAATATGTTCTTTTTTGATGCCTTCCACTGGTATATCGTTCATGGGATATGATTAAAAAAACTAAGGTGACATTTCAGTACTCCGCTTGGACTCTATTTACTTCATGATTTCGCCATCAGCCTTCTCTTCAGTTTTCGTCTTTGTCCATCATGGTAATTATACAGCTTTTTGGTGTTATTATTGCCCCGATCTTTCTGCTTACCTTCATTATGTCTTCCTTCCATCGAATACATCTGAAGACAGTTTGTTCCACATCGTACGTACCGTCCTCACAATATAGACCTATCGTCATCTGCTCATTTGTGTTTGAAAATATACTCGTGGAAACAGCCATGTCCAGTCAAAAACTGGCTTAGGACGTAGTTTACTTGCCCCATCTCCTATGTAACAATAGTGTTAGTGTAGGTATTAACCTTTTCGTCCATTTCGTTGTACATGTATCTTCACCTGGATGCCCAGGTTCCTTCTATTACTTTGGCTTCTATTTCCGTCATTTCGATCTTAGCCGCGCTTCTTTTTTAATAATTAAGTCTATTTGCAGTGTATTTCCCATCACAAGTAGTTCCTCCGTAGATACTGTCCGGTATTAGCTGGTCGTTCTGATTAAAATTTTTCTTAGTATCCGTAGGAATTGTTCCACAAATTTTTTGGTTTTAAGAGCCTCACTTCATTTCTTACATCCATACAGGATCTGGGAGTATATAACCGATGTAAATAACCTTCTCTTACTTTTTCTGAGGCAATGTGCCGAGCTCATAAATTGCCTGCATCATTATTAGACGTATTCTATGTGTGCACTCAATGTCAGATTTTTGCCTATCATTATTCCATGGTATTTTTGGATGTTATTATGTTTTCCTTGATGTGTATTGTAATCTCACTTTGTACTTTTTAAAAGTATCACAGAATTGCAGTAGTATCAGAAACATACCTGTTTATTTGGTGCCTTGTGCCTGATTCGATGTTTCGTTCGATTACATAACTTCCTACCAAATTTATGAGGGTTTCCGATGCATTTTCTTCTCCGAATGCCTTTTGTGAAGCCATACTTCGCTGTTGCGTAACAAAATTTTGTGTTGTTTTCTTAAACGTTATATATATATCCGTTTAAAGCCTCTTCATGGTAATTATGAAGACATGGGTATTTTATAACGGCTACTGCGCGAAATAACTTGTCATTAAATTTTTTTTATTTTGTATGATAAAATTTTGTACTAAATGGTACAACCTTAGATAACAAATACATGTAGTAAACTACTGCTTGAAATTTTTTTTGTCTGTGGTTTCTTATAAAGTAAAGGAAGCTCTTCATTCTGTGCCATTCAAAATTTCAAAGAATTTGCTAATGAAAGTTTTAATCATTTCTGTTAACGTCAATAAATACTTATATTTCTTGACCATTTAATGTCTTAAGTTAAATATCTTGCGAAAGAACAAATAAGAACAATTGTATGTAACATTTTTGTATTGCTGAAAGTATGGCGTACATAACACAAACAAGAAATGTTGCGCCAAAGTGCGCTGAAAAAAAAATGGCCAAAAAATGGTCAAAGATTACTTAACACACAATTATGTATCTTACCTTTATTCCTATTATGATTGGCGACATTTTGGCGCTGTGTTTTGGCTTTTATATTTGTATTTTTCAAAGGTACTACATTTGAAATGCTTATAAGCAAAAATTCCAAAATAATCCCAAGGAAACAGATAACTCCGTATTTTTGTCGTCACTAGTTCCATTACTACTATAGTTCGTGCAAAACATCAAGGCCCATCACTATCGAGATCGATACCTACGAAACCACTCAATAAAGATATTGCAGTAAAGTTTGTTACAATCAGCGAGCTATTCTGCGTATAATATATTAATTTGGAAATTGTCATGTTCATGGTTTTTCGTTTTGAAATAAGTACCTTGTTTTTGAGAGTGCCAGCAACTTTATCCACGCGCGATTTTGGTTTTTCAAAACTATTTGACAAAAAAATGTCATATTTGAGTTGATTATAATCTGATGTATTGTTAATGTATGGCATATTTTATTTTAATAATTATATTATTTTATATTATGGCATATTTTATTTATTTATTATATATTTTATTTTTTGGTATTAAGCGGTTATTTCGAAAACGATCTGACAAATCTCAACGTGCTATTTACTATAATATGTCATTTTTCGGATTCCATTATTAGTTTTTCAAAATTAGAGCTTCAAAATCCGCAAATTTCCAATTTTCAAATTATACAGTATGGTATAATTAGTTACCGCAATTTTTTTTATTAAGCGGTTACGATAATATCGATCTCTAAAATGATCTTAACTTTTTGCACGGAGCCTAGAAGGTAGTACCCAAAGGATATTGTTGTCTTCCACAAGCGACCATCTTCCATACGTTGTTCATGGAGCTGCAGTTGTTTAAGGGTTGCTATTACCCATTGATAAAATGTGAAAAAAGTATAAAATCTGAATCAGGACGTGAACAATTTAATTATATTGGACGAATCCCCAGAAGAAAACGGTAAAGATGATGAAAGTGAAAGGAAGAATATCATATAGGTTCGTTATTTCAATTTTTTTCTTTCAAATCTTAAATGATACAGCAGATTCTTTGCGACTATCTTTCATAGAATTAATGTATGTAATTACTAGAGCAGCTATTTCCGGTAAAAAGCGAAAGGGATACAATGCTACTACACTCAAAAGAGAGGCTTCTTTTTTACCTTATAAGATTTGCCAAATATGTACCAAATGTTGCTACCATATATATATGTACAAGGAATGGTGGTTTCTATTGTACCCCAATTATAGCGTGAAGATTTCTTTTGTTGACTTGTCAATCATCCCAGGAAAGAATGTTGGGCTCGGTTAGGTTTGTTTACAACCATTAATTAAACCGTGAAGATATCCTTTGTTGACCTGCCAATCATTCCACAAAAGAATGTTGGGTTAGGTTAGGTCTGTTTACAAACATTAATTAAACCGTGAAGTTTTCTTTTGAGCTGTCAATCATCCTCGAAGAAATGCCGGCTTTCCATTATACTCCAATTATACCGTGAAGAACTCTTATTATAATTTGAAAAAAGGTAAAACGGGCAGCCATCCTTTTGTACCCCTTGGTGTCCCAGGGCTGTAGCCATATTAGTCATTAGGTTAAAGTTCTTTAACGTTGTGTCCAAAGTATGTTGTTTCTTCTATTACATAAAGTGATATATTTTAGAATCTTTGGCTGCTAAACTATATGCTCCTCCAATTAAATCTTTTGTCTAAGTTTTATGTAAAATATATGTTAAATTTTGGTAAATAAAACTTCTTACTTGCTAGTTATATTTCTACGGTACTAGTTTCGGGAAAATTAGTTTCCCATCAACTTTATGTTTGTGAATTTCTAATAATTCTAACAAGTTCAACTTAAAAGCTTTTCCACATCTGTGAACGAGATGCACATTTTCGTAGTCTATTTTGTGATTTGTTTCTATTGCAAGTTTGTAAACATTTGAATTTTCTTTTGTTTTGTGTTCATGGAAGCGTGTTTCAAGTTTTCTTCCTGTTTGTTCAATATATATAGAATAACACTTTAAACATGCAAGAGAATAAACTCCACTTTCTTTCATTTTGTCATAATTATTGTGGTAATTAGAAAACATTTTAAGCAAATTATTATTATTTTCAAAAGCCAAAGTGATGTATTTTGAAAAAAAATCTTATTTAATTTGAAAGTAAATTTATTGATCACTATCAATAAAATTTATATACATGTTCCATCTTTTTTGGTTTTACGTATAGTGGATCTGGATCTTTATAACTTTATTAGGAAAACCATTTATTGTACATATAGTTCGATTCTTTAATTTTATTATCTTGTGATACAGGTTGTATAATATGCACATTATTTGCTTCCATATAGGGTCTCTGTAAAACAATTTAGATATGTGTTTAGGAATTTCCGGTCAATATATATATTGTATATTACTTGTACAATATTTTATAGTAGTATTCTTCTTATAAGCTTCAATTTATATGAAAAGAAAATGAACATACATTTAAGTAAAATACTACATCCGTAATACCACTTCTAGTTGACGAATTTAATCCAAATTTTTACACATTACCCTTTTGGTCTTTTAATCATATGCCAAGTTTTATAATAATAGCTAATTGTTAACAACTAATAATATTTTAAAAATAATATTTTCGAGTGGGTTTTTATGCTGTTTGGACCACTGTGCGCTATCATCAAGAAATACAAAACAAGGGGTCCTTGTTTTGTATTTCTTCTTCTAATTTTTTGTTAATTATTGCTTCATACAGTTTGCCTTAGCAATTTAAGAAGCGTATAAGGCGATATTTGTTTGCACCTAATTTCTTCTCTATTAGCACCAGTCTACCAATATTCCATTTTTTTTGAAATCTCGTTTGCCATTCATATTACACATTTTTGTCATTCTTTACACTTTTCGTATTGATTATAACTTTTAATATCTCAGCCTTTATTTTATACAGTTCCGGCACTTTTTTGTTACTCCCATTGTGAGATAGTTCGTTAATTATACAATAATGTCCGCCTTTTATAGTGATGAAATAAACTTTTTCTATTCGGCAAAAATTCAGAAGAAATTTCCCGTTTGTTTTATTTTTTCATGGAGCTAACATAGGTCAGTTTTTTTTTTTCTTTTAGCAACAGATTGACAAACTCTTCTTAAGTTAATCGGTTTTCAAAAAGTTTGTGCAAGACGTATTACTGCTTGTATTTGCTTTAATAAGTTCTTGAAAACATCACTTAGACCAAACACATCAGATCATTCACTGCTATATATGTAAGCATTATACAAATAACTAATCCTAGCATCTATTAAACTAACAATTGTTATGACGTATTTGCAAGCATTTCATCAACAGTAAATGAATTACTTAATACATAAACACATATTGTGAGTTTTAGATAAATTTCTTAAAAATTGTAAATTGTAAATTCAGAAAGTGTCTCTCTAACTCTATTATATCTTCATTTCTAAGTAACTGATCCTGTTTTTATCCCTACATTCTAAACGCATTTTTGAAAGTTTATCCATTCAATTATCTTATATAAAATATCCTCTGAAAAAAATGAGGTCCCATACAACAGATGTATTCAAATATATTCGTGAATTTGTGTATTTGTAGGGGCTTCACAATTCAGAGACAACAAACTTTTTAATGAATAGTGATCTTTCACGTCCAATCATTATCATACCTGCTTATAAAGGGCAATTGTTGGTATAGGTCTTAAAAAACCTATACCAACAAAAATCCATGTTGCTCCTATCACAAAAGCTTAGTCTAAATATTTGGACATTCTCACCAATTCCTTCTTGAGTTGGACCAATTTCTACACGTTTGTAGATGGGGTCTCCAAAGTTAAACTCCCGGATGACTATGTATTAGTCTCGTTAAACGTGGTGTCTCCACTTACCTACATTCCAAAGGAAATTGGTTACAAACATAATTATTACGAAATAAGACCGTATTACACACACCCCCATGAGATAATATATCGTTATGGAAATTGTTCACTTCTTATTTAACGCCTCCACCTTCTCCTTTCAAGGATAGTTCTACCAACAAATGTTTGAGACACCCATAGGCACTCCACTGAGCCTAATATTGGCTTTAATTGCGATGGATGACCTGATCTCCACCTCTATCACGAGGTTGACCTTAAGATTTCTCTTCGTCTATAAATATGTCGATAACATCATATACTCAGTCCTCACTGACTCTTTGAATGAGATTCTTAATACTTAAGTAAAAGAAAACTGGATATAATTCACTATGGAAACTGAATGTTCTAGATCGAGATATGTAATGGTTGCAATAATGGTTGCCCCAGACGTTTGGTCAATAAGTTTTTGTTTGCGATTCTTGGAAAGGTCAATGTTTCCCTTATGAGATCCTTGGAATCTATGGAGAGAGAGCCAGATTCTGACTCCAGTCGTTCGTTCTATGGTTGGATCAAATTTTTATATAATGTACGTCAAGATAGCAAACTTTAATTAAAGACCACTAAAAACTCATTCGTTCAATTTTAAGGACCCCCAGGTCTGTTAAGATCTAACAGTTTACGTTGAGACCACTTCACAATACATAAAAAAAGGGTTCTGCAATATGTAGTTGAATTCAAAAATCTTCGTCCAAATAAATCAGCGTTGGTCAACAACCATCTAGGCACCAGTCATAAATTCAATTTTGTTGAATAACACTTCCATATTATTCCAAGAGAGCAATTTTAAAAATATCTTTTCTTCAAAATATAGTTTTGGAAGACATTGGGATGAGGTATCTGAGATCTTGTTTTGATTCACGTTAATTCTCTTGATTCCCGTTGTAACCAGTGGTCTAATTGGTAAACTTCTAATTGTTGTCTGTTATTTTTGTTGGGTTAACTGAAAATTCTGAAATATCATTGAATGTCGTCAATTTCATGAATATCATTGCGAGATAACTCTGTTTCTTATTTTAGTACGTAGCTGCCTTCATCTACTTCGAAGGTCTTTTATTTGAGTGGTTTCATTAACTTAAAACTTTGTAAGGAGTATGAAAAAACGGAGAAACTGAACTAGAATTTTTTTCTAGAATTTTTCTAGAAGCAGTATCAAGTCTTCCAGAGGAAGTAAATCTTCTAGAAGCATATCAAGTCGTCTAGATGCAGTATCAAGCCTTAAATCAAAGTATGTGCTCTCCAATAAAATCGTTCACAACTTGCAAATTTTCTGTCACTTTAAATATCCAAGAGAAAGATGTGAAATAAGTCGGTGTACGAAAAAGAAATATTATTAATAGCATTTACCCATATTTAAACATTATAAACAGAGACTATGTAAGTCGTGATAACAATAAACGTACGCAATTTTAACCGATAATCGGATCACGTTGTTCGAAGCATCGAAGTACCATTACTCGGTTCGCCAGTTTAGGCCACGTTGCGTAAGCTGAGAGATTATTTCAAACACGATTATTGGAGATTATGCCGGCCGATGGCAATTGAGAGAGACGGAGAATTCTAAGTTGTTGCCCGACGATGATCTCTTATTGAACCGAGCGAACAAACTATTCCCATTTACGGTTATTCGTCTGCCCTTTGCCAACTTCCGGGAGTGTAAAGGATGCGCATTGCAGCTGAGAATCGTTGGAAGTGCAACAGATCCCCAAACGTTTAGTGACTACTCCTTCTTTTCCAAGTTCGCCTTTCTTCGAAAGCTTTAATCTGAGTTCATCTTATACAACGACAAGTGTTAGTTGAATTAATTTTAATTGTTTTAAATGGATAAAATACCCTTCATTTAATGGAGCGTATGAATTGTTTGCTTAAATAAACATGCGGAACCGTGCTATTTGATATTAATTATTTATGAAAATAATTTAATTATTGTATTGATGTGTTAGTGGGCGCATGTTTCATAAATGCGAGTGGTTAGCCACATCACGAATTTTGACATAATTGAATTAATATTACCTATTCATTTTGGATTAAAAGTGAATAATAGATGGTTAAAAACTATTCAACAAATAAGAGATTGAAAGCTTTTATGGTTTGTTATACGTTTTGTGTAGTAAGGGTGCGGTCCATTTCCGCCGACACCTTCATCTCGTTAAAAATTTAAACAAACCGACCCAAACGCTATAAATTATATATAGCAGGAGGATTGTAGCGGACCAAGGAGCATGCATGTCTAACAAGTAACCTGTCCCTGGAGAAGTAATTGATTTCGTTCCCGAAGGTACAAAATACCATCGGACTCCTCCGACAGATACTACGTGGGAGACTTTTGTGTTGTCTAAACCCCCAAAGCTCTCACTGGGTTCCGCCTCTGCGTCTCAGGGAGCTTTGACGCCGAAACTTGGGAACATAATAGGCGAAGGTTCACCGAGTCCATTCATAACGAGGGTGCAGCAGCATCGCGAGAGCTATTTAACTGCAGCATAAACGTTATTGTTCGGGGGGAATACGAGACATTACGCAATTTGCCGTTTCCAAATTGCCCCCACTCGCTTGCCAACGTCTCTCGAAGTCTCGAATAACCGGGAAATATTCAAATTGGTGAGATATTTCCATCCGGCCATTGTGAGGAATACATGCATATTAAATTCCTTAATCAAAATATAGTTATTAATTACTTATTATGAGTTATTTACTACGTTTGGTCCAACAAAACGAGTTCTTTTTTAATAAAAAGCAATAACAATAGTTATTTACACATTAACTCAAAAATAATATAATATTCTCTAAATCAAAGTCTCCATCAGTTTTTCTTTAAATTGTCAGCTTTTTGAAAAATTGGAAAACTTTCCGTACATCTTTTAAGACCACTTAACTCTAATGTTTTTACTTCTTTGTCTTCTGTTAGATCTGAAGCTAGGTTGGATTGCGTTGGATTGGGTTTCGTCTTAAGAGAGGTATGGCTAAGTGTAAATCTTTTTAACGTTAATGTTGGCTCTATTTTCAGTTGATATTCAGTCTTAAATTGTTGTATACCTGTATCAAACTAAAACTAGAACTAACACTAGACCTAGTACAAGAAAGATTCAGATTTAGCCGTGCGTCTTCAGCCGCTTCTAGTTTCAACTGTCATTCAGTGCTTGATTGTAGTAAATTTTTCTGGAACTAAAGTATAACTAATGCTTGACCTACAACCTACCTTTAGTATTAACACTGGACCTGGAACTAAAAACATAAGGATTTAGCCAAACGTCTCTTTAGATGGCTATAAGTGTAGTGTTATTTCTGAAGATAGGTTGGATTGGGTTGTGTCTTAAAAGATGAATAGATAAAGCTAAATGCTTTTCTACTAGGTTTAGTATTAACTCTAGCGTTACTATTGATTGTCTTTTCAGTTGTTATTGAAACTTAAATTAATGCGAATAAATTAATACGTTCAAATTACAAAAATATAAATGTTTATGGATTACTATAAATTTTTAATTGGTTTGGGTATTTACTCCGGCCTAGTGTTAAATACCCAATTTATAAATACCTATCTACCGAGTATTTACTGGTCGCCCATCACTGGGTATTTAGATATTAAAATGAAAAAAGATCGGATGTTTATTTATTTGTGGTAAATTTCGAAAAAGAGACAATTACGATTAAATAGCCTACAATAAAATGAAGTTTATTGCACGTAATCCAGGTTTAATGTAACACATGTCACACGATAAGCTTTTTTATTTGCAATAAAACCCAGTTTTACTAGACTACTAAACACCACGTCAAAAAAAAATCTAAAAATCTATTGATTTATAAAGTGTGAAATTTTGGGTAGTAACTCATCTTTATATGATATATTATGTTGGGTTTGGTACTCCTATTCTTGCCATCTATAAGATGCTTATCCCTAAATACTCTTAATATGTACAACAGCTGGCAGCAGCTTATAAGTTTCTCGAATGATCTATAGATGATATCTTAATACTATCCATGTTGAAGCTTGACTAAAACATAAATTTAGGTTTAATATCATACGTGTCCCGATAACAGTGCAGCTTATTTCATTTAGGTTAAGAAACAATACGTGAGTATTAAGCATATTTTTATCTTTTGCTTTAGTAACCAACATTGAAGTAGGTTTTGAATCATTTCTTAGAAGTAAAGTAAAGTAAGCATACTTACGTCGTTGGTACCTTAGACATGGATAAAGTGACAACACTTATTTCCGTGAATACACGAAGAAAGTTTGCACCTCCATTTTCACTCTATAAGTATCAATGCTTACCTAGACAATATGCTCACTCAGCTCCTGAAAATTGGTATTTCTGACTCTGTAGGGATGCAGAGTAAACATTTCTGTGTATATTTGGCGAACAAGTTTATACAATTTTGAAATCAAACAATATAATGAGACCGGCTGTTGTATTTGTAGACGGTCATGCTTTATATTTGTCTTTACATCGTACTAGCTTAAGTCGTATCAACAACATAACTTCGATTTGCCTTCTACGAAATACAACTCATTTATTACAACCCCTTGATTGTTGCACTTTTCTATCCACTGAATAGAGCCTGGAAAAACAGATATAAGGCCTCCTGCACCTCCGGGAGGCAACATTGAAAAGGGAGTATGTACGTAGGGGGGCAAATTGGGCTCAAACGATTGGTATGATAGCAAATACAAGAAGGCGAAGAGTGAGGCGAGATGGAGGTTGAGACAGTGGTTATGGGGGGAATTAGGGGTGGATAGATATAAGAAAGCCAGGAGGGGGTACAGAGATTTATGCAGTAGAAACAAAACAGAACTAAGGGAGAAGGAGATGGCAGTGATTAGAGGGATAACAAGGGAAGAGGAGGTCTGGAGGTATCATGGATTACATAATAGCGAAAGTGAAGAAAATATACATGGAAAGTATGGCTAGAATAAAAGTGGGGGATAAGCTGAGCGACGTGTTCTGAACGACGAAGGGACTGAGGCAGGGATGTCCTTGGATGTGAACCCAAGTCATATGTGGCGAGAGAGGTAGTGGAAACAAAGGATATAATAAATACCTTAGAAGGAAGCTTAGGGAGAAGGAGTTGGAAGTGAACGTAGGGAGAACAAAGATAATGAAGGTGAACTGGAGGTGGGAGGAAAAGAAGATCGAGAAGGTTAGGCAGTATATTTACTTGGGTATACTTATCTCGTACTTAGATCGAGATATGCCGAGACACGAAAGAAGGACAAATAAAAGAAGGAAGGTATAACGATGGGGCTGTACCCATCGTACAGACACTACCCTGTGGACATAATTACGAAGGTGCTGCCTAGATACTTTTTATTGGAAGGAGATGAGGAAGAAAACACCTTAATAGCTACGATTCGTTGTGGAAACAAGGAGAGAGCCTATGCAGGGAGGAATGGGACACATTGGTACATATGTTGAATGGGTGCAGTGAATTAAGAGAAGAGGAGATGAATCGATGGCGAATCTTGACGGAGGGGGAATGGGGAAACGATGGATGAGAAAGGTTGTGAGTTTTAGGAGACAAAAAGACGGTATTGGCGCGAAAGAATAGGAGTTTTGTATAAATTGTGAAGGGTTTAGACGGGAAGCGGATTTTGGGAGACGGGTGAGGGGGTGATTGGGCCAAGGAGCCGAGGATGTAGAAATGGAAGAAGAGGTCTAGAGGATGCAAATAATTAATTAATTTTTATTGGTAATTCAACCAATGAGGGGGAAGGAATTAAAAAACCTCCCTTAATTGGACCAAGCTTTTGAAAATATATTCTTAACTTCGTCAGTGTACACTATAAACAAGAGGTTGTTAACAGTTTAACAAAAAATCTAATTAAACTTGCAATTTAGAGGTTAAAATGTATAAAAATACATGATGTTACTTTGATCTGTCCCAAAATGACATCAAACGAAAGAAACAACAACTATTTTTCTGAAAAAACACTTCTAAAAAGGAACAGCGTGGTTAGAGGTTCACGATCGTCGATGAAAGGCGCGAAAAGCAGGTCGAACAAGGTACGCCAACTGTCTCTGGGGAAAACTTTCAGGAAAGAAAGTCACCGGGCATACAACACAAGAAGAAGAGAACTTCGCGTAACAGACAAGGAAGGAATCAGCTGCTGACAAGGACGGAGACTTACAAATGGCTCTTAACCTAAAAAGTC
Organism: Onthophagus sagittarius; assembly: GCA_036711965.1. Lineage (NCBI taxonomy): Eukaryota > Metazoa > Arthropoda > Insecta > Coleoptera > Scarabaeidae > Onthophagus > Onthophagus sagittarius. Next base: position 11,473,742 of record JASERS010000002.1, on the reverse strand, counting down.
TAACCCTAAAATTAGATTAGAATTTAATCAAATTAAATAAGAGACTAAAAAGTCAGTAACAGATGGCAGAAGGCCGACACAAAAGATAAATATTTATGTTTAAGAGATTAGTCGGTGACAACACCAAGTGGTTTTCCAAGAAATCTGATTGTACCATACCCCCAAATGTTTCTCACTTTCTCTCTCTGGGTCCCAAGTTTGGTTTGCCAGTTCCTATTGAGACTTCCGTTATCCCAAAGATTTTGGGTGATTTTGAGTCTATCTTCAGGTCTATACCTGAAAGTGGTTCTAATTCTAAGAGAGCTAGGGTAACCAACCTGCTCACAAACCTCATGAAAACTAGGAATAACCTTAATTCGTTAACCTGTTTGATTTCCCACCTCAAATCAAAAACTGTCGGATTCCTAAAAGAGCCCAGACCGGACCATTTCTGGTGGTCCTTGCGGACAAAGGACAAGTCATAGTAGTCCTTAAAAAAACTCTCTAGTTCTCTTTCTATCTCAATATGTGGAAAGGTCCCTTGTTTTATTGGCTGATACAGGTACGTATCAGGTTTTGAAATTTGGCCCTACTCTTTCCATCAAGAGGAAACAAAATAAACTCTGTAACGAGTTACTTGACGGTGATTTTATTTCTAGACAAGTTTATAGGTCATTGGTTTGTAACAATGGTGTCTCAACCAAGTTGTATGGGTTACCAATGGTTCCTAAAGAGAATTCCCTTTTAAGACCAATCATTTCTTTCATTGGCTATCTGGTTATCTGGCTACGATCCTGTCGTCTGACGTCTCTGATCTCCGATACCTTCTCTTTCGCTGAAGAAATAAAGGGTTTTGTTCTTCCACAAGTTTTCGTTTTGATTTCCTTAGATGTCGTGTCTCTTTTCACAAATATTCCCTTGAATTTGGTGACTGAAATGTTGTCTGCTCAGTGGGACTTGATACAACTTTGCACTGGAATTTCCTATGATCTCTTTATCAGGATCATCGAATTTCTGTTTGATTCCTCGGTATTCTCTTTTAGGAATGTATATTATAAACAAAAGTTTGGTACTCCCATGGGCAGTGCACTCAGCCCCATTCTGGCCACTATAGTTTTGGGCATTTCCAGATTTCCTATCAGTTTACCCTTCATATATAAGTATGTTTATGACTTCATTTGCTCTGTCCTTGCTGACAGGCTTTTCTATGTACAGAGAGAATTTAATTCTGTTAACCATCATATACAGTTAACCATCGAAACTGAAATGAACAATTGTGTACCTTTCCTAGACATTCAGGTTATTAGAAAGTCGCTTCAGGTCACTTCATCAACTTTTATTCTTGTCACCCAACCCAGATAATGATCAATACTTTTAGGGCCATGAAGGATAGGGTTCTACGTCTTGCTGATGAGGATTTCCAAGATAAGAATCTTAAGATGTTGACAGATATCTTCTGTTACAATGGTTCTCCTAAAGCCCTGGTCAATAGATTCCTTTATCACCAGGATCCTGTACGACCAGTCATTTAGTCACCATCTCATCTTGACTGGTCGATGACTCATCCTCCTGATGATTCCCTGCCTTCCATTACCTTATAATTGTAAAGGTGCCCTATATTCTGGGTTTTTACAGAGAATTTGATCAGAATCGTTCCTGATTGCCCTCTAAAATTTGCTAAATACACCTGCAGACCCTTGAGACGTATCTTCTCCTCCCTTAAGGACATCCCTCTTTCACGTCAGTCTAACTTGGTTTATAGAGTTGATTGTAAGGGATGCGACAGCTGTTATGTGGGAAGCACTTCCCAATATCTCAAGTCTAGGTTGTCACAGCATGAAAGGAATTGTGCAACAAAAAATCAGAGGGCACTGCATTGGCAGAACACTTTGTAAGGTAAGGTTTTGAGGTTCGGTAAGGTTATGTGTATTTTATACCTTTTACTGTTCAACAGTCTGACATTTTATGTTAAAAAAATTGCAATGAACATGTTTCGGCCATTTCTCTTACCTCTTTAATTTTATTTTAATTTACAAATTTGCCATAGTTGTGTTCCCTAGAGCCAACTTTATCTTTTGTGTCGGTCTTCTGCCGTTTATTACTGACTTTTTAATCTATTATTTAATCTGATTTTGTTCGAATCTAATTTTAGGTTTAGATTTCTTAAATTAAGAGTCTGTCCTTGTCAACAGCTGATTCCTTCCTTGTTTGTTAAGTGAAGTTCTCTTCTTCTTGTGTTATACACCGTCTGACTTTCTTTCCTGAAATGTTTTTCTTTCCTAACGAAGATAAATATATATTATCGAAAGCTTGGTCCAATTAACGACGGTTTCTTAATTTCCTTGTTGGTTGAATTCCCAATAAAAATTACTTAATTCTTAACGTTGTGCAACCAGTACTTCCGACTAAATCTAGGTGCAAATAATATTTTAATAATGTAAAAATTATAAACATGTTATTGTATACAACAAAACTCTTATATAAAAAATAGTCACAAGTCTAATTGACAAAGAAGGCAAAAAAATTTAAAAGAACTCATGTCATCATAACTCATCATAGCACAACAAGATTTTTTAAATTCCATTAAACAAAGACATTTTTGAGCAAACCCATGTATAAATAAGGAATAACAGTAATCTTATGGACGTTTTCTCTTACAGTATTGCCCCTGTCATTATCTTTGCAGGGAAGATTGTAATTCTTGGATATGTTTTAGCAATACCGAAAATTCTACAAAACATATTTAACTCGAGCTATTGAGACCAGCATCTAAAAAAAGAGTAAGTGCTATTTTTGATGCCACATTGTATCAAAGATATCAGGCGTTTTGCTTTTAGCAAATCTATGTTGAATAAGTTATCTTTCATAACAAATCTGACGATGCCAGCAATTAACTAGTTATGAATTACAAAAACAATTAACTAAAACAGTTAACCAGCTACAGATGAATTTACAAAATTCATGTTGCGTAAAAGTTTTATCTAAATATAATATATATCTTAAACAAAACTGTTCGTATAACAAAATTAAATCAAAAAAGAATGGTTTCTAATAATTCAGTACAATTTTTCCATTTCATGATGTTTCTTCTACACCATCAAGTATTGAAATTATATTTTGATTGCTTCTCCCAATATTTGTATAATTATAATGACAAATGTCATAGAAAAGGAGCAAATGTTCTTTACACAGTGACCTTACCCATCGAGTTATTGTACATACTTCCTGCTAATAGATTAACAGGAAGTATGTAAAATAACATGACAACGAATTATCATGTCCATAATCATGGTAATTTTGCTGCTTTCTGCCAGCTGAATCATGTGCTCAACTATAACAACCTTCTAGCTGAGTTGGCATTCACAAATAATCATTTTATTTGGTTAACAATGACTTTCCTCTCATTTACGAATATCAATACTATCCCGCCTCAGATATTATTATGAATTTATTGAAGTTCTATTCAGAAGAACATAAAAGAGTGAGATGTATTACTAAACATGCGACACAGACTGATTTCGATAAATAGGTAATGCTTTCGTAAATCAACTATCTTGAGTGTTCAAGTGTACCTTCATTGCAGCATGGTTAATCTATACTTTAAATATTCTCCTGCCTTTTTTGTTTCCTAACAGATTTACTGCTGATGATGTTTGTTTCCTAACAGGTTTACTGCATGATACATAGCAGATAAATCATCATTATGGATCGATCATAGAACTATGGAACATATCACACATGGTTCCTCTGTTCAAACATGAAGAATTCTTGATTTTAAGGCTTTTCTGCAGAATTGGTACATTGTGTCATAACAGGAAATATTATTATTAAAAACAAATTATAATAAGAATTAATCTCTCTGCAATAAAGTAATATCTTCTCTCTAAAGCATATTAAAACAAAACGATAAAATTTATTAAATACGATCTATTTGTAACGTTTCATAATTTCCAATTTCAGCAATTCAGTGACATACATACAGTCGATAGGCATAAATAAAGGTCGAGTGCTGTAATGCACTTCATAAAATACACAGTATATGCAGTATTGAATTATAAATTCTTCGAAAACTGAACGTGTTTGTTTAGTGTCTTTATTTATATAGCACGGGTATTGGGTTCGTCAAATAGAACGTCGGTTTGTTTTGTGAACATTTCCATGGGTTGATTAATTTGAAAGTTAATTGAGGAATGTCCAATTTCACGTCGACCTGGAAAATCGATATTGCAAAGTAAACGTTATGACGATTATTAAAAATTTAAAGTTCGCAGAATGTAATCCCGCCATTAAAAGATTGATTAAAAAACGATTAAATCCTATGGATTATATGACGCTTTTTACTTTGAAATATCGATTTCCATTATGTTCTAATCTGCGGATAGGAGGACGGAAACGAAAATTACGGGTCCCTAGTGTTTAATTGCTTCTACAGATGCTTCGTTTTAATCACTGTGTGGAGGTCAGAAAGCGAAAAAAATTGAGAAAAAAGTTTGATTAATTTACTAATTTTGTTCGATTCGTAATATTGGGTCATATTCCGTGTTAATAACTTATGTATCTGTTTAATTGTTAAAGTTTTGTAAATAACATAATTTAACAATCAAGTTGAACTTGTTATCGCTTTAGAAGTTGAACTCATTCAAATTCATAACTTTATTAATTAACTGTTTTGATCCAATTAAAACTTTTCAAAGTGTTCATACTACTTACATAATATGTGAAATTTTAGAATGTTTACGATAAATGATCTCGAAAACATTTTAATAACATTTTTAAAATTAAATGACCTGAAAATTCGAAATCCTTTGGAAATCCCTAGGAGATTTTAGCAATCCTTCGGAAAGCCCGAAAATCCTTAATGATGTACATAAATCCCACACAATTTTCTCCTCGATGCAACTTAGCGATGTAATATAACATTTCACAAGGGGATAATGAGGAAGACAAAATTTTGCAGCTTCTAATTAATTTATGATTTAAAACTTTAATTCGTTATGCATTGTTATGTAACAGAGCACAGTTTCAAAAGTAACTTTAAACAGAATTTAATTATTCAAAACGTTACATAGTTTAGTATTTGTACGGATTTCGACTCAAACGGAAAATTTGGAGTAAAACTAATCCTATAACAACAACGGTAACATTACAAGCATCTCTCAAATTCCCAAATTTTTTTTATGGAAATCCCTGTAGCAACTTTAGCTTTATTCGAAACAGCTTATCGTTCCACGGCGATAAAATTAACCATGAAATTTTGCATTCCGTACATAGGAAGGTTTTACGATCGCCTCCGTTATACATAAAACTGCGCTACGCATTTATATCGGTATTCTGTTGAAGCGGCAGGAGAGCTTTTAAGCTCGACTTGAGCGCACACGTGCTCCAAGAAAGCGGACGACGCACGGTGCAAAGAAAAAGGAGCGTTCTGTAAAAAGGGCTTTAAAAACACAATACCAAGATGGCTATTCCATCAGGGCTGACGACGTTCGATACCTTTTCAAAAGAAATCTACTTCGTTTAAATCACGTACAAGAAATATGTTAAACGGAGACGATGCATACATATAACTCAAAAAAAAATTCAAAGTGTTTAAATTTTAATTTTAAATGCCGCTGAAAACGCAAAATCCCAAGGGGTTTATTCTAGAAAGTGCGGCAAACTCAATTTGAAGAGTCATAAAACGAGAGATCTTTTTCGAATGAGTTTTATCAGAAATCCCTCTCCGCGTGTAAAGCTCTGCTTAACGTCATTGATTTTAGCACTTTCAACCGGGGCCATTGTTTAAATAGATGGTGATTGATGACCTGTCAGTGGGGGATATTTGTTTATATGGCGCAAATCGATAATTACTGTTATTTTGGGGTGGGTTGATTTCGTAATAACAACGAACAATGATTTTAAATGAGGGGTCATAAAAATATAATCAATTTTGTACAATAAAAAAGGGGCTATGGGAATTTTTAAATCCGCTTTTGAACTATTTTGAATGATAAACATAAAAATTATTACGGTCATATATCTTTATTGTAATTATCGTAAAAACTAGGTCAAAAACTGTCTTTTAATTAAGATTTACGTTTTCTTAATCCATGCTAATTAATAATTTTTAATTTTATCCCTGACTGCTTGGATAAGTGATCATTATTACACTCATTTGAAGTGAGCTGAGTTACGTAATGGAGCTCATTACCGCACTAGTTTCATTACGTATCGTATTTTTAGCCCAATCAGAATGAACTTAATTTATTTAAACGAGCAATTAATGGTGTGATTCTACTTTTCGAAACACTGATTTTTAAGTAATTTTTAGCTGTCGCAAAGAAAATGTTCTATATTGTACGTGGGATAGAGTATAATTATAGCACTCCAGTGATTATGTTTTTAACCCACTTGTAATATAAACAAATATTTATTTAAATTTTATTTGACATTGTTAGGCTGAGCAAAAATATGATACCTTCGAATTAGAACCCTCACGTAATAATGTTCGAACTTTACTTGGGAAAGTTGATTAACTATTTTTTGTGGTCCAGTCCAATAATATGAAAATAATAATTATAGATCAATCAATTTACATTTAAATAAAAATTACAGAATGTAAATTATTAATTATTTTTTTTGTTATAGGTAAGCTGACGCACAGACATAAAAACACCTTTATTAACTGTAAGTGATTTTTAAAGATTCTTCCTAACCCTACCCTCATAAAAAAAAAACTTAATTCGTTTAGAAACGTTCTTCACTCCGTATTAATTACAGTACCTGCACTTATAATATAAATTATTATAATACTTTTTTAATCCAGTTTTCTTTCGTCGTATAAAATCGTATTTACAGAGATACAGTGTCAGTATGTGTTAATATCGAATGAGTAGGAAACACGTTCTTACTCATTCGCACGCTTGTATTTTTTACCAGGAGAGCTTCTGTTTCCGTGCTGTAAAATGAAAATACGTCGCCAACGATATTTTTCAGTATTCACTGACGTGCTTTTATGCATGTTTGATGTAAATAGTGTGGCTTTGAAATGAACAGTGAAAAATTGATGGAGATAGTGCGGGAGTATCTCGTTTTATAGCATTTATACCATGTGAAATGTATGGATGCAAGTATTAATACATTTGCTTTTTCATGATTCATTTTTTTCTTTTGGATCTCTACCTGCACTTGCTTGTATCATAATTCTTGCTTGTTTGATTTTTTATGCCAAGCATATTAAATTTTTTTCTTGTTCCGTATTGCATCTTCTATTTTATCAATCAAATCTTCTCTTTTCCTTTTTTCCATGTTTATCTCTATTGCGTATTTCTTTCGGAAAACTATATTTACAGGTTATGTACACATCCACATCTAACTTTTCTATACTTTACCAATTACTGTAAATTTTGATTTACATTTTTGCTTTGTTATTAAATAACCAATTATGCACTTTAAATTCCTTGTTCTTTGTATCGACGTGCACTGTAATGTACTCAAAATTATGATGGTAGTAAATCAATTTTATATTACGAGGTTATTCTGCTGTTATATTATAATTAGCTTGCTGCCATGATAATCCACCCAAGGTAATTACAAATTGAGTATATTATAATATACGAAAAATAATTAGATTTTTTGATTATTACTAAAAATTCCTTATACGTAGTACAATCTGAGCTGTAATCATAAAATTTAGTTGTTTATTGAAGTTACTATTTCTTTACGTTTTTCGTATGTTGAAATAAATGAATTGAAATTGTATGCAATTTTATATTGACATTTATTTTTAATTATTTCAGTTTTTAGTAAAAACAGTTTTAAGAATAAACTGAAGTTGTGTACTTCTAAAAACGTTATAAGTAATAACATTTCTACCTATACCTCAACCCAACTCTTTTTATCAATTATTAAAAATGGTAGATATTTTTAACGTTGTCATACAAAATTACCCCTCGAACAAAGTATTTCATTGCTAACAAATCTTCTGAGATAACTATTAATTGAGGATCATGTACATTCTGTAAGCCTATCCTATTCGTTGGATAAAATCTAAATACATTCTTAATATGTAGTGTTTACATAAAATATGGAATCTATTCGATATAATTTGGGGGTATTCGTATATTCTGAATATCAACATTAGGTGTGTTACGTAAAAAATACTTAGAATTTAATGTAAAGTTCATAAATCCAACAAAAAATGCTATTTCCTATTTAAAAATGTCAACTTAAGTATGGTTTCTCAATTTTGGGACAGCCTGTATATTTTAATTTTTTTAAGACAGCTAATATTAGCATAAGGTGCGTTTTATGAAAAATACTCAGAATTTTACGTAGAATTCATAAATTCAATAAAAAAATCAAAAAAATAGGGCTCCCTACTTAAGAATGGCATGGTATCTCAATTTTGGAACAGCCTGTATATTTCAACTTTTGCTATATATAATTTGGGGGTATTCTTATATTCTGAATATTAATATAAGGTGTGCTACATAAAAAATAATCAGAATTTAACGTAGAGTTCATAAATCCAAAAAAATGCTTGTTCCTATTTAAAAATGTCAACTTAAGTATGGTTTCTCAATTTTGGGACAGCTGTATATTTTAAATTTTTTAAGACAGCTGAATATTAGCATAAGTTGCGCTATGTGAAAAATTCTCAGAATTTTACGTAGAATCTATAAATTCAATAAAAGTCACAAAAATGGGGGTCCATATTTAAGAATGGCATAGTATCTCAACTTTGGGACAGCCTGTATGTTTCAAATTTAGCTATATATAATTTGGGGGTATTCTTATATTCTGAATATCAATATAAGGTGTGCTACATAAAAAATAATCCGAATTTAACGTAGAGTTCATAAATCCAACAAAAAATGATAGTTCCTATTTAAAAATGTCAACTTAAGTATGGTTTCTCAATTTTGGGACAGCCTGTATATTTTAATTTTTCTAAGATAGTTGAATGTTAACATAATGTGCGCTATATGAAAAATACTCAGAATTTTACGTAGAATCCATAAATTCAATAAAAAAATCAAAAAAATATGGGTCCCTACTTAAGAATGGCATGGTATCCCAACTTTGGGACAGCCTGTATGTTTTAACTTTTGCTATATATAATTTGGGGGTATTCTTATATTCTGAATATCAACATAAGGTGAGCTACATAAAGAATAATCAGAATTTAACGTAGAGTTCATAAATCCAAAAAAATGCTTGTTCCTATTTAAAAATGTCAACTTAAGTATGGTTTCTCAATTTTGGGACAGCTGTATATTTTAAATTTTTTAAGACAGCTGATTATTAGCATAAGTTGCGCTATGTGAAAAATTCTCAGAATTTTACGTAGAATCTATAAATTCAATAAAAGTCACAAAAATGGGGGTCCATATTTAAGAATGGCATAGTATCTCAACTTTGGGACAGCCTGTATGTTTCAACTTTTGCTATATATAATTTGGGGGTATTCTTATATTCTGAATATCAACATAAGGTGTGCTACATAAAGAATAATAAGAATTTAACGTAGAGTTCATAAATCCAAAAAAAATGCTTGTTCCTATTTAAAAATGTCAACTTAAGTATGGTTTCTCAATTTTGGGACAGCTGTATATTTTAAATTTTTTAAGACAGCTGGATATTAGCATAAGTTGCGCTATGTGAAAAATTCTCAGAATTTTACGTAGAATCTATAAATTCAATAAAAGTCACAAAAATGGGGGTCCATATTTAAGAATGGCATAGTATCTCAACTTTGGGACAGCCTGTATGTTTCAACTTTAGTTATATATAATTTGGGGGTATTCTTATATTCTGAATATCAATATAAGGTGTGCTACATAAAAAATAATCCGAATTTAACGTAGAGTTCATAAATCCAACAAAAAATGGTAGTTCCTATTTAAAAATATCAACTTAAGTATGGTTTCTCAATTTTGGGACAGCTGTATATTTTAAATTTTTTAAGACAGCTGAATATTAGCATAAGTTGCGCTATGTGAAAAATTCTCAGAATTTTACGTAGAATCTATAAATTCAATAAGTCACAAAAATGGGGGTCCATATTTAAGAATGGCATGGTATCTCAACTTTGGGACAGCCTGTATGTTTCAACTTTTGCTATACAGACTGCACGCGGCCGACCTGCGGATAGATGCATTAGCAATAGCTGGGCGACCGTAAGTGGGCGGAGCTTGCGCTCTCAGATATCGAAACCTTTAATGCTTTGAGAACGGGTGGTTTTTATTAAAGTTAGTTATCAATTGTTTTTACTAACCACAATTTGTAAAATTATGTAAAATAAGAAGGATTTGTTAAAATTAAAAAGAAATAAATCCCTGGTACACAGTACTAGTAATTTTCTTAGTTATGAAGCATCAGATCATTTTAGTGCAAAAATATTACAGCAACAAATTTTCATCATAACTTCATACCAATAAAAAAAAATATAAAACAAATAAAATGAAACATAATTCTCCTCATTTATTTAATAAATGTTCAAATAAACCACCCTCTTGAGCTGAACAATAACCCAACCGGTTGTACAAATTTATGTTATTTAAATTTAATTTACCGGTATTTATGCTTATGCAAAATTTTTAGCACTGTTGTTGCTCCAATACCAATTTCACGGGCAATTTCGCGAGAAGATTTGTGCGGATTCAATTCTGCTAATGCACATATTGCAATCTCCAAAGTGCTGATGTTATCTTCTGCTTCATTTTTGTTTTTATTATTTATTAATGTGAAATTTGATTCGAAATATTTCACTGTATTTCGTATGGTATTTGCAGAAGGAATTGGCCTTTCCGGATAGTTCACAGCAAATAAATCGCGACATACTTCCGCAGAATTACCACCATAAAATTGCTTTATCATAAACAACTTTTCTTCGGGCGTATAATACTCCATTTTGAGAAATTGTGCACTACAAATTTTAGCGAAATCGCTAGGCACACTAACCCAACCACAATCGCTAAACAAATGCAGTAAATGAGTAAAAACCAGTCTTTATCGTTCTTCTGGGATGATTTGACGCCTGTCTAGGAATGATGTCATAGCTCTGTGCGAAAAAGTAAGAGAATTTCTATCGAAGTACTATCAAACCTACGAATAATGCCAGAAATTTCGATTTTTTGTTAAAATAAAAATCAATTTTTTAGAACCTCTAAAGATTTCATTTTTAATAAAATTAAAAAGATAAATTCCCAATTTGTATAAAATCGCATTGTACCGCCCTCCGTACGAGTATCACGGCTAGAACGGTGCGGTTGATTACGTCTGTCTCCGTCGCACTACGAGTTTCGTGCGGTTGCAGCAACCTGCGGATAGGGCTTTTCAATGTGTTAGACAAGGCATAGGACTTTAATGAGTTAGATAAAGAAATACATATCAACTCCAATCGGCCTGAGAAGTAAACATAGTATATCTGTTCTGTGTTAACTAATAGAAACCTTATGCCGTTCTTTTCCCACTTACGTTAAGCCTATCCGCAGCTCGAGCGCGAGCAGTCTGTATATATTTTGGGGGAATTCTTATATTCTGAATATCAACATAAGGTGTGCTACATAAAAAATAATCAGAATTTAACGTAGAGATCATAAATCCAACAAGAAATGCTCGTTCCTATTTAAAAATGTCAACTTATGTATGGTTTCTCAATTTTAGGACAGCCTGTATATTTTAATTTTTTTTAAGACAGCTGAATATTAGCATAAGTTGCGCTTTATGAAAAATACTCAGAATTTTACGTAGAATCCATAAATTTAATAAAACAGTCAAAAATAATAGGGGTCCCTATTTAAGAATGGCATGGTATCTCAACTTTGGAACAGCCTGTATGTGTCAACTTTTGCTATATATAATTTGGAGGTATTTTTATATTCTAAACATCAATATAAGGTGTGCTACATAAAAAATACTCAGAATTTTACGTAGAATCCATAAATTCAGTATTTTTCAAAAAATATAACAGATCACTAGGCCTTTTTTTTTCTAAGCATATACCCCGAATTTATATCGAATTGATTCCATAGTTTATGTACAAATTTTATACATATAGTATGTATGTATTTTAATACTCGATGCCAAACTGTACAGCCTATTCGGCAGTCCATTATTGGAAATAGAAATTCTCTGGTTCAGGCAGATATTTGTATGTTCACAGATGCGTCGTAAACGTTAGAAGCAGTTAGGGTAGGAGTATACTCCCAGAAATCAAGATTTTCTGAAGGATTTTATCACCCATTGACGTAGCCCACGTCACGTGGGTGATAAAATCCTTCTAGAGAAGGAGGTGAAGAATATGACAACACAAAATTTCTCAGGTCGTCAAGCTAAAGAGAGTTTTAAATGCACTGATTGGTGTTAGGAAGGATTCTGTGATCTGGGTCCCAGGTATCTTTGGGGTTGGTACTACATATTCTTTGGCTCAGAGTTGGCTTAAATAGGTCGACTTAAGTTAAGTATATCTAAAGTTGCTTCGTTTCGCCGCTAGAGGATTTCAAAATTAGAAAAAGAAGTTCTTATATTTTGTGTAATTCGAAAACGCGGCAATAAATTTAGTCATTTTTGAAAAGTGAGTTCCTAAGTACAATTAACGACTATTTAAGGTTTTAGATACAATTTTAGAAATACAAAAACGATCGTAAAGCACTAAATATACAGGGTGTTTCGTGACTCGACCTTGACAAACTTATACCATATGTTCCGGGGATCATTCCAATCAAATTATGGTATATCCCTACAGGTAAATGATAAAAGAAAATTTATCCATTTATTTATTTGTGAATGAGTAACTATTGACACAAAAATACAGTAGCTGTCCAAAATAAAAACCGGCATTTGCTAAAAAAGACAGTTATCTTTTCTATTATAGAACTCTTCAAGAGTTTTTAGTTTACGATTACTATACACACGAGATTTAAGGTAACATCATAGAAGGACAGGACGGTGGACAGGACTACCTCATCCTATCCACCTTCCTGAAAAATGTTCATTAGGAAATACCATCATTTGTCTCTCAAAATGAGGAAGTGAAGGTAAGTTTCTGCACTTGTAAGACGTACTTTAAGAAAATGAGATCCAATAAGATGATTATTTAACGCCTTGGCGGAAAAACGATATTGATGCTTAACAACGATTGTTTTGTGTGGGTTTTGATCAGTTCAGATGTGTTGATTCCATGTGTTGTAGCTATTCTTTGTAAATTGGGTCTCTTGTAGATGATAGGAATAAAGTCCATCATAGTGCAGAATTCTCCATACATTGGTTTGAGGAATTCTCGTTGTATGAAGTATATTCTATGAATACTGATAGCAAGACTTCGTTCAATTACATTTAAAATTATTTCAGCATGCCAATCTTCATCTCATTCTACAAGACGACGTAGGAATAATTTCGTCTCTCTTAAACAATGAGAAACGTTTGAAAATCTTAGGCGATCCGTAGCTGCAGCACGTGCACTTACGAAAACCATATCGACATACTCTGCATTAGTAAAATGCGACATAATGGCTTAAACTAATAAGAAAAGTTATGTTAAGGATGAAAAGTTAAGGATGTTTCGGTCGAGTCACAGAACATCCTTTATATAAAATGTTTCATTAATAGCTACGATGGATTAATTTCTTTTACATTACAATCTGGTGTTATCTATCATAGTAGAACAAAACCATAGGCTTCCGCTGCAAGATTGTACTTACCTTTTAAAATATATTAATTTTTGACATACTTCATTTTATAATATCTTAACCAACGTAATTTATGGAAAATAAGAATGTTTATTACTTTAAATTTTCATTGAAGTTATTATAAAAAGTTCTGTTTCATTATAATATGTTAATTCGTTCTTGGGATCAAGTTATTATTCACAAACTCCACAACCAACAAGCTAAATTAAGATTTAACAACTGTTTACGGAAAACAAGAAATTATTAAAGGAACATTGAATCTTTATTAAACCCCTTTAATATATTCCGTGTATTATCATAATACCTCAATTGGCTCTAGAGATATATTTTAATTTGATATATTTATAAGACATATTTTAAATATTCACAGAATCAGTAACAAACATACAAGTATGGCAGAGTAAGTTTAGCAGATTAAGTATTAAGCGTATTAAGCAGATTCGATAGCATTTTTGGCAACTTTGGTCAAAACAATATATTGGAGAGCTACAACAACGCTAAAATAGAAAAAAAAATAGTTCAAAATTAGTCAATATTGAAAAAATGAAGGTAACCGAAGGTAACATTAACACCTTACCACCGATTCAGTGAAAGCGTGGACGGATTGTAGCAACGCATCCTGGAGCAGATAGTGTGATGAGAGTGGTGTCAATGCGATTATGTAATGGTTCAGTTATAAAGCGTTGTGTTTCGAAGATTTGAATGATATATTTCAAGATGTCAAGGAGATTCGCGCACCAAAAGTAATAAATACGCATTATACTACGCTCCTGTACTATTTCAGAGAGTTCAGGATAGCTTTCAGGGTTAAACGGATCTCACACGATCAATATACATACATATTGTCAATAAAATATTATCAACATGGTCAATAAACATTGACAATCCGTAATTGTCTCAGATTTTCAATACTTATTGACAATTTACATAGCTTTGAGATCAACCAGTCAAAGATATTATATCGTCAAAATGCTTGTGATTGAATAGAGAACAACTGGCAGACCGTATAAATCATAGACCTAAAGTATATGTCTATCTCAATGGTTTAAATGTTTAAAGTTTTCTGCTTTGTGGATGAAACAATGATTTCAACTTTGATGGATTATATATCGGGTCGATATCATTTGATAGGCTCGCACTGAAAAAGCCCAATCCTTTAAAACTTTAAAATTTGAATATGATGAAGTATATAACATCATTGGTTTGCAAAAGAAAATCTTCTGTCAGCAATGTTTAAAGTTTTACAAGCTTTATTTGGTGTTGAACTGGAAATTTTTGAACTTTTGAGATGAAGATATTGTATTTCGCCAACATATTGGAAGCAAAATTTAATTTTATCAACAGCTTCTTACCTTTTATCTTTTACAATTTCATAAACTCTTCTACAAAGCAATATCCAGTCTTTTGGAAGTATTTCAAATCTTTTAGAAGCAATATCAAATCTTATGAAAGTATTGGAAGTCTTCTGGAAAGCTTTTAAGTTTTCTAGATACAGTATCAAGTCTTCCAGAAGCAATGTCAAATGTTTGGGAAGCACTTCAAGTATTCTAGAAGCAGAATTAAGTTTTTCAACTGCAGTATCAAGTCATCAGGAAGTATTTCAAATCTTTTCGAAGCAATTTCAAGTATTCCACCAAGTGTTATGGAAGCATATCAAGTCTTTCAGAGGCAATACCAAGTGTTTTGGAACTATCTCGCTTCTGTAATCAACATCAAATCTTCTGAATGCATTGAAAGTTTTCCGGAAACCCTTTAAATCTTCTAGAAGCAGTATCAAGTCTTCCAGAGGCAATGTCAAATCATTTGGAAGCATTTTAAGTATTATATAGACAGCATCAAGTATTTAGGAAACAATATTAAGTCTTCCAGAAGCAGTGTCAAGTCTTCCAAAATAATAAGTGAATAATAATAAGTGTTCTGGAAGGATTTCAAGTCTTCCAGAAGGAGTTCAAGTTTTCCAGAAGCAACGTCAAGTCCTTTGGAAGCATTTTAAATCTTCTACAACCAGTATCAAGTCTTCTAGACGAAGTATCAAGTCTTGTAGAAGCATTTAAAGTTTTTTGTAAGCAGTATAAAGTCTACCAAAGGCAGAATCGAGTCCTTTAAAAGCACGTCAAGTCTTCTATAATCAGTACTAAATCTTTTGGAAGTACTGCTAGTTTTCTGAAAACATTACAATTTTTCTAGAAGCAATATGAACTCTCCTAGAAGCAGTATTAAGTCAGAATTCATGTCACGTGCTCTCAAGAAAATATTCGCAGCCGGTGCTAGGACTGAATTGGGTGGAGAAAACTGAATGGTACATTAAAGTTTAAAAATAATCAACAAGTTAGGGTGCGTAGTTTATTTATCTCTCTTTTTACTTTTATTATTTCCACCATTTTAATCACAAAATTAAAATCTACGAAGAAAAATATTTAAAAAAAAATACCTACTATCTTATTAAAATATTATTTCCAACAATTCGATAATTTTGATATTTTGAATAGCATCGATGAATAGTATGATATAAAATATCACTCAGCCCTAGTTTTAAGACTGAGTCCTAAATGTCGAGTCCACTACATCTGCACCATATAAATTTTCAAATATATTACGTTAAGGAACACAATGCCCTGTGAATTTCCTATCAGATTTTTATGATAATCACAGCATCAAATTTAAATTTGTTGACACTAAAATAATTTAATCCTATTACCTCTCTATATCTAGAAAGGTATAGTTCTTAAACCGGTCCTTAGTCAATAACCCCGCTTTAGTCCACATTAGTAAAGAAACGGAGTTATAAAACCGATCTCGATATGGAAGTACATTGTTATCTATACCATACTTTTTAAAGGTTTACAACTTCTGCACTATACTTAGTTTTTTTATAATACTTGTTGATTCGAGGAATATTTTTTAGGGTTTTTGGTTTTTGTTGATATTACCTAGCATCGGAATAAAGTTTCTGATTTTTCCTGTTATTTCTGCCATTCTATCAAACACGATTAATTAATATTAATTAATATCAATTGATCGAGCATGAGTCACGTGAATTGACGTGACCCACGCGTGAGTAACGTGATTCATGGCCGATATTCACGTGAATGTCGTGCGTGACCCGCGTGGGTCTAAAAACTTATTTTCAAACATCTATAGCACGAAAAAGTATATTTTTGAACATGGGTTTAAATTCAAAATATCTTTTGCTCAATTCCTTCTGCAAGTTACGAATTATTAAAGACAAAATTTCATACGTTAAAAACAAACTTTTTTCTTAAAAACCTAAATTATTATAGATTATCATCAATACACTTATTACATTTACATGATGCTTTTAAGTTCAACACGACACGTGGGACATGTAATAATCTTAGCATTTTTCAAGGCTTCAAAACATTTAGTGTGAATCAAATGGCCACATGTTGGAACGGTTATATCCATTCTTGAAGAATGAATCTCTTCCAAACAAAGCGTGCATCTATCTTTCGCACCGTTTTTAATACACTAAAAATAAAATATATTTTTTAATGATATTTCATAAAATATTCTTTTACCTTATGAGTTTGGCGAATAGTTTTATTTAAACACAGGTTGCAAGTGTCGCAATGAAAGAAATTCTGGGAACCCCCCACACGGCATATAGTGCAACTATCGCAGTGAAATTGGTCTTTATCAGCGTCGTCGTATAGGCAACATTTTTGACAAAAATACTTTAAGAAAGTAATAATTTCGTATTAATTAAATTAAATTAAATATAAAATAAATAAATACCGTCGCGAAGATAACACTACATTTTCTGCATGAATGTCGGACTTCTTGAGAATAATTGCAAATTGAGCAAATAATAGTTTTTACGTTCTTCCGAACTAAACGGTGATTTTCTTTGTTATCATGACACCAATGGCACCAATATTGTTTATTACAACACGGAGTCTAAAAATAAAAATGAAATAAATAATACGAAGAATATTATTAAAGACGACACGTTTAAGGACTACTTTTTTTACATTTAACATTTTTCGTTAAATGTATCTGATAGATAATTCAATGATTATTAAGAAAAAAATAATTTTAAGTTATTTTAGTGCGAAATCAGGGAAACACCGAATTTGTTGATACTTAAGATAATGTAATTACTCACCAATAACATAGCACGCCTCTGATAGTGTGAACATCCTATCGACGGTTTGGACATAATTTTAGAACGCACGTACCGAACTGATTAATCAGGAAGTCGAAGTAATAATAGTAAGAAATGCAGTCGTAAACAGGAAAGTGGAATATGATGCTTAACGTTTGGTTCGTAAGATAGTCACTAAAAAGTACAACGTGCGCGTGCGCTAATTTTATCTAATAAAACATGAATTCAAGTATTAATGGGAAAAAATAAATAAATAAAATGTATTGTTATCATTGCGAGCATTATTATTATTGTAGATATCTTATCTAATAACCACAGAAAGTAAATTTGTTTTTTACCTAGTTCTAAAAAATTCGAAACGAGATTCAGTTATGAAAAAGCGGCAACGTTGCTTTATTACTCGTGGTATACCAGGTAATTGGGTAATTCCCCGATAATCACCAATATTGATTTTATTCCAAGTTTTATTAAAATTCTGTTAGGTAAACGAACTTTTTGATGTTTTTGAGCAGAAATTTATTATAATCATAATTATTGTTCCTTTTAGGATTTCATTATTACTAAAGTCCGTGCCAAAAGTCATGGTTCCTCATTTTAGAGATCGATATCTTTGTAACCATTCGACAAAAAAAATGTGGTAAACATTTTTGGTTCACGATAGGATAGAAGAAATAATGACAATCAATAGAACATTCCTATATTTCGATTCTAATTGAATCGAAGTAAAAAGTAAGTAAATACAACACTTATGATTGTAATGAAACTGGCTAAAGTAAAATTTTGAAAACATTAAATACCAAAGTATTTCGTCCTAAATTATTCTTAAAATTCTTGAGAAAAACATGAAATACGTTGTTACACACCATAGCGCTATTTTATGTGAATGACAGTGCCACCAACCTTGTAAAAGTAATACTGCAACTTCACGTGAAGCGGGAAGCGCCAAATTTTAAATTCAAATGTTTGAGATATTTAAATTTTTAAATTTATTTTTACAAAAGTCAAAAATTAGGGCATATATAAAACTTAAAGAACTTATATCTGTTCTGTAATTGACAGCATTTTTTGTGGTTGCTATGTGGAACATCTCCAAAAATAATCTGTTGTGATAGTTGTTACTCGCATCAATAATTTTAGTAGTTCCAATATCAAAAATGTGACCATTGTCCAAACTATGTTGGGCCAAAGCACAAGATCTTTTATTACACCGTATATCACCTTTATGTTGGTATAATCTTCTTTTAAGCCATTGGGACGTTTGTCATCATCAGATCACCTCAGATTTATACAGACTGCACGCGGCCGACCTGCGGATAGATGCATTAGCAATAGCTGGGCGACCGTAAGTGGGCGGAGCTTGCGCTCTCAGATATCGAAACCTTTAATGCTTTGAGAACGGGTGGTTTTTATTAAAGTTAGTTATCAATTGTTTTTACTAACCACAATTTGTAAAATTATGTAAAATAAGAAGGATTTGTTAAAATTAAAAAGAAATAAATCCCTGGTACACAGTACTAGTAATTTTCTTAGTTATGAAGCATCAGATCATTTTAGTGCAAAAATATTACAGCAACAAATTTTCATCATAACTTCATACCAATAAAAAAAAATATAAAACAAATAAAATGAAACATAATTCTCCTCATTTATTTAATAAATGTTCAAATAAACCACCCTCTTGAGCTGAACAATAACCCAACCGGTTGTACAAATTTATGTTATTTAAATTTAATTTACCGGTATTTATGCTTATGCAAAATTTTTAGCACTGTTGTTGCTCCAATACCAATTTCACGGGCAATTTCGCGAGAAGATTTGTGCGGATTCAATTCTGCTAATGCACATATTGCAATCTCCAAAGTGCTGATGTTATCTTCTGCTTCATTTTTGTTTTTATTATTTATTAATGTGAAATTTGATTCGAAATATTTCACTGTATTTCGTATGGTATTTGCAGAAGGAATTGGCCTTTCCGGATAGTTCACAGCAAATAAATCGCGACATACTTCCGCAGAATTACCACCATAAAATTGCTTTATCATAAACAACTTTTCTTCGGGCGTATAATACTCCATTTTGAGAAATTGTGCACTACAAATTTTAGCGAAATCGCTAGGCACACTAACCCAACCACAATCGCTAAACAAATGCAGTAAATGAGTAAAAACCAGTCTTTATCGTTCTTCTGGGATGATTTGACGCCTGTCTAGGAATGATGTCATAGCTCTGTGCGAAAAAGTAAGAGAATTTCTATCGAAGTACTATCAAACCTACGAATAATGCCAGAAATTTCGATTTTTTGTTAAAATAAAAATCAATTTTTTAGAACCTCTAAAGATTTCATTTTTAATAAAATTAAAAAGATAAATTCCCAATTTGTATAAAATCGCATTGTACCGCCCTCCGTACGAGTATCACGGCTAGAACGGTGCGGTTGATTACGTCTGTCTCCGTCGCACTACGAGTTTCGTGCGGTTGCAGCAACCTGCGGATAGGGCTTTTCAATGTGTTAGACAAGGCATAGGACTTTAATGAGTTAGATAAAGAAATACATATCAACTCCAATCGGCCTGAGAAGTAAACATAGTATATCTGTTCTGTGTTAACTAATAGAAACCTTATGCCGTTCTTTTCCCACTTACGTTAAGCCTATCCGCAGCTCGAGCGCGAGCAGTCTGTATAGTAAGGGCGTGGGGTCTTTAAGGTTTGTGAAATTTGATTGAGATTTTAAAGGAAAAATTTGGTTAGTTTGTCAGTTAACTCAGGGATGTAAATAAGTTTTTTGTATAGAATGGGTTCATTGGTGTTATCAATGGTTGAGTTAACACCCACAACAGGGTCAAACATAGTAGTACCGAAAACTAATCTATTTAATAACTTGGGAGGGTACATGTTGTCTATAAAAATTGTTTTTAATTTATTCAAGTTTATATTAATTAAATTAGGGTCTAAAATTTTTTCTATTCTATATTTCATTGCTAACACTGTGTTAATTTTATGTTTTATTTTATGTTTAGATGTAAAATGAATATATCTTCCAGAAAACGTTGGCTTTGTGTACCAATCAAATTTGAGAGAGAGAGAAACAAAATTTATTTATGCCAACCATAATAAATACTTACATAACAAAAAATAATAAATGAATAATAATATATATAGATATAAAAAAAATATGTTGGCCTAAAAGGGCTATCGACCGGAGTCTTTCTGCCCTCAAATTTGCTTTTGTTGTCTTTATCACGAATGACCTTAGTATCCAAAAATGGAACTGAGTTGTTGTCTTCTGTCTCAAGAGTAAACTGTATGAATTTGTTGTATTTATTAACCCTCCGTCCGTCGGGCGCGCTTTCTTAACACTTTCGATCGGGTGTGGTCTGTGGAGTCCAAAATAGAAAAAACTCTAAAGGACGCCAACGTGTCCTAGAGTGCTAATTTCTCATAAATATGTTTTATATGATGCTTGTACTATATAATAGGCTCATACAGGGCCAATTCCAAACTCACGTTTTATGTTAATTTGATTTAAAGAAAATGCTTACAATTTAATCACATATTTTTCAAAATTTGGAAACAACGCCTAAATAAAGGAAAAGAAAATCGATCTATAATAATATTTATTTAAAAATGTATAAACTGTTATAAAAAAATGTCTTATCTAAAGAATGATATTCTATGCACAAACTGGAGGGCTTCAAACTGTGGTCTCTATATTTCCGAAACAATCGTTGCAGCACGTTGTTTGTTATGTGCTCCATGCACAACCAACATTTAAAAATTTTGCAAAAATAACGAGTTTTTCGTCTTTTGCAATATTTACAATTACAATTAATCTCCTCTTCAATATCTGAGAGCCTCAAGGCAGAAGTACGCACACTTTTGGTCAAGTGCTTATCAACGGCTCTTCTTTGCATGTTATTTTTCACTAACTCCATACCAAGATTTTTTTGAAACAGTCTGCGAGTTTTAGCAAATTCACAATCTGGTATGTTGCGTTTGTAGATAACAAAATCGTTAATTGCTGCTATATTGAGGAGGTTATAGAAAATTACCATTGGCCAACGCTTTGAGTTTCTTGCAACATTGTATGATGTGATCATTCGATCAACAGCATCTCCTCCACTTTTTGTGCTATTATAGAGAGTAATTATTTCGGGCTTTTTCCGATCACCGGTAGCTTCATCGATATGATCGTCTCGGTGTATTGTTGAAACTACAAGCACATTCTTTCCTTTTTTGGGTATATATGAAACTGCAGTCATATCATTACTAACTGCGAATAACGAAGAATATACTTTCCTGTTTTTAACTTGTGTTATTTCAAGAGGTAGTTCTCTTCTATTGGCTCTAATTGTACCAACCACAGTAAGGCGGTACTCTCTTAGCAGTTTCTTTACAATTGAATATCCTGTGAACCAACGATCTATTGTAACATTTCTTCCTAATCCTAATAAATGTGAACACATTCTTTCAGTTATTGCAGCGGTAGAGTTGTCAGCTTTATATGGACCATTGGGTTGAACACCAGCGTAAATTTCTATGTGTGAAGTGAAAAATGTTTTGGCATCAACAACGGCGAAGACTTTCAATCCGTATTTGTTTGGTTTACTTGGAATGTACATTCGGAAACTGCACCTACCTCTAAAGGCAAGCAGCATTTCATCTAATGTTACATACTCGCCCACAGTTAAGTTTTCTTACAATTGTCGTTGAACTTGTCAACAATAGTACTAACTGCTGCTAGTTTGTCCATTTCTTTTCTTTGACCTCTAGTTGTGGTATCGTCTAAGCGAATGCATTTCAATAAGAAGACGAACCTCCGTTTTGCCATTGTAGCAGGAAATATCTCATATCCCATCCCGCCTGATGACCAATACTCTGCTAGATGTGTCCTAGATCCATGATGGAGCCCAGCTAAATAAAGCAAACCCATCAGCGCTTGGATTTCTACAGAATCGATAGATCTACACTCAGTCTTATCTTGGTATTTATCAGAAATTTTATCAAAAATAAATTAGTGTTTTCAACTACAATATCAATGCAGTTTCCAAATATGTACATCCAGCATTGAATGGGAGATAATGCGTCACATGCTTCACCGATGAGCTCCGGCAGGTGAGACACTATGTTTTCGTTGCGAGTTCTAATATTTCTAGGTGGAACAGCCTTTTTCCATTTAGTTCCACCTTTACTAAAAAAATACGAGCATCTGTCACGAATCATGGGTTGTTCATCTTCATCATCCTCGCCGTCATCCTGATGCATAATATCTGCTTCTTCATTTACGTTTTCCTGCTCGGTTTCTGTATCATGATACTTACAAAATCTGGATCTGATATCGAACTATCGTCAGACTCTTCTATTTCACTGCCCGTGCTAACTTCTTCATACAATTTCTATAATCTTTCTCTCTCCTTTTCATAAGGATGAATATCACAATGCTATCAAATAATAAATCATTTATTATTTTATCAAATCATATCAGAAAATTGTGTGATACTACTTACCTATTTGTAAGTATGCTATTTGTAGAACTAGATATTTGATATTAGTTATAAATAATTGTTTATGCACTTTTCTATTCTCTATATTTGTAAAATAAATAACACATTACACAACGCCTCAAAATGGGGTTCAATAGTAAACTGGCGTGTCAACGATACGGTAAGCGTATATATAGTAATTGTTAAGGGAACTACCGAACTATATTGCGATTACTCCGAGGTATAGTTTTATAACTCGGTAATACCCCTTCAAACACAAAAAGACCGCATAGAGTTCCAACTGGAATACGATTCTTACAGATTACATCTGCGAATATTGTTACACATTTGATCGGGAAGGGTCTGTCAGGACAAAATATTATGTAGCGACTATTTGGAATTTTGAAAAACAGTTTTTTATAGCGAAAACAGTTGATATTCAGATACTTGAAAGGTACTGTGACCGTAGAAGTTTTAAGCAAAATAATTTAAAAAATATTTTACATAATCATTTTGTCGTGGACTCGTAGACCACACCCGACAGACGGAGGGTTAAAACTATTTAAAATTGAATTTACTGAATTACTCGGGATCGCAGTTATGATATCATCTACATATTTTATCTACATTTTTTTATAAACGGAACTTCAACGTCCAATGTTGGTAAAATTTTTTTTAATACATGGTCCATAACAATTTGGGGCAAAATAGGTCATAGCGGAGAACCCATTGGTGTACCGAAAACTTGTTGGTAAGTAACACCGTTGAAAGTAAAATAAGTATTAGTACAAATTGTTGATATGGTTTTTAAGAATAAATCCTTTTCAAATTCATAACTTTCTAAGATGTAATAGAAATTCTATTCTATAATTTCTAACACCAATGCAATGGGTATGTTGGTATACAGACTGACAACGTCTAGTGAGATGATAACATAACCTTCAGGAAGTTCGAAACCTCTCAATTGCTCAACAAATTAAATTAAAATTAGTTCTCGAGTCAATAGCAACAGTTAATATTTTAGCTAAGTGTGAAGAATTATTGTACGTTGCAGCACCAGCTGATGAAATTATGGGTCTTAGTGGGATATGTATTTTTGGTAGGAAATATGCTTTGGATACTAAGGTGTTGTGTTTTATAAGCTTTTTAAATTCTAAGTCGTCAATAAAATTAATGTTTAAGAGATCTTTCAATAAACTGTTGATAGTGAAAATTGAAAATTCTTCTGGATGATGTTAGTTTTATCAGTGTTACCTATTAACTTGTAAGTGTCGTTATCTTTTAGCATTTCTTCTGCTTTTTTAAGGTATATGTCCCGTTTCATCACTACCGTGGTTGAACCCTTATCCGCTTTCGTTACTACGATATCTGGGTTATCTTTTAAAAGTAACTGGGATAAAAAAATTATCTCATACAGTAAACATTTTTGTATTCAGTGAACATTTCTGCGTACATCCAACTCTTCTTTTATACGGTAGATAGATATAGATTGACGTGCGTGACCCGCGTGGGTCTAGATCGTGAGAGGGCATAAAAAGTCACTCACGCGCCAGTACCAGTACAAGTTTGTTTAGAAGCTTTCACTTTTTGAATTGTTTCCTGTAGTTAGTTCTCAGAGAATTAATATTCTTTTTAATATCATCCCTAGTTGCATTTGTATTAATTCGCTTATAAATACACAGAAGCTGGTCGATTACCCCATTTCATTCATCCTTATTTGGGTATGCTTTTAAAGCAACATTCCATAACACTCGGTAACCCTCAACAGTTTTCAATGAAATTTAATAATACCGCATTGCGATTTACATGCGTTAGTGAACCATTGCATATACTATTTACAACATTCGCGAAGTTAACACCACTTTCATCCACTAAATTAACTCTATCTGAACTCATTATTACGCAGCAATGCAAATGAAATACATACTACTACATACGACAACTGATTACGTTCTGATGACAACTCAAATACAATAATTAACGTTTTCATTGTTAAAATCAGATTCTCAGATTTAACAAATTTTCAATTTTTATTCGAGCTGTACAAAAATCTTACAAAATATTTATAGAAGTATTGCTATACTTCACGTATATATCTTGCCATTTTCTCAAATCATCTCACACGTACCCTGCAATACATACATTTATTTAGTTCCCTTGGTTTGCCCAGGAAAACGAAACGTTATCTTGACCTTTCATCTTATACCTTATTCTGTTTTTTCCCTTGCCCACCAACAAATTTCAAACTTTTCTCACGTTGTTCTCGTGCAGGACGAAGGGTGCCGACATCCAATCCAACCGACAAGGGTACGAGAGACGTTTCGACCCTTCCGGAAACTGTTTACGTAATAAAATACTATCTGTCGGAAGTGTATGGTGTGACATTTCCATGTTGATTCGAGTTATTAGATAAAGTTATTAGATCTGTGAACTAATTTATTTGATATTTTTGTAACTAATTAAAAACGTTGATTAAATAATTCGCGTAATTAACGGCATTTAATCTTCCTTTCAAAGATTCTGTGTATTAAGCCTCCTAAATTATGTTTAATTTCATTACCGAAACGGAGATGAAAGTTCTCTTTCGTGAGATAGCAAACTCGACTCTTTTGTCCGTGGCCACCTTCGTCTGTATACAAAACGGTGAGGTATCAGCTGCAGAGTATTCGCGCTAATTAAAATCTGTTTACAATGTTTCAAGGCGGCCGTTTGAGAGGGCGCCTACGGTCCTTAAAATAAGCCGGTGATTACCCCAAGGAACGAAGAGATTCTCGTAAGGATGTGTATCCTCTAGACTGTTTCACGACTATACCATGGACGGGAAAAGGAATTAGAAAATTTAACTACGCGTTTTACGATTTAAAGGCACCAGTCCGAAATTTGTTTCTCATTTGCATAGTCTGCGACAAACAACAACGTCGACGACAACGGCAACGAAGAACTTAGCTATTCTGTAGGGTAATTAACACCACGTGGAACAGATGCATGGGTTTTTCCCCTGCTGCCGTTTGCACCGTTTACTGTTGCAGAGATGTAAGATAAAGAACCACTTAACGGTAACGACTCTATTATTTAGATTTGTATTCGTGAAATGGGAGTGAAATTAGGTTGCCCGGTTTCACGGTTAAATGAAATTGCATTTAAGTTAAACGAGAGAATTGACAAAACAAATAATATTTTCATTTATAATTTTGTACATCATTTTCCCAAATTGATGAAGATAATTAAGAAAATTTAATGTGAAAAGACACGGTTGAGACGTTTAATTAGCATTTCTCTCCATCTAGAGCTCTCTTATTCTCGGTCCATTTGGCTGGTTGAAAATGAAGGGGGACCGTCAAAAATAGAAAGAAAAGACCGCAAGTGCTCTCGAAGATTAAGTTTTGTCGCGTTTCGCTATTCTCGCTAATATTCTTCTTCGCCTCCTTTTTGTGCAAAATGGAGTTCGTCCCGTCTGCGAACCGGTGTGTTTGCCATTTTTCTCCTTATTTTAATTAAGGTAGATCCATTGTTTTTCAACGAGAGAAAGAGAGGTTCCGACGGTATCTTATATATAGCCTTAGGTTTTCAGCATAGCAATCACGGGAAATTAAAATTTCTTTGGTTATGAATCAAAATAATCCTTACATAACTTATTAATTAAAATAATTAGGTATGAAGGAGGAAGAAAGGTATGGTTTTGGAATGAAATTTAAAATTTTCACACGATATAAAATAAAACTTTTTTAACTGACAGTGAGAAGATAGGGGATATACGCTATAACGTTCGTTACATTGTACTTGGTGAAAAATATGTGCTCTAAGAAGACCATTAAAACGAAATTTATAGAGACATTAAAGAAGCTAATGGTAAAATACTATTCGAGTGTAACGTAGAATGAAATACAAGATGTGTGTAGTAATTTAATAGCGAGGTACTAAAACTAATCACTTATCTTTATTTTGATACTTGTTGAAGAATAATATTTAATTAAGATATTTATTTCTATTCAAAATAAATATTTAGCTTGCCCGAAGTTTATATTCTCTGCAATAAAAAAATTCAAAAAATTGAGTTAACCACGTTCTTCATTCTTTACCAATCACTTTGAAAAATTCTAAAAATTGAGAGTGAGGCTGCTCTCTAAAGTGATTCAAAAACGCACAATTGAATCATTATGGAAGAAGATCGAAAAAGTGATGACAAAATTGAAACCTTTAGAATACCCAGTCATTCTTATTATTCCTCAAACTATTGCCTGCAATTACAGAAACTGTATAACAATGCTCTAAACTATATAAAAGAGTTAAAAGGTACGATACTGATAAAATACTGAAGATCAAGAACAGATCCGAAGAATAAAAGACAAGAAATAAGAATCAAACAAACGACTTAATTATTTAAAAAAATCGACAAAGTAAAAATTGAAATAGTGCAATCTAAATAGCTCTTATGAATATCTTCAACATCAACGTCTTCAAGCTTGCAAAAATGAAGAATCGTCTTACGTTTTTAATTAGGTGTCGTAGAAATGGTCTTCTTCCCCCACACGTTGGGAATAGCTCAGTTAATTGGATAAATCTGTTGGAAACAAACTCATCAATGCTTCTAAGAAAAATGGATAACATTAAAAACAGGTAGGCAATAAGCACATTAAATTTGGAAATTAAAATTACTATATATACTTTAAATAAGTCTTGGATCTCATTTGACGAATTGTTTGAGCACATCAAATCTGTTTTACCATTTAATTTATTCAGCAGTTTTATTGATTCTCTAAAATTGAAGTATAACAAAGTTTATAATAATATTAAGAAAGTTAGTTTGAAAAAAATTGCAGCGTTATTGACTAAATCTAATAATAGTCTAAATTTTTTTAATGACAAAAAATGGTTAGTTAATTTAACTACAGTAAATATACCTGAGAAGATTGTAACATTGCTATCTCTTGGCCCCAAGTTCAATTTGCCAGTGAACTCATTTAATTTGAATTTGAAGAGGTTGTTGATGTATTTAGAGAACATTATTAGTAGTTTAAAAGATAATTCTGGAAAGGTTATGAAGGGAAAATTACGAACATTATTACCAATTTTATGAATACCGGCAGAACTTGTGAGGGGTTGCACAATTTATTACGTAAGCTTTTACACAAAACGAAAGTTCTCCTAAAGGATAACCCTACCTTAATGATTACAAAAACAGTCATCGTTAACAGAAATGATTATTTGGAAAAATCAAAGAGTATGCTTAATGATGATAAAACATACAAAATGATAAAAACAAATCCTATAATATCTGTACAAAATAAAATTAATGATCAAAATGTTATATTCTAAACAATACATAACTGAAAGAGAAAAAGAAAACTTACTTGCAATAATTCTGTTTTATCTAAAGCATATTTTTTGCCTAAAATTCATAAGGAGGGTGTGCCTTTAAGACAAATAATTTCTTCAATTAGTGCTGCATCATACGAATTGTCGGGACATATATCAGACATCCTGAGCCGCACTTTCAGTAATAGAACGGACTATAACATCACCAACACTTTTCGGTTCGTAGATAAGTTCAGCTTTTACAGCCTTCCGGAAGACGATAATTTAATATCTTTTGATGTTGTAAGTTTATTCACAGTCATTCCATTGGATTTGGTTAATCATATTGTTAATGAGAGATGAGATATTATTGCTGATAATTGTTCATGGGATAAGGATACCTTCCTTCTTGGTTTAATGTTAATCATCGACACTTCGATTTTTACGTTTGACAATGTTATTTCCATCCACAATGTTATCATCATCAGTGAATCCAAAATATCACTGGTTTTGGCTTTGATTGTGATGGATGATGCGTTGAATGAAATCCTTAGTAATAATGGTTTAAAGTTTCGGATTAATTTTATTAAGAAATATGTAGATGATTTAATCTTGGAAGTTCACAAAGATGATGCTAACATAATTTTGGAGTCTTTTAACACTTTTCATCCGAGCATTCAGTTTACCGTCGAAATCGTAATTAATAACAGTTTCCCCTTATTGGATACAACAGTCATACGCAATTCAGTTAATAAAATTCTATTTAATTGGTACGTGAAACCAACATACTCAGAACATTATTTAACCTTATTCTCAAATCATAATTTTAAACACAAAATTTCTACAGTTCTGAAAAAAAAACATAGAGTTATTCAAATTTGCGAAAAGGATTTTTAAAAGAAAAATTAAAATTTCTTAGAAGTAATTTTATTAACAAGCCATTAAAATTAAGCAACAAATTATTGTTTTCAACTTCTTCAAACATGAATAACATCGAACAGGTCAGTATAACAAATCCAACTTTATTATAATCTGAACCAGTTGTCTATAAAAAGCTTCCTTTTATTGACAAATTGAGTGACTCCTTAAAGAAAACTCTGATGATTAAAGAAATTGTAGACTGTAATGAAAATAAATTAGCTAATCATTTTACTAAATTAAAAGATAGAATTGAAGTTAAATATAAATTTAATTTAATCTATTATGTTTCATGCAATGATTGTGATGGTAGATATGTTGGCCAAACTTCCCAATGGTAGAAAAATCGTATTTCAAAACATAAAAGTAATTTCCGGTTAAATAAAACTGTATGTGCATTATCCCAACAAGTTCATGATTGCAAACACATGTTAAACTTCAATAATGTTAAGATTCTGGACACTGAAATTAATTATCATAACAGACTTTTCCTCGAAATGATTCATATCAACTACACTAAGAATGCAATCGATTTCAAAACGGATAGATAGAACTTATGAAATAAATTAGAATGTTTATGCATATTTGTTTACAAAGGATAGGACTAACCAAAATTTTAATTCAAACCCACACTATGATGATGCCATAGATAAAGTGTCTAATTACTCCACTGATATAATATTCTGAAGTTTGGTTTTTCTGCTGCTTTTAAATTTTTTAAGATCTTGTAATACTTTAATCTTAATAATATTAAATTTGGTTTCTATCTTTGTATTCGTACAAGTTTTGTAAGTCCTTAAAAGTTTTAAAATTCAAATTTTACCGCGTTTAGAAATTTCACCCGCTCATTGGTTCATTCTTGGTCATGCGCAATGTATTTATTTCGAACTAGGTTTGCAGTCATGAACATGTCTTTTTTTTTTCTTAAATTTTATGTTTTATAGCAATTCATTGCTCCATTTTGTTTGATTTTTCCATTTCTGTCATGTAATTTAAAATTAACAAGTTAAACTCAGTTTTTTAAAGTGTTTTAATGTCCTCAATGTTTTAAGTAGCAAGTTTGATTCGAAACTTTTCCATTTTGGCAATTAAGATGGTCTGAGAAAGATTGAATAAATTACAATCGAAATATTGGCATTTAAAGAAAGTTGTATAATTAACACATCTTGTGGACCGTTTATCCTGAATAAATTTTGTACTTGATTTCTTGTCAAACCTATTGCTTTACAAGAAACATAAAAACCTTCTTGTTGAGCTTTCAAAACTGCTTCTTTCAGTTATTTCATACTTTCAATAAAACCATTATAGGTTTAAATTTTATTCTCTTCATGCACATTAATGTCGTCTATTTTATCGTTTTTCCTGGGCATTTACTATACTCAACAGCATTAGAGTCGAAAGGGTATAATCCACATGTCCTGAAACCGTTTATTAAACTTTCAGGTTTTATTCCTGTGGTTATCGCAATTTTTAAGAGCGACGCAAAATTTATTTTATTAACATTTTGTCTTTAATGCATGGTATACCAATCACGAACTATATTTTTGCAAGTTGATTTAAGTGATACAAAAACATGAACGTCGGCTGGATGCTGGATCCTAGTCAGATTGGGTAAAATGTAATTGTCTCTATTTGATGTCGTGCACTGAGACAACATCGAGTTTGTAGGTCATACGCGATTTGTGGCCATCAATAAATGAAATAATTGGTAACTTTACATTATTTTCTATTAAATGATGATAAAATACTTTCCTGCAATTCATAGATATTTCTGCAATCATCTTTCAGTAATTCCCCAAGATGGATCATTAGAGTTTGCTACCTGAGAAACACCTTGATAGCAAACACCTTCGTCTTACTTGATGCCGAAAACATCATTAACATTACGGTAATTTTCTCTTTAGATGAACCGTGTTCAAAATTTTTTTCTGTATTAGTAAAGTCTATCTGATAACCTCTACAATATCTTCGATGTGGTTGAATCCAAAAAAAGGAATGAATTGTTTCAGTGTTGAAAAAAGGAGAAGTGAGCCAGTGTTATAGGTCCTTCTTTGTAGTAGTAACAACCACTTTCAAGAACATATTGGGAGGTAATAGGTAAATTATATTGTACAAAGGAGAGTTTGTTCGCAAATGAAGCCAACAATGAATAGCTTACGTTAACAATAGACGCTATAAAAATATTTTTCACTAAAAGTCTTTTAACTTAAATTCCAGATGGATAAGTAATTCTACAAATTTAGGAATATATTATAAAATTTCCAACATTTCAAAAATGATTACAATTATATCCAAGCACATTTAGCTGTTTTAATAAGATTTCAAACCTTGAGAATGTTTTGGCCGCCTAGAATCACTTTTATTAACATCTATGGACGAATGCGTAATTATAATGTCAGATATCAGATACTCCTGTCCATTCTTCACTTCCATTTAACATCATAGATAAATGGACAAGAGTTATAAGATAATAAGACAAGGGTTGGGAATAAGAATAGTATGTTGTAGGCATTCAATATTGGGGCATAAAGAATGTTCGATATCTTGCAGTTAGTAACTTAAAGAATAATGTAGTAATACAACTAGAAAAACCACCTGTATATTTTGGCAGCATTTGTTCAAATAATACTTTTTAATATTATTATTACAATTTCTCTTATTTTTTAAATAATACATTTTGTTAAACAATTCGATTCGAAAGTAAAGCAAAAGCTTAATTATTATTATTATCTTTTCAGAAGTACCTCGTGTTTAGACTAACATCACAGGGTCGTCACGAAATCGTTAACATCCAAATATACGTCGATAAAAAATTAACGTTGTAAATAACAGATGACGAAATAACTCGATGAATGGATTAACGATTGAAAAAGGGAAGTAACGTAACTGTGTTTCATCGATTGCGTTGACATTTGGTACAGTCATAGAATGGGCCAAAATAAGGTTTACGTATTTTTTTTATACGTTCGGCAAAAGCTCCCGAGGCGAGTGTTAGGGATTGAAAGTTTGGGGAAAAAATACATTTTCGTTCAACACCGCTCAAGAGCAAATAAACCCACCTCTGATCAAAATAATCGAATTTACAACAATCGATATGATCGATAAATGCAAATAAGTCTTGTTTATGTCTTTTTCTATCGTTTCTTTGTGTCAAATCCGTGATCAAATACAAAATCTTCTTAAATCGTCCCCACCTTTATATTAAAACGTTTGTATACAATCAGTATACCATCCATCAAAACGTTACTACATTATTAGATCAATAGCTAGAGTAATTAAAACTAAACGTAAAATATCCTTGGTAGTTATACCCCTTCCCCTACGCTCCATTATCCCTTCCGATGTCCATTTTCTCTCACTCCACCCAGCCGCATTACCATTCAACATGTTCATATTTCAGATCGTCACACCTCACCATATATTTAATTATTCCCCAATTATCCTAACATAACTTTTTTATTATATATTCATCTTTCTTGTAAACCATATAATCACTTCTATTTTATAAAAAATCCGGGAAACGGTAATTCCGGGGTATTTACGTCCTAATTATGACGTCTTACATAGGATGGATTTACCAAGCTTTCCCTCATCTACAGTCTTGGAAAAAAGTAGAGCAACTTTTAATTTTTGTGAATTAAATTTTAAATTAATGCTTTTCTTAATGCTTTTTGAATGGACACAATTCCTGTTCTTTAATGATGAGTGCAATATGGAAAAACTTCCAATAGGAAAAAGGCATACTCCTAAGTACATGCAGCAAGCATTAAAACATGGAGTTAGTTCTGTAATAATTTTGGGATGTTTCTCTGGTTTTAGCATAGGTTCTATTTACCGTATAATGTTAACAATGGAGAGATTTATGTACCGTGATATACTAGGAAATGTTATGGAACCTTATAATACTATATATCTTCACTTTAGTTCTACAGCATTAACTCCCCCATTTTATGTCTTTGTATTTCCTGTTATAATTTTACCCTCCTTTTGTTTTCCATACTTTCTCACCCTGATCTTAATTTCTCCCAAAATCTTAAAGCCCTTCTCCCGCTCCAAGTCATACTAGCACTTTATCGCTCTCTTGTCTGATTACACTCTCACTTCCTCCAGCTTTAACTCCTGCTTTATTATATATCTCGGAGCTTTCTTCCATAACTCTATTTCATGGACATAAATTGCGAATCATTGGAATAAACTATATTTGAATTATACTTCGACACCTGTCCTTTACATCATCTCCTTCTTGAAGATTGTTTATATAGCTGGTGATTGTATAAGATGTGTTATGTGATTTTACAGAGTACACATCAATGATTTTCTAGAATGTCGCGAAATGGTTTCAATATATCAGTCAGATTAATGTACTCCATTGATGTCCAAATTGTTTTGATCTGAATGATTTTGTGTCAAGAAGTATATTTACATATAGTGACTATTAGTGAGTTAAGACAAAATGAAATAAACTTCAGTAGTCAAGCATAAACAAGTCCTCGTCATATTGTTACATTTGTATTGTTTACTATCATTACTACATTATACTCACTTTGAATGGGAATGATGCTAAGTCACGTGTAATAATTTCCATTTTGCGTTAGGATTTCTGTACCCTAACACAAAATTGCAGATATTCCAATATCTCGATTTTGTCTAAAACAGAGTACATCATAAAAATATATCTGAACGATATTGAACGCATCTTTCGGAAATGATAATGATTCGTTCTCTATTTTCTTGACTATTACTGATTAATGAAAATATCGTTCATCTTCTGAATGATCTTATCTAATACAATTAGTTATTGCGCCCTAGCATAGATACCACCTAACATTAATAAAAGCCCATTATGACTTATGCTTTGCTAAGCATATTTTTTCATAAAAGTGTTGTCAATTACAGCTGAAAGTTCTTCTTCTGATTATTTCTCATCACGTTGTATTTATTGTCCTTTTGATTCTTTTTTTTATTGGACCATCAACAAATCATTCCTATTCTAAAAAACTGTGAATTACTACGCTGAAATATTTAATCAGAAGAATAATATTAAAAACCTTCGTATTGAAACTGGCATGAAAACAATAAAACAGAAATGATCTAAAAACAACGCACTATACATAAAGCAGACAAATTGATAAAGATGAAGGACCCAGTAACAAAAAATAACAAGGACCCATAAAGACCCATTAAATTCGATAATAGCTAAAACTAAGGATATCAAAATAAACATAAGAATACTCTCACAAAGCTTGGTCAGAATCTATATTTTCTAATGCCTATAAAGTTGGGGTCTGTAGCAGGATCACAACATTATTCTTTTGTATTTTTAAGCAAATTGATTATAAACTAATATACTCCCTAAAAAGCTTATTACAAATAATATTCGAAAACTTAAAAAAGATTACACCTAATAATAATACAACGTTATCTTTTGATGTGGTCTATTTATAAAGGAATGTTGTTACCACCTATACTTAAGTTAGTGAAGATATTCTTTCGACATTTTAAAGATAAAATCATCACTGCTGACTTAATTATAATACTTAATCATATAGTTCAAGAAAACTGTTGTCGCTTTGACCAAAAAATGTATAAACTTGAACATGACTTCCTATGGGACTTTCGATTTCTGGTTGATTAGCTGATTTGTATTTGGATAATATTGAAAAGAAATTTATTGTTAATTCAAAAGAATCTGTTCTTCTAGAAGATGATAAAATTGTATACATATGTCTTAAAACCAAACACAATCAAATGACAAAGAGTTTTCTGGAGTGATTACAAATACAATTTTTCATCTTTACTACCACGTTGGTCCTAAGGTGGCTTTTATACAATGTTATTTCTTTGCCGAACTCCTTAGTGAAACAAACTAGTTTCTGTTAAGTTTGTTGAACGATGCTTTCTGAAATGCAATTTGTCTGAAAACCAATTTTTTGCTTGCCAAATCTTCCCAAGTGTAAATTTTGGAAAATTTCAGAAAGGGTTTGCTTTTGACGAAGGGAAACAGACTTTAGCTAGATAGTTTAGCCTCGAAGATAAAATGGGATTTACTCAAAGTAGTTCAATGAAGTTGAAGTTCTACACAGGGTGCATTGAATAGATTTTTCGATTTCGATTCCTCTTTTCACTAAAGGAGTTCTTCAAAGAAATAACATCGTTTCAACGATATCTTAGAACAAACAAAGAAAGGTAGTAAAGATGAAAGATTGTGTTTGCAATTAAAAATCAGTCCACAAAACTCCTTTCCTATGACTTCGTCATTTGACTCTTTTTGACTTTGAGATTGTTTTGAGTAACATCCCTCAAACAAAAATTTTGATCCACGACTTTTTTGTCGTATTGATGAGAACCGAAAGTTCGAAAACGAGTCAAGCAAATTACAACTTCGCCGAACTACTTTGAATAACTCCCATTTTGTCTTTGAGACTAAACTAGCAAAAGTCTATTTTCATTGTCAAAGGAAAACCTTTCCCAAATTTATACAAAATTCGCACTTGAAAAGATTTGGAAAGCAAAAAACTGGTTTTTAGACAAATTACATTTCAGAAAACAACGCTCGATAAATTTAAGAGAAACTATTATTGTTTTGCTTGTTTTGACTTCGATTAGTTTCTTCAGTTAAGGAGTTCAGCAAAGAAATAACATCGTTTCAAAGCCACCTTGGGACTAACGAGATAGTAAAGATGAAAAATTGTATTTGTACTGGTATAGATACGTCGATGACATTATATGTGTATGGAATTTTTATTATTCACATGTTGAGTATTCTAACGTACAGTGTTGTGCTGAAAAAGATCTGATAATAGTGTTTATGAAAAATAAAAAATGATTTCAAGCTCGCTTAAACTAGTGATGGGCATCGTCGATTGAATTTGACTATCGAATAATTAGTAAAAAAAGACGCCCATAAAGGTATAAACAATGCCTCTGCTTTCCCAAAGGTTTTGAATGCCTGGAAAATTCAAGATAAAATAGTTATTATTGTTAATGACAACGGTGCTAATATAAAAACGCAATAAAAGATAAATAAATTATCGGTTCCATAAATTCAATGGAACCAGTACTGCAATTGCTAAAGAAATGTAGTTTATAAGTAGCTCATTTTAAGCACAGCGTAGTGGTATGTGAAAAATTAAGAAGCATGAAAAACAAATGGGATACCCAGAGCCAAAAGTTAAACAGGATGTATTTACTACATGGAGCTCTTCTTTAATGTTGACAGAAAGACTTTTAGCAATTAAAGACCCACTCAAAGCTGCTATAACATCATTACCACGAGCTCCAGAATTTATTACAATAACAGGATGGGATATGTTGACAAACTTAGTCTCCATATTGAAACTATTTGACAAGATGACTATTGAATTATCAGGTGAGAAATATACAACATTGTCGTTAATTATTCCCCCTATAAAATGTCTACAACAATCGCTGAAAAACTGCACTCCCAAAACAAGGAATGTAGAATCTTGCTTGAAACTTGCTTTACAAGATAATGTTAAAAAACGACTGGTATCTTAAAAACAAATTCACTTTGTTCAAAAAAACGTTTTTAGATCCTAGATTTAAAAAAGGTGTATTTGGTGATGACGAAAATGTACACACAGTACAAAAATTAATTATCACTGAAATATCATCTATTCTGCAAACTAAGAGTGAGACAGTTGAGAAAAAGACAATTGAAACTGTAACTTGTAATATCGATGATGAAGAAGAAGAAATTTGTTCACATTTTGATCAAGAAGTTGTTTCTTTGAAAAAGTTTTCAATATCAAGCACGAGCGCAGCTTTGATTGTAAAGCAATATTTAGAGATCCCACTTATTAAATAAAATTAGAATACTAATGAATTTTGGATACAGCAAATATGCTGCCAGAAATGTACGAACTCTATAAAAAATATTCGTGTGCTCCAGTAACATCCATTCCTTCAGAACGAGTATCTTCGAAAGCTGGCCAAATTATAAATGAACGTCAAAATTGAGTTTCAGGGAAAAACTTGAACATGATTGTTTCTTAAATAGTAATGTAATTCTATTTTAGTAATATACTTATATTTCTTTAGTATGATTTATAGTCTTTTCGTTTTTAAATATTTACTATAATAGTGTATGTTGTTAAGAAATATTTTAACATGTAGGGGTATTACTTATTAACCCTCCGTCTGTCGGGCGCGCTTTCTTAATACTTTCGATCGGGTGTGGTCTGTGGAGTCCAAAATAGAAAAAACTCTAAAGGACGCCAACGTGTCCTCCAGTGCTAATTTCTCATAAATATGTTTTATATGATGCTTGTACTATATAATAGCCTAATACAGGGCCAATTCCAAACTCACGTTTTATGTTAATTTGATTTAAAGAAAATGCTTACAATTTAATCACATATTTTTCAAAATTTGGAAACAACGCCTAAATAAAGGAAAAGAAAATCGATCTATAATAATATTTACTTAAAAATGTATAAAGTGTTAATAGAATAATATCCTATGCACAAACTGGAGGGCTTCAAACTGTGGTCTCCATATTTCCCAAACAATCGTTGCAGCACGCTGTTATGTGCTCCATGCACAACCAACATTTAGAAATTTTGCAAAAATAACGACTTTTTCGTCTTTTGCAATATTTACAGTTTCCTCTTTTCCCTGGTTGTGGCTCTGGAATAATCTCCTCTTCAATACCCGAGAGCCTCAAGGCAGAAGTATGCACACTTTTGGTCAAGTGCTTATCAACGGCTCTTCTTTGCATTTTCACTAACTCCATACCAAGATTCTTTTGAAACAGTCTGCGAGTTTTAGCAAATTCACCATCTGGTATGTTGCCTTTGTAGATAACAAAAGCGGTAATTGTTGCTATATTGAGGAGGTTATAGAAAATTACCATTGGCCAACGCTTTGTGATTCTTGCAACATTGTATGATGTGATCATTCGATCAACAACATCTACTCCATTTTTTGTGCTATTATATAAAGTAATTATTTCGGGCTTTTTCCGATCACCGGTAGCTTCATCGATATGATCGTCTCGGTGCATTGTTGAAACTACAAGCACATTCTTTCCTTTTTTGGGTATATATGAAACTGCAGTCATATCATTACTAAATGCGAATAACGAAGAATATACTTTCCAGTTTTTAACTTGTGTTATTTCAAGAGGTAGTTCTCTTCTATTGGCTCTAATTGTACCAACCACAGTAAGGCGGTACTCTCTTAGCAGCTTCTTTACAATTGAATATCCTGTGAACCAACAATCTATTGTAATATTTCTTCCTGATCCTAATAAATGTGAGCACATTCTATCAGTTACTGCGCGGTAGAGTTGTCAGTTTTATATGGACCATTGGGTTGAACACCAGCGTAAATTTCTGTGTGAAGTGAAAAATGTTTTGGCATCAACAACGGCGAAGACTTTCAATCCGTATTTGTTTGGTTTACTTGGAATGTACATTCGGAAACTGCACCTACCCCTAAATGCAAGCAGCATTTCATTTAATGTTATATACTCGCAAATAGAATAAGTTTTCTTACAATTGTCGTTGAACTTGTCAACAATAGTACGAACTGCTGCTAGTTTGTCCATTTCTTTTCTTTGACCTCTAGTTGTGGTATCGTCTAAGCGAATGCATTTCAATAAGAAGACGAACCTCCATTTTGCCATTGTAGCAAGAAATATCCCATATCCCATACCGTCTGATGACCAATACTCTGCTAGATGTGTCCTTGATCCATGATGGAGCACAGCTAAATAAAGCAAACCCATCAGCGCTTGGATTTCTACAGAGTCGGTAGGTCTACACTCAGTCTTATCTTGGTATTTAACAGAAATTTTGTCAATAAATAAATTAGTGTTTTCAAGTACAATATCAATGCAGTTTCCAAACATGTACATCCAGCATTGAATGGATGATAATGCGACGTCACCGATGACCCCTGGCAGGTGAGACACTATGTTTTCGTTGCGAGTTCTAATATTTCTAGGTGGGACAGCCTTTTTCCATTTAGTTCCATCTTTATCAAAAAAATACGAGCATCTATCACGAATCATCCTCATCATCCTCGCCGTCATCCTGATGCATAATATCTGCATCTTCATTTAGGTTTTCCTGCTCGGTTTCTGTATCATGATCACTGATATTTACAAAATCTGGATCTGATATCGAACTATCGTCAGACTCTTCTATTTCACTGCCCGTGCTAACTTCTTCATACAGTTTCTGTAATCTTTCTCCCTCCTTTTCATAAGAATCCATATCACAATGCTATCAAATAATAAATCATTCATTTATTTATCAAATCATATCAGAAAATTGTGTGATACTACTTACCTATTTGTAAGTATGCTATTTGTAGATTGCTAACTAGATATTTGATATTAGTTATAAATAATTTTTTATGCACTTTTCTATTCTCTATATTTGTAAAATAAATATCATAACACAACGCCTCAAAATGGGGTTCAATAATAAATTGGCATGTCAACGATACGGTAACCGTATATATAGTAATTATTAAGAGAACTACCGAACTATATTGCGATCACTCCGAGGTATAGTTTTATAACTCGGTAATATCCTTACAAACACAAAAAGGCCGCATAGAGTTCCAACTGGAATACGATTTTTACAGATTACATCTGCGAATATTGTTACACATTTGATCGGGAAGACCCTTCCCGATCAGTCAGGACAAAATATTATGTAGCGACTATTTGGAATTTTGAAAAACAGTTTTTTATAGCGAAAACAGTTGATATTCAGATACTTGAAAGGTACTGGGACCGTAGAAGTTTTGAGCAAAATAATTTAAAAAATATTTCACATAATCATTTTGTCGTGGACTCGTAGACCACACCCGACAGACGGAGGGTTAACTTATAATTCACGAAAAAAACCTTCATTATATAATTTCAACTCCATAGTTTCACCCTCTTCGTTCCATTCCCAGACAACTGTTTATTGTACGACTAGTAAGTCTAGTCGTTGGACAGTGAATAGCTTAAAAAGAAATGACATCATTTATTCATTCGAATAAATCTTATAATTATTCGGATACATGTCAACTATCAAATTATTCGATAGTTTTTATTCGATAGTGCCCATCAATAGCTTAAACTTGATTAAATTTACTTTAAAATGCTTATTAGTCTATCAATATATCTCAATACATTCTTGCAATATAATATTTTAAATTTCGATACTTAAATCAGTTACGATACAACATGCACAGTTGGATTTTTATAATAAATCTTCATTAAGTTTGCATTAACATAGAGTTTTATTATTTTTAAGATCATTATAATTATTGTATTGTTTTGTAGATTTGTCTGATGATAACATCTTTGTATATCGAAACTACCAAGTAAATAAGGTTATTCCTTTAAAACATTTTTTGATTCTTGGTTTTGGGGTAATTCGATTATTAAGATTCTGATATCTATATTTTTCGGGGTTTTAAATCTATTTTGTAATCAAATTGTTAAAGAAACTTCATGTGTCTTCGTAATTGACTGCAAAAATGTAATTTCTTTATTGTGGGAACAGATTTTTTCATTTGCAGAGCTTTGTTACCATTCCTCGAAGTACATTGATTTCACCGTCATAGTGTCATTACTATCTTAGGAATAAATCTGTGACACTTGAGATGTTAAATGTTACCAAAAGCAATTTGGATTATTTTTCAGTTTAATTTTTTTTTCATAAAATTAATTTGGAATTCTTCACTATAAATGAGATCCGATCAAAAAATGTTACTAATAATAATATCATCCTGTATACTATGTCTCAATATTAGCTTAAATATGAAAAAAAATCTTTCGCTCAACCTGATCGCTTTACACGACTTGCTATGGTCATTAAGTATTAAAAGTTTTTTTTTTCAATGTAGGGATTTACGTTAGGGTGAGCAGAAATATGATATCTTCGAACTAGAACCCTTGTGTAATGACGTTCAAACTTTGCTTGGGGGGAGTTAATCAATTATTTTTCGTGGTGCAATAATGTGAAAATAATGGGTTTAAAATTTATATTCAACAAATGTTATAGAATGCAAGTTATTAATTAATTTTTTCTTGTTTTAGGTAAGCTGACGCACACACATAAAAACACCTATATTAATTGTAAGTTATTTTAAAAAAATTTTTCGATCGCATAAAAAAGACTTAGTTCGTTTAGAGACATTCTTCACTCCGTATTAAATGAAAGTAGAAGTAACTCCAGATTTTAATATCCGACCGGTATTTGTCATCAGGATTCCTGGAGGTAATTTCCCAAATGAAGACTGGAAATAGAAAAAACCTTTCTTGCGAAATATTATATTACTCGTAAAACGTTGGCGGATAAACGCCGGTATTTCTCAGGTCGACTTCGAGTTGCACTCGGTAATAATTTTATTAAGCTCCAGTGCGAGAAAACGACAAACAACCTAGAAAAGCCGCCCTTTTGTGCCGGTTTCTTTTCGCACAGTTTTATCTTCCTTAACGTTCGGTGCAAGACGTATTATGAATTAAGTAAATGGCACATTTGGGCATCTTCGAGCAACAAGCTTTTACGGTACGAGCTTTCCGTAGGAGACAGGACCGTATTTCAGGCGTGCGACAACGCTTGCCATAAATCAAATCCCTTTGCTCTCTCGACTACGTCGTTCTCACATAAATGTCAACAGATAGCTGTGTGCGAGTTTTAACGTGTTTCCGTGCTCGCGAATCGCGCGCCTATGCTGTGTTTATACGTTACGTTTTCCGTCCACGGGAGATAAACAAGGGAATTACTCCGTGACAAGCTAAAGAATTCGCTGGGTCCACGGCCGCAATAAGCTTCTTTCATATTTGTTAAAAAGTAGAGCGAACTCGCAAAGACGACCTTTTGATGTTTGTTTGAAAGTCTCTTAGGAATACACCGAGCCAAAGAAAATGTTTGCAAGATAGTGACCGAAATAAGCAAGACTAAAAGTAGCTAAAAAGGAAATGTTTTTTTTTGTTTGTTGGTTTTATTATTAAATTATGTATATACGATGTAAAGTTTGGATTAAATATTTGATTTAGTATGAAAATTTGCTCTAATAATTGAAGAATATTTAAGTTTTGATTGAACTGAATCAATAAACATTTCTCGCTTTGATATACAAATATCTTTTAAAGCACATGATGTGAGAAAAGTATCAGTTTTGTATAAATACCTAGAAGGATTGCAACCACGGAACCAAATAATCAAACTTTGCTCCATAACATAACTAAATCGACTATAAAGGATTATTATGAAACGCACAATATAATCGAACGTATAGAAGAGGTATAAAACATCATCAACGAAATAATACAATTGTATCCCCTCACGTTTTGTATTCGTAAGCTTGTAGGTATTCAGTTTCCATAAACATACATTCGTTCTCGTATACTAATACGTTTTTTTCCGGTTCGATATCGTGCTGTTTTAACAATAGAAAATTACAGTACTTGTTGGGTTTTATTAATTATAATAATGACTCGTAATCAAAAGTAATTTTTTACTTATTATTATTATGACATTTATTTACTTCAATATATCAAATATTCGGGATAATTTAATTTACTCAATCATTTTTTGCGACTCATTGAGTGTGAATATCATATATATCTATATAATCATATAAATCTTCATAAATTACCTTTTTTGAAATAAAATTAAATTCCTTCGATCTATTTTTATAATTCTCAAACAATCTTTAATACATCTAATGATTTTCATTAATTCTATTGTGATTTTCTAATAATAATAATTCAGATTTGATTTAACAACTTCCTTTAAGCTTTTTGATTTATCTGTTCAAGATGTTGTAAGATCGATATTACACTATCATACTTGTACCAATTAAGCGATTGTCTCAACTATCCGATTGTAAAAATTCGACGATATCAACAAAGTTTGCGATATTACATATATCAATTATTGATAATGCCCATATCTATCAATTTTAATCCATTCATTAATGGAGATATGTTGATTATGGCATAAATTAAAGATGAACATGTTTCTTTTTTAATAATGCATGGTAATTGCTATTTTATTCTGCAAGAATTGAGCTAATAACTTATATGTGTGAAATTGCGTCAACTTAGATAATATTAAGACAAACTAAAGATATCGGACCGATTAGCCAAATTATTGGACTGGAACAGTTTAAGTATGGTCATATATCTATCATCTCATGATTTTCATCAACAGAAGATGTTATAGTTGGCAACAAAATGAAAACAGATAAGTTTTAGCACCATAGTAACTGCCAACAAAGTATTAATTTCCGAATATGAAGGGTATGAAATATTATACAATATTAAAAGTCGTAATTATAAAAACAAACACGCATTTGCTTGCTTACAAATGAATTGCTGAAGATTAAATGATGATGAAGCTTGTATAGTAACAGACGTGAGGAAATTCATGCTTCATTAATTCATATATTGCTTCCCATGTTTCAGGAATAATTTCCAAAGTGAAAAGTGGAATAAGATCCACCAGTTACTAAGAATCTAAATGTTACATTAAAGTGATGTTCAGCACTTATACTATTCAAATGAATATTTTCCCTTAAAATCAGTTTATATGCTTTAGACATCAAAGCTCTTCCCATCCCTTCTCAAACAGATCTCAAAATGTTTCTGTCTTCATTTTTCAATTCCCACAATGAATGATTTTGAATTCCCAAATGTTTATGATTTGCTTAACTCGCTCTAGTTACTTCTTCTTTATATGCGGTTTTTTGAATAATAAACATATATAATAAACATTGTAATCACTTAGAATGGTGAGCTGATTTTGAAATTGCTTTCAGTTTTACTCCATCACGTCCATTTTTCGAGATGTCGTCAAAAATGTTAAAAGTATTAAAAAATTTAAAAACATAGTAACGGTTCAAGTGCGGTATATTTTGTTTAATGTGGTTTTATAGCTATATACAGGATGATTTACAACATACAGAGGAAATTGAAAGGATCGCGTTA
The DNA here is from genome assembly GCA_036711965.1 of Onthophagus sagittarius. Classification (NCBI taxonomy): domain Eukaryota; kingdom Metazoa; phylum Arthropoda; class Insecta; order Coleoptera; family Scarabaeidae; genus Onthophagus; species Onthophagus sagittarius. Next base: position 11,429,306 of record JASERS010000002.1, on the reverse strand, counting down.
TTTTGTTATTTTTTTAAAAAGTAAATGTCCACTTTTAAAAACCGTTGATTTTCAATAAAGAACAATTAAAATACTTAACATGAACGTAACTTCATTTTTGAAGGAACTATAAAATTAAACAATTTACATGATATTTAGACGTTTTACATGATATTGGATATCCCTAAAGATGATATCAGGGTTTCTCAACCAATAAACACAAATTCTTGAGTATTCTAAAGCCATATCTGCCATACTACAAAGATTTTATAATTTTTGTTAATTATGCTTTATATAAGTAATTCCAAAATATTTGTAGTTTAAAGTTTAAGTAAGTTAATGTAATCACCCTGTATATATAGGAAAACAGAGATCCAGACAAACATTTTGAGGTATTGTTGATATAGTTGTTATGTGATATACATTTATATCACATAAATGATATACATTTATATCACATAAATGGTGATAACATTTTTTGTTATTTTTAAAATTTCTGTTACACTTCATTGTACCGTAATAACAAAATATGTATAAACTAAAACTTTACTATTCTATCCTATAGAACATTTAATTCTCTTAAAATCGAAACATTCGAACCAACGATCGAAAGTATTTTACCTGTATATCGCTAATTTACGAGAATTGTGACAAATTTCTTATTTTGCCGTTTTAATTAAGTCGTTGAAACATTACGAATAGTTTTATTTTAATAAAGAGGAGTTTTACAACTTCCAAATAAGTATAACCATTAAATTCACTGAAACTTTAAACGTTAAAGCAAAAACAAAATGCTGTTGTTCAACAATTTTGTGTAATATGATGTTTTGTATCATCATTTATAATATGAAATATATTACGTAGTGTTTCAGTTTTTAATTATGTTCTGTACTTTCCTTTCAAGTAAGTATATATAGAAAATCTTTTCTCATGTTGTGCATAAAAGTAATAAAACTTTGAGAGCTTTTTCTGACGAAATACATCCAATATAGAACCCAAAGTCTATTAAAGAGTGGTCTTTAGAAATCGCTTTTAAAAAGCTATCACAAAATAACGCAATAAGCATTTGTTTTTCAGTGAAGTTAGAGAGTTCTCTTACTTCACTGAAACTACATATCGTATTTGTCAAAAGTTAATTGAAGATATTTATTATGTTCATATATATTTGTGTTAATACTTTCAATTTAATTAATTTTCGACTAAAAACTGCTGAGAGAACTAGAACATTCGTACTTATTTATCTGAAGACATTGGATACAAGTTATTCATAGCCTTGGAGTATTTAATTCAATTAATTTGTAAAATATATCACCTAAATATGCAAGCTTTGCAGTCAAATAACGGGAATTAGTAGATCGCGATTTTATTAAGATTACAATTTGAAACATTACAAAATCACTTAAAGTATCAGATAGTTCAATAGGTATATGTTTATCGTAATAATGCTTGTCTTTGTATACAACAATGTGATCATTCAATTGTTACATTAATCTTATTTAACTTTGCTAAAAACCAGAAAATATTCCTGTTTATAGAATTTTCTCAAACTAACTATTAACTATATCAAATATTGCTAATATTTTTTTTAATTAACGCAAAAAAAAAACGATGAATACTCAATAATTGCAGTTTTTTTTGTCTATCTATAATATATGTCTTAAAAGTTGTTTTAGATCTTTAAAAATATTACAGGTTTTTGCACTTTAACAATTTAATTTGTTCTTCTATTCGATCTTCATTGTAAATTTTATGTTGTTATGCAGTACGTTAATGTATGTAAATCTATCACCAATTGTAATATTATCATCAGTTTTTATAATAGCGAATACATCATCGCCATATCTGTTTCATAGTTTTATATTTTTGTTGAATCCGTTCTTGGGATTAATTAGTTGTTCGCTTCCTAATTTATCGTAAATGTGTCTACCATCCTTATTATCCTTAATTTTCCGTTTAATGATTTTTCCTAATTATTCTTCCTTTTTCTGTTTCTTCTAGGTGTTATGATTACTTATTATTCTTCTTGTTCTTTCCCAAGTCTTCTTTGATCAGTAGTTGTAGTTCTCTCTTCTTCATCCTTGGGATGATTCCTTGTTGTTGCTTCAAGTTCTATAGCGATACTTCTAAGATTAGGTGTTGATTGGATAGCGTATTTTAAGTCTTTTATTCTTTATCCTCATTCTCTTTCTTGTGTTGTGAAAGAAGTCTTTGTTTGAAATGTTCATGAAAAATGTTAGGTGTTGAAAACTTCCTACTTTCTTCTTTCCTTACTTAAGTTTCATTGCTATTGTTTCATTTTTTCTCTTCTTAGGATAACCAGTTCTACAAATCTTTTACTTTTATTATTTTGTCAATTTACACTTTACCATTTCTTGTATAAAATTTCACCATTATAATATTATCATAGCGAACTCTTTTGAACCAGACCCCGATCCCTGGGGTTCACAAACCGCCTTACAATAACTTACACCAGTTGATTACCAACCAACCGGTATTAGTTATTATAAGTTGGTGTTAGGTATGCTCTCACAACGTCAGATTATGGTTTTTTCTCTAATAATGAATGTGTACACTTATTATTTGATTGTTGGGTTGAGGAACGTAATATATCTTTTATTGAAAATGTTCTGCTTTGTGAGAACATTTTGTATTCGCGTTCCAAGTAATCAAAACTTATTGTTTCCTTATTGCACTCAAGTTTATCTAATTATTTTTGAGTATATGTTCGATTATAGTTACCTTATAATAGGAGCATAATGTGTTTCTGTATTTAAGCATATAATATTTCATTGCATTTTCTTTAAATAGGTTATTACTCTTTTTTTGTGGTTGTTTAGCAACAACACGTCTGTAGTAACTAGTTAGGTATTCTTCTAAACAGATACTACATTTCTATAGTTTAGTTTTCTCGCTATCTTAAATTTAATAACTTTTTGTTTACATCCTATATTTCGCAGTCTATATTGATAATATTTTGTGGATGCTTAAATCCATGACATTGCCATCATGTAAGTAACTTACGTAAGTCTACAAAGAAAAGGGGCGTTCATTGCTAATAGATGACCAATGAACATTTTCGAATATTATGTAAACTAATAAAAAGAGTCAGAGTTAGTGATGCCGCACTAAACCGGGACCAGTTGTAACAGGTTCACACGAATCAGTCGTAGTTAATTCCAAGTAATGTTCAGTTTTGCTTTATCAGCTATATTTTCTTTCAGCTGCAAATTGCCATTATATCGTTGTAAATATCGATTTTGTTGTCGCAATTTAAATAATTAATAATTGATATTATACACAACTCGACCCAACTTAGCACAACCCAACCCAAGGACGTCTGAAGTGAGACTAATCTGTCCCCCATAACTATTCTTCTAGAATCTGCCAGTCTTCACTTCCTATTTTCTCTCAGTTCGCTACATCTTCTCAACATATGTTCTGGTGGAGGGAGTGTAAAAGAAATTTTTTCGTACTTAGCGATGAAATAAATTTTATTTTTAATTTTCGGGTTCTACCGGTTTCAGCTTTTTGCCAACATCAGGAAAACACCTGTTTACAATTTCCCTTCACCTCACCTGAAGTGCTGAGTGTTGCACCAATCTAAATCCTTTGACTACCATTCCTTCTCTTCCATTTTTCATTCCTTCCTCTCTCTTCCATTCCATTCATTTTAAAACAAACATTTCACATTATCAAAATCAAATTACACTTATTTTAATTCTAAAAACTTATTAAAAAACGTTATGTAGATTTCTCGAAATGTATCTTATTTATAGTGCCTTTTTCCATGTTTATTACTATTTTATTTATTTGTTTCTGATTTTGTTTGTTGTTTTATGTCTCGTGACTAATTGTTTTTGTATAAATATCTGATTTATTGACAGCGCGAATGTATGTTTATATTTTTGTTGTGTACATTATAATATTCGGGTGGGGATGAATACCTATTCTAAAATTAATTCAAAATTTTAAAATAATATAGTTAAAATAAATTTAAAGTCATCTTCAAACTAAATTTTCAGATTTCTTGGTATAATATTTAAAATCAAGATTCAAGTATACTTTTTAAATCTTTAAAATAAAATAAACACCTGATTCCAAACATGTGAAGTTGGTAATAAAAACTTATTTCGTGAATTTATTTGGATTTTAATATAGGGGAGATGGGTTAAGAAAAGGGTAAGTTTGAAGGATGTTTGTGGGAGCAAGGGATAATTAAATAGGAAGGACTTTTTGTAGTCAAAGGATTTAGATTGGTGCAATACTCAGCACTTCAGTTGAGGTGAAGGGAAATTGTAGGTACATGAATATGGTACATTCAAACCATATTCCAAAAACCAGCGTAAAATCTGCAATTCAACCTGCTCCAGGAACCTTTTTATAACCCTAGCAATGTGAAGTCTTACATTATCCTGTTGGAAAGCATTCTGCTACGTCTGCGTGACATATACTAACACCGGTTCTAGAACGTTGTCGATGTAACGATGTATGTTTAATGCCCGGAATGAACGTAAGGGGTGACCATCGACCAGCACATATTGTTCCCTAAACTAGAACCCCAGGTATTAAGGATGTGTGTCGTCTTTGAACGTACTCCAAATTCCGTCTTTCCCCTCGATGTCGCCGTACCCTTCCACGACCATTATTCACCCATAAACAGAACCTTGATTCATCATTGAAGACGATGTTAGCAGTTTTATATTCAATTTTTTATTGTTTTGCAAATTGTTATTTTATAATCAATTTCGAAATTGTCAAAAACATAAAGCATATATTTCAAATCACATACAACGCATTTCTTGTTCAGATAGGTGGAAGTTAGCAGGGTGACAAGAAAAAAGAAATCACGCATTTTATAAGGGTAAATGTCTTTGTGGGGTTGGCGGTAAATGCGTCCGCACTTAAGCTCGGACAAATCCCTAAGACCCGGTTATTCATTCCGAAGACTGCGAAAAATAGTCGAAGCGCGGAAAAGAGATCCGAAAGAAAAATGAAATGCATTAAAGGAGGTACCGGGACCGACGCGCATTAAGCGCGCAAAACCAAAGGACCAAGAAAAAAGAACACTTCTCCGACTCGTACAAAACAGGGAGCGCCAACAAGGAAAAGAATTTTGAGAAACTTAGTAATTTGTTTTATTAAAAAGACTTTGTCCGGAACAGTTAAATTTGCTTCTTACTCTTAAGAAATAACTCATGTTGTGTTCAGCACTGAATTCTTGTTAAGCAAAACGGGTAAAGATTGTTGAATTCTTTTTCTTTCGTCTTCAGTTTTGAGTTAATAAGTTTTTTTATTTGATAAATCAAGCGTAAATTAGAATCAGTATCTATGAGAAGGTAATGGAATCACGTACCTCGTGAGGGGTTGAGTTTATCAAGTCACCGGATGGCAAGGAACCGACCGGAATTCAAGCCACACCGGCATATATCTGAATTAAATTTAACGCTACGTACACAAAGCTCCCGTTGAATTACTGCAAATAGGTCGGTCCCTTTAACATTGTCTTAAAACCATAGGAAACTGCCCTCATAACGCTGTACCCCGTGGTGTTTGCATTTTGTAATCGAGATCGTGCTGGAACGACGTTCTATAGATCTTAACAAAGGATCCCACCCAACAAAAAGTTACCGTAAACTTGTTTACTCCTAAACTCCTATATGGCACATTTGTACTAATTGAGGATTATAAGAAGAATTAATTATAAAATCATTTTCGGATAAACCTTTTTTACGATGATTTTTTTTAATATTCGCGGGAACATAAAAAGTTATGAATTGGATGGGAAAATTACCTTTTTTATATAAAGGCCTAATCCAATTATTCTACCCAGTGGAAGTGGACCATTTTATGGGAAACGTTAAAAATTATCACCGGTCGACAAGCCGGCCCTAAAATGGGATATTAACGGCTATGCTTCGGTTATTATAAACTGGGGGATAATCGTAACTTCTATAAATACCTATTTACGTGTTAAACTATTATTTTAAAATAAGTCGAAAATTATGAGCTGTTAAAACTTTTTTTTAATCGACAACAAAAACTTTTATGCTATAATAAATTTAAATATTTTATATACTTATTTATGCATTTGAAAATCAAAACGAAAATAAAAGGTGAGCTAAATAAAACTAAAGCTAAATAAAATATTAAATGAATGAATTAAATCAGATAGTTTTATTGCACATATTTTATTTTTAAAGTCGAAATAATATAAAAGTTTTTTAGAGGTGTTATTATTAATATAGACGTTAATGTTGAAGAGAAATTATTTGTGTAGGGATATAAGAAAATTTACTAATAATAGAAATACTAATTTATATAATATATGCCATAAGAACCTTGTTACTGCCTAGAGTTTATTGTTGTTACCACTAATCGTTCTTTAACACATATTTACCAGTTATCTTTTTTATTAATAAATTTCTTGATCAGTTCTCTATATATAATTGTATTAGTTTTAGTTGGAGTGTACAAATCTTTATTAATTATAAATAAATAAAAATCTGTATGCCTTTTTAGATGGTTTATATTTATTTTTCAGCTCTACCGGTTTCGATTGTTTAAGTTTTCACTCATCTTCTGGAATTTGTTACCTGAATAATTTTACAATTAACAAACTACAAGAATTCTTATATGATTTTTTTACATCATCTCTTATTTTTCTTTATATATTGATTAATTTGTTTTTATTCCAGTAAAGTTTACACAAGTAATTGAATTTCAAAATTTAGATTTTATATTTAAAGACATTTATAATATATACAATTAAATTAAACATAAAATTTATATTTAAAGACATTTATCATTATTCTTTTTCCTGAAGCTTGTTTTTGTGTACTTTTCTTTAATAACACTAGTTTACAAATTTTAATCAACTTTTTCCTCAAAGTCTGCGATATTTTTTTTATAATGTAGAATGTTGTGCTGATTCTGAAACTCTCTTCAGTTTTTCTCCACCACGTCCAGTTTTCGAGATATTCTCAAAAAGATGGAAAATGGTAAATTAAAAAACACAGCAACGGTTCATGTGCAGTATACTTGTTATTTTACAAAGTGTGCTCCTGTAACTATATGAGCATGAAAGTGAAGATCCAGGCGAACATTTTGAGGTATTGATGGCATAAATCGGACTCTCCGTTATTTTGTTACAGCCTAAAACAACTCAACAAAATCAAATTTGTTTGGCATTTTTTCCAATTTTTTTCACTTAATCGCACCGTAACGAAAAAGAATTATATATGAACAAAAAAAGTTAGCTATTCTATCCTGTAGAACATTTAATTCTCTAAATTTCGTAGCATTGCACATCATGATCGAACGTATTTTACCAGAGATATTATTAATTTACGACAATCGTGCAAAATTTCATTTTTTGCCATTTTCAGTGTATTGTTGAAACATTACTACAGACAATTTGTTTTTGATAAAGAAGTATTTTAAACGTTGGAGGCACTAAGTATAAACATTAAATTCACTAAAATCAATATCATTTTACATGTTCTAAATGTTGAACAATAAGCATAATTGGTCAGGAGGATTTGATTTTGGCAGAGTTCCACTAAGTGCACTCTGGTGTTTGGTTGATCTTACAAAAGATACCTTTCTTTGTCTTTTTATTTATATTCTCTTGGTTTATATTACATATTTCTAATGTCATTAAATCTTGACGAAGCCGCTCGCCTTGTTCGTCACGTTCCACTCCAAGATTGCATGGAAAGAAATCTAGGTACAAATGGAGATAATGGATTTTGAGCGACATCTTTGCATTTATGGCATGGTAATCGTGCAATAAATTAGAAATTGCAGTAATTATTTCGCGAGAATTCTCATCCTTAAGGTTTTTTTTTTAATCCATTGACGGTTTATTTGAAGCTAATCCAAGCCTTGCTTCTTTTGTTGTCAATGTTGCCTTAATTCGTTGTCATTTAATGGGCAACAAATATGTCTTCTTTTAGTTGAGCGTTCATTATTTGTGGAAAGAGCTGGGTGAGATATTTAAATACTAGGCCTTCTGGATTCAACGTTTTGGCAAAGTTTTTCATCAAACCCAGTTTGATGTCTAGTGGGGGCAATATGACAGATGCTGGTCTCACCAGAGACCAGTTTATTTAAGACATTGAAAGCACCCGCATCGTAATATTCTTTAGAAGGCCATTATGTGTCTTTGCACGCATAATGATGCTCTCTCGCTCAGCTATCCCTCAAATAAAGAAAACAGCAATATTTTGTAAAATCGCCCTGTAAGCCTGTAACCACCGCAATGACCTGAAAATCATAAAAGTTAATACTTTTTTAAGTATTAACTTTTAAGAGAACTTTAAAGAAGAAATTAGTACATTTCCTTACTGTGGCAACTATTTTTAAATCTACAAAAACTTTCCATTCAAATGCGTTATACTGAATTAGTGTAAACATAATAATATTGATACCAATAAATGAATGGTAATTCGTAATGCTTCGCGGATGGAAAAGTATGTGTTTTGGTTGATCCGAGGTATCATCCGTTCATCTTCTTGGTTGTTCCCTGTGGACAGGGGCAGACGTTTCGCCAAGATCTCACTTGGCATCTTCAGTGCTTTGTCGTAGTCTCCTGTTGACAGACTGGACGAGTCGTAATTCTTTTCTTTTCTGGCACGTGTAATTTGGTTCTGTTTCAAATTTGAAATGTAAAAATTAATATGTGTTTTGATAGGACGTATTTTGAATAGGAGTGGTTGAAAGGATTTGAAAGAAAAGGAAATGAAAAGAAAGGAATTTTTGGTTACCAAGGGACCCAAGATGTTGCTCTTGGGGTTTGTGGGGTGGGGTGTACGGTATTTTTAGGAAAGTATACAGGGGTATGTTTGTTGTTGTAATCTGTTCGTTTAGACAAAGTATGTTTGGGTTATTATGTTTGAATTTGTTTATCTCATAATTTTCTAAACATTCTATTAGATGACTTTTCTTTCTGTGGTGTAAGATGGTTGTGTTTCTTTCTTCGTCATATTCATGATCTTTGTTGAAGATCATGAATATGATCATGAATATCTTCCGAAGTAAGATCTGTGTCCGTTTTATGTTCTTTAATTCTTTTCCTCAATGGTCGCCCAGTTTCCCCTATGTTCGTTGCTTGCAATTTATTACATGTCAGCTTATATACTCCGTTGTTTTCTAGTTTGTTTGTTTTGTCCTAGTTGTTCATCAGTAATTGGTTGAGTATATTTTGTTTAGTTTGTTGTTAATATTGTCTTGATAGGTGATTGTTCTATATACAGGGTGAGTGTTTTATTTTGATACAACGGAAAATCACCAGACAATGCACCAAATCAAAAAAAAAGTTCTCGGTCCCCCGAATAAAGAAACGTATCGAGATGGAAGGGCACAATTTCGAACAAATGGCTTTTTGAAATATTGGAAATAGTAAAAAAACGCAAAATCATGTTTGCTTGCTTAGCTTTTTTGTGCATTTCTTCTATATCTTCACAATCAAGTTTTTTGCAATTGTAGTACAATCTATTACGAATAGAAAGAAAAGCTTCAAATAAAACGTACCTACTTGATGGCGTAGAATTGTAATCTGTAATAAGAAATGGGGGTTCCCATTTATAATTTCAAAGTTGTTCTCCCCCCGCTCTGGAGGGTTGAGGTGGGGGATCGAGTTCGGCACCATTCAGTAAGTCCCCTGGTTTATAGGGGGGGGTATAATAAATCTTATTAAGAACTTTTTTTGATTTAATGCAGTGTTTTAGAGATTTTCCGTTGTCTCAAGATCAAAAACTCACCCTGTATATCATTTCCTTTCCTTTCTTGTTGTGTTGTCACTGTTGTTAAGTTGTTTCTTATTATTTTGTTTCGTTTTCTTTTTCATGTTTGTCTCTGCTTAATTATTTCTAATTCTTTTGTCTTCTCTTGTTCTTTCAAATTTACTTCAAAAATTCTGTCAACATATGTTCCAAAGGCGGTTATTTTATATGTGTAATCATATTGTGAGTTGTTTGAGATTATCGCATCTGTTTGTGTTCTTTTCTTCTTTCTTCGCATCTTTTCACATCTTTTCTTCGCATACTTTCTATAGATATCCTTGCGTATACCTTTTTCTGTTATCGCCAGAGTTAGGTGTAAAAAATTTAGTCGTCCTTCTTTCTCCTTTTCCATTATACATTTAATTCTTTCATGTAATTGATTTATGTGCGAGTGTAATTTTTGAATGGTTTCTTCCTTTGTTGTGTCCAGTATAATGAACATGTTATCCACGTATCTTTGTCATCTTAAAATCTTGTTTCTATTATAAGAGTTCTTTTCGTTCATTATTAAACCAGTTTCTAATCTCTCCAGGAATATATTCGTGATTAAACCACTCAAGGGTGATTCCACTGGAAGCCCTTCCTCCACCGTATAAATTTTATTGTTGAAGTTACAAAAATTTTGGTTGATGCAAACATCGAATAGCTTGTATATATTGATACTGTCGTTTTTGTCTTTTATTCCGTCGTGTAAAATTTATTTCATGATTTTCATTGTTTCTGTGGTTGGGATGTTTGTACAAAGATTTGATATAGATATAGATTTGAAAGAGATCGTGGTGTATTCTTTTGGTAGTTTTAGTTTTTCGATCTTGTTTACGAATTCTCTTCGGTTTTTTTATTGTATTTTTATTAAGGTGTAAAATTCGTTATCTCCTTAAAAATGGCGATAAGGAACTTTGAAATTCTATATGTGCTGGACTCTATTGAGGATGTTATTCAAGGTCTGAGGTCTGATGGGTATGTTTGATTTGTGCAATTTCAGATATGAGTATAGACGGGGCATTTTTGGATTCATCAGCATTAGTTGTTTGGAATCTCTGTTAAATTTTACTATTGTGTATTCGGTTCCTTTTAAAATCTTCTTAACTTGTTTATGAAATTTGTCCATTGGCTTTTCTGTTGCTATTTTGTATTTATTTTCTTCTAGAAATCTTTCAGTTTTTCTATACAGTCCTTTGTGTACAGTATTACCATGCCTCCATTCTTGTTGGCTTTTGTAATCTTTAGGTCTTGTTTCTTTTTCTTTTTTATATTGTTGATTGTTCTCCATTCCTTTTTTTTCTTTGCTTATGCTATCGGTTTTCTTTGAACCTTCTTTTATAAGTAGTTGTATTTCTTTATGCAAATTGTCGTTATTGGGTATAGTTTTGATAATAAATCTTTATTACTTATATTGTGAAAATTTGGCTGTCGGATTTTGCCTATGATCCTTCTTCGTCTTCTTTCTGCTTTATGAATAATGTTTTTGGTTTTCTTTGTTAAATTGATTGTAACAACATGTCCATAGTCTAGAACAAGTCTGCATATGGGTTTCTACACTTTCATTACTGTGCTAGTGTAATGAAAAAATCTGATACTTTCGCTCTTTTAATTGCTCCATATCTATTGTTTTTGTAGTGCTTACACAATTTTAAACCATTATCCACCATTATACCTAGATATTTGATTAAGGGAGAAGATTTAATGTACAAATTTCCATAATTTATTTTTGGAGATATATCGCGGGTATGGTGATTTGGAATTAAGGTTTAGAAATTTTTCTATGTTCGCTGATGAAGTATTTTCAAGATTTTTCCTAATGCTAGGAGTAGTGTGCTAGGTCTGTAACGTTTAGGTTTGTTATGGTTCCCAAAAAGGTGCAGGGAATCGGAATTATGGTACCATTGATTTTGTATAAATCAATGTATGTTAGAACCAATGTTGTTAAATACTCGGGTATTTATTTTCAAGGATGTATACTCTGGGTATATATACAGGGATATTTAGCCAAGATAGGTATTTTACGGTATTTATAAAATTAAAAAAGTACAAGTTGTTTAATCCAAAAGTACGTGTTCTTTTTAAATAAAAGACAGTAACAATAGTTATGTACACCTAAATTCAAAAATGATACAATAACCTCTAAATCGGAAGCTCCTAATCATTTTCGGTTTGCGGCTCCCTAAATATAAGTCCAGTGTTAGTTCTGAAGCTAGGTTGGGTTGGATTGTATTAAGTGTTGGCTCTATTTTTAGTCCTTATTCAGTTTTAAATTCTTGATCACCTGCATCCAATTAAAACTAGAATGAACACTAGACCTAGTACGAGATAGTTTCGTATCTTTCTAGTACTAGGTCTAGTGTTTTAGTTTTATTTGTCATTTAGTGCTTAATTGTTGTAAATTCTTCTGGAACTAAAAGTATAGTATAACTAATACTAAACCTAAGAACTTTTGGTTTATACTTTTCTTTACTAACTACACATTTATTTTTATTTCTTTGTGAATAAATTAATACATTGAAATCAAAAAATATTTTCATATATTACTATAAATTTTTAATTGATGAATTATCCACTGTTTGGGTATTTACCCTAAGCTATAGATACCCAATTTATAAATACCAATCCACCGATCCCACCTTTGACACCCATCTTTGAATAGAACTGAGATTTCTCTGAAGATGTTTCGTAATGATTTCTTTTGATGTTCCTTCTTTAGTTTGTCTTGTGATATTTTCGTAGCAGTTTTCTATTATTGATCTGTTGTTGGTGTCGAATAAGACGTTTTTGTTTGGGCTAAACTTGTTATTAACATGTTTTGTAATGCTTGGATTTGCGATATCTCGGATATGTGAAATTTGATTTTTTTTTCATTTTTTGTTAAAAGATCTTCGTTTATTTCTTGGCATACCTTCAGCCATCATTGTTCATGTTGAAATTTATTAATCGCTTTTCGAATTTCTTTATTACTTTTCTTATAATTTATTTTTCTGGTAAATTAGGTCTTTTATACTCACATAATCTCTGTATGATTTCTTTTCCTTTTGAGCATATTGATAATTGCTGGCAGGTGATATTGAAAGAGCGTACTTATTATTTTTGGGATGCACTTGATAATCGATTTTGTGATTTTTAATTGGAAATTGAATGTCCGGCATGGTGTCATTGTTACCCGTTATTATAAACGTTGGGGTTGTGTGACTTTTCGTGAAAATTGAGTTTTCCAGAATCGATTCAAGCTGTTCGTTTCTTATTTGGACTGGTCAAGGTTGAAATCACCAATTACTATAACGAATGTGTATCGGGATACCTTTCTGAAGATATTTGCTTCTAGTACAGAGTGAAAATGATAATTACCACAAAATTGATTTGTTTTATTTACATTGTATGTTCGATTCGATAAAATAATTGAACCTTCTATGGCCGTTGTATTTTGAGAACCTTGTCTTTCGATAGTATCCTAGTTTATGTATCTACCTAATACATGTGATTTGTCTTCATTTCGATTTGCGTAAATAAGGCTAAGTCAAAATCATTTTGTTGTAGGTAGTTACGCATTAAGTGATTTTTGTTGTTGAAGCCGTTGATATTTGTATATATTTTCCTTTCAGACGATTGTTTGAGATGTTGTTGTATTGATTTTCTTGTTCGGCGTTCGTTGAATCTTAAGTCGCTATGGGTACCTAGGTTCAATGGGTAGTGACTCAACTATTTTCTATCAGTTCTAGTCTATTATCGTTGCAAGCTTTGTTGAGCTCATTAATATATGTATGAATAATAAAGTCGAGTATGATAATTGGTTTGTAAATTCTTGAGTTTAGAATAATCCAGCATTCGATTTCACTGGACTTCATGATGGTTGATTTACGGACCACGCTTGGTAACCTTTTGTTTCGCATACTTTGCACATTTCACGTTAATGTTATAATAATAGTAATTTATTATATTAAAAAAGCAAAGGTAAAAAGAAATAAATACAATGGATACAATTAAAATATATAAAGACAAAAAACATTTAAAGTACTGAAAATTAAGTGTTAATAAAGCAGTGTAAAATAAAAAAAATTTGCAGTACATACACAATACGTGTCGTCCAGTACCAAGGGTGCATGCAAATTTATAAATTACAACAAACCCTCAAAATCCCGAGCAACACTTAAAAAACTCTTCAGTACTGTAATAGGCCTTCTCCAGTTAAACCGTTATGCAAAACATTGTAAATTTTTACCCTAGTAATTTTACTGTAGTAGTTATAAACGTTTCTTGATTTATGAAGTCGTAATTTGGAGAATTTCATTTCTCTCCCCCCCCCCCTTGTTTCACATTTATTCACGTTTCATGCTGGAAATGATGTAATAAGATATATTTTGAACAACCCAAAATGTATAATGAAAGATTATTAAAATTTTTAAGTTGATAGAAGTGCCATAATCTTTTTTATAATTTAGTTTGGCAGTATTACGAATGGCTCTTATTTGTATGCTGAAGATTCTTTTACTCATCGGGGCATGTAATAATAGAAAAAGACAAAAAATTAATCCCTGAGAAACCACACTCGTGATACTTCCAGAATTGGATATAGCATAAATGGATATAACATAGCTTTGTATGCTGAAAATTCTTTTACTCATCAGGGCTTATAATAATAGAAAAGGGCAAAAGATTAATTCCTGCAAAACCGCACTCGTGATACTTCCAGGATTAGATATAGCAGAATTAAATTTTATGTATTAATTTCTATTTGTGAGATAAAATGACAAAAATTTACACGCACTTAACTATATTATCAGAGTTGTCAGAAATATTATTGGAGTTATTTTCCATGTAGCTGCAAGTCGTTTTTTTTTGATTTATAATAAACTTTTCGATGGCATTTCATTTAGGTTGGCGAATAGCCATTTTATATCTAGAACGACATTTGTTTCGTTCAATAAGTATGCTTCAGTTGCTAATAACAATTAATATTTAGTGAGTTTTGTTTATTCGCCAAAGCAGTTTCGGGTGGAAAAGCTAGAGAACTTACTTTCTGCAAAATATATGTACCATATCATTAAAAATATATAATCAAGACAAGGTCATTGCAAGCTTATAATGAAAATCAACTTCAAATCAGTCATATCATATAGTACAATTACCATTTAAAACATTGAAATGATAGAATCTGATTATGTGCTGTTTATGATCAGATAAGATAGTTATAATGATTTAAGATAAATGTAAATCTAATGAGTATCCAAGACAACTTGGGACTGACGGTAAGGTAAGTTTGAGTGGGTATTAGAAATAACCTCTATGTTATGGTTAGGCTGGGTTGAGGAATGATACCAGCCCAACCCACGCCAACTCAACTCACCGACAGGTTTAACCCAACCCAACTCATGGGAATGATGCCAGATATTATTTAAAATAATGATTTAAGATAAATGTAAATCCAATGAATATCCAAGACAACTTGGGCTTGACTGTGAATTGAGTTGGAGTGGGTTGGGTTGGTATTGTTTCTAATACCAATCTCTATCATATGGTTGGATTGAGTTGGGGGATGATACCAACCATTACCCCAACTTATCTCACTGTCAGGTGCAATCAAACCTACGGAAATGTTACCAGAAATTATTTAAAATAATTATTCAAGATAAATCCAATGAATATTCAAAACAACATGAGCTTGATGCTGTGTTGAGTTGCGGTGGGTTAAGTTGGTATTATCTCAAATACCAACCTCTATCTTATGGTTGGGTTTAGTTGAGAAATGATACCAACCCAAACCATCTCCATTCAACTCAGCGTCAGGTGTTACCCAACCCAACCCACGAAAATAATACCAGAATTGATTTCATATAATAATTTAAGATAAAAGTAAATCCAATAAATATCCGAGACAACTTGGGCTTGACTGTGAATTGAGTTGGAGTGGGTTGGGTTGGTATTGTTTCTAATACCAATCTCTATCATATGGTTGGATTGAGTTGGGGGATGATACCAACCATTACCCCAACTTATCTCACCGTCAGGTGCAATCCAACCTACGGAAATGTTACCAGAAATTATTTAAAATAATTATTCAAGATAAATCCAATGAATATTCAAAACAACATGAGCTTGATGCTGTGTTGAGTTGCAGTGGGTTAAGTTGGTATTATCTCAAATACCAACCTCTATCTTATGGTTGGGTTTAATTGAGAAATGATACCAACCCAAACCATCTCCATTCAACTCAGCGTCAGGTGTTACCCAACCCAACCCACGAAAATAATACCAGAATTGATTTAATATAATAATTTAAGATAAAAGTAAATCCAATAAATATCCGAGACAACTTGGGCTTGACTGTGAATTGAGTTGGAGTGGGTTGGGTTGGTATTGTTTCTAATACCAATCTCTATCATATGGTTGGATTGAGTTGGGGGATGATACCAACCATTACCCCAACTTATCTCACCGTCAGGTGCAATCCAACCTACGGAAATGTTACCAGAAATTATTTAAAATAATAATTCAAGATAAATCCAATGAATATTCAAAACAACATGAGCTTGATGCTATGTTGAGTTGCAGTGGGTTAAGTTGGTATTATTTCAAATACCAACCTCTATCTTATGGTTGGGTTTAATTAAGAAATGATACCAACCCAAACCATCTCTATTCAACTCAGCGTCAGGTGTTACCCAACCCAACCCACGAAAATAATACCAGAATTGATTTAATATAATAATTTAAGATAAAAGTAAATCCAATAAATATCCAAGACAACTTGGGCTTGACTGTGAATTGAGTTGGAGTGGGTTGAGTTGGTATTGTTTCTAATACCAATCTCTATCATATGGTTGGATTGAGTTGGGGGATGATACCAACCATTACCCCAACTTATCTCACCGTCAGGTGCAATCCAACCTACGGAAATGTTACCAGAAATTATTTAAAATAATAATTCAAGATAAATCCAATGAATATTCAAAACAACATGAGCTTGATGCTGTGTTGAGTTGCGGTGGGTTAAGTTGGTATTATGTCAAATGCCAACCTCTATCTTATGGTTGGGTTTAGTTGAGAAATGATACCAACCCAAACCATCTCCATTCAACTCAGCGTCAGGTGTTACCTAACCCAACCCACGAAAATAATACCAGAATTGATTTCTTATAATAATTTAAGATAAAAGTAAATCCAATAAATATCCAAAATATCTGGCGCGTGACGGTGAGTTATTTTGGGGCAATTAAAGAAAAGTGGTTTATGATATTATTCCCGTGAGTTGGGTTGGTATCATTTGCAATACCAAACGGTATCTCTGATGCTAATCAGAGGTAATGTCTCAAGCCAATTTACAGGAATGATATCCGAAATTATTTAGAAGAATAATTTAAGATAAAATCCAATGAATATCCAAGATAAATTGCGCTTGCTGGTAACTTCAGAAATTCCCATGGGTTGGGTTGGTATCATTTTCTCCAACCGTAAGATAGAGTTTACGTTTTAAGTTAATATTAGATATGATACCTAGCCAACTCAACTCACAGAAATAATATAAGAAAGTAGTAGTCTCAAAAAAATATCCCAAAAATTTATTAATCGCTTTTCTTTAGTTTCAAAAACTACAAAAATAATTTTTAAAAACAAAAATAGATAGAGATTTGGTCTTTGCTGAATTGGATTTGCCTGGGGAAAAGAAATCAGGATATGACCTCTACTTTGTTCCTATATTTTGTCGTTTCTGTGATAACCTGTAATAACGCCAATTTTCATGTTTCAAATTTTATCTTACATCAAATCCAAACTATTGCACACAAGTTATGAATCGGCGTCTTACAGTTGGTTAAGAGAACGTTCCTAACGTCGCGATTTCTATAGGTATTGATGTCACAAAATGACGTTAAGCTAGAAATTAAGATTAAGGACGTTACATTTTGATAAATTCGGTAGTAATATTTCTGAATAGCATGAAATTCAAGCCCAATTTTTGTCTTGCTAAAGGAAAAGAAATGTATAGAGTTTATATAAAATTGGCTGGTAAATTAACTGGATTTTTTCTGCTTTGCATCTTGTTAATAAATAACTGGAATCTTTAATTCTGGGATACTATGTTCGCTGGTAAAGTCAGTTCTTGTCTATCATATTACATTTCCTTGATATACAGCAGAGTCAAAAACAACATGCCGTATTTTTGTAGTTAAACAAATTATTCCCAAATTAAGTACTATTATTATATGTTTCTCTTGTAAAGTAAGAACTCCATAAATACTTTTAAAAGGTGATCAAGCAGCAAATTTAATGTTTGCGACTTTAGCACCAAAGGCTAGATTTCAACAAATACACACTCTTTCAGTTTTATTTTACTCAATTTGTATAACATTTTTTTCATAATTGACGGTCTGCCAACCTCTATCCAAAGTTTTTACAAAGTACTTCATAAGGTCAATTCAATCCAGCTTAAAGTTTTTTTTACATATTTTTTTGTAACAACATAGGGTATGCTCATAGGTCATTTCTTAGCTGTATAGTGGTTTTTAATGTCACGATTGGCATATGCACAAAAAACAGCAACATTTTGTGAAGTCAATTTTGCAAAGTCTCTAAAATACTGCAAAGTTATCATTCATGATCGTTATATTAATTGATTGCATATTAAGTTCTGCCTATCAAAATTTTGAGAGAACGAAGTACTTTTTGATCTACAACATGAAATATTTGTTATTCGTCCAAGTAGATGTCTTGTTTGCAGTCTTGACGACAAAGGTGCAGCTTTGCAGTGTTGAAAATTTTAGATCACGAACTAGATCGTTCTATTCTATTAAGAAGCTGAGATGAAATATCAGGAAATTGAGATATACTCTTTTGTATGTTTAGCATCTTCTGATTGACCTGACGTTGAATCAGTGTAATCAGTGCATCAGTTGAACCCATGGTTTATACGTTGAAGTCTGAGATAAGCAACCCTTTCTTATTGGTAACAGGAAAATACACTGAAGATATCTTTGAAATCTTACGTGCTGGAATATTTTGAAAGAAATATTCTGATTCTATACAGGGTATCTGACGTATCTGGTTCATTAATACTTTTTCAGTTTCCACTATTCATTGAAAAAAAATTTTTTAAATCCTAAGAATTATTTCAAGATCACCGCCACTTCCCGGCTACAAGGAGTAGACTATAACTTCGTTATTTTTTACAATAATAGATTTTATGGAGTATATTTTCTCTCAATTTAGTCGAAGAAATTTTTCGGCTCATATAATGTTGACTGCGATTGCAATTTGAAAGCAACTTCTTGTACATTACCATTGTCTAATTTATTACTGATCACTTCATTTATTATGCATCATCAGTCATCATTGATTCGTTGCCCGGTTCTTCTGCAAACCACTCGTCTATATCTTCCTCTGTGCATATTGATGATCTTCTTGATTTTTTGACATACTCTTCAAATCTGCAACTAAGGGCTCGTCTTCTAAATCCCTGTCACCTTCTACTTCATTGTTATTTAATGATAACCACAACTTCTTCCATCTCTCCAAGTCTCAGTCATGGTGAATACGGCATCTTTTAAATTAATATTTTTTAACGTTGAAATATGCTGAAAAATCTAATTTCATCTTCTTGCAAAACAGCATTGACCAGGATTTTTCTAATTAGTATTTATTATTTGCATCACATACTGGTCCATAGGCAAAAGCAGACGTAGGAAATTAGAAAGTAAAAAAGTGTTTGTATTAGACAGATTCTTACTCTTCAAAAAACGTTGTACTTCAGAGTCAAAATCGTTATGAAACCATTCTACAAATACTTCTTTGGTTACCCATGCTTTTGTTTGGTTTTTATGTCCGAGTGGAAGATCAGTATTTTCAAATGCCCTAGATGATCTTGCTTCCCCTATTAAGAAAAGATTGAGTTTAGGCGTATCATTGGCTTTGGGACAAGCCATAATAGTAACTTTATAATTGAACACATCCCTGTCTGGTGCTTCTCGTTTTCTTTCGAAACGTATGATTTATTTGGTAAAATTTTCCAGAACAATCCACTTTCATCGGCATTGTTGACTTAATCGTCAGTTATTTTTCAGATAATATTACTCTTCAGATAATGTCAAACAGATTTTCATTTGGAATATCAGATTTGTAGCTAAATAGTGGAAAATTTTAAGAGAAAATTTTTTTTAATCATGAAAACTGATGAATACTAGTGTAGCTAGTAACCTCTTATTATTTGTAGTTACAAGAATTAAAATGGTTTATTTATAAAAACATCACAACACTAGACACAATGTTTCATAAAGAGAAGTAACCTAAATCATAATTAATAATCAATTAGCACCTCAAATGCGTTGATTTTGACGTTTTCAATATAAAATCTAAATATAAAAATCATCTTATTTTTGTTGCTCATTTTTTCCATCCTATAAAGTTTAAAGATAACACGATTTTCCACTTTCAAACATTTATAATGTTGGTATTAATAAGGAAAATGATAAAAAAAAACGATAGAGCTACTAATTGCTGCTTAAATTTAATTGAAGTAAAGCACCAATTACCGTCGACCTTCTCGGTTTGTGGTATATTGGCAAAGAGCAATAGTATAGAATACCTGCCCCATTTGTAGGACGCATGTCACGGGCAAGAGGTTAGGTTTCCTTTGATCCTTCGTCACGGGTATCACCTGATACCTTTCGCATGTGCCTTCGTTTCAACCTGTCCCAAGCTTCTCTGCTTTCAAATCCTCAGACCCACGCCCCGGGCTAATTCTCATCCCCCTTTACCTTCTATCGTCTACCTACTCGGTAGCGATCCAATACTCCAGGAATAAAAGCTTTTTTGAAAAAAAAAATACAAAGAAGAAACTTTAATTAATACACATTCCTCTTATTTTCCATTATAACATCGTATTAAACACTAAGTGCCAATTAATTTTCGACACGGTTAATTTAAAACAAAAGCTCTTTAAAGGGTGGTTAATTTAGACGTTGAACCTGTAAATTCTAATTATCAAGCCTTCGATGTGGCGATACAAACAACCATCGAGCTCTCGGTTTCCTCCATCTCCACTGGGACGTCTCAACCAAAGGGAAACCATTACACACTCTGATAATTAGTTTGTTATGAAGCCGGGGTTCAAGAGCTTTCGAAAAGCACATATTAAAATAAATGGGGTTTGTTGGCGTTTGGGTCAAAAGCCAATTCCAGATAAGAAGTCGACATAATTGGGCTTTTCGAGGCGCCGCGAAACTCGTTGAAACCTTTTTCGTAACATTCGTTACGAAAAATAATGCTTTCATAATTCTTAACTTTGGTTATTATTTCAAATCTTATCTTTAATAATCGTTTAGATGAACGAAAATAAAGTTATAAACAAAATATGCCATTATTTTTTTCGTAGAATTCCATTTTGTAATAAATGAAGTTATGGAAGCAAAACAGCGGGCATATGGTGAATGAGAAGGGGAGGCTTCTCAAACGGGATACGAAATTCGATTTTACAAATCTGCGTTTGGCCCCTTCCGCTAACGTTTGCGTTGTTTGCGACCGCCGATTTTTCTCTGTCATCCTGTCTTGCGTGAAATCGCTTTGGTTTTGAGCCAAATAGAAATATGACGGACGGAAAACCTTTTCCTGATTGCTTTATATTTTGCACAAATGATAAATTCGGGAGGTCTAAGAAAAATTTTTCTATCCCAAAATATTATTACATGTTAATTTCATAAACAGAGTTATTATTTATTATATAAAGTTTAAATCGTTAAAAATATAATACCAGCTATAAATCAGCCATATAATATAGTATCGAATAAAACAAATTTATCGACAGTTATCTGGCGCAATTTATTACACGCAACGATCTATACGCACAGATTTCGCCTATAGGACGCATAAAAATAGCGCCTAGCTTTCAATGGGGGTCATATAAAAAAACGCGCCCCGCTTTTTCGTCAGTAGGCAATAAATTTCAGTTTATTATTAAAGAGAGGTTCGACGTGGGGCTCAGTTGAGCTTCGCAAGCCAGAATTTAGCTCTCCTCAAGCCCGATTTCGCGTGGAGCACCCTCGTCCTTGATAAGTATGAATAGAGCCTGCCCTACAAAAAGTCTTTTCGAGAGAGTAAAATATGGCAGCCAGTGGGCACTAGCTGTATAACTCGATAATGTGAACTTAACCATGGATTCACCCCCCCGAGGTCGACGCAGACCATTATTCTTACAGGGCTATACCACCGCGAAAAGGGGTAGGTGTTTTTAGATCAAATCGTGGTGAAATATGTCTTATTAAATTTGTATTTAGTTTTCTAATAATCTAAATTTTCAAATCCTTTCAGCATTAGATATATTGCTCGTTTCTAGTGATGTAACATAAATCATAAAGTGTCAAACTTGAATAGGAAAAAATATACCAAAATATCTTTATTTGCTCAAAAGGTATGGAATATGAAGCATTCAAGTAGTATTTTATCAACTACTAGTTCATCCAAATACTCATATTCCAATAATAGTAATGAGGTCTATTAGCTTGGAGAGAAATGCTTTTTAATCAAGTTTTATTTTAAGATATCAATCGTGAAAATTATAACGATTTTTACACCAAACGTTAATAGAATTTAAATTTTAAAAAACACAAAATTATTTGAGTAATAATCTCTAAATTTTTGAAATGACCTGAGCGTGAGACCTCGGCTGACCCAATGGAAAAGAGCTGCGTAAATTTATAAGGCTCCACGTAATCAAACCCACGAAACCCACTGATTTTGAAGTAAAGATCTTTTTTTATAAACAAATTAAGGATCGAAATCTTAAACAATGCACATAATGACAAAACCATACAAAAAAAAAATTCATGCAACAACTCAACTCTATGGTATAACGAAATTTATTAAAATATATATATACATAACGATAAATTTCTAATCAAACTTTAATTATGGGGTAGAAAAAAATTGAAAACAAAAATAAATGCAAAAATCTAATTTTAACTAAAGCAAAAAAAATAACTAAAATGAACACGCCTTCGCACGAACAAGTTTGCTCTAAAGCCATTATTAAAGAATTTTTAAGAAATATCGATACCGAAATGTTCCCAAAAAAAGAAAGGAAATGTTTTTTACAATACAAAAAAAAAATAAGTTTAATATAAACAAAAAAGTATATATCGAAAAATATTCGTTAAACTGAACAAAATAAAATATGAAATTCCTTTTGATTTCTAACAAATTTAATAGCCCAAAAAAACCCTAAATAAAATTTTAAAAAAGTTAGTTAACTGATTTTGGTAGTTTTCATTTTTTTAACAATTAAAGCTAAATTAATTATTTTTATTATAATCGTCAATAAATAATAATAATTATAATAATAATTATATTATTTTTATATAATCTTCGAGACTTTACTCCAGAAAAAAAAAGTTTTTTTCGAAGAATTAATCAAAACCGGAAAAATCACTTAAAATAGGAAAATGATTTTTTAGTGATCAACAAAAAGCAAATGTTTCCAAAATATCGCCTTCAAAAAAAAACTATTTCACCAACGTGCGATATACACAATAAAAATATACAATTATATATGCAAGTTTCTTCAAAACACGTGTCAAAAAAATTCTCTTGCGACGTTAAGATTTCAGTCCAAAATTTATATTATCAAAACAAAAAAACTAAATATTGGAAGTAAAGAGAAATGTAAAAAAATAGGAAAGTAAAAGTAATCAATTTTAAAGGATAATTTGAAATAAGCTTTTTTAAGATTTGGTTGCTGCAAAAGAAATTAAACAAGTAAAAAAAAAATACCATATGTTGTAGTTTTATGAAAAATATACAAATACAAAAAAAATCATGTAACAAAATATCTTTATACGTTCAAAAGATATCAGAGACGAAGGTAGATTTTGATGATAACAAATAGAACCCGTACTAACAAGCAAATTTGAGAAATTCTAGAAATTTGATTAATGCGCGCAATATCGGATTTTAATTAAAATGATTTGGGGACTTTTTTGAGATATTAATCATCAAAGTACCTGTCTTTACTCAAAAGTTATAGAATATTCAAAAAATTCTAGACGTTGTAATGAAATCTACTCATTCGGAGTGAAATTCTTCTTATTCAAGCCTTATTTTTAGATATTAATCATGAAACTATCTTTATTCGCACAAAAGATATCAAAGAGGAAGGTAGGTTTTGATTGCAACAAATGGAACCTGTACTAAGAGACAGATTTGATAGACTCTAACAACTTGATAAAATGCGCAGTATTGGCTTTAAATTGATATTAATTGCGGATAGGAGGCTTGGAGGATTGGAGACATAAATCACCAAAATACCTTAATTTTCTAAGTTATGGAATATAAAGGATTTTCAAGTTAATTTTGTCCATTTCAAGTTTATCCAAATACCCATATTCCAAAAATTCTACACGTTGTAATGAAGTCTACTATTTTGGAGTGAAATTTTTCTTCATCAGACTTTCCTTTAATATATTAATCGTGACAATATCTTTATTCGCTCAAAAGATATCAAAAAGAAAGGTAGATTTTAATTGCAATAAATAGAACTTACACTAAGAAAAAATAGAACTTATGGGCTTTAAATTAAAGTGAATTCAGGATTCTTTTGAGATATAAATCTTCAAAATATCTGTAATTAAATGTTATTGAATATAAGGTATTGAAGTTGATTTCGTTAATTTTAAGATTCATAAGACCCATATCCCAAAAATTCTAAATTCATTGTAACTAAGTCTATTAGTTTAGAGTGAAATTCTTCTCAATGAAGCTTAATTGAAGATATCAAACATAAATACATATTTATTCCTTCAACAGATATCATAGAGCAAGGTTGGCTTTGATTGTAACAAACAGAACCTGTACCTTGAAGCAAATTTTGGAAATTCCAACTATTTGATTAATGCCCGCAATATTAGGTCTAAATTGATACGAATTGGGGATTCTGTTGAAATGTTAGTCATGAAAATATCTTCAGTTATTCACAGGTTATGAAATATAAGGAATTCAAGTCGATTTGGCAATTTCAAGTTCATCCATTTGGAAATACCTATATAAAATTCCAGATTCATTGTAACTAAGTCTATTAGTTTAGAGTGAAATTCTTCTTAATGAAGCTTAATTGAAGATATCAAACATAAATACATCTTTATTTCTTCAACAAATATCATAGAGGAAGGTTGGTTTTGATTGTAACAAACAGAACCTGTACCTTGAAGCAAATTTGGGAAATTCCAACTATTTGATTAATGCCCGCAACATTAGCTCTAAATTGATATGAATTGGGGATTCTGTTGAAATATTAGTCATGAAAATATCTTCAGTTATTCACAGATTATGAAATATAAAGGATTCAAGTCGATTTTGTCAATTTAAAGTTAATCCATTTGGAAATACCTATATAAAATTCTAGATTCATTGTAACTAAGTCTATTAGTTTAGAGTGAAATTCTTCTTAATGAAGCTTAATTGAAGATATCAAACATAAATACATCTTTATTCCTTCAACAGATATCATAGAGGAAGGTTGGTTTTGATTGTAACAAACAGAACCTGTACCTTGAAGCAAATTTGGGAAATTCCAACTATTTGATTAATACCCGCAATATTAGCTCTAAATTGATATGAATTGGGAATTCTGTTAATATATTAGTCATGAAAATATCTTCAGTTATTCACAGGTTATGAAATATAAAGGATTCAAGTCGATTTTGTCAATTTAAAGTTCATCCATTTGGAAATACCTATATAAAATTCTAGATTCATTGTAACTAAGTCTATTAGTTTAGAGTGAAATTCTTCTTAATGAAGCTTAATTGAAGATATCAAACATAAATACATCTTTATTCCTTCAACAGATATCATAGAGGAAGGTTGGTTTTGATTGTAACAAACAGAACCTGTACCTTGAAGCAAATTTGGGAAATTCCAACTATTTGATTAATACCCGCAATATTAGCTCTAAATTGATATGAATTGGGAATTCTGTTAAAATATTAGTCATGAAAATATCTTCAGTTATTCACAGGTTATGAAATATAAAGAATTCAAGTCGATTTTGTCAATTTAAAGTTCATCCATTTGGAAATACCTATATAAAATTCTAGATTCATTGTAACTAAGTCTATTAGTTTAGAGTGAAATTCTTCTTAATGAAGCTTAATTGAAGATATCAAACATAAATACATCTTTATTTCTTCAACAAATATCATAGAGGAAGGTTGGTTTTGATTGTAACAAACAGAACCTGTACCTTGAAGCAAATTTGGGAAATTCCAACTATTTGATTAATGCCCGCAATATTAGCTCTAAATTGATATGAATTGGAGATTCTGTTGAAATATTAGTCATGAAAATATCTTCAGTTATTCACAGGTTATGAAATATAAAGTATTCAAGTCGATTTTGTCAATTTAAAGTTGATCCATTTGGAAATACCTATATAAAATTCTAGATTCATTGTAACTAAGTCTATTAGTTTAGAGTGAAATTCTTCTTAATGAAGCTTAATTGAAGATATCAAACATAAATACATCTTTATTTCTTCAACAAATATCATAGAGGAAGGTTGGTTTTGATTGTAACAAACAGAACCTGTACCTTGAAGCAAATTTGGGAAATTCCAACTATTTGATTAATGCCCGCAATATTAGCTCTAAATTGATATGAATTGGAGATTCTGTTGAAATATTAGTCATGAAAATATCTTCAGTTATTCACAGGTTATGAAATATAAAGTATTCAAGTCGATT
This sequence comes from Onthophagus sagittarius, assembly GCA_036711965.1. NCBI lineage: Eukaryota > Metazoa > Arthropoda > Insecta > Coleoptera > Scarabaeidae > Onthophagus > Onthophagus sagittarius. Next base: position 11,402,836 of record JASERS010000002.1, on the reverse strand, counting down.
TTGTCAATTTAAAGTTGATCCATTTGGAAATACCTATATAAAATTCTAGATTCATTGTAACTAAGTCTATTAGTTTAGAGTGAAATTCTTCTTAATGAAGCTTAATTGAAGATATCAAACATAAATACATCTTTATTCCTTCAACAGATATCATAGAGGAAGGTTGGTTTTGATTATAACAAACAGAACCTTTCTGCGAAGTAAATTTGGGAAATTTCACGAATTTGATTAATGCGCGTAACATTAGCTCTAAATTGATATGAATTGGGGATTCTTTTGAAATATTAGTCATGAAAATATCTTCAGTTATTCACAGGTTACGAAATATAAAGAATTCAAGTCGATTTGGCAATTTCAAGTTCATCCATTTGGAAATACCCATATTCAAAAAATTCTAGACGTTGTAATGAAGTACTGGTAGACTTCATTACAATGCTAGCTATATCTTAAGATATCAATCATAAAAAAGTACTTTTATTCAAAAGGTATCAAAGAGGAATGTAGCTCTTAATAGCAGTATAATAACAACATTTTTGAAGTTTGCATTTTCAATAGTACTGGTAAATGAATATCATCCACAATTTTAGAATAGAATAAAAAAATAGAACTACTAGACTATTAGGAAAGATGGGGAAGATGGGGAAAGTACAACTGGAGAGATTAAGTTGAGATCATGATTACCGCTTTAATATTGACATTTTAGCCATAAGTAATTGTAACTCTCAGATCACGTATATTAAATTATAGAGATACTAACATGATTGACCTAATTAATAATTAATGTAATTAATGACGAAATGATGATGATCATGAAGATTTCAAGTGTATAAATGAGGAAAGATTAATATCGTAGTAACAATAAGCCTTTAGTAAATAATCTTGTATCAACTATTTATTTACAAACTCTCTGACTGTAATCGTGTGGACACTAAAGGGTAATTGAAGAGTCACTATTGAAAACTGTTAAATTCCCTGCAATTTCTAATAATGAATAGGCGAACGCTTTCACAAATCGGTATAGAATATCCAGTGACAAGGTGGAATTTGATCGAAGCTACGTAAACCTTTGAAAAGCTTATTTAGCATACATCTACACCAACATCCAGCAACCGAGATACTGGAACTGTCTATAATTATGCAGACAATCACGTATATATGTCACAACGATTAACTTTGTTTCGTTTTTGTGTAGTTTTAGTCTTAGAATATCTATTGTGCAGGTAATGACATTCTTCGATAAGATTTTCGAGTGCAAAATTTTTGAAGTTTGCATTTTCAACAGTACCGGTAAATGAATATCATCCACAATTTTAGAATAAAATAAAAAAATAGAACTATTAGACTTTAGAAGTAACAATTCTAAATTCGCCATAAATTTTAATGATATCAGTGAAAATTTATTATTATTTGGATATTTACATATTTGGAAAAAGACATTTATCAAGTTTAGCAAAGTTATTTACTCAAGGTGAAAGAGGGCTTACAACTTGGGAAAAACTAAAAGTACTTTACAACAGGAGATTTCAGTTAAAATAAATAGCGCTGACTTCATTCGATGTTATCAACACGAAAGAATACAAAAGTTGATTCAGTACGAGTATTTCTTGGTAATGAAGATGTTAATGAAGGAGTTTTAAATGGGTTACAAGGTAACTGGGTTACAGTGACTATAACTTTATTTTATGGAGCAGTATTAGAAATAACCAAGTAAAACCGATAATCATCTCAAATCCATTTCTAAGAAAGAAACGATAAGATAAAGCAGACCTCAAGAAAGAAGTAGGTACTAAAGTTAGATGCTTTAGCTATAATCGTTCAGGTCATTACGCGAATGAATGAAAAGTACCAAGAAAGAAGAAGAATCATGCTTGTGAATCGAAGAAACATCAGAAGAGGGACTATCCAAAACAAAAACAATCTGAGTCACAAACGAAGGAATTACGGTTCACCCATTTGGTACAGAAAAAATTAGATTTATTTCCTTGTTATGAACTATCATTTCTATTAAAGTTGTTGATGAACTCATTTGAATATTTAAACGGGTTGTTAGTGCAGAAATCAATCTTGTCAAAGCAGGGACACAGTTACATTGTAATGCACCGTATTACGGTTTCGTATCAATTTCGATGCAAAGACAGCTTCTACCTTATCGTTTATTTTAGTAAACGAACAACTAAAAAAATCTACATACAAAACGTACGAATTAGAAATGTTGGCTATAGTGTATTCCTAAATGTAGACCTGAATTTAAGATTATGGCAGATTCTAATAGTATTAAGTTAGAGTTACAAAACGAAGAGATCAATCTAGAAATTTTAAGATGGGCGTTAAAGTTACAAAATTATAATTATAACATTGAACAAATATCAGGTATAAAGATGGCTGTTATTGAAACAGTTATTGTAGATAATCTGTTTAACTAATTTCAAAATTTTATGCAAAGAATGAAAACAAAAATAGACCTTATAGACAGACTGAAGTTTACTCAGCCAAGATAGTGCTGAGTCTATTGTCATCCCCCAAGCCTTTAACTGTACTGGTGAAATGTATAACATTATGACCAAATATCAGTTGCATATCATTAGAAGAGTAAAATTTTGTAAACTCAAGCCAAACGTTTAAGCAAGGCAAGTATCCTGGACAGATTACCATTAAACCACGCTATGGATACCAGGAGCTCATTCACAGTTGTTAATATATAAATTTGAACATCATTCGCATATAAATGATTGTTGAATGAAACGAATTTGGTAACACTATTTATAAAAATTGAAGAGTAATACATCTCCCTGAGGCACACTACAATGACTTTGAAATAGAAAAAGAAGATGAAGTGTCACGTACACAAAAGGAATGACCAAAATCAAGTAACGTACTTAGGGGCAAAGCCCATAACATCTAGAGATGACACCAGTAAGCTATGATCCCTGCTTTGCTGAAATCCTGCAGAACAAACAAGGTTATTCGTCGATATCATAAATATTGATGTCGTACTGTGGCCTGGTCGGAAACCAGATTGATAGTCTGTAAATAGTTTATGCTCACCAAGCGTTCAAGTACCTTAGATAATACGGAATGTATCGATATTGGCCAAAATCAGTTAGGCTAGTATTGTACTTAACTTTAGTAATTGGTACGACGCAGGCATGTTTCCAAATTCCAGGAAAGCTGGATTACTATAAAGAGAGAAATTAAAATATAAAGCAGCTGTGGAGTAATTATATCAAGGACGGGAAGGAGATGCCTAGCCCTATCTTCGTCAGCACCGACACCTGTAGAGCAAATTTTTGTCTGCAGAGTTTCATCCGGTAAGGTTAAGGAAAACCGCAAAATGACAATAGCAAAACCAGTGATAATGAGCAATGTTGATTTTTTGATGAATTTGTAGAGAGTGATGGGCGTATTCACAAAATAAGCACCTAATGAATTACAATCAAAGCTAAGGGAGGAAGGAGTATCAATTATGCCAAGAAAACGCTTAGCAATTTAAACATAATCATCAGTAGTGTCAAAAAATATTTTTTGCCATTAAATTCGGAACTTTTAGGAGACCAATTTAAATCGGTATAAATTATTTCTAAAATATCTTCAGCTATACTTCAATTATTACCAAAACTAACTTTCTAAATGTTCTGGTATATTTTTTAATAATTAATTTTTATATAAAGTATTTAAGTCCGAATATGACCCCGAATACGGCCATTTTCCTTCTAATGTCATATCAATTTTGGTATTACTATTTGCAATATTAACCTCCTTATTTTTTAATTACACTAGCCATTTTATATAATCCACCTTCTTTCATAACAATTGCAATTAAGTGATTATAACCGTCTTAAAGTTTTCAACTATTTATCATTGATATAATCTCATTCTTATCTATAATTTTAGCATAAGTAATTAAATTCCATCCATTTCTTTAACATAGAAAACATTTGATATTTTAATTGCAATTTTTTTATCATAATCTTGACAATAACTAATTACATGACCTACATTAGTGGCGTTAAAAATTTACCATAATCTATTTTTACATTTACAGTTTCTTTTAACGTTATATTATCCTGAAAGTATTAATCATTATTGATTACAGGATCAATACAACCACTTTCTAACAACTTTCTTGAAGCCACTGTCCAACTTTCAACAATCTTTGTATGTTAACATATATTGTATTTGCATAAAGAAACTATTCATTTTATATCTTCCTGATGATTTCTTCTGCCATTATAATGACTATTTCTTACATTATATTACCTCCTCTTTGGCTGAAATTTCTTCGGTTTTATTTCTGCTGCTGTATTCCACTTCATTTCTAGAAATATCTGTGTTTTCTTTATTTATTTCCAAAACTTTTATTTTAAAGATGTCTTTTTACAAATTAGATTCTACGTTATCACGAAGCTTCCACTACATCTTCATTTAGTACATCTTCATTCTATTATCTCATCTGTACATTTAAAGCTTCAGAGTTTGGTGAAATGAAAACTTACTTTTCAGTTATGTACTTCTAATTTATAAGCACATCTTGGGATCCACATCTCAATCCACCAGAATAACGATCAATTGAAGATAATCAAAAGTTGTAATCATATTTATAATGTTGAAACTTAAAGAGACACATTGTGTTTAGCATATTAATCAATATGCTACGATTGAACTCGATTTTTATTACCCATAGAAATATTTATATTTTATTTAAAGATAATATTTCGACTGGGGAATAGCGTAATCAATTCAAATTATTGCTAAACGTTTAAACCATCGCTCATCGTAATATTAAATCCCAATTCGTATCTTGTAATTACTTCAAAACTTTGTTCGTTAATCGGAAACATCATTCCTTCCAGAAACTCGATGAAATAACACAATATCTGGACAGGATATAATTTGTTGAGGAAAGATGGGGAAACTACAACTGGAGAGATTAAGTTGAGATCATGATTATCGCTTTAATATTGACATTTTAGCCATAAGTAATTGTAACTCTCAGATCACGTATATTAAATTATAGAGATACTAACATGATTGACTTAATCATTATTTATGGTAATTAATGACGAAATGCATGATCATTTCGTCATCATGAAGATTTCAAGTGTACAAATGAGAAAAGATTAATATCGCAGCAACAATAAGCTTTTAGTAAATGATCTTGTATCTAACTATTTATTTACGAACTATCTGACTGTAATCGTGTGGACACTGAAGGGTAATTGAAGAGTCACTATTGAAAACTGTTGAATTCCCTGCAATTTCTAATAATGAATAGGCGAACGCTTTCACAAATCGGTATAGAATATCCAGTGACAAGGTGGAATTTGATCGAAGCTACGCAAGCCTTTGAAAAGCTGATTTAGCATGCATCTACACCAACATCCAGCAACTGAGATACTGGATCTGTCTATAATTATGCAGGAAATCACGTATATGTGTCACAACAATTAACTTTATTTCGTTTTTGTGTTCAGATAACGACGACATACTTCGATAAGATCTTCGAGTGCCATCAGTTCTAAAATTTCTTCCAACATACATGAATTTTTATAATACCTATACTTGTTATTGTTGTTTTAAATATGTACCAAATAAGAACGTTCTTTAACTTTATCGATTGATGATGTCGATTATGAATCACTTAAATTGTACAAGTCTGCACGAAAGTCTTGTTAAAAGGCGAAAAGATAGGAAACGTTTAAACAATTCATTGATTAGGCAAATCACGGCATGAATATCGTTATGGAGCCTAATAAAGGAATTGGCAAGTATGTTGTACAGTAACAAATTTAAAATTCAGTATATTCTGCCATTCGTTTCTGTAGGAAGCTCAGACTTCAGTTCAAATGGAGATGTTTTTACAAGAAATAAAGTAATCAACTTTTGTTTGTGAAATTATGTGAAAATTTCATTTTATTAGACACAAAACAATCTGGGAGATTTGTCCAAACGAATAGAACATTTTTTTTAGCATTTTGAACATCTTCAATAACAAAAAGAGTATGATAACAACATACAACAGTTCTTTTCACTACGAAGAGAGATTATGATCAATTTTTATGTGATATGTGATGTTTTAACAAAAAATAAGATTAGTTTTTGAGGATGGCCAAGGAACAAAACTAGTAAGACTAAATTCTATATAAAATAAAAACCTATTTAAAAGTACTTAATCAAATTATAAATTATTTACTTTTTCTCAATTGAGTAAAGATTAAAAATTTACCACTTTCGCCAGATACTCTAATACCTGATTCAGTGCAGGATTTACAATTAGACGCTTTGACGAAAACCCTTCTCTATGAATAATGCAATGGATTCAGAGTGTCTTTGATGATTTGCTGCGAATGAGCTCTCGTAATCCCTTATAGCTGCCTGACACGAACGAAGGTATTGAATTATTGTCTGTAATGACAGTACAATAAAGCCAATTGAAATTATTTTAAGATATCAGTTTTTTCTGTGAATAGTAAATTAAACGAATTAGTACAGCAAAAAGCATTCATTTTAATTTAGCAGTTTTTATAGATAATGTAACAAACAATGTTATTTATTTTTATCAATTCTCCGAAATGAATAGGAATTATAAAAAAAAATTGGAGATTTAAGACATTGTTGGGTTGATCTACAAAAATTATTTTAAATCTATCCTCAGATACTATAAATGGATTTAGATTGTAATTTGTTTATGAAACAAGTTTTCTAAAAATTAATGTTAAATTTACATTGACAAAAATTTAGAAAATGAAGTTACTGACATTTACTTTTTGTTAAGATCATTAAATATCAAATAAATATTATTGCTTATTATTACAACTATAAATTTAAAATGAGATAAAATAAAATTATATTAAAAAAATACTATAGGACATTTTGCAATATGAGAACCAAAATGGATTTCAAGTTTTAAGCTTAAATGATAATTGGCAATTGTTTATGGAAATATAAAAATATAAACTAATTATGTTGATATATATCAAAATCAAGAGACAAGGAACATTAATTAAATTTGTTTTTATTTTTAAATATCAAAATGTTTAATTCAAATATCTCAATTTATTTTTGAGAAATCAAATTTTAAACTCATCCTAAATTTATAGTATTTCATAAAATTTACAATTTCTGTGATTACATTGAACAATATCGTAATACATCCCAATCTCGAGATATCTTTTTTGAAAAATCATAACGTAAAAGATCGAATTCTTATATCTTAATAAAAATTTTCAAATCGTTTTTGAGATATGAAATTTTTAAGATATCTTAATGAAATATTCAAGATATGCAGAAGAAAGTGTCTATTTTCTCTGAGTGAAATCTGAATTAGAAAATCTGCATTCATTTTGAGATAAAAATTATTGAAGTTAATCTGATTTTTAAAATAAAAATCTTGTTTTAAAAAATCACGCAAAATAAAATTCTTAAGATATCTTAAAAATCGTCGAGATATCGAAATTATCGTGATTTATAGAGGAATATGTTGTAATGAAGCCGGATTTTGAAATTTTTTATTCGGTTTTGAAGATATAATAAATCATTAAATGTCAATTTGAACTCTTGGATATCTCAGGTCAATTAAAAATCACCAAAAAAAAAATATTAATGAAATATTCATGACTCATAGAGAAACATGTCTATTTTGTCATAATGAAAACCGAATTAGGAAATCTATATTCGTGTTTGAGATAAAAATAGTTGAACCCAACCTGATTTTTTATGGTTTTTAAAAATTAATAATCTTGTTTTCATAAAATCACGAAAAAACGAATTCTTAAGATATCTTTATGAAAATGTCATGATTTATAGAGGAAAGTGTCTATTTTCTGGTGATGAAACCGGATCTTGAAATTTAATTTTTGCGTTTTGAGATATAAATCACTAAATTCAATATGAACTTTGACGGCTATTTTAGGATGTTTAAATCGCCAAAAATCGAATTCTTAAGATATATTAATAAAATTGTCGCGATTTATAAAGGAAATTGTCTACTTTCTAATGGTGAAACAGGATCTTGAAAATATTTATACGTTTTTGAGATATAAATCATTAAATTCAACGTGAACTTTTATGGATATCTCAGGTTAAATAAAAATTGCCAAAAATCAAATTCTTAGGATTTTTTAATGAAATCCTTAATGAAATATATCTTAGTGAAATTATTACGACTTATACAGGAAGGTTTGTACTTGTTGGTGATGAGACCGGATCTTGAAAATCTTTATTAGTTTTTAAGATATAAATCATTAAATTCCACGTAAACTTTTGTAGTTATCTTAGGTTAATTAAAAATCGCCAAAAATCGAATTCTTAAGATATACTAATAAATTGTCCATAGTTTATAGAGAAAAATGTTTATTTTGTCATGATGAAAAGCGAATAGCAAATCCATTGAAAACTAATAATTTAATTTTTAAAAAACGATGTAAAATTGAATTGTTAAGATATCTTAATGAAATCGACGTAATATGTAGAGGAAAGTGTCTATTTTCTTGTTATGACACCAGATCTTGATAATGTTTATTCGTTTTTGAGATATAAATCAATAAATTCAATGTGAGCTTTTATAGTTATCTTAAGTTAATTACAAATCGCCAAAAATCGAATTCTCAAGATATATTTCTTTTTTGGTTTATAGAGGATATTATGCTCTTTCGCAAAACCAAAACTATCCTGCAATATCTCAGTACGTTATTAATATATTAACTTTGAAATTCAACCTAAATTTGTAGCATTTTTTAACCATATTTTAATATCTTAATCCGGTTTTTACATATCAAAGTCTAAACTTAACCTAAATTTATAGCATGCATTTCATTGCTATAAATTAAAAATCTCCATAATCATTTTTAATAAATCGTAATAATTAAATTTTTAAGATATCTGGATGATTTCTTTTTGTTATTTGTAAAGGAAATTATGTACTTTTGCGATTAAAATCATACTGCAATATCTCATTTCGTTTTTGAGATATAAACTTTATAAAATCGTAAAAAAACGAATTCTTGGGATAGGTTGATGAATTTTTTATGATTTATAAAGGAAAGTATGTAATATCTAAAACAAAATTACACGTAATCAATTCGTTCTTGAGGTATCATATTGTGTTCAACCTAAATTTGTACCATTTCATAAAATTAACAATTTTTTTAATTACTTTGAAAAAATCGTAAAAAATCGAATTCTTGGGATATATTTGATGAATTTTTAAGATATATAAAGGAAGGTATGTATATTCGTTAAAACAAAACCGTACTTGAAAATCTTTATTCGTTTTTAAGATACCACGTCTTGAGCTAAACTTAAATTTGTTACATTTCATTAATAACATTTTCTTTGATTTCTTTGAAAAATCGTAAAAAAATCGAATTCTTGGGATATCTTGATAAAATTTTCTTAAGAATCAAGCCATACTTGAATATCTTAATTTGGCTTTGAGATTATAATTTTTGAATCCAACTTAAATCTGCAGCATTTCATAAAATTAACAATTTCTGTGATTACATTGAACAATATCGTAATATATCCCAATCTCGAGATATCTTGAGAATTTTGATGCATTTTGTTACGAATAATAAAGGAAAGTATGTATATTCATCAGAACAAAATTATACGTGAGTATCGCCATTCGTTTGTGGGATATCAAGTTTTTAACTCAACTTAAATTTGTACCATTACATAAAATTAACAATCTCTTTGATTATTTTGAAAAAATCATAAAAATTCGAATTCTTAGGGTATCTCGATGATTTTTTTTATTTATAAAGAAAAGTATGTATATTCCTCAGAACCATATTTGAGTATCTCAATTTTATTTAGAGATAGCAACTTTTGAACTCAATCTAAATTTGTCGTATTTCGTAACATTAATAATTTCTTTGATTACCTTGAATAAATCTTAAAAAATCGAATTCTTGAGATATCTTGATGATTTTTTTACGATTTATATAAAAAAGTATGCACTTTTTCGGGAATAAAACCATTCTTAAATATTTCATTTCGATTTCCAGATATTAATTTTTGAACCCAACCTAAATTTGTAACATTTCATAAAATTAGCAATTTCCTTAATTATCTTTAAAAAAATTGTAGAAAATCAAAGAGTAAAAATAATTTTAAAAAGAAATGCTGTTTTAGAAAAGGTTAAAAAATTTTATTAATTATGGCAATTACAAAGTTTTAAGAAAATAAGCATAAGTAATATAATTAAATGATTTCTCATAATAACATTATTACATTGAAAATAATTAAGAATATGTTTGTTATATTAAATTTCTAACTTTGCAGGATTTTGCTTAGGAATTTTTACATAAATCATCATTTTATTCAAGTGGTTGTAATTAAAATTATTCCACTTCTTCCTGTACATAAAAAATCTTGATCAAGCAAAATAATTCGTGTAAAAAGAGATTTTTTTATTTTTAGTTCGTTTTAAACCAAATCCATTTAAAAAAATTCGTGTAAACAGAGAATTAGGTATATTTTTTTATTTACGTTTTTTATTTACAAATAGATATACCTTTATTAATTTTGGAAAGACTAAAATTGAATTTCGTTTATTCGGAATATAACAGAGGTTATTACTACAGATTCCATTTACAGATCCAAAAATATGCATTCGTAAATTTCATTCTTCAGAAAAACGGTATTTAAAAAAGATTTTTTTTTGCTTTTGATTAAGATCTACCAAATCCATTTATTATTCGATATTAACTCAGGCCACAACGCATTATCATACATGACGTGCAAAATTTCTTAGTTTAAGTCTGTCTATTTCTTAATTGATGATGAAGACGGTTATAAACTTTGTCTTTAAGTGCGCTTTATAACACGAGCACCACCTAAACCTTTGGTACTTGGAAAAGTCACCTCTATAAAGACTCTTTCAGTAAATACTAGGAAACTCAAAGTACAGATTTAATCTAATTAAATTTTACATGCTTTAAATTTTAAGGATGCCTTTTTTTCTAAACAGTCTTTTATTCCATACATAATATTATCACAATATTATCATATTATTACAACTAATCCCTTATCCAAGTGGTTATGTGTTATTTAAATGGGTTGCAATCATTGATAATTAAAGAATTTTCAATATGGTCAAATCAGTAATTACTATCAAATGAGCAGTATGCATATCCACATCTCGTAAAAGTAATATTGAGTAGTAATGATGGTCTTGTAAGACAAAAACGTAGTATTTTTTATTCATACAGATGGAGAGAAAGAATACCCTCAACAATATAAAATTGAATCAAGTTTTGAATATCATTTTGGAGCATATCTCTGAAACCCTCCCTTTTAGTACTGTGTCCATTTTCGTTTTCGAAGTTGTTCTTGATATTTTAGATGATTTTGATTACTTCCTAATTTATTAAATGAATTAACATTATTTTGCTGAATTTCTTTTTCTTCTTGAATCCACATTATCATTTAATTAAGTAACATTCTAAATTTAAAAATGTTCATTTGTTAATTAATATTCTTAGTTATATAGATTGGAACCATGATTAAATGATTAGATTTTGGGTTAAATTGTAAGACCTATATTGTTTTAGGGTTGGGTGCAGTAATAAGATAATCAGGCTTTGAGGAGACGTGGGATCTTGTCCTGGTCGTTAACAAAACAATGTAGGTTTAATAGGGTTCAAGATAACTGATCAAAGATTTACGTCAGTTTCACAAAACCATCGAATCGCAACGCATTAAAGAACCATTACATTTTAATTAAATGACAACCAAACGGAATAATTTATGTCAGCCAAATTTATCTTCACTTCCGAATTTCAATTAAATTAAACCTGAGAAACAATTTCAAACGTTTACGACGTCATAGACACCGAGTCCTGTCTCTCCTCAAAACAGTTAATGACGCGCGTAACTTTCCATTCGCACGCAGTTTAGGTGACGTATTAAAGTGTAAGTTACCTCCCTTAAATCTTCGCCCACGCAACCCCTTTTGCTCCATTTTGTTTTTAATTAAACCCGGGCGAAAAGTTTGGTTTCGTCTCCGTTGTTGGTGTCGAATTTTGTGATCTAGGGGAAAAGGTTCCTTATAAAACAACACCTCGAAACGCTCCAGAGAACCTCTCAAGTCTAACATAACCTAAAGTTTAATTAACTAATTAAAGTAAGTGAGATGATGTTGTAAATTATGTCTAAAATTGTTATATGAGGAAGGATTTCTATACTTAATTTTATTAAAAGAAATGGAAATCTAATATTAAAGTTATAGTTGGAAAGTGAAATCATGTAGAAGACGATAAGAAATATGTAGGTATAAATAAAATATTAGTACCCAAAATACAGTCATACTCGAAACGTTTGGTAAATACGCGTCTTAAACTTAACCCTTCAATATTTATAACGTCCCGTTACCTCGTAAATATGCAGTCGCTGTAAAATTTATGGATTTTGTACACCAGTTCGTAAACAAGCCGTCTGTCTTATCTGACTTAACGACACCATCAATATTTTACGCAGTTTGCATTAGTCTCCTCATGAAATTTTAATTCCCATTGGCAATAAGTGCCTTGTAATTTACGACATCTTGCTATTGAAATCAGTTTGATTTCTTTCTTTATTATACGCACCTACCTTCATTAAATCCATTAAATCCAAGTACTAATGCTCGCTTTTATATGAATTTCATATATGAGTTCTTAGACGAATGGCTACCAGTGATCGATATCAAACTATAAGGTCGTTTGCTAGATTTTATGAAAGTTTTGAATCGATTTGTTGATGACAACTGTTTACAGAAGAATATTTTTCCTTTGGCCTTCATTCATACCGTGCATTCCTTCGGCTTCCATTAATATCTCCTCATAGTGCAGCAAGACTTGGACGGTAAGACAAGCACCTAGGTCACCTCAGAATTTGCATGAATCTCGACACCATCTAGAGGTTACATGAAGCATGGGTTTTGTTTTGCTTTTTCAACTAAATCATTTTGATCGTTTCTTAGTTGATAACAAAAACATTATTTTCTCAAAGTTCCAAAATCTGATTTGAATGTGACCGAATGAAACGTTGAAAATGTTATATCTATAGTAAAGCCATAGGAATGTCGACGCAATTTCTCCGACGACCGCCCTAACCGACGATATCCGGGCATTTCGGCTCAGCTCGCATCCTGTTGCAAATAACTTCGATTATCCCCTGTTTTCGTGCATCGTTTCCCCGGCGGGACAAGCCGTTTTTCGTGCATTGGATGCTCGTTCAATGGGAAAATTTGATTTCGGTCGGTCGACGCCCATCCGTACCGTCGAAATGAATGAAAACTCGGCCAAACGACGAAAAGGTACGGCCCAATATCGAGAGGGGTAGATATGAAAAATGTCCTGGATATTGTTTGAAAGAATGCACGCTGAAAGATGATGGCCTCCGGGAGAACGAACGTATCAGAAAGGCACCGTCGTCGTTCCGGAATGAATACGTTTGAATTTATTGGTTGACCCGATCGCTTTGTAATATATTACTTTGCATCGATAAATTTAAATGAGAGTATTTTGTGCAATGAGTTTTATAAAAAAATGTACTATATATTTCAAGTCAATAGGATAAATTGCGAGATTTATTTCCTGAGAGTTATCAGTAAGTGCAGTCCTACTCAGTCCCACACAACTCCATATACATATACACAAAGAGACAGTTTTGAGTGCCTTATCACTGAGAACATGCTCTTTACTCAAATTGATGTAGGACAACCTCAGAGGACACCTCGAAATCCTCAGAATCAAAACTAAATCAATTTATTGAATTAACGACGGATCTTATTCCGACAGAATACAATTTCGACTGTTGTTAACTTCTTCAGGAATTTTGATGTCATTCACGTTTCACAATCAGTATCTATTGTAAATGTTTTTATCGCAGATAACTTGTTTTGAATTGGGACTTAATTCTGTTTTCAGTAAACCTGAACTGCTTCCCGCAGATTTGATACTGCTTCTAGAAGACGTGATCTGCTTCGAGAAAGTAAAATGCTTCCAGAAAACTTGATAATCTTGCAGAATTCTTGAAATACTTCCAGAAAACTTAAAACGCTTCCAGAAGACGTGAAATCCTTTCAAAATGCTGGAACTGTTGTTTGATTAGGTTGGGTTTAAAAATCAGAATATCCATGTTGATGGGAAGTAAGTGATGAGTTATGGTACATTAATCAATCATAAAATAAGTGTTAAAATGATCTTTGTTTCATCTTAATATCTCAATTCGACCTTGAGAGACAATCTTTCAAATTCCATTCTTATTCAATAATCAAACCTATTAGGTTTAAAAAATACATAACATCCATGTTTTTGGGAGTTAAAATATGATATATAGCACATTAATTGACCATAAAGTTAGCTTTAAACTTGTCTTTGTTTCATCTTAATATCTCAATCCGTTCTTAAGATACAACTGTTTAAATTATATTCTTAAAATCTACAATAATCGAACGTGTTGAGTTGAGAATTTAGTTCTGGTATCTGCTGTAAATGTTTTGATTGGAGAGCGTGTATTTTGAATTGAGACACATAATGCTTCTAGATGACTTAATACTGCTTCCAAAGGACTTGAAATGCTTCCAGAAGACATGGAATGCTCTCAAAAGACTTGAATTGCTTTCAGAAGACTCGGTACTGCCTCTGAAAGACTTGAACTGCTATCAAAAGATTTACTACTGTTCGTAGAGGCCTTTATACTGCTTCTAGAAAACATGATATTGCTTGCAGCAGATTTGATACTGCATCTAAAGATACTTGAAATTCTGCCAGAAGACATTGATATTGCCCCAGGAAAACTTGATATTACCTCAAGAACACTTGAAATACTTCCCGACTTCATACTGCCTCTAGGAGATGGAAAATACTTCTAAAAGACTTGATACTGTCCGGAAAACTTGAAATGTACTCCATAACTGGAGGAAGGAATTTTTTCGCATTGGAAATTTAGAGTGTAGATATTATTTAAACCCGAATATATCAAATGTTAAATATATCACAGACACGTATGATATAAAGTTATAATTAATGTCAACGAATCACCAATCAGAGTATTTGAAAAAAAATGCAAATCCGAAATGTATATTAATACAGTATGTACAACAATGCGACAAGTTTGAAAGCAATATTTAATAGGAAAAAGCCTCTATCGAAGTCATGAAGAAGCTGTTAAAGTTAAAATACACATCAGGAGATTTACAGGATCATTTTGTTCAGTATGCAGCGAGACGACAGCATAATTCCTGATAATGATACATTGGATCATTTGGTAAAAGAAGGTTTAGAGTAATGGATAGCAGATGTGGGGCATCTATCAAATGATATCAATATAAACATTGCTAATGGAGATAAAGTAACTTCAAAGGAAAGAAAGAAATTAAGAGTACAGATAGAATTTGTGGCATAGACGTTTAGGATACTTAAATAACATTTATTTAAAATCAATGAGTTTAGAAATAAGCGATGAAGTCTTTGAAGCTTGTAATGAAGGTTACCGTTCAAAGCTTTATATATATATATATATATATATAACACCGGGCAGGCGGGACATTTAACCTAGGAAAGAAATGATCATTACGAAGCTCAAAGAAATCAATAATACTGGTTTATTCAATAAAATTTGAGTGGTTCTAATTGTTTTGGTTTATTTCGTTTTGAACTAGTCCCTAGTCGGGATAAAGTGTGAAGGTAATAAAATTTTACGTTATGTGATTTGTTTAGTAGGGTAATGTGGTCAAATTGTGGTACACACATTATTTACATTTTTTAACTAGTCAACATCTAGTTACCATAGGTATCAAAGCTATATGATTTATTTTTCTTGATAAGCTGATTGAATCAGATTGAAGAAACCCGAATATTTAATATTTCCTACTATAATTCGAGAACGGATGAAGATAATTAGATGCGGTTTTCAGACATTTAGTAAATTTTATGGCGACTAAGGGTCTGTCAAGTAAATAGTACCGTTCTGTTTAACTTTTTTTTAAAAATCACAAAAAATTATCATCACTGCATATAGTGCCCTCCTACAATCTTACTGAAAATATCTTTTAAAAGAACAGCACTCTTTCAAATAAGAACAAAAATATTAATGTGTAAATATTTGAAAACACTTTGCTTCCCTCTCCTTTACTATGATAGATATGAAAAATATTGCGAAAGAAAAGTGATACGGTGCTATCCATCAAACACCCCCTAGCTTTCAAATTACGAACATGGAATTATTTTCCAGATATTTCTCTTGCCTGCTTTCCCCATAAGGATTTTTTTCCTAAACCTCTAGCCTTTTGCAAAATCTCAATGCCTTACTGGGGATATGAGATGTTTAATAATGCATAGTGCATAGGAGATGTTCATTTGATTACAGGTTCCACAAATAAACCCAATATAATTTAAACCAGGTCTTATTTTTTTAATTTATTAATATTAATTTTATTTTTTTGAAAGTTGAATCTTAAATTTTTAAAACACCCAATATCTCGGTCATACATTAAGTTAGAAAACCCAAATACGGTATGAGTATTAACAAAAAATCAATCTTAATACAATAAGGGTATTAATTGGTAGCAAGTTGGGATCAAGTGAACCATTTAAAGCACTTTCGAATTTGCCATTTGACGAATTTGATACATTATTAACTCATTCCATGCAGAAAATAATTCTAAAACATTTTTCACTGTTATAATTCTCTTTTATTATCAAATTCGCCGTAAGGCGAAAAAATTGTACCAAGATTTATAGTACCATCATCGTTAATTATCCCTTTGAGATGGTTTAATTGATTTCAACTTACTACCAGCTAATACTCTTGGTATTCTCATAACGTATCTGAGTTAACCTAACTTAATGTATACGACTGAGATGTTGAGTATTTTAAAAATGTTTTAAATTAACCGAGCTGTGTTTGTTCATGTGCCAGATTGCAATCCTCTTTCAATTTGTAGTGACATTTTTAGTGACTTGATTCATCATGAAGAAATGAGTTGAGTACGATCCCGCAATAGTAAAACACCCTGTATAGTGGGAAATAATTTTAATAGATTCAGCGTTATATATTACCAATTTGATCACATAAAATATTTTTTTATATTTAATAGTAAAGCTACAATCTTTTTTTTACATTTTATAGGATTTGATGCAAGAGACTTAAGGATTCTTTCACACATTCATTCGGATCAATTATCAACATTCACTAACAGTTCATCTCATATTTCATCGACGATGTTCCTTCCACACTTCACGAAATTGTTGGGTTTTTATCCAATAAATTATGACTACTATTATTGTATAAATATTGTGATATTATGCAACTTTTTAATAAACTATACAGTAAATTCTAAAATCTCATGCACAGTTCCCATATTGCAAAATATTTACAAAACAATTGATTAACATACATCAAATCATAAGAAGTATTTGTAAGTATTTGAAGTATATATGCTAAAGAAGCGTACAAGAAGGTTATCCATCATCCATAAAGGTGTTTCGGGTTGTACCCATATTCAAAAATGGAGATAGCGGGGATGTTGGTAATCATCGACCTATTTCTCTCGTATCATTGTTATCAAAGGTATTTCAGTCTCTGTTGACGAAAATGATATGTCAATATTTTGAGTACAAGATGTTTACAGATAGGATATAGAGCAGGACTGCGGCAAATGCCATTCATGACGAAGGATCTAAGTGTGTCATTTATGCTGCCGAGTCAAAAGTTATTATTCAGTAAAAAAAAATTGAAAGATTTAATTTTAAAGCTTGAATCTTCTCAAACGCTTTTATCTGAATGGTTTTGCACAACTAAATTAAAATTAATTACAGAAAAGATAGCGAAACTAATATTTACATTGAAAAAACTACCAGTATCTGAAAGCATTGATAAAGCTGAAGTAAAGTTCCTGGGAGTTTATCTTGATTCCACATTAGTTTGGAACAAACATATAAAATATATCTCGGAATAATTGTGCAAGACCATTTATCTCCTAAGAAACCTATTTGATAAAATCAGTACAAAACTGACGTTGATGATTTATTTTTCTTTATTTCACTCTATTGTATCGTATGTTATAACATCATGGGATCATCCATGCCACATGCACAAAATCTTTAAATTGCAATGACGGACTATACTCATTATCATAGAAGATTTTAATTTTAGATAGCTAATTATAATTATTGCTGTATATTTTGTTTATATTTTATGCAACTAGTGTAATGAATGTAATGTTCTATGACACCAATAAATCTGAATCTCAATCTGAAAGAAACAGTGTCATTTTATAGCAGTATATGTTCTACAGGTTGCCGAAGTAACGACTGCAGGGGTAGATATAACGATCGTCAAAAATTTACCACATATTGTATAGCTTACATGAATTACGATTAAATTTAAGACGACGATATCAGACATGTATTGATACTAATACAGTTCTTTATGAACATTTCCTTTAGTACTTTTTATTACTTGTCTTGTTTTATGCATTTGTTATTCCTGTTCATGTTGTCGTTAAAATCACTTTTAGTACTTTTAGATTATCTTCCATTAATTCACCTAAAACAAATTTAACTAAATCTAAACTCGGGTACGTTCCGCTCCTAGTTTTGATGGCTCAGTTCGATTTTCACCTGTCATTGTCAATTCAGATTTTTTTTAGCGTGAATTTAGTTCTGGTATCTGCTGTAAATGTTTTGATTAGAGAGCGTGTATTTTGAATTGAGACACATAATGCTTCTAGATGACTTGATACTGCTTCCAAAAGACTTGAAATGCTTCCAGAAAACTTAAAATGCTTCCAGAAGACATAGAATGCCCTCCAAAGACTTGAATTACTTTCAGAAGACTCAGTACTGCCTCTGAAAAACATGAACTGCTATCAGAAGATTTACTACTATTCGTGGAGGACTTTATACTGCTTCTAGAAAATATGATATTGTTTGCAGCAGACCTGACACTGCCTCTAGAATACTTGAAATGCTTCCAAAAAATGTGAAATGCATCCAGAAGACTTGTAATATTTTCAAAAGACTTCATATGGTTCAGGAAGACTTGAAACACTTCTCGAAGACTTCCGACTGCTTTTCTAAAAATTTAAAATGCTTCTAAAAGACTTGATAGTGTCTCCGGAAATCTTGAAATGTCCTTCATAACTGGAGGAAGGAACTTTTTCGCATTGGAAATTTAGAATGTAAATATTATTGGAACACGAATATATCAAATGTTCTATGTCACAAAGATGTATGTATATAAAGTTACAATCAATGTCTCAACGAATCACCAATCAGAGTAAATGAAAAAAATGCAAAAATGACGAAATGTATATTAGTACAATGTGTACAACATGACGACAAGTTTGAAAGCAATATTTGTTAGGAAAAACCCTCTATCAAAATTTTTTATCATGAAGAAGCTATTAAAACTAAAATACACATAAGGAGACTTACAGGACCATTTTGTTAAGGTAGAATTGTTATTACGAGAATTAGAAGCTATCTAAGTATGAAACTAGACGATAGCATGATTCCTGATCATCCATTGGATCATTTGGTAAAAGAAGGTTTAGAGCAATGGATGGCAGATGAGGGGCATCTATCAAATCATATCAATATAAACATTGCTAATGGAGATAAATTAACTTAAATAATATTTATTTAAAATCAATGAGTTTAGAAATAAGTGATGAAGTGATGAAGTCTCTGAAGCTTGTAATGAAGGTAAGGCTAAAAGATTACCGTTCAAAGCTGAATATATGCAGATATATAAAGATATAGGAGGGCCAGTAAAAGCTCCCGGGCAGGCGGGACATTTAACCTAGGAAAGAAATGAGCATTACGAAGCTCAAACAAATCAATAATACTGGTTTATTCAATAAAATTTTCGGTTAATTTTCGGTTATCTATTCGACTAAAATTTCAGTGGTTCTAATTGTTTTGGTTTATTTCGTTTTGAACTAGTCCCTAGTCGGGATAAGGTGTGAAGGTAATAAAATTTTACGTTACGTGATTTGTTTACTAGGATAATGTGGTCAAATTGTGGTACACACATTATTTACATTTTTTAACTAGCCAACATCTAGTTACCATAGGTATCAAAGCTATATGATTTATTTTTCTTGATAAGCTGATTGAATCGGATTGAAGAAACCCGAATATTTAATATTTCCTACTATAATTCGAGAACGGATGAAGATAATTAGATGCGGTTTTCAGACATTTAGTAAATTTTATGGCGACTAAGGGTCTGCCAAGTAAATAGTACCATTCTGTTTAACTTTTTTTAAAAAATCACAAAAAATTATCATCACTGCATATAGTGCCCTCCTACAATCTTACTGAAAATATCTTTTAAAAGAACAGCACTCTTTCAAATAAGAACAACAATATTAATGTGTAAATATTTGAAAATACTTTGCTTCCCTCTCCTTTACTATGATAGATATGAAAAATATTGCAAAAGAAAAGTGATACGGTGCTATCCATCAAACACCCCCTAGCTTTCAGATTACGAACATCGAATTATTTTCCAGATATTTCTCTTGCCTGCTTTCCCCATAAGGATTTTTTTCCTAAACCTCCAGCCTTTTGCAAAATCTCTATGCCTTACCTTTGTTGAGATAAAGCCTTAATAATGCATAGAGGCACGCTTAATGGGAAAGCCTGTACTACATATGAGGTGGGGATATGAGATGTTAATAATGCATAGTAGGAGATGTTCATTTGATTACAGGTTCCACAAATAAACCCAATATAATTTAAACCAGGTCTTATTTTTGTAATTTATTAATATTATTTTTTTGAAAGTTGAATCTTAAATTTTTAAAACACCCAATATCTCGGTCATGCATTAAGTTAGAAAACCCAAATATGTTATGAGTATTTGGGTTTTCTAACAAAAAATCAATCTTAATACAATAAGGGTATTAATTGGTAGCAAGTTGGGATCAAGTGAACCATTTAAAGCACTTTCGAATTTGCCATTTGACGAATTTGATACATTATTAACTCATTCCATGCAGAAAATAATTCTAAAACATTTTTCACTGTTATAATTCTCTTTCATTATCAAATTCGCCGTAAGGCGAAAAAATTGTACCAAGATTTATAGTACCATCATCGTTAATTATCCCTTTGAGATGGTTTAATTGATTTCAACTTACTACCAGCTAATACTCTTGGTATTCTCATAACGTATCTGAGTTAACCTAACTTAATGTATACGACTGAGATGTTGAGTATTTTAAAAATGTTTTAAATTAACCGAGCTGTGTTTGTTCATGTGCCAGATTGCAATCCTCTTTCAATTTGTAGTGACATTTTTAGTGACTTGATTCATCATGAAGAAATGAAGTTGAGTACGATCCCGGAATAGTAAAACACCCTGTATAGTGGGAAATAATTTTAATAGATTCAGCGTTATATATTACCAATTTGATCACATAAAATATTTTTTTATATTTAATAGTAAAGCTACAATCTTTTTTTTACATTTTATAGGATTTGATGCAAGAGACTTAAGGATTCTTTCACACATTCATTCGGATCAATTATCAACATTCACTAACAGTTCATCTCATATTTCATCGACGATGTTCCTTCCACACTTCACGAAATTGTTGGGTTTTTATCCAATAAATTATGACTACTATTATTGTATAAATATTGTGATATTATGCAACTTTTTAATAAACTATACAGTAAATTCTAAAATCTCATGCTCAGTTCCCATATTGCAAAATATTTACAAAACAATTGTTTAACATACATCAAATCATCAGAAGTATTTGTAAGTATTTGAAGTATATATGCTAAAGAAGCGTAAAAGAAGGTATCCATCATCCTTAAAGGTGTCGCGGGTTGTACCCATATTCAAAACTGGAGATAGCGGGGATGTTGGTAATCATCGACCTATTTCTCTCGTATCAAAGGTATTTCAGTCTCTGTTGACGAAAATGATATGTCAATATTTTGAGTACAAGATGTTTACAGATAGGATATAGAGCAGGACTGCGGCAAATGCCATTCATGACGAAGGATCTAAGTGTGTCATTTATGCTGCCGAGTCAAAAGTTATTATTCAGTAAAAAAAAATTGAAAGATTTAATTTTAAAGCTTGAATCTTCTCAAACGCTTTTATCTGAATGGTTTTGCACAACTAAATTAAAATTAATTACAGAAAAGATAGCGAAACTAATATTTACATTGAAAAAACTACCAGTATCTGAAAGCATTTATAAAGCTGAAGAAAAGTTCCTGGGAGTTTATCTTGATTCCACTTTAGTTTGGAACAAACATATAGAATATATCTCGGAATAATTGTGCAAGACCATTTATCTCCTAAGAAACCTATTTGATAAAATCAGTACAAAACTGACGTTGATGATTTATTTTTCTTTATTTAACTCTATTGTATCGTATGCTATAATATCATGAGATCATCCATGCCACATGCACAAAATCTTTAAATTGCAATGGCGGACTATACTCATTATCATAGAAGATTTTAATTTTAGATAGCTAATTATAATTATTGTTGTATATTTTGTTTATATTTTATGCGACTACTGTAATGAATGTAATATTCTATGACACCAATAAATCTGAATCTCAATCTGAAAGAAACAGTGTCATTTTATAACGGTATATGTTCTACAGGTTGCCGAAGTAACGACTCCAGGGGTAGATATAACGATCGTCAAAAATTTACCACATATTGTATAGCTTACATGGATTACGATTTAATTTAAGACGAGGATATCAGACATGTATTGATACTAATACAGTTCTTTATGAACATTTCCTTTAGTACTTTTTATTGCTTGTCTTGTTGTATGCATTTGTTATTCCTGTTCATGTTGTCGTTAAAATCACTTTTAGTACTTTTAGATTATCTTCCATGAAATCACCTAAAACAAATTTAACTAAATCTAAACTCGGGTTCGTTCCGCTCCTAGTTTTGATGGCTCAGTTCGATTTTCACCTGTCATTGTCAATTCAGATTTTTTTTAGCGTGAGTTCGTTGAATTTGGAGCCTAACATTTTTGCGTTTAACACAAAAGTTTCTAACATAAACTGTCTATTGGAAGCTTTAAAAATAGATGTGGGGTTATGAGCAAATAAAAAAGTTCTAACGAAACATATTTTTGAAACATAAAAAAATTATAAATTTGCAAACTTTGGTAGCCTTTTTCTTTGCCTTATGTGGAATTTTACCAACATTTCCATGAAACGTCATCATTTTCAGTATAATATATGTTGTATAGTGTAGAAGATTTATGCTCAGACATTCTGAACTCTAGTATCAGCTACTTGTTGCTTCAAATCAAAAATTTGTTGGTGTCAGTCAGGTCAGTATTAATGTACCAACGGTACTTATCAAATCAGCACAAAATTTTAGATGTGAATTAGTGATTCTTCAAAAATGATTATGAAACTGTATATACTTTCCTTTATAAATCATACAAATTTCATCAAGGTATCTCAAGTGTTCGATGTTTCTAAAACGAAATAAGATATTTATACCTGGCTTTGCTGTAAGTAAAGTACATGCTTTGCTTTATCAATCCTCACAAAAAAAAACCTCATGGTATCTTAAGAATTCGATTATTTACGATTTTTCAAGAATTATTAAGAAAATTGTTATTTTTATGAAATGCTACAAATCTAGGTTAAGTCCAAAATAAGATATCTCAAAAAAATTGAGATATTGAATTGAATTGAGATATTCAAGTATGATTGTATGAAAGTATGAAAGTACTTTCAAACACTTTTAGCAAGATATCTTAAGAATTTGAGATTTTTTATTTTATGAAATGCTACAATTTTAGTTTAAGTCGTATACAGGATGTCTCAAAAAACGAATTGAGACATCCAAGTATGGGTTTGTGGGTATGAAATTAAGTACCCTTCTCTTTTAAGTTATACCAAATTTTATCAAGATAACTTAAGAACTCAATTTTTACGATTTTTCAAAAATGATTGAGAACATTTTTAATTCTATGATTCTGACGATCATGCCGGATGTCCGATATCTGGCTTTTCATAAAATTCATTCCATCACTAATATATCGTCTTGATGAAAAAGTTCAGATCATGGTTCTGCTTTTATTATTTATACTTCGAAATAATTTGTAAATAAACAATTAGAAATTCGTATTTTAGGTGACTGCAGATTTTTACTTGGAAACAGAACTGAAAGATGTCTTTTTCAACATTCATATAATTCAAGGTTCTAGATAGGATTACTTTTGATGTTATCATGTTCATATATAAAAGCCGGATTTCATGCTACTGTAATAAGTTTAATTATCTGTGATCTTACCAAGATGAAAAAGCTGTTGAAGTAAATATTAAATTATTACGACATAAATAGTTTATAAAAAATTTTCTATAGAGTTTCTATAGAGTTCGTAGGCCTCGTTAACTGTAGCTTATAATTAGGGTTTTTTTTTAAATAACATAAATAGTCACCTAAATCTCGTTCGACCTTTAAAATCAGGGGTAATGGTACCTTTTCTTAGAAACTTGTTGAGGATAAATGCAAAAGCTTTATTGTTACTGTTGTCATCGTCATTTCCTTTAAGTGAAGTGTTGCAAACTAATTACACTAAAATTTCGCCGCAACCCAACCTTTAATTGAATATTCAGTGCATGCAGTTTCCCATAAAAAGTTTGCTGACATTTTGATTAAGCCGTATTTTTTATAAATAAATGCAAAATATCAAAAAACAATATTTGGTATTGAAAATCGATTGTGCTAACTTCGTATCCTCTTAGTGTTTGATAATCTTCCGGTTTATTTCCACTTCTTTTGTTTTTACTATGATTCACATTTTTAACAAATCATCATATCTTTCTTTCATTAGAAAACCATTGACCGCTTAAGAATAAAGCGATCATTCAATATTTTATAAAATACGAGAGGGTAGCGAAAAACCGTCTTGATGCAACGAAATAAGAAGCACCACTGAAATCACGTGTCTGTCACGTGTTGATAGAAACCAAGCAGTTACTTGAAGTGAATGAATTCTCGTAAAGTTAGGTACTTATATCACATTCACCATTACTAGTTGGGAATTATGGTAAGAAACCTGTTAATTTGATAAATTCCAGAAATTTATTATATTTACTAAATTTAGTGGTGATTAAATATAATTACCGGTTTCTATTTTTATTCTATTATTCTTATACCTTTCTTATTTCCATTCTTATTATAGGTAATATAAAAATATAGCTTTAAAATATAATTCATAATGTTTATTGCATGGCTTTCTGATTCGCACTCAAGATCTATTGGCGAGAGTAGTTTATCAAGTGCCGGCGAGGTTTTTATTAAGTTCTTTACCTCTTCTGGTAATGTACCTACTTTTCTTTTTCTTCAGCAGCATTCACTTTGTAGCGAATCGCAGCTTTGTTCAAATTTTATTAATAAATTGCTGGTGCTTTCTTTATTATTAGTCAGTTAGAAAATGAAAGGATCGCAGCAGGACTTATTTTTTCCATCCTTTTCTTTTGTTTAGTTCATATAGTTTTAATTGTCTGATTGGTTGAACCAAGTGAAAGCCAATAAGAATGTGATAAAGTTAAGACCATCCAGGGGGGAAAGGTATATTAAGTTAGGAGGAGCGCATTTTGGAAAGGAATCTGAGGCTAATCGAAGACTAATTTAAGGCTTTTTATATATGGCTGATACGAAGTCTTAGTCGTAGACTCAGTTCGAGTTCGGTTTTAATTAATATCAAAAGTACCGGTTTTTATTTGTTTCATTTTAAAGTGTTAATTATTTCTTAAATAAGTATGCATATCTGCTGTCTGACAACAGTTCCTAATGATTTGAAAGCAGTATCTAGTTTTTAATAGCAGAATTTAATGCCCTGAAAGCAGTACTTAAACATCTAGAAGCAGTATCGACTTCCTGAAAGCAGTATTTAGAGATCTGGAAGCTGTATTTAATCTTCTAGAGGGAATATCTACTGTCTGGAAGCAGTATTTAGTTTTCTGAAAACAGTATCAATTTTTTGACAACAATATTTAATCTCCTAGAACCAGTATCCACTTTTCAGCAGCAGAATTTGGTGGTCTGGAAGCAGTATCTAATTTTTTCCAGCAATGTTCAGTGATTTGGAGGCAGTATCTACTTTTTCAGAGCAGCATTTACTTATCTGGATTTAGTATCTACTTTCACTTTTTTACAGTAGTATTGAATACTCTGAAAGTGGTATTTAAGCTTCTAGAAGCAGCATCTGTTGTCTGTCAACAGTTCCCAATGACTTGAAAGTAGTAACTAGTTTTTAACAGTAGAATGTAATGTCTTGAAAGTAGTATTTACACTTCTAGAAGCAGTATCGACTTCCTGGAAGTAGAATTGCGAGACCTGGAAGCTGTATTTAATTTTCTAGAGGCAATATGTACTGTTTGGAAACAGTATTTAGTCTTCTCAAAGCAGTATCAATTTTTTGACAATATGTTTTAGTCTTTTGGAACCAGTATTCATTTCTCGGTGGTAGAATTTGGTGCTCTGGAAGTATTATCTACTTTTTGCCAGCAGTATTCAATGATTTGGAGGCAGTATCTACTTTTCCGAGCAACATTTACTTATCTCGATTCAGTATTTACTATCACTTTTTCACAATAGTATTGAGTATTCTGGAAGCGGTATTTAAACTTCTAGAACTTCTAGAAGCAGTATCTGCTGTTTGGCAACAGTTCTTTGTGATTTGAAAGCAGTATCTAGTTTTTAGCTGTAAAATTTCATGCCCAGAAAGCAGTATTTAAACTTCTAGAAGAAGTATCGACTTCCTGAAAGCAGTATTTAGAGATCTGGAAGCTGTATTTAATCTTTTAGAGACAATATCTAGTGTCTAGAAGCAGTATTTAATCTTCTGAAAACAGTATCAATTTTTTGACAACAGTATTTAATCTCCTGGAACCATTATCCACTTTTCGGCTGTAGAATTTGGTGCTCTGGAAGCAGTATCTACTTTTTGCCAGTAGTATTCAGTGATTTGGAGGCAGTATCTGCTTTTTCAGAGCAGCATTTACTTATCTGGATTGAATATCTACTTTCATTTTTCCACAGTAGTATTGAATACACTGGAAACGGTATTTAAACTTCTAGAAGCAGTATCTGCTGTCTGACAACAGTTCCTAATGATTCGAAAGCAGTATCTAGTTTTTAACACGAGAATTTCATGCCCTAAAAGCAGCATTTAAACTTCTAGAAGCAGTAGCGACTTCCTGGAAGCAGAATTTAAAGATCTGAAAGTTGTAGCTAATCTTCTAGAGGCAATATCTACTGTCTAGAAATAGTATTTAGTCTTCTAAAAGCAGTATCAATTTGTTGACAATAGTTTTTAGTCTCCTGGAACCAGTATTCACTTCTCAGCACTAGAATTTGGTGCTCTGGAAGCATTATCTAGTTTTTTCCAGCAGAACTCATTTATTTAGAGGCAGTATTTACTTTTTCAAAGCAACATTCACTTATGTAGATTCAGCATTTACTTACACTTTTTCACAGTGGTATTGAATTTCTGGACTCGCTATTTAAACTTCTAGAAGCAGTATCCGCTGTCTAACAACAGTTCCTAATAATTTGAAAGCAGTGTCTAGTTTTTCACAGTGGAATTTAATGCCCTGAAAGCAGTGTTTAACGTTCTACAAGCAATATCTATTGTTTAGAAACGATATTTAGTCTTCTGAAAGCAGTAACAATTTCTTGACAACAGAATTTAGTTTTTTGGAACCAGTATCCACTTTTCGGCTATAGAATTTGCTGCTCTGGAAGCAGTATCTACTTTTTGCCGGCAGTATTCAGTAATTTAGAGGCAGTATCTACTTTTTCAGAGCAGGATTTACTTATCCGGATGCAGCATCCACTTTTATCTTATCACAGTATTATTGAGTGCTCTGAAAGCGGTATTTAATCTTCTAGAAGCAGTATCTGTTGTCTGGCAACAGCTCTTAGTGATTTGATAGCAGTATCCAGTTCTTGACAAGAGAATTTAGTGCTCTGGAAGCAGTATTTAAACTTCTAGAAGCACTATCAAGTTTCTGGTAATACTGTTTAGAGATTTGGAAGCAGTATCGACCTTTTTTTAGTCCTTTTTTTTATTTAGTCTTTTGGCCATTAAGGCCCCATTTGTAAGTAATTCTCCATACCAAATTATCTTTATCATTTAATATTCGGGTAATAACTTCCTCTTGGTCAGTACATAACGTGATTTTTATGTCATTGGGAAAATAACTGTTTTTTTAACATTAAAATCTTATACGTTGGATACATGTATTTAGTTAATTTCAGGTCTACAATAATTGTTAAGGTCTCTTCTGGTGTGCATGATTGGGTACTTTTCTTATGTTTATTAAACGATTTATGCAACGAGGTGGGACATGAAATTGTTGTTTTTTTATAACTGAAGCCACATTTCTTCTGCCTTGACCAAAACTCGTCTGGATTGCAAATGGATGGTTTTCTGGATTCTGAGTTGCTACCAAATTCTGTGTGTTCAGTTGTTTGCCAACGAAAACAAAGCCAAAAGAAGAAAGCGCACAAATCAATTATTCTTCTGGAATAAGAACACTCGAACAGCAGCTCGTTTTGATTTTATAAGATCAGAAAGCTAAGATTTTACATCAATACGGACTTTCAAGTCCCATGCTGATAGCTGATAATAATAATACAATTTATATTTCAACACTTTTTTGAATTGTTACCTAACTGCTAAACTTATCGGGAGGATAAAGATATTTGATGCACAAATTAGTTTTGTCGGGAGGATTGTTATTGGCTATATAAAAGGCGGTTGGTATCACTTTTTCCTTATATCTAATAATTTGTGTAGATTTGGCAGCACTAACGTCATTATTAGAATTTTGAAATGATTTGTCATTTTTCACAATAATAATAATTAGCACATTTACAAATATTGAAAAAATGTTTACTTTGTATGATAAGTAACACAGCAAGTCTGAAAACGATCTTTTTTAATGAATAAATAAAAGAAAGGATATGGGAATTAGAGATCCATGACCACATTGAACAGAGTAACGGATTTTTTAGACGATTTTGATTAATAAAATACTGTTAAGTACCTATTTGGGCGAATTATGACGAGATTGGAAATTCTTACAAATGTAACATACTATTAAAGATTGATATAATATAACTATAGGCATCATCAGAAATATCTGTACATTGTTATACAGTAGAAACTAACTTATCGGCCAGATAACGCCATCGAGAAGTTTATCGGCATATTGTACAATTAAAATAAAATACATTTTGTACCATAGTAACACAATTATCAAAATCAGTCACATCTTGTCACATTTCACCGTAAACCACTCGCCTTAATCTACAATGGATTTATCAAGAGTAGTAACAGTTGATTATTCTCGTTGTAATATTGAAAATTCCGCAAAATCAAGTCATTCAACTCTTCAAAAATTGACCGAAAAAGTAATAATCCGATCAGTAATCTTGATGCAATTCCAAACTCAATACAAACTTTTCGCCGCATTTGGTATTGTTTTAACATATTACATAACAATGAACGAAGCAGCGAATGCTATATCGATTATGAGGCACGAAAAACCGTTGGAACATTACATGACGAATACGAAAGGTATAATTTACTCTTTCGACGTGTTTTATGGATTGGACGTTGGATTAATGCTTATTTATAAAAACACTCATTGGCCGGAAACTCGACATCGTTATCCTCCGAGGAATTCGTTTGTGCTTTTTATGGATATATGTTCATTGGTGCCTATAGATGGTATTTATTATCATATCGCCCCGATGAAATGGCCATCATCTGTGAGTATTTTAAGAATGAGATATGCGGCGAGATTGGTGCGGATTTATTACCAATTTAAGATTCCTCGTCCTATAACGAAAACTCCATCATTAATAACATTTGTGTTTTCTTTTTATATCATTCTCACTTTTATTATTACAACAACAGCTGCTATAGTTCAAACGTGTATGTGTGGATTTGCATGTACTGATTGGAATTCTACAATGTTTTATAAAAATATGTATTTATCAGCCGAAAAATTTACTGGAATGGGGTTTGGATTAATTCATTTCCATTTTGAGTTGAAATACGATGATTTGACCTCGCTTGTTGTTACGACGATTGGGGGGTGTTACTTTATTTATTATGTTTTTATGATAACGAATTTTATTACGACGTTTTATCCTCGATACAAAAATATACATTCGTTTTTTATTAAATATGGGGGAATTAGAGACGAGTTTAACGTGTGGAAGAAGTATTCGTTGGATGAGTGGACTAATTATCATCAATCTTTACTTACAACAGTCCAAACTTATTATAAAATGATTTGGGATAAAGCAAAATGGCAATTGCAGGAATCCCCGAAATATCACATCCTTCCATGGATTATGTTTAAGGATTTATATTTAGACTTAAATTGGCACTCATTGAAGCACACCCATCTCTTTAGGAATAGGAGTGTTAATTTTTTAAGGGAGGTTGCATATCGCATGCACCACATCTCATATGCTTCGGGTGAAGTCATTTATTATAGAAATCAATTTAAAGAGCGAATGGTTTACGTTGTAACGGGAATTGTCCAAGTTATTTCAGAGGAAAATGGTGAAACTCCGATAATATCGTTTTCCGGTGGAACTTGTTTGGGTGAATCGTGCCTTTTTTTGGATTATCCCAATTCGTGGAGTGTGGTGTGTAAAACGTACTGCGAAACAATTTATTTGAAACGGAAAGATTTCATTCAATTGAGCCAGATTTATCCTAAAGATTATCACGATATCCTTCGAACGGTGTTGATGAGATATAAAAAAGCGAAGCGATTAAAAGATATGTTTAAATATCAATGGATGATGTACAATATTACAAATCCTGATACGATTCTTATCGCTTGGATTAAAGATATGTTGCATAGCATGGTTGGAAATCGAAAAGAAATTCTTCATCGTAAAGATTATCTTGCTTTTTATCCAGATTATTTGGATTTATTGGTGATTGCTGAAGACTTAGAGTTAGTTGTTGATCAAATTTATTTAAAAACGACGTATCCCCCGATTTTGCAACCACAATCGATTTTTTTATCGGGATGGAATGTTTTTATGGCGTTATTTTCCAGCATTATTTTTATTGGATACCCATTTTTGATTTTATTTTGTAATCAGATGAATGAAACAACTTTAGTAATGATATACGTATTAACAACTTTAGCTTGTTGTTGGGATGCTTTTGTCCAATCAACAACTGCGGTGAGAACTAAAGTTGCACTTCTTTCTAATGTCTCCGAAATTATTTATTATCGCCTGAAAAGTTTAACATTTCTGATTGATGTATTATCAACGGTGCCTTTATGCATGTTTTTTTATGTTGTTAATAGAAACACGAGTTATCGGATATTACTTATTGCGGAGGTTCATAAGTTACTAAAAGTTTATCGAATTAACTTTGTGTTTAAGAAAATTGAAGGGCTCAAATACAGACACAACCATATTTTGGTACAACTCAAAGTTTTTTTGATTTTCTTCTTTTTGTGCTATTACACAGCGATTCTTTTTTATTGCATAATTTGCGGAGAAGATACTTGCCCCGATTTGAGATATGAATCGTTAAAACTTACCACGAATTCAACGAAACACTCAGTATTACTTCAATTATATTCATCAGCTGCAGTATTTTTAGGAAACATGAATCACGTGGATATCGTAATGTACATGAACGTCAATTTAATGCCTTTTATGATATTATTACAATTCTTTTACATCTTCGTCTCGATATTCGTATTATGTTACGTTTCGATTATTTATGCAGGCAAACAAAACATAGAGTATAAATACAAAGAATTAGTTTTAACGCTAGATACGATAATGAGAGATTTCAAAATTAAAAAAGATTTGCAATTGAGAACAAGAACTTATTTGAGGAACCAATTTTTGTACGATAAAGGATTGAGATTAGTTATCCCAAATCTTAAACAAAGAAATATGTCGTTTAATTTATATTCAGTAACGAACCAAGTGATGTTTGGAAGTTTTTTAAGCCACACCTCATTATTTGGATTATGTGATGATAGATTAATTTGGGATGCTTCAAAAAGATTAAGCGCCGTGATTTACATGAAAGGTGAAGTGATATCGTACATTGGACAAATTAGCACAAGATTGTTAATAATTCAACAAGGATTTTGTAAAGTTCATAGTACAGGGAGGATTTTAAATCCCGGGGAATGTCTTTGTGTAATTGAAACTTTCTTGCGAAAACCCATCCAATACACGGTATTAGCCGAAACTGATTGCAAAATATTATCTTTATCGGTTAAAGAATACACGAGTTTATGCGTAAAATATCCCGAGTTTGAAAACATTATTCACGAGGCATTATCTTTTGTAATACAAAACAATTTCTCATTATTAGAAATTACTTACAACGTTCGAGAATATTTTGTACCTGAAACAAAAATTGTGCCATTAGCTCGCGTTTTTAGCCTCAAACGCATGCTGAAAGAAGAAAACCATCCCACAATCCGTCATTTATTTTTATCATTATTCTTAATGCGCGTTACATTTCCCGCAAATGGAAATTTTGTTTTTTATTGGGAAATAAGCAGAATGATTTTTGCATACTCAACATTCCTCCTTTCCGGGTTATCCACATTAAGAACAACAACAATGTTCTACATACTCTTATTTTTGGACATAACTTCTTGGATAGATTTATATTTTCGATTACATGTGTGCTATTTCAACGACTACAGCATAGAAGTGAGCCATCCTGTGAGTACAGCAAGATATTATCTCAAAAATGGATTTTTTCTCGATTTAATAGCATCAGCTCCCTTCGATTATTTAGGCTACGATTCTATGAAGAATTATTTACGAATAAACAGGATCCTACAATTACATCGCCCTTTCAGATTCGTCGCATACATTAATTCATACAACATTTCGCGATCTAAAATCTACGATATGATGAGATATGTCCCTTTTATTATAATTTCCATATTTTATATAAGCAACATTGGGCAATACATAACTTGCGGTGCAATATCGGATAAATTTCAAACAAATTGTGCGATCAACAATTGGATATTAGATAATTTTAATAACAGTAATGTCGGGGACGATATTAAACAAAAAGTGGTAAGCGTCTTATTTTCTGTAACTTACTTCACCGCGATCAGTTTAACCACAGCTTATCCAACAACCCTTACCGAAATAATATTTCTTTGTGCTATCGTAATTTTTGGACAAATGGTGTTTACTTGGATTACCGCAAAATTAATTGCTAATAGTTTTTATAAAAGAACTGATTTGACTAAATATCAAGCGGAAATGAAGGAGTTGCGATTAATGGTCAATGATAAGCAAGTCGATAAAAATATAAAAACCGAGATTGTAAATCATTTTGAAAATATGTGGAAAAAAACAAAAGGAAAAAATATTATTGCCATATTAAATATGTTGCAAAGTGTTGTTAAAGAGGATCTATTATTTGAAATGTTTGGGGTGTCGTTAAGGGAATCATCGATCTTTAAAGGTGCTCCAATTGGATTTTTTAAAAGTTTGTTGCAGTACGCCAGATATGAAGTGTTTGTTCATAAAGGTATGATTTATTGTGTGACTTAATGTAAATGTTGTGAGTTGGTATCTTAGATGATTTAAAATATTTTACATCTCCCGGTATTTAGAAGCACAAGGTATAAAAATGTGAGTACTAAAATTATAATTATTTTTGCCATGAAATGGAGATGTTCATATTGATATGATTCAGATATTTAATTTTTTTAATATAAAGTAGATATGAGACATCAATGTCTACGAATTGAGTGACACAACTTCATAAAGTTATTTCTTGCATTAAGGTTAGCAAAAACATTCACTCAACGTAAGTTACTAGTTACAGCAAAAAACTTATTTACCTTATTACTGTCTTACTTCTGCAATAATTAGCAGAAAGTGTAAAGCAAAAGTATTGCGATCATTAACATCTGACGATTAACACTGCTCAAAATGGTGTCTCTGGATTGCCATACATAACTCTACTCTTCGACTCAAATCTCCCTTTCATAATATGATGGACACCGGTGCTTTCAATATCAAACCAAAATCTTATTTCCAATTTTTGATATGCGTATTATTTTAAAACCCGGATCATCATCATATCCATCGTTAACACTTGGGTCATGCTGTCATATAAGAACATGATCAAGGGTTTCTAAATATATATGAAGACCACTAGTAGATGTTCCAATACATATTAGTTTGTTTCTATTAGGAAATGAATTACTTTCTGTGTTCACTAAAGGTTTTCTTATCTATGGTGTTTACTTTGTTTATTGCTCTGACAGAGACTATTGAGTTGTGTTGTGTTAAGTTGTAACAGGAACATCCAGAGACAGAAAACAAGCATGTGGATAAGAGAGGAAAGATACAATGAAAGATGTGGGGACATAATTACCTAGCCGCTTTGAAAATACCTTATAATGGAAGCGATTGAAAAAAGGGTGTCTAAACTATATTATGGCAATAAGCAGAGAACGAACTGGTATTGGGTTAAGCAAAAAGATCATATTATGTTGAAAGAACATAACGAGCTGAAAGCAGAATGTAAGTGAAGGCAGATTCTGGAAGAGTGTGATATATTAGTCTAACTTATTGGGCACAATTGAATTTGGTTTTGGTTGAATTGTGCTGAGTTCGATTAGATTAAGTTCTTGTGTGCCTCCCATGGACCTATCGGTCGAAGTAAAAGTGGAAAAGAATACAATGCAGCCAAAGGAAACAAAGTCATAGACCAGTGGATAGCAAAATGGAGGATACAAGGGTTGAACATTCATGGAAGAAAGAAAATTAAGAAAACCAACTCTGACACTTCAGTCACTTTTGTGAGAAGTAGATAGAGAAGAATACCAGAACCATGTCCGAAAAATCTTAAACATGTAATACAGCAAATGTTGATTAGTGAGAAGAATTGAAATTCTTATTATAATAGAAGAATATGAGAGAAACTGAAATACAGCAGAATGATGACCAATGAATATTAAGTAATATTTCCAACGATATAATGCAATTTACAACTCAAATAAAACACATCGTATTGAGCAAAATTGAACGCGATTCAACATCACAGTACGATTTTATAATTTTAAAACTCTAATCTGGCTCTTTTTATTACTTTTTTTGTAATTAATTAGAAATAATACTGATATCAAAATAACGGTATTATGGACAAACAGCATCCGATTATACATGATTAAGAGGATATCTTCAAGATGTATGGGAAGCGTAACGTCAAAATGATTTTACTGGTCAAACTTCCATCAAAGAGTTTTGGTTCCAGGACAACATTTTCCATGCTTTTTCTCCACATATTAAAGAACTTCGCTTTAGATTTGCTTGTTATATGAGTTATTGTTAAATGAGAAATGTGCACGTGAGTGATTTTTTGTGCCCGCTCACGAACTATGCAAAACACGCACACCATTCACTTGAAAAAAAACATGAATCAATTGACTCATGCGTGATTCACGTCAATTCACGTGACTCACGTATAATCAGGTGATTAAATGAATCATGTTTGATGACTTGTTAATTTTGACAATTTGTTAAACTTATTAATTTGATTAATAATTAATCCTGTTTGACAGAATAGTAGAATTTACAGGGAGTTTAGTTTTAACATGTTCTAAAATAAATGAGGCTATGTCGGTTTTCAAAATCTGCTTTAACAGAAACACTACATAGTTGTCTTCAAACGTTAGCTGTTCCACTTTTAGAATCGTACTTTAATACGAATTTGCATTTAATGTATCGGGCAAAATATAGAGCTTTATTTAGCATTTTATATGTATAAACAAATATGTTTTTAAGTAAATAAATACATGTTATAAACTTAGGCAAAAGATTTAATTGGAGAAGCATATAGTTATTTAAAAAAGCTGGCAATGAATGGTGTCCCCCAGTGTCCCCCCCACCCGGGATCTGAATCTTTTTTTTGCATTAAATTTTCTATGAAAAAGGGTGAATTCATTTCGTACGTCCAACTGAACCCTTGGGCGCCGAGTATCCTAGAGTTTAGCCATTCATCTAAAGATATTTTTTTAACGAAGACCCGAATATTTACACTTCTAGGTCTAGTATTAGTTCTAATTTTATATCATTGGATCTAATTCTAAATCTAGAATTAGAGACATTCAGCTTTAGCCATAAATCTTTCAAGACGGTAAACCCGAGTGATTCTAGTTCCAGGTCTAATGTTAATTTTAGTTTTACTTCAATTTAAATATACAAGGTTGGGTTGGTTTGGATTTAGCCGTGCATCTGAAGACATTTTTTTTAATGAAGGCCTCTACAGTGAATAGTTTTTGAAATAGAGTACTTTACAAATTAATATAGCAACCCTGTATATTTGAAATGAAGTAAAACCAGAACTAACAATGGGCACATTCTTTTCTGTCTGCCCGGCGACTCACGTAATTTGCACATCTCTAGACTCATCTGCAAACAAAATATTTGGGAAGAGAGCCAGCTCTTCTAGGTCCCACGAGCAAAATTCCGCTCGTTTTACATAGTCTGCTGGTAAGAGGTTTTGTAGTTGTTGTACGTGGTAACACCGCGCTTTCCTCCATTGTTAGTGGGATACTTGATCTGTTTGACGATTGTTTCTCCTGGTAAATTGTTATATTTCTTCTTTTGTATTCGACGCTTCAATGATTCAAAGTTTAAGTATAAGTTCTTTTGATGTGTGTATCACGGATTTTCTAGAATTCACGATCAGCCTTCTGCATTATTAGTCTGTCCGCTTTATTCCAGTTTTCTCCGAACAATTGAAAGTGAATGTAGAGTCGTAGTAACATCCCACTTATTTTCTATAGTTTCCTTATGAATCCTTTACGTGGTAATTCGGAGTAACTTTTTTTCCTCTGTATCTTCGTATAAAGACTAAACTGCTCAACAGCTTGTGTTGTTTAATCTGTGACTTCTCTAAGCCCTTGATTTGTATGATATCCTACCCATAATGGTTAAAAAGTACCAGTTTCATGGCCGGTGTTGATTAAGTTAACATTAGAACCATTACTGGGACATTAGGACTAATACTGGATCTAAAGCCAAAAATTTAAAACTTAAAAGTTTTTTGTTTTAGATCTAGTATTAGTCGTAGTCCTGTATAATTCTTAGAAATTTCATGGTGTGTTTCTCCATGATGGTTAACCGACAAGAATGTCTTGGGTTAGGTTGGGTTGGCTTTTGAAGCTTTTCCTCCACAATAGCCAATCAAAAATATTATGTCGAAATACTCTACATTTTTAAAAAGCGGCATTCTTAAAAATTTTAGTAGTGATAATAATACTCAAGTCAACTTCATGCGCATTTCATCAAAATTAGCTACTGTAACTAGTGAGTTTTCACCACTCATATGTTGCAAAACGTTTGAATCTTATCAATGTTAACCTTAAGTTTCTTTGCTCATTTTGATTCAAAGAAGTTGATAGAAGTTCTCTACTGTGGGATGCGCATCATATGGTTTGGCCACTTGGATATCAATAATTTTGACAACTTCTTTCTACTCCAGAAATAATTACAATGTAAAGATCACGTTAGATGTCGTAAGTGAGCACAATGGGATCTCCCATATCACCTAGTTTAGCTGAAATTGTAATGGATTTCCCTTTGGACATAGTAATACCTAAATTAAAAATTACCACCTTTTATTAAAAATTATGTCATTATTTTAGTCATTCCTATGGGTTCGCAAAAACAGGTTTTGTCCTTATTCAACATTTTCAATAAATATATTCAATTCACAATAGAATTAGGAAACGAAAATTATGTGCCATTTTTAGACACTAGGGCTATAAGAAGAGAAAGCAGTCGGATTCTCTTGGACTGGTATTCCAAACCGATCTACTCAGGCAGATACATTCACTTTTTATCTTTTTATAAAACCAAACCCAAGATAAATCAGTCCTCGCCATGAAATATCATGAAATATAGAATATCAAAAATATGCGAACCACATTGTATCAATCAATATCACATATATATAAATTGAAATATACTTTTATTAATAACAACTATCCTCCGAGACTTCGCAATAAGATACTTTTGAACGCCACTCCGCTTAATAGATAGGAATTTGTACCTTCAGTTAAATGCTGCATCACCATTTGTATACAAAAAAGTTACAAAAAGAAATATGTTGAAGAATTACCTTACCACGGACAACATAAAGTTTATTAAACATTATCATTCAAAGTTTTCAACTATGTTCTCTAATATCAAGGACCACATTATGCCCCTTTTGGTAACCGTATTCCACTTCAATTTTAACATTGTTGGTACTCTCTGTTGCAATATGGATGAACGAAGAATGGAGGTTGATAGGCTCAATGGGCCTATATGTTGTAAATGCGTTTACAACTGCATCATCTAATTGCTGACACCAATTATTGGGGGGTTTTAGATAATCTTTCAATCTCCAACAGAAACAATCAAACCAAATTTTATCATTATTTTTGTGATTCTATTAAAAAGTCAAAAACATATCTTTTAATATTTCTTTGGTGGAACCGATCTCACCCTTTCAATTAAAAAAAAAACAAAATTTTAGACAAAGAATCTAATTACAAAAAGAGATTGTTTCTTGAAATGTTCCATATATCCATCCAATCAAATACTATCAATTTTAGAAATGACAAAAAGTCCTCAAACTATACTCGAAAAGTATATTTATTTGAAAATTTATCCTCCCAATTTTCCTTATAATTCTAACGACACTTTATTGGTCCACATATAATGGCATTGTATGGGATTTCAAATTGCAATTTAATCATCATATTGAACTTATGGTAAGAAATCTCTACGATGTTTGGGATTTGTTATCGGAATCAGTTGAAACTTAATGAATTTAGCACATTTATTATCTTTTTACTGCAATTACTTTTGCTGCGTCTTTTCTGATTAGATCTTTCCTTTCAAACTTATTAATGGCATGTTGTATACCCTGGTCATATATCAGAATTGATCTACACTGTACCAAAACGGTTTACCAGTAACACCACGTTCATCTTAACTTATCTAACATCAACCTTAATCAAAAATCGCCATTAGTTCAAATACTTAATGCCTACGACTAGAGCTTACTGTACTTCCTAACGTATAACGAATGTTTTGTTGATCACTTTATTGTTCTATATATATTTTAATTTGTCATAATTTTTGTGTTAATTTTCGCTATTATGGAGATGTTTAGTTGAGAATATTCGTCCTGTATGCATCCCGAATGTGTAAATAAATCATATAATAAGGTGTTGCATTCTTAACCATGTTTAAATTACGTAGTTTAAAATTAAATTGTTGGGTAGATATCCCATAAACCTTCTCTAAAGGTTAATTGAGATATCTCATTTCCGCCTTTCGAGAATATTTTTACATAATATTATAATTTATTTATTTTTATATTGTTTTGTTATAAACCGTCATTAATAATAATTAAAATATTTCCCATATTTTTCTTGTTTATCGTAATTTTTATATTATGTCTTTTTATTTGGATTTTACGTTGTTTTCCTTAAGTTGTTTTCACAATTTTGTCTGCTTCCTACAAAACGTATTATGAAAAGATATATTCAAACAAAGGTAGCATTATTTTTTAAAATTTTCTATCTTCAAACTCATCCAAGATACCAACTTATAAAGTTAGTTTTAATACAAACGCAACATTTAATTTTTAAAAATTCCTTATTTTTTTCAGGAATTCTTTATCATGTTAACGATGTACACGGAAACATCTTCATATTATTAAAAGGAACCATTGACATTGTTGGTCCCGATTTTAACAAATTCTCAATTTTACTCCCTGGAAGTATTTTTGGTAATTTAGATACTTGCATTGAAAGTAGACAAACGTTAATGATGGTGGCAAGCGGAAATGTGGAAGTTTTAAAAATAACTTCTTCTGATTTTCATGGGGTGGTATCGAAATATACATTTATATACGCTCATTTTAAGAGGTTGACGGCTGTTAATGTGGATTATTTGGTGAATAAGTCAGTACGAAGTGAAACATGGACAGTTAGTGAAAAAAGTCCAGATTACCTTTCTTTTTCAATAAAATATTATCACAGGTGTATTTCTGGATTTATGCATGTTTATGATAACAACAAATACATAAAACTATTAAACTCCTTTGTGATTTTCTCCAGTTGTTTTGTTGGATTTCATATGGAGCTTTTTCAAGTGGCTATTTATGAAGATAACCCAATTTTTATTGCTGTGCTTTACATTTTGGATTTATTGTACCTTTTAAGAATGTACTTCATATTTCATACTACCATTACCGATAATACAGGACGACCCGTTAAAAATCGACGTATGATTGCACAAAAGTACTTTAAAAAAAGATACGGCTTTTATTTCGATTTATTTACTTCATTACCATTTGAAGTAATATCATTAGTATTTATTCGTAGAGAATTCTTTTTTCAAGTATATTCTTGGCTTCGAAAAAACAGGCTCTTTCGGCTCATTATTTGCTTAGATACAATGCGAAGCAATTTAAATAAGTTAAATGTTGATCTAAAAAAGAAAAGAATATGTTACATACTGACTTGGCTAATTATTGCTGTACACACCATGAGCTGTTTACTCATTGAATTTCAAACAACAAATGCTTCAACATCGAAATATAGTCATACATATGCTTTATTAAAAGCTTATCAATTAATTATTTTTACTGCATGTAGAGGATCTTCGCCTGAATTAACTCTTCAATTTAATATGTATACAGTATTTAATGGAATTGCTATCATGCTAATTTGTAAGTTTTGTATTACACTGTTCATAGCGGAAACGTGTTCTGTATTAGAAAATATTAATCAAACAAGGAAAAGTTATCAAAGTTACGCGTTAAAATTAAAAAACATCATGAACGAAAAAGAAGTATCAGAACCTATTAGAAAAAGAATTGGGGAATATTTCAATTTACTTTGGAATCATCACAATGGCGTCCAATATCCACATCTTCTCAAAGAATCACCTTATTATTTACGAGAGGCTATTTTAAACGGTCTTTATGGCTACCATTTGCGTAAACATCGACTTTTAAAGCACTGCCATAAGGATCTTTTACGACAAATGGCAGCTACTTTCGATGTCCTAATATTTTTCCCGGGAAATTTTATTACTTACGTGGGAGATATCGACGGAAATATGTATTTTATACATAAAGGCGAAGTCAGTTTGGTAATCGAAGACACAATACTAAATGAGAGCACCATCGGAACGTTGATTACCGGAGAATACTTCGGGTTAGATCAGGGATTATTTAAAAATTGCGGTCACGAGTATAGTTATAAAGCGACAAAGCAGAGCACGTTAATTGCTTTGAATAGATCGAAATGGTTTCATTTATTGGATTTCTTTCCAGCTTCGAAACGTGTTTTGTTTGAGTTAAGAGATGAATATATGCAGTCAGAATGAAAACGTAAAGATGATATATGTTGATAATGAAATGATTTGTATTAAATGTATTAAAAATAAAATTTATTTATTTATATAAATCTTGTAACTAAACTTATTTCAATTTTAATCCAAACTTAATCTCTCTTAATTTGGCAAGGGCAGACTTAAGGATTTGTGAGATAACCTCTTTAAATCAAACGGTAGATCCTTGTATCTCATACGTGAATGATCTTAATAATGACAATTTATATTTACAAGGAGATCTTCTAGATTATGCACATATAACGATATCGAACATTATCAATTCAGGCAAGATAAAATGACATCTACTCTTTGTGCCTAAATGAGTTATCCATAATAACACTCAATTTTTCTCATCTTGATCAATCACTCAAATTTATACCACATAATAAAATTCGTTTCTTGCTTCTATGTGTGATAATTAAAATATTTACATTAATTTTGTCATAAAAATGTTTTATTGCCCACGGATGTGACATTCTAATGGGTGTGGCATTATAAGAAGTGTGACAAAACAGGACGACATTGACACAGGTTTTGCTTTACGATAACCATCTGAAACCTATTACAAAGATACCACCTGAACAATGTCAAAGCTACCGCACTAAACCCTATCCTGGATAGAATATTAAACACTGTATCATGTGTAGATAACATCATCTGACACTTTTAATTTAAAATTTAAGTTATTTTTAATTGCTTTTAATAAAGCTGTGCAGCAACTATGACCTTACTTAAAGCCAGAGTGACAACAACAAAATTAAAGAAATTAGAAATTAATTATTTCCAAAAATTCAAATAATTGTTTGTATGCAGGGTGTATACAGGGTACTCTACTCAACTGATGAGCAGAAAAAAATTAAGGAATTATAGAAAAATTTACGGTATCATTGAACTAAAATTAGAACTAACACCAGCACTAACACTACAACTATTACTAGGACTAACACCAGATCTAAAACTAGAAACTTTCGGGTTTTGCCGTGCGTTTTTTGAAAAAAATGTTTGACGTTTGCCATGTTGCAACCTTCTTCAGAAACTGGTTCAAAGTGAAGAAGGTGACGAATATGATATTCTGTTATAAGATTTTTTTATTCAGAAAGAGGAGACATAAAACCACTCAAATTATTTCTAGTCATACCTGATACAGCCTGTATAATCCGGCCCAACACCTCTGACAATACCTATCTTTAAATCTAAATCTATGTTGTATTTTATTAAAGCTTCAAGGTGTTCGTGTGCTGAGAATCTTCAAATCACAATTTGACTGTTGATACTGTGGACATAAATTTCTAAAGCAAGCAAAGTTTCATGTATACAAGGTTATGTTGTTGCAAAAACTGAGTGGAAATAAATTTGGCCGTAGACTCGAATTTTATAAAATAATGTTTGTTAAAGTGACAATTTCTTTGTTTAATATATATGTTTCTGAAATCAAATGGTAACTTTTATCCTCCTATAAATTTCGGATGAGTTTACATTTTGT
This sequence comes from Onthophagus sagittarius, assembly GCA_036711965.1. NCBI lineage: Eukaryota > Metazoa > Arthropoda > Insecta > Coleoptera > Scarabaeidae > Onthophagus > Onthophagus sagittarius. The sequence goes on along the minus strand of JASERS010000002.1, from coordinate 11,359,884 downwards.
TTAAACGACCAAGTGAATTGATATAATTACTACACTATATACTGGTCTGATAGTCTGGCGTCCATAAAAAATTAATGTTAGGGCAAGCATCATTAGCCAGAATATCATTAGTGCCTTTTTTCAGGCTAAGAAAATTGTTTTCCAACACACCAAATATGTGATATAGTTTGGTCTTCAACAAAATTGACCACCTGCGTATTTCAAGATTCTCTACACAATTTTTTCAAGCGAATTAATTGTTGTCAGGAGATAAATGGATAACACTTTGAACAGTGAAAATAAAGAATTGGCATAACCATTATTTTCATGTAAATTATCATGAATATTTGAAGCTCGATATCTCGAAAACGCTATGCTGTTTAGAATTTCGAGATGAACTGAAATATGGAATAATATACAGGGTGATTCATTAAAGAGAAAGCTACCTTGTTTAGTCTTGACTTCTTGATACACTCTGTACACTTAATTTGTCTTTATTGTAATAAATTTTAAAACACGTTAAAACTGTTGTAACTCCAAATTTTTCTCTAGCTCTCTTATTTTAGAAGATAACCGACCATTTCCATACAAATCAACGACCCTGTATATTCATATTCGTATATATTCATTGTCGAGGGAATTAATGTACTTATTATTTGCGATTTATAGAGTAAGTTTCAGATATATTTTCTGAGATAGTATTATAATACCCTTTCTTTTTAATGGGACAGCATATATATTTTTACATTTTTTTATGAGATGTTAGTCTTACCTATTCAGTGATGTAGCTTTGTATGCCTGTATGCCTATGTTTGTACATGTACTTACTAAAGATTACGATTTTCAATTCTTACGCTCGATTAATTAATGTAATTAATGAAATTACAATGATTAAATGATTAATGAAAGGGTCATGAAAGAAAAATAAACGATATGAAATCTCCAAAATTCTCATCTATTTGGTACTTGTGACTTGAGGGAAAAGTTAACCTACTTATTATAACTTTACATATTTTTTAATTTCTGCAAAAAACTCGCGAACTCTTTGGTTTAGATAGCCCAGAACTATGAAATAATGATGAAGGGATATTTTCTGTACACGCAAGCATTCGTATTGTTTATTATCCTGTCACACCAGTTGCATTTATTGAGGGAATAAAAATTTTAAATCTCAATTTCTAAGCAATTACATGCAAAAACCTAGATATACAGATATATCGCAAAATAGGTAATACTAATATCTCTTAGAAAATGCAAAACTATTACACAAAAAGTTTTGTAATTTTATCTCAGAAAGTATAAACTTTGCCGATAGAACATTGCCGATAGAAAATTTGTCCAAATTGATCAATCGGATAAAAAGATTTTTCATGTTTCCATACTTTACGCGTGCACTGTAGATTCTTAGGCGGTTTTTGAAAATACGTTTGGGTACATGGATGTTGGGAAATGACTACTTATAGCAGTGTTTACAGTTTTACAAACAGTTTCAGTCTATAATTGGCGTTTCTTCATCCTCTGACATGACAATTTTATATCTTTCCAACAGTATTTGGTATTTTAAAAGTAAAATCAAATGTTATTAAGTTTCTTGTCTTTTGCAATAAAACTGTCTTCTGCCAGTAGAGCTAATTAACCAGTTCTACCAGTTTATTAACAGATTGTGGACTACTATGTAACTTTTTGAAGCAAACTCTAACGGATTATCATCAGTATCCTATTCCTTGCGATAAAAACATTTTCAAAGCAGTACCAAGTTTTCTGCAAGCAGATGATATGGTGATATATAGATACTCGACACTACCTATTGAATGTCTTGGAAGCAGTTTAATTGTTAAGGAAGCATTTCCAGTTCTTTGGGACAAATATAATGCTTTCTGTAAGCATTTCTTCTGGAAACAGAAGAGTCTTGTAGTAATAGTATCAAGCCTTCGAGAAGCATTGACATGAGTGATTTTTGTATGAGTCACTCATACTTGCACATCCAGAACACCCACCTAACCGGCGTCAATGTTTTAACATTTTATTTTATTGTGTCATTTCAAAATATTAAATCCAAATGTAGAACACAAAGAATTCGATTTAGTATTGCCATGTTTTGGTTCATTATTATACTCACGTACAAGAAAGCATTATAAAGAAGCATTATGCAATGTGTTCGTAAAGATGCTTACATAGATAAAATCATTATAAATTTTATACGGAAAAATGCAAAGATGATGTCTAAATATACATATAAAAAACATTTTGGTGTTGGTTTCAAATTGTATCTCCCATTTATATTACGGAATATAAAAGAGAATTTTTTCGGTATATCAATATTAAATTGGTCGATATTAGTATTGGTTACCTAAGATAATTTTCGTAAATAGTACGTTCGTAAATACTTTAAATTGACAAACTCTTTCCTATTAGAGAGATAAAATTTGAATCAGTACAAAGCAGTACTTCTAACTCCGTATCTTAACAGTTTCCATAGCAATTGGTTATGACGTACATGAAGATTTACTCTGGTCAAGCAGAATTCAAGAGGCCACTTCTTTATTTTCAAGAGCGTTTTATATCTGTTCCGTTGTGCAGTTTCAACGTTTTTCTTTTTAAGAAAATAAAAATGTTGTAAAAATCAAATCATTCTTCATGAGAGATCTATAAATCTATACTAAGCAACGTTTTCAAAAACTTTTGAAAAATCATTTGAGACCGTGAAAAACCATCATGTAAATCGGTCAGATTTGAATTGTTTGAAGTAATCCGCGAATTTTACGTCCTAAAATGATTTGTTTATCAAATAGGTTAAAAGTTTTAGATAAGATCCGGAATACTTTTTAGGAAATCTATTGGTATCATAAATACCAATCAATTTTAATAAAAGTAAGGAGTTGATCTGTGGAGTTGTGAAAAAAGAATAAAATGAAATAGTTTGGAGTAGAATATTTATAGCCTTAGGAAAAGCACACTTTCAGCTAGACGATTTCGTTAAAGGATTTGGCAAGAAATTGTATGTTATCAAAGTTATACTTTTAGGTTTTTGTTTGATGCGTTTATTAATTTTTTTAAGCTTTTGTAGAAAATATAAATAGATTTAAAATTATCATTGTAGTTTGCTACTGCACTAAATGCATTTACCCTGTTTCGTAAAACGAGCAAGTCGTTGTTAAGATTTTTTTTTGATTATTAATGGGTATTTTTTAAATAAATTGTGTGTAATTGATGAATTGTTGGATGTGGGATTTCCCACTTTCTCTCTCGATTCCTTTATGGTCGTAGCTAGCTGAAGCGGAACAGTGGAAAACATAAAAATTCAATCATTAACATATTCTGGATGGAACAGTTGCATGTACTCTCTCTCCGATTTTTAGATACTGGCAGCGTGGCTGGGTGCTGGTCTGCGTTAAGAATGACCAATCTAGTTCAGTCCAGGCGCAGGGCATTACCTAGCCACTTTGCAGGCGCTTCTGTCATTAATGAGTACTTTGTTGACTCGATTCCCAACACGAATCATACAATTCTTGGAGATACTTACACGGGCGTAAATGAAAACGTTAGTAGTATTCTTAAATTATCAACAGTATCGGAAGGTGACATTTTCAATATTTTGCATTCGATAAAATTCAATGCAACTGGCTCTGGCAAGATATCTATTAAGTTGTTAAGGTGCTGTATGCCATTTTTATTACCCTACATCACTCACATTATTAATTTTTGTATTAAGAACGGTGTTTTCCCTTCCGCCTGGAAACTGGCTGTTGTGCATCTGATACCGAAAGTTACGAGTCCAGTACTCACATCAGACTTGCGCCCAATAAGTATCTTAACTGCAATGTCAAAGGTTTTAGAAAAAGTTGTTAATGTACAACTGCTACAGCATGTCGAAGTACACAAGATCCTACCTAATGTTCAATCAGGTTTTAGGCGTGATCATAGCTGTATAACTGCTTTAGCGTGTGTTGTTGATGATATAATAAGCGCGACAGATCGCGGCTATATGACCATTCTCGTCCTGTTGGACTACACAAAGGCCTTCGATACGGTGAATCATGAGCTTCTGCTAGTAATTCTCAAATACTACGGTTTGGACATTTCTGCAATTTCTTTCTTTGAAAGCTAAATGAGTAATCGACAACAATTCGTGCAGTTGCCTAACCATCGATCAACAGTACGGCAGCTCAAGTCGGGTGTAGTACAAGGTACAGTGCTCTCTCCAACTTTGTTTTCAATCTATACAGCACCATTATTTAACGTATTTAAGCATAGCAAAGTACATTTTTATGCAGATGATACGCAAGTATACATATCTTACAAGCAGGAAGACCAACAACACTATCTAAACTTATTGAATAAAGAGCTAAGAGAACTGGTATTAGCTGCTACCCAACATGGCTTGGTATTCAATGCCAACAAATCAAAAGTTATGGTATTCGGTCGTGGAACGGACGTGCAGCGGTATAGTGGAGATATTCAGGTTGTGGTCAATGATACTACACTTCCTATTGTATCGGAAGGGCGCAATTTGGGTGTGGTACTTGATACGAATCTACGATTTCGGAAAAACGTATCTACCATGCTACAAGGAGTTTATGCTATGTTAAAATCTCTTTATCCTTCTCGCCACTTCTTGATGCTAAAACTAAAAGCTTACTCTGCAACACGGTAATTTTATCAAAATTTAACTTTGGAGATGTGGTGTATGGACCGAGTTTACTTAAAGTTGATGAACAACGAATTCAGAGAGCACAAAACGCCTGTTTGCGATTCATTTTTGGCGTTGGAAGGTTTGAAAGAATTTCACATAAATTAGGGGAATTAAAATGGCTTAATATGTTTTATAGGAGACATCTTCACTGTTGTGTATTTTACCACAATATAATTCGGAGAGAAAAGCCCGAATACTTGTACCGAAAAATTCAGTACCGCACCGATATTCACAATTTGAATTTGAGATTCAGGGGAACTCTATCATCGCCCGCTCACCATACTGAAGTATTAAAAAAAAGTTATCATTATCAAATTGTAAAAGTGTATAATAATCTACCCCCCGAAGCAATCCAGCTGGCAAGCATTTCCACTTTCAGAAAGCATATATTCGGTGTCTTATTTGATCAACAAATGGCTGAGTTAAGTTCTTAATTTACAATGTCCGCATCTGAATTTTCTGCTTTTTTCTGTTTCTTTCTCATTGTTTCATAATCTTACGAGTTTTTAGTTTTAAGTTACAGGTTAAGCTGAGCAGTGCTTAGGCACTGAACTTCGCCTTTTTATACCTTATATGCCATGTATTTTTATTTATAATGTATCTAAATGTAATACTTTTTTGTAATACTTTTTGTTATGTTGCATTATTGGGTATAAATAAAGACATTATTATTATTATATTTAAGACTAATATGATTCTTCTTGTTTCACAGATTCACTTCTTGTTATTTCTTCTTTTCTATGTGGAAATAATGTTAAATATTTTCAATTAAAGTTTAGTCTCCTTTTGAGAATCTGTAATATTACAGTGTGTATATTAAAATTTTGACGAGAACTATACCTACTCCTAGTATCACTTCAACAATTTACCTTCGCACTCCTTCTTCTGCGCAACTGACTGGCCAAAATAAATTTGTCAAGCTGTACCATGAACACCATGCCACCCTTACAAAGACTGCATAGTTTGTAATACAGAATTAATTAAATAGTTGTTTTGACTCTTATTACATTATCTTGAGTTGAATCGGATACTAAGAATACCTCCATTTCATATTTACATTCTTCAATTCATCATGCCATCCTTATAAAGTCTAGTCTGTAATTAGTGTCCAATCGATAATTCAATTTTGAGCCAAATCCGAAATAGGTGGGAATCATTTTTCTTATTCTTGTACCAATATTCTTTCGTTATCGATACAAATCCTATCAAAAATAATTACAATAACCATCTCAATTACAAGTATCTTTTTCTTATTACAAAAAAGTTGGAATTTTTAGATAAGCACATTTATTTTTTAAGATTCATATCTTTCCCCCATAAATTACATTCAGAATCAGATCGAATCTTTGTTTACGACTAGAACTATACATCAATTTGTTGTGTTGGTATAAAACAGGAACAGCAACTAGCGGCAAGGCCATAACACACAAAATCGATATTATAAAATCAAAGGGCGTCCGGAAATCAGAACGGACCCGTGGAATCCGTCTAGATGTTGAAATTTGCAGTGCGTTTGATTGACTTGTACAGAGCGTTTGGTGGGCGGTCTACATGACTGCCCACACTCAAAACACAATACCCGCCATACATACTGTCAATGCGATCGAGTACAAGGGCTAATAAACAATACGACCGACGAGGATGATGGAAGTACGGCGATGGGCATTCAGATTTGATCACCACTTTTGTAAAACAGGAGTGACATAAAACAAATTATAAAACGAATCTATTCAATAGAAACGATAAACAAAATTGAAGCGAATCTCTTTGCCTATATATGAATTTTTTTATTTCATATTTTTTTTTAATTTAAAAGTTGAAGTGGTTATCAAAAAACTGGTGGAGTAAATTAAATCACTTGCATACGGGAAATTATAATGAAACGCACCGCAGACATTTCATTTCATTTCATTTCGATTGATTTTGCTATAGATTTAAATGTCAATCTGCTTCTATAGGATTTATTAATAATTGAATACACACAGAGTATGGAACGATGTTTATACCAATAGACGCACCCATACCCTTTTAAAGCTTAAACTGTCGATCAACATTGACACAAATTTATACTCATCAATTTTGCGGTATTATAAAGTCAAACAGATGCTAAAAGCAGCAATCTCATAATATGTATGCTCTACCATAAGCTTCTCCGTTTTCATTTATTTAAACGTTATTAGCAGGATATCAAAGGTGAATTTATCCGCTGATTATAGACATAATAGGATATTTCAATATAAAACCGTTTACCGTAACAGTAGCCGCAGGTGCTCGAGTTTCAGTTAAAATGACTTATCTGCAATTAAGCTACATTACGAATTCAAGACAGTTTATCAACGCTGTTGTTGTCAGTAACTAATCTTGGGTGTTCAGTTAATTTAATTAAAGGGACGCCTTTGTGCAACCGGCCAATACAAATAGTTTAAAACGAAGAAGTCTTGTTTGGACACGAGTTTGTATCGTAGTTAAACTACTGTCGCGAAGTTGTTATTGTGAACTTGATAAGTTTAATATAAGTAGTTAGCTACTATCGGGATTTTGTGGTAATTAAATATCTAAGTTGGGATTAATGGAACTTTAAGTTTATTGATTTAACTTTATTGATTTCCATTAAAATACTTTATGTTCATCATAACCAGACACTAAAATCCGAAACTGCAAAGAAAGATGTATGCATAAATAATAATAAATACACATATTAATTAATTAAAATTGTAATTCAAATTTGATCCTACATTCGTCGTGAAAAAATTTTGTAAGTTGAATTGGGAGCTAATAAATGATCTCATCTCATTTAATTTTACAAAGAATTTCTTTCCAAACGTTTATGTTTCAAAAATTTTACCAACTTTTATAGAATCATTAGGAAATTGTAAATGAGTATAAAATTAACTTAAAAATTTCTTCGAAATAACATACACACAGTAAGTTCTTCAAAAAAATTGACATTGGGAGAAAATATGCAATTCTACGAAATTGAAAAAAAAATTAAATAAATTTTTAAAACAAAGAATCAAATAAATATTTTGAGTTAGAGATAGTTAGAAATAGACGTCATCCCTTATCTTGGCGTTCCAATTCAACTTATAAACCTCGTTTACGACGTCGTACCTGAAGACGGATCCACTGAGGAACTAAATTTGATGAAATAATTTTCATTCTTTTTTAATTATCCTTTCATAGTTCCGACAATAATTTTTTAGGCACATTTTAAAGAATTTTCTTTAAATGCTATAAAAAAGCTTCTAGTAGAAGAATTTGACATTGGTTCTGATATTTCTGATTGTGTTTAAAAAGCACTCCATTTTCCAACTTCCAGACTTACAAATCATATTGAATCCATATGTATACAGGATTTCTCCTAAATTTGAAGTTGAACTCAAAGCTCGGCTGGTTACCTCCCTCGTTTGGATTATACATGTTTTATTTCTTCTTCAAACATTTCACATTATTCTACAGTATTCAACACACAACGAATTGATACAAGAAGTTGATAGATAAATCTAGATAATGCTGAATTGTTGATTTGTTTATCTTATCGCCACCCTTCAACAAATTAGAACCATTCATTTGAGTACTAAGGAGCAGTACTAAAGAACTTGTATTTCTTTAGACAAACGAAAATGTTTTGATCACTTCCGTCCAACTTTAATTACCTCCATTTGGGGGCAAAGTAGAACTATTCAAAAATGTCCATTCTTAGAGTTTTTTTGATTAAATCGTAGTAATGATATCATTTAATCTTCACACATTAATATTTTCACCCACCTGCGTTATGAGTGTTACCTGTAATTAAAAATTACCAGTAATTCTAATACTTCGACATTCATGTACTTTGACATGTTGTGACGTTATTTCGGCATTCTTTCTTTTTGTGTAATGACTGTTATACTTGAAAAATGTGTATTCATGGTAAACCCGATTGGCTGGTTTTAATTTCAAAACGTGGTCCCTTTTGTTTCAAAAAAAGCCATACTCCACACGATACAGCGATTGATCTTGATACTGATGTGGTAATATCGCAATAAAAAATGTTCAGACATCGAACGTACATCGTTTCTTCTTCAATAATTTGATTATGTCTTATCATTTATCATTTATTGTATTTATTCCCCGAGTTTGGATATTTTGCAACTAGAATTGTTCGTCGGCAAATCAATATTATATGAGAAGATCAAGAAAGAAGAATATACTATTATGTATGATCCAAATAACGAATTTTTATAGTAATTTCTTCCGATGGAAAATTTCTGCCAATGTTACCTTATTCTCTAATTTTTCTTCTATTTTATCACTTGGAACTGCCAGAGGATGTGTAGGAATAGATTTTCATGACAACCAATTCGGGCTAATATATGTTAGTAAATATGTGGAAATTACATATACCCATAGACACCAATTTTTAAACGTACGTGTAGATGCAGAAAGAAACTAATTTGGAGAAAGACTCAAACGATGAACAACAAATGTTGGGATTGGGAGTGAATTGGCAAGAAAAAGATTAATAGTACATTAAACGTAATAAAAATTGATGAAGATGGTAACTTCAATCCAGATAAACCCATTAACAATTTTGTATGGATGCTTGTGTAGCCAGAAAAAAAAAATTCGTCACCCATGGGTATGGGTGCTCATTAAAAATGTTGTAATGGTGCTTGCGCACCCAGATCTTGAGCCTATGATACGTTCCCAATCAAAATCACTTTTGCCAGCAGTGTTTACAGATTTCAAGGGGTGTCTAGTTATCAATTGATAGTTTTTAAACTTCTGGTATAAAGATTTTGTATTTTGTTACAGTATTTGCAATTTTGGAAGTAAAATAAAATTTTATTACCAGATTCTTGTCTTATGCAGAAAAAAAAGTCTTTTGCCGGCAGTATTTAGTCTTTAATTAACAGTTTTTGGACGGCTTACGTCAAGATTTTGCATTTGGTCCAATAGTTTTTAATATTTTCGAAGTAAGCTTAAATAGTTTATCAACAAAACCATGTTTTTGCGATAGAACAACACTTCAGGAAGCATTTCAAGCCTTCTAGAAACAGTATTCAGTCTGTTGGGAACATTTCAATTCTCCTAGAAGCAAATCAAATTTTCCAGATGCAATATCAAGTCTTCTAGAAGAAATTCAAATTTTCTAGAAACGGTATCAAATTTACTGAAAGTCTTGAGGGCTGCTTGAAATATTTCAAGCTTTTTGGAAGTAGGTCAAGCCTTCTGGAAGTATTGAAACTCTGCTGGAAGCAGTTTCAAATCTTTCAGAGGAAGTATCGAGTCTTTTGGAAGCAGTTCAAGTCTTCTAGAAACAGTATTAAGACTCCTAGAAGCAGTATCTAGTTTTCTATAACCATTTCATGTTTTGTAGAAGTATTTCTTATAGAAACATTTCAATTAAGCCTGTGTGGCAACGTTACGTACACAACGCTGCTCATGTTCACTATGCCACTCTAATAACTACCTGTCAACAATTTTTGAACAAATCTCTGGAAGAACAATAATTTGTGGTCTCTAAAAATCTGTGGTTTAAGTGCCTTTAATTGCCCTAAAATTTGAGTTCGTCTTCGGTATTGGTAGAACTACATTACTTCCTGTGGGCAGAACCAAATCTGATCCACTACTGTTGTCACTATAAGTATATGCTACAGCATCCAAGAAAATGATAGTAAAAACTTCTTGAATAAGCTGCCCATGCGCGACGTTAGAATGTCATATTTTGGCATTGCTGGAACGTGATTTGTGACGTATATACCCACAATCAGTTGAAAGTTTTGATATTAAATTTATTGGTAAATCAACTAAAGGTGATTTTCTATGGTGCATACGTTTGTCACTTTGCAAACGAAATGAATTATTCGTTCGATTAGGAGATAAAGTTCCTTCTAAAACCATTCTATCACTAATGTATTCGACAGAGTCATGACATCTCTCAAAACAAGAGTATCCAATATGAGTTTTTATAGATTTTGTGTAAACCATTGCTGGTGCAACACACAATACAAAATATTTTTACTTTATAAAAGTTATCAAACGAATTTGAACCATTACCTAATAAACTAGATAATTCAAAAATGAAATCTGGCATATAAAGTTTTAGTGATGACAGTTTTCAGTTTCCGAAGAAAACCCCAACTACAAACGGGTTGGGTTGGGTTGGGATGAATTAGGCTACAAATTTTTACTTCTGAAAATCAGAACACCATCCATATTAAGACTTAAATATTGTACTATAGTGCGAAGAGATCATATGAAGAGAACACTTTATCACATTATATTTATGTAAAATGTGCAATAAGTTATGATTAGAGGGTGAGGTTAAACAATTCAATAAAATACCGAATGTCAAGTCAGTAATGTGCATAAAAGGCGCCAACAGGGAATCCAAATATAACGAATCCTCAAGGGGAAATCAGTCTGTTATAGGCAAAAAAAAAAATAAAAAATCATTAATTAAATTAAGAAATTAGGGAGGATATTTTAAAAAATCAGTCTGATATTATGGTATCAAGTTAGGTTGGGTATAGCTTCAACTTCACAGCATCCTTCATGTTGAATGATATGAAGGAGATCAACCCAATCCGACTTGATACCATCTTTCATATTGAATTGAATTTACTTCATACTTATTGCTTTGAATTTGATTTTTTGTTATATGAGGGATGCAGAAAGTTGAAGCTTAATTTCATGTCATCCCTCATACTTAATAATTTAAAGTTAAAACTCAACTCAATCCAACTGCAGAAGAAAAAGTTATGAAATATTTTAAAGAAACTTAGAATATTCGCTAGATGGCTTGGGTTTAATAGGGTTAAGCTCCAATTTCATATCATTCAATACGAGAAATGTTATGGGTTGGGTTAGTTTGGTTGCGTTCGGTTTGATTAAGTTGGGTTGAGTTTGATTAGGTTGGGTTGACCTTCAACTGCATACTATTTAATATGAAGAAGAAAAGTGGTATGTCATATATGGTATGAAGTTGGGGCACAACCCAACCGAACTCGTAACATTCTTCAAAAACCATGGACCTATACATCTTTTTACAAAAACACATCAGGACATATAATTTACAAAACAGTGTAATACAAAAAGGTAGTATGTAGTAAACTGTGGTAAATTGACTTTAAGGACTTTTATAGAAATGTGGTATGTGGTATAAAATTTGACGTCATTTCGAACGTTTAAATCACGTCACTTATCAATCGTCTCGAAATTATTTACAAAATGATGTCAATTAAAATAATAATATAATAGCACAATATAATTATATCCAATAGGACATGAGATATCGCTGACCAAATATGATTAAAAATAGACGTTAAAATAATGTGGGTTGCTGCCTAGCTGGTTTCCGTGTTCTTCCAAAACTTTATTTTTATTAAATTAAATAAAATTATTTTAATTTAAAGTGAAATGATCAGAGGATACTGTCAATAACATGCAAGTTAGAACGAGTTAACATACGTTGAGAATGAGAAAAATAATATTTGCGCACAGAGTCGCAAATGAAAAACTCTTGAGTGCCATGATTTAATTTTTTTAATAGAAACGTAAAAATAAGTGATCAGACACGAAAGTGTTAACTATTTCATTAGAACAGATAGTGTCTAATTTTACAATTCGTCTTCTGACATCCAAAAAACTCCCGAGAAGTTGCTCCGCAGACATGTCTCAATATCGCTCTTAGCATCTGATGACCAAGTCTGTCAAATGCCTTGCTTTAGATTAGTAGAACAAGAAGTGTATCCATTCCGTTATCTCAAGCCGTCTAAAACTTTTAGGACCGCTGTAGTAGGAGCAGCTGCGGCCCGAGCGAAACCCTAATTGTGGCACTGATTCAAATTTCTTTAGTTGGATTTTTCACGCATTTTTTCATTAAAAATTTAATATGAGTGATAACACAGTAATCGGCCATAACTCGTTCATTGTGTTGGGTTTCTTCAATTTTGAAATCCACATTGTTAAAAGCAGCAATTGATTATATGAGCTATAAATTGAACTTGTACGGAGAATAAAGTTTTAGAATATTATATCGATTTAATGCATATAATGATATTTAGGATTGTGCAGGCGAATTCAAATTTATCATTACTTGGACTTCATTCACTCCGCATAATAAGTTCATACAGATATTAATATTATTGAAATTCATTGGTTTAGTGATACAGTAAACCCTCGATATAGCGAACACGCAGGGAGGAATGCAAGCCGTTCGCTATAATGAGATGTTCGCAATTTCGTTGTAATGAAGTTCGTTATATATTATGTATAATGGAGGCATGTAAATGGACTAACCCACATATATTATACGCTGCGCTTAGTCCACTTTTGCACTCAACGCTTCAATAATGAATAGGATCTTGGGGTGTTTAGAATCATATTAACATCGACTATGTAATAAGTTTATTTGTATTTTGTTCATATTGTAATTAACATTTTTTTAAGTAATCATTTATAGCGCTTTGCTTTAAAACGGGTTTTGTTCGTCTTAAACATTCTTCAGTAATTTTATTCAAAGAATTCGCGAAACTTTCGGAAATATTCTCTTCTGTACCAGCAAACCTTTAAATTGTGATATAAATAATGAATTCGACAACAAATCAGATCTGGGTTACTTTTGTGTAGTATAGAAAGCCGCTAAAACTTCAGCTCTTGTAGGGGGTGTCATATTTACCACTTCTTCCCCATCACCTTCATCGCTTTTTTCATTTTCTTTCCATTCTTGGTCTGCATTCACTAATGGTAAATCGATTTTAATTGCTTCTGAAGTCACTACCTCAATCTCAATAGTGCACTATTCATCAAAACTAACTTGTTTAGGTACCGACAAGATGTGTTGATAATTTTCCTATTCTACATCAGTAAACTCAGCCTACAATGTAGACAATAAAAGCATGTAAAGTAAAAAGTTACTAAGAAGAACTAATTATCGATGAATGCTTACCATCTTTAAATGATTTTCCTCATTTGCTTCTTGAGAGTCAGTTGCTTTGTTAAAATAATTTTTTATAATGTTTAATGTTACTGAATTCCAAGAATCCGACAACGCTCGCATCGCTTGTAGAATATTCCATTTCGGATTTTCTTCGTTCGCTTCTATTGCCAAAATTACTGCCGTTACAAGACGAGCAAGATATCGCTTCTTCATGCACGGAATTATGCCTTGATCAAGAGGTTGGTGTGCGCTCGTTGTGTTAGGTGGAAAATAAATCACCTTCACATTGTCCAAATTGATATCATTAACATTATGTGTAACATTATGTCCATCGTTAGCAATACTTTTTTGTTTTGTACTGCCATCTTTCGCTGGATACGAATAAGCTATTCTCGAAATGTCACAGACGTTACCCACGCATTTTTTTGATTACTACAATGGCACGGTAAATGGGAACATCTGGGATTTTTTGACTTTCCTACTATCCACAGATTTAATTTTTCGCTTCCATCTGCATTGCAACATAAAACTGCTGTTACTCTTTCTTTGCTTTTAGTACCACCATAACGCTTTTTACCTTTAAAATCCAAAGTATGGTTTGGAATAAGATTATAAAAAACAGCAGTTTCATCAATGTTAAAAACATCTTTATCAAGATAGGCGTTTCTTATAAATTTGAACTCCTGTATCCACTCATCTATAGTAAGCACATTAACTTTATTTCCTTCTCCAGATAAGGCGTGGTCTTAAATACCGTGCCTACTCTTAAATCTGTGTAACCACCCAGATGAAAAATCACATCCTATTATGTTCAATTCAGCAGTTAAGGAAACATTTTTTGTTCTCATTTCGGTAAACCATTCTATTAATTTTTTCCTAGTTCTAGAAATGCAGATCTCAACTTTTTACGAGACGTATGTTTACCAGACGCTACGGCACTATCATCAATACGGTTTTTATTTTTTATATTTGTTGATAGCGTTGATTTTGATATGTTAAATTTTTCCGCAATTTTAGTTTTTGTAATAGCATTTTTTTCAACATCCTCCAATATTTCTAATTTCCTTTTTAAAGAAATTGATGTTCTTTTCAAACTCATTTTTTTCAATTAATACTGAACGAACACTTTTTTTCTAAACCTTAACACTTTGTACGCTCTCAATCGACCTACAGGCAAACAAGTTATTACCCAAATATCACACCTTAGATCTTCGGGGAATACCTCAACTAGTCTTACATTATCTAGAGAACAAAAAAATTCTATATAATAGTTTGTATTAAAATCATACTTATGAGATAATTGTTCGTAGTTTGTTACCATGAATTTTTGTTATAATGAAAAAAAAATGGCATACAAAATGTATTGAAGATATTTGTTGCGTAATTTTGATTCACAATAACGGTCATTTCGTTAAATCGATGTTCGCTATATAGGGGGTTTACTGTAATAAGTAAACTAGAAATCACTAAAACAAATACACTCAGCAATTTATGTAACGGCACAAAGTAAAACAAAACACTTTCTTCTTCTTCTGTTCTTTTAAAGGCTTTTATTTTAATAAGATAGCGGCACTAGTCGCCCCTAAAATCGTAAATTTTCTTGAAGTATGTGTAGGAATTGTATCATTGTATCAAGTTTTTCATAAAGGTTCCTAAATTCTAATAACTCTAGTAAAATTCATAGTGTAATTAAATCGTGAAATGTCTAGGATTCGCTGATGTTAAAAAAGTAACAAATTTCTTAAGGTTATATTGGCTTCTGTATTATACAAGAAATATATGACATTCGGTAATATGCAAGCCACTTACGTGTAGGTTGCCTGATTAAACATAGGCAGAGAATATGTCATATTGCTTGATCAAATAATAAGAAAGGAACAGTACATAGTTAATCACAGAAATTTGAACAAAAAAAGTCAATTGGACTATTATCACAATAATAGATCAACCAAATACGTGTTATGAAAGGTTTTATTATAACATAATGTGGATTATGAAAAAATATTGTAAACCCACAATTATTTCTCAAAATAAGAAGAAAAGAAATGACTTGACTGGGTGATGAAAGAAATAAGGAAAATATCGGCTCTAAAATGGCACTTGTAAATTTTTTTGTATAAACTTAACCCGTAACTACAGGCGTGCATACAACGTCACACCGGCACAGACGTGAAGTCATTCTGACCCCTTTATAAAAATATGCAAAATAACATCAAAATCTAAATGTATCAAACTGTGACAATATAATAATATTATTTGAGCCCTAAATGTTTAGTGTCCGTACGTTTAAACAAATTTATAATAAATTAAGGTGTACTTACACAAGCAGATTTATTTGGATGCATTTTTACATTATTTTTACATACTATTGACCTTATAGAAAGCACAGAGAAAAACTGTAAAAAATATTATCGTATGAGGTAAAAATAAATCTAAATAAATATAAAAAACAGGTAACATTCTAAAAATAACTTACAATGTAAAAAACTGCAACCGGTTCTTATTGAAAAGTTTCTCAAGCAGCACAGTCTATACAAACTCTTTTTGTACATTCCATACAAATGGGAATCTTACATATAATGCAAAAATGGGATGTCTTTCTTCTTTTACTCGCAGGGCACCTTCTGCATGCTTTTCTGACTTCAAATTTTTCTCCATCGCCAGTATTATGGTCTTCTTTTATTTGCAACACTCTCCTAATACACACCTTGACTTCACGTGGGATGCGAAGATTCTCTAATCTGCGTTTCATTTCAGGTTTAACCAATTGCATTGCTAATTGTTTAACAAAATTATATCTAGTCATCTTCGGATTATCTCTATATGACTGATGAAGTAAATAAGAATTTACAGAAGAAATGTCCACCATTCTGAAAAAGATAGCCATAGGCCATCGCCTTGTCCTTCGACCCGTTGAATAAATACTACATTTTTCATCAAGACTATCCACACCTCCTTTTGTATTATTGTAATAGGATATTATTTCTGGTTTACCATTCTCGGTGCATTCTTGGTGGTGAACAGAAGAAACTAGTATGACAGCTTTATTTTTCTTAGTCATATAAGATAACATTGTTGTGCTATTGGTATATCCATATAAAGATGAACCTACATCCCTTGTTCGGTTTGGAAGGAACTCAGGAGGAATCTCTTTCTTGTTTTTCTTCAGAGTTCCTACATAAGTAAGTTTTACTTTCTTTAGTGCATCTATCAGCTCTATAGAAGAAAACCAATTATCGGCTGTTATGTTTCGATTTGTGTTGATAATTGGTTTAGCCAGCCTAAGTACAGATTGGGTTGGCTTAGAGTACCTCTTTAGATCGTCAGATAAATCATATCCATCCGAATCTTTGCCACAATAAATGTAGGCGTTTAGTAGATATCCAGTTCTTGCATCGGTTAAAGCCATTATTTTTAATCCATACTTACAGGGTTTTTGAGGCATGTACATTTTGAATTTTGAACGGCCCCTAAATGAAACCAGCATCTCGTCTACACATGCACAAAAACCTATTGTGTAAACGTTTTGACAATTACGAATAAAGGCATTAAAAATTTCCGAAATTGGGGTAAGAATATCCCGATTTCTACGTTCAACTCTGGTATCGGGATCGTCAAATCTTAGAGCTAAGAGGATGACTGCAAATCGGTTGGCATTTGTAACGCACCTGAATATGTCACGACCTGATCCATCAATAGCAAATAGGGACCGTATATCTTCATGATTAGACTTGAAGATTGAAGTGAACAATAGCAAGCCAATGAAAGACAGAAGTTCTATAGCATCTAAATCACGAAGATCACTACTAGTTTTATTTTTATATTTCAATCTTATTTTAGCCATGCGTTTATTTGTCCACTGAAGAATGACACCAATTATCTCATCATCGAATAAAGTATTCCATACATTTTCTGGCTCTTCTTTTGTAACAGCACGGTTCTTCAATCCTGGACATTTTATGACAATATTATGATTCAAGGTACGCGTGTTTTTACTGTGTGGAGATACTTTAGACCATTTGTAGCGATTTTTTCCATAGAAAAAATTTGTGCTGGGAGAAGACTCTGGTGTCTGTAGTTCTTCATCTTCAGTTGTGTTAGGCTCTAAATCTTCATCTGCTTCTATTTCAGACTCGGTATCATGATCGCTTGGAACAAAATCATCATCTGAATCTACGTCGCTTTCGCTAGAACACTCTTCTAACCATTTCAGCAATGTTTCTTCGTAATCTTTATCTCCATATCTTACCTTCTTTACGGGCCCAGGCCCTTGGTCCTTATTCATTGTTTCCTAGATAACACATGCACATCAATTTGAGGTTAAAACAAGAATTATCACTTACATACAGATTTGACGTCTTTCTGACCCCTACGAATTTTTAACACGTAATAAACAAATAACTAGTTGCAAGAACAACACACTACTTCCACATACGAGTTTATACTGAGAGCCAGGAAGGTACTGAAACGTATAGGCGAGTAATGAACAGGAGTGGGGAGAAATCAGAAATTGACAACCTGGACGGAGTCAATTTGACTCCTCGTCTGTGGTTACGGGTTAAAAGATTGATTTTTAATCTCCCTAAAATTCCTTTTAGCTCTATCCTACATCCTATCACATTTTACTATTTTACAAAATACCATCTTTTAATTAAATAACTTTCATTCATCCATTCATTCATTTTTATTTCACCATAGTCGATGATCAAAAGTGAATTCGAAATTTATTTTTGTTAAACGTGATTAACATTAGTTACATTATAGTTGATTATTTCAGTGAGTGTTATATTTGTCTTTTAATTTTTTTAACAAAATTTTATCAATTTTTAACATTTAGGGAGTTTGAATTTAACACATAAGCTGAAATTATAAAAAATTTCGCACCATTAATATTAAATAATAACAAAACATCATAAATTAAACATATTACAAGTTTTTACAACAAATAAACAAAAATTTAAGGAAAGAATATGTTTAAAAATCATTTAAGAAATGACGTAAGTTAATAAAATTTTAACTAACATCTTAACATATAAAACATCTATTTACAATTTAGTTTTAAATGTATATTTGTAATTAGGTGGTTTACTGAGGATGGGCAGTGAAGCCGAAACCGGTTGAAACTAAAAAATAAAGATATAAAATTTCATCGTCAAAGTATAAAATAACATCTTCGTTATTATTTTAATAACAATCCCGCAATAACATACACGGTGATAAACAAAAATCAAAACAACAATATTTAAAAGCTTGAATTGATACCACAAAGAAAAAGACGGAGAGTCCGATTTATGCCTCAATACCAGAAAATGTTCGACTGGATCTCTACTTTCATTTCCATATAGCAACAGAAGCACACTATAACGTTATAAACAAATATCACAGTCTTTGAGATTTTTTTGTAAACTAGTGCTACTTATCTAGCTTTTTTTTGGTTACTTCAGGAGTGCCTTAGGGTAGTTACTTGGGTCCGGTTCTGTTTTTGGTATATAAACGAAATAAATAACGCTGTATTGCACCTGAGCGATGAAATTTATTTTTTATATAATTTAGATTTCTACAGGTTTCGACCCTACGGTAGTCATCCTCAGTCTCATATTTGTATAAATCGTCACGATATATTTTCTTAGTTATTTTATTTGAAAAAGGTGAAATTTTTTTAATCTATGTATGAAATTACTTTAGGTGGGAAAGTGTAAAGATTGTGGTGGTCTTTAGCACCACAATTTTTACACTTTCCCAAAAACTTCACAACTCCAAGCTTATACAGGATGGTCCATTACTAATGGGACACATAGTAACAGTCAATTCCTTACATCACATTATTACGATTTAACCCAATTAATCTTACAATTAGTCCAATTATTAATAATAACGAAGATACAAACGGTTAAAGTTTATACTTTATTTTCGTTTTCTCTTACATTATGAACATGAAAACTGTTGCATTAGCATTTTTTAAGACGGTAATCAATAATTAATTATTAATTTTAATCTATCGGCCAGATAGCGCTGTCTTCTTTAAAAAAACTGCGTTAAAGTGGTCATATCTTTTTCTTCTTAGACGTATGTTTACCAGACGCTACGGCACTATCAATATGGTTTTTATTTTTTATAATTGTTGATAGCGTTGATTTTGATATGTTAAATTTTTCCGCAATTTTAGTTTTTGTAATAGCATTTTTTTCAACATCTTCCAATATTTCTAATTTGCTTTTTAAAGGAATTGATGTCCTTTTCAAATTCATTTTTTTAATTAACACTGAACGAACCCTTTTTTCTAAACCTTAACACTTTGTACGCTCTCGAAGACCACACAATTGCATTTGAAACTGCAATACGACTTCGATAGTCGATAAACAATCGACCAACAAACAAACAAGTTATTCCCCGAATGTCACACCTTAGATCGTCGGGAAATACCTCAACTTATCTTACATTACCTAGAGAATAAAAAAATTCGTGTTCGCAATAACGATAATAATTTGTATTAAAATCATACTTATGAGATGAAATAATTGTTCCTAGTTCATTACCATGAATTTTCGTTATAATGAGCAAAATGGCATATAATTAATGTATTGAAGATATTTGTTGCGTAATTTTGATTCGCAATAACGGCCATTTCGTTAAAACTGGTTGCTTTTTGTTGATTATGTTACAAAAGAAAGGATTAGTTGTTATTTTTTTGCATTTGAAATACGTACACTAACTACAATGAATTTTTTAACATCCATATATCTTGTCAAGGGTATTAAGTTAGTCATAGGTGCATCTAGATTTCGTTGGGGGTTATACTTAATACCCTTGGCTTTTTCGCTTAGTACAAAAGCGAAGGTTTATCTAATATCCGAGCCTCTTTGGAAATGCAGCCATGCTACGGCCGGGAAAACCCCCTAATTGTGTTTACGCGTTTCGCTCTTTTGTACGTTCTCGACACGTGAACATGGTTGGTGCAGCGAACAGGACATCTCGAGCCGGCTTCCTCTTGTTCAAGTTGGAGTGTTCACTTTGACTTTGCCGCATTGAGCTGGGTCCGGGTCTGCAAACGCGTTTCTGCGGTTTGTAGGCACGTTCTTTGCGGCCAACGCCCTCCCCTTAGAAATATGCTGAGCTCGGGCAAAACCGTTAGGACCGCTTGTTCGAGAGCAGTTTCGAGTTTTCGCTCGACAATTGCCTCGAATATTTTACCTTTTAGACGGGGTTAAGGCGAAACCGTTCTAACTAGGTTGCTTTTTTGTAGATTTAGTTTTCCTTTTTAGTAAGTTATTTGCATCAATTATTATCGATTATGTTATAACATGCATCAAGTATTAACGATATAGCCGACAAACGCGATATTGTCATTAACGAAAACAATGAAGTCAGCAATACTAACAATGTGTCACGAATGTTACGGACTTGATGGCCAATGATTGATGAATTCGCAGGAATACATTCGGTACACTCCTCCTCTAGAATCGTGTTTCCGGTATTAATGTACGAATACAGATGCGTATCGGCCAATTTGCATTGTTAATTTTATGCGCAGATGGTTATTCACTATAAAATCTGAATTACTGTCGACGCTGGCTATTTCATATTCATTAAAATGTTCACGCTGTTCTAATCGCGACGTGGTGCATATTAACAATTCGCAAATATCTACCTTCAGTCCGGCGTAATTGAACCACGGTTAAATCAATGAGGTATAAATTACTACATTCATATAAACAGATTAGTATTATAATCAATATTCGGCCAAAACACAAGGAATTTTTCGCTTTGTATTTAATTATATCAAATACTAAACGCACACATAATTTTCTTGGGATTATCAAGGAAAAAATGGGTCTCATAAAGTAAACAGAGGGTCACCTGTCTTTAGCTTACCGTAATCCGGGCCTAATGAAGTCGATTTCCTCGGCACATAATTTGATGCCTGTCCTGTCCGCAAGGGATTACGCGATAAATAAATATTTATAGAAGGGCCAACGTCGGTCCCGGACCGCAATGGGCTTGCTAGCAAACTCCGTAATTGTTCCCGTGCACTAATATTTCACGTCGGTCCCCGCGGGGAACCTAAAATTTTCAGCGGGCATTACCAAACCCAAACGCCAATATTTCTTTTTACGCCCCCTGGCGAAAGCTTAATTAACCGAATTGCCTATTTCCTCACCGCCTTCCTGGGCAAATATCGACTGCCACGGCCGACGACTCGGGAAATTTGCATATTTCGCAAATACGACCAGTAAGGAAGACGCCTGTAACGGTTAATCGACCGGAAATAAACGTGCTTCCACAAATCGCTGTCGGAATTCAAGAGTTTATCTTCTTCCCCATCATGAATACTTTACTAATTTAAGCAATTTTTCATATTATTTTATTGCGTTGATATAATTTGATTTAATCTTTTTTAAGATTCAGTCGAATAAATTATATTAAAATCTATGTAGAAACCGATAAACCCACTACTGGAAAAATTAAGACCATACATTTATCTAGCTGTACGCTTAGTTCATTTCGACGAAGAGCTAAGCGTACATTTCAATTATAGCTCATTTCAATTTTGTTTAATCAAATGTATTTTGTTGAAATGGTAATCAAACTCAACCCAACCCACTAGCTGCTCGCTCTCTACTCATCGTCTGTGCTACTTCCGTTCGTAGGATATTTACGTTTTTTGTAGGTAGGACTGGATATCTTCAGCCCCCCACTTTAGAATTTTAAATTTCTTTGACGGCTTTAGTATGTGCTCTTTTGTGATGTAAACCTGGTCGTTTGTGCTATTTTCATTCTCAACATATTTAGGCTTTTTTGGCTGGTATGTCTCCAGCCCTACCATTAAGGTAGGAAGTTTTTATAAAAGTTCAACAGGGACAATTCTCACCTATCCCCACTAAGAAATAATTATTATCTCGCGAACAGTAATAGCACAGATCATCTCGTTTGCGACATAAACAAATGAGAGTAGCACAAACAAATCAACGTGGAATGCAGCGGTGGGGGAGGACTGGGGACATGGACACCTGAATCTAACCACCAGTTTCTTTCTTTTTTCACTCCCTTCCTTCTCAAGGTATTTTCGAAGCCGCTTCGCATCTATGTCCCGTGTCCCTATATCGTTCATCATATCTTCCCAACCTTATCGACGTTCTTTTGTTTTATCTATGGACTTCTTTACTACTGCCACTTACCCCCTACTCCCCTCTACTCCTCTAATCCCCCTCTACACCAATAACTAAAAATACAATATAACATAACCTTCTTTATAATCTAGGGTCAGACATCTAGCCGAAGATACCAAACGGCCGGATACTGACGAGTTAGAATATATTCAGACCGTTTAAAACCCTTCCTCTTCTCTTCTCAAGCAGCCCAAAGCATCACGAGGCTGATTTGGACTTCGAAATTCCAATCCAACCCTAGCCTTCAAAGACTTCGATCGTCCAAAAGTATCATGAACAATAAACAATTTGGGCTGAAGTCATTAAAATCATGGATTTAATTGGAAATTTGAATTTTTTTTTTAACGAGGTTGGAGAAAATCTACGAACAGACATCTGGCTTGGGATGATGGGCGGCCAGATGGTGTGTGTCTTCGACTTCAAGCAACTAAAAACCCCTTTGTTCGTCTTCCCCGGGAATACTTTCGCGAGTTTTCTTCGGAGTGATGATGAGCAAAACGTAGACGATTTTTTTTTCGTGTCAGCCAGCCTGACCATGATATTCAAGTCCTCTTCCGTCGTTGTTTTTCGGGCCCTGAAATTAAAAGTTCTCCTTAAGCTTTTATTTATAATTCTTAACCTAACGTACCCAAGGCAGGGGCCTACGCAAACCTCCCTCTTCTCTCTCAACATCAGTCCTCTTTCTTCTCAGATTTGCTCCAGTGTACGAACTTCCTCCTCTCGACACTCTCTTATTCTGCTCCGTGGTTCCCATGTTTTTCCATTCTCTTCTTAGATTCGTCGGTCGCACCAAGTGTTATGAATAACGCTATTGAAGGCCGAAGTATCCAGCCAGTAATCCAACTTAATACTGCTTTGAGCGGCCGACGTCTTCCAAATCGGCCGAGACATGAAGACGAAACGATTATGAGTAGTGTATTGATGAGAATATTTAGGTTGAGGAACAATTTTTTGTCAAAGAAATAATTTCGGTCGACTTCGAAGACATCGGCCTGGATACCTAGATGTGGGGAGAGGTCCCCCCTTAACTTCTCTTGCTCTCTCTTTCTCGTCGGCCTTCATTCTTTCTTCTCTTTCCCTCCAGGTGTTCGTGGACATGTTCACATTTACGCAACCAAAGAACTACATAACATTTTGAAACAATTTTTATAAGTTTCATGCATGGAAGGGGAAGAGGCCGCTCCTTCATCTCTTACTCCTTCCTTCTTGTTTGTTGCCATTCTTTCTCTCCATGCTTTTTTCTCTTTCCTTCCAAGTATTCGTGGACATTAACACAACAAAAGAGACTATCTAATTTTTCTATACAATCTTTTCTGTGTTATATATTTCCTCTCCTTCATTTTTTCAGGCTCACTTCGTCGTTCTTATACCTGTTTCTTCTTTATTATGGCCTATAGTAGATCCATAATTATCTCTCTTTCCTCTTATGCTCCTATCACAAAACCACAAATATTATATTCATTAATATCTTCTCCTATGAGTTCTTCTGCGATTTTTCTATCCTCGTGGAGTTCTTTACATTCAAACATACCCCAACTCAGCAAAATCCAACCCAACCCAACTCAACGGCCCGATTTAAGTAAAACTAATCTGTCAAACTATTATTTACAAAGTAAACACCATGGATAAGATAACCGTTAACTCCTTTTCCTATCCTCTCCTCCTACTTCTTTTTCTTTCATGATCACTTCTTCTCTCATGCAGTCTTCTACAGCCACAAAATTTTCGTTAATCTCCTCCATAGTCAGCACACAGTTCTCTTGGTTTAATCAAAGTCCTACTTTTTTCTCAATTTCCTCTCTTATGTCTTTCCAAGTGTTGCACTGAAGAAGAAATAATAACATTATATTTAATCAAGTATTTCCGGAAACATCCATGTCCTCTAATAAACTGGATAATGTGGTAGTTAATTTCGCCCCATTTACGCTTCAAACACACTACAAGGTCAGATACTAGCCTCTTCATCCACCCCGCTATCTGTGTATTACTGTCCCATCTTCTCTGCCACTTTTTCAGTGTATTTAAGAGAATATTTAGGTTGAGGAAAAATATTTGTATCAAATGAAATAATCTCGGTCGACTTCGAAAACATTGGCCACACTAATAACACTGTAGTTTTAGAACCCTTATCTTCTCTATCTTCTTATTGGTTTCCATTCTTTCTTTTCCTCTTTCCCTCCAGGTGTTCTTGTACAGATTTACACAACAAAAGCAACGGGAACACGTTTTGAAACAAACTTTTATGTTTTATACCTGGATGGAGGGAAAGGATCCCCCTTATCTTATCTTCCTCTTTCTTTCTCGTCAGTCTACATTCTTTCTTCTTCTCTTTCCCTTTAGGTATACGTCGACATGTACACATTTACACAACAAAACAACGCGGTTCAGGTAACTTATTGCAACAATCTTTTCTACGTTTCATACCTGGATAGGAGATGTTCTCCCTTGTGTTTCTCAGTGTTGTTCTTTCAGACTCACGTTTTCGTTCTTCCCCTATTGCTTCTTCATTACCAATCGTAGCAAATGCATAATTATCTATTTTTCCTCTCTTCTTTCTATCATAAAATCAGAAACATTACCTTCATTAATATCTTTTCGACCACTGTATACCTTAACACAGCAAAATCCAACCCAACCTATCTCAATGGCAGGACCACTTTTACCACGTCTTGATAAATTTATCTAACAGTTAAAAAGCGGCTCATAGCCAATAGGAGCGCTTAAAATCGATATAACCATCGCTAGTTAGTTTAAATCTGTCAAAGTATTATTTACAAAGTAAACACCATGGATAGAAAACCTTTAATGACCACAGGAAAGGGTACGATGAAGTCTGTTTGGCATTATTTCTCAATAGAAACAAAGTAATATGTAGTGGAAATTTTTGTTGCGGTCTTCATATATATTTAAAAACCATTCATAGGCGTATTCCTAAAAGAAAGCATGAATCATGTGTAAACGCTAAACATGGTGCACCTAAACAAAGTAAGGTGATAAATTCATTTAATAGCTTGCTTAAAAGAAGTACTTTCGAATATGACAACCTATTATTCTCTGAGTGATTGGATAAAATTATTAACGGTTTATGTGGATGATTGAAGTTGGCACTTAATTTGTTTCAAAGTATTTTGAATATAATATTGAGTTTTTTAGAGAACGCCAATCAACACAGATCTTTTTATTTTTAATAAATAAATATTTTTTATTGAATTTTTAGTCTTTCACAGCCATTTGTATTTAAAATAATCGGCGCTTTTGGCTGTCATATATACCAAAAAAAAAACAATCTACCAAAAATACATTTAGGATCTAGAACAGTAGCAATTTTGCGAGACTATTACTTGAGATCAATGTAACAAAGAAGGGCTGAACGTTCATCCGAAATCGTTCAAGCTTTAATTAACCTAAAGTCAATATAATACAAAGTGTTACAAGGGATTGAAAAAAAACATCCTTTTATTATTTTGAAATCATATTCAAACTTAAAATGGTTCGCTTTTTGTTTTTAGTGAATTATTTAAGTATTTTAGTTTGTAACTTTATTTGTATAAGCCTGCGAAGTGCCACTGATTGTGAGAGGGTGTAATTGAGTTCGTTGTGGCCGCGGGTAGGTAATCGATGCTACCAAAGACAACACTATGCGGTCGAGGTGTGCTCAATATTTTTTGTAAAACTTCTCCAGTTATATTGTTATTATCTGTTTTCTATTTAAATTGTTGTTCTTTCTGTTCATATTATTCTTATGCCGATGAATTCCTTTCTTGTCAATTTTTGGAAACAAATCCCGGCTTTGGTTAGTAACAATAAAGATCCATCGACATAAAAGTAATATGAATAACTACACTTAGAAAAAACAATTTTCTTGATAATTACTCAATAACTTGCTTCTAAACTTAATTAAAATAAAATACATTATATAAAAATTTCTATTTCTTGATCTAGAATTAGTTCTAATAATAATTAAAAATGTTGGCTTTTTGTTCACAATTTTTTTTGCCCA
This sequence comes from Onthophagus sagittarius, assembly GCA_036711965.1. NCBI lineage: Eukaryota > Metazoa > Arthropoda > Insecta > Coleoptera > Scarabaeidae > Onthophagus > Onthophagus sagittarius. The sequence continues at coordinate 11,333,119 of JASERS010000002.1, read as the reverse complement.
TACCGTTTTATACCTTCACTATCTTTTCTGAGTGATTCACCTCATTCTACTGATTTAAAGGAAAAGTCATGTAATTTTATGTAGTTTCACGTTGGGGTGAATTCCTTCACATTACTTAGACCCTAGTGGACCCTTTATACATCCCCCCTGATACAAAGGGTCAGAAAACTAATCCAATACAGTCGTGTACGTTAATATAAAACAGAAAGATATGTTTCTTATATGCGAAATTTGAGGCTATGATTTTCCAAAAATGGAGTCGCTAACTCTTCTGTCGCAAACTTTTCTCTGACTTACCGCTTACGTCTTCCACACATCCCTCTGTAGAGGGAGTGACTGTTTACAAAGGGATGTGTTTGCCAGCTTCGTGTAGCATGTTCTTACGTACCCTGCAATGTTCGGTCAGGATGTGAGTAGGAGCCTCAACTTACTTTTCGATTTTCCTGGAAATTAAGTAGATCTCTTACGGTTAGAGTAGAGTAGAGTTTCCTTTGCAAGAACATCTATTGGTGTCTTATTCCACCTAGCTCAAAAAGCTCGCTTGGAGATGGCGTTTAATAGCTTTATTTCTGAAAATCTAATTTGTAGGTTTTTATATTTTCTATTATAGGTTACGGTAATAAATAATGAGATAAATTTATGTACGGATAATATTTTCAGACTTATTTAAAATGTTCTTCAGCCACAATATTTTATTCCGTCATTTTCATGTTGTAAGTTATAATACATTTAATTTACAAGGCTATGATAACTATCGTTATCCTTTGAATATAGAAGTGCGCTTTCTTATTTTAATTTTTGATTACTATCATTCCCAGCACTCAATGTTCTGAGTACTCCAGACGTACTCATTTTCCCTTCTTTTCCATTTGCTTTAAATTTCCTGTAAGTTTTGCACTTTCATATTTCACAATTTCTAGTTTATTATTTGCTATCCCTTGACTATAACAATTTTTTCCGAAGATTTCATTACATATAGCTGCAATGTTTTGAACTTAGATTCCTGCATAAGGATTAAAAACTGATATCTACATTACATTACGTAAATTACATGTCAGGCTAACCAACCTTGCACCACGACCCTAAAGATGCATTCCAATGCTTTTAATCAACATTAATATTTTGAATTAAATCGAAATACGTTTTTTTATACTTTTACTTATTTTGTTCGCACATAGACGGTATTCAACATCTTCAGCTAAGTCTAGCAAGTTGAAGTGTGTCATTAAGAGACAGTATCAACAAAGTAATCGGAAATGGTATACCTAGTTCTGTCGCTACTAGCAAATCCAAAGTGAAGTGGGACCCAAATTACAGGAACTCTGTTATCACCACTCATTGTAGCGTCGGGAGAGCGGCTTGACAGTTTGAGAAAAATCGTGTCATCATGTTCTTCACCCCTCTATCCAGAATACAATGCTGCCATTGTAACACCCATATCAATAGCAAATACTTCCGTCTGGAATACAGTACAATAAAGCAATGATGACTACATGTTCATTGTATGATGATTAAAAGGATTGAACTCTTGAAATCTTTTAAATACGAGTATCAATTTTTTATCTAAAAATTAACCGAAATTCTTCCCAAAACACAGCAGCCTTTGATACATACATGCGAAATCTACTACTGCTGGCTGTATAATTCCAGATAGCTGTTTTACTTATAAACAGCACAAATATGTCATTGAATATCCTCTTTAGGGGTGAGACTCGATAGATCAATAAATTAGTTTGTTCTAAAATTTCCAAACAACGGTTTTTTGTGTTTTTATCATATCAACCTTACCTGCAAGAGATTCTCTCTAAGAAACTGAAAAATACCGATATTATGTGATATTCACTGCAGGACAAAAATTAGGACAAATTCTTATTAATAATAGATAAATTTTGACTTTGAAACTTTGAGACCTGGTTCAGAGAACACATCACAAATCATTCTTTTACTTTCAGACCCTTGACCATATATGTAGACATTTAGTTTTCTTATAATTATAGTTACTATCAATACCAAATAGAAAAATTAATAACAATTTTTGTTCACTACAAAGTCCCCAAATCAGAGAAGTAAAAATTTGTTGAATTATCTGCACTAGTAATGTTTATTTCCGATATACGGTTACAAATATGAAAAGAAGTGTTAACTTCACACTTCTCGTCATCAGTCTGTATTGTTGGATTATGTGAACAAATTGTTAATATTTGATAAAAATAATGTCATATAGATTAAATATATTCAATTTCAATCATTTTTGGAAACGTAACAAAAAAAATTCCTGTCAACATTTTATTTTACAAAATATTACCAAATATACACATAACGTCGCATGGAGTCGACAAGCCTCATATCAACATTGTAATCCAAATGTCATATCCATAGCTCCTCATTATAGCCGGTAATGTTGATTTCTCCGATCCATTATGTCTGAACCATGTTCGTTCGGAGAGCCACTCAGATCTGAAGAACGAGCTGGCCATAGAAGCATTCTTTTATGCTACTCGTCCACTAAGGTCTACAAAATGTCCGATGCGCGATCAGCGTTGTTATGCATGTATAAAAGACATAGGCGCAGTCGTAGCAACTATGACGATTGACCCGTTAAAGTCTGCTGTACATGCATCAGACGTGTATATCCACAATGTGTAATCAACACACACAGTCAGTTTGCATTATTGTATGGGTTGCTCATACTAATATAGTATGGAGTCAACGATTCGTAGATGAGGTACTACGGCCCATACTGCATCCCTATGCATCCTAATCACATATCGGGCCTTTGTGGAAGAGCACAACATATGAATGCTTCCAGGAGCAGCTAATTGTTAATGGGATTCAGTTCTCCGAATCTGAATCCCATTAAGCGTGTTTGGGATATGATTTATTGGAGATGTTAACGTTATCCGGCTGCATCAGCGATCATTGAAGAGCTATGGATGCCGGTTAAGGCGGCATGGCTAGCCATCCTTCTGACCACAATATAGCCACATATCGATTCCATCCCACATTGTGTAGCAATAGTATAGGCCCCCACAGAGAATATTTTCGCCCTTGCTTCATCCTTTTCCAGCAGAGTTTCTATGTGCAGATAAGTTATACTACTTTACTACCATTTCGATACCAAATTTCATTGTGCTAGATACAAGTGTTCAGATTATACAGGATATGTGCGTGAGTTATTTCCAACGGTTTTCCATTGTTAATTCATGGATTCTTTTCAGCCAAAGAGCTCAAGCAGCTACCACAATGATAAAAATGGACGAACACGAAGTAGATCCATGTCAAATTTTTTATATGTGCAACCACCTAAAAATTCCAGAAGTTGCACCAAACTTGATTCTGAAATTTGACTGGACGGTTATTTTTTTGAAGTAGTAACCTATCTTTAAAAAAAACGACATGAGAAATCCTCCAAAATATAAAAATGAAAATTATGTAAAACGAACTCGTTACATTTGTGAATCATCTCATTCATAAATTACCACTAAATGCCACTAACGTGGCCACAAATAAGGACGTTATCTTCTTTTGTAACAATAACATTATTGGTTTCGCATTTTGTTGCCGTTTCAATCCTACTAATATAAAATGCACAAACCGTAAAAGAAAAAAAAAGCAATGACATATTTTTTCTCGCCATAAAAAGTCTTCCGTGAAGAGGTTAAAAAACATTTAATAGAATATAAACAAGATTCCAATATTTCCAATATAAATTTATTAAAACAGCTTAGAAAATCTAAAACAACGGATCTTCATGAAGAACTTATTATTAACTTTTGATCTAAAGTGAATTGCAGTGTGCTCTACCCCAACTTCTTCCAGCGTTTTTGATTAATCCGTGAATATATCAAAGTTATAGTCGGAACATTTTAAACATATTGCGTGAATCTGTAAATGGTAGTCGTGGCCACTTTCTCTATATGCACGTAGAATAGAGTTAGCAAAATTAATTTTGTAGTTTCCTGCCACTTCATATGTCACAAATTTAATCACAGGTCTAACCACAGTCATTTAAAGTCATCTACAGGGTGAGTAAACAGTGCGAGGACGGAAGATTGTGGCCTTACTGTTAAAAACAAAGAAAATGTTTTTGTGTCATCATAGATTACAATTAAAGCTGCATCGACTAAAATTATTTTCAACTATACAGGGTGTTTCACAATTCCAGAACACTACTCAACTTCATTTTTTTAAATGGAGCCCTCCATACATACATCTATACTCCTCTATACATCTTTTTAGATATATTGATTACCTGTCTTAAATGCTATAAATGCGTATCTTGTTTTTAAATTTTGAATGCAAGGTTGCCAAGTTATTATTCATTTTGTGAAAATTAGACCATAACTTTGTTATCTTAAATGGAACACCCTATAATTTTTCGATGCCTTAGCAGGCTTTACTAATTACTTTTCGTTTTTGTTAAGCATATTGTATATCTAACATGTGTACTTCCTGAGATAATTACACTATTTCAAAAATGTCGGCATAAACTTGATTTTCTCACAAGAAATTAACTATGAAGAAGATATTTTTAAACAAATGCAAGTAAGTTTATTCCGTAAAAGATGGAAAAGTATGCATCTGTGAACAGACAATAGTATTAAGAAAACAACTTTTCAAAAATTCTATTTAAATATATTGCAAAAATCCTATCATAGTGGGGAGGTGTACCATCGTGCTGAAACCACATTCTTTGTCAAACGTCTCGTAAAACATCTTCTAAAAGTTTTGGCAATTGATTTTCTAAGAAATTCAAAAACATTATCCATTGACGGTTGCCTCGAAGAAATACTATCTGATCAAATAAGATTGTAGAATCCCTGCCCAGATAGTTTAGGACCATTGTTGTTAGTGGGCTACTTTTCATATAAATTTACTGTTTACAATATCGTAGTAATGAAGATTAATGCGGTTAACTTAGTTATTTTTACAAAACATCGCTTATTCGCTGTATGGAAGATTGTCGTAAAAATTATATTGTTGTTGATCTTTTTCTAATACCTATTTCGAAAATTCTAGTCTTTTTTGAACTGAATATGCACACATGAATACTTCTTCATATTTACAAAGTAGATGCACTTGCATTTGTTTTAAAATGTCTTCTTCATAGTTTATTTCTTGTAAAAAAATTAAGTTTATGCTGACATTTTTGAAATAGTGTAATTATCTCAAAAAGTACACATGTTAGATATATAATATGCTTAACAAAAATGAAAGGTAATTAATAATGCCTTCTGAGGCATTAAAAAAATATAGGGTGTTCCATTTAAAATAAAAAAAGTTATGGTCCCTCAAACAGTGGCGCTCGAAAAACCTAAGCTTTGTTTATCGATATGCCAAATTACATCCTTCAATATTTAATAATGATGCTGATAACGAATTTTAAGTGACTACATGATTCATCCAAAATTTTCGCAAAATGATTAATAACTTGGTAACATTGCATTCAAAATTTGAAAACAAGATATACATTTATAACATTTAAGACAACTAATCAACATATGTGAAAATATACATAGGTTTCCATTTAAAAAAATGAAGATGAATATGGGCCTGAAATAGTGAAACACCCTGTATAGCTGAAAATAATTTTAATCGATGCAGCTTCGATAGTAATATATGATGACATAAAAAAAATTTCTAAATTTTCAACGGTAAAGCCACAATCTTCCGTCCCCGCACTATTGACTCACCCTGTATATGACTAAGTCGTATAAAGTCTTTTAGGGGTAAGATCCCAATTTTTTTCACAAAGACAAGTCCACAAAGATATTACCGCTTTATACAAAACTCCTTGGCGATGTCCGTTCCATGACAGGGTTTTATTAGAGGAAGTTGACTTCCTTTGAGAACGGAAGTTATTCACCTTCGATAATAGGGAGTAGTCCATCCAAGTTTCGTTTCGTGGTAAATGACATAACGGCTATCTTATCGAGAAAGGCTCAAATTGAGATATAAATCTAGCTTAATTTTCTACTAAGGGTCAAATATCCCTCGAAAGCTATAAAATTTGCACTAGAACAGATTTTAATCGAAATTCAACCCAACTCAACTTATACCATCAAATTTAACCCAACTCCTAAATATAATATTACTAAATTGATAATAAAGTACAATCAAATTTCACTAATATAGGAATTTGATACAACAATGTAAAAACGATTAGGGTCCAAGGTAATATTCTCTGTATAAAAATTAGGACATGTTAATAGTAACAACTAAGCCATTAAATTATAACCTTGTATTTAGAATATTTATAACATAACTAGATAGAATATTAATTAAGGGTAGAAAGTATTAAAAAAAAATGAAAAAAGTCTTCAGTGAGGAGAAGGAAGTTTCGGGAATCGATTAATGGAATATAAAGCAACCACGAACGCTTTTTTGTAGAACATACAAAATTATCCATTATATTACAAGGAAAATTTGAAATTGATGGCATATTTAATGTATTAATAGAATAATAATAGCTAATGGACTTAGAATATCAAATAAAGCTCAATAAAGATTAATTCGAAATTTTGTATTAAAATGCAACCTTTTAAAAGGAATTTATTTTTCCCCGTTACTAATTTTCTCCATATTTCACATTTTTATAAGTAAGATTAATCCAACAAGATATATAAATATAAATCCATACAGTATTAAAAATGGATGAGCTATCCTTTCTAACACATATGGTCCTAATCCTCCAAAATCGATTGGATATCGCTATGGAAGGGGTAAGTGTTATGCTGACATTTATGGTTCGTTCCAAATTGTGTAGGCGTGCCAGCGATCCCTTTTCACCTCGATATTTATTTATCGTACACACGACGTATCCATGAAATCCAATTTATAATACAATACCCCCTTACTAAATAACGAATTTATATAGAACGTTTTATAAATAAGATACTATAAAACAATACAAAAAGTAATAAAAAACATTTAGACAATTCTAAAGAGATTAGCAAAAAATTATGGCTTAAAATCTTGTATTGAAACAATTTATAACACATCCGATTTATCATTTTGCGTTTATCGATATAAAAAAATGAGTTTTGTGGTTCCTATCAATATATATCGTTAAAAAGTGTGCATCATAGGTGCATTCTCTAAATTATGAAGTCCAATTTATCAACAGGACGCACTACATAAAACATCCATTTTGGCATCATTTTGCCACCGAAGTAATTACAATTCCTCGCAACAAAAAAAACGCAAATTCAGACAAAATTTCGATCGAATGATGCCAATAGCAATGCGGTCTAGTGTCAAAAATGTCCGGCGAAATATTGAAAACAATGAAAATGAATAATTGCATACGCATGGGAGGCAAAACGACTGCGCTGGTTTTAAAAAATGCAAAACGGTCACGAAATTATAGTGCGCTCAGTTTACCTGGCGGACAAATTTATACCCCGTCACTCGGAATTCAATTACACAGGCACGTTATTGCTGTTATTTTAGGCTCCAATTACATTTTAGTTGAATTTTATCTCCATTGAGTTTACTCCATCCAAACAGATATAACTTTTAGCGTTTTTATTGGTTGATGCATTTCAGTGGTTCCGCTTGAAAATTCGAAGATACTTTCATTTCGATTCAGCACACGTTCAAAAAAACGTGAAGTAAAAAAATTGACATCCCAATCCCACAAAATTTAACGATACCAGCTAGAAAATCAATACCCTAATATGAAATGCCCTATGGTTCGCACCGCAACCAGTAAAGGCCATAGAGTAGATTTAGTTTCGTTTTCAATTGGACTCCCTTCACAACGGACGTTTAAATATTCATCCTTTCGCTTCGGACCTTCTACCTAGATATTTGAATTTATACAGGTGCGCCGGTTATATAGTTTGCTTTGCTGAAACGGTGGTAGACGATCCCTACGATAGCACCATAAACCGGTTGAGATCGCCAAAGGATCAACCGGTCGAGGAAATTCAATTTACTCTCGAAACTAACTAACGCCAATTTGTGTGCCACGAGATCAAAGTTATTCCCAAAATCCTTAAGCACTTAACCGGCTCGTTTTCTAGTGGTTCACTTCAACTTTTAGAATTATGTAACATTTATTTTAAATCTAAATAGAGAATTTGTGCTTATAAAATTCTAAATAATTCAAATTGTAAACTAAAAAGTTGAATATGTTGGAAATAGAATATATTTGTGTTTAACGCGAAATCTATAATTAACTTAGTGCTTCCCCAGTTGGACCATATCTTTAATTTCCCAGCGGAGACTTCCACGTTTCCTAAACAGTGGAAAATAGCATATCAGTTTCAACTTCAATTTCACAATTTCGATTTTTCCAATACTTTAGTAGGCACATGAATACGATCTTCATGAGCAATCTTGTATTCGTTTTTGTGTATTTATATTGAGTTCATGTAAAATACTTGCTTATGTATTAACATAAGATACACTTTTAGTCTGGTAAATTTAAACTTCTCGTATTAGAAACTGTCACTCAAGATACTATAATATGTCTTCGCTTTAAGGTAGCTGGACTGTAGTGAGTTATTACATCTTGTTTGTGTATTGGTTAGAGTTTTGAGGGTAATTACACGAATTCATTTAGGTCGAATGCTCAGTAATTTAGGTTTAAAAGGTCTAATATTTACCTTGTAGTGTTTATGCTATAGAAATTACATAATAAGAATGTTCTTGTTTCATAATTCAATCTCCAAATATTCGTATGTTTATATTTAATTTTAAAATTGATGTAGACTATATAACAACTATTGTGTTCTGGTTGATCCGAGATATCATCCGTTCATCTTCTTGGTTGTTCCCTGTGGACAAGGGCAGACGTTTCGCCAAGATCTCACTTGGCATCTTCAGTGCTTTGTCGTAGTCTCCTGTTGACAGACTCAGTGTGAGACTACGACAAAGCACTGAAGATGCTAAGTGAGATCTTGGCGAAACGTCTGCCCCTGTCCATAGGGAACAACCAAGAAGATGAACGGATGATACCTCGGATCAACCGGAACACATACTTCTCCATCCGTGAAGCACTACGAATTACCACTATAACAACTATTATTAATATTTGTCTATTAGAAAGTAGTATTTTCCCTTGAATATGAAAACAGCCTATTGTCATACCAATATCGAAGGTACAAAGTTCAAACGAATACCTAAAGCCTATAAGCATTTTGTGTTCCTTATCAAAAGTTTTAGAAAAAAAGGTAATTAACAGACAAATGACAGAGTTTCTGAATGCTAAGCGCATTATTTCAGTGAATCAGTCTGATTTTATAGATTACTATTTATAGCTTATTATTTTTGTATTGTCCACTTTAATTTTAATACAGCTTGTGTAAAGCTTTACCAATTTATATATTATTATTGCCAAGCTGAAGGGAGAGGCCACCCTAGTCACTGCGAGTTATAAGGTCTGTTGTGACTTTAGGTTTTGTTCAAAAGCCTGGTTTCTTTTGCTATTTCAGATTTGTCGATACAAAGTCAACTAGTTTGATCGTCAGCTTGTCTAATATGGAAGAGGTGGTATTTGAAGCGTGAGAATGTTCTTAGATCCCTTTTGATCAGGCATAAATATCTGTTTTGCGTTTTCGCTTGCTCTTTGGTCAGCTTTTGTTTGGTCCGCCTTCTCATTTCCTTCAATGTCACTATGACCTGGAACACATTATAGAGTAACATCAAGGTTCCTAGCGGGTTTTCTCAGGTTGCTGGTACGTTCTCTGATCCGTGCCATATTTCATGAAAATATTTATGCTAATAAAAAGTAAAATTGGCTTGTTTGGGTTCATGGCGATATCTTGCATGTCTTCAATTTATACAATGTCTATGATATCTTATGTAGCGAATTGTATAGTATCCGATGGAAAACAAATTAGAATTTTCTTATGGGTTTGCTACTTTCGTAATAATAATAATTTATTTTATTGTCCAACAAGGTTCAATTACAGGAAAATATTATAAAAGAAAATTAGGGAAATAATACATGATACAAAACAAATGTGTTATACGCGTGTTACATCGCAAGACTCATCCACGACAACAACCAACCACACTCCAAATCACTTTACACCAACTTCTGTAAAAACTTTAAACACTGATCGTCTCTTCTCATTTCCAGTGCAGATATGTTGTAATATTGCAGCAGAGATCTGTAATCCATTCCACAATCTGGGTAAGATCTATCCAGGAGTAGAAACAAATATTTAAGAAATCTCTTTTGAATTCGCTTCAACATAAGCCGATGACACACAAAGCCGTAGACCAAAAATCAGAGGCATATTCCATTTTGTACAAAACAAAGGTTACAAATAGATACTTGTACGCATTTTTTCCATTATTCTTTAACGGTTGCGCCAATCCGCCAGCATGTCCAAGTCCAACTGAAGACTAACCAAATCACGTTCCAAAAAAATATGCCGGCAATGTTTCTGTTCATCTACATAAGCTAGTACGCTATAAGAGAATTTGTCTAGAAACTCATTCAGGAAGATAACAAACAGAAAGGGGCCCTGAGAAGTGCCTTGAGGAACTCCAAACCTAACAGTAAATTCCATAGACGCATAACCGATGTAGTACGCATAATTTAGACGATCCGACAGGTAAAAGGTAAATAGTTTCATAAACTTAGGAAGTGCTCAAAAAGCACAAAGCTTATGCAAGAGAACGTCATGATGAATCACATCAAATGCTCTAGAAGGATTAGTATATACCGCATCCACTTGACCACCCCATTCAAAAAGTCACAAATCACTTCGGTAACCACCGCAAAATTGGTAATGGTTGAACTGTGCTTGGTTAACCCACGTTGATAATGTGACACAAATGACTGAACTTATGAATAAATCACCATGTAAATAATCTGCTCAAATACCTTAGCGAAATTGGACAATAACGATGTCGGTCGATAATCATTAATGCTTGTACGTTTTCCATGTTTAAATACGGAATCAATGCGTGAGTGCTACCAAAGTGTAAGGAACGAGCCAGTGCTTAAGGATCGGGTAATTATCAAATAAAGTGGAACTGCAAAAGCTGTGCAGCAATCACGAATGGAACATGAAGGGAAATCATCATTACCAGCAGAAAATTTTTTAGGTAATCTCCTTAAAAAATGAAAAACCATTTTTCTCTGAATAGCCTCTTCAGAGTTGGCCATTTTATTTATTCTTAATCAAGTGTTACATAACAGGCGCAATGAGATCTTATCTGAAAGCTGCTCTTGGTGCCTTACTCAACCTTACATCACAACATCTCTGTATTATGCAAAAATAGGTACCGTTAAATGCCTTATCATAGTGTACTAGGTAGCAATGAAGTTACTGTATGGTGGGTTCCAGGTATAGCTTGCAATACCGGGATTCCGGACAATTTTTCTGGTATTAAAAACCGGTATTGATATCAAAATGCTGGTATTTCGGTATTAGTAATATTACTAAACTAAATACAAAAAAAATAGAAATTCACCAAATTTAAGATGTTGCGGCGTCCAATGATTTGACTCAAAAGAGATGTGCTCCACATCGTCTATGTTATGTTTAAAGAGATAGTCTCTCAAGCAGCCGTGTCCATTCATAGTTGACTGATAAACAAGTTTGCTTCCCTCTTCGTTGAGATAGCCATGTTTTCAATTCAAGTATTATCCGTTTAGTCTATCTGGCCACTTCATCGGTTCTTCTAATCTTGAACTATTACTTCCTCCAGGAAGGCTCGATCTTCGTTTGCTGCTCCCGTGGATATCCTCCCTCTACTCAATAGCTCAATTGGTAGTGAGCTTGTCTTCAGTTGCAGTGCTTCCGATTCAACCCATCTCAACTTAGCCCAATCAGTTCTAATCCAATTCAATAATGGGGCTAATCTGTCAGACAAGAAAACCTTTAATAAATACAGAAAAGGACACGTTAAACAGTTTTTGGCATCATTTCCTAATAAAAACAAAATAATATATACTGGAAGTTCTACTACTAGTCTTTATACATATTTAAGAATCATTCATGGTCGAATATTCTAAGACTTATAGATTCATGTGATATATGACTCTTGAGATGACAGATGATACACTCACACATATGACTTATGTGTGGACGATAAATATAGTGCACCTAAATAATATAAAGTAGAGTAACAAATTCATAATTTCTGGTGTCTACGATACGAAAGTTTCGGAAAGAGTTGCTTGACACTTGGTTGCATAAAGAAACAAGACCTTGAAGGTCTTACTCATATTTTAGCTCATTTTATAGGTCGTGATTGATGGGATAGAAGACCATTTGTTAGAATTTAGTTTGTAGAAAGCTCGGGCTTCAAATAAAATTACTTGCACGATTACTCTAAATTACCTGAATATTATGCAATCATAATAATACAAGAAAGTAATTTATGTATTGTATATTCAATTGACTTTTGCCTTACATTGAATTAAATAAAATTCAATATCTCAAATATTAAATCTCCTAGTCTTTCTCTAATTTCTTTGTTACAAAAAATTAATATTCACATCGAAAAATAAAATGATAGTATTGACTGCAACTTACTCGAATAGATTGACTCTTTCAGAAACTTTGGATTTCTCCAGCAATTCATGGAGCATTTGATATAATATTTAAAACCATGTTGGGCTTGATTCTAACTCATTAGCTTATCAAAAATTACGTTAAAGACAGGATTTATATTGTATATAATGGTTATAGCTTACAATTCAACAGTTTAATAAAAATTGTTATAAAATTAAATTTATATGCAGATAGCCATTGCAGTAATACATTCTATTTTATCAAAACAGCTATTATAATGATCAAAACTTAATTTTTTTGTCGTTTCATATAATCTAAGTTGATTAAAGGAAGAGTAATGAATCCTGTTACAGTAATTGGCTTCTAATAGTTGCCAAAGATAATTCTAGAACACCATGATTGTCTTATTCAATTTTTAAAGATTAACGTGAGTTTGTTATTTGGTTTCTTTCACTCATGCACATCAAGAAGATTGTGCATTAGCCAAATATAACATCACTGTTATGACCACATTTTCATTCTCTAGGACAGTAAAGAATGACTCCAAAAATTCGCAAGTCAGTTTCAGTTGATTACGGAATTGTATTGTGAGACAATAAATCATGAATGAATTATACTCTATCCCATTTGACCTACAAACTTAGCTATTTATACACTTTACTATATATCATTTAAACTGCTCGCTATCTCATTGCCACTAGGATATTGCAGCCTGCATACGGCAGTTAATCTAGACCAATAAAATTCGGTTGGCAAAGTGTGTTGGAAGCTGGAGGAAATTTAATCCGTATGGACAAATTATTAAATAGAAGTTTACTCTGCTCCTGATGACTGCTGTTAACGATATAAAACCATCAACAATTAACTAATCCATAATTAATCCATGGAACAAAGATGTAATTAATATTTTTAAATGTTTTGGAAATCATAAAATAATAAGTTTTCGTGATGTCGCTCAGAACGAAGAGCATTGTCGTGAAATACGTTCATCAGCATTTTAAGGGTAAAAAGCTGATGGTAATTAATGGAAATTAAAATTCATGATTATTATGAGTCCAATGATAATTGCTATAATCTTTGCTAGTGTTTAAAATGAAATTAAAATAACGTTATTGGTAATACAGAAAACTCTACCGACAATGACAAATTTGATTATTGCATATTTGATATTATTGATTATTAATTTTGATTGATAAACCATTAGTTTAAACGTAATGACATACAAACTTTCAGTCTGCCATCTGATTAGACAGCTACTGCATCACGGTCATTCTGATATCGTCATCATTGTTGAACCGCTGACGACCCAAATGTGTCTTCAAATGCATGATGACGTGGTTGCCACTGGGCGCTAGATCAGAACTGTACAGGGTGGCCAAAATGTTACTAGCCTTTGAATGATCTCATTAGGTCTTGAGTTCCATGGGCTGTGTGTGAGCAGACATTGTCATGAAGCAATAATTTCATCGTCAGATCATGATCTGATTATGAATTTCAGCTGCTTTCAATGCTTTAGGTAAATTTTAATTAGGTGTTTTTTTAATAATCATGTTCTGTAGTACGCAGTGGATACTTTGCGAGATTGTTGGTAATGAACGTGCTATGTTCAAATGATGACACAATCGATTTTTATATGTAAAAACAGAATATCTTCTATACAGACTTGTAACAATTCTTAGTACAAGTAATCATGGGTCTAGAAAGGTTCAGAATTGTATGGAACTATGCAACTACTGAACCAAAACAGACATTATGTTCGAAATTTTGTCAGATTTTATCATACATTTCCCGTTCATTAGATTTGTTATTGAATAAATACACAGCATTTCAAATCTTCTAGAAGCAGTACCAAATTTTCCAGAGGCAGTATCGAGTTTCTTGCAAGCATTTCAAATCTTCTAGAAGCAATGTTAAGTGTTCTGAGAGTATTTCAACTGTTCTGGAGACAATATCAAGTTCCTAGAAGCAGACTTCCAAAAAATCTTCCAAAGGTATCGAGTCTTTTAGAAGCACATATCGTTACATACAATATACGTCTCAATAAGGTAGTCTTTACTACAACTACTTAACTGTATGGATATTTTACTCTCTTCCATACACCTAACTATCTGATCCCATGAAGCAGAGCCAAAACCATTTTTAACAACAAAGGGTTAACCTAGATGATTTTCTTTTTCCCCTCTTTTATCTATCCATACTTCTCACTACATTTAAAACCTCTTCAAATGCATGTACTGTCGATATTCATTTTCTAAAACCATATTGGTTATCAGAAATTTCCTGATTATCCATCAATTTTGCCAATATTCTTTCTTTCAGGATAACTTCATACAGTCTTTCAAAATAGTCTAACAAATATAGTTTTTCAATTAATACTAATCTTCCTGTTTTCCATACATCAAGAAAACATCGCAAAGAAATGATAGAAGATTGCAACGATTTGAGATCGCAGTATCCTAACAGTTTTAGTGCTATTTTCAATAATCTACTTGTGTCTTCTTTCAATATCTTTCAGTTTCAAGGCAAGTATGTAGTTAAAAATAGAACGAATTCAAAAAAGGAGGAAAATTACTGAAACTTACATGGAAAGTAACTTACCATTGACAAATCGCATACGAACCTGTGACCAATAAAAATGACTAGGCATTCGGCTTTCCGTTCTCTGGAAATCGTTAAGAAAACGCATAAATCACTTCGCCTGTCTCGAAAATGAAAAAGTTTAAACGAATATCTCAAACTGTCGGTGCAAGTTTGGCACGATCATTTACGGTTCGAAGACGAAGCATCGCTACTGTCGCCCAAATATCTTTCCTTTTAACGAAGCTCGTAATACACGTACAGTCGTCAGCCTTTCCGAGATATTGATTTCCTCCGGAAGACATTTCAATTGTCGGGTCAATGGAAAAGTAGCCCTACTAACTTTTCAATTAAATAAATACTTTTTAATAAAATTCGTGCTTAAATTGTAACGTCGTTGACGCATGGAATTCATATCTTACTTCGTAACCCTAATATTTCCCCTCTTGTGTGAACTAATAGACGTTCGTTAGGGGTTGGGAAGGGCGTTATAACTTCCTCTACGTGTCCCCAACCACACAGAAGGGCCTTTTCGTGTTGATATGCGAAATGTCTGTCCTTTATTTTGCGTTATGTTATACCTTTCGTGTAATTTTCTCTCTTTTATGGTTGACACGAGTGGCTGATTAAAGTACACTCTGAACTGACTATAGATACTACAGATATTCCTAGTAATGGGGTTTTTAAAGATATTATATGAATACTGATTAAGCTGAGGTCGCTTGCGGCCGAGGCACTACAATAGTGATTAGACGACACTGAACCCTCGCATTTTCGGCCGAATGCATTACATTAATGCTAAGCAGATTAGGAATTATTGTGTTTTTAAAGATATTGTATGAATACTGATTAAGCCAAGGTCGCCTACGGCTTAGACGACACTGTACCCTCACATTTTAAAATATATATACTCTTAAAGCCGAGGTTGCTTGCGCGCGAGGAACTACCTTAATACTAAGCTGATACAGAATTATTGTGTTTTTAAAGATATTACAGTAGACTCGCGATAGTGCGATAGTGTAGTCATGTTAACGAATTGTAAACTATATTTTGTTAACGAATTAATATATAATAAATACTTATATTAACAAACCTTATACAAAAAATAATATGTAACATTTATCAAAAAATAGTAACAAATAAAAAGTTTATAAATAATTATTATTTGCCGAAAAATTCCAAAATATTTAGGTTTGGTTTTGGCCTGTCTTTAATTTTTGCATGCCTGCTTTTTCTCTTAGCTTTTTTATAACTACTATGGTTATTACACAAAAGTAAAAAGTAAAGTAGATTTTTCAAAAAGATATGACGAGATTTCGAAAATGTACTTTTTTGAAAACTTCTATAGGGACTTACAGAGATACATCTCTGAAACGATAAGAGATGTCGATAAGTTTCTTATAGAAAACGAGTCTCAAAAAATGAAAAAAATGAAGAAATAAAAAATACTTGCATATCAATGGTATATTTTTTAATGCACAAGTTTTATGATAATCCCAAAATGTGCAGGTATTCCAAAGTTGAAATATGCTAAATTGATGTTCTTAAAATTTTATATTTTAAAGAATTTTCATGTATGACAATTATTGGAATATTTGTACAATTCAATTTTCTGAAAGGTATCTAAAGAATGCGTGCTGATAAACATAGCATAGATGCCCAGGCATTTTTTTCTACGAATGTCTCGAGAATATATATCGAAATAGTTCCATACTTTATATATTGACTTTTAGTCCTGGGATTTCATGAAAGAACTGATAAGTCCAGGGCCTGTAATTTAATTTTAAAAATTCCGAAATAAAGAAAAAATTAAAAGATCCGGAACTATTTTTCTATCGCCTGTTATTTTGTAATGATATACGTTCGATATTAGGAGGTAAACCCTTAAAAGCAACTTGGAGAATCTTTAAATACATTTATTTTATATTTTTAAGATCCTACTTTGTGCTTTTGTTACGTTTTTGGAAGCATTTCAAGTCTCTGCAAGCAATATCAAATTTTCTAGAAGCAGTAGCAAGTCTTTCAGAGGTAAATCTTCTGGAAGCAGTTCAAATTTTTTGAAAGCAGTATCTTTATCAAGTTCTCCAAAGGCAGTATCAAGTCTGTTCGAAACTTTTTCAAACATCTAGATGTAGTAATCTTCTGCAAGCATTTCAAATCTTATAGAAGTCATATCGAATCTTTTAGAAGCAATTTCAAGTCTTCTGAAAGTACGTCAAATCTCTCAGAGGCGATATCAAAACTTCTGGGTGCATTTCAAATCGTATAGAAGCAGCATCAAGTGTACTGCAAGCATTTAAAGTCTTCTGGAACCAATATCGGGTCTTCTAAAAACAACCAAGTCTTGTTGAAGTATTCAGTAACCCAGAGGCATTATCAAGTTTTCTGGGAAATTTCAAACCTTCTAGAAGTAGTATCAAATCTTCTGAATGCATTTCAAGTATTCCAGAGGCAATATCAAGTCTTCTGGCAGCATTTTAAGTCTTCTGGAACCAATATCGGGTCTTCTAAAAGCAATACCAAGTCTTCTCGAAGCATTCAAGTATCCCTGAGGCAATATCAAGTCTTCTGGAAGCATTTTAAGTCCTCTGTAAGGAATATAAAGTCTTCTATAAACCAGTATCATGTCTTCTGAAAACAAATCGTGCCGTTTGAAAGCAGTATCAAGTTTCCTGCAATCTTTCAGGTATTCTGGAAGCAGTATAAAGTCTCTTAGAAGCACTATCAAATTTTATTTCAAAATACCTGCTTTCCGATAAAAACTTTCGCAGCAGACGCTAGAATTAAATTGTGAAGAAGGAGTTGATATTAAAAATTGCAATTTCAATCTAGATAAAATCATTAAAAATTTTGTATGACTGCTTGCCTACCCAGAGTACCCACGTATTCGACTGCTATGGATAAATCCTTCAGTAACATAACTCAAAAAAAGAACTGAATTCACGGTTTCAATTGTTGTTTTGCGAAAGTATTTTGATATCGGGGCTGTTTTCGGAAATCTCGAGACCTTCAGCTCAAGTGCCAGATCATTTTGGCCACATACATACTGGCCCATACAATCTACTATAAATTCATTGTGAATGCAACGGTTTCACGGGGGAAATACGATATTTATCAGAAATTCACACTCAAAGCAACGGGTCGTTATCGACTTTAATAGTTGTCTATTTCGGGTGTCTTATTCTTAGATTCGAACCTATTTCGAATAGACTTAGAACTAGAAACAACACGGTTTTAACTCTAATATTAGTTATAGTTTTAGTTGTTACTCAACGTTACATTGCATTTATTCCATTGAATTAAAACTAGAACTCATACTAGACTTAGATCTAAAAACATTCGGGTTTAGCCGTCTTAATTAGCAAATTAAAAAAAACGTAGCTAGTTTATCAGTTATATCAATACTTTTAAAGCTCCATACAATACCTAGGTGTTACAATGGAGTTACGAGGTGTTTCTATTAAATCCCAAAGTATCTGATATTAAAAGAAAGTGAAAAAAATGAGAGGTAGTTTTGTTGATGATCGGTGTTTACTTATTTGAAATTAAACAGATAGGTGCATCGAAAAAATATATATTTCTTAGAACTAGCATTAATTTACTTATAAATGTAACTAAGCTCTCGACAACAAATTTTGGTACGAGTAGGCTCAAAATAAATTATGGAACCATACTATTAAACAAAATTGTTATAAAAAAAAAGAAAAAAAAGATGTTATAGCTTATCATAGGCTTGGTAATCAGGTAGCATAGTGGTTTTCAGATATGTTTTTATATTTAAAGAGATGTTAAAACTCTTCTTGTTTAATTTTCAATTTTTCTTGATAAATGGTATGCCTAAACGGACCTTTTCATACGTCTAATTAGTTACATTCGGCTGCACTAAAAGTTTCTTTTCTTTCCAATAAAATTTCCAAAAAATAGATGAAAAATTCCAGAAAATTGACTAAGACTTTAAACTAGACTTTTTGCTGAACCTTGATTTTTGGTAAATATTTTACACAAACACCAGAACTGGTTGTTGCTTTGTAATGCTGCATTTCCCAACAACTATCTCTTTTTCTTTATATGAGTCTCCTAGCTATTTTCTTTTTTTATTCTGTTCGCTCTTCCAGTTGCCTTCTTTAACATGACTTCTTTTCAGTCCTTTTTTTTCTTAATGGCTCTTCATTTTCGGTGTTTAAGTAGATGTTTAAGTACTATTTTAATCCACACTGCCTTTTATAATTTTATCTCTAAAAATATATTGTTTGTAACTTTGAACTGCATTAGATTGATGAGCTGTGTCTTCAGTTTGTGACGTCTCATTGGCATTTTTTTCTGCAACTTCTTTGTTCTTCTTTCTTGTTACAACACCTAATTTAATAATACTCACCTCTATAATAAACTAAATAAAACTAACATGGAGTTACGATGTTTGATCACGACATAGCTACCAAGTTATACTAACACATGGCGCAAATATCTAAAATTATAATAAAAATGGACTTACAAGGTTTGCTAAGTAGAGTGATTATGCATTGAACTATGACTGGACAGTTTCAATCAGTACAGTCTGTACAGTTACTAGTTCCAGTTTTGGTTTTAGAACTAGAAATATTTTGGTTTATCCATCTTAAGAGACGTACGGCTAATTCCGAATACTTCTAGTTGTAGGTCTACTGTCAGCTTTAATGCTAGTGTTAATATTGGTTGAAGCTGTTATTCAACGTTAGATTGCATATCGTAACTCTCAAATGACAAAATTTCAAAACAAATAAATTTATCTATCTTTACAGTTTTTTCAACAAGGATATAGTCTGTATTCATATGTATGACTATAAGTAGCTAGTTTATCAGTTGTATCAATATTTTTCAAGATTCATGCAATACCTAGATGTTGCAATAGATTTACGAGGTTTTCCAGTAAATTCCAATATATCTAGATTTACGAGGTCACATAATCATTACAAACAGGTGAGAAACCAAAAGAATTAGTTTTGTTTATGATGAGTGTTTACTTATACGAAATTAAACAGAAATGTACTTCTGTACTACTTGTAGGTAAAAGTAGAGTTCCATTTAAAAAAATGTGTTGAGTACGGTCCTGGAATGATGAAACATCCTGTATAGTTGAAAATACGATGACCAATTTTTTTTTATTTTCTACAGTAAAGCCATTTTTTTCGTCCGCGCATTATATTATACTCTAGAAGTCTGTCAGAAGCTCTTTTATTTATCAAAAAGGCTATGAAATAATTTAGTCAAAACTTCTTACTTGCTACAATGTAAATTTTAACGGAACCAGTTTCGAGTTATACTTATCTTCAACCGAAAGTCAAAATAAAATTGTTTCAAAATTTTGTAATCATAAAGACAAAATCTCTAAAAATATAATTAGCAAAAAATACAAAAGTAACATCAAAAACAAATTTTACAAAGTTTAAGCGAGAATTAAAACACTTTAAAGCTGTTTGAACAAACACACAAAATTTCAATCAGTCTCTTTGATATACGCTGTGCAGTGGTCGATGAAAAAAATGTAAAAAGAAATGATTGAGTAATGATGACTAATTCCGGAGAGGTTTTTGCAATATTTTTTGTATAAATCAATTAAATTGAAAACTTGTTCTTCAACAAACGCAATTTGTTTGACTTTTTTGGGATTTTGTTAAATTTGACTTCGCTACTGCTAAATCAAAAGTAGACCATTTTCTAGCAATGGCAGAAGCTCTAATAACAGTCCATTACACCACAATTTGATGCCCACCGTCAAATCACCACCACCAATATTCAATTTTGACAGCAATCGGTTGCTACTTGTAACATAGGCGTTAGATGTTGATATGCAATAATACGACTCCATTTTTAACAGAGTTTCAACAAATAGTTTAAGCAAATCTCTTCTTATAACATCCAATCTTCTCCTTTTCTTTTTTCTTTCTTTTTTTGTTTGTCTCAGTTTCTATAGCTTCGTCATCATAAAGCGAAGTGCGTAAACCAAGTTCTGTTCCATCGTCTTTCTTTTCACATCTTCAGTAACGTACTGTCATCATTCTTCTATTCCCAGTGAATTAAGAAACATTCTTTTGCACACTTTGAGTGGTTCATTGTTTTTCGTAAATAGTAATTAGAGCTTTTCCCCTTTCATGAGATCTTTTCTTCTTCTTGATCTCTATGTCATTGAACTTTATCCAATTTTATCATTTTACTGCACGAAAGGTTTCTTTTCTTCCCAACTCAATTTCCAACTTCTTAGCTTCTAACTGTCTAAATCTGATCTAGTTCAGAAAATGAATAACATTTTAAAGTAGGCTTTTTGTTGGATCTTGATGTTTGGTAGATATTTTGCACGAAGAGCTCACTTTCAGAACTTGCTGTTGCTTTAGCATGCTCTATTTTCATTCTCCATCTCCAGCTATCTTCTTCTTTTATTCTGCCCCCTCTTTCAGTTGCCTTCTTTAACATGTCTTCTTTTTAGTCTTTTTCTTCTCAAAGGTACTTCATTTTCCGCATTTCTTTCTTCGCTATTCAAGTCTTCAATGGTTGAATAATGTGTGCCTTGTTTATGACGCCTCTATGGCATTTTTCTTAGTAACTTCTATGTTTTTGTCTTATGTCACGAACAGCTCACTTTCAGAACTTGCTGTTGCTTTAGCATGCTCTATTTTCATTCTCCATCTCCAGCTATCTTCTTCTTTTATTCTGCCCCCTCTTTCAGTTGCCTTCTTTAACATGTCTTCTTTTCAGTCTTTTTCTTCTCAAAGGTACTTCATTTTCCGCATTTTTTTCTTCGCTATTCAAGTCTTCAATGGTTGAATAATGTGTGCCTTGTTTATGACGCCTCTATGGCATTTTTCTTAGTAACTTCTATGTTTTTGTCTTATGTTTCTTGTTAGAAACGATGCAAATTAGGGCTCACGGTTGACTTTGACAACACCTAATTTAATATTACACACATCTATAATCTCAATTTTAGCTTTGGAGATATGAGGTATTCCCTTGGCATAAAACGTACTAAATACACTAACATGGAGTCACAATGTCTGATCACCACATGGCTACCAAGTTATTCTATCACATGGCACAAACATCTAAAATTATGTTAAAAATGGGGTCAAGCGGATTGCTAATTAGGGTGACAATATATTGCATTGAACTAAAACTAGAACTAACACTAGACCTAGGACCAGAAATATTTGGGTTTTTGCTAAACCCCCATGTTTCTATTCCTAGGTCTAGTGTTAGTTCTAGTTTTAGTTGTGATTGAGTATAAACAAGTTATATATGTTTAGTGACCTAAAAGTAGAATTCACACTAGACTTAGCACTAGGAAAATTCCGATTTAGCCGTCTTAAGAGACGAACGGCTAAATCCGAATGCTTCCAGTTCTATGTCTAGTGTCAGCTTTAATGTTAGTGTTAGTTTTGGTTGTAGTTATTATTCAATGTTAGATCGTATATATTGTATTGGCCTAAAACTAGAACTAGGGCTAGAAACATTTGAAGTATAATCATCAGACACATGTTGTTGGGGTGTGTCTTAAATTCGAACAAATACAGTATTTCACAATTTTATACGTGTTAAGTTTTAATAAGATTATATATTTTAAGCTGTTAAAATGTAAATTAGTAATGGTAATGGAAACCTCGCCATTTAATTTACAATTAAGATAATCGTCCAATTAATATGCACCCGCTAATTTTCCTTCCCGCGCGGTTGATTAATCCGGGGCATTTGCTCGCACTCATAATTTGAATAACAAGGCGCCAATTTGTGCGACACTTAATTTCTTCGCAGTGAGCCGTTCGCCCTCCGTACTCCACTTAACGCAGTCCATTTCGTTTTTAACTGTGTTCTGGCTAAAATTCCGGAATAAATTGCAACTTGGCATTTCAACCGTCGTTTCAGTTCATCCGTTGTTGGTGGGAAAGGGTTCACTTTCGGGGAGAGAAGTTGCGAATTAAATAGTAATTAAAAAACTTTTCAAGATTAATTACTACTGTAGAAATGAATAATTTAAAAGCGGCCTCCGACTGAAAATGTCAAAACAGCTCCTCTGTCCGGTGGTATTACATTCAAAAAAAAAAAAAATAAAAACGTAGCTAGCGCGTTTTTATGCCGACTTGTGCAAATTGATTAAAAATATATGCAAATGTATCTATGAATATTAAAAAGGGGGTGGATGTTGGAACCGAGTACGTATTATATCCGATTTTTATTTTTATGTCACCGAAATATTGTGTCATTTTTAAAATGTATGGTAACTACGTTAACGCATAGGAAATGTTGGATAAATAAAGATGAATGTTACCCGATTATGTAACCAAAAATATTTAAAAAACAAATTTAAACGAAGCGCGAAGTTAATAATAAAAATCTTTCATTTTTGATTTTATCAAAATCTAATTTTTATATTAAACTTTTTGGGTTGCAGATTTGAATAATCACAGTTATCTTCAAGATAATTTACATCAGATAATTCAAAGGGCTTGTGGAAAAGTAGTAGTCATTAGGTTAAAAGACTTTTTCATAAAATTCTTTCACAGAGGAGTTTATTCTTTAAGGACAGAATTAAAAATATTTTACTTAACACATTTTCATTTTTACAAATAATGTTTTGGACTGCCTTCAGGATATGATTAGTAGTGGTAACTTAAGCTATATGCTGTAAGCCCATATTATAAGTATTTCTTTGCAATATTTTGAACTCCTACCTCATTTTATGTTTTCTAATGTATGAATTATCTATTAAATTGACCGAAACTATAATAGAATTTATCTTTAGAATTACTTAAATACATTACAAATAGTGATTTTATGAAAAGCCATCTGGTGGTTATCATAACAATTCCTAATAAATAATCTTTATTACTATATAATCTTTTTTAGCAATAATCTTTTTGGGCCTCAATAAAGCATTGGACAGCGTGTGTTACAAAGGTTATAATTAACGAAATGAATATACGACATAAATATACATAGAGGACTTCCTAAATACCCGACAAATTAAAATCCATTATCCTTTATCATCCATACTACAATACGCAGACAACGTCGCAGATCACGTTGATTACGCACGAAAAACAAATTTGAAAGAAGCAATCAACAACATGCAAGTACTTTATAAGAAATATTAGCCTAGTTAGCCTAGTTATATAAATAAGAACTTTAGAATAACCCACCCAAATTCTAACTCCTAATTCCTTATCGCAAAAATTCCTTAAAAATTAAAAATTCCCCATATATCCTTACACAACAAGACAAGCTGAAATCCCCAGAAAATATTAAATATACGGATATAGAGTATGGGCATATACTAACTAGTAACGTACCTAAATAAACACTGGAGATTATAAACAAAAGCAGAAGAAAAAGGCTAAAACTAATAACAAAAATACGCCATCCGAACAACCCACTACATAGAATACCTAACGAAGTTTTATACAAACGAATAAACATTACTCCCATTACAGACAGACACAAAATTTTAAGACAAAAGTTTTCTGACAAACCATTGAATAGACAAATTATGAATAATATTTGTATAAGTAGATCAAACGACGACGATGCAAAATAATAATACAAAAGGAGTCTATATAGAAGACTTTTTAGATCACAAGAAGGCTCTCCATAAATTTAAATGTGTACTTATAATTCTTGTTGATAAAATGTTTGACCTACATTTACTACGGTAGATCGATAAATGATATTTTAACTATTTTTTTAAAATTTTTTGAAAAAAATCGTATTCGTAGGATATCTTTATGAAATTTCTTATAATTTATAAAGAAAACTTTGTACATTTACACGCACAAAACCATACTTGAATATCTCAATTCGTTTTTAAAACATTTTTTAAATTCAACCGGAACTTGATGGTTTACGGAGATGACAATTTTTTCCAATAATTTTCAAAAAATCGTAAAGATCGAATTCTTATTTTTAAAAGTACTTTTTCATGAAGAAAATCGCAATTTAAAAGTTTTATCCTTTTTTGAGATATGCATTTCTTAATCAATCGGATTTTTATAAGTTTACGAAGATAACAATATTATGTAATGATTTACAAAAAGTCATAAAAAATCGAATATTTAAGATATATTAACGAAATGATGGTAATTTGTAGAGAAAAGTAAGTAATTTTTCATGAATAAAACCGCATTTAAGAACGTTATTTGTTTATGAGACATGAATTGTTGAACTCAATCGAAATTTGTATTAGTTTACGAATATGACAATTTGTCCTAGTGACTTTCAAAAAATCGTAAAAATCGAATTCTTAAGATATGTAAAGAAATGATGATTGTTTTTGGAGAAAGGTATGCATTATTTCATGAAGAAGACCGCTTTTAAAAAACTTGATTCGTTTTTGAGATAAGATTTTTTGAAACTCATCGATACTTTAATTAGTTTACGAAGATGACAATTTGCCCCGATGATTTTCAGCAAATTGTAAATAATCAAATTCTGAAGATATTTTAATGAAATGACAGCTATTTGTAGAGAAAATCATATACTTTTTTATGAACAAAATCGCATTAAGAAAAGTCCATTCGTTTTTGAGCTCAATCGTCATTTTTTATTAATTTACAAATTTTTATTAACCATTTTCACTAATAATTTTCAGAAAAATATAAAAAATCGAATTTTTGAGATATGTTAATGAAACGATGGTTATTTGTGGAGGAAAGCATGCACTATTTTATTACATAAAGCGATAACCTCAATTAGTTTAAGAAGATTACAATTTGCTCCAATTATTTTCAAAAAGCCATAAAAAATTGAATTTTTAAGACATGTTAATGAAATGATGGCTATTTATAGATAAAAGCATGTACTTTTTCATGAACAAAAACTTTATTTGTTTTTGAGATATAAATTTTTATAAGTTCCAATTGATTTAATTGGAAGTTTTATTACTTTCTATTCGTTTTTGAAATATCATCTTCTGAACTCGACCTAAATATATAGCATTTCATAAAAATAACAATTTTCTTAATTACTTGTAGAAGGAAAACCTTTAAGGACCTCTCTTAATATTCGGGACAATCAAGATATTCAGAAACTATCCAGTATCCGGTCGAATTTTAAAAAGCGGCCAGATAGGCGTTCTATCCTTAATTACAAATTTGCAATTTAAGGAAAAACTTCTTTACAAATATCCCATGTGTTTACTGCAAAGATCAATATCAATCTATATTATCAATAATAGATCAATAATAATTTAATAATTTTAATCGCTTTTGATAATTGATCTAATCTGAATTATCAGTCATTGTTCACTACTTTGTATATCTTTGTATTTCTTTCAATAAACTATGAAATGAAATACTTAAAAATCGGCATAATGCTAGATGCATATTAAAAATTTATGAACAAATTTTAAAAAATCAGTTTAACACTTTTTAAATTCCTGAAAAATTCTGTCTAGTTGTCCGTTTGATAAAGGAAAAAGGGTTGTAAATGCTTTTGCTATGTTCACCAAAAATGTCAGTGGAGCATTAGATGCATCTACGTCTTTCATAAGTATATTTTTGTATTTGGAAAAGCCACTCCATACTGTTGATGATAATATACTGATTACCAAATTGAGTTTGTATGGTGTCAGAGGGGTGTGTTTTGATGATGTCCATTCTTATTTATCTAATAGAATCCTGACTGTTGCTATAAATCAACAACACAATGAGAAGCGCAAGGTGTGGTGTGGTATGCTGGAGGGGTCAATCTTGAGTCCCCTGCTTTTCCTGATATATATTAACGACTTACTCATAAATTTGTGGAAACACAATTGTTGTCATATACCGATGACATGGTTCTTCTGAATTCAGGAGTTTCACAGAATAACGTTACTACTGCTATTGGGCATATATCGTTTTTATCAAGTATAAAGTCTGTATAAAGAGGACGGTTAGAATCAGGTACTTGGGACTTGTGACTTTAGTGGATGCCAACTTTAAAGGAAATTTTCATTTTTGTTGACGAATTATGTAGATTTACGGTATCTGAAGGTCTTTTATTATTCTATTGTTCGCTGATTTGCTTTGGTTAAATAATAACTGTGGATCACGGGAATGATATTTTAGTTCGAGTTGCTAATAATCCTCAACTAAGTACTCGGCGTTTAGCAGCAATGACTGGAGTAAGCCAATCTTCAGTTTTGTAGGTACTGAAAAAAGAAAATTTACGACCTTACCATTTTACACCGGTACAAAGTTTGTTGCCTAGAGATTATTCGTTGCGAATTTTGCTCATTGGATGATAAATAAACAAAATGAAAATCATAATTTTATTGATAATATTCTTTTTACTGAGACCACGCTTACACCTAGAGGAGTTTTCAACTGGAGAAACAGCCACCTTTGAGATATTGAAAATCCCCATGTAATGCAAGAACCACATTTTCAGCACGAATTTAAGATAAATGTATGGTGTATTGTATTTGGCAATAGTTTGTTGGGTCCTTATGAATTATCAGCAATCTTGAATGGTAACTCGTATTTACAATTTTTACAAACTACACTTTTCGATTATTTAGAGGAATTGCCACTTAATCGAAAAAGAGACTTGTGAAATGGAGCACCACTTCATTATCCTTTAATAGTGCGGAATTATCTTGATAACCAATTTCCTCATCGTTGGGTTGGCAAAGGTAGTGAATTTCCCTGGCCGCCTAGAACTCCCCATGGTAATCCCTTAGACTTCTACTTTTGGGGTCATATGAAATCACTGGTATACTCCCAATAAATAAATACTCGTCAGGGACTATGGCAGCAAATTATTAATTCAGCTAATTTTATTGTTCATCAGCCGAACATATTTTTGAAAGTCAGAAGATGGTTTAGCCAAAGAATGGATAAGCTTATTGAGGTAAACGTTGGTCACATAGAACATTTGTTGTAAAAGGATTTTAGTTTTGTGTTTCATATTTTCGTATGTTATTCAAATTTTATTATACCTACGTTTGTTTAGATGATAACATTTTCGGAACCACGATTTGTTTTGAATTTTTAAATAAAACACCCCGTAATTCAGACAGGAGCCATATTTTATGTAGGTAATTTGGGTTAAATTTTCATATTTAGATACATTTATAAAAATATGTAAGCACGAGTTGCAAAAATGAAATGTTCCTATGAATAGGAAAGCTTTAGATCAGATTTTTGCATCGCAAATATACCGTGTAGCTCACCATCAAACTTTGACATATGTTAGTCTCAAATCTTAATAAACATATGTCCTATTTCAATTGTTTACAAGATAACAGTTGAGAGTTTCAATTTTTATATCATAATTAACTGCAACATCTTTCTAAAGACAAAATTTTATAAATATAGTTCAAAATAGCCTCCTTCTGCTAAAATACATGCTTTGAAATGACCAATGAATGAAATAGGGTATCTGTTCATTAACGTTTTTTGGTAATTCAATTGGCTGTCGTATGTTAAAGTTTGATAGTGAGCTAATAAATCACCCTGCACTTACTTAAATTAGCTAAATTTCCTAGTACAGCTGCTCCCAGCATAATACTCCAATGATTGATGATTCGTATTCATCTAAAAAAAATCTTAAATTTTCGAATTGATCATATGATTCAACGTTCTAATTTCATGAAATAACTTGTTATCATTCAAATTTACTCCTTTTCCAATTAAAAACTGTACTGAGTGAATAATTTTATTATACTCAATAGTATCAGGTGAGGTAATAGCAACCTCTGCAACATCTATAACATATTTGGATGTCGTTGAAGAAGTCATCTTTCTTTCCTATCTTTTCTTGTTTTCAGGGAATTACAAAGTGTTAGCAAAATCTTTGACATAACCATGATAGAATTGTTATCTTTCTGAAATTCCAAAATCTTAGGCTAAAGTAAAACCATCAAGGAATGACGAATAACAAATAGGTTTCACTGGTTTTGTCTAAGATACGTTTTCAAAGGCTGATACATTTTGAGAATTCTCTCTACTGCTGAGAAAAGGCAAACACTTCTTGCTATGTGATAGTAACTTCTCATAATTAACTGCAATATAGTTGCAAATACTTTTCAATGTCTCTGTTCGGACAGTATAAACTCAAAAGTAATTCAAGTACTTCATCACCAATACTTCAACATTAATTTTCAGAAATTAAATTGTTCCATGCTGCATACTATTGTGTAGTGCATGAGCTGGACAGCCAACTCCAATAATATCTTTTTTTAATTGACTTTGTAGATTTGTGAGTACATTTCTCCCTAATTGGCGATTTATTCCAAAATTTATATTCGCATAGTTCGCATTCAACGAGATTCATATTTCTATTAAATCATATTTTTGCAAGGTTATCATTATAATTTCAGCAATGATTTCTGAAGTTTCATTTAGGGTATTATGAATAACCAATAGTTTTGTTTGAATTCCTCTATTTTATTAATCAATATACTGAATTGAATCCATGGAGCTATTACTGCATTGATGATTGCTTCGGTTTTGGTTCTTGAGTATCTCGTTAGCAATTTTAGTATTAGGAAATATTACTTTCATTAATCACACACTCCATTCAATTACATGATTGGTAGTACTTAACTATATGAAAAGCAAGCGTACCTTCTGCAGTACATTGCTTTCTTTTACTACCAGAAAATGACAATACAGACATAATATTAATATTAATAATTTTCGTGATACGGCTCACCATTGCAAATTTTATTCATTTATTTCTGTTTTATTGAAATATAACAGTCACATATCATACAATATGTCTCATAAACGTATTGGAAAAGCAACTATGGTCAGGCGACTGGAAGGCTATAACATGTTGTTGCAAACAAAGATTTTCTAGACTTGAGAAAGTGGACACTGAATCCGGTACTATTCTAGAAAATTGTTTGGGTTCAGCTTAGAAAGAAATGAATTCCAACCTCTTGGTTGAGTCATTTATCACGTTTGAGCTTGAAAAAATCTTCCTCACCGTAAACCATATAATTAACAAGAGTATTACAGTATGATGGTATTAATAACTACCTATGTTAGAATAATATATTTAAGATCGTGTAGAAAGATTGTTAAATTTAATAGCCTTGTAAAGACTAACGCGATATTATAATTAATGTCCACCCTTATGACAGCTTTCACACTTTATTATGCAGCGTAGAAAAAGTTTTATAATAAATCTTGGACAGTTTTGCAATTCTGCTAAAATACGGCGCTAATTGTGCCGGGTAACGAGTTAAACTTAACCACTACTAGCTTCACGTAATAAAACGGGTTAATATATCACGCTGCGTACCGGCCACGAACCATTTATGGATATTATTAAGCCCCGGTATAATTTCATCTGCAAACAATCGAGCAGGAACACTGCGGAACGTGTGATACATCACTGCGCAAAACAGGTAAGATAGGTGCTGTAGAAAATTGGCACACGGTACATAGTACAGTACGTGTGGAGTAGTCGTGTAAACTACTAATTGAATTTTGTTTGGTGTTACTGGGTTGTTTTGTTAAGTTGGCAGAGACGGCAATAAAATTAGTTTATAACAACGAATTTGTACCATCCTCCTAATTGGATACATACACACACTTTATCTAATTTTCTTATATCGCTACATTTAAAAAATATTTTTTTTAAATTTATTTAGAAGTTAATATTTGATATAAACTAAACCGATAACGTTATAAATCCAATCTGATGGAATAGAACGGCAACATTTTTTCAATGTTTATAGCTTTTAGTCCGTATGCGTAAATATAAATTTCAATCTAGATTCACTATTCAGTATAATTTTTTTTGCTGTATGCGCTGTATGCGTGCTCGAAAATCCAATAACCATTGTTGTTTTTTTATACTCGATCGTGTACAAGCGAGTTTCATTTTTATGCTTAAAATATAAGCGAAAAATATTTAAACATCAAAAAAATTTTAAACGAAGTATTTTTACCCCGTAGCGATTGAGTGGTGATGAATTTTTCTTGTCGAAATTAAATTTTGCGAAAATAAAAAGGAATTAATGAACTTAAACAATCTCGAACCAAAGTTAAATTTCAACGTTAATTTAGTCTCGAAGAGAAACGTTGCCCCCGCACCCGAAATTCAAAGATAGTGTACATGAGGGGAAATTTGCATATCAAACAAGTTAATTATAAAGTGTTCAACTACTGGAACGTTGAGGAGGGGGTTGGCACTTCCTGTTCAGATTTACTCTTCAGAAACTCAAGGAACAGAGTGACTATAACCAAAAAGATATGAATTCTTTATGTTTGGTTATTAAGTACTTATTTATTATTAAAATTAATTTCAAATTATGCTGGTGAAAAATATTATATAGCTTACGATGTAAGGCGCAAATAACCAAGTTTGTTGAAAATCGATTAATACAACAAATAAGAAAGGAATTCAGCTCAACCAAACCCAATAAACACGAAATATGGAAGGCAACAAGAAGCTACGAGAAAATCTAATTAAATATCAACTTTAAATAATGATAATGAACATTTAATAACTGATCAACAGAAATGTATTGGTTTAGTAGAGTACCTGAAAACATTTAGACCTCACTTCTTCAGCACCTCAGATTTTACAACTTCTGTGATATATAACACAAACAATAATCCGGTACTCAACGACTATTTTAACTTCCAGAAAGTTAAAATAAATGAAATTCGGAAGATTATTAAAAATTAAAGAAGTCCAGATCAAATTTCTAACTCGGCCATCAAAAAATCCGCAGTTTCTGAAGTAATTTTTCAATGCCTGTATGGAACAAGATTATTTTCCAAGTTGCCGGAAACGCGCCCATTTCTTACGTTCTAAAAATCAGAACCTACATTATCGAATGTGATTCCACACTTCCAATTTGCTTTGAAATGAAGCAATGAAATCTGCTTCAAAGCTTGAAATCTTGACTGCCTTATTTGTTGACATAGTTCAAGCTATCTATCGTGTATGGATCAACAGTTTAGTTATAATATATTTCACCTCGATCTTAACGTCAATATTAAATAAATACAAATATCCTTCCTTAAAAACAGATCCTTCTCTGTTAAAATACATGAAACCCTCTCCGAAATAAAACGAATATTTGCTGGGCTACCCCAAGACTGTGTGACTACACCTACCCCATTTAACATTTACATGAGTGCATCTGCAAAGAGCTTGCAGATGCAACTGAAAATCTTCAAATTGCTGTAACACCCCAGCCAAATGGTTTAAGTCTTGAAATATAGTAATAAATCTAATAATAATGCACTTAAACGAATTGAAAGCCCACCAAAAATAACTATTAGCGCAGAAACGATTAGATCGAATGATTTACACGAACCTGTCCAATATGTTACCATACTCCTTGACGTAGGATTAACATGGAAGTACTCCAAAGTACTCCAAAAAGTTATTGAAGATTACGGAAACCTAAAATAGCTGTATACCTAGATAAGCATAAGAATAAGACTCAAATGCGAATATATCATATATCCATGCTCTATCTGGGGAAAATTTAACTTATTTGGGGACTACTCGATATCACGAATGCATACAATGCACAGAAGTACTACAGCCATCAACCTCAGAAAAAAAAATATTCAGCGCCGCCTGAAAAGAAAATGACCTCAAGCCATCTACCTGAATCAAGAATACCTTAAATGTTTATTAATTTATATGTAACGATGTCCTTGTAGTTATGGAGTGTTGAAATTTATGTTCAATAAGAACAAACCATGTATGTAATGTATAACTTATCAATATTATCAGGTCATGTATTAAAATAATTAAATGAACAGTTAAGTATACACAATCTGTTGTGTATGCAATAAGTTCCTTGTTACAGCATGGGACAAAAGTTGTAATCTGATGTTGCTTGCCTGCATTGTTTTTACAGAACACCTTCGATTTTATTTTTGAATTATATTTGTCGTCTTAGATTATTCATTTTTGCATTATACAGAAAGGCCGATTCATGGTGTTTTCCATCACTTTGGACAAAACTTCCTGCAATGAGTTTGTTAGAGAGCATCTTATCTCTATGCAATCATGAAAATTTCAGTTCTGGCTAATAAAGAATGTAGTAGTCCTATAGATTTTATTATTAGAAGTTTATTATAGATTTTATTATCAGAAGTCAATAAGCATTGCTTTAATAATTATTTGGAGTATTGTGTTTCCAAAAAAGCTCAAAGTGAACGTTAAACGGATATTATGGCTCTTCATAGGGTATATACAAATTTGTGATGATCCACTCATAATGATCCACGTGTTGTTATCTTATTTTATCTCAATTTATTTGACTGATGTCACAGCAGAACTGACATTTGTTGCGAGTTGCAGAAATTATAGCATCTTACGATCAGAGAATGATTCATTTAAAGATCTCTCCGAAATTTTAGACCATTTGCTGACAAACTCTCCTTCTTGACGAAATTTTAATTTGATGTTGTTTATCTGCATTGTTTTGAAAAAACACCTTCGATTTTGTTTTTGGGTTATATTTGTTTGTCGTTTTAATGCTTGATTATTGATTCTTGCATTAAGATAGAAAGGCCGATATATGGCATTTTCCATCACTCTGGGCAAAGCTTCTTGCAATAGGTGTGTTAGAGATATAAGATAACCAGAATATGCAACCCTAAAAATTTCAGTTCTGCCTCATGCAGAATTAGTTATGGGCGCCTTCTGTTGATATCAAGAACGATGAAACACAAGTGGACTGCTACATTCTTTGTTCTTTTGTAACTTGTAAATATTAGTTAAAAATAGTGTATACTATGACGTGCCTAGGCATTACATCACATGCAGAGGGGATGTAATAAAGAATGTAATTATCCTATAAGGATTTTGTAACGGATATTATGACTCCCCATGCGAATTTGTGATGCCCCGCAAGTGATAGTTTTATGTATTTACATATCAAGTAAGATGAAACTGGTCTTCATCACTCATAATGATCCACGTGTTGTTGACTTTTATTTTGTCTCAATTTATATGATCAATGTCAAAGTAGAATTGATATTTGATGTGATTTGCAGAAATTACATGTTACGATCAGAGAATGACATTTTACCATCTAAAGATCTCTGCGAAATTTTTGAGCACTTGCTGGCAAACTATCCTTCTTAACGACTTTATACAGCGATGCAATGAAATAATCAATACAAGGCTCATACTTTCTCGAATTCTAGTGTCAACAGCTCCTTCCAGTCTTGTTTATCTTGTACTTGTCATTCACAACACGATTCTTCGACTTCTTAATTGTGCTTTTAACCATAATAACACAAATGATGAATACTTAAAATTCAGAATATTAAATGAATTCATTTCTTTCAACGCGATTACACAACCACGTCGAACGATTCACTTCCTTTTTATATGATTCAGTGTGGTTGCTTCATTCACATTGAAAGGTAGAAGTGAACTGTGTAATATCGCAATAAGATTCTATCATCTTTAGTTGAAATTTGTACCACAACGTGCTAGTTTTATGTACTACATATTCAATATGGTGGAATCACTGGTAATGATTTTCGATAAAGAATTCTTTTCTGTGTATTTAAGGAGTGTGGCGATTCATGTTTTGTTGATCTATGTTTTGTCTCTATTTATTTTCAAATTTCAAAGCAAAATTGTCAATTGTAAAAATGATAGGATCTAAGATATCACCACCTATATATCTCTTAGAAATATTTGAGCACTTGCAACAAACTCTCCTTTTTGACGACATTATACATTACATATATAATCTGCAGTTCTAGTGTCAACAGCTCCTTCCAATTTTATTCATCTTGAGCCTATCGTTCACAAATACCCATATTAAGGTCTTCTAGACGACAATTTCAATTTTTGAAAGCCATCGTTGGTTTGGATTATACTCTTATTTATTTCCTAGCTGACCGAATTTAAGCAATTGCTTACAATCTCTGTCTAACTTATTACTTTTTCTTACACTTACCACCTTTTCCAAGACCGTGGTAAAAACCAGAACATCCTGTTGACCTTGTTCTATCTCATCGTCCCATCTCATTATCGCAGACTTTCGTGGCTTTCGCTTGCATTGTGATTTTGTGAGAAATCTTCCTGTGAGATAAAGGTATCATTGTTATCAGATTAGAGTTACCAAATCATAAAATGAAATTTCCGGAGTAAATTTAGGATGTTTATAGAAAATTCTAGATTGTTCTCAAAGTAATAATACAAACGTCACTATGCAAACCATTTCACATTATAAACCTTGAATTTAGACGTACACTTTTAGGTGCAAGCGCAACTTGTCTCCTCTGCGGCGGATGTCTGCCTTTATCCAGTTTATACTTGCCCATACATTTAGTTTTTCATTTCTCTTTGGAATGATTAGAAGGTCCGGTATTGAAAATACAATTAATATTATAAATTAAAGCCAGGAAAAACTAAGCGGAGTTCCGGTAGTACAGCCGTGACAGCACCTGCTCTTCAGCGCAAACCTAATAAAACTAATTCTAAATAAATTAGAAAGAAAAGAAAAAAAAAAACAAAAAGAAGCAGAAAAAGAAAAAAAGCAACCGATATAGAAATCATAATAAATCATTTAGTATAGTAAAGCAACAGAGATCGGGTAGTTTACCGACCTCTGTTGCTCTATAATGCTTCCTAAATCTGAGACAAACGGCCCATCAGTCTGTGACTAAATAACCTTAAAGACGAGCTACATTTTATACTTGATGGCAAATCATTAAAAATATGTGTTATTTGATATGAAAAGCTTTTGATAGCTGGTGGATCGGAGAGAATGCCCTGAAGAATGAATCGAATATGGTGTGAACATCGATACGAAATTTTATTCCACTGAACAAGTATGGAGGTTTCATCAAAATAATTATATTAAAGAGCAAAACCACCGAATGAAGTATTCGCCTGTTTTTCTTGTTGACCCACCCCAAATCTTTCAATTTATGCGAAACATGCTAACGCCCCCGTAACCCAAATATGCGCAAGCAAGAAATTAGAATTTTTCACGGGTCATACAATGTATCGTAATAATTGAAATGCGACAACACCAAGGCCTCGCACAAAAACACCCTTGTTCTGCGATTGAGGAACGACCGACTGCCATAAATCAGCTTAAGAACAGCATAGGCGGATGCAGTGCGCTAATTGATATATTTACTTTATATATATATTTGCTTCTTACGCAATCTTACTTGATTGTCGACAAATATTTTGACTCGATCCCGAACAGAATTGTCACTTATCACCTTCCTTGACCCGAACATAATCAGCTCAGTTTTAGAGCATTCAGACAAAGGCAGTGACGCCTATAAACTTGCTTTAAGGCTTCTATATCCGAAGTCAAACCAAAACAAGCATCATTCACATCCGATGGCAGAAAAGTTATATGTAACTTGGCGTCATCTGCATAGAAGTGATGAGTACAATATGTATGTATGTAGGAAAGCGGAGGGTACGCTAAAGCATACAGCACCTAGGCCCCAACGGGCCCCTTGTACATCCTCCCACACTCTCTCCGGCTACATCAACCAGTCTAAGGATTTTCCGAAGGCTAGGATACAGCTCAGAGGTGTGTTCCTGATGCCATCTGTGCTCGGCCATTCCTCTCCAAAGTTTCTCATTCTGAGGTCTTGTAGAGTAGGGCATTCACACAAGATGTGTCGAACAGTCTCCTCACTCTCTTGACAAAAGCGACAGAGGGGATTAGTAGCAAGCTTAAGGTTGTAGAGATGGTTGTTTACCTTACAGTGACCCGTGATGAGTCCCGTTAAAATACGTAGGGCGCTTCTACCGAGTCTTACGAAAGACAAGGCTGTCTTAGCTGAAGGATAACACAACAGTTCTTTAGACAAATAGCAGCCCTTTGTCCTATCCCACCAGTCTGTGAATTTCCTGTGGGTGAAATCTTTAATAAGCTCAATTTGAGTTGCTAGAGTGATGAGTACAATTTTTTAATACATTCATAGTGACTTTAAAAATTGGGACCTAATGGACAAAAGAAAACAATAGACTTGCTGTAGAATCCGTCAAGTCTCTCCTTTTAACACAATATATTAAAAAAAAAACAACTTGCAAAATGTTCTTCAAAACCATTACTCATGATTTGGAGCTATTTAATTGTACATCTGGGAGTAATAATTATAAATTAATGGATGTATAAATGTAATGCTTTTTAAACGTTTCAGTTTCTGTGCAACTTACATGCATATCGCAACAACGTACTTATTTAAGATTTGTAACCTATTTCCTTCAGTGGTTTTTACATTATAAATTATGAAATTGTAGTTATCTAAATGTCATTTATAAAATAGAATTATTACTTATCCTGCTTCTAAACTTCTCCCACCTCTTGTTTGGAATTCAGATGGGCTTCGTATTCCTGCTGGATTATCATAATTTTCGAAAGCCACGAAAGCATCTATTTCGGTCTTTGATTTTCCAAATTAAAGGTATTAAAAATGCTGCTATCATCTTCATTGCAACATTCTTCATACTTTCTATACATAATGGCAAAATTTAGATTGGCACCCAAAAATTTCGTTGTTTTGTTCCTCTTAATATGTGTTTTTGTACTTTCCACTGTAGAAGGATCTAATGAATTTTACCCTTTCCTCTTCCATCGTAAGATGTTACATTTTGACTTGAATACTTTTTCATGGTTCAATCCATATTTCACTTTCTTAAGAATGTTTTCGGTGTTTGTATTGATAAAATGTCTTTGACGAACGTAGTCATGTAACTGACACCAAGTTTGAAAAGGTTTGAGCCTTTTCTCATCAGCAACTGTAAAGCACTTGAGTTTACATATTTCCTTGCATCCAGATTTCACTTCAGTAGCTGGTATTAAAACACCCTTTGTTGAAATATATTCTTTACCTTCAAGTCTACATTTTCGTCTTATATTTCTTGAGTACGTAGCAGGCTGTCTTTTTCTTTTGCGAGGTATCATAGTTTCTTTCGGATGTTGCGATTGCAGTACGTCCTCCTGTAGTTTACTTTTCAGGCTCCGAAAAATACTCTGCATTTTGGTATCATTAGGAAAATGATCTGATTAATCTGGAGAAAAAGTCCTAAAGATCGTTGTGAAAGTCATCAAACTTTTGTGCAAACACCATATAACATAATTATAAAAAGCCCAGTTTACACCAAACAATATATCGTAGTGATGAGAAAACAACGCGACATTAATTCGTAGCCGTAAGTTAGGTAAAGCGTGCGAGAACAACACGGCAGTGGTATACTATTGTCGTGCACACGAGACTCGTTAGTAATTATCCAGTAATTATTTCTTGCTTTATTTGCGCCGGGTCCGCGTCGTCCCCTTATCCACGATTATTAATGGTCGGCCGGTGTTAGTCGTATTCGCAGGGGGAAGGCGTTTGAATAGAGGTGACCGTGTTGAAATAGCGCGCCATTTATATTGCCGCAGAGCTTCATCAGAAAGATGAGATCCATTCACCTCTTGCAGACGTCCCGTCGTAAATCAGCACGTCGAATTAGTTTATTTTTTGCCACTTCGCAGAATCGCGCCGGCCGACGCGACACCGTACTCAACTAAATTAAGTCTGGCTAAAAAACTACTCGTAGTCGCCGCACTATTTATGAAATGGTTTCTATCCACGCAAGAGTTATGAAATGATATTTGACATAGTGTAATAGGAAGACTTTTCATTGAAATGTCCCTTCTTTTCTTGTTATATTACACATTTTAGCTCATTTGTTATCTTTGTAAATGTTATCGTATTTTACATGTTCTAATAATATCTCATCATTATGAGGTATCATGTTGATCAAACAGTATCATTTTCGTCACATTTAATGCCATTAGCTATATTTAATATCTCTTTTATCAAATTGGGAGGTTCTCTCATTTTAACTGCCATTAATGCCATTAAACCAAATCTAACAGTTTAACATTTTTATGATTGCAGATGTCGTTGACCCCTAACATACAGAGTGTTAAACAACCAACATACTCAGAAAGTATGCAACCAATCTCAAAGTATTGGTAATATAGTACGACAACAATAACTGTTATTGAAATAATTTTTTAACGCATAGTAAGAAATTAACGTTTAAAGAAATGGTTATTTGTTCATTAAAAGTAAATTACATTATTAATATTAAACTAGAAAAACTGAAATTAGATATTATAAATGTTTTTTAATTTTTCAAACAGAAACAAGCAGAAATCTAGCGGAGTTTGATTTGTTATGATCAGTGTCCATAGATTTGTGATTTTGATTCAAAGTACTTCAAGTACTTCGATAAATACTGCATAGTTTACCTCGCCTTGTGTGGTGGTGCATTATTTGTTGGAAATACCCGTGCTGTAGCTCGCAATCAAGAAGTTGTTCTATAAAATTGGTCAAAATTTCTCTCTACCGTTCGCATCCAGCGTACCACTTCGATAATGTACCGTTAAAACAAAGAAGTTATGTTCCGGCGTGAATGAGTGAAAATGAAAATCTAAAACAAATTCTCACTGAACGTTTTTGGTTATTTTGATTTGTTTATTGATTTACAGCTTAATATTTTATATTAATATTTTAAAACTTGAAATCACCAAAAAACAATTAAAAAATAAAGAATGTACGAGAATCCAGAAAGCATACGAAACATCATAATCATAACAATAACATTTGATTAGTCAACGTATTACTAATTTGGAGATATCGATTCTACCACTACGTATTAAAACAGGCAGCCAATATTACAACGCCCACGTAGGTTACATCTAAACTTTTATTTTAGTTAGTTTTTCCAATTAGTGTTTTTTTTTAGGATTATGTAATCGATTTTAGATTTTAGCTTCATGTTTGCTATTGTTGAAGTTCTCCACATCTTGCAGTGAAAAAATGTATTTGTTGTTCCTTCTGTTTTTCTATGGCATTTACATTTACAATCTACATTTTCCAATCCACATTTTGCAATACAGTAATTTATAACAGAACAATTAAAAAATAATAATGACTAGTCATTAGCTACCATCTTCTTAATTTTTAAGCCACCCATACACATGATACAGTTGCCCATCGCATTTGTTAATGTTTCCCGGCTTCCAGATTTTGTAATTTCTGCTTTGAACCACTTTATCAGATATATGATGCAGTTTATGAACCGTTGTATAAAATGCTCGAAGTTTGAACTCTCCGTGACATCCTACACTAGTTAGACATTTCGAGCAACCCCATTTTATGTTATACAAATAGTTGCTTAAAGCAGCCTAAAATGTCACTGCGACACTTCTGTTCCATTTTGTTGATTGTTGGAATGATGTAATGATTATTAAGAATAAAGGTAGGTATATGTTTTGTGATAGTAGAGATAAAATTCTTAACCTATCGCAAGATGGACAGAAAAGAAGCATGGCTAAAACGGGTTTTATTGGTGTTTGACCGTTTTTTATTCTCGTGCTACTAATTATACATTATATTAGGTAAAATAAAATTCAAAGGACAAAACAAAACGGAAAACAAAATAGAAAAGAAAAGATGCTTTAACAAAATAGTAAAAATAAAGATAAAATTTCCAAAATCCTGAGTAGAACTTAATGACTTCTTTTCTGTTATTCGCGAATAACGTACATGTAAACTCATTCATGGCTTTGAAAAATTCCTCATCCGCCATAACATTCTCCCATTATACATCGTCCATCACATTCACTCCCATCTTCATCAAA
This sequence comes from Onthophagus sagittarius, assembly GCA_036711965.1. Taxonomy (NCBI): domain Eukaryota; kingdom Metazoa; phylum Arthropoda; class Insecta; order Coleoptera; family Scarabaeidae; genus Onthophagus; species Onthophagus sagittarius. The sequence continues at coordinate 11,292,445 of JASERS010000002.1, read as the reverse complement.
AACACATCCCTGCATTGTTATTATATATTTATTACACAACACGCATTCCTCCATTAAATGTTTCAACTTCTCTCTTTCTCCGCATTTGTACTTATTCGTCTCCTCCAAACCCAGTTCGAATAATTTTGCCCTGATTCAACCATGACCCGTCAACATAAAACACAAAGAGACGCTGGGTTTGGACCATGATTTCTGCACTTCTGACACCTTATTAATAAATCGAAACGTAACTCTTCATTTCGCAATCTTTTCTCAACCTATCATTTCTTCAACGCTCTCGTTTTTTTCTTCAACATCGCACAAGCTTCTGACCTCTTCCCTACTTGACTAGAAATGTTCATACCTACATGATAAACAAGGGACGGCTTCAACCTCATTCGCAGTACTTTATCCTTTTTAAATATACCAACCAACTTCGGTAATTTCTCTTCCACGTACTTTAAGTGCTCCATGAATCGTCGTCCAAGATAAGCCCCAGATATTTTCCTTTTTTCCTACAAATTAAAGTAGTACCTTACAACCGAGTTCCTCAATAACTCAATATCATCATGACATACAATCTTCTACACCGTCTCCATTCCCTCTTCATCCATCCATTCCTTCATTTTCAACATCACCTTGATTGCTTCATCACCTTTATTCATGTATCTCTTTCTACCAACTGCGTCCTACTACCTCTCTTCTCCAAAACAACCAAGTTCAAAAGTTCCAATCCAGCGTCCCCAACCTTGAAAATCTAGTCATAAACTAAGTTCTAAAGGTGAGGGCCCAAGGTGGAGCCTGGTACGAAAGTACAGTCTTAATTTTAACAATATCGATCGGCAGCTTCCGGTAAAACAAAATTTTAAGATCGTATTTTAAGATCTAAAGGTAGTCGGGTTGAAACGCTGATGTTTAGAGGAATGCTCAAAATATATCATCGTCTATCCTTAACAATGGAAGAATTGCTAAATTAAGAGTTTTTATATGAATTGTTGATTGGTGGTGTCTGGCTACTCTTAATTGGTACATACATACTTAGCTTACATATAATAATCTTCAATGCTTAAGAATTCACAGCATCTACATTAAGAGCTCATCCAAATAATCCGTATGAAATACACATAATCTTCAGAAATTACCAAATGAAATGCCTTAGGTGACTAAGACTTAAAATATGAAAAAAATGTAAAAAATATAATATAAAAAATAAAAGAGAAAATTCTGAAATGGAGCACACGGTTTTTTAAGCAAAAATTACAAAAAAGATTAAAAATTGTTAATTAAACAACATCTCAAGTTAAAAATAACTTTAAAATCGCTTGTCACTCCTCTTACAAAACCAGACCTATAAACTGACAAAATTATTTACAAATATTAAACACTATTCTAGCTAGTTACCTATATACATTTCATAATCATCTGTAAAAAAATTTAGTGCATTTGCTTAAGAAGGCGTTGTTAAAGAACAAATTCTTTGATAGTATCACTTGAACTATTAACTTACAGTGTACCAGTTACATGCTTTTCTGTCAACTTCAAGATCATATGGGATGATTTTCCTTTTGAAAGTTACAAACTGTTGACAAAATAGAGCATTATGGATCTCAGTACATTTTAATGGTAAACTTTTCCTTATGTCAAATATGAAAACCTATGTTAGAGATACTATTAGATATATTATGTTGAATACTATTTGCATCCACGCTTCGGGCTATGTCACCCTTTTCTCTTTCCTTTTCTGTTTTTTGATAAGAGTAAAACAACGACAACATGGAAAAAACTATGTTCGGATGCAGTTTAATGGTGCATAATGGTTACAACGCATTTTAGTGTGAACGTTTGCAAAAAATGGATCAAGATGCTATTTCTATTTTGAACAGTGCAGTTGTTAGTGAACATGAATATAAATCCTCCGGCCTTATAATGTGTTAAAACAGAATAATAATAAAATAAAATAATAAAACAACAAACTTTTCAAAATACAACTCTGATAAATGCAAAATGGAAATACCCATAGTTGACGTTTATTATACTCATCTCCGGCTGGGACATGACAACGATAAATACTGTTCAAACTCAAAACTTATAATCTCCATGGTAAGATCAGATACTGATAGTTTTTGCATTTCCTTAATATTTCGATAAAAGCTGTCCGTTTTACTGAAATGAAGATTTTCGTGGGCATCACATTCCTGACATGTATCAGACCGTGGGAGTTCAAACTTTAAATAATATTTCTCTACAAATCTACTACGATAAAAATAGCTAACACAGATTTTGAAGATATTTTCTCCTTTGATGCGATGCTTATCTAACTCAATGACCTTACTACGCTGCTTGTTTTTATACCATGTAAAGAACAAAAGGTTCGTTTACAAACTTTTTGATCGCTTTTTCTATTAGCGATTTTGTTAGACTAAAATCAGGCTCGGGGAATACCAGCTCCTTTCTTTCCTCGTTTTCTTATAACCTCCTTAACATTAATCAGACTGACAAGATGAGGATTATTTCCGAGCTCATTAAATGTTTTTTGTCACCATGCAACTGTTCAAAAAATTTTGCTAAATACTTACATACAGCAGTTACATGGCTGTCCTATTTTCTTTTTAGGAACTTTTTTGCCTCATGATTTACACATTATTCGCCTTATACACGCTTCTTTTTTACAACATTTCGTTTCCTTGATTCTGGATATCTTACTCCTTTTATCCCTTTAACCATAGGGCTATATTCTTCAATATTAATATATTCTTTGGGAGATATTCAATAATACGCAAGCAGAACATCCAGATTTAACACATAACCACTTACAGTGCTAGGTCCAGCTTGACAAACTACAACATCATTGTTGTTCATATGTTTACTGTCGCAACGTGAATAATTCTAATTTCGACTTTATTCCAGGGAATAAAGTCGGTTGACGAAGCCTCAAAGGATTTGCAATTGAAACTGTATAGTCCATTTGCACAATTTTATCGAACGTGTGTATGAAAATTTATGCAGATTTTTTGGTTTATTCAAACGATCGGCGGCAGTTGCAATTTCTATTTGATAAATCGTTGACGATCGCGGTTGCACAGATTTATTGTATCATGTCAGTTAAACGAACTGTTCAGTTTATTCAGCAAAGATAAAACTATAAATGTGAATACAGAAGAACATGTTAAAGAACGTAGCGGACACCGTGATCAATTAGATGAGTTTATTCAGTGCAACAAAACCGAAATCGAATAAGAAGGAATGTCCATGTTCTTGTGGTGTGAGAACTAGGAGGCGGTGCCTGTTGTGGTGAAGCATCCCGACTATATCTCGAAACCATTCTTCATTGTGGGAAGCAGGTATTTGGGATTGAAACGAGTATTCGTAGGATAACGTATCTACGATATCCAATCAGTGACCAATGGCGAACATGCTCTCATCTCTCACAAGATTTTCTCTCACTACTTTTGAATTAAGTTGAGGTGCACTTTCGCAGATTTTATGTGTACCTTTCGGTTCTTGGTTGAAACCAGTAGTTTATTTACAGTACGTCAACCAATAAGTCTTACACTCATCAGCCTCCCCATCGTCCATTTAGACATTATCACCACACCACATTTCTCTTCCAATGTGTATCGCCGTTGGTTCGACCTTTTGCACCTCACGTTATTTTTGTCCTCTCATTATGTGATTTTAAATAGTTATGGCAATCATTTGAGATGAATTTCAACTCATTTAATAACTGTATATGAGAACATGCCTTTCTTTTTATAAGTCTGTCCTTATACGATTTTTTTTCTTTTTGCACTAAATTGGCAAATCCAAGACGACACGTGCGTTATTGTCTTCTATTGCAGATCACATTTTCTCGTCCAAGATTCTGCGAAAAACTGATGATCGACGTAGATACTGTAGATATCTGGCGGCACTGACAAGAACACCGAATCAATGATAGTTTGGGGTTAAACTTTCAACGTTGTGCAGTCATGTTAAGTTGTGAGACTGCCTGGTTCTTGCACCATTGTGTAGAGTTCAGCTTTGATCATCAAAATCAATGAAAAAGTCAAGTTTTTGCACCCAGCTCTTCAGTTAAACAGAACACGATATTGTTTGGTTAAATTTTTATTATGTATCGCAGACTTCGTCAGCTTAATATTGTAAGTTCTTACATAATGATATAAATGATAATGTAAATACATTATAATAAGTATATCAAGTCCCAAATTTAATGGTGTATTTCAAATTTCATTTTATCAGTTTTTTCAATTTCATTCCAAATTTCGCAGTTGTTGTTTAAACACGCAATTAGTTAATATAGTTATTTTATATTCTCTATTAATGCATTTATAAATAAAGGGCTTTAATTTGATGCAAATTGAAAATCTTGCAACCACATTTTATAGTTTTGAATACTAATTGCAATCGTACTTTTTTTAAAAGTAATTAGTTAATATTCTTATAATATTCTTGAAATTTAACAAATAGCATTTAAAAAATTCATCAGTTTGTAACTTTCAAAAATCTGCTTGGGATAACTTTTTGTTTCTTTAAAGGTGCCGTGATTACAAGGGAGATTTGGAGAATTGAGTATTCGGAGATTCAAATTTCAAATCTCAAATACGCAAATCTTCATATTTTCCTCGCACAAAAGGCAGCTTAAGCCTTTTGTAAAGTTCGTATATTATACTTGTTATATTGTAATGGTATTTGCAGAACAATGGGGTAAATTGTGTAAAGTGACTGATATTGTTGTTAATTCAGTTAGAAAATTGCTGAAGAGAAATTGGGCATCACATTAAGACATAATAACGTTCCGAATGGAATAATATAATACGTTGTGTAATGGTAATGGGGATGCTGGGTAGAAACACTAGAAACAGATTGCAAGCTCCGCTAATCTGAACGCAAAGAACCATTTGATAGTCGTGATTATTTGTTCTGGAAGACACGATGCGACGTAGTTCGTATTGTATTTACGGAATGTTGCGCAGCACAGCATGTTACAAATGGCGTAGCCGTTCTGGCTGGCGCACTGGCGCGAATGTTTCATTTCACAGGCGAGCAATTGCATTAAGATTGTACTAGTTTTACGTGTGCGAACGCGTACACGCCTGTTTTGACGCGGAACATGGGGTTGGAATACGGGTGGCATCAGGGGAAGCAAGCACAAGCAAGCAAGCAAACAACCCCCGGTAATAAACCCCGCATCCCGTCACTGTGCAATCACCCAGATGTAGTTTTATTTCGGGAGCAAGGAGGATGAGTAGGAGGCAGACACCCGAGCGACCGTTCGGCGCGTTTTGTAAAACGCGGCGAAAAACCTCGCGAACGTGGGCGAAATGCACATGCCATAAATTTCGCGGCCATAACTCAGGTTTTATACGCTGCGGGCCCTTCCTTCAGCGCCTATTCTGTTCGCGCCTGCCTGTTTTTCGTTAACTTTTTTTGCTTCAACCCGTCGTCCGTTACGAAAAATGTACTACATATCATCGAAAATGACACGTTTTTACGTATTTGTCTCTGGTTTTGTTATTATGTAGATCCCAAATAAAAAAATTGAATCTTTGTGTATGACATCGATTTTTCATAAGTGAGATGATACATCTTGACATATCGATTTGAAAACGCTATGTGATGCATACGAAGACGACGTGTGAGATTAGTATTCATTGAACGTTTGCAGTTTACTTCTTGCTCATCTCCAAGGGACACGTTCTACTTTTCCGGTACTGGCCAAATAAGACGAGCTCACAAGCAAATGACGCATGCATTTTTAAACCCTCGAATCTAGCGACGAAGCTCTGTCCCGCCGTCTTCACGACAGCCTTAAAAGGCTACAAGTTAAGGCTATCCCGTTCTTAACGAGATTCCGGATGAGCCCGACGTTAAAGTTTACTGACGATAACGTTTAGTGTTTTCCCGCGAGATTCTCTTCCCCAGATTTATCTTACGTCGACCAAAATAAATACTAAGTGCCTACTAAATTGTTTATTGAATCTTGGAAAGGTAGGCTTTCGTAATGGTAATCTTGTCATTGCAGCTTGACACTATTTACAGAACGACATGAATATATACTAAATAACCGGGATGTGGGAGAACTAACTGTTTAGGTAGACGTCATATTATCGTCGAATCTTAACTGCGCACCAGGTTATGCGCTTAATTTGAACGTATTTGCTCTTGTAATCTCGGATTATCGAAGTCAGAAGTTAGGAAAGCACTAATAGTCGCCTTGGCGTGTCGTCTCAACGTAGTCGTTCCGACCCACTAAGAGCAACCCACCCTGAAGATGACACTAATCTAACCGAAATTCCTCCCATCCTCTCGCGTTGGCGTAGTTTGGCGCACGTCGAGTTTCCTAGCTCGGGTCACCGTGTTTTAAGTGTTCTGAATTTCTGCAACGCACAACTTCTTGGTGCAGACGTACAGTTTCAGACACAGTTGGTTAAGTTTCAGAGTTTCTTGTGATTTATTCAATCGTGTAAATCTGTTGAATGGGAAATGTTGCAGTATTGGTTAATAGTGGGAAATATTTACATACTAATCGTATTTCGTAAATTAAAAAGTTGTATAACAAATTCCTTTAAATAGAGAAAATAATTAGAAATATTAAAACGAATTTTGCAATTTTATAATGTAAATTTTATTAATAAGCTTTGACCGGTTTCGCGTAATACTACTTTGATATTCTCAGAAAGTTTCATGTTATAAACTAGAGGTTCCAAATCTTTTTCGGTTTGCGGCTACCTAAATAATTGAATTTTTTTCCAAGGCTCCTTAAATACATAGGATTTTTTTTTAAATATTTTTTTAAACTGGACAACTTTCCTTCCTAAAAGCACTTTGGGAATCAATGGTATAACTTATACTAGACCTACTACCTATCTTTAAAACTATCACTAGGCCCAGAACTGGAAATATTAGGGTATAGCCGTACGTCTCTTAAGACGGCCAACCCTAATCTTTCTAGTTGTAAGTCTAATGTTAGCTTTGAATTTCTATGAAATATAGTTTCTAGAATAGTTTCTGAAATAAATTTCCTCAATATTGATTAATAATATTGATAATGATGACAAAAAATGTTAATATAATAACAATAATATTAATGCATTTATCAAGCCATTATAAATCTTGCCATATACAAAAACAAATAATAACAATACATAAAGGTTAATTAGGTAGCTAGGTCAGGCAACACCACAGAGTAGTGAAGCTTGCTCTTCCCCTAGCTCTTATAAATTAATTTCAAAATTCACAATAAATGCAAATATGTGCAACAAAAATAAAAGAAAACAAAACTAAACCAATTTTGTCTGCCGCTCACAAAGATATCGCTTATAACTAATCTTGAAACTAGACAGATTTAACATTTTTAATGGACGAGGGAGGGTGTTCCAAAAAACTGTGATGCCATAAGTAAACGAATTCCGAAAAGCAGCCGACGTATGACGAGGCACCGTAAGCGCGTCTTTTCGGCGAATATTGATATTATGGACGTTAGTGCGATATGATATTTTATTACTCAGATAAGCAGGTGTTTTGTTATGTAGAATTTTGAAATAAACTACTCCTCTATGTAGAGTAACCCTATTGTACATATTCAGCCAGTCACACTCATTCAATTATGTGAAATTCTATGGTACTTTCGTATGCCATCAATTAGTCTTAGACAACTATTCTGAACATACTGCACCCTTCTTTGATTATCCTTAGTTATGCAAGGACCATAGACCGAATCGCAGTGATTGAATTTTGACAGAATTAAAGAATCAGTTAGACGAATAAAGAGATTTTAAAATGCAGTATGATTTCTGTAATAAATTATTTATATGAGTATTAAATTTTAAGTCTTTGTCAATTACTAGACCTAATTTTTTTACGGAACTACATATTGTAGCTCCTGATTGTCTACAGCAATTTTAAGATTATCAGTAACTGATATTATATGATTCTTATTACCAAAGACAATCACATTAGATTTACTGGGGTTAACTTTTAAGCCATGTGCATCAGACGCATCAACAAGGGATTGTACATCCGAATTAATTCTGACTGCAGCAACATTAATCTCAGTATGAGGGAATGATAATGATAACTGGGTATCATCAGCATAGGCATGATATTTACAAAACTTAAAATGCTTATAGAACGTACTAGATACTTACTTACTATATACTTCCCTGAGGAACCCCTTTAGATACAAGTTCCGGTTTCTATAGGGAGTCTTTGAGTTTAGTTCGTAGTTTTCTGTTTAGGAGGTAATGTTTAAAAAATTCAATTGCCGAATGACTGAGACCAATGTAGTGCAAAATGCTTAGTAAGAGATTATGATTTATCATATCACATGCTTTAGAATAGTCCAATAACACAACAGCATGCATCTCACCCTTGTCGACACTTCGTAAGACATCATCCGAATTCGATAACATCCAGTAGCACCGTATTACAGCTGTGATTCGGTCTAAACCCTGACTGGGTCTCAGGTATGATATTATAAAGCAACAAATGTTCACGTATTTGAGTGCAACCTATTTTTTCCAGTACCTTGGAGAGGGCTGGCAAAATACTTATAGGTCTAAAATCTGTATAACACTTCGGAGCAGCAGTCTTCTGCAAAGGGATGATTATAAAATCTTTCCAACATTCAGGGAAAACAGCCTCCAAGAGACACGTATTGATTATGTACTTTATAATATCTAATAAGTAAGGACATGACATTTTAATTCTATTTATACCAAGAAAATCATTGCCCACAGCATTAGAATGAATACTCGATATGACTCTAGCCACATCACTACGTGCAATAGTACGAAAAATAAAAAAAATTTTAAATTTATGTGATGTGTTACCATTTTAAAAATGTAATAAGTTATGATCAATGTCATTGTTTGAAGATATTTTCAGGAAATAATTATTAAAGTTATCCGCATCGCATAAATTCTCAGGAATATTACAATTTTTAGATTAACAACCAAGGCCTAATTTATTGTATGTTTTCCACAAATTATGTATGTTTTTATCTTGAAAAACAGAATTCGTGTATACTTTCTGCTCCTTACGTATTACAAATGTTATATAATTTCTTAATAAGTTGTAATGTTGTCAATGCTCGGGTTTCTTGGTCTGTTTAAAACGGCGTAAAACCTCATCTCTAGTTTTACAACTAAATATTTAAAAGTTCTTAAAGTAAATACAAAGTTCACTTCATGGTAACTTTATGATACCAAACTAATCATTAAATATTTTAAAAATTAAATGAAAATCAGGTATTTTTGTATTGACTCCTACACCTACTTAATTCTGTACTTCTTCATCAATTAAAATATCAATAAAGTTCTCAATTTTAACAAAAAACTTATAATAACTGATAAAAGCTGACAAAACTTTAACACACACACAATAATAATTATTCGAAAGACGACTACAGATACACTTTAGATGTGGCGCACTAACACTTAAGTAACCCTTACATCACCGAAAATTACAAATTTTTAAGTAAATGCAAAGTTCTCTACCTTTTTATTTGTTAAAGTTCGATTTATCGATTATCATGTTGCTTATAACATGTTCCACAAAAATTTAGTAACAGTGCCATTGTTAGTGCTTCCGTTTTTGTGAATCTAGAGGCGACTTCTGGTAATATGGAAAATCGCTCTAATCTCCTAACCTATTGTCTATGGCGTTATGAACAACCGTTTAGTAATAAGATTATGTGCTCAACCGTTTGGAAGTTATATCGATTTGTAAGAAAATATATTTTTTACATTTTAATTATATCTCGGAAACTCGTCCCGCTAATTACGGTTTACACTATTATCAACTGCTGGTAAAGCTTTAATGATTGATTATAATTTCGACGTCAGTGGTTTAAGTGTGAAAGAAAAAACTAAAAAACCATTTATTTCAGAAATGGAGTGTTTAACTAAATTTTAATTGGCGGCACTAACATATTGTTTTAAAAGTCTGTCGAATGACACCGGTCTCGTCGTTAGTATTCTTCATGAGGTGTGAAGTTGGCAGCCAGCTGCCCCGCTGATGTTTTCTTGGAGACACTAAAGAGCACTAACGAATGGTATCTGTTTTGTGGTTAGTGCTTTTAATGTCCCGCCAACTTCAGGGACATCACGTAGTATAATTATTAAAATTATTAACAGATAAGGATTGAGGAGGCATAAAAAAATAAAGAACTGAAGAAGGAGAATCCAATAATAATTAAAGTAGTCATAGTGTACAGGAATCCAGAAGTATTTTAAATAATTAAATAATATTACAGTTTTATTGCGCAGGGTTCTTCACCTCAGCTCCAGTTTTCTGTAGCTCAGTTATTAATTATGTTAGGAATTTAATATTCTGCAGGCTTATACTGTATCTCAAACCGCATTTCAGGACATTATTTTTGATAATACAGGCTGTATCAAAACAGTAAATGCCATGATGATATATTTTTTTATAATACACGATATATTTTTTCTCGCATTTTTGGGTGTCTACACACCTCTAAAATTTCATTGAAATCGGCTGAATGGCAGCATCATAAAGAAATAAAAAAAGATAAGTGAGCAAAGATATACCGTGCACCTAAAAAATATATCATTATGGGATCACGCTTTTTTGGAACAATCTGTATAACCAAAAATAATTTCCTGATATGCTTTTTGATATACAGTGCAAGCCTGCAAAATATCAAACTCTTTAATTAACAACTGAGTTATAGAAGATGGGAGCTGAGCTCAAGAACCCTGTATAATCAAAATACAGATTCAGGCGTCAAATTTGATAACCTGAATATTATTAAAATAGGCGATCTTTACAACGTGTTCGTACGGGCCTAGGAATTGAATATGCTATTGCTCCTCGATGAAATACGTGGTACTCAAAACCAACTTTAGATAAAGATACGGACAGTCTATTTCACATATTGATCAACTTACACATGGTATTTTTTATAGGTAATTGTCTTCTTTCCGCTGGAGATGAAAGACCTAGTTGCTCCTCTACTAAACTCAAATCGGCACCTATATTTCAGGTATAATATGGATTCTAAATTCAGCAAGCATATTCGTAGTGATGATATCAAGGATAGAATTTCGTGAAAACCTCAATATTAGAAAACTTCCTACCAATACAAAACACAAATCCAAGTAGTCCTCTAGCCACTGAACACAGCTTCTTTACTACCAGATCAAAGAGTGTTTTCAATTTATTTATACAGGCGCCCTCAATTAAATTAATCATGGTTCAACAATCAGATAAACAGATAAACAGACACGTGTACAAGTCGATCCAAATTTTGTTGTAATTTATTTAAAACGCCATCATTCTCAACCCAATGATAAATTTTGATGTCATCAGCATATGCCAGAAACGGACATGTAAAAAACAATAGTAAATCATTAATAAATAGATTAAACAAGAGATGCCCAAGGACCGATCCCTGTGGAACTCAAGCAATCATCAAATACTGATGTGAGTTGAAACCATGGTAATAGACATAGCTCCATCACTCCTATAGATACGAAGTTAAAAGTCAGCATATGCATAAGGTGGTCGTGATCAATGTTATTAATTGCCATCGATAAATCAGTATTAACTACATCAGCTTGGATAGGACTAACCATAGATTCGCAAAGATATTGTCTAAACTCGCAAGTTATGGTTGATCTTCTCGATTTGAAACCATGTTGATATAACGAGAGAGATGTAGCATCGTATGACTGTAATATTGTTGCTATTTTCATATTTGTATATTATCATGCTATTCAGCATCTCGTATGTAAAAAATGAAGAACCAAGCCGTTCAGAACTGTGCGTCCACTTTTTGTAACACTTTTTCATCACGACCCATAACGACCCAAAAAAAAGAAAATGAATAAAATAAATCATGATTACGAAAAATCAATTACGAATTGTATTAATAATAATCAAATTAATACTGTTAAAATGAAACTCGGTCACGGGGCTGATGAATAATAGACAAACAATATTCGCAGTATCACTACTAAAACCTGTATCAGTTTGTTCGTTTAATATTTGGCAAAGTGATTATTCTAGGATTATGATAATTATAGAAGAAGGTAACATCAAATAACATCACAATCTAATATCAAAGTATGGTGTGAAACTTCTTCATTCTCCCCAGGAATTTATGTTCCACAACAGTTCAGACAAATAATTTTAGACAAAATTCATAGCTTATCGCATCAAGGAATACGTTCTACCATTCATGCAATTAAAACAAGGTTCGTTTGGCCACACATGTCAAAGCAAATTCATGTTTGGACTAAAGCTTGATTAAAACGTCAACAAGCAAAAATTCAAAAACATACAAAATCACCAATCATCAATATCAAAATTCCAAAAATTAGATTTGATCATAGGTTCAAATAGATCTGTCCCTAGGTTGAACCTATGTACTTATGCTTATTGAGCGCTTCACCCGATGGCCAGAAGCTTTTCCACCAAAAGATATCTCTTCTGCTACTATAGAGGAGACATTTTTTCGGCATTATTTTAGCCGATTTGGTGTACCTACCATAATTACACACGATCAGGGAGGGCAATTCGTGTCAAACCTTTTTTCAAAATTTAACAAATTACTTGACACATGACAAATATATGCGTACCACAAGCTAATGGAATGTTAGAATGGAGACACTATTAGATGAAATAACAATCTACCTCTCATAATACTGGGATTAAGAACATCCCTTAAGGAAAATCTAGGTTGTTCCTCAGCAGAATTACTTACAGATTTGCAACCGCTAAGATTTCCTGGAAAATTCTTTATTCCTAGTAGCCCATCGGTAGAATATGAACCTTTTCTTTCCAGTTTAAGAGAAATCTTTTCAAAAGTAAAGCCTATAGATACGTCTTTTCATTGAAATGAAAACACCTTTCATACATAAAGATTTGCTTAAATCAAATTTATGTTATAATACCTATGAATAATAGTACCTATAATTCTAGGTATGAAACCGTCATTATCTTCGCAATATGAAGGACCTTTCCAAGTTCTAGCAGAAAAAAATAAATATTTTGTAATTCAGAAAGGTAATGATAAAATTTCCTTTAACATTGATCTTTAACATCAACCCGCTATATTGGTAATGAAAATATGACGTTCAGTAAAAGTTCAGAAAAGTGTCATCCTCGATTAAGAAAGTACATTTTAATCATTTTCACTATTTTAAGGGGAGTATTGTAGTATGCCATCACACGAAGTGAAAAGAAATACATTTGTAAAACAAAAAACCATATATAAAAAAATGATGATAATAATAGCAACATAAAAAATTGTAAGCAAAAATCATTTTTAACAAACGAAAGGGTAACAATGCTACAGTAAATGGTTGAGTTTTTCGGCGTAAACTTTCATCATTTCTTAGTTGATAATATAGAATTATTTTAGCAAAAGTTTCAAAATTGTGGTTTGAATTTTAGTGGGTGAACTTCATATGAAACTGAGTATAGATCGCCTATAGATAAATATGGTGCTTTAAAGTAATAAGTCATCGTTATCCGTGAATCTATAACCTGCGGCAATTTAGCATCGTTATTAGGTGACCTTTTTCGGATAGATTGCATTAAAATTACCTGTTTTAAGTCGCTTGAGTGATTGATGGTGCTTGAGTAGACCGAATATAAAGATCTACGGTTTTAAGGATTACGGGTTACAACCACGTTGACGTCAAAATACCTCTTGATAAGTAAATTTTAGTTTCGTGACTAAATCAAGAAACAAAGGAAATTTCCTAAGTTATATTGGAACATAAAATTATTATTAATCATTGTTATTGGCAAAACTGGACGTAAAAAGACCATAGATTCGATTCGTTTTCGTTGAATCCAATCCGGGGGGCACTAAATAATTTCAGATCACGTTTTGGAGCGAGGATCGTCGCCGGCGGTAAATTTGCTGGTTCGCCTGGGCGGAAAAATAAACCATCGGTTTCTTGGCGACCGCAAAGGTCCGAGACGAAGTCAAAGAAACTTATCGGCAAGACACAAGTTCGTGGAAAGTGGAACGACGACGAAGACGACCGATTCCCGGAACTAACATCCATGGCGATCCGCTACCAACGAAATTCGATGTAATTTTATAGTGGGTTAATGTCGCGAAAGTAATAGATATAAATTGTTCGCGTTCGTTGCACGTTGATGAACCGTTCGGTTCAAGACAATTTTATAGCCATCGAGTAAAAAAAGACAAGAACGCAATTAAACTAAAACTTAACGAAATTTCACTCAAGTAATTCCATGGTGTAAATCTTGGATGAAGAATTAAGGCGATTTCAATTAATAGTGTTAAAAGAATAGGTTTTTAAAACCTAAAACTTTATATTCTCGCGGGAGTTATCCCAACCCATCAGATTTAGTAACACCGCAGTAAAGTAATATTGCCCCCCCATATAACTTTCCTGCAAACTTCCTTAACTACACCAGTTCTAAAGCTAAAAGCCCAAATTACAACTCCCACTAATACGACTTTAAAAACTTTCCACGATTTTTAGTGCGACGCTCGTCATTACCTACTAGGCGACGACCAGAGAACAGAAGTCTCCCGCATCCCATTAAAGAATTCGAGTAATTACTCAACGGTACAGACGCTATTAATCACCGCATCCCTTAATATCGTCTCTTTTTCTGGACAAGATTAGAAAGCGATTAAAACGTAATTACCCGTGGTGGCGTTCTTTAAGCCATTCGTTCACTTCCCTCTTTTACATCGCATTCATCCAACAGTTTTTTCCACGGGGCGGTGTTTGCATGTTTATTGGAACATTAACGCGATGGTGCGTTCGTAGCAAATGTGCACTTTGTGCGCACGAAATTGCATTTTTGTAATTTTGTGATGCTATCACACATAATTGGTTCAACCTACCCGATATACAGATATCAACGGCATTAAAATGGTGTAAGCTCGCTCCACAGATAATATCGAGCTGCATTGAAACGAAAATAAATTAAGGTTATTAAGAATTAATTAGTGGTTGCATACACGAGAATAATAAATTATCTATTATCATTTAGAACTATAAATAGTAGAGCTTTAAACAATTTATAAATAGTAATTATTCTTCAATTAGAGTATATTAACAATAATATTAAAAACAATTTTAATTAATGATACGAGATTTCAACGATGTGTCTACACATTTTGTTACAAAATTAATAAATTGATTGAAGTTTAATTCGAAATCCATTTTTTACCAGTGTTGTATCAAATCGAATAAGGCTAAAAGTTAAGTAAAAATTTTTTGTACTTTAATTGGTCGTTTTTCAAAAATATTTATTTATCTAACTAGTTTCGGCCTTATTGCCATCTTCAGAGATAAAACTACAAGAAATTATAGTATTAATTAAATATCTTAACAATCAAAAGTAATGTAGTTAAATGAAAATATAAAACTTAAAATACTTACAGTCAAACAAGAAAATAAGAGCATGTTAATACTAAATACAATCCCACGTACATTTTGATCATGTGGAAGGCTTTATATTAATACATATTGAGATAAAAATACACTTAACATTTAATTGACAAGAAACGTGGTACAAACTACGAAGAATTGTAATGGCGACACGTAAAACAAGTTCTTTATTTAGTTTAACCTCGATGCGCATGTATGGAAAAGAATCGTTTTACAATAAAAGCGTTAAAAACTAAAAAGTGCGCTTAATATATGCGGACTAAATATATCGATGTAACTAACCTATACACTAACATACCTATTCCTGAAATACTAGACATTGCTAAGAATTTACTAAATGAACATTTGAACACTCTTTATAAAAATTGAAAATTTTCCCTGAGGCACACCACTATAGCTTTGATACACAGAAGAAGAAGATGACATGTCACGTACACAAAATGAACGATGAGAAAGATGACCTAACCAAAGTAACGCACTCCGGGGTAAAGCCTATAGCAGATAGAGACGACACCAGTAAACTAAAGTAAACAAGTACCAGCAAGCAACAAGCACCAGTAAACAAAAAATGGAACACCCCATATTTTTTGCTTATTCTGATTAGCTGTCTTAAATGCTATAACTGCACATCTTGCTTTCAAATTTTGCGTGCAACGTTACCACGTTATTAACCAGTTTGTGAAAATTTTTGAAAATTTGTGTAGGCACTTAAAATCCGTTATTAGCACTACTACAAACCATTGAAGATTTCAATTTGGCATATTGATAAACAAAATTTGGGCCCTTCGAACACCACTAATACTATTGAATAATATTATACAGGCTGGTTACCAGAATCGGTTAATCTACGCAATGTTGTTGGGATCATGTTGGGATCATGATGGGATCACTTTGTTATTTTAAATGGAATACCCTACAATTTTCATGCCGCAGAAGGCTTTATTAAGTACCTTTCATTTTTGTAAGCATATGATACACCTGAGACGTGTACTTTTTGAGATAAGTAGGCTGTTTCAAAAATATCAGGATAAATCTGATTTTTTCAAAAGATCAAAATCATGTTACGTTTTTGCATGATTCGGGGATTTAAAGATTTGAAGAAACGACCTCAAGCACATTAAATACTAATTAAATTTGCTTCATATCGCTCCTTATTTCAAAATGATATCCCAATTAGTTCTTAAGATACGAATCTGAAAATTTCTTGATTTTTAGATTTTCTTGACTAATTTAAAAAAATGCGCGAAAGATAAAACTCAGAGATAAAACTAGTTTTATCTCTGAAGATGGCAATAAGGCCGAAACTAGTTAGATAAATAAATATTTTTGAAAAACGACCAGTTAAAGTACAAAAATTTTTACTTGACTTTTAACCTTATTCGATTTGATACAACACTAGTAAAAAAATGGATTTCGAATTAAACTTCAATCAATTCAACAATCTTGGTACTAATACGATAATCCAGAACTACAAGAAATTGACTTTCCAAATTCTACTAATTCTTCAACATATTAAATTTAATAAAATCTGTAAATCAGAAGAGTTAATTCCAAATTATACTAAATACAAACTACCACAACATTTATCAACTTCACAAATTAAATTTATACGTTCCAATCACTAAACAAAGAAATTAAGAAATTTCATCGAAAGTTGGATTTCATTAATAGAAAGATTAACTATTTTTATAACATTTTAACTTCACGACTACATTTTCTGGAATTACAAGAAGTAATCACACAGGCTAAAGTTTATAAAAAGTTGGAACTCGATGCGACATGGAAAAGAAAGATCAAAAAACTTAATAATTTGAGGAAGACCAAACATAGTAACATTCAAGATAATAATTCTCAAATTGGACATCAACATAAGTTTCACCCTCGAATAACAAATTTATCTAACACACAATTTACCGTGGAAGAATGGAACCTGCTCACTAAAGGACATAAATATGTTATAACACCTACACACCACAAGTTGCCCGATTTAGCGATAGACCTAGAAACCGCTGCCCATGGAGTGC
Organism: Onthophagus sagittarius; assembly: GCA_036711965.1. Classification (NCBI taxonomy): domain Eukaryota; kingdom Metazoa; phylum Arthropoda; class Insecta; order Coleoptera; family Scarabaeidae; genus Onthophagus; species Onthophagus sagittarius. The sequence goes on along the minus strand of JASERS010000002.1, from coordinate 11,275,029 downwards.
CGGAGGAAGACAGCTTGAGAAAGGATCTCATTGAACTACTTAAAAGAAAGGAGAGAAGCAACACTTCTAACAATTACAACAAAACTAATTGGAAAGAAAGTAAAACATTAAGTAAGATCAAAAACAAAATTAAAAATAACTCATCAATTGCAACCAATGCAGATAAAAATGCAGGCTTGGTAATTTTAGATAAATCCCTATACTTATCAAAAACCTTAAAATTCTTTAATGAAAACAACTTCACCGAAATTAAAAAGAACCCTACTTCCACATTCCATACCAAAGTTAAAAGAATTGTTAAAGACTCTACAAATTTCTTTAAAGAATAAAACATGTCTACATTCAGAATATTACCAATGAATCCTAAAACACCTTTATTGTATTCATTAATTAAATTACATAAGAATCAATTTCCAATTAGACCTATCATATCTTCAATCGATTCGAGCACTTACAAAATTTCAAAATTCTTGATATAATTTTTCAAAAATAATATCCAATTTAAAGCAGATTTTACTATAAACAACAGAACTGAATTAATCGAAACTTTACAGAACATATATTTACCTAACAATTTCTCTCTCCTTTCTTTCGATGTAACTAACCTATACACTAACATACCTATTCCTGAAACACTACACATTGCTAAGAATTTACTAAATGAACATTTGAGTCGGGCAAATACTGAATATGTTTACAACTTACTGAAACTCTGTACGGAACAGAATTTCTGCCAATTTGACCAAAAATTTTATAAATATGAAAATGGCCTTCCAATGGGATCTCCCTTGAGCGGTCTTCTTTCCGACATTTTCCTCAACAACCTTGAAAACAAAATCTTAGAATCTAATAACCATATAAATAAAAATATTATACTTTGGCGCAGATATGTCGATGATATATTGATTATTTGGGACAACGATAGAAATGTTAACATTGGTGATCTTCATAATTATATCAACAACTTGCATTGTAATATCAAATTCACATTAGAAATAGAGAAGGACCATATTTTGAATTTTCTTGACTTAACTCTGATCAATAAACAAAATAATATAGAATTCCAAATTTACAGAAAACCTACACAAACAGATACAATTATTCCGTTTAATTCATTTCATCATAATTCTCACAAAAATGCTGCAATCAGAGCATACTTACACAGATGCTACAAAACCCCACTTTCAGAACAAGAAAGAAACAATGAACTTACTGTAATAAAAGCAATAGGCACAAATAACGGTTTTTTTATGACACATATAGACTCTTTACATAACAAATTTTTAACTAAACAAAACCATAGATCTTCAACCAGTTTACAAAACACCCAAAATAATCAAAATTTAACTTATAGATCAATTAATTATCCCGGTCAAATAGCATACAATATTCAATCTATTTTTCGTAGATATAATATTAATATATCCTTTAGAAACAATAATACCTTACAAAAAAGAATCTTTAATGCAAAAGACAAAATAAATATATTAGATCAGAGCGGGGTTTATAAGCTGGAGTGTGGTACTTGTGGTGCATCATACATAGGTGAAACAGGTAGATCAATTAAAGTGAGAATAAATGAACATAAACATAACGATAACTCCAATTTCGGTAGACACATGTTAACGTATAAACATAGCTTTAATATAGCTGATAATGTGTCACTTTTACATAAATAAAATAAAGGTTTCAAACTCAAATTGTTAGAAACCTACGAAATAGATAAATTTAAGAAAAATAATGATACTTTGGAATGTCTTAATGACCATGTTCACATTTACAAAACACCTTTATATACTTTTTTATCCAACCCCTTTCCGCAAAATGCAGAGGCTTGATATATTTAGTCCGCATATATTAAGCGCACTTTTTAGTTTTTAACGCTTTTATTGTAAAACGATTCTTTTCCATACATGCGCATCGAGGTCAAACTAAATAAAGAACTTGTTTTATGTGTCGCCATTACAATTCTTCGTAGTTTGTACCACGTTTCTTGTCAATTAAATGTTAAGTGTATTTTTATCTCAATATGTATTAATATAAAGCCTTCCACATGATCAAAATGTACGTGGGATTGTATTTAGTATTAACATGCTCTTATTTTCTTGTTTGACTGTAAGTATTTTAAGTTTTATACTTTCATTTAACTACATTACTTTTGATTGTTAAGATATTTAATTAATACTATAATTTCTTGTAGTTTTATCTCTGAAGATGGCAATAAGGCCGAAACTAGTTAGATAAATAAATATTTTTGAAAAACGACCAATTAAAGTACAAAAAATTTTTACTTGACTTTTAACCTTATTCGACAAAATTAATAGACATTGAAAATTGGAGTTTTCATCAAAATAAAGAACAATATTTATAAATGTTGAAGACTGAACAATACTATTACTGGTATTTTTTATTTAAATAAAAAATACCAAGATACTAAAATTTCAAACAAATCGAGCCTATAATTTTAATTTATAGAAGCTTTTCATTATTGCAATGTATCTTGTGGCCGGTTTCAATATGATGTTTAAATAAATTTAAATTATAATAATACAAAGCTTTTACATAAATGTGAAAAAGGCTGTAGGCTCGATCTGTTTGAAATATTGGAAATTAACAAACACAGAAATAAAAATAACTTTGAATTATTAAACGATCAATTTCAATTGTATAATATACCCATTTTTATGTCTCTGAGAGATTACAAAACAATCATGTAGTATGTTTATGTGCCGGGTCCCAAGTCCCTTTTTTGTTCTTCGTTTTATGACAAAATGACTAAATTTTTATGTCGTATGTTTATTATTTTTATATATTGAATTATACACGATTGTTTGTGATAGTGATTATTTTTTTAATTTTAACGTGTTCATTTTATTAAACAGTTTTTCTTCGAGATTTCTTGCTTTGAAATTTTAAGTGTAAGTTTTTTAGATAGTTTTTTTCTATTATATTTTAATACATCCACAACTTGAAACGTGGATAAAATTCTATAAAAAAATTCTAATAAAAAATTAAAAGCACGTTGAAGTAAAAAAGAATTAATTGTTCTTTGTGACGTATTAAACACATAAACATAATTTCATTCAAAATTTAAAAATACATTAATTTTGAAATGAAGTATAATTTTGAAATTTGAAGTTGTTTTGTATTTCTACTTTATTCTAAAATTTTATGGGTTATAATGGTTATGGAGTGAGTGTGAAGGGTATGTTGTCATAAACGATTAGACATTTAATGCAAATGGAAAGGGTTTTTAAAACAAAGGGATTTTGTTCATAGTCATTTTTGTCATTAAGGCACTTTGTATGACTGTTTTTGAAAATTATTCTTGACTTTCAAGAAAAATTTGTTCTTGAATGTATATTTTAGAAACAAGTATAAGGTACTCTTCAAAGCAAAAATATCTTTTTGTTTTAAGAATAGAAGTGTTATCGAATGAAGTATATAGAGCTACAAGAATATGAAATTTCTACATCGAAGTTATAATTCATCATTAAGGACCGCATTTACATGCGATAAAAACAAGCAATATAAGTTGTTAATATGCGGTAAAAACAAAAAAGAAGTTGATAAGCAAGAATGATAAAAATACAACATTGAATAGTCTTACAATTAGATCATGTTCTAACGACGGAAGTCTTTCTATTAACTTGTCAATCATCCCGCGAAAAAAATGTTGAGTAGATCAGTTTTGTTTACAAATATTAATCATACCGTGAAGAAATCCCCATTATAATAGAAAAAAGGTTTAAGATAGATAGCTTCCTTTTGTATACCAATTAACGCGTGAAAATTTTCTTTTGACCTGTCAAGCATCCCCCGAAAGAATGTTAAGTAGGTCAGTTTTGTTTACAAACATTAATCATACCGTGAAGAATTCTTTTGTACCCCTGTTAAAGCGTGAAGAAACTCCCATTGTAATAGAAAAAAGGGTTTAACACAGGTAGCTTCTTTTACCCCAATTAAACCGTGAAACTTTTTTTTACCTATCAATAACCAGGCAAGAATGTTAAACAGGTCAGTTTTGTTGACAAACATTTATTATGCCGTGAAGATTTCCTTTGTACCGCAATTAAAGCGTACCATTTTCTCATGCCCTGTTAATCATCTTCCCAAAAAATGTTAATTCTGGAATCGGGAGTCAGTCTTGCATGGAGTCTAGAGCATGTACTTCGAGGAGAAGTGAATAAAGTGTAGTAAAGCTGATGGAATTTTGGGGAGAAGCAAAAGAAGGTCGCCAATTCGTAAGAGTGAGATTAATGTTGGGTTAAACTTTGAGATTTAAGATGGTGGCTTATTCTTGATTTAAGTAATTTCGTTTTATGCTGGTGGTATACGCAATCATCAAAATTAACACATAAAAAAGCCAAAAAGTTATTATTTGAAAAATGAATTTCCTTCATTAGTTGAAGAATGTGATAACATTTTATTCCATATTGTTGATTTAGTGACAGTACCATAAATACTAGGTTGGTATTAAGTATGATGCGTGCTAAGTGCTGTTATTAAACTTAAACAAGGATAAATGATTGTCTACTTATCTATGCCGTGTTTGAAAATACGTATGGGTGATGGGTTCTGAAAAGAAACTGATTTGGAAAACGATTCAAGCTGTAAATGGCCTTAGAATTATTTAAACCTGTCTAAAATAAGTCTCTAATGGGATATGAGTGTGTAAAGTTGTCTAAAATCATACAAATGTTTAAAATCATCCAAAATTCGTCTAAAATATATTTCTAATAGCTAATTGTCTAAAGATATCTAAAATCGTCAACAACTGTCTATAATATGATTCTAGTCGTCTTTAATTGTCTAAAGATGTCTAAAGTTATTATAAATCTTACAAATCTGGATGGTAATAAAATCCAGTATTTACACAGGCATTTACGATTATAGCCAAAAGTGATTGTGATATGACACCACCCTTAAAAAAATTGATCTCTTTGGCCTATTATAAACTATTATAAAAATGTGTTTAAGAAGAACGAAATTTAGCAAATAATTATTATTAACAAAACACACCTTTTGACAACTTTTATAACACCAAAAATGTTATTAATTGGAGATGAAAAAATCCACCCCTACGTGTTGCACATGTCTAATGTATCTACATTTTTCTATTTATTCAATACGCAAACTTTTTATCTTTTAACATTTTCTCCTAGAATCATTAGTTGGCCCTTGGAGGAGGAGGAGTTTTGGAAAAAAAATTTATATGAAAAACACCCTTTAATTTTCGGGGAAAAACACACCTTGAAATTTTTTACACCAATTTAGAAACATTCTTGTATGATATTGAATTGTTATTTTTCGTGAGTATAAGATCTAACTGTCATATCTTTCTAACTCTAGTTAAATGTTATATTATTGTGTAAGTTGTTAGTGAGTCTGTGTAAGTTATGAACTCTTTATATATTGTTCCCTTCCCATTACAAAACGAATACGAACCATTAATTGGCAAACATATTTTTAAATAATTGAAGGATTTCATTTAAAGGTACATTTGCTTATAAATTAGTAACATCGTATGAACTGATGATTTAGAGATGTCGTCTTTTATAACCATGAAAAAGTTAATTTCTTATATCCAATAATATTAACTATACATATACAGAGTGATTCGCATAAAAACCGACACAGAGCAAGAACATATAGATGATAATAAAGTAAGATGACTTAATGTAATTTCTATATATAAACTCCAAAGTTGGATCTTTAATTTTTAAAACATTCCATATCTCATACATTAAACTTATTAATTATTATTAAGTGTATATAGTATATAGCATTACGATATATATAGCATTTAGATTTTGGTAGATTTTTCGCCTATTGATGAAGTTTTTACATAATTACCTCGTTTTATGTAAAATTTAATTCTATAACTTTTTTCATATTAATTACTGCTTAAAAACCTTTGTCGTTTACTTAGAAAAAATTATTTGAGTAATGTTTAGGAAATATTTGAAATTAAGGATCGAACAGATATCCGGCCTTCCCGACCATTTTGTAAAATCCGCAACATCAACTTATTTTTTGTAATAGAACTAGCCAAAATAGACATCATTTAAAAGATTTTTTTGCATTCGAGAATGTAAATTAAATTCAAGATGAATGAATGACGTCCATTTCAATTCTAAGTTAATATCTCCTTAAAATTATTTTTACGTTTCAATTTTATTTATACGATTTTTCAAAAATTGATATTTCGAAAACCAATTGAGATATGCATGTATAGGTTTGTGCTAAATAAAATACCCACCTTTCTTTATAGACCACAAAAATTTTATCAAAATATCTTAGGAATTCGATTTTGTACGATTTTTTAAATATTATTTAGGATATTGTCAATTTTAGAAAGCGCTAGATAATGAAGTTGAGTTTAAAAATGGATATTTCGAAAACGAATTAAGATATGAAAGTATAGTTTTATTCTGAGGAAAGTACGAAGTTTCCTCTAAAAACCACAAATTTTCATTACAATTTTTATCAAGATATTTTGAAAATTTGACTTTTGACGATTTTTCAAAAATTATTTAGGATATTGTTAATTTTATAACTGGCTACAAATTTAGATTTAATTCAAAAATTGATATCTCAATAAGGAGTTGAGATAAAGAAGGTAGATACTATCCTTTATAGATCACTAAAAATTTCATCAAGCTATATTGTATATCCGTATACAGTCTGATCAGGAAAATATCGGACACCTGCATATAAAACTGATGTTGGAACTTTTAGTTTCACATAATGATAAAAGATTACACTGGATATCCGGTATTCAAGTTTTAATAAAATCATTGTCCATCACTATAATCATGTTCCATCACTAACTAAAAATATAAAATCGTTCAATTTGACATCAAACTGGACAAATAGGTAATAACAGATGGCATTTTCATATAAAAATCAAATCACTTCATAACTTATTAAAGCAACTTAGAGATAGAGATAAATTGTTTTAATTGTTTTAATTTATCGTTCTCTATATATCACTGGCATGTGGCGGTTTTTGTCTGAAAATGTACAGGGTGTACGTATTTTATCAGCTGGAACGTTTATAATAGTTGTTTTTAGGGATATCTCTATAATACATTTCATCTAAATACACATTTACGTGTGTTCGCGCTGAAAGTGAATTCGAAATCGCATCGTTTTTCAACATTGTAAAATGTTAAAGATTTGCCGTCGTTATAATTATGCTAGCACTACAAGTGTATGATGTAGATGAGGAAAGAATGTTCTTCATTTTAATCTAACTCAGAGTATCAACCAAATATATAAAATTAATCAAAGCGATCATGGTGCACGTTGAGAGTTTACATGCTTTATTGAGTTGCTATGACCCAAAATGAAATTGAAGAACATGCTTCGCTATAAGATATCCACCAAAAAGGAACAAGCTAACAATCAGATCAATTGTTAGCTGTGAAAGTGAGATGTGGTATAATTAAAAGACGACAACCTCCAGAACACTACTAGTAGAAGTGATCAAAATTGACGGGGAATTGACGCTTTTACTGGATGATGACACAATTCCAAAAGAGAAGAAAATGAATCTCAACAAAAACTCTCAAACGCAAAAAGCAAGGACAAAAGTTATCGAGCAGACTAAGAAGATTATGGGAGAATAGGTTTAAGAAGGATGCTTCGAACATGTTGGGGCTGCTAGCATGGAGATAGTAAGTTCGAAGGCGCCAACTATTTCATCTATTTGTATTCTTATATTATTCTTTTTTGATTTTTATATAAAAACTTGAAGCTGTTTATTTGATAAAGTTTGCATCTCCTGAAGAATTTGGCTAATCTTTATTGTAGTTGATTCGCAAACTTTCACTTTTCTGTATCATAGTAGTTTAAAAAGGAAACTTCTATTTAAATTAAAACTAGAACTAATTATTCATTCCAAACGTTAAACAGTTTTCCTAAATATGTATGACTTAACAACCTAAAGGTACAAGGCCTAGAGTTAGTTCTAGTGATGCTTAGCCTTCATGCTTATGTCAGAAAGCTTTTATTTACTTCATTTAACATAAACAATTTTACTTATCAAACCTTAATGTTTTTTTTTAAGTGCAATATTTGTGCTCCATAATTTTCTTGTATGCGAAGTGTATGCGGAGTAATGTATTGTTTCATTATTTCGTAATTCAGCATCCAACCTCGGACTCGATATTGAGTGTATTGTTGCCTTCCAGGTCGCCTAGGTTTAAATTGATTTGATTGCTTAGATTACTTAGGCTTGTTAAGTGTTTGAAGTTATTTGACATTGGATGAACATTGCAGTGATCAAGAATTTCTTTGTCAGTTTTTCACCCTATTTTTGCTCCGCAAAGTTAGCTTCATTGTGGACTTTAACAATGCTGCGCACTAAGTTGCACATCTTCCTGATATTTACGCACTTATGGAATGAGGCAACTTTTGTTTGAACAACATAGACAGCTTGGTTTCACTTCATTTTAAAAAAGAGGTGGACGCTGGTAAAGCATAAGATAAGTAAGAATTACCTATCTTATTGAACCATCAAAAATCATGAGAAACTTTAGATTGCCCTGTAGGAGTAAGTCGGTATAAGTGAAATGTGTTATTAGCATATATATTTATAGGGAACCGCATCATTTACCAGTACCAAATCTTCAGTCTAATCGCTATTCTGTATTTTCCGACATTTTGATACAATGTGGTTGATCGATGTCTATTACAGGCTATAGTCACAATACTGCTTTCATTATAACGTATCCATGTCATGTAGCAATTGACATCCATGACTTGATGGTACAAATCCTTCAAGTCCATTAGCTCGTAGGGTTCCTGTAACATCATACCCCATTTGCTACACCTCTTCAAATAAACATACAGATGCAAACAGTTATCTAATTAGCATTTTGCACCTCCTAGCGACATTGAAATTACCACAGAACCACCAACACTAATGCTGGGTTAGTGTTGCCTGTTTTAGCACCCTGGTGTGGCTCTCCATAGATAAGATAACCCAATCAAATGCCAGGTAAATAATAATCCACAGAATAATATTTCAACTATCTTTAATTCATCCTATTCCATGGTTTAACTTTGGAAAATTTATCATCAGAAGATAAGTGGCTATTGGCACAACATGAAAATAGCGTTCAAACGGCAATTCGGTCATGGGCCATGCATGGAATAGCTATTGACGATGGATATCAATACACTTATTATCTGATATTGACTTCACTTAACTAGTATTATAAATAAACTAACTCACATATAAAGCAGTAAAGAACTACTACAGCTTTTAAAATATCGTTTAGTTAACTGCAAAATTTTCAAATAACCAGTTATTATTTAAATATGTACTTTTAGGTAAAATAAAGGCCCGCCTTAAATGGGGCACTGAGATAATTTGGATTAAATTTTATTTCAGTACCAGAAATGATTATAAAAGATAATCACAAAATTTTTGCTTTAATGCACTTATTTGATTCATATTCAATATATCTGAACATTAACAAGTTTTCAAATATGAATGATATAATTTGATCCAAAAGTATTATCATATAAATAGGCCTTTAGAACGTCATTGATATTGATTTTCTCTCACCCAAACCTGTGTAGGTGTTGACCGGTCGGAAAAGGACGGGCAAATTCTGGACGCGTTCAGATTTTGCATTGCAAATTGAGGACTAGACGGTGTGCCTGGCATAGTTAGGGATGTAAAAACATTTAATTCTGGTAGAAATGGGCAACGACTCGCTTGCGAAAGGATTACACAAAAATTGCTTTGTATACGTTCCTTTTTTTAAACATTAAACGTGAGCGAAGGTGATTTTTTTTATGAAAATTACACGTGTACCATGAATTTAAAATGATATTTGCATAATTTTCTCAACTATACACGATCTAATTTCATTAAAAAAAGACTTAACACTAAACACAATCACGAGTTAGAAATAATTGAATAAATCTTTGCGTGATGTACCTTTTTTGGGCACAAAAAGGGAGTTTATTTAGCTTTGGTAGACATAGATATCGCGATATCAGAGGATGCTATGCAAACGAATCCAACTAAACTGAATGCAAAAGAACTCGTGGGCGTATAGCTGAAAAGACTATACGGATCGAAAAGCAAACTGAAACGCGGGTCGGGAGAAAGAACGCGGTTTCATTCTACGAAACGAAACCTCATTACCGTATGTTAATTTGTCATTTTTGCTCTTGTTTCCGAGCCAGGGCACAATGCCATTCTCATCAGCATGCGGAAAGAAACCCGGTGTGCGGAATATGAAAAGCACGAACGTCGCGCACAAAGAGCGTACCAGTTGTCCAAAATAATTGGCTCTGTCACGATGATTACCTCCCGGCTGCACCAGCTGAAGTCGACATTACACGCAAGAATAGAATTTAATTGTCACCGATTTGTGGAGTGCTCGAGAATCGACCGTTTGTATTAAGCCATGAATACGAGTATAATTAATATGAGGATCAAAATGTCCGGCCGCAACTAATTTGTCATTTCCTGGTATAAACGTACGGGTTCGGAACTCCGTCGAGGGACGATCCTAGGCCACCCTTTCTCTGGTAAACCGGGTTGTGCCGCGAAATCTGGGAACACGTGGGATTTCGGGTTTGGTCAAGGGATTTAAACGCAAAGCAATCAGTGTGGCTGCCGAGGACAAACGCTATCCAATTTATCAATCTCCTTTATATCATTCAAATAAACCGCAACGATTCAATGATCTTTTAACCCTTCCATTTTCATCGTGATAAATACATCCCATCCAATTTTATACGTTCTCCTTTAAAAAAAAAACACCCTTATTTCTTATCAGTTTCGAGAATTCATGTTTAAGAACGCACAAAATTTACGATCTTAGATTAAAATTTTTTAAACGAAGAATTCTTTTACAGCACCCAACTTTCGGTTTTATCTTTTTGTTGATTCGCATTTCCGACACAAAGAATACTTAAAAGCGATCTTAAATTGGAATAAGACCATAATACAAACGAAATGGATTTAATATCTACATAGCGAAATCTACTTCTACATGATAGCATTGCAGATAACTTTGTTGAGACGATTCTTTAACTCGATAGATAGTAAGAACCAAATTTATCATTCTAATTATAATTCTTTAATTCATTATGTTAAATAATTGTTATTTATCGACAATTCCATGTAATATGGTTCCAACCTATGGGATTTTCATAATGGAAAAGGTGTAGGCCTAAATTTCAAACACGTGCAATACATTCAATTGGATTTATTTAACCAGCATCCAATAAACCGATACTAAACCATACCTTAATAACAACTCTATGAATAACACAATTCTAGCGTAATACGAGATAATAACAGTGAATTTGCGCTTCATCATAGTATACACCTCAACATTGTATCATAGAACAATAAAATTTTAGGAAAATTTAGGAATTGTTACATTATAAGCAAAAATAAATTAAGTTTACTTTTTTTCATTACAATACGATACATTCCAAACATTCAATTCGTTCATATCTGTATATCGATTACTTACAATCTAAGTTTAATATCTTAACAACTAAAAACTAAAAGATGTTTTGACTATTTATAATCTGTGTAATAAATATTGATCATCTCATAATGATTTAAACAAATTTTTTTTTTGATAACTATAAATGATTATATGATTGATGATGGATTATGAATAGTAATCATATGCATAGATCTTTGATATACAACTATATTATCCAATCTATTCATTAAACGTCAAAAGACAATGAATTACAATGATTTAGGCTCTAATGAACCTTAACTTCACATTGCATGTTAATGATCTGAAAATTAACACCAATCAATCATAAACCAACCCAACATATTCTGAATTTATAGTTAGAAAGACAAAAATGAAAATGAAAAAAAGATAATGAATTACAATGATTTTAGGCTCTAATAAACCTTAACTTAACATTGCAGGTTATTGATCTGAAAATTAACATATTCCGAATTTATAATTAGAAAGACAAAAACGATTTAAATTTTGTTATGGTTTGTCAAATGCTCTGGAAATATTTCTCTCAAAATCTATATTTTTAACATATATAAAATAATATATATAGCAACATGTTTTGGATTTTCTTTAAGTATCGAACAACCAGTTTTGTGTTGACTCTACGAATAAGAGCTGAGCAGTAGTTAACCATAAAAGTGATGTAGCCAACTACTTTTTGTGTTAAAGTCCATTACTTTTATGCATAAAATATTATCGGAAAATAGTTAAGAGAATAGCTAACAAAAAAAAAACATAAAAATAAACACAGAAAACAAATCAATCAGAAAAGAAGAGAACCAGAAAATTAATTATAGTTTTTGGAGAATAATATAATAAGTTATAAGTAATAAAAAGTAAAATAATATTATAAGTTAATTAAAGGAATGTTATTAAAATACAACACCAATATATCGATGTTCAATTTTGCTATGTCTGACAATCTTTTTGAGCAGTTGGATTTTTAAAAGTAAACCTAACTTAAATTAAAAGTTGTTTTCAAAGTTTCAAGATTCGGCGTTCATTTATTTATTATATTAGAATTTTTTTAAGCATCTTTAGCTTTTTGAGTAATCTTAATTAAATACTTCATAAGTTTAAGTTTTTGTGTTTTTGTATCAAAAGATCTGACTTTTAAGTATAATGTATGTATAACAATTCAAAAGTTGTTAACTACTAACCAAAGTCCGTGCGAAAAGTCAAGGCCTCTCACTTTAGAGATCGATTTTTTTATAACCACTCAACGAAGAAAGTTGCGGTAAAGTTAACCCAACCTAACTTTTAAGATTGCCAGTAACTTTGTTCAGTTACAAACGACCTTTCGGATTTCAACGCAGTTTTTCCCAAAGTATGTCAAATAATGTTGATTGTCGGATTCCGTTATTAGTTTTTTAAAATTAGATTTCCCTAATAAACACATTTTCCTGCAGAACTTATTTCTGTTTCTCTTTATTTTGTTATTTTGTATAATTCCATTAAATCGCTCTTATAAAATTAGGGACTTTAGAGACACCATTGAGAAAAAAATCACAAAGTACACAACGTTACTGGCACTCTCAAAAACCGGGTACTTTTTTTTACTTTTTTTTACTCAATCCCGAGAATTTCCAAATTAACCTATGGTACGCAGAAATTTTCACTGATTATAACAAACTTTATTGCAATTTTTTTCATTGAGCTGTTACAAAGATATCGACCTCCAAAATAAAATCCGTGCAAAAAGTCAAGGACTTTGAAAATGCTATATACAGTGTGCAACAAAATTATGGAATAAATTCAATAAACATTTATGAACATTGTGAATACATTACATAACTATAAAACAAATGACTATCGGGAAACTAATGTGGGCTCATAATGTGAACCATAATGGCATATTACATTTGTTAAATTTATTCCATAATTCTTCCGCTCACTGTACAGTAAATAGATGTTTGTTTAATACAACTACTTGGTAGTAAGTAATCAAAATACCATATTCTAAAAGTAGTTTAACTACCAAGTAGTTTGTAGTTATATTCTATTACTTTATTCAAGTAGTTAGCCCAGCTCTGCTACTAATAATTTTCATTCTATGCAACCATCTACAATTTTAAAGAATATAATAATAATAATGCCTTTATTTCCCACCTGTAATAAACTACAACATAATTTCACGAGACGACCTAACTCTAACTCTAAATCAGAGGGAAATCCCAAGGTGCAGTTCAATCACCGAATGGTACTGACATACAGCAGTTGCCTTTCCACTGAAGCCTTGAATTTTAAAAATAAAAACTAATCAAATGTTTTAGTAAAATTGCAAGTAAAAAACCAAAAAAAGAAACAGTAATATTACTCCTGCGACAAAAACATTCTAGTGATCTAGCCGAAGGTAGAATGCAGTTATAGACTTTCGATATATTGTACTTCAAAAAGCGCAGTCCAATTTTGCGGCATGCAAACCCCGATTGCGCACATTAATATTATGAACATCCCTTCGAAAAATTAATTTTTTTATAAAGATAAGGTGGCGTAAAGACCATACAAAGCCATCCGAGGTCAACGGGTTTGTAAGAAAAATGCTAGTTTGAATCCTACCCATCAACACATTGACCATTGATTACATTAGCATAGTCGAAATGAAACAACACTAGTGTATTTAATAACAACGTTTTAGTATTGGTAGGCAACATTTTCCTGCTTGCATATGTATTTTTTTAGTTTATATAAGTTTTTTCATACAATTACTAATGTGTTGTCTAAAACATAGGTGCTTATCTATTTGTAATCACAGATTTCTGGTTAATTTAACACGATTTAAGGTGATACCACTAACCTCAACTCTGAAATCATTTCAAGATTTCTTACCCTTAACTTCATCGAATATGATAAAAGTGGAGTTCGTGAGATTCAATCACTATGGAACAGGCCACACAAGTTTACGACTGGGGTTGACAATTATCCAGTGTTCGTTATCCGTAAGCAGTTTTTGCAGCCCCCCCACGTTGCGTAATCATAAATTTCTGTAGAAAGATACGTGAGTTTTCCTAAGATCCTTAGGAGAAATCAACTATGACCCAAAAAATGAGAATCGAATACGGGTAACAGTAAAGTCGCCAATTAGAGCAAGTTATAAAACTTTCCAGGGTTTGATAGCAGCGATGTTAATAAATAAGTAGTTCAAAGAACTAGTGCATAGTAGACGAAGGCTTTCCTCAACCCACAGCCCAATGCTGTGTTTCGCCAACGCAAATAACACAGTAATTATTGACTCTGACCCCACAAACACATTAACGTTGCTTACACATGCTATTTCAGAGTGACCTGGAGCCTTGATCAGAGAGTTTCTGTTATCACTACTCAGTGTGTTTGAACTTCTCATATAGTCAGTAACTAGAACCGACACCATTTTCACAGCTTTCAGCGCTTAAAGAGCGGCTTGACTATCCGAGTAAAATCGTACTATCACGTTCTCTCCAGAAGAATTTTGGCTGCCATGTCAATAGCAAATACCTACGCCTGAAATATAGTACAGTAAGTAAGCAAGCTGTAATCTTGCTTGATGTGTCTGACAATATACTCCTGCCTCGACTCCTTCTGATTTTTGTTCCATCTACGAACATGTAAATATATTATAGTTATAATTATTTATGCAAATATATGCCTGAATCAGAGAATCTTCATTTTCAATCCAGGAGAGCCGTTTAAACAGTTTAATCTGCTATTGAGCATTAAGCAAAAATAATGGCCCGTCAAATCTGACGGTATTGATAGCACAATATCACCTATAATATCTTCTTCCGCAGGTCATTGATAAGACATGTTGGGACAGGTTTGAGCATATTGCCTAAAGCTGTAAATGGTAATTCTGATCACTCCCTCTATATGCACAAAAGGTGTTAGATCAAATAAAATGTGTTGCTAGAGTTGGCGTGGATTTATCGCACTAGAGATTGTCGATCCTACCCGTTGACTTCTTGAAAGAACCTGACAGACGTTCCTATACCAGGCTGTCGCTCCATATGTGATCATAAGTCTAACATCATAAGTCTAAGAGCCAGTGCAGTCTTTCAGTGTTAAACACAAATTGTTTCTCTCTGCAAATATTCATTCCAGGAGAGGGTTTATCTAGAGTTACACCTAAATATTTAATTTCTCTTGAGAAAAGAATTTCTTTGACTATACTGGTAGGGTGGATTAATTTGTGCAACTTTATTCTCCTGGTACAAGATAAAATGATTGTCTTATGCGGATTTATCGGAGGATTATTTCCCTTATACCACGGACAAATAGTATCTAGGTTCACCTGGAGGACTTCGAATTTGTGTCTATAGACAGGTAAGTTTTCTAAAATCTAAAAGCTTACATGGAAGCTGTGAGGGTTCTGGGACCAAGAATACTCGATGGGCATAGAGGCGTTTTCCACAATTCAGAGAAGAGAGAAGAATCAGAGAAGAACTAGCCCGAAGAAGAACTTACATAAACTTACCTGAGGTTTTACCACACCCTTCAAAACTTACCTGAGCTTACCTAGGAAGTTACCTCAGAAGGGTGGTTCTTGCAACCTTGTTTTGCAAAAGAACTTACCTGAATTTCCCTGTCACGCTAACGTCACAGCGTTTATCCAGCAGAGGTCAGCAATGTTAATGGTGGGTTATCGATAACTCACAGGTTAAAGGTCACGCACTGTTAAATAATTTAATTCATGTTGATAATCACAAAGAGTGTCTTTACACTCTTAACTGTACCTGTTTCACCTAGTCTTCAATTACATGTCGTATTCTGTACAGTAGTTGCCAAAATACTGGTAATTGTGTTTGAAATGTTTCTTATTAGGCATATAATATACATATTTTGCTTGTATAGGAATTCACTCTGTATTCGATATTCGGGTGCAGAAACATGTGTCAATTCTAATTTTTGTAGGTATTGTTCGATTATGTGGTGCTTTTAAATGGAATTGTTGCTATTTCTTTACCAATCCATGCACTCATATTACCAAGCTTTCATTTCCTTTTTCTGGGTCAGACAATATCAAACTCTGTTTTAGCAGAAAAGGTAGCATTTATAGCTATATTTATAGCCATTTATGGTTAAATGGAATCAGTAAGATGGGTTGAACACTACGTTACGTTATAAACACAAACTTTTTTCATGGGAGAAAATAATTATGTTAAGTTGAATAAAATCTCTCTTAAGAACGTCACCCGAAAAACCAAAGAAATTATTAATAGTTATAAAACATTAGTTAAACACCCTCAAGAAATAGACAAAAATAATAAAATAAAAATAAAAATTAGTAACATGAACTTTTTCTTCAGTTTTCTATTCATAAATATGATTCCCAATATCCCAAAACTTTATGCTCTATCAAAACTCCATAAACAAGGTATGCCCATAAGACCAATAACATGATTTACAAACTCTTCCACAAACAAGATTGCAAAGTTTATGTTGAATATTTTCAAGCAAATAAAATTGAAAAAAGGTATTCTATGCCCCACTTATATCGATTTATAAGCAAAACAGAAAACAGCCAGCTTAACAATAGTTTTTTAATATCGTTGGATGCAGTAAATCTTAATACCAATATCCCAATAGACTTTACCTAAAATCCAATAGATTATTGTATAAATCGTTATAAAGAAAGAAATCCGTGCAGAAATCACTGCATATACTCTGCATATGGGAAAGAAGATTCTAAAAGATTTTCACAAATGTTTATATGAAGTACATGATAATTTACAATTTACCATTGAAATTGAAACGACCAATATATTAAATTTTGTAAACTAAAGAAGAAAATAAGATAAAATTTAGTATTTACAGATAACAAATATTATGGTAAACCGCGTCTTGTATCACCACAATACCATAATATGATCATAATATGACTCAAATCATCGTACATTACACAAATTATAAGTTTTCGCTATTATTTTGAAAGTATATAAGAAAATGTAATATAAGACATATTCTGATCTTGTCTTAATTTCATTCTTGTCCTTTTTACGTTTGTAAAAATGGATTTTTATATATTTTTTAAAAATTAAATAAATTTAAATAAATTTGTAACTAAATTAGTTCAAACCGGTAACGAGGAAATAATATAATAAAGCAGAAAAGAAGTTTTTTAAATTTTTTTATTGATATCATAATTAATAGCTCTTCATAATATTGATACTCATTACATTTTTTATATTAAACTTTGTTTATGCATGGAATATAAAATATAAAAGATTAATCTCTAAATGAATTTAAAATTATGATTATAGAAATATTAAAATTAATTATGTTATGTATAATATTGGTTTTCCTCCCTTAAAAGTAATTTAAATACGGTTGCATACACGTTTCTAGTATATAATCCGATCTTCTATTCATTATCCAGGAGATATTAAGCTCACCACGTAAAACGATGCATAAAAACCACGAGTTTGCCGCAAGCTTTATTATACGCAATCTGGATTTAATTAAATTTTATAGGCAACACGGAAACAAGGCTGGTTATGCAGCAGTAGTACGTTGCACGATTCCGTAATAGGGCCGTAGTTTACCCGGGCCGACAAAATTAGGTTCCGTTTGTACAATTCTTTAAGGGAAATTGAATAGAAATTTCGGACCGAAAGTTTCACTCGGATAAAGAAGAAAATGTACGGTCCGTTCCATCTGGTCTCGGCAGTCCTCGGGCGAAAGTTGTTTGTAGTGGTAAATTCAACAATAACAGCCGGTGCGCCACGGCAATAAAACTTTCTGGCGCCGCTCGTGAAAGGTAATTTCCGTTTGGGGTTAAATCGCGGAAGTGAACCCCATGAAAAGGCACCACGGTGATTGACTGTCAGAAATGATAATCTACATATTTCCTTATCACTCACATTGACTATAAAATTTCATCGCAAAATCTAATTCTAAACTACATACACTTTTACAAGAAATGTACCAGCCACAAAAATTAGACTACAATTTTGAAAATTTGGTAAAATAGTGTTTTATTGTCAACTAAGAATCGATTAAAGTTTAGTTTGACACTTTAGATTGTGTCGCACTTTATTCATATTGCAGGCTAGTGCAAAATCTGTAATTCAACCTGCTCCAGGAACCTTCTAGTAACGACAGCTTTACAAGAACACATTACATTATGCTGTTTGAAACCAATATTGTGCAACGTTTGCATGAAAGGTACCAATACCGGTTCCAACCCATTGTCGATGTAACCAATGTGCCCAAACTGTAACCACAGGTGTTAAGCTGTGCATCGTTATTGGATGAATTCCAAATTCCGCCTTTACCCTCGATATCGCTGTACCTTTCCACGAACATCATTCAGCCATAAACAAAACTTTGATACATCACTGAAGACAATGTCATTGCACTGATAAATCTATCCTTGGTGTTCTTGGTACCACAGAAGTTTGGCTGCTTTATGGAGAGGTGTTAATGGAAGTCTAAAGTAAGTTTTCTGTAAACAGTTGCCATGGACAAGTATCTGTACAAAACGCTCCCAAACAACAATTAATAACACCATCGAAATCACTTAATTCTCACGATTAAGAAAAATTTTAAAATTTTATTCGAAATTGGAATTATAAATGTTGTCACTTGTCCATTAATATTCTGACTTTGGAATGTTCTTTTGTTTGGTGCTAAAATGGAGAATGAAAATTTGCTGATAATGAAGTCAAAGTGAAGAAACTTTCACAAAATTTTGCTTTAGATTATTATAATTAAGTCTCTCTATCTTCCTTGAAGCTGGGAAAAAAGGCGAGCAGATAATGATTAACAATTTTAAAAATTGTTTTCTTTTCATTTCCTCTGCTATTTTGGTCACTTCTTGTATCCGGAATCTTTTGCATAATGCAAGATTCCGAAATTGATCAAATCAATAGTATTGTTAACACCATCTGGAGAATTAAACCTGATGAACTAGGAACAAAACTAAATACAATTTAGTTGACACAGAAGTTACAAACACTGTTATTGATATAATCAACGAGACTCCAGAGCGAGACCTATATGGCAGTTCTCAAGTAACAAGTGACTGATCTTGTTTTGAAGCTTTGGAGGACGAGGATACCAAACACTATTTGAGTAGCTCTATTAGTCTCTGGAAAGGAAGAAGTATTGAATATGGCAGATAGGATCTTTGAATCAACTACATCCATTCCAAACATGTACAAACAAACACACTTAAATTATACCAATTCTCACAACTCATAGAATTCAACAACCTCACTACCAACAACCACTTCCATTGCATATCACTTCAAACCAACTCTCAACCGAACATAACGGCATGATCAAAGATTTCGATACCTTCACC
Organism: Onthophagus sagittarius; assembly: GCA_036711965.1. Classification (NCBI taxonomy): domain Eukaryota; kingdom Metazoa; phylum Arthropoda; class Insecta; order Coleoptera; family Scarabaeidae; genus Onthophagus; species Onthophagus sagittarius. The sequence continues at coordinate 11,255,223 of JASERS010000002.1, read as the reverse complement.
GCATGTTAAAGTTTATTTAGTTCATTTGTGCAAACCAGGCCGTAATTGGCTCAAATTGCTTCAATCAACGGTAAATTAAGTAACAACAGCAATGAATTCCCAAATCACCATTGTTGTACACATTGTATTTTTCGTCGTAGCTGATCTTCATCTTCATATCGGATCCAATATCTGCACTTATCAAAATAAGTGTGTTGATCATGTCTGCAACTGCCAAGGTAAATGGTGAAAATTTTATTATTTTTTCATAAATAAAGATTATTCAAACAATCAAAAAAGAATGAGTAAGTATTTCAATAAACAATAATTCAAAAATTTCAGATTCAAAGAATTCCAAGTTAAGAAACAATACGTTAAATTCAAGATTCTTTATTAATGACATTATAAATAACTTGAATTTTCTCATTGACTCGGGATCAGAAATATCAATCTCACCATTGAAATTATTTCTGTTCAGTAAATAGAACTGTACGTTCGTTTTATCGGCAGCAAATGTTCAGTTATAAATACATATGGTAAGAAGTTGTTAATCCTTTCTTTGCAAATAAGACGTAACGTTCCTTTTGTTTGCACTCTGGTAGATGTGAGTAAATCTATATTTGGCGCTGATTTCTTAGACAAGTGTACTATTTTAGTAAATATTAAATATCAGCGAGTTATCGATTGTGAAACAAATCTTTCAATAATAGGATTTCTTTTATGTACTTCTGCTGCTCAATCACGCCTATTTTTTATTAAAACAAAATTTAATTACTAAAACGTTTCCAAATTTAACATTCTTAACCGATTTGTCTATTCCTCTCAATCATCAAATAACGCACAAAATAATAACTGACCCTCATCTGACGTTCAACCGTATTCGAAGATGAGATTTGAAAAAAATTCTATAACAGAAAAAGAATTTGCAAGTATGATCATTAAGGATGCTGTTCATCTTCATCATCAGTTCATTCTCCTTTACATATGGTCCTTAAAAAGGACTCCTTGTGGAGACTATAGACAATGAAATCGCGGCAAAGTTCTAGGTCTCCATATATTCCTTCGCATACAAGATTTTAAACTTCACCTGTCAGAAAGAAGAATTCTTCTCAATCACGAGTAAACATCGTTCCTAAATTTCCTCAACCAAAGACTAAAGGAACTTTAACGGTTTTTAAGAGTGTTAAATTTTTACCACAGTCTCTTTTCCAACCAATCAGAAATCTTAGTCCTACTACATAGACTAGTAGATAAATTACAACTTCAAATAATTAAAAATATTACCTTCTGGATATTAGAAGAAGAATAGTCTTTCTCTAACGCCAAAGACTTTCTAATTATTGTTAATCTTCTCTCACATCCTTCTCCAACAGATTCGTTGTCCTATATAATGATTTAGAAACATGATTTAGAAACAGGAATAGGAACTTCTTTCTCAAATTAATAGTGGAACTACTTCACCACTAGCAAATTTTTAAAAGGACTCCACTTTTGACAGAGAACTCTTAGGTATGTATTCCGTGGTTCTCAAATTTTCATAGATAATAAACCCACAATAACCGTGCTGTTTTGGAAAACAGAAAAAACTCATAGACAAACCATATATATTAATTATATAGTTGAGCTAACCTCTGAAATTTCTTACTTTAAAAGGAAATGTAATACAGTATCAGATACTTTATCAGGAATCACTATCGATTCTTTAATAACTACTTAATCTTCTGAGAAAACAAAGACACAAAACTCCGATAAAGAACTACAAAGATTCATTACAAAACCTATGTTTAAAATCAAATAAAAAACATCATTTTTCTAAAATTACAAATAAGTCTTCAAATTTAGACCTTTGGTACAAACAAACTTTTTTATATCCAAAACTATATTAAAACCTACAGAACAAAAAACTTCGGAACCAAATTCGATAAATTTCATTCTCTAGCTCGCCTAGGTTGCAAATCTACAATAAACAACATTAAAAATCGTTTCTTTTAGTCACACTTAACTAAATAAAGTAAATTTTTTTGTAAAACGTGTATACCGTTTCGGAACTCAAAAATTCTGGTTACCAATAGGCAGTGCGGTATTTTTATTATTTTAAAACCAGGACACGGATATTAATATCGGTATTAGTTTAATGTTCTTTACTAGTCCAGCATTAAAAAATGATGATAAAATAATAAAAAATAGATCATTATGAGCTGACATGCGCGAAATTACTTCGGCGAACTTTTGTGGAATGTCTGTTTCGGTTAGACACTAAAACAAGAGCCAGATAACTAAGATGTAAAATTGATCTGTTACGCTGATTTCTATCTTGTAATCATAATTAGAAGTTAAATAATATAGTAAGTAAGATGATTGAATTAGAGCAGCAGAAAGTGCGGAAAAGAAACTACAGTTATAGTCAAAAACCAGATAGTCGAATCAAAAAACTCAAAAATGTTCAGGTGTAATAATAAGTAAAACTAAAAAATGAATGTCACAGATCGAGTATATAGAAAACAGGACACATGGATGGATTAATTAGAATCATGGGTTCAGCACACGGACCGAGACCAAACCAGAGCTGGAGGAAAAGAGAAGACCAAACCGATGAAGAGGGAAGCTATTATAGCTTCTTTGTCAGTCCTGCATAATTCTGGATGAGGGTGTGAGTTGTCAGATCAAGGGAGGAACGAAGGATTGGCCTTATATGACGAGTTGGTAGATATGTATGTGTTTCTTTTTGCTTATTTACTTGAGCCATAGGTGATGTGACAGGGATAGAAACGTTCAGAGACAGATGGGAAAGATGCCCACAAGAGAGATATGGAGATGTAATTATAGAGTGACTTCCAAAATACTTTGGAAAGGAAAAGGATGAGAGAAAAAAGAAAGCGTGAAAGAGTCTTGCAAGAACGAACAAGTACTGGGTTGTATTAGATTCGCTTTTTACAGCTCAAACAAAGCACAGCTCATTGTGTAAAGTTGAACGTTCTTTTAAACCAAAGTGTTTAAGTTTTGCTACGACTGATTCGTATGACTCAAAATATGCTGTCCCCGATGATTTGACACTTTTCAATTTTTTTGAAATTAATTTAGAAGTAACACTAATACTAAAATACCGGTATTTTTAGGACAATACCGATTTTCATCACCGTTCATAATTTATCCGGGATCGCGGTGTTTGGAATCCCGGAATATTGGTATTAAAAGCTCTACCAACAGGTAGGTTTGAACCAAAGAAATTGTGTACCTAGTAGCATAAATAAACACTGAAATTTGAAGCCAACGTTCGATGTTATTTGTTTACGTTTTCTCTCGGTCCAGAAAGGAGCACTCTGAGATCGAACAAGTCCGAATGATCACCCAGTATTAATGAATAGTTCATTCATTTGAGGATTTCTTTAAAAATAAATTTAAATACTATCCACCCTATCCTACAGTAAAGGAGTGTGAACGCATTCGTGTTTTGTCTTTGGCGAAGTTAACATTTAAATATTATATCCTTTTTTTAAATATCTCTTAAAATGATGCATATATAATGAGCTTTTATAATGGGTACCCTGGGGTGTTCATTATACAGACATAATACAGACTTTTTCTCCGTTCTTACATAATAATGTTTGTAAGTGTTTTATTGAACTTATTCCATAATTTTGCCGTTTACTTTATATCTCGGTAAATAACAATTTTTCAAGAAAATTTTTTACAAAAAAGTTGTTTAGTATTATATTTGCTGTAATAAGACCTTCATATTAGAAAATTTTTGCAACAAATACAAAATTAATTAACTTAATCTTCTCACCAATACATGGTATACAAGACCTTATTTGCCTTAATAAATGAATGTATGCTATTAAATGTGTCGCAAACTTATTTATTTAAATAAGTTAGTAGATCAAAATCTAAAAACGATTAATTTAATAGAAGCTGATTTTGGAAACCAATATTAAGTATGGTTATTGGCGCATGAAACTGCCAATGTTAAAGGTCTACCGAAAAATTGTCCGCAGAGATATGTAATAAATGAATATAAAAGATTGATACTTTAACAAAAGTTCCAAAATTTCTCCCAAATCGCTACCGTCTTGAAGTTAATATCTTCTTATAATGGTAAATAAAATACTAATCAGCTTTTACATATACATTTTTCCGTAAAGTCGGTATTTACAGTACAGCGCAAGTATATACTATATTCCATACATAAGATTGTTTTATGACTCCAAGGAACCTATTATCTGTGCCAGATGTCAAGGCCCCCACCTTAGAGATCGATATCTTCGAAATCGCTCGATGAAAAAAATTGCGGCGAAACTTATTATAACCTACTGTAAGTTTAATTTGGATATGTGCGAATCCCCGGTTTTTCTTTTATCGCGAGTTAATGAAAAGAAGTGCCCGATTTTTGAGAGTGCCGGTAACATTGCCTTTTTGCGACTTTTTTCTCAAAAATTACTTGACGAGAATTTTCAAATTTGAATTGATGATAACCCAATCTGTCCTTAATGCGGGGCATGTTTTATTTTATCGCAGTTTAGTAAGATGCGGTTATTTCGAAAACGACCAGGTGGATTTCAACTCGGTTTTTACCAAAATGTGTTTAATAATGTTGTGTGTCGGATTCCGTTACCAGTTTTTCAAAATAAGGGCTCCCTAATTTTTTAAGAGCGATTTAATGGGAATACAAGTAAAAGAGAAACAGAAACTTATCTAAACTTATCTCTTTAAACTTATCTATTTAAATAAGTTAGTAGATCAAAATCTAAAAACGGTTCATTTAATAGAAGCTGAATTCGGAAACCAATATTAAATATGGTTATTGGCGCATGAAACTGCTAATGTTAAAGGTCTACCGAAAACTTGTCCGCATTTGCAATAAATGAATATAAAAAGATTGATATTTTCACAAAATTTCCAAAATTTCTTCCAAATCGCTACCGTCTTGAAGTTAATGTGAATAGTGAATCTAGATTTAATTTACAGTTATTGTTTCGAAAGAATTATAAGACTTTGGATGTTTAGATTAATGTTGGTTATTAGTGCAAAATTACCCTATTAAACAATTTTTCATCTTTTTCAAACATTTTTCTAGTATAAGGGTATTAACATTTTACGGAATAAAAAAATAAAATAAAACGGAATTAAAATTTCTATCAAATGAACCCAATAAAAGGGTACACTGTTTAAAAGAATTAAGTTTCATTCATCGCTCATTTGTTTTCTGAAATAAAAAACATTTAAATATCTTCTTATTATGGTAAATAAAATACTAAACAACTTTTATATATAAATTTTTCTGTAAAGTCGGTATTTACAGTACAGCACAAGTATATACTATATTCCATACATAAGATTGTTTTATGACTCCAAGGAACCTATTATCTGTGCCAGATTTCAAGGCCCCCCACTGTAGAGATCGATATTTTCGAAATCGCTCGAAGTAAGTTTAATTTAGATATGTTCGAATCCCCGGTTTTTCTTTTATCGCGAATTAATGAAAAAAGTACTCGATTTTTGAGAGTGCCGGTAACATTGTCTTTTTGCGATTTTTTTCTCAAAAAGTACTTGACGAGAATTTTCAAATTTGAATTGATGGTAACCCAATCTATCCTTAATGCGGGGCATGTTTTATTTTATCGCAGTTTTGTAAGATGCGGTTATTTCGAAAACGACCAGGTGGATTTCAACTCGATTTTTACCAAAATGTGTTTAATAACGTTGTATGTCAGATTCCGTTACCAGTTTTTCAAAATAAGGGCTCCCTAATTTTTTAAGAGCGATTTAATGGGAATACAAGTAAAAGAGAAACACAAATAACACTCCGGGGAGAGGTGCTCATTAGGGAGACATTTTAAAACGATATTCTTTAACACATTTTGGTAAATAATAAATCGCATTGAAATCCGTAGGGTCTTTTTCGAAATAACCGCATCTTATTAAACCGCGAATTGTCACGAAACTATATGGAATATCGTTAAAATTCAACTTTAAAATTTTTTCGCCAAACAGTTCTTGTGAAAGAAAATTTGCAAAATAGACAAAGTTGCGAGTTTTCAGATTTTCGAAATCTCAAGCTTTTCGAGATTTCGAAAATATTGACCTATAAAGTGAGGTGCCTTGACATCTGGCACGGATAATAGGCATATATTAAACAAATATTATTCTCAAATCAATAAGTGCTGTTCTTGGTTGGGCAATAAAGACTTTTCATCAAGATATTTTGTAAAACATTATAATTTTCTTTTAATTCTAATTATATCACACATTATTATTTCAATAAACATAGCATATGAATTCCACATCAAGTTTTGGAAAAGTCTCTCAATTAACTTAAAATATACTATTTCTTCAGGTGTGCCACTGTGTGAATCTGATTTTAGCCAAAACTGTACACGTTACTGTCAATGGGACTAATATCAAAACAAGCACTCAAACATTGTCCTTAATGTCATATACTGGCGGGGATTGGCAATGCCGCTTCTAGTTATAAAATTTATTTAATTTTAACATATTTATTGATTTAATCAGACCATTCACACATAATGTAGGTTGCTCTTTTGTTCTTTCAGCAATAGACCGTTTTATTAGTTGGCTAGAAATCTACCCTATACCCGACAATTCAGTCTCTACTATAGCTTCAACACTATTACACCAACATTCCTCATGCTGTGTGAATGTTAACATCATTTCAATAGATTACTATGATGTGATCATATCTACACGTCAGCCTCTCACACTCAATGTACTGGGTGTTAGAGCGGTTTCACAGAACTCTCAAAACTACCTTAACTGCAAGAGGAACAGGCTAAATCTAGGTTGTTCTATTAAATTAAAAAAATGCAAAATTAATTAACTTAATCTTCTCACCAATACATGGTATACAAGACTTTATTCGTCTTAACAAATGAATGTATGCCATTAAAAGTGTCGCAAACTTATTTATTTAAATAAGTTAGTAGATCAAAATCTAAAAACGGTTCATTTAATAGAAGCTGAATTCGGAAACCAATATTAAATATGGTTATTGGCGCATGAAACTGCTAATATTAAAGCTCTACCGAAAACTTGTCCGCATTTGCAATAAATGAATATAAAAAGATTAATATTTTCACAAAATTTCCAAAATTTCTCTCAAATCGCTACCGTCTTGAAGTTAATGTGAATAGTAAATCTAAATTTAATTTACAATTATTGTTTCGAAAGAATTAAAAGACTTTGGATGTTTAGATTAATGTTGGTTATTAGTGCAAAATTACCCTATTAAACAATTTTTCATCTTTTTCAAACATTTTTCTAGTATAAGGGTATTAACATTTTACGGAATAAAGAAATAAAATAAAACGGAATTAAAATTTCTATCAAATGAACCCAATAAAAGGGTACACTGTTTAAAAGAATTAAGTTTCATTCATCGCTCATTTGTTTTCTGTAATAAAAAACATTTAAATATCTTCTTATTATGGTAAATAAAATACTAAACAACTTTTACATATAAATTTTTCTGTAAAGTCGGTATTTACAGTACAGCACAAGTATATATTATATTCCATACATAAGATTGTTTTATGACTCCAAGGAACTTATTATCTGTGCCAGATGCCAAGGCCCCCCACTTTAGAGATCGATATCTTCGAAATTGCTGGATGAAAAAGAATTGCGGTGAAACTAATTGTAACCTACTGTAAGTTTAATTTGGATATGTTCCAATCCCCGGTTTTTCTTTTATCGTGAGTTAATGAAAAAAAGTATCGGATTTTTGAGAGTGCCGGCAACATTGTTTTTTTTTGCGATTTTCTTCTCAAAAATTATCTGACGAGAATTTTCAAATTTGAATTGATGGTAACCCAATCTATCATTAATGCGGAGCATATTTTATTTTATCGCAGTTTAGTAAGATGCGGTTATTTCGAAAACGACCAGACGGATTTTAACTCGATTTTTACCAAAATATGTTTAATAATGTTGTATGTCGGATTCCGTTGCTAGTTTTTCAAAATAAGGGCTACCTAATTTTTTAAGAGCGATTTAATGGGAATACAAGTAAAAGAGAAACAGAAATAACACTCCGGGAGAGGTGCTCATTAGGGAGACATTTTAAAAAGACATTCTTTAACACATTTTGGTAAATAATAAATCGCATTGAAATCCGTACGGTCTTTTTTGAAATAACCGCATCTTATTAAACCGCGATTTGTCAGGAAACTATATGGAATATCGTTAAAATTCAACTTTAAAATTTTTTCGCCAAACAGTTCTTGTGAAAGAAAATTTGCAAAATAGACAAAGTTGCGAGTTTTGTGTTTTTCGAAATCTCGAGATTTCGAGATTTCGAAAATATTGTCCTCTAAAGTGAGGGCCTTGACATCTGGCACGAATAATAGGCATATATTAAACAAATATTATTTTTAAATCAATAAGTGCTGTTCTTGGTTGGGCAATATAGATTTTTAATTAAGATATATTTTGTGTTATTTTAGATGCGGTTATTTCGAAAACGACCAAGTGGATTTCAACTCGATTTTTACCAAAATGTGTTTAATAATGTTGTATGTCGGATTCCGTTGCTAGTTTTTCAAAATAAAGGCTACCTATTTTTTTAAGAGCGATTTAATGGTAATACAAGTTAAAGGGAAACAGTAATAACACTCCGGGGAGATGCGCTCATAAACGACATTCTTCCACAAATCTTTTCGAGATTTCGAAAATATCGACCTCTAAAGTAAGGGACCTTGACATCTGGTACGGACAATAGGCATATATTAAACAAACATATGTTCTTGCTTGTATAATAAAGATTTTTAATTAAGATATATTTGGTGTAATTTTGCAAACATTATAATTTTCTTTTAATTCTAATTATAACACACATTATTATCTTAATAAACATAGCATATAAATTCCACATCAAGTTTAAAAAAGTTGCTCAATTAACATAAAATATACTACTTCTTCAGATGTGCCACTGTGTAAATCTGATTTTAGCTAAAACTATACACGTTACTGTCATATAGCTACTGGGACTAATATCAAAACAAACACTCAAACATTGGCCTTAATATATACTGACGGGGGTAGGCAATGCCTATCCCCGTTAATATGCTTCTAGTTATATTTTTTTTTAATTTTAACATATTTATTGATTTAATCAGTCCATAAAATGTAGGCAACCTATATTAGGTGTGTCTTTTGTTCTTACAGCTATAGACCGTTTTACTGGGTATCCACCCTATACCAGAAGCCTACCCTATACCCGACATTTCAGCCTCTACTATAGCTTCAATGTAATGGCCTGTTAAAGCGGTTCCATAGAACTCTCAAAACTGCCTAGACTGCAGGAGAAACCGGCTATAGCTGGAGCAGTGACTTCCCAATTATTCTATTGGGCCTTAGATTGTGTCTTAAAGAAGATCTTAAAGTAGAAGTTGTCCTCCTACTGAATTAGTGTATGGCCAAGTATTCCGCCCAGCAAGCAAATGTTTCGTTAATTCTCAAGTCCACTTACAATTACAAGTAAAAGCATTACTATTTATTCTTAAGGAAATGTTTTTAACTTTTCCCACTTCTATTCATTACTATTTTACTATTTATTACAAATTATGTATTTCTCAAATTAAATAATTTTAAACCATCCCTTGTCCCAAGGATTGAACGTATATTTAAAGTCATTAAACGTTTTCCTAAAACCTGTATCATTTTAAAAATCACAAACAATTATCTTTGATTAATTAAGCTTTGACCGTTTATCTCCAGCATTTATAGCTAATTCGTCATTATGACGAATTAGATATTGCTTGTCATCGAATTTCTATTACAAATAAATCATGAAAATTAAAATATTTTCTGCTAGTTACTTTTCATTTTATGGTTGCTCTTAAGTTTCTTAGGATGAATGGTTTTTGTAGAGTGTTATCTACAAAATGTACCTCTTTAAACTCAAATATGTAACGATATATTTTGTTTTATTTTAAACGTGATTATAAGTATCATTTCATTATTTGCTTAAGAGAAATTTTAAAAATTTATGAGAATTGAGTTTTCTTTTTAGCCATAAAACACTTTCGCAGCCACAATTTTAAATATAATTATCCCCGACGCGCAAACCTCGTCTTTTTCGCCGAGATTCGCCCGGTGGGACTCTGAAAATGGAAACAATAAATACTGGGGGCCCCGGGTACAGGTGGCACCCTCCCCCAAAGTGCCTTCTCGCGAAAAATCTAGCGCAATTTATTTCAGATGAAACGGCAAGACCGTAAATTTCGAAATACGCCGTTACGGGGGACCGGTCGCAAAAATTACGACTACTGCGGAATTTCGGCAACGCCACACCATGCCATCACGCTATTTTCACACCTGTTGAACTACTATGCATAATTGCGAGTTTGTACTATTTTAATGACGGCACTATGCATACAGTTCGCGTAAATAAACCTATTTTATTAAACACTATCACAGCTCGTTAAAATACATTTCGTTAGAATAAATTCCTTTATACAAAATTAAAAATAAAATTTAAGATACTTTTTCGTTGTTTTGGGAAAGTACAAAGATTAGAATTTCGATTGAAGTCTTCAACTCGATACTATAATGTAAGTACCACCCTTTACTTCTAAAAAATTTACATAGAAATGAGTGTGGCGTGTTCGTATAAGGTTTGCATCTCCTCTTTAACATGCTAGAGACCCTCAGTGCTTCGTTTACCGAAGCTACAACAAATTCCAGCTTCAAGGCAAAAACTTCAAGTATTGTAAAGGAATGCAAAAGCTTTGAATAGCCTTATAATCATAAAAAAGAAAAAATGAAAATTTAAGCATAAAAAATTGAGATTTTTTTTAAGCAGAGTTTTGGAGATTTAATCAATAATGCTGGATAGTAAGAAATTAAAATAGAGTTATAATTGATATGATTATGTTACATTCTATAAAAAACGATTTATAAAAATTTTAATAAAATGAAGAGAATTTATTAATTTATTATAGAATAATAAAATGCAATTATTATTCTATTAAAATATTTATTTAATTATTTTTGTGCTTTTTTATTAAGACGAATGTTACTTGCTTGCTATGGTTCAACCGGTTTCGGCCCTGTTTAGGCCATCTTCAGGAAATCCATCTTAATAAAAAAGTACAAAAATAATTAAATAAATATTTTAATTTGTCAAGACGACAAAACATTCCTTTAACAATATTATTATTCTACGTTATACTCCTATCAGTTATCTATGTATTTATTCTGAATATCTTTCAGTTCCTTCACAACAGGTTCTAAGTCGTTTCATACTATATGAAATATTTGATAAATCGTTAAATGCACAGAGTGAGCTAAATTGCACACCTTTAAAGGGAAGATCTTATTTTTATAAGAGATAGAGGAAATATGAGGCTAGATTAAAAAAAAAATTAATGACGTTAACCGCATATTGATATCTGTTATGGTTTCAGATACTCAGTGAATCTTTCTTTTTGTGAAAACGTTTCCAAGACATTTTTTTTATATAATATTCGATGGAATAATTCTTTAATAATAATTTTATTTACTTAAAAAATAATTATTTAAATGGAACACACAAATCATGAAAAATGGGACATAATAGTTTGTTTTATACAACCTAGGGAGAATGCAGAACCTGCAGGAAATTTATATCATAAATGGTACATAGAAAGATGGCGACCTTTTAATGATATTTTTAAACGATTACGATATTGTTTACAGATTAGCGTCAATTCGAAAAGACAAGATGAAAAACTTCAGGAATTCCAAGAATTTTAGCTAGGCGGATTTTGAAAAAAATCAGATGTAGGCCATATTAGCCAATGGCTCTTTGGCTTTCTTTTTTGAAGGGTCTATAATAGTTTTCGGCTGCCTGCAACCTGGAAATTCTTTCCAGCGTAATGCTATCTTTGAGTTCTCTTTTCTGTTGATTATCTGTTTTGTGTGGCTTTTTAGTAATCCTACCCAGTTTTGGTCCTTAGCCCAACCCAATTTCCAGCCTTCTATTTCCCAAGTCTCAGGATTCTTTTAATTAGATTAACCCAACCCAACTTCCAGCGTCTTCTATCCTCCTAGATTCAAAATTCTCTTGGCATTCAACCAACCCATACCTACACAACCCACCTTTCAGACACTTCTATTTTCCGAGTCTCAAGATTTTCTTAGTTGTATTAGCCCAACCCAACGTCCAGCCTCTTCTATCCTCCTAGATTCAAGATTCTTCCAGTTGGTTACCAACTCAACTCAACCCAACTTGTTAGATTAGTTAGATTAGCCTAACCCAACATCTAGCCTCTTCAATTTATCTAAATTCAAAATTCTCTTAGTTAGGTTGGACTGCGTTTATTACCCATCCAATCTCTTTTAATCTTTGCTATCATCGTAGTCCCAAGACTGTCTTATTGGCTCAACCTAACTGAGAGGCTGAAGAAGAATAAGAGGATAGAAGAGAATAAAAGAGGCTGGAGCCTCTGGAGTCTGAGAGGATAGAAGAGGCTGGAGCCTATCATCCCAGTCTCAAGATTCTCCTCGTTGCATTAGCTCAACCTAACCTCCAGCATCTTCTATCATCCTTGTCTGAAGATTCTCTTAGTTAAATTAGCCCAATCCAACTTCTAGTCTGTTCTATCTTTCTATATTCAAGATTCTCTTAGGTTGGGTTGGGTTGGTTACCAATCAAACATTCAGCTTTTTCAATCATCGTAGTCTCAAGATTCTCTTATTGGTACTTAGACTAGCTCAACCCAACTTCCAGCCTCTTTTATCCTCCTAGTCTCAAAATTCTCTTAGTTAACCTACTAACTTGATACTAGCTATAAATATAATCTCTTTATTTATTTAATTTTTTCTTTATTAAAAAAAAGATTTTATTTAATTTCCAAAATATACTTTTTCAAAATCTGCACATATAAGTTTGTAAAGTTGTATATTTCACAGAAAACTTAAACGAAATATCAAGTGTGGTAAATGTTTGGAACGGAAATTTTATGCACATTTATGCATATTTTTATATTAAATTGTTTTCTTATGGTATAGTAGTATTTTTGTCAAATTTTTGTTTTACAATACATTTGTTTTCTCAATTTCATCAATTTTTTTATTCACAAATTCACTCTTTAATAATAACCTAATTAGGTGTTAATTTAATTACCATAATGATGTAAAACGACCCTTGATGTTTACGGTGTTTGACTTTTCTGCCAATATGAGGTTTTTTTAACACTATTTATTCTTTATATCCTTATATTGAAGTCCAATTTTTACATAAAAATGGGAATAATTGGTTAATTTTTATAGTTAGAGTATAAAATTCGTTGTATATGTAATTTAAATATATCCGAAGCATTATTTATGCTTAGATAAAATTGAAAAATTGGGTAACCAAATTTTTTCTGTATATAAAAACAAAACATATTTTTACACACAGTGCTATTGCTATTGCAATTTACACTTGATCTAAATCAGACATTAAATCGGTTTTAATTCTAGTATTAATTACAATTAAATTAATATTTTTAAATTTTGTTTAAATTCCAAGTTGCCCCAATTAAAAATTACTACAAATTAATTTGTTTTTTCTTGTTTCAGGTATGTACACTTCCACTAATTTAAATAACCTTTTGGTGAGTAACAATCTTTACTCGATTAATATTATATTTATATAAAATTAAAATATTAATTTATATATTTTTTTATCTCTAATTTTAAAACAACAATTTGAACAGAAGATTTGAGACCCAATCAAATCGTGAAAAATTATCGGATTGGAATTATAATTATAAAAAGTATGCAATATTAAAGCAGGCTATAAATAGTTGACCAACAACCAGCACTAACAATGCGTTCTTATTATCATTAATCTCTAGACCAATGCAAAAGAAAAAGGCCTAAAGAAGAAATCATGCTTTGATGTACAAAGGGATGGAACTTGCAGATATGCTAATCTAGATTTATATTTACATAACTATCCTTCAAAGAAGTGTATGTATCGCAATTTTCTGTTAGTGTTTAGAATTCCCCATTGCAAATGCCTCGTCGGAATCAGGTGCATATTTCAAAAAAAATATTGAAAAAAATATAATCAAAAATAATTTCAGCTACAGATTGACGATAATTATTGGTTAATATTTAATGAAAAAATGCTGTAGATTATACAAAACGGGAATAGCGACTGAAAAATGACCATACTAAACAGAGTACGTCATTTGTCAGAATAGGTTTTTATTTTGATTAAAATGTACTGAAAACTTGTGCTAACTGAGGCATTTTGTTTCATGTTTGTAAACACATGGTAGTAATGGAACCTTAATTATCAGTCAGAAGTGATAATAGTAAAGACGAAATGTGAGGCGACTTCGGTTAATTTTCTTTTAATTCTAAGCTGTAAGGTCACAAGAAAAGGCGACATCCTAGAAGAAATTAAAATATTTCTATCTATAGGACTCAAATTTGTTATAGACGTAGTCCATACTACCTTTAAGCCTTATAACTTGATAATGGAAATTGAAAGCGTTATTGAAACTAAGATTGTTATTAATTACATCAATGATAAGCGAATTCTCGGTTGCACGGTCATCTCAAACATCTTTATAATAAAACAGAAAGGTTTCTAAAGGATAACCAACAATTTATAAAAAAAGGTTGCTCAATGGGATAGATAATTTCATCTATAGGTATGGCAATCTACCATCTTACCAAGTACATAACCGAAATTTTTACGATTTTGTTCGAAAACAGAACAGATTACAACGTTAAAAATGTGTTTGAGTTCGTGGATAATCTTGTTGTAATTTGAGGAAAGATTATGTCCTAATTTTACTGGATGTAATTAATGTGTCCACTAATATTCCTATTTCAGTAGTAAGAAACATTCTAACCGAAAGATTTGTTTGCATAAGTGAAGACTTTGATATAGAAAATTTACTGTCTTTGAGACTCTATCGATGGTCACTGATAATAGAGTTACCACTTTCAACATAAATATTTACAAACAAACCATCTGTGTTCCCATGGAATCACCGACTTCATCCATCCTAGCTCTAATAACTGTAGACTGCTTATTAGATAAAGTTATACCAATATTGGGGTATCAATTTGATTGTATAAAGAGTACGTTGACGACATATATAGTTCCAGTTGATGAAGTTGATGATATCTTTAGTATATGTAGTATATGCACTATACTACACTATACTATGTACTATACTTCTTAGGCAGATTCATTAATTTTCACTTTATATACAACCAAACATAAAATTAGTACCGTACTTAAACAAAACCTTTTAAACTACGTAATACATTTATTAAAAACAATTACCCTAAAAAGCTATTAGACAAGGTCTAGTTTTCAATATTGGGTTCCATGAATTTCACCCAATTGGTTCATAATGACGACTCGATAAAATACACCTAATTGTTTTATATTCTCGAATTAACAGATAAATTGATACAAATTTAGTCCTTCTTTGTGACTTGATAATGTTTTCTGTACAGAATGGATAACAACTAATTCAATGCATGGTGAAAAGATTTAGGGTTAGCTTCAGTTGGGACATTACATGTGTTAATAATTAGACATGGTATATTAATTAGTACTATCAGTATTATGTAGTAAACATATCGATCGTAACGTGTAGAAAATAAGATGACATAGTCTTGATGCATGAAGTAGGTAGAAGTTCGCAGTGTTAAATTGTGAGAGGAAATCTTTCTTTAGTTAGTAATTTAGAGCTCACATCAAGCTAGATATTGGATTTGTCATGTAAACCAGTTAATTCGGGTTGTTAGCATTAACACAACAGGTAGTCTTCCTCACACGTAGCTTAGCCAACTACTTGACTTTTGAGTGGATATAAAATAGTCTTACAAAAACCAACTAACTAATAATCACCAAACAAATATATTTTATCTACTTATACCTTCTAATGATGCAGGTTATCAAAATCAAAGCGCACTAATTAACACTACCAAAAAAGTATTATAAGGAATAATTTAATTCATTTTAGTTCATTCATTTCAATGCCTCGTACATTTAAGACTTTTGCAAAACAGAATATGATTAAAATTGATCTATAATTAGTAATTTCACTTTTAATATAAAGGAAATAAACAAGTGGATATAGCTAGGTGAAAGAAAATAGAGAGAGACAACACAAAAGAACGTTTTTGCAGACTTTTACGATGTAAGGGAGTATATTATCTATTCCTTGGTTTTAACTTTCCTATTGCTTCCAATATATCATTATTCGAAATGGGATTAAATGAAAATATGTCAAAATATATCAACGAGCTCCTTTTAAGGAATTTGTCATATTTATTAAGCATATAAGTAGAATGGTCATCAAAAATTGAACTGAAATATTTACCATTTACATACTTATACTTTCTGCAGAAGTCACAGTTGAACCATGTTGTTGACAACACAGCTTCATTTGCTTCTGTTAGAAATGAAATTCCAAAAACAATTTGCGCTCAGTCATAATATTTTGTTCTTACCCTTGTAACTATTATGTAGTATGCTATGTTAATGTAGTACTTTATGTTAGCTCTCAACTCCTTAAATTTATCCACATGGTATCTATCGGTAGAAGAGATTACATTATCCTCGTCTAACCAGATATCTGGTTATCTAGTATACCCATCCTGCCATTACCTGTAACACCTGTCAGTTTCAAAATTAGTTTTAAATCCTATACAAATATTTGCTATCTTCTGAATCACGAATATAGAGATCCAGAATATATCTTTATAAAATTTTAAATGTTTTATAAAGGATAGTATGTATTTTTCTTTGAACAAAATCATATATAAGTATCTCAATTCGACTTTGAGACAAACAAGATCTTTTGAGATAAATTTGTAACATTTCACAAAATAACATTTCCTTAATTATTTTTTCAAAAATTCAACAAAAATTAAATTTATAAACACATTTTTCAAAAAAATCGTAAAAAGTCGTAGTCTTATGATATGTTGATGAAACTTATTATAATTTATAAAGAATAGTAAGTTTATACACACAAAGCCTTACTTGAATATCTGAATTTATTTCCGAGATATCAATTTTTGAACTCAACCAGAACTTTTATTAGATTACGAACATGACAATTTACTCAAATGATTTTTAAAACATCGGATTCTTAAGACATGTTAATGAAATGATTTTTATTTGTAGAGAAAGGTATGTACTTTATCATGAATAAAACTGCATTTAAGAAACTTTATTTGTTTCAGAGATATGCATTTTTGAAATCAATCCGATCTTTTATTTGTATAGGAAGATGACAATTTGCTGCAGTAATTAAAAAAAATCGTATTCTTAAGATATATTAATGAAATTATTACTATTTGTAGAGAAAAGCATGTACTTTATCATGAACAAAACTGCATTTAAAAAACTTATTCATTCTAGAGATATTAACTTTTGAAATCAGTCGGATCTTTTATTAGTTTATGAAGAAGACAATTTTCTCCAATGATTTTGAAAAAATTTAAAAAATAGCAAAATCTTAAGATTTGTTAATGAAATGACGACAATTTATAGACAAAAACATGTACCTTTTCATGAACAAAACTGCATTTAAAATATGAATTTTTGAAATCAATTGTAATTTTTATTTGTTTACGAAGATGACAATTTGCTACAGTGATTTTCAAAATATCGTATTCTTAAGATATATTAATGAAATTATGGCTATTTGTAGAGGAAAGCATGTACTTTTTCATGAACAAAACCGCATCTATCTCTATTCGCTTTTGAGATACAAATTTTTGAACTCGATCGGAACTTTTATTAGTTTATGAAGGTGATAATTTGCTCAAATGATTTTTAAAAAACCATATAAAGTCGAATTATTAATGAAATTGTGGATATTTATAGAGAAAAGCATATTCCTTTTCATGAAGAAAATTGTATTTAAAAAACGTTATTTGTTTTTGAGATATGAATTTTTGAAATCAATCGAACGGTTATTAGTTTATGAAAATGACAATTTGGTACAATAATTTTCAAAAAATCTAATTCCTAAAATATATTAATGAAATGATGGCTATTTGTAGAGATATTCATGTAATTTTTCATGAACAAAACTATATTTAAAACACTTTATTCGTTCTTGAGCTATGAATTTTTGAAATCAATCGGAACGTTTATTCATTTATTAACGTTTATGAAGATGGATTCTTCAGGATTTTTTGAAAATTATTGGTTTCAAAAAAACCTGCAAAATCGAATTCTTAATATATGTTAATGAAATGATCAGAAAACTCTAAATATGTAATATTTTTTTGAAATAACAATTTTCTTTCTAATTACTTCATTTAATATGCTATAAAATACGTCTACAGTGCCATTCACGTTGTAAAATGAATTTAACGAAATGCCAATAGTACTTATATCTCGATAAATACCCAAAAAATCAGTATTCCGAAAATCACGTACACTAACCTTGTTTTGAGACCGCCTTATAATTTAAAAAGCTTCAATGTTATGAAAAAAGTTTGGGATAAAACTTTCGTCAATGTTTTTCAATTGCTAAGTAAGCCTTTTTAAATGTATGCATGTATTTCTATTTTTTTTATCACTACATTTTTCTTCATGATAACATTCATAACTTTTATTTGAAAGATTTTTTAAAGATACCTTACGGATAATACTTCTTCATTAATCCATAAATTTAAAAAAATTTACATTAAACAAGAAATCATCAAACATCATGTTCAGTTCATCAATATCTGTTTACATGAGAACCTCACATCCAATTTTGCGAAAATAAAATGCTCAATTTTGAAACAGGATACATGGGCAAAAATCATTAATAAATTGTTAAAGGATGAAAAGAGAAGACATTTTAAGTGCTTGAATTATATATCTGAACAATTAGCATACCTTCATC
Source organism: Onthophagus sagittarius (assembly GCA_036711965.1). Lineage (NCBI taxonomy): Eukaryota > Metazoa > Arthropoda > Insecta > Coleoptera > Scarabaeidae > Onthophagus > Onthophagus sagittarius. The sequence continues at coordinate 11,236,378 of JASERS010000002.1, read as the reverse complement.
GATCGCTCCGAAATAAATTCCACCATATTCAATTGGAAGAAATCATCACTGAATTAAAAAATCAAGCTATGGTTATTAAAAGAGACGAGAAATTTAAGAGGACTAACAAGTTAAATAGCTTACGGAATAATCATAAAAATAAGGTCAAAAACACCTCTGCACGTCCACACATCAATGATAATATTTCACCAATTCGTATCACCAACCTTACTGACATCGTTTTTTCCAATGAAGAACAAGCTCTTTTAAATGAAGGTCACAAATTTGCCTTAACTCCTAAACTAAACATAACAAATTTAACTATTGATTTTGATGTAGGTATTCATAAAAATCCTTCATATTATAACATAAGAAATGACATTATTCCAATTTTTAAAAAACTTGAAAAATTAAAACCCGACAATACATCCACCAAACAATAGAAACTATTAAAATCTATTAAAGATAAAATTAATCAAAATGAAGCAATTTGTGTGAAAGCCGATAAAAATGCTGGGTTGGTTATGTTATTATCAACAGAGAAGAGTATTTAACTAAAACCTATGATTTCATATTTGATAACAACTATATAAAACTTAAAAAGAATTCTATAGAATCCATCGGCAAAAGTACAAAGGATATTATAAAAACTAACAAACATTTTCTAAAAGATCATATCCCATATTGTTCGAATATCAATTATTTCTCACAATTCCTTATTGCCATGAACCCAACTATCCCTTATATTTACTCACCAGCTAAAATTCATAAGCCTGGAATTCCTATTCACCCCATAACTTCTTATATAAATTCACCTACAATATTGCTTTCAAGATTAATGCTTAAATTCTTTAAACAAATCAAATTTACTCCCAAATATTCAATATATAACTCAATGTCCTTTATTGACTCCATAAAGGACATTGACCTCAGTAATAAAATCATGATTTCTTTTAACATTATTAACTTATGCGGCAACATCCCTGTAGATCTGACACTGCAACTAACATCTAAAATATTTAAGAATTTTTTCAATAATAATGACATTACCGATCACCTAGATAATATCCTAGAGCATATAGTGAAACAAAACTATTGTACCTTCAACAATGAATATTATAAAGTTGCAGACGGTCTCCCAGTGGGAACGCCTTTATCCGGCTTACTTGCCGATAAATTTTTAGACTTCATTGAAAACACTTATATATGTAATGATGTACATACTATCAGAATATTACTAAGTGGACAGGTTATGTTGATGATGTCTTTTGTATTTGGAATGGAGATATTGATTCCCTTAATTTGTTCCATAATTACATTAATGATCTTCATAATAGATTGAAATTTACAATAGAATTAGAACAAAACAAAACATTAAATTTTTTGGATCTGACCATTTGCAATGAAAACAATCATCCTTGCTTCAGCATATATAGAAAACATAAAAGCATATAAGAATTTTTTTGATTCGTCTCACCCTTTAACTCATAAAATGGCCAAGTTTAGATTTCTAATAAACAGAATTCATAATTACCCTGTTAAGCAATCTAGTTATAGCTCGGAACTAAAATATATTTATAATCAAGCACAGAATAATGGTTTTCCTAAATAATTAATAACTAAAATAATACAAAATTCACAAAAAAAAAATGTCAAGCCCTTTAAATGAGAGTGGTATATATTCTGTTGCTTGTCTTAATTGTAATGCGAGATATATAGGGCAGACTGGTCGGAAACTATAAATTAGAATTAAAAAACACCAACAGAAACTTGAATCAAATATATTCCAACATCAAGTTAACCCTCCGTCTGTCGGGCGCGCTTTCTTAACACTTTCGATCGGGTGTGGTCTGTGGAGTCCAAAATAGAAAAAACTCTAAAGGACGCCAACGTGTCCTCCAGTGCTAATTTCTCATAAATATGTTTTATATGATACTTGTACTATATAATAGCCTAATACAGGGCCAATTCCAAACTCACGTTTTATGTTAATTTGATTTAAAGAAAATGTTTACAATTTAATCACATATTTTTCAAAATTTGGAAACAACGCCTAAATAAAGGAAAAGAAAATCGATCTATAATAATATTTATTTAAAAATGTATAAAGTGTTATAAAAAAAATGTCTTAACTAAAGAATAATATTCCATGCACAAACTGGAGGGCTTCAAACTGTGGTCTCCATATTTCCCAAACAATCGTTGCAGCACGCTGTTATGTGCTCCATGCAAAACCAACATTTACAAATTTTGCAAAAATAACGAGTTTTTCGTCTTTTGCAATATTTACAGTTTCCTCTTTTCCCTGGTTGTGGCTCTGGAATAATCTCCTCGTCAATACCTGAGAGCCTCAAGGCAGAAGTACGCACACTTTTGGTCAAGTGCTTATCAACGGCTCTTCTTTGCATGTTATTTTTCACTAACTCCATACCAAGATTTTTTTGAAACAGTCTGCGAGTTTTAGCAAATTCACCATCTGGTATGTTGCCTTTGTAGATAACAAAAGCGTTAATTGCTGCTATATTGAGGAGGTTATAGAAAATTACCATTGGCCAACGCTTTGTGTTTCTTGCAATATTGTATGATGTGATCATTCGATCAACAACATCTACTCCACTTTTTGTGCTATTACAGAAAGTAATTATTTCGGGCTTTTTCCGATCACAGGTAGCTTCATCGATATGATCGTCTCGGTGCATTGTTGAAACTACAAGCACATTTTTTCCTTTTTTGGGTATATATGAAACTGCAGTCATAACATTACCAAATGCGAATAACGAAGAATATACTTTCCTGTTTTTAACTTGTGTTATTTCAAGAGGTGGTTCTCTTCTATTGGCTCTAATTGTACCAACCACAGTAAGGCGGTACTCTCTTAGCAGTTTCTTTACCATTGAATATCCTGTGAACCAACGATCTATTGTAACATTTCTTCCTGATCCTAATAAATGTGAACACATTCTTTCAGTTACTGCAGCGGTAGAGTTGTCAGTTTTATATGGACCATTGGGTTGAACACCAGCGTAAATTTCTATGTGTGAAGTGAAAAATGTTTTGGCATCAACAACGGTGGAGACTTTCAATCCGTATTTGTTTGGTTTACTTGAAATGTACATTCGGAAACTGCACCTACCCCTAAAGGCAAGCAGCATTTCATCTAATGTTACATACTCGCCCACAGAATAAGTTTTCTTACAATTGTCGTTGAACTTGTCAACAATAGTACGAACTGCTGCTAGTTTGTCCATTTCTTTTCTTTGACCTCTAGTTGTGGTATCGTCTAAGCGAATGCATTTCAATAAGAAGACGAAAATCCGTTTTGCCATTGTAGCAGGAAATATCTCATATCCCATACCGTCTGATGACCAATATTCTGCTAGATGTGTCCTTGATCCATGATTGAGCCCAGTCAAATAAAGCAAATCCATCAGCGCTTGGATTTCTACAGAGTCGGTAGGTCTACACTCAGTCTTATCTTGGTATTTAGCAGAAATTTTATCAATAAATAAATTAGTGTTTTCAACTACAATATCAATGCAGTTTCCAAACATGTACATCCAGCATTGAATGGGAGATAATGCGTTACGTGCTTCACCGATGACCCCCGGCAGGTGAGACACTATGTTTTCGTTGCGAGTTCTAATATTTCTAGGTGGGACAGCCTTTTTCCATTTAGTTCCATCTTTACCAAAAAAATACGAGCATCTATCACGAATCACGGGCTGTTCATCTTCATTATCCTCGCCGTCATCCTGATGCATAATATCTGCATCTTCATTTACGTTTTCCTGCTCGGTTTCTGTATCATGATCACTGATACTTACAAAATCTGGATCTGATATCGAACTATCGTCAAACTTTTCTATTTCACTGCCCATGCTAACTTTTTCATACAGTTTCTGTAATCTTTCTCTCTCCTCTTCATAAGGATCCATATCACAATGCTATCAAATAATAAATCATTTATTATTTTATCAAATCATATCAGAAAATTTTGTGATACTACTTACCTATTTGTAAGTATGCTATTTGTAGATTGCTAATTAGATATTTGATTTTAGTTATTAATAATTTTTTATGCACTTTTCTATTCTCTATATTTATAAAATAAATAACACATAACACAACGCCTCAAAATGGGGTTCAATAGTAAAGTGGCGTGTCAACGATACGGTAACCTTATATATATATAGTAATTATTAAGGGAACTACCGAACTATATTGCGATCACTCCGAGGTATAGTTTTATAACTCGGTAATACCCCTACAAACACAAAAAGAATGCATAGAGTTCCAACTGGAATACGATTCTTACAGATTATATCTGTTAATATTGTTACACATTTGATCGGGAAGGGTCTGTCAGGACAAAATATTATGTAGCGACTATTTGGAATTTTGAAAAACAGTTTTTTATAGCGAAAACAGTTGATATTCAGATACTTGAAAGGTACTGTGACCGTAGAAGTTTTGAGCAAAATAATTTAAAAAATATTTCACATAATCATTTTGTCGTGGACTCTTAGACCACACCCGACAGACGGAGGGTTAAAACCGGTCATAAAATTAATTTTAAAGGAGTTAAGCTTTTACACCGATGCAACAAGGGTCATAAAATAGATCTACTAGAATATCATGAAAAAAATAATAAGAACAATAAGGAAAAATGAATAAATATTATAAATAATCAGATAGAACTCCAGCGCAAACCACTTTTCACCTATCTTTGTTAATTTCGTTACATCTCTTTTTAGTGCTGTCTTAATATATAATTTATTTTATTTCATGTCTGTTCTTTGTGGTGTGTTTATCGTGTTATTTTATCATATTTTATCAATATTAAACATTTATTAATTTATGTTAGAATTGTTTATACATCTGACGGTAAGTTATTTTATTTTTTAGTTCTCAATTTTAGTTTTATCAATTATTCAAGATTTCTTGTTATCATTTAATATTTTTGTAGATTCAGCTGATGATGGCTTATCAGCCGAAACCGGTACGAATAAATTTAATTTTATAGCGTGATAGAAGTTATTTATTTATTTTTTCCGAAAAGACATATTTTTTATTCCACGAATATCAGATATAATAGAAATTCAAAGTGCTACCAGGGAACCTCGAAATTAAGATCAAGCAGACTTGTTATATAGATGGCAATTGTTTTAGTATCCATACCTGTCAAAATTTGCTACAGATGTAAATTCATTCATGATGAATCATAAATTAACCTTGGAAAGACATAGGAATATTGCTGAAAATAAAATGTTTTTTGCTTATAGACAACCAGGCAGAGGTTTCGATTGTTATGGTTCATACTAAAACATTAGACATTATATTAATCACAGACATATATGGATACTAAAACAACTGCTATCGATCATGGCCGTCTTAATATTTCTAACTCACTTGATGTTAATTGCGGTGTTCCCTGGTTACACTTTACATTATGCAAAGTGTTACATAATATTGATTAATTTTTTTTTTGTTCTGATACAACTTATGTATTTTGTTAAAAAGAATGGCAGCGTGATATAAAGAGAAAGTATGTATCTATTTGAAGAAACTTGCTTAATGATTGAAAGACATAGATGACCCTTCTGAAATGTAACGAAAATCGTACAGAATATTATCCCTCTATATCCCCCTAATATGAAAAAAATTTTATCTGAAACTATTTTGGATAAAATCGATGGTTTATGAGAAATAAAGTCTTCTCAATTTAATTTCAATTTAAAAGGAGTTAACATTACTTTATTTACATAACACTTTATCTGAATTTTTAATAGGGGATGATGATAATCCGCACCTGTGAATGGATGATTACATTTATGTATACTGAAAATCATTCACTGAATATTATTCAACGACTTGTAAAAGCTTTACAAAAGCTAATGAAGCCACGAAAGTTGTTATATCTTAGTATTATTAGTAATATTAATACTTATTACGGTAAGTTTATAATGTATTCTTAGTCGACTTCTGCATTACTAGGCAGTGTGATATACGATACTACTAATATTATTCACATATTACCAAAATTTACTTTAAGGCAGTTAAATCGCAAGCTCAGTTTTCAAACGGATCACGCATGCTGTATACTTCGTTTTGTCTCCAATAAGAATCCACCTCCGAGCATACCCATAATCTCAGTTAGATTCCTAATAATTTTTTAAAAATTTCAATGTTCTGTTTCAAATCTCATGTCGCACACCCAACTCCATCTTTAGTCGAATGGAGGGATTAACCATTAAGTTAATAAGGGCTTTTAGTGGTCCAATTGGCCCCAATTAGGATTGTTATGTTTATTAACATATCCGGTGAGGTGGAAATGAGCTTTATTACTAATCCATAAATTATCGATTAATTCTAGGTTAATTTGAAACATTTGTGCTATACATTTGAAACGTAATATATAAGAGTTTGAATGCACCATCTTTTAAGTTGTAGGTTATAATAAGATTCATTCACTGCATACCTTTTATACTTTGTATAAAAGGTTTGTACCCTTTGAAATTACTTCAACTCCCCGATATCATTATAATCCAAGACTACGAAAATAACTAGAGCTTTTTATACTCTTATACATATGTATAAAGAAAATTTTGAATAATTTGAATAGCATTATATATTTAGAATAGTTAATTTCTCAAATCTTTTCTTTGTCGAGAAATTATTTCATGTCCGTTAGATGTCATTCACTACCGAATCTCAGTGTTTAATTTTCCTTTTCCACCCTAATGCTCCCGAAATCTCTACTGAAGCTGCCGGGATTACGGACGAACATGATCGGCTTTCATCATATCTCCCGCGAGAAACTGGTGGTTCAAGGCGTCAGAACGTACCCTGTATTTTCCGGGATCTCCGGGAATCACGCAATTCCACAACTTGGAGTCTCGGTAAACGACTCGTGCTCCACCCCAGCTAATAGAATTAATTTTTTCCACCGATCCACCGAGAGAAAAGCCCTTCCCAAATATCGAATCTAAAGAGCGAAAAGAGCGAGAAGATCGAGAGATGAAAGGAAACCGGAACGAAACGTTGAAGGAAATAAATAAGAGAGGGTCGTTATTACGAACATTAAAGAAGGTATTACGGTGTTTTCTGTTTACTTCGGGAGCTGTTTTCAGCGAAAAAGTTCCGCTGTATATTCGTAATTTAAAAAATTTGTTGTTTATTTCTCTTTTTTGTCATCAGCCAAATGCGTTGTAATGTACAGATAAACCGGGATAAAAAGTATTATCAAACTTAATCTATTTTACCTATACTATCTAGAGTCGATAATTCTATAATAATCCATTGAAAAATCCCCAAACGAAATTTTTGCATCGCTGCGGAAATCTCGTGAACTCTATAAATCGATATGCCGCTGTTAATTCCATTCGGCTCAGTGCAGCTCCGTGACAAATTTATTGGCATAAAAAGTCTCTCGCGCGAATGATTTATTAGATAATCCGAATGGAATTGAAAAGCCCGCATGTGTGATGTAATCCCGTGTCGTTGCTCGACAAATACTACATTACTTTCGTTTCAAACTTGGATAATCTTCGGTTTTAATAAACGTTTATATAATCGACGATTTTACAACTCCCTTAACATTTTTACCACTTGTTTCTGGTTGATTAATAACACATTTAAGCATATTTTTTATGTGATATAATTAAATTATACTACCTACACGAGTTAAGAATGTATTTGTAACCATTCTTTGGAGAAAATTGTCGTTTAGTTACATAACTAATGATATAACATCTTGATATTTTAAAGTTTTCGGCTTTGCAATTTAACTGTCGGTTGGTCGTGTATATTTCACAATGATACATACCTCCAATATCTCACTGTGGGAATATATTGACGGAATAACGTACGGATACAATACGTAAGGCAATATCGGTGGGAGCACGTGTATTATCGTCTTGAAATTTCCTGTATGTTTTGTGACAATAGAAGTTCCGTATCATCAATTTCACTGCATGCTTTGTCTAATTTTGAATCTCTAAGAATCAACTTATTTGTTATTTACTTAACACGATGATCTATCTAGTCAATTCTAACTTTATGTGAAGAGATCTTGTCACGTTAAACTTTATTTGAATAGTGGATATATCTTAAAAACGGAATCAAAACGTTTTTCTTCTATAATTCTATTGATGTTGTATCATATTGGATTTTTGGCTAAAACTTTAATGTTTACATATTACCATAATTCTGTAATTCTAATGTAATTTAATTTTTATGGATTTAATAATATCTTAGGAATTAAGTGCTTGTTACTAAACTATTCCATCTAAACATAGCCATCGGACACATGATCATTCTGATTTTGACAAGATTTTTAATATACAAGCATCAATAAGAAATTGTTAGATTCATCTACATTGAAGATATCATCTTCAAGTATTGTTTTTATGTTAAAGTATGTAACATTTAATTTTTTTCACAATTCAGTCGCAGTGTCTACTGTGTATGCTTTCTTTGGAGAGTACGAATTTTGAATTGAGGTTTGATAACGCTTGTACAAGACTTAGTCTGCTTCCAAAAGACTTGTACTGCCTCTAGAAGTTTTGAAATGCATCCAGAAGTGTTGAATTGCTTGCAAGACCCTGCTCCCAGAACGCTTCTAGAATACTTAATACCGCTTCTAAAAAACTTGAAACTGCTCCCAAAAGACTTAAAATGCTATCTAGAAATCTGGATACTGCCTCTGAAAGATATGATACTGGCGTCTAAGGACTTGAAACGCTTCCAGAAGATTTGAAGTGCTTCCAGAAGGCTTGAACTGCTTCCAAAAGGGTTGATAAAAAGGGTATGCTTTCAGAAGACATAATATACCCCCTGGAAGTAACTTCCTTCCAAATTACTGTAAAATTGATGGCAACAAATATTTTCAACGCAAGAATCAGAATACTGCTGATAAACCATTCAAAGATTTTACATATAATTGGATAAAATTAAATATTCTGACACAACACAAGAAACTCTTAATAAAATTTGATTTTGCTTCCAAAATATCAAATACTCTGGGCAAAATGCAAGGTATTAATGTCAGAAATTCAAAAACTGCTAATTAAGGACGAGATACTACTTGTAAAACTCTAAACACTGGCGCCAGATACGTAGATGATTTTTAATCATCTGGATGGAATTTTAATTTAATGTTGAGTTGTCTCTTCCCAATTCAGTTACAGCATATGCTGCGAACGTTACATATTTTCAAAAACACGTCGGACATAAACACCTCCACCATCCCACCCCCGACCAATCGCTATCAGCTACGACCAAGACAACCTACTATAAAAAGGAGCAAGAGCACCGCAGTACCTCAGTCAGTCAACAGGAGACTACGACAAAGCACTGAAGATGCCAAGTGAGATCTTGGCACAGTAGTAGTGTTTCTTACATCAGTACATCATTCAGTTGACACCGGTTATGGTAACCAAAAACGTGAGATAATATCTTTTTATAACAACACCAAAGGTAGTATTGATTTTATGGACTAGAAGTGTAGTGTGTGTTCGTTAAGTCGTTCAATCCCTCGTTGGCCAATGGCACTTTTTCATCGTTATCGTTATTATTATTGTCTTCAATACCCGTTAAAGGAACTCTGGATAGAAAATCCGCTATATTTTCTACAGATATAATAAATTTAATATTAAAATCAAAACCTGACAGAAATAAGGCAAAATCCTCGTTGTGGCCCAAAAATTGATGTTAGGGGTTTATGATTGGTAAATTAAATTTCCGTTCAAGCAAATATTCATACAATTTTTTATCTCAAACATAATCACAGTTGTTTCCTTATCTAATCATTTGGTTTTTGTTCAACAGGTTTTTCTTCATAACTATAGGAAAGAACTGCCCCTATTTAATTTTGGACTATTAGTGAGCTCAACATTAATAGGATATCAAACAATCAGGAACCACATCAAACACTTGCTGACAATTAGCAAAAAGTTTGATTTGCATATAAATTATTTTAAATAATAAAGAAATATAAAAATATGAATTAATATCTAACCTTAACTGTATTCTAATTAACCTAACCTAACGTAAAAATAGTTAGGACTAAACCTAATTAGCTAGCTTGAGCATTAACTTTAACATAACCCAATCCATTTAATATGTAGCGCTAACTAACTGTTTGGGTTGGGTTAAGATAAGGTTGATGGCTCAACCTAACTAATATCTGTGCTAATCAGATAGTAGAGTTGGATTGCGATAAGGTTGATGATTCAACCCAACCCAACTAATATTAATATTCCTAATCTTTAGTGCTAACCAGCTAGTTGATTTGAATTGAGATAAGATTGATAGTTCCACTCAATCCAACTGATGCTAATGGGTTCAGGTTAACCCTTTATTGCCCGAAGCTACTTTTAGTTACTAGCGAAAAGTTGATCAAATATTCCTTATAGTAATAAGTTGAGACAAGATTGATAACTCAACCCAACCCAACTCAACCAATATTTAGTACTAATTAGCGAGTTGGGTTGGGTTAGATTGAGTTACGGTCTTCAACTAATATCTAGTATTAACATAAAATATGCAAAAATTACAAATCAAAATTAATCAGTTATTGCCGAAGAGCAATTGCTAAAAATGTATCGAAATTATTCGTTTCATTATGATTATTCATCAAAATACTTGAAATATTTGGCATAAATTTATTAAAATAGTTTTAGAAATTTTAGATCATTTTAGAAATGAACGTTTTTTGGTATTAGAATTCTACGAATTGCATCGTACTTATACGGAGGTTTATGCAATCCCACTTAATCTATAATGATATCGAAATAAGCCACTTCCTTTTCAATAAATTTATATTTTTTATTCATCTTTTAAAGTCTTAAAACCTTTTTCTAAATTTAACACTGCTGAAGATGATCTCTTAGCGATTTTTATAGTTAAGGATTGACATTATATATTTGCTTTTCCTCAACATTATTTTTATCTTGGTCATTATAACTTGCGAATTTTCTAAACGTTGTGCCGATACATAAAGAGAATGATCGTACGTAATTTCAAGTTATAGACCGTTATCTATAATTTTCAACTTTGCCAAATTATTAGAAAAAATATTATGGAGCAAACAAAAAAAGGCAGAAATTGTTTAAATTATTGCACTTTCAATTCATCGTAAATGTCAAAAATATTTTAATAATACAAAAACGCCAATTAACTCAGCAATAAATATTTGCTTTTGAATACTTTAATAAAATTTCTATAAATACTTATTTAGTTTTTAATTTTAAACGATTTTTTAACTTTTAGCCTCTATTTCGGCAATCTCGGGCTGCGTGGTAATATTTTTGGTAAAATATGTGTAAACATTTTCTTAAATATTTTCAATATAGTTCGTCTCAAAACGATAAAATTTGCCAGTTACTGCAATGTCGTTCACAAAAGTTTTTTTCTTAAAGCTTTTGTATTACGTTAATTTAAATAAATCAAAGTTTTTTGTAGTATAAAAGATGGTTTAAAAATTGTATGTTTCAGGTGTCATCGTTGGTATGAAAAATAATTAAACTATTAAACAGCAATTCCAAAAAATGTATTCATGTATAAACATAAGATGTTTTTAAATTTGAAGTTATGGATGACGAAAATTTTCTGATTGATGGGATCAACGATATCGTGGTAGTTTTTAGTAGTATCATAACATTGCATTTCCAGGTTCTGCGCCTGAATAAAGTTGGTAACATTTCTGGATATTCTTTTATCGTGTAAATGTGATGAATTTGTTGCTAGTTGAATTCCCAACTGGCTAGTTAGCATAAAATATTAATCCAACCTAATTAGTTAGCTAGTTAGCCCCAGATATTAATTGGGTTGAGTTAAGCTATAAACCTTAACCCACGCCACCTAACTACTGACCCTTAAATATTATTTGGGTTGTGTTAAAGCATCAACCTTAGCTGAACCCAACCTGACTAGCCATTTAGCGCTAAATAGCGTAGTCCTTGTTCTCCAATTATACCGTGAAGGCCGCCTTCTTTTGTTCCCCAGTTCAAGCATAGAGGGCCTATTTTGCCCCTGCCAGTTATGTATTATAATTCGAAGGAATATTGAGACAGTTAGCTTCCTTTTGTTCCCCAATTAAAGCGTGAAGGACCTTCTGTTTACACCTGTCAATCATCTATTGTAATACGAAGGAATGTTAAGACAGGTAGCTTGCTTTTGTTCCCCAATTAAAGCGTGAAGAACCTATTGTTTACACCTATCAATCATCTATTATAATATGAAGGTATGTTAAAACAGGTAGCTTGCTTTTGTTTCCCAATTATACCGTGAAGGCCGCTTCCTATTGTTCCCCAATTACGTGAAGGACCTTTTGTTTACACTTGTCAATCATATAAAGTTTTAAAAAGTTTTACCAAAATTGGATAAAAAAATTAAAGGTTTCTCAAAAACCTTTTTTGCATAGCATTCACAAGACTAATGACTAAAATTAGTTAGACTTCACTAAGTGGGCTATAGATTGAACGAGTACAATATAATTACCATCTACTAAGTAGATCTCAAAGCTCACATTCTCGTAACGAAAAAATAAATTATAAAGATTCTTCAAATACTTTTAACACATTATATTGCAATTTTTCAAAACCTGCTTATGACGGTTAATGCAAGTTTTGCAATTATCTAATCAGGACGCTATTGCATCGAATAGCGATAGTGTATGGGATTTTGAAGATTTCAAATTCAGGCAATGCTGAAACTTCAAGTCCAAGTTGTGAATCCATTGATAAATCTCAAAATGGAGTGTAAATTAGACGAATCAACACAATCAAATAAATTTATAATTTATAACATCCTTATTAAAAGTTTCTACTAAGACATACAGTATGTCCGTAAAGTCATGGTGCACCTTTGATAATTTCAAAGTTTTCAAAATATGATGTGAAAAGAGGTAAGTGTAGTTTACCTCTTTTTTGCGCATATCATCATTGCGCAGTATCGAATCCTTCACAATATTGTTCGTGAGTTTCACCATTAATTTATTTTATAACCGTTTTTCATGCCGCTGAGTGTATGTAAGATGATTAATTTTGAGTGTGTTGAATATGTTGAGGTTAGTACACATTCAAAAATTTACGATTTCTAACCTTCAAAGACAAAATCTATAAATAAAAAAATTAAAAGTGCCGTTTTTTATGAATCCATAGATTCAACAGAACGGTGTCATCTGTTATTATCTAGCCGAGGTGTAGTCTCATCAGCTGATATTTTATGGTCCCATTTGGGTCTCGACACCGCTTCCACTTTTTAGTCTTGACGTGGGCTAACACAAGGATTTCGGAATGTTAGTTGATGATTAGAACCCTTGGTTTCGCGTTAAGTGTGTTAAACACTTCCCTGACATAAGCCTGCTGAAGACTTCGTATTGTTCTTACGTTTCGAACAAGATCAAATATGCTTTTCTAATTTGGAATCCTTTATATGCATGTGAAAGCCTGTGTCTTGATCGTGTCCATCGCAGATTTTTAAAATATCTTTCATTAAAATTTTATGGGATTTACCACTATAAAATGAACTACTGATACGTCATGATATGATTTAATTGATGGACAGAAAAGATAAATCTTATATGAAATTTCTTCTAAAACTTTTGGAAAATTACCTTTTTCTTCCTGAGAGACTGGGTTTTGCTGTTCCAAAGATGTGTTCAGGATTTGCATGTACTTTTATCACGCCTTATGGTAATTGCAAATGGTCATTGCACAAGTTTCAACCTTTAACGTCAGTTAAAGGTTGAAACTTTCTGTGGCATTGATGAATACCTCAGAAATAATTTTGATGACCTGAAGGACTTGCCAATAGCATTGTTATAGCTGCAGTCGTGTGATTTGTGTTGTAACATCTTGCAATTTTTATCTGTTTATTTTGATTGTGTGTTCGTTTTGTTTCTTGTTTTGCTGTGGTGAGTGTCAAAGAAATTTCATTTATGGCACAATGAAGAATATATTCTTCATTTTTGAAAATAATTGCAACCAAAAAAGAGAGCTCTATGTATATTCTAGATTTTGATAAAAAGTGTAGAATGTATGATTTCCTTTGCTAAAGCATTGCTGCTTAGGGGATGATTATCTGGTTACACCGTTGTTCTGGGCTTGCGAATTACAATATGTTCGCTTAGGTTTTGGGTAGTATCCAATTAACTAAAAAGTTTTGAACACAAGCGACTTCAGCTTATTTAGACACACTCATACAACTGTAATTATATCAGCTTGACATGTACGTAGTGCAGTGCCTTGGTCACAAAAAACCTTCACTCAGATATGCTTAATCCTATATTAGATATAGTGTTATGATTGTATAAATTGTAAATACTGAAATTGTTTGTTCGTACTTTCTGATGAAGCGAAAATTTCTAGTTCTATTTCTAGCTTTCGTTTTTATCTCACTTCCCTTGTTAGTATTGTTTTGTTACAAGTTTACAATGTTTTTACATTTAACAAAATGTAAAACAAATTCAAACGACAATTTTATAATCATAAAAAGAAAGTGAATTATCTCACTCAGACTACACGTACATATGTAAATAAAGCCAAGATATAGCTGCATCCGCGAGATCCATGACATCCGCTTCCCGTCACGACTTTGAAGTTACTGCACACACCCACAGGTCGGATTTACACCAGGCGTCTAAATTGCTCCTCACCGTACATTATCAACGTTCAATATTCAGGGAGTTAACGGCAAGTCCTTCGTTGTAGCCGACTGCATTAGCACTACGATACCGGGGTTATGGCCTCTCTTGGTACGGCATCAAGAAGCGCACGTAGTCGCTCTATAAATTGCGAGAGGGTGCCTCGTAATGAGATATAAGAGCCACGGCACCGGATATAAGGAGTTCCTACGGTTGATTATGCGCCCATCTTCCCTACACTCTACGTACCCTCCGGGCTTCCTCTTCTACTTTCTTACATGACTAAGACAATTATGATGTTACAATTTAGCGATGTTCATGAAAACTCCTAAAATACAGGGTTTCTATAGAGATTGTGTTACCGTTAAGTACTTATTACTTCGTTTAGGTCAAGAACGTTCAACTTCATAATCTGTACATCGATACATCAGATCAGATCGAAATGCTTTTTCTTTGTATATGACGAGGTATAATTTTTTTGTTGGGTTCGTAATTGATGTTGGGGTTTGTGGGTGAGTTTTTGCATCCCCTAGAATTTAACGATGTACCCACCTGGGATTTACTTCCGTACGTTTGTAATCTCACTATAATGGAGTGGATCTTGGCATTACTCGATATATTATATGCTGTTATTTTAGATCATATAGGATGTGTTCAACTTATAGTCTACTCCGGCTCCTCCACTTGAAGCGATGCTTGATGATGGACTTGCCATAAATATCTATTTAGTTAATTTAAATTAGATCGCTTATAGTAAAGCGATGTCAGAACAGTTTATGGCTAATTAACGAAAGTTAGTACAATTCCACATTGAGGTATGTTTGCTGAAAATTCGTAATTTCCGATAGCTCATTACGGTGATAATTGAGGCGTGTATGAAACGTTACTGTATCCACTACAATAGTAGAACAATACAACTTGATACGTCGCTTATCGTGTACGGTCGATGGGATTAGAGGTATACGTATAATCAGGGAGCGTTTCCATTTAAAACAATTTCGCGATGCTTAATGACGGTGAAATTGGATGCATCGGCCAGTCCGATCAATATTAAATATCTAATTCATTGTTCCCGACATAATGGTTCTCAATAAAACCGAATGTTGCCAATAAATACGCGGGTGTACGCCCGCGTTGCGGCCAATCAGGCAAACTACATTATAATTGCGTACGTTACAATTCGATACTAATTAATCCGGTTTTTGAGTTTCCCGTTCGGTTTCAACGTTTTGCGGTAAACAACTACAACTATAGATTATTTGGTACTTTATTTTTCAAATGTTTCGTTAATTTAAACGAAATTAAACGTTCCAATATGTCACATAACCCCGAAATATGCAGCATTTTGAACACTATTAGTCATAATAGAAACATTTTTCACACAATTAATTATTAAATTAGTTTACGTGATATATTGGCGATGTGCCAATCTTTAATTTTGATTTAATTAAAATCAAATTAATTTGTATTTCCAAACCGCAACTAAATTTCACGTTTTAATTAAATTCCTTTTTGAAGTAATTATGATAAAGTAACGAAATTATTTATAGTATTTTGAATTCAAGTCTTTGAATTCGATGATGGCGGTCCATCAACAAATGCATATTAAACAATGAACAGCTCTCTTCGCATAAATAACACGGGTAATTATTCTATTTGATTTCAACCCAGCTCTAATCTAAGCATGTATTATTAATATACGGATGGGGATTATTGTTTAATACATACTGTGTCGGGAACATTAATCGAAGATGAATTTAGTGATCCATTAAGCTACTCAGAAAGGGTAAAATAATCTGCATAAATCTAAGGTACATCCTAAAATATAGTTAAAAATTCGGCAAAAAGTAAAGACTGTTTAACAAAATTATATTTAACAAGAAAACAATGAAGTATTGAGGAGGAATACAAAAGCTTAACGATTTTATCGACTCCTATCTAAGAGTATTGCTAACACAGAAACCAATTAGGGGAGTGCAGCCGAGGAGATTATAAAGCCGCTATTTTCTGGTCCTCCTACTAAAAATAATATGAAGTATGGTCCAGTCATAATAAGTAAAAAATAACGATTTTTGATAAACATCTGGTTAAAGTCTTTACTCTTCATCAACATAATGTTAAACATAACATAATGTTTCCAGTAGATCGCAAAGCCTCTATAGGGGGATGCGAGAGGTCGAAAGATCTCATTAAAAAAATGAAATGAAAAATGAAACTCTATATCATTTATATAAATGAATGTTACATTATTACTGCAGCCAGTGTTTCGTTTTATTTTATAAATAAAAGTTAAGTTGGTTAACTTTTTATTTTATTATATTGTAATTGAGGCGTTGAGAATAGAAAGGGCGAATTCAACAAAGTATGATTTTGAGAAATCCCTGTTTTTGATATTTTGCATAAGGGCGAATTTTTCAAAATAAATGTTTTTTAATAATCATTTTTTAGTTATGAGGTAAAAAATCAACTCAAATCCGGCAGTTTTCAGTTTATTCTAAATAAACTACCTAACGTTATTTAATAGTTTTTAATACTTTGATATTTTCAATCATTACCAAAGACATTACTTTTCAGCAAAGACAGACTTTAATTACTTAAAAAAAAGATTATTCTATTTGATTCAATACAATAAACAAATTTAATATTATTCATAATCCAAAATGAAACCGGTGGTTAGACATGTTGTTTTTGCCGTTTGTACTCTTAGCCGTATTGCTTAAAATCAAACATCGGTTTTGAGTGATAATTGTTAGATAGAACAAATCGTAAACATTCAAATTAATGAAAAATGTATCAGCGCCTCAATTATAATAATAATTTCAATCAGGGTTGTTATATTTTAAATAAAGTGTTTAAAACAAACATTTCTAAAACTGTATGATATGTTTTAAAATCTTCAAACAGTTCAAAAGGTGATTTAAAACATGGGGTGTTTTTTTGAAAGAACAGTTTTGTTTAAAAATTGGAATGTTTTAGTTTCTTTTATGTATGTTTATCGCCAAACTTATATTACAACTAAAAAATAAAAAATAATAAAACGAGTAATAAAAAGTCATTACTCGTTTCTGCTAGATGCACTATTTACTCCATTTTACTCTTGAAATATGCAGACTGTTTTTGCTGCTTTATCAATTTCTAATCTATTACTTAAAGTAAATCGTATTAAATCTTAGGAAGAAAAAGTCGCTTAGTATTGGTTGCTACCACATCGGATGTAACTATTAAAACAATTTTTATGTAATAGTATCCAAAGAGTTAAAAAAAATCCACAGTTCAAAATTGCCTAGATCAATCTGCCAGTCAAGATAACTCAAATAGTTTATCAACAATATCGTGTTGTTTTTTCAATGAAAATGTTTTTTTTTTCCAGAAGTTTTAAAAACAATATCAAGTCTTCTGGAACCAATGTCAAGTCTTTTGGAAGCTATATAGACTTTTCTGGAAGAAGTTCAAGCATTCTAGAAACATATCAAGTTTTTTCATCAAACATTTCAAGTCTTCCAAAAGCAATATCAAGTTTTCTGGAAGAACTTCAAGTTTTCTAGAAGCAGTATTAAATCTTTTAAAGCATTACAAGAAGTATTTTGAACATTTCTTCTTTCTATTTTGACAAGACTTTTGGAAACAATATTAGGTTCTTTAGAAACAGTATTATATCCCGAGGCAGAATCAAGTGTTCTGAAAGCAATATCAAGTTTTCTGAAAGCACTTCAAGGCTTCTCGAAGTTGTATCAAATCTTATGGAAGCATTTCAAATCTTTCAAAACTAGTATCAAGCTTTCTCGTGACAGAATCGAGTCTTCTGGAAGCAATTTAAATATTCCGAAAGCAATATCAAGTTTTCTGGAAGAACTTCAAGTCTTCTAGAAGCAGTATTAAATCTTTTAAAGCATTACAAGTATTTTGAACATTTCTTCTTTCTATTTTGACAAGACTTTTGGAAACAATATCAGGTTCTTTAGAAACAGTATTATATCCCGAGGCAGAATCAAGTGTTCTGAAAGCAATATCAAGTTTTCTGAAAGCACTTCAAGGCTTCTCGAAGTTGTATCAAATCTTATGGAAGCATTTCAAATCTTTCAAAAGTAGTATCAAGCTTTCTCGTGACAGAATCGAGTCTTCTGGAAGCAATTTAAATATTCCGAAAGCAATATCAAGTTTTCTGGAAGAACCTCAAGTCTTCTAGAAGCAGTATTAAATCTTTTAAAGCATTACAAGTATTTTGAACATTTCTTCTTTCTATTTTGACAAGTCTTTTGGAAGCAATATCAGGTTCTTTAGAAACAGTATTACGTCTACTAAGGGCCTATCAAATCTTTTGGAAGCAGTGTAAGTCTTTTGTAAGCAAAAGAAAAACAGTATTAAGTCTTCAAAGAGCCTTCTAGAAGCAATCCATGTCTGCTGGAAGCGACATCAAATCTCCTGAATGCAGTATTAAGTCTTCTGGAAGCATTTCAAGTCGTCCAGAAGCAGTATTAAGTCGTTTCGAGGCAATATCAAGTCTTTTGAAAGTCTTCGAAAAGTAGTTTGAAATTTTCTGGAAGTATTTTTAGTCTTCCAAAGGCAATGTCCAGTTTTCTGAAAGCATTTCTTTGAAGTATTCTGGACACATTTCAAATCCTTTTTAAGCAGTACCATGTCCTCTATAAGCAGTATTAAGTTTTCTATGGACAGTATCAAGTCTTTTGGAAGCAATTTCTGCTTTATTAAGATTTATGTCTCGATGACAAGTAAGACCCGATCTAAAAGTCAAACTAACTTCTCATAATTTGAAACTCACTGTCATTAATGATGACATTAATGAACTTCGTTTTTTGTTGGAGATTTTCGTTATTTTCTGACCATCATTGATCAACGATATATTAATCTCAGATTCGGAAAAATTGATTATTATAGGAACAATCCCGGGATGCAGAGATCCCGTTATCTCGAGATTGTAATGCCTAATTTAAACGCATTACGCTAGCAGCGACAACAATTTTATTTTTATGTTAAATATCATATTAAATAATGTTAGAATGTGTTAAAAACAACATGTTTTTAATAAACAAAACGGTTTCACTTCGTTTTCTCCTCTTCCGCTTTCACTCAGATTTTTTTGTATTTCTAATTTGGCGCGACTTTATATGTCCAAATTATACTTGAATGTACTTGCTTAAATATTGCATGAACCAATACCTTTCCTTACAACTAAAGCTAATGCACACGGTGTAAATAAAAACTTACTGTAGGGTTATTATCAATCTTCCAGATGGTGAAATTGTACCTTATTTGGTGTTTTTGATAAAAAAAGGTGTAACCAGTTTTAACAATTGTTTAAACTCTTCGAATGACATGCGGACATATTTAAAAAATTGTAAATCGTCCTCTTCTTTTTCTAACATATTTCTAATAAGAGTGGCATAACTCCCCTCTAATTCTCGATTCTTATTGATGGGCCTTCTACCAAAACGCCATCGTCTTTTATTTTTCAATCTTTGTGCGATTAATTATGCTGCATTCAAACACATTGCACTAGCAGCGACAACAATTTTCTTTTTATTCATATTAAATCGCTATGATCACTATCAAATAATATTAGAAACAAAATATTTCTAAAAAACAAAACGGTTTCACTCCTTATCCCCCAGATTTCTTTTTGTATATTTAATTTGGCACGACTGTTTATAAGTCAAAATTTTGCTTTAAGATGTTGTGCTTAAATATTGCATGAATCAATACCTTTCCTTACAACTAAAGCTAACGCAAACGTTTAAGACTAAAACTACAACTAAAACTAAAACACGTTGCAGGAACCCACCATCATACTTATATGAAAAGACATATTGGACCTCTTACTCTATCCTCTGGTTATTCATACATTTTAATGATTCGATGTTTTATTCGATAGCCAGAAGCATTTCCAATTATAGATAATTCAGCAACCACCATTATAAATACACTCTTTCAAAATTAGTTTTCCCGATTTGGTATTCCACACGATAATTTTTGTCGCTCCTTGAAACTCAGATCTTCTCTAAAAGAAGATTTGTGATGTTCTACTTTTGAATTTGTGTTTGGAAAACCAATTCGTTTTCCAGGTGAATTCTTTATCAAATCAAAATTTTCTATGCATACTAGTCTACTTCTTATTAGTCTACGTGAAACTTTTGCAAACAGAAGACCACCTTAAACTAATTTTCATTCGAAACTAAAACCTATTATAACGATTTAAACTGTAATCCATGTTAATCAATAATTAAATTAAAAAGTATTTTTTATCTGTACTTGTATTGGTAATTTATTAAGCTGCAATTCATAATAAATTGCCAATACAAGTACAGATAAAAATACTTTTTAATTTAAAACCTATTATCCTCAAAGAATTGTTTTAATCTAATTTTGTTTTAATTTAGTTTTTGTAAAAGTACAAGGATTAAAAAATTCTTTGTTATCCAGATTTGCAGGTCATTTCAAAGATATCAACAGATTGGTATTGGTACACATTAAAAATTTACAACCAGAATTATTATTTAATGAGATTTGTGTTGTTGAATAAAGTGTTAAAAAGGTCTAACTTTCATTTCTCTAATATAGCCCAAAACTTATTTCAATTCATATACTGTCTTTCTTGTGCTGAATAAATGCAATTGTTACCAAACAATTAGTTGTTGAGTTTAACCAAAATAGTTAGTAGTATGGGTTTTTACTAAAGTGCTCTGAAATGTTTTGAGATCTGATTCGATTCTATTGAGTTTGCTAAATGCAACCCTTTACCACTATCTACTTGTTTCTCGAGAACTAAAGACCAAGTTACAAATAGTTTACATTCCAACATCATTTATAAGATTCGGTGCAATAACTGTGTAAAAACTTATGTGGGCACTATAGGTCAGTATTTTAATGCTAGGATAAAACAACATAAACATGATTGTCAATCTAGAGATGAAAATAAAAGCGCTTTGGTTCATCACCATGTTACTAGTAGTCATCATTTTGATTTTGAGAACTCTCAGATTTTGGATAGGGAATCGGTTTATTCAAAGAGACTATTTTTGATTATTACTTTGGATTATATCAACAAAGAGGTTAATTCGTTGAATTTTAGAACAGACACCCAAAACCTTAGTTCAATTTACAGTTATCTTGTTGGAAAAGATTGTGGAAGGAAAGTTGTTAGTGATGGTGAGTCTGTCTATATTGTCTTCTGAGGTACTTGGATAATGTAGTTAAAAAGGTGAATAGGGTTGGATATATAATTTTTCTTTTTCAATTTCAAATTCAATGCTTGGTTTGATATCTTGACATTCGTTTTCTTTTTCAATTTTACATTTAATATATCAATAAAAAAATTTATTTAAGTAATTATTTTAAGTAATGATTATTCTTTCAATTTAAAATTTTTAAGATTTACAATTTAATTGATTTTAAATTGATATTGCGTGATGTTTTGGAAAAGTGCTGTATTAAAAAAGATTTTTATTTCTAAATTTGTGCGACCTCACGTTTAACTTTTGGTTCGGTTTTATACGCAATCCACTTTTGTAAGTTTTGATATGATATATTTATGTAATTGTAATTTGTTTATTCAATTTTTTTAGTTACCATGAGGAAGGAAAAATAAAATTTCCGAAAACTTGGTAGAGATAAAAGGAAGCTTTTTATAGGAAGCTTTTTAAAGGAAGAAGGAAATTACTTCACCTTTGTCGTTTGGTCGTGTATTCCCGATATTACATTACCTTTAATATATTAAACGATTATTAAGCTATGCAACCATGTATACATTTTTAACATGGACTTGTATACACTATTCATACATCGTAAAAAATTCCAAACAGCCATGTATGGATTGTTAAAGAGTACACACCCAAAGAGTACGCACGCATACTGTCTACCTTTCTGACATTTGAGACATTGGGCAAGACATTTCGCCTCGCGAAATAGACTATCTTTAAGGAACTCAGAAAAATGTAGTTTAGCTCGGGCTATAGGCTCTAATAACGCACAATGTCAAAGTTTTTTTGACAATTTAGCGGACCAAAGGAGGATCTCATCGTATTTTTAATATGGATGAAATTAGTGTGTCGACTGTACCTAAAAAATCGACAAAGGTTTTCACATCTAAAGATAAACTGTGTGTAACTAAGGCGGTGTCAGCTGAAAGAAGCCAACTAATAATTGCCGTATGTTGGATGAGTACATCGGGTATATGGGTTCCTCTTACTCATTTTTCCTAGAAAAGGATGAAGGTAGAACTATTTTATGGTGCTTCGCTCGAAATCTTAAAACTAATTTCAAATTTTGGGTGTATGAATTCAGAATTATTTATAGCATGACTACGTCATTTTCAAACCTATGTAACATCAACATCAAACGATCCAGCTATTCTTATTTTAGATAACCATATATTATTTTATATAACCGTATATATATAACGTTACTGTCGTTACTACCACACTCGAGCCATAGGTTACAAACCTTAGATAAAGGTTTTTTGCAGCTGCGTTTCTAGTTTCATAAAGATTAGATCCTTTCTTTCATTGTTACTTTTTTCATTAGGTACATAATGCATACAAGTATGTATTCTGTTGCGATGGCAACTATGTTACCCTTAAATATATCCCCACAGCTTTCTTTTGAAATTAATTGGTAAAGAGCTCTTATTGCTTCCTTATATTTTACAAATATTTTCCGAGCATAAGGAGTTGCATCCAACAGATAGATGGATCCTGGTGGTGTTAATTATTAAACTTAGTTACCGGATATATTGAACATGATTTTGAAAGGTATTTGATGGGTAGTATCTAATATAATGGCCAGAAATTTTACGGTTTTATTCCCGTTGTAGTTTTATAGAAAATCTCATAATTTGTGTTTTCTCATTATTTGGCATGACTTTATTGTTATTAAACCCAACTTCTGCGTCTTATATTGAAATTGAAGTTTTTTGTGTAGATCCTCTTCTGTAATATTTAAATTAAGAAATTATGTCATCAGTAATATCTGAATTTATATGCGACAAAAGTAAGCCTTATGAGATAAAAACCGAAGGTACTACTTTTCAACTACTTTTAATACTGTTTGAAGTTTTTCAAGTAGTTGGACTTAGAAAATCGATGGACATGGTCATCAATTAATTATTGCCTTGGGTTAATGGTAGAACAGGAACTAATTTTTGCTATTGGTGAATACGCAAGTTTGTTTGAGCAGTGAGGAGGGTATGATAACATTACCATACCATTGTCTTTGGCAAAATCTAATCCTGGAATTGAGAGATGAGATTCATGATTGTCCAACAATAGTAAAACGGGTCTATCTTTGCTGCATTTCACGTTGTTTATGAAATGTTTCGTAAAATTCATAAAGTTTTTGGGACTATATTTGCCATTTGGACGGAAGTGATAACGGTCTATAACAGTAGTTAAATTGTTGTATAGTTCCACATTGGTTTGATTAAAACTAGTAACTCTATAGAAACTAGTCGTCTGTGGTTCTCAAAGACACAATCGTGGATGCCTTTTTATGAAACTTCTAAACGAATCCGGGCCAGCCATTAAATTATCATTGCACGATTCGGACGTTTCCTTTGACAAAGCCTTTTCGTAATCATATGCTAGACGATGAACTTCTTTTGGACTAAGTCTGAAGTATATATCAGATGTCTTCTTAAAATATTCTTCTAGGCAATTTCCTTCTTCTTAGCTGAAGACGACCTTTGTTGTTTTGTATCCTAACACGATTGGACTTTGACTATCGGCAAGTTCTTAATCAGTATTTTTTTGCAGAATCTCTCTAGAGATTTATAGTGAACACCAAACCCCTCAGCAGGTTTTCTAATAGAAACCGGAGCAACTTTAAATTTTATTGTCTTTCAGCTGCCATCATAACGTTTATATTAGCGGCTGACCTATCAGTCTTTCTTTTATGTTCTGCTCATCTGCGATGTAAGTAATACGACTCTTAGAACTTAGAAATACCTACCATGGACGATAACAACATATTTCCAGATAAATTACCTGTAAATGAACTTAACACAATCACAGGAAAGTTTTAACCGAATAAATTTACTTTTCCTGCCTAACTAAACGTTTCTCAACATATGATGCTGTCATCTCCACAAATTGAACCTAAATTTAGAATGGTAAAGAATACTACTCTAATGCTGGTCAAGGTGCTGGTTTGGTGTGTAAAAGTTCTTTGCGTGTTAAGATATAGGGAATAGAACAACTTGCCCCTATAACAAGTAGCCCCAGTCTCTCCTAAAGGACCAAGTACAGAGACCTGCGGAGCTCCCTTATAGCATATTGTGTAAGATCTGTTAGATAGGACTCCATCATTTTATTAGCAACGCCTCTTATGCTGTAATAACTTAACTTTCCCAACAGAATCTTGTATCGAACGACTTGCTGAAGCCACGAAACACTCCTTGTTCTTTAAGGAGTGTTTCGCACCTTTATGTTCTTATCAAAAACTTCCAATATAAAATCGACAATGGTTTATTTGTGATTTTCTTTCCACGTGCTGCCACTATCAAATTATTCTTCTATACTTATATGATCATTTCGATCAACATTTTTATAGATAGGAGCAATTATAGCTCTCTTTGAACAGATCAGGAAAATGTCCATATAAAAATGTCGAATTATAATAGAAACAGCATCATATATTGTACAATTGCTTTCAATATTCTCATTTCCATTACTCTTCTTTAGTTATTGGTTGATGAAATACTGAATATCGTCTATTATAAAACATGATTTGGAGCAAACTGTATCGACAATTTGCCATACAGTTTGTAATATTGGTAAAGAATTCGTTTAACACTTCTACCGTGATATAACAAACTTTGGAGGTGATTTACGTAATGTTACTTCCTCTTCTTATTGCTGACCATATAGTCTTCTATTTATTATCAGACTCACTAATCTCTCTGGTAATGTGGAATCTTTGGGTATCTCTTACTTTTTTACGGTATTATTCCTTGTATCGTTTATATATTTCTAATGAGGGTTTGAATCATATTCCCTAAGTGGGTTAATGTTCTAACACCTAACACTGAAAGCCTCTTTGCTTAACCAAACGAAGCACATAGGACTTCAATTTAGTTTGGATTGTGGTAGTTTGCATGAAATTCATGTAGTAGTTACCAGCAATAAAAACATTCACAATTGTGTATGAAAGTATAGATATTTTGTTCAAAGTTGGTATAATTCAAATAAAATATTTGTATACAATTAGGCATTGATCATGTTAAAACACATATTACGATATCAATCCTGATTAATAAATTTGTGAAATGTTTTAAATGAAATAACCATCTTTGATCTTGAAAATGATATAGGAATCATAGAAGACACATTCGTCAAATCCAGACTTCGGAATCTTTCTATGAATAGAAAAGTGCACTTCGTTAAAAATTCATATTACGAGAGGTCAAAAATCGAATATAAAAAGGAGAGGGATATATGGTCTGTGAACGACGACTGGATTTTTCAATAATATACTGTCATCTGTTTGAGAAATTTCCTTTAACCAATCTATATGCAACCTCCACTTTTCAAACATTCACAATTTAGATTATTAGATTTCAAATCAAATAATTAAAAAAGCAAAATTTTCAATTACAAAAAAAATTTCATTCCAATTCATAAAGACGATTCCATTAATACAGCGTATAATCTTAAAAAGGAAGATGATAATCGATTTCAAAGAATACCGAAAGCAATTTATTTTTAAAGCAGAGAAAATAGGGTGAGAAAAAAAGGGAAACGAAGGGAATGGGATTCTAAAACTTTTTTCGTCGACAAACTTTGTGAATCGTAGTCTTCCTACCGCCAAACTAGAAGTAATTAAACAGCAAGGACCCAATTTACTCACATGGATTAGCAACCACCACTGCCTCTCCATTCTCCACGTACGTTCCTCTTTGTTACACATAAAACTACCTACGTCATCACCGACCCTAATATTTTAATCTGATTTAAGCTTAATGGGTTTTTGTACTTGTTGATAGCATCCCTTTAATCCTGACCATTACATCGTTAATTACCATGAAAGATGTGGAGATATTGAGTAATTACCAAACCTTATCTTGATTATTAGAGATTTGCATAAATTTAATGTAATCACAAATTAATACGTATTCACAAAATTCGTTAAATCAATCAAACTGCAAAAAGTTATACCATATAAGCCTTATCTATAAATGATATTTCCCAACCTAATGAACGTGATTCGAAATCTAAATTGTTTTTGTTATTGTTATCTCTCTGCAACGGAATTACAATAGCCTGATATTAATGGATAGTATTGATGTAAAACTATTATTTATTTGACAAAAAAAAATTGTACAAAAATTTAATAAATCGCAATCAAATAGAATCGATACACCCGCATTGGAATGATAACTAATAACAGAAAATATGTCAAATATGTTAAATATCAAACGTTCGTTGCTCAGTTTAATTATAACCGTTTAATTCAACTTTGCGATCGTAATCATTGAATCTCTACGCGCTTATTTATTGCTAAATCGAAATAGTTAATTTGTTTTGGAATAAATTAATGTTTCCCTCCTCGCCGATGAACGAATATATATCAGACTAATTAATATAGTTCGCGAAATGGAACGGCAACTTTTGGGAGTTGAAGTTCGGTACTCGCGAAATGAATGGTTGGCGTGGTGTTATTTGCGAGATTTCGGTTTTAATACATATTAAAGTTTCTTCCAGTAAATGAACAAGTAATAGGTTATTAATTTACTGTTTCTATTTGATCGTAGTTTGCACTTCAGATTCTGTTTACAACTCACAAATCGATTTATTCCATACAAATTTTACAAACACGAATTCCGAAGAAAAAGTTTTGCAATCAAGTGTAGTCACAAGATATTTATTGAATATGTTATTTTGAAACGTTTTGAATATTGCAAATGAATTTTAGATTAATTCATTTTATTAATTAGGAATATAATCCATCAATGAAGAGACGTTTCAAATGAATTTAATTTCATAATAATCCAAGTAGTAAATACATTTGGTCAGATTAGGTAACAACAATAATTCACCACAGAATATGCAAAATAGTTAACAAAGTTCAAATTAGAATTTGCGTTGTTCGTAATACACAAAATTACTTACTAACTTCGAAAGATTACCCAGTGACATAAAAAGTACATCAGGAAGTAACATTAGGAAGAATTTTATGGACACTTATTAATATAGTTATATTAGTAAGTGTCTGTAGTTACTTGGAAAGACACTCTGTTCATGTAAAGTAGAGGATGAATCAGAATAATTGGAAATCTGAATTCCGGAGGTCTCAAAACTCGATGGGTATTTCTTGATAATTTTGAATCTTTTTGTTACTAATTAAATGTTATCGCTTATTATTGTTACTGATTTCTAAAGTTACTATATGTTATGCATACAAATTTGAATATAATTGAAATTGATGGTATTTGAACTTGATGATATGATTTGAACGTTATTTTATTTAAGAAGTCGGATATTCTGCAATATATTAGCGATGTGGTTTATTGTTGTATACAACAATCAATTTTTCCAGTATTTCAGCTTTTTTTGGAAGGTTGCTCTTGTGACGCCTTTTTCTAATAAATCAATTCCCTTAGGCTATGAGGGTTTGTATCCCATAGGCATCTTGCCAATTCTATTTGAGATATTGGAGCGTTGTATGGAAATACAGATACGTAATTATATAAATGGCAATGACTCAGATTCGAAAATCAGACTGGATAGAAGGTTGTGACATTTGTGACACTGTTAAATGGTACTGATGATATAATAAATGCCCTAGATAAAAACTTATGTACTGTATTAATACTCATTGATTACAGTAAGACTTTTGATAAGGTAAACCATCAAGTTCATATCGCAATTGCATTACATTGAAGTGTCTAATTCTGCAATCAGATTAATTTCAAGTTTCTTGTCCAGACACAAGTTGTTAGGCTGAATAATGAATGCTCTACCTCCTTACCTATTAATATTGGTGTCTCCCTAGTGCCCATTTTGGGTGCTCTGTTGTTCTCAACCCAACTCAACCTTCATAGCGCAATTACATTACTTTGGAGTGTCTAATTCGGCAATCCGATTAATTTCAAGCTTCTTGTCCAAACGCAACCAAGTTATTAGGCTAGATAATGTATGCTCTATCTCATTACCTATTAATACTGGTGTTCCTCAAGTGTCCATTTTGGGTTCTTTCTTATTCTCGATTTACACATCTCGATTACGATTATCATGTCTTAAAACACTTAAATGACCACATGTATGGGTGATAACACTTCACTATATATTTCTGTTCCAAAACAGGTCTTTGCTTCGACTTGCTTTATTCTAATAGAATATCATTGCATTTAAATCCAGCAATATCGAAAGTAATATGATTCAAAAGTAAAAGAAATAATGAAAAAATAGAAGTTTCGTGATTCACAAATTATGTGACAGTCTTAGATTCATTTACTAACATTGGCACATATTGGATCATAGCTTGGTGTTATCTAATTTTGTCCATCTCTTTGGTGCTTTAATCAAATTGGCTTAACATGAGGAACAGGCTTAAATATTATTTCCTATGTGTAGTCAATAGTGTTATACTCGAAAAATAACATGTAGAACTGATCTACGTAATATAATGTTAGATGTAAACAAATAATATCAATATCTGCCCCCAATACATCTTTTTATAAAAGACCCTTTCCATACAAGGCTGGAAAGGAGAGTTTGAAATAGCCAAGTTGGAAATAAGGATATTCGTTTGGTTTCTCAAATAGCGAAGATGTACTTCCTTAGAGCATACATACAAAAGTCCCAATATGTTCGAGTTTCAAATGACCGATGCCATTATATAGTCTGTAGTTATATTTCAAATGACCTTATTTCACCAAGCCACATTGAATGGCACCTCTCCGTCCTCTTAATAACTAGTATTTTTGTGTTGGTTTTATTTAATATGGTAAGCCATACTTAGCCAATTATTGGATAATGAGAGTTGTTGGATAGCGCAGTATTTTTTTCTTAGTCAAGAACTTCGGGTAATTTTATGTAACATGTTATGATAATATGCCTATATTATAAGATTATCCTCTCTCCTTTCAATATTTGTTTTGATATCGTTCCTGATTGGATGTATACAATACGAAAATATGAAGTCAGCAGTACTGCAATCAGATTCTTAGAGATAAATTAGGTTGAAAGCAGTTTTGGGCTTTTCCATCATACATTATCTTTACCTACTTACTTCTGTTGTTAGCCTTTTGACTACACCTCCATATATATAATGATATTAGCTGCTCTTTCTAAAATGTTAGAGAAAATAGTTTGTTCTCAATTGCGTGAACATCGATTGCTTTATAACATTATACTTGATAATCAGTCATCGGTGCATCGAAGAGACAAGGAAGATATGCATGAAATGATATTGTTAGATGAGTCTAAAACATTTAACATAATAAACCATCATTTGTTGTTAAGCATTAGTCACACAATATTGGTCTCGGACAGACGACAATTGATTTCTTTAAACATGATTTTTTAATAGAAGACAGTACATGAAAATTAAAATCGTATTATACCCATATTACCTAATTTTGTCTCCAAAGGAGTTCTTCGGGGTTAGTATATGTAGTCCCTTGTTGCTCATCATTTACACATATATGTTCTATAACAGCGTTTTCTATCCTATGGGAAACATATAAAGCGGGTCGCACATTTCCACGTAAAACTAATAAACCTAATTCCCTTTTTTACACGAAAAATATGTTCCCAAAAATAATCGTATAATAAAAAAATTATGTGCAAACAATTTTAATATTGCTCTTAAAAAAATTCTTCTAGGATTCATCTAAGAACTTATTCGGTACTTATACGGGAATTGTTGGTGACTAATAACAGAAAGTATGCAATTTTCTGAAAACAAAACCATGCGTGAGTATCTCAATTCGTTATTAAGATATCAGGTTGAACTCGACCTAAATTTGTAGTATATTGTAGTAAATCGAATTCTTGAGGCACCTTCATGAAAATTATTATGATTTATAAAGGAAAGTGTGCACTTTTCCGAGAACTAAACTATGCTTCAGTATCTCACTTGGTTTTTGAGATATCAAGTTTTGAATACATACTAAGTTTGTGGCATTTCATGAAATTAAAAATTTCCTTCATCATTTTTGAAAATTTGTAAGAAATTGAATTTTTAAGATATCTTGATAATTTTTATTGTGATTAATAAAGAAAAGTATGCGCTTTCTCGAAAACAAATGACTGCGTTTATATCTCAATTCGTTTTTGAGATATCAAGTTTTGAACTCATTTTAAATTTGTAGCGTTTCATAAAATTAAAATCCTTTTTAAACATTTTTGAAAAACAGTAAGATATCGGATTCTTAACATATCTTGATGATTTTTTTTGTGATTTATAAAGAAAAGTATGCACTTTTCCGGAAACAAAACTGTACGTGAATATCTCACTTCGTTTTTGAGATATCAAGTTTTGAATTGAATCTAAATTTGTGGCACTTCATAAAATCAAAAATTTCCTTCATCATTTTTGAAAATTTGTAAGAAATTGAATTTTTAAGATATCTTGATAATTTTTATTGTGATTAATAAAGAAAAGTATGCGCTTTCTCGAAAACAAATGACTGCGTTTATATCTCAATTCGTTTTTGAGATATTAAGTTTTGAACTCATTTTAAATTTGTAGCATTTCATAAAATTAAAATCCTTTTTAAACATTTTTGAAAAACAGTAAGGTATTGGATTCTTAATGATAATATCTTGATCATTTTTTTGTGATTTATAAAGAAAAGTATGCACTTTTCCGGAAACAAAACTGTACGTGAATATCTCACTTCGTTTTTGAGATATCAAGTTTTGAATTGAATCTAAATTTGTGGCACTTCATAAAATCAAAAATTTCCTTCATCATTTTTGAAAATTTGTAAGAAATTGAATTTTTAAGATATCTTGATAATTTTTATTGTGATTAATAAAGAAAAGTATGCGCTTTCTCGAAAACAAATGACTGCGTTATATCTCAATTCGTTTTTAAGATATCAAGTTTTGAACTCATTTTAAATTTGTAGCATTTCATAAAATTAAAATCTTTTTTAAACATATTTGAAAAACAGTAAGATATCGGATTCTTAATATATCTTGATGATTTTTTTGTGATTTATAAAGAAAAGTATGCACTTTTCCGGAAACAAAACTGTACGTGAATATCTCACTTCGTTTTTGAGATATCAAGTTTTGAATTGAATCTAAATTTGTGGCACTTCATAAAATCAAAAATTTCCTTCATCATTTTTGAAAATTTGTAAGAAATTGAATTTGTAAGATATCTTGATAATTTTTATTGTGATTAATAAAGAAAAGTATGCGCTTTCTCGAAAACAAATGACTGCGTTTATATCTCAATTCGTTTTTGAGATATCAAGTTTTGAACTCATTTTAAATTTGTAGCATTTCATAAAATTAAAATCCTTTTTAAACATTTTTGAAAAAAAGTAAGATATTGGATTCTTAATATATCTTGATGATTTTTTTGTGATTTATAAAGAAAAGTATGCACTTTTCCGGAAACAAAACTGTACGTGAATATCTCACTTCGTTTTTGAGATATCAAGTTTTGAATTGAATCTAAATTTGTGGCACTTCATAAAATCAAAAATTTCCTTCATCATTTTTGAAAATTTGTAAGAAATTAAATTTTTAATATATCTTGATAATTTTTATTGTGATTAATAAAGAAAAGTATGCGCTTTTTCGAAAACAAATGACTGCGTTATATCTCAATTCGTTTTTGAGATATCAAGTTTTGAACTCATTTTAAATTTGTAGCATTTCATAAAATTAAAATCCTTTTTAAACATTTTTGAAAAACAGTAAGATATTGGATTCTTAATATATCTTGATGATTTTTTTTGTGATTTATAAAGAAAAGTATGCACTTTTCCGGAAACAAAACTGTACGTGAATATCTCACTACGTTTTTGAGATATCAAGTTTTGAATTGAATCTAAATTTGTGACACTTCATAAAATCAAAAATTTCCTTCATCATTTTTGAAAATTTGTAAGAAATTGAATTTTTAAGATATCTTGATAATTTTTATTGTGATTAATAAAGAAAAGTATGCGCTTTCTCGAAAACAAATGACTGCGTTATATCTCAATTCGTTTTTGAGATATCAAGTTTTGAACTCATTTTAAATTTGTAGCATTTCTAAAATTAAAATTTTTTTTAAACATTTTTGAAAAACAGTAAAAAATCGGATTCTTAATATATCTTAATGATTTTTTTGTGATTTATAAAGAAAAGTATGCACTTTTCCGGAAACAAAACTGTACGTGAATATCTCACTTCGTTTTTGAAATATCAAGTTTTGAATTGAATCTAAATTTGTGGCACTTCTTAAAATCAAAAATTTCCTTCATCATTTTTGAAAATTTGTAAGAAATTGAATTTTTAAGATATCTTGATAATTTTTATTGTGATTAATAAAGAAAAGTATGCGCTTTCTCGAAAACAAATGACTGCGTTATATCTCAATTCGTTTTTGAGATATCAAGTTTTGAACTCATTTTAAATTTGTAGCATTTCATAAAATTAAAATCTTTTTTAAACATATTTGAAAAACAGTAAGATATCGGATTCTTAATATATCTTGATGATCTTTTTGTGATTTATAAAGAAAAGTATGCACTTTTCCGGAAACAAAACTGTACGTGAATATCTCACTTCGTTTTTGAGATGTCAAGTTTTGAATTGAATCTAAATTTGTGGCACTTCATAAAATCAAAAATTTCCTTCATCATTTTTGAAAATTTGTAAGAAGTTGAATTTTTAAGATATCATGATAATTTTTAATGTGTTTTATATAGAAAAGTATGCTCTTTTCCGAAAACAAATGAATGCATTTATGTCTCAATTCGTTTTTGAGATATCAAGTTTTGAACTCATTCTAAATTTGTGGCATTTCATAAAATTAAAGTCTTTTTTAAACATTTTTGAAAAACAGTAAAAAATCGGATTCTTAATATATCTTGATGATTTTTTTGTGATTTATAAAGAAAAGTATGCACTTTTCCGGAAACAAAACTGTACTCACTTCATTTTTGAGATGTCAAGTATTGAATTGAACCTAAATTTGTGGCATTTCATATCTTTCTCTTCTAGAGTTTTAGATATTTCGATGAAATTTTTTGTGATTTATAAAGGAAAGTATAATTTTTTTTTGGAAACAAATAAATCCAGTAGTATCACAATTCAAAATTTTGTGGAATTTCATAAAATTAAAAATTTCTTTAATCATTCCTGAAGAATCGTAAAAAAATGAAATTCTAAAGATATCTTAACAGTTTTCTTTGTGATTTATAAAGAAAAGTATGTACTTTTCGTATGTCCTTTTTATATTGTAACGAAATGCTCTAAAAAAGGTTAAAACCATTAACCGAAATATATAAACTATTTGAAAAAAAGAGTATAACTAAGGACAATCGAAGACAGCTGGAGTATGTCCATAATAGGTGTTTAAGATTAATTTATAGAATTCGGAAGTACTGCAGAATCTCGCATAACTCAAAGGAGTGTAGGTTTTCCAATATTTATAATATGTTTGTTTTACAACTTTAAACAAAAAAAACACAATATTACTCCCATTATACAATATTAATATTCATCCTTGTAACGCTTCGGCTTCATTTTCACTATTATGTTCGTTTTTACTACTTCTACATATAAAGTACCCAATATGAAATGAATGAAACCCACTCCCACCATAACTTTCGGGCGGTTATGCGTTTGAAAGCAGCAGTTTTACCGGTACCTTTACATTTAGAACATGCCTGGCCTAGACCTTTCTTGGGGCCCAGCAGTTCATAGCATATTAGGGCTTTTTCGCTTCCGTGGGAGCTTCGTAAAGACTCGGTTACATGCATACTTGTATATTTTCTACTATACATACAGCTAATTTCCTAGTTAAGCAATGAGGGGCACGTATTCACCAATATGAGGCGGAAGAATTTGTTGTCTATCAAAGGTTGCCAATGCATTTGCGCCAATTATGAGCTCAAAAGTGTTTTAAGTATTTTACACGTATTTTGGATAACTTTAAAATGCAATTATTGTAGTTAACTATTGTACTTTAATTATAAATCATCATCGATGCAACAAATAAATTAGAATATATATGAACTCTGTAACATTACCGCCACAGAACCCTCCTGATTTGCAATTAAATTTTTGTGTAGAATCATTTTACCATGGCGTTGTCATAAAAATTTATTATTGTTTATTTTATGAATAACAACATTTCATATGCATTCAATTTCCTCAGTTCATAACGAGAACACGTATTTCTACTATTATCTTCATAGGAGGTAGTCCTCAATTGGTGACCACGACGTGATTAACTAAATTGAATTTACAACATATAAATAATTTAATTCAATTTGAAAAAGTATTTTTGTAAAGTGAGTTTTGCAAGTTTGAAGAATTTTAGATTTGTAAATTTTCGACTATCAACATTTTAAATTTAATTTT
The DNA here is from genome assembly GCA_036711965.1 of Onthophagus sagittarius. Taxonomy (NCBI): domain Eukaryota; kingdom Metazoa; phylum Arthropoda; class Insecta; order Coleoptera; family Scarabaeidae; genus Onthophagus; species Onthophagus sagittarius. The sequence continues at coordinate 11,201,206 of JASERS010000002.1, read as the reverse complement.
TGAATGGAAGGGATTTTTCTTTTAACCCTTTGATCAAGAATTTGGTTTGAATGGACAGGAATTTAGAAGATTTTTAATTTTGGTTTTATTATTTTGAAGATTATGTAATATTTTGGCAGTCTTGAAGATCTATTTTGAAGATTCCTATTTTTCATCATTGTAACATGCGGAGTATCTGGGTCAGGTACGACACAAACTCAATTGAACTTAATTTCACATATACGATACATGTGTGAAATTGAGTTTGAATTTTACTTTAAATTTCAATTATATTTGGGTTGTAAATTAATTTAATATTAACATTATATTCTATAAAAATAGAACTCGCCTTCAAACAAAAATCAAAGTGATGCGCAGTGGTACACGGATGGATAAGTATGTGTTATGGTCTCTATCATAGCCATATTTTGTTGCATTTGTTGGCCTATAGCATTTCACTGTCATGAGTCAGTTATCATCATGGAATCGTGGATGATAAAGCATCGAATGTTTGCATTCAACTGTTTTGTTAGTTTATAATTCCAATATTCACCGAAATAACAGTGCTCCCTCGTGTGATATAACACACAATCTTGAGCTGGCTCATAATCTTCGAATTACGGGCTCAATAATTAAAAAAGAAACCGCCAGGTCCGCAATGTATTGTGTGGACTCTAGAGATGGGTTAGATAGGCGATATTGAGAAGCCAAAGTCGTTCTGCTCGCAAACATTCTGCTGCACGTAAAATCAGCAGCTAAAGATTGTGCAAAAGCTAAATGTGACGGATTGCCACTTACGAGTACAATTTGCGCAGGAAACGCTTGCTTTTTATGAGCAAATTGAAATCATTATGGTAGCAATAAGTGATGAAGTTCATTTCTTTCTTAATGGGACCGTCAATAAACTAAGTAGTCAGCATGGGCATAAAAAAATCAAGAACAACTCCATGAGAAATCGCTGTATATATTAGTTTGGTGTGCGATAGGAAACTTTGACATCATAGATCGCGTTAACATAAACGCGTAACATTTACACACGTTTTTCATCACCGAGGTACAAAGACTGAAAGAAGATTTCAACAAGTTGGAGTCAGAATTATCTCATTTCGAGATTTGATTGCATGTTATTGCTTCCTCGCCCTGACTTGTCCACATGTGACATTTTTCTATGGGGGTACCTGAAAGAAAATGTTTATTAGGACAAGTCCCAAAAGATTGGAGATCTCATATCATCATATGACAGACGTAATTTTCCAAAAGTGATTAGTAATGTAATAAAACATGGTCCGAGGATTTATACCAGTTGAGGGCCCTGAACATCTCGCCATTGCATTCATTGCGTGTAACTGAGGCTTAAGACTCTCAATACAAAGATCATCAAAGAAGTCATCGTACAACATAAGAAAGGCTGTTACCCAGGTCTTTCTTTTGGCCTCTCCATTTCTTGGTGTGGAGGCCTTCATTTTGACCTTTAACAATACCCTGATGTGGATTTATCTATGTTCGAAAATTGTCATCCTCTCTTTTAGTTCCTTACACTCTGCAGTCAACAGCCTAATAGCCTCTGATTAAATTTAATCTTATGTTTTATCTTATGTTATACAGTCGTTGGCTTTTCATTATACAATGTTTCATTTTAACTTTCGCCAAGCTGTGATCTGAATCATGATCCGCTCATCTTTTACTCACATAGTGGATTTCTATCCCCTTTTCTTGCTTTAATTACTTCTTTAATTAGAATTAAAAAAAGTGTATGGAAAATAAGATTTCGTGTAGATTCGGTCTTTATTAAATTTTCTTTGAAATATTTTGTTTGTTAAAATATTTCGCACTATAATTAATTTTATTTTTTTTATTTTATATTTATATACATAATCATAACAACAAGCACTTTAAATCACATTGAATGTTTTAGTGGAAGAATACTACGTAACTACAATCTCATCGTTGTCCTCATCATCAATAACCATAAATAAAAGTGTACTACTTACAACTTTACTATTTACAAATAGCATATTAAATATTTATATCGTATGAAGTAACCCAAAATAACAACCCTTAACTACAATCTAATGATATAGACTGGTTCGATTTCATATCCGATAAGTTTTCCTTATTTCCCATGTGGTCACCTGCGATGAAGGTATCTCACCCCCACACGGGTTATGAATTATTATAAAGTGTGAATCGTATCTCTCGAATATTTTTCGAAACGAATAAAATGAGTTCCAAAGTTTCATACAACCTCACTAAATTCCTCGGTAGATATTCAAATTAGGCTTTCTTTGAGAAGTTTACCTAGATCCATTTTAATTTACCCGCTCTAGATTGTTGTGTCCCTGGACTCACAATCGTATTGTCATCAGGAAGAAACTTTAGGTTGGTATAACTCATTTTCCGGCGAATTTCCCGACACTCTTACATCATTGTTTGCGCGTAATTACTTTTATGCGAGAACACGGACGTTAACTTTCGGCGACAGTTTAGAAGACAAATTTCAAACTTAATTAAATTTCCTAATATATCGGCGTTTGCTCTCATCAAGCGTAATGTGCCAAATTTACCAAACGCCTACCTGTAATTATGTATTGTAACTTTCGTCGATATTCTGATAGGTAAAGCGAAAAGTTTCGAAATTGACTAACTTTCCATTTATTGTTAACTAAACTATTTTATGAGTTGTTGGATTCGTAAAACTAAATTCATAAAAGAATTTTATATTGATATAGTAAAATACGAAATATATCTTCTCATATATATTCAAGAGCGATGTCATTCCGATGTGAGCTTTACATGAAAACGGTGTAAAAACGATGGGACCTCCGTGGGTGGGTGCCAACTTAACGGCGCAAACAGTTGTCACGCGCTATTTAAAGTAACGGCGTCGAGAATAAATTCGGAAAACTTTGCGGCTGGCGTCTTCGATGGAAGAAGTAACCGCACAGTATCGTACTCAGTAATTTATGTAGCAGGGGCAAACTTTGAAAACGGGACTGTGCTTTCTTCGGGGCGTCGTTATTTATTAAGAGCGTGTTCCGTTTTCCATCTGGGGAGCTTCAACTTTCTTTTTGACCTCCGAGTGGTTGTTAATTCAATATATTACAGCCGGTGGAGACACGTATACAAATATGTGCTAAGAAGAAACCAGCAAACATTATTATTACTTATTTCCAGTGTTGTTAAACACTCAGGTATAAATAAACAAGTTTAATTCAAAAATACAAAAACCCATAAAAATAAAAAAATACATTCTAAATAATATATTAAGTTTTAATCGAAATAATTTAATCTTAATTACGTCAAATTCATCTAATAGCATAAGCGCGGTTTTTTTAATATGGAGTTCTGAACAAACCTTTGCAGTAGATGTTGGGACTGAAATGGGAAGAAACCGGTCAACAGCACATTAAAATTTTAAAGATTATTGAATGTGTTAACTTTAATCCAGGTAAATACATCAAAATGTTTTCATGGTTGCTTGTGCATGCATTCGGAGCACCAACGAATCTTCCGCCTTTTAACGTCTTCTTTCAGCTGTGTTGACAGTTTTATGAGCAATATCTAAAGTTCGTGCAAAAAGTCAAGACTCATTCACTCAATCAAAAAAATTGCAGTAAAGTTTATTATAATTAGTGAACATTTTTTCACTAATTTATTTATATTAAATTTATTTATATACTAATTTATTTATTAGTTTTATCACATGTTAATTTGGAAGTTGTCAGATCTTTGGTTTTTCTTTTATACCGAATTATATGAAAAAAATAATAAAGTTTTGAGTGTATCGAGAACGTAGTGTATTTTGCGATTTTTCTCACAAAAGCGCTTTGACGCTTTTGTTGACGCTTTCAACAGTTACTTTTTTTATTGTGTTTGTATAACAATGAAGCCAAATATTAACCGGTTTTACTGAACTCCCATAAATATTGTAGCATTTTATTAAATAACAAAAAAAATTATTAAAGTTAAATTGGAATAATTACTCCAAAGTGTTGTCTATCTATATTTGTCTTACCTGTGATTGATAACGGAATCCGACAAGTTTTGAAGAATTTGATATATTTCAAACTTGAAAATTTTTCGTCAAACAGTTTTTGAGAAAAAGATCGCAAAGTATATAAAATTGCTGGTATCTTCAAAAATCGGGTACTTTCTTCACTTAATTTGCGATAAAGGAAAAACCAAAAACTCAACAATTTCCAAACTAACATATACGCAGAAATGTTCACATGATTATAATAGACTTTAACGCAATTCTTGTCATTTCTTTTCAACAGCAGCTTCTTTGCGCAGACAGTTTTAGTATTTGGAATAGGCAATTTTTAAACTTCCGATGTCAAGATTTTGTATTTTGCCAACAGTATTTGGTGTTTTGAAACTAAAATTAAATCTTATTAATAGTTTTGTGTCTTTGTCAATAATTATATATTCATTCTTCATTGTGGACGATTTATGTCAAGAAGCAAACTTAAGTGGTTTCATACATTACCATATAGTTTTCTGTCAGCAGCTATACAAGCAGTAACAAGTCTTCTAGAAGCTGTCCAGGTCTTCTGAAATGATTGCAAGTCTTCTAAAAACATTTTAAATCTTGTGAAAGCATTTCCAGTCTTGTAGATGTATTTCAAATGTTTTAGAATTATTTCAAGTCTTCTAAAAACATTTTAAGTCTTGTGAAAGCATTTCAAGCCTTTTAGAAGTATTTCAAGCCTTCTGAAAGTAGCAGTAACTGTTAGTATTAATATATAAATCATCTAGTATTTCAAGTTTTTTGGAAGCAGTATCAAATCATCTAGAAGGAGGTTTTCTGAAATCATTGCAACTTCTAGAAAGAGTATTAAATCTTATAGAAGCATTTCAAGTCTTCTGGAAGCCGTAGGAAGTCTTCTAAAAGCATTTCAGTCTTGTGGAAGCATTTCAAATCATCTCGCAGAAGTCATCTACGAACAGTTAATGTCTTCTGCATGCAGTATCAAGTCTTCTAGAAGCAATATTAAGTCTGCTGGAAGCAGTATCAATTGCTCTAAAACCTGTCCAGGTCTTCTGGAAGCATTGCAAGCCTTTTGGAGATAGTATCAAGTCTTCTGGAACAAGTAGCTTCTAAACGCATTTCAATCCTTGTGAAAGTATTTTAAGTCTTCCGGAAACATTTCAAGTCTTTTGGAATTAGTATCAAATCATCTAGAATAAGGTTTTCTGAAAGCATTGCAACTTCCAGAAAGAGTATTAAATCTTATAGAAGCATTTCAAGTCCTCTGGAAGCAGTAGGAAATCTTCTAACTCATTTCACTTTTGTGGAAGCATTTCAAATCATCTGGTAGCAGTATTAAGTCATCTACGAACAGTTCATGTCTTCTGGATGCAGTATCAAGTCTTCTAGAAGCAATATTAAGTCTGCTGGAAGCAGGATCAATTCTTCTAAAAACTGTCCTGGTCATCCGAAAGCATTGCAAGCCTTTTGGAAATAGTATCAAGTCTTCTGGAACAAGTAGCTTCTAAACGCATTTCAATCCTTGTGAAAATATTTTAAGTCTTCCGGAAACATTTCAAGTCTTTTGGAATTAGTATCAAATCATCTAGAATAAGGTTTTCTGAAAGCATTGCAACTTCCAGAAAGAGTATTAAATCTTATAGAAGCATTTCAAGTCCTCTGGAAGGAGTAGCAAGTCTTCTAAAAGCATTTCAGTCTTGTGGAAGCATTCCAAATCATCTAGCAGCAGTATCAAGTGATCTAGGAACAGTGCACGTCTTCTGGATGCAGTATCAAGTCTTCTAGAAGCAATATCAAGTCTGCTGGAAGCAGTATCAATTCTGCTAAAAACTGTCCAGGTCTTCTGGAAGCAGCTTCAGCTTTTGGAAATAGTATCAAGTCTTCTGGAACAAGTAGCTTCTAAACGCATTTCAATCCTTGTGAAAGTATTTTAAGTCTTCCGGAAACATTTCAAGTCTTTTGGAATTAGTATCAAATCATCTAGAAGGAGGTTTTCTGAAAGCATTGCAACTTCCAGAAAGAGTATTAAATCTTATAGAAGCATTTCAAGTCCTCTGCAAGGAGTAGCAAGTCTTCTAAAAGAATTTCAGTCTTGTGGAAGCATTCCAAATCATCTGGCAGCAGTATCAAGTCATCTAGGAACAGTGCACGCCTTCTGGATGCAGTATCAAGTCTTCTAGAAGCAATATCAAGTCTGCTGGAAGCAGTATCAATTCTGCTAAAAACTGTCCAGGTCTTCTGGAAGCAGCTTCAGCTTTTGGAAATAGTATCAAGTCTTCTGGAACAAGTAGCTTTTAAACGAATTTCAAGCCTTGTGAAAGTATTTTAAGTCTTTCGGAAACATTTCAAGTCTTTTGGAATTAGTATCAAATCATCTAGAAGCAGTTCAAGTTTTCTGGAAGCATTGCACGTCTTCTAGATGCAGTATCAAAAAGCTTTTCAAGTCTATTGGAAGCACCATCAAGTCTTTAGAAGCAGTGTTAAATCTTCTAGAAGCAGATCAAGTGTTGTAGAAGCGGTGTCAGGTTTTCTGGAAGCATTTTAGGTATTCCTGAAGCAGTATCAATTCTCAATTGATAAGCGCCTAATGACTTCTTTAATCTCCGTTTATGAGTCACTCTCAGAATGACACGGGATCATCGCAAAGCAATATTTATTTAATTTCTTTTCGAATATAGACGAATATACTTAGAAGCAAAATACAATTTTATTATAAGATTCTTATCTTTCGCAATGAAAAGTCTTCTGCCAGCAGAATCAAGAGCTGGCATGTTGTCCTATACTAAATCCAATAGCAAACTTAACTGCTTTACTAATAGTATCTTGATAGAAATGTTTTCTACCAAAAATTTTACCAGCAGTATCAAAACAGCATTTCAAGTCTTCTGAAAACATTGTAATATTCTTGGAAGCAGTAGCAAGTTTTCTAAAAGCATTTCAAGCCTTGTGGTCGCATTTCAAGCCTTCTAGGAGCTCTCAAGACATTTGGAAGGAGTAGATTAGACGGGGCAGGTTGTTACACGGTTTAGTCGTCCCAAGACTCTGCTGCTACCTGGAGTTCGTAACTCGAACTACTTAGTGCTTATATTATTGCGAATGTTTGTTTTTCAGGAAGAAATCGACGATGAAAAGAAAGTCTAAAGAATTTAAAAATTATATTTAATCATTATAGTCTTCAAGCTGCGGATATTTACTGTAGTTTAACACCAAACCAAATAAAAACACGCGGTTATCAAAGTTTCTATTCCAAGTTTTATTTCTTGTCTAAAATCTGGAGAAAAGTAAGTATGCTGGAGATGATTGGCTCTATGATTTTTTGAAAATACATCCGACTCTTTTGTGCAACTTTTGTACGTGTTTCAAGCTTTAAGAGAACAAATATGGAATCTTTATTCAATAACATAACGACAGTCCGTGAAAGGTGCCATTTTCACCTTATAAAATTTGGAACATGGATGAAATTGGAGAATTCGCGAAATAGACTCGACGGGGTGCATGAAGCTGATTTCGTTCCTATTTCTACAACATTTCTAGGAGCAGGCGAAAAGCACACCTCTAAAACCATACCTAGTTCTTCTTGAAAATCATATTTTCCATATTACCATAGAGGGGCTCAACTTTACTAAATTGGAAGATATCATCATGTTACCGTTTCCTACACATTGTTCAAGCAAGCTCCAGCCACTTGACGGCACTTTATGGACTATTTAAGAAATTTCATTACTCTGCTTGTAACGATTGGATGTTCAACAATCTAGGAAAACCGAGAACCATTTTTGATATTCCACAGCTCGTTTCTTGAGCATATCTACTTGCAATGACGTCAACAATTATTTAATCAGGTTTTCGGTTCACAGGACTATATTCAATAAATAATAACATCTTCATCAATATGGATTTTGTACCAAGTTATATCACCGAAAGCAGCCTGAAAACCAGCTCCAGAGAAACTTCTAGATAACTAAAGATTAATAATAATAATTACTTACAAAGTACTTCCATATGCCGGATTTTCCCAAAGTTTGACAGAACCTTTATAACAGGAACACCTTTATAACAGCTTGTTATAGTTAAACATATTATTTTATTCATACTTTGCATAAATCGAAATTACATAACTTAATTTAATTATTAGTGCGATTCCTGAGGTTGATGCTACGAAACTAAATTGTGAATTAATATGATGAACTGCACTTAATCTTGATGCTACAAAATATGAAGTAAAGAAAGGTATCAATTAACTGTATGCCGATTTCCACATATTTGGATATAAGACCGGTAATTTTTATTTTTGCATAGGGTTTCAGTCGAATTTTTGATTACTTTCTTCATCATATCTAATTTCTAACAGTTCTTTTAGAAAATAATACCTTAAATTTGAATCTACATTCATATCGTTTTTCCATGTTCAATTTAAGTTCGTTGAGGTGTCTACTGAATCTCTCAGTCTTCTGCAGTTATATCATTTTTCATACATCACTCTATCTTTAATAGATTATGGCGCAGTAATTGGAGCTCCAAGCATCAATAAATAATGGAACAATACTTTGCAAATTGACATTGTTAAATCTCTTGAAAATATCTGCCAAGTAAAAGACATCTTCCTTTATTGCTTTTAATTGTTGATACAGATTGATTATTCAAAAAATTGTATGCCACCAGCCATATAATGCTACAAATCTAGCTAACCATGTATCATTTGACAGCCACCGAACTTTTTTGTGCAACAATAACTTTATGAAATTTTCATTATTATCCTCGCAAAACTGCCTAAACTTCTCGGTTCTAATTATTAACGTTAATGAGGAATGGAGACTTGTACTTAGATGTTTCCTTCCCAGATGATGCCTGTGTACTACACAATTAATACATGAAACATTTGGTACTTCTTGCTTCAAAGAAGCAACAAACTGATTTATTGTAAATATCTTTTCGTGATGAATTCACACAAAGCAAAATCAAGTATTCATGAAACAATATCAAGTTTTCTGAATTTTTCTGGAAGCATTGCAAGTCTTCTGGAAATAGCATCATATCCTCTAAAAGCAGTTGAAATCTTGTAACAGAATTTTCAGGCTTCTGGAAGCAGTAGCAAATCTTATAAAACATTTCAGGTCTTGTGAAGGCATTTAAAGTCTTCTGGAAGTATTTCAGGTTTTTTAGAAGTAGTATCAAATATCAACTCAAAATACGCGCCCTTCAGAAAATCATTTCAAATTGTATAAAAAGCAACTGATGGACACCAATTTACTTCTTTAATCTCCTTTTATGAGTTACTCTTAGGATCACGTGAGATGATCGCAAAACAATATTTTTCTAATCTCCTTCTAATATCTACCAATTTGCACCTCCTCACCACAAAGTTTAAGACTTTTAATTAAGACACATCAGGTTTTAACAATATGAGTTGTTGTTTTATTAACATTGTCGAATTGCAATATTTACATATTACATAATCAAAAATTAGGCAAGAGGTGTAAAGACGTACTAGTTGCCGTGAGCTTGGATGGACACCTACCCGCCATCCATCACTGCTTATTTTCTTTCTCATACACATTACTTAATAAAATTGGCTGTAAAAACATGTTTTTACTTTGACTATACACAGTCCCTAATGTAAGTGTATAGTTGACAGGTAACGTCCACAAGGGATATATAAAACTTGAAAATGGGGCTTTCTAAAAGAGTATCACTCGTAATAAATGAGGCCCTATACTATTACGTTGCCATCATCAAATAAACAAAGTACGCGAAGAACTCTTCTCGAAAACAAGGGTACGTTGGCGTATATTATAAAACTTTTTGCGTTGTAAATTTTGCAGTTCCTACACGGTACGGTATAAGCATAAACCGACAGGAGTGGCACATATACCGAAAAGCTTCTAAAGTTCCCAACGAGAGCTTCCCTTTTCCCATTTTCCACGTAACGTTTACGCCCCTTCCCTCTTTTCTGGTCGAGGGGTGGAGGGCACAATAAGGAAATTAACAGAAACATGCGCGCGAAAATAAAACAGCTCGGTACCTTGACCGTAATTTTCCCGAAAAGGTTCGTTCCGACTTGCCTCCTTGTCGTAAATACCAAAGGATATCTGCTTTGCAAATGTTACTTTCGTTGTTTGGAGAGGTGTTTTCCTTCCAGTAAACCTCCCCTTTTTTACTGCCAAGTTATTAGGGGATTTTATCTAAAATGAAAATTAATTAAAATACATAAAATTTTCTGCTATTTCTTCAAAATCAATTTCGATAACATTTTACATTAAATTTGAAAGGTTTTAATCTGAGATTATACAACCGTGAATCCCTTTTTTTGTGAAACCCTCAGAAAGCTAAATGATAATAGGCACATTTTCCAGACGATATTAGAGGGGCGTTGATGAAAATCCGCAGTCAGCCGGACATTAATAAAGAGCTGCGAAGGGACGTCTAATGGATGATTATTGGCGGAAAAAATATCGCAACTGACAAGAATAATAAAACATCATGGGAATTATGATGGATCGAAGATTATACTTCATTCGGTTCCAGAAGAGTCGAAATGTCGCGATGGAACGGAAAAAATATTGTCGCGTTATCCCTTTCACCTAAGCAAAGAACAAAGGTGAGCGGAAAATGAAGGTGTCATCGATAAACAATTTTTCATTCAAACCGAAATTGCTTTCGTTCCGGGGCTCCACAAAAATACACGTTAGCATTTTATCACTTTTAATAAAATTTTTGAAACCTACTATAAAATAAAAATAAATTTTAACTTCTCTGGTAAAAGAAGTCTTGTCTGGAATTTTCTATTAGCCGCCCGTGGTGAAATTTCCCGCAACTTTTAATTTAAAGAAACCGCTTAAATGTAACTTATACGAGACGCTCTTTGCTGCATATAAAGGCAGGGCGTTTGACTTGCAGGCTTTAGACCTTTTTAACTCTGCTCCTTTACCAAATGCAACTTGTTGGGCGGCCTTAGAATTAAATTAACTCACCAACTTTGCTATGAAAGACGAGTAAATATTCTTCCTTTTCATTTTAACATTAAAAGAGGTTAACCTTCTTTACCCATAATGATTTATACGTATTCTTTCCGGATTTCAAAGGACTCTATCAAAACTTAGGTTTTCTAAAGGCAATGTTTATTAGTTAAATCATTATTAGGTCCTACTTTTATACTGGTTTGATTTACTTTGAATGTACCGACTAATATATGCTTAAACGTATATTTCCTAGTATAATTTAATAAATATCTTCAAAATCAGCACATGATTGATCTCATACGAAAAGCTTTTCCTACCGCTTAATCAACATACTTACTGAATAATAGCTTAGTATCAAACTATAATAATTAATGTTGATGAAGTTTGTCAAACAACATTGAACAAGTTCACATAGATCTCGCTGAAGACCAGAATAGTCTCTTGAAGTGGATACACGGCAAAAGATATTTAAATGATCTCGATACATTAAGCAATTTGTGTACTTCAAATCCGTAAATATGTCGTTAATGTAAATATTGAAAAGTAATGGTACAAGAATTCCCTGACACCGTCTGCGAGCTGTAAACGAGAGCGATTGCGTCTTGTCAACCATATAAGAAGCAAGCTTCTGGTGAATGCTTTAGGGGAAACCATCTTGTTCAATTTTATCCAACAAAAGTAGATATTCAACTTTATCAAATACTTTACTAAAATTTGTGCAGTCAGAGTCCACCTAACTTTTGTCATCAAGAATGCAAAATGTAATTAGTATATCATTGATATACAGATACAGTGTATAAAAAGTTTTAAAAAATGAGGATTGCCTCGACTACGAATTAACACAAGAAATTTTTGAAATTTTCCGTTTCAAAGATGTGCCGTGACGATTTCATCCCCCTGATCTCACAGCTTCTGATTATTTTTATAGGAACTGCTAAGGGTGAACGTTTACGTCGATAAACCTAGATACCTACGAGAGTTGAAGACGTTATCACATTTGACGGAAATTGGCATCGGCATGTGTAAGAAGGTTATGAGAAACTTTGAGGATCGACTACAGCAATGTATAGAATAAAACAGACGTCATCTGTCTGATATTATCATGAAGAGATAATTTTACTTCTTTATTCTTAAATGATAACATCTAAATTTAACTTTTTTTTAATTGAATAGTTGAGATACTCTCATTTCAAAAGCACCCTTCCAATCTGCTCCACCCTATAGTTATAATTCAAGATTAATTCCGAAAAATAAGTAAGTATATAAAATTTGTTATTTGCTGAAGTTGTCCAGATGAGTAAGCCCATCAGTGAAGTCAAAAATTGACGTCATATGTGGTATAGAAACAGATGAATTTGTTAGTCTGAAAATTTTTATCATCCATCATCAAAAAAATCCTTGTCTTTAAATACATACTTACTTCACTAGAAAATATCCGCAAGTATTGCATTCGACGACTCTTACCCTCTATGTCTGTAATGTTTTTTTATTAAAATGAGTTTGAAACAAAAATAACCTCATTTCAAATGATATAACAACTTGATGATATTGTTGGCCTTGTTCATCAATGTTGAATTAGTCCATATGTACATAATAAATTTTTAAAGACGTGATGAGCATGTTTTCTAAAACATGATTGATTTTGATGATAAAGATTTTCGAAGGTGCAGTAAAGCTAGCGGTGAAGTCACAAATGGACGTTATATGTGGTTAAAAGAAAGAAATAGATGACAGCGATGATCGCCATTGTAAAGACATTAATTTTTTTGTCATTTCTTCTTCTGAAAAATCTTCATCATCAGAGTCATCCACGTCTTCAAACACGTACCCACTCCACTAGCAAATATTCGCAAGTACTGTACTCGGCGACATTTTTCCTTTATATCTTAGAACTAAATATCTAAACACACTGTTAGAAAATAAAATAAAATTCGAGAAATCTATATAACGTAAGTTTTTTAACAAGTTTTTAGAAATAGGATAAGATTAATTTAATAATAATGTTGTGAAATATTTGGTTTAATATGTATGATTTACACTTGTATGATTTATACAGGTGATTTCCTGATAATGGCAATAAGCTGAAACCGGTAGAAACCGAAAACTAAAAATAAAATTTATTTTATCGTTAAGTACGAAAAAGATTCCGTTTACAATCCCTCCATAACAAATATGATGACAACAAAAAGTCAAATAACAACAATGTATGCGGTTAGTACGACCATAACTTTTGAAGATTTCAAGAAACAAAACCTTAAACTACAACAAGAATTGCAGCGCATCCTTTTTTTAAAAACTTACCTAAGAGAAATACTAAAATTTAACTTCACAAAGCATAAATAAAATAAAACTCGAGAAATCCATATAAGTTATTTAACAAGTTCTTAGAAATAGAATAACTTTAATTTAATAATAAAGATGTGAAATATTTGATTTAATATGTAAACAGGTGGTTTCCTGATGATGGCGAAAAGCTGAAACGGGTAGAAACCGAAAATTAAAAATGAAATTTCATCGTTAAGTATGAAAAAAAAATTTCTTTTACAATCCCTCCATAACAAACACGATGTTTGTTTACTTTTTAAACAACAATACTTAAAGTAAATTGGAATTAAAATGAATTTCTTCGTTTTTTTTTTTAACTTTTAATCGATGTATTTATTATTTATTTTTCGTCCCTTACATATTTCGGCTATTTTTAGCTATCATCAGAGGGTTTATTATATAGCATAAAATGTTTGTTAATTTTTTTTATAAAAGATTTTAAAAGACTTTAAATTTTTTTTTGTATTGTTGGATATATGTAAAATATCCAACAATACAAAAAAAATTGTACGTTGTTATCATCTGTGACGATGTTACATCGTATTTAATACATCGATGAAAAATGGATAAAAATAAAAATAATTATTCTGAAATACTTAAAGTAGCTGAACTCTGCCGAGATACTTTTTCTATAAATTCTAAGCAGAGTAAACTTAGGTTCATGCTTAAAATCTTAAGCGTTTGCTACGAATTCTGCAAATTTTCGACAACCCAAGTCGCTTGTCTCGAAAGTTATTTATGATAGAAGTAATAACTTCCGCCGAAAAAGTATCTCGGCCCAGAATGCCGAGATACTTTTTCCATAAATTCTAAGCAGCGTAAACTTGGATTCAACTTGGACTTGAGCACGAACCCAAGTTTACCCTACACTGGAAGTTTATAGAAAGAGAATTTCGACCGACTTCGAAAATGTCGGTTGCCTCAGGTTGCAGAAACAATATTTAAGGCGGCCCACGTCTGCACAATCGGCGGAGATACTTTTCTATAAATTCATGCTTAAAATCTTGAGCGTTTACTACAAATTCTGCAAATTTTCGACAACCAAAATCGCTTACATCGAGAATTGTTCGTGATAGAAGAAATAATCTCTGCCGACTTCAAAGACGTCGGCCACCCCAGATAGCAAGAACAATACTTAAAGCTGCCAACTTCTTCGAAATTGACCGAGATACTTTTTCCATTTCAATTCTAAGCAGGGTAATTTTTGATTCAATTTGGACTTTGAGCATGACAACATCAAGTCTAAGCATGAATGCTTAGATTTGATGGAAATAGTACCTCGACCGATTTCGAAGATGTCGACCACTTTAAGTATTGTACTTGCTACCTGGGGCGGCCGACAACTACGAAGTCGGTCGAGACTGATGCTTCTATCACGAACAATTCTCAGGGTAAGAGACTTTGGTTGTCGAGAATTGGATATAGAATTCGTGGTAGATGCTCAAAATTTTAAATATGAACCCAAGTTCAGATGCGTCCCAGGTAGCAGGAACAATACTTAAAGCGACCGACATCTTCGAAGTCGGCCGAGATACTTTTTTAATAAAGTCTAAGCAGAGTAAACTTGGGTTTATGCCTAAAATGTTGAACGTTAACTACGAATTCGCATATTTTCGATACCAAAGTTGCTTGCGTCGAGAATTGTTCGTGATAGAAGAAATAATCTTGGCCGACTACGAAGACGTCGGCCGCCCCAGATAGTAGGAATAATACTTGAAGCTGCCAACGTTTTCGAAACTGACCGAGTACTTTTCCCACAAATTCTAAGCATGGTAATTTTTTATTTAACTTGGAGTTTCAGTATGAACCCATGATTATCCTGCTTAGACTTGATGGAAATAATATCTCGGCCGATTTCGAAGACGTCGGCCGCTTTAAGTCTTGTACGTCCTACCTCGGGCGGCCGACAACTTCGAAGTCGGACGAGATTATTGCTTCTATCAAGAACAATTCTCAGAGTAAGAGACTTGGGTTATTGAAAATTTGAGAGAGAATTTGTAATGGACGCTAAAAATTGTAAGTATGAACCCAAGGTGCGCGCCAGGTAGCAGGAACAATGATTAGAGCGACCGACATCATATACATCATACTTTGTTAACAAGTTCTGAACAGGGTAATCTTGGAGTCAACTTAGGCTTTGAGCATGAATGCTCTGCTTGGAATTTGTGGAAAAAGTATCTCGGTCAATTATGAAGACGTTGGCCCTTTTAACTATTGCTCCTGCTACCTGGGGCGGCCGACGTTTATGGATTGGATAGAGGTTTTGGCTTCTATCATGAACAATTTTCATGGTAAGCGACTTGATATCGTAATAAAGAAAAAAGGTCATACTAAGTGTGAATGGATTAAAATTAGTTTGAATATCCATTTTACCAGTAACGTGTAATGAATTAAATATGAAAAAGTCTTTACTTTGTACTTTAACTGGTGCTTTATTCTAAAAATGCTCTCTGGCCAGTTTCGGCTAATCGCCATCCTCAGAGACAACAAGTTTAACAATATTGAAATTAATGAACTTTAATAAACAACAAATTTTTTCTTAATTGTAATTTAACTAAAATAATTAAAAATACAGTCAACATTATCATAATCACATAAATATCACATAAAAATCACATAAATAGTATCAGTTAAATCGAATTAACTTCTGAAAAACCGACTTACATATTCCGAATTAATTTCTTATATTAATTATTATTTCTATAAATAGTACTTTATTAATAACTTTATTTTTCCAAAAATGTAGATATATTGCTACAGAATAACAAATATTTTTCTGTTTAATCAATTTTTTCAGTTCCTAACGTGAATTTTGCAGCTACATTAATATTGGTAATGTACCGTATTCACTTTACTCCAATTCTATGCTTCATTACGTCCTATATAAATAATGGTGTGCTCAAACCTATAAGAAGTTATATTAATCTGCTTTAGAATTTAGTTATTCAACAAAGTAACATTAAAAGTATTAGTACATTCTAGTAATGAATCATTGCTTATTGGACAGTTACTATTTATGTTGTTCAGTCCAGGTCTTTCCTTAACCTTTTCTTTATAATACTGAAAACCGTAAGGTTTTCAGAATTTTGAGTTCAAATTTAGCGTATGTCATAAGTTAATGTATGTATATGATCTTATTTTTTCCTATTTACTATACTCTATTTTTTAATTTGGAGGAGTAAAATTTGTTTTCTTCTTAATTACATGATCTAGACAGTTTTCTCAATTCTCCGGATAGACATTCTGGATAGCCTGTAGCAAAAGATCTGATATAGTCTGTACCACGACGTGTTCGAGAAGTAGTAGTGATTCATCACGTAAAAGTATCGTGCAGTGTTATTATTTACCACCTCGTTTGTAATCTGAGCTCACACCATCTCAATTGGATTAAGTTCGCAATAACGAGGTGATAACCTCAAAACAGTTCTATTATAATTTTTAGCCTTCTCGTCTGTTACATAACTATTATATTAGTCTCTATTAAGAATTAGCTGAACAAATTCAAACCTAACATTTTATGGTAGCGATCATTTTTTGATGACAATCAAACTTGTATGTCGAGCTTTCTAGATGTTATTGTAAAATTTGTCCAACTTTACAGCTAGGATATAAAGCATTATCAGTCAACATTATCCTGTAGCACTATTAATGCTTGTTGAAACCATATTTCAAATACTTGAATATCAATTATTTCATGTAATCATTCGTCTTTGTACCATTGAGAAGCAGTAAGCCATTTTCGCAAAATCAGCTTCAGATCCTATATCCATAATAAGACAATTCCTTTTCCTTATAGGATGACGTAAGCCTGTATTAAAAAAAATAAACAAATTTGTGGCTGTGATGTTTTTGTGAATAATACTTTAATTGATTTCAAAAATATCGAAGATGACCAACAACATTTTGTCAATGTAAACAAATCTTTCAAATTCTCGTCATTTCTATCGAATATTCTTTATAATATGACTTGAATAATCTATTTAAAAAAAAAAATAGATTAGGAAAGGAGCGAGAATGAAGGTGTTGAAATCAACGATGCTAATAAGATTCGTGATGAATAAAGTAGTAAGAAATGTTGAAGTTAATTTAGATTTAAATTATGCGAAGTGTTCATTTTGATTCGTCGTGAAAACTATTTTCATTTTTTTTCACTTCTCATCTGATTGCAAATAATAACCTTGTCATCAATAACCGGCGTTTTTGGTTGCGTTGGAAAGCTTTAAAGGCTCGGTTCGTAGGAACCACATAAAACGGACAATGAAATTTAGCAGATAGGCCCGCACACACGAACGGACTTTACCGTTCTGGGATTATTCTTCTGTAATTGCCGAATGCGCCTTTATATCCTGACAATGGAAATTCCGACCTAGATTTCCAACAGTCGTCGTCGTCCTTAAATGTCGCGTCCTGCAAATGACGTCGGGTCGAAAACAAATGTTATCCCGAGGATATAAATGATAACCGGTTTTTGTTGCCAACTGCATTTGTCCCGCTTCAACTCTTCTAAAGCTTCGTTTTTCAACTTTTGTTGGAAGGAAGGTTTGGCTATTATAGTTTTTCACGTGACCTATGAGATTGTTGATGATGGGGCGAAATTATATTTCAAATAGAATTGGTTTATTCTTAAGAAGTTTTAATTGGTTAAATTAAATTTGAAATTGTAGAGTATTAATGGTGTAAGAACGTTGGTGTACCACTTAGTAATCTACTTGGGGAACTAAATGTTGAATTTACTGTAATTACCTACACCAAAATTGCAGTTCTCCTATGATGTCCTCCTTAATTGAGCTTTCTTAATTAGTTTCCACTAATTACTAATCGTAGTCGTTCCAATAAAATTAATCATTTCCTTTAACACCTTTTCTCAAATAAAGAATTGAATGTTAAATACAACAATTAAGTGTTGATTAATCCAACACATCCTCTAGCAATTACTTCATGTGTTCGATATACGGGGATATCGAACTGGAAATAAGCATCAATTCGTAAAGTGAAGTTCTGGTCTAGCAATCCTTAATGGATTATCACTGTCTGCGGAGTTTACGATGCGATATCGACCCCAGTAAAGGAATTTAAATCGTTCAATTTCTCCAGCCCCAATCTCGCTTTTTCCCTATCCTCTAATTCCTCTCTATGTAAGACAAACACCGGCCGCAATTTTAATTAACGCAGGCGCTCGTTCGCACCGATGGTTAAAGACGAATATCTGGAGATCGTGCCACGCCCTTTCCATCTGATATTGTCCTATTTATGGAAGGTTTTGGCCCTTATTAGTCGCTATAGCCCATTTCTATCTCCTCTTTGGGTTATAATTAATAAGCTTTTACGACAAGGAGTGTGTGTGCCAAGTTAGGACAATCTAATTCCATACTGTTTGGCGAAACATAATAGGGTGGATAAAGATTTCTAAGATAAATCACTCATAAAGTAATTTCCCGGAACTTGCATCATTTTTATTTTTTTCTATTACTATTAGGGAAGTGAAGATCAAAGAAGGAGCCATTAAAATAATTTGAAAACGGAAACGGAACGCAATAAAAGATTTCCGTCGTCACGGAAAGAATTTGTCTCTGACAAGGAAAAAGCTCGTAATTACAAAGTTATCTAACCCGCTCCATCTGCAGAAATGGCCGGCCATTAATCAGATATCTCGCGCAATCAATAAGTCCGAGGTGGGTCGCGTGGACTCATCGCCTCAAGATTTATTTGCTTAGAATGTCTGCCGAATGATACCATCTCGTACATTATTGCGAACCCCGAGATAATAGTGGACAACTGGCGCCGAATACGTGTACCTAATTTATAACTTAAATTAGTTCTTGAGAACTGCACCAAATTGCCGCGTCCAAACATGGTGCTAATTACCATAGTAAAAGCACTTATCTGGGAATGGCCCCCGGTTTTCCTTTATTTTGTCGGTCCGGTGACCCGCGTTATTTATATGGCAGATGGTGGAGTTATTACGAGATATCACGTATATTCGTACGTACAATCAGATATTAAAATGAGTTCGTGTAAATTTGGAATATTTTAATTGTTGCATCGTAACATTAATTAAAAAGGTTGATGTAAACATTTTTAATATTGACTGTAACTCTCTCTTCTTTATATAATGGTGTTTGAACAAAGTGCATTGGTCATCACATTATTATATGATATATCAGGACCAAAAAATAGTTGGACAGCTTTGGTTTGTATTCAATTTATTCAATTGTAAACACATGTTGGAGAAATAATGTACAATTTTTATAACACACTTACTTATTTCAAACTAATTGTCATTAATTGAAGATTACTTAAATAAAGTAAGGGTAATAATGAAAATGATGATGATAATGAGACCATGATCTTCATCTTAGTGATGCAAGATGAAGATGTGTACTAGAAATGGCAGAATATTTGAATAAACTTGTTTTTAGTTAACAACATGGTCACTCTAGGTCCTTTAAAGAAAAACAACTTTGTTACATCAAATAATATGGAAATTCATTTTTAAATTTTTGGGGCATTCATATTCATATTCATATTTAAGTATGTAATTGTAATGATTACGATAAGATGCAAAGGTTGTAAATCAATATTTGCATTAAAATTTATCATTATAGATGATACTATTGATATTTATGAACGTTGGATAATTCTGAAGAAATTCCCATTCGAAGTAAAATTGGCCAATATATATGATATATGACAAAGAATGAAGCAGCGAACAAAGAATGAGAAAAAGATGCTGAACAGCTTAAAGTTAACAAGAGTGCACTAGATAAGGAATAGTCAGTAGTTTACGTAGTCCAATATTTTACATGATTTCCATAAATCAATATTCTCTGAAAATCTTAGGTGAATTTAATTAACATTAGTGCTGAAAACCACTGATAGACAGAGGTAATACATGAAGAACTAAGGCGAATAGCCTTAATATTCATAGGCTCACAAGTACCCATAGTGAGATATAGGTTGTCAAAATTTCTTTAAAATTAAACATTATTTGCAATAGAAGACTTTTTTACTTACGTCTTTAACTGACTATAGCAACAATTTTTAAGAAAAACAAATTAAAAAAAAAAATTTTTAATTAAATTTCTAAAAAGTTAAATATTATTACCGCAAGATTGTCCACCAAGAACTTACAAAGTTTATTGCAAATGCCAAATTTTTGCAGACACAAGAAGGAACATCTCCAATTTATGTGTAAAAAATTATATCCTCCATATTACCTCCCATGGTCGCGTAGCAATGAACAATGCGGTTATTGAAGAAATAATCGTTTCAATTTCTTCCTTCCACTGGTATATTGTTTGTGGTTTGTACACGTACACTTTTTATTTCACTAATCCCGATAAAAAAGTCAAAAGGTGAAAAATCGCATGATCTGGTAAGCTATTCCTGGTTGCCACGTAAAGAGGTTTTTTTTTGACAAAATTTTTTATTCAGCAGAGCAATCATCGTGTTGAATCCAAATGTGAGAAAACCAATCAGAAAGCATGTTTCTGTAACGGAGCTGCTGTTGAAAAAAACGACAGTTAAAGACAACATTCATCAATTTGAAAAAAGTTTGGCTCCTCCTGCCCAGAACCCACACCACACAATTATACGTTGTAGATGCATCTCATTTTTCACTGTCACTCGTGGATTTTTGGTAAGCTTAACCCCAAATTCTGTGGTTATGCTTATTGACAAATCTACCGAGGTGGAATTACATCTCATCTGAGAAAATTATATTTTTCATGAAGTTATTGCTCTCCACTTGCCGAGCCAAGACCCACTGAACAAAGCGGTGTCCCTCTCCATGATCTGCAGGTTTCAACTCTCATGTAAATTGAATTTTGTACGCATGCATTTTCAGATCTTTTGAAAGAATTACATACTGATAACTTTGTGAGAAATTCAGTTATTCTAGGGCTTTCGATTACATTTTCAGGCACGACAGCAATGTTTTCTTGTGTTCGGACAGAACGCGGTGATCCCATTTTCTTATTTAAAACAGATCCCATCGTTTCAAACTTTCGGATTAACTTACGAATTGTGCATTCGTTTTGAGCAATGTTCATATGCCAAGGCACCAAATTCAAAATTGTCACTACTTATTGGACACCTTTATTTGGAGCAACCAAGAGTTGGAAAACAGAGAAAATCACTTTTAATCTACCCAATAATAAAAACTGAACCAATTTTCAATGATTTATCTAAACTATAATTTCAGCAGCTTACAGTAAAGCTTCTAATTTACATATAATATAGTTTCTATCACTTTTTCATCCGTGATTTGTTTTTATTTTGCTTGTATGGCTTTCTTACCCATAACAATATTTAATAAATTCATTGGAACATCTAGTAAGTGTATTATCTTGAGATAGACCTTCATAAACTATTGATAGTTAGACCTAGTTCAGGAACCATCTTGCCACAGCAATACGTGGTCTTACATTATCCTGTTGAAATGTGCCATTCTGCAACAGCTGCATGAAACGTACTAACACCGGTTGCAGGACGTTGTACATATAAGGAAGCGTGTTTAATGTGCTTGGAATATGCCCAACCCAACCCATAACAACATCTTCAAATTCCGTCTTTCCCCTCGATATCGCCGCACCCTTCTACAACCAATATTCGCATATAAACAAAACCATGATTCATCACTGAAGACGATGTCACTCAATTGATGAACCCACCCATACCATTCGTGACACCATGGAAGTATGGCTGCTTTATGGAGAGATATTTATGGAATGTAAATGCCTTACATTCAGCTTCCATCATCGTTGTGACTGAAGCTTGATATTCTTCTGCAGTCAGTTGGCTGTCGACAAGCATCGATTCAAAGCTCTTGTCTAATCCACAGCAATTAAATTTGTTGTTTGCAATCTACTTAAGGATGGGTGTCGTTAAGCGTCTTCAGATGCATTGCTTCTTCAGGCGGGTTTTCCAACAGGACGGTGCCTCAGAATACCTTCTACTAACTATAAACTTCACATCCGGGCAATTGTAGTGTAGTCCCGATTTAGCCTTTTCTCAATCTCCCGGAAAAAGAGAACTGCTTCTTTGGTACCGATAATTGAGTTCATATCTTACTCATTGATACTCATATCAGCAACAAACTGTAAGCTAATAATGGTACGAGAAACATAACAGCTGTGATTTTCGGCGGAAACATCCTGTTTTCTTAGTTGATAATAAAGCATTACATTACCGAAATTTCAAAACTGTAGTTTGATTAGATTTCATATGAAAATGAACATATTTAAAAGATTCTGAGTTAGTAAAAGTATAATTACAAATATTTACTAATTATTATTATTATTAAACTAATTAATATACGTATCTTTAATCAAAAGGATATCCATTCATCATTGAGATCCTAATCTTCTATTGACGTGCATGACCTAGATTCAATTTGTAAAAATTTCGAATTCAAATCTTAACAATCGCTACAGAAAAGAGGCGAGACGGCAGATATTCCTTTAGAAAGGATTAGTTCATCGACTCACGCGATCGATAAACCATGGCGGTTTTTAAAATTTGAGATGATTGGATGGAATAGGCTAACCAAAAAGGGTTTAAAGGAGAAAATAAAGAATGACGAATAGGAACATCAAAGAGAATTTATCTTATTTCTAACATTTTAACAATGCAATATATTTGAAACCATCTGCTGGAGTTAATCCATTTTCGAATTTTACGACAACTTTCAATGAAAGCTGATTTCATTTAGATTGAATAAATTGAGATAACGACGTACGATTAGGTATTCAAAGATAAACTACTAAAATCCCTATTCTTAGATTGGCAAAATGTACCCGATGAATGCGATCTAATAGTTCCATTTACTACAAAATCTTTATTTTATATGATAATTTTATATTTATAATGAGTTTTTTGTAAAAGTAATGACATCAGTGGGGGTCAATACTGAGCCCAAAGTCTTGTATCGATTAGGTTATTTTTAGCGACGTTATAATTATGTTGATATGATCGAAATTATTCATCTCAATTTAACAGTTATTCTGATTCACATTCAATTTAAATTGATCCTTGGTCACTACATTATTTAAGTGTTCATTGCTTTCTATATTAAAAATTTTCACATTGTTTTATGAAGAAGAATCACTTTATAGTTTCATTTTCTGATGATGCCTACATAGAATAGGCGAAACATGTCAATTGAAACACTAATAATTTCTTTAAAATTATAATTAACTTAAACCAGTAAAAGTACTGAATTTACCTTAAACCTTGGAATTTATAATTATGTCTCTGAGAATACTCTTTCAATGAGTCCATATAACGTACTTACTCAAGTAATATCTGTCATACTAAAGACCAGGTGCATACCTTTGTTTGTTTTGACGATATATGTTAAATAAAGCTGTTCGTCACTTAACTTTCTTATGGCAATTGTAAGCATATAACATTTCACGGTTATAAATGTGCAACTACAACAAAAGAACGCGTTTGAAGACATTTTGAAAGAAATCGGTAACTTGTATTGACGTGACTCAGAATGTGTTCCACCATTGTCAAGAGACTAAATTTCCCATTATATATATCCTTGCTGAATGATATACTACTCCATATTGGAAATCTTCTAGAAGCATTATCAAGTCTTCTGGAAGCATTTCTAATCTTCTGAATACATTTCAAGTTTCCCAACGACAAGGTCAAGTCTTCCTAAAGCATTTTAGGTTTCTGGGAGTATTTCTAATCTTTTGAAAACATTCTAAATCTTCTGTAAGCATTTCAAACTTTCTAGAAGCAGTATCAAGTTTTCTGGAAGCAATATAAAGTCCTCTATCAAGTCTTCTAAAAGCATTTCAAGACTTCCGGAAGCATATCAAGTAATCTAAAAGCATATCAAGTCTTCTGGAAGCATTTCAAGTTTTTCAAGGATTAGTATCCTCGGAAATATCAGTTTTTATCGTATAATCTATACCTATCAAGTTTATTGCAAGCATTTCAAGTCTTCTGGAAGTATTTCTAATTTTTTGGAACCATTTCAAATTTTCTGGAAGCATTTTAAGTTCTCTAGAAACGGTATTAAGTCTTTTGGGAGCATTTTATGTCTTTCAGATGTAATATCAAGTCTTCTAATATCAAGAATTTCAAATCTTCTAGAAGCGGTATTAAATCGACCGGAAGTATTTCTAATCTTCCAGAAGCATTTCAAATTTTCTGAACGCATTTCAAGTTCTCTAGAAGCACTACCAAGCCTTCTGAAAATATTTGAAGTTTTCCAAAGGCAATAACAAGTCGTCTAAAAGCAGGTCAAGTTTCACAGAGACAATATCAGTTTTTTGCAAGCATTTCAAATCTTTTGGAAACATTTCAAGCTTCCTAGAGATACTATCTAATTATTTGCAAGCATTTCAAATCTTTTGGAAGTATTTCTAATCTTTTAGAAGCATTTCAAATTTTCTGGAAGCATTTCAAATTTTCTGGAATCATTTCAAGTACTCTAGAAGCAGTATCCAACCTTCTGGAAACATTTCAAGTCTTTCAGATGTAATATCAAGTCTTTTGAAACAGTTTTAAATCTTGTAGAAACGGTATGAAATCTTCCGGAAGTAGTTCTAATCTCCTATGAGCATTTCAAATCTTCTGAAGGCGTTTCAAGTCTCCTAGAAGCAGCTGGACGCCTTTTGAAAATATTTCAAGTTTTACAACAATAACATCAAGTCTTCTGGAATAATATCAACTCTTTTGGAAGTAATTCAAATCTTCTGAAGGCGTTTTAAGTATTTCAAGTTTCTCAAAGACAGTACCAAGTCTTTTAGAAGCATTTCAAGACTTTCGAAAACATTTCAAGACTTTTGAAAGCATATCAAGTAATCTGGAAGCATATCAAGTCTTTTGCAAGCATTTCAAGTTTCTCAGCGATACTATCAAGTTTTTTGCAAGCATTTCAAGTTTTCTGGAAGTATTTTTAATCGTCTGGATGCATATCAAGCTTTCTAGAAGCAGTATCAACTCTTCTAAAAGCATTTCAAGTTACCCAAAGGTAGTATCAAGTCTTTTAGAAGCATTGCAAAATTTCCGGAAGCATTTCAAGACTTCTGGAAGTATATCAAGTCTTCTGGAAACATTTCAAGTTTCCCAGCGATACTATCAAGTTTATCGCACGCATTTCAAGTCTTCTGGAAGTACTTTTAATCTCCTGAAGCATTTAAAATCTTCTGAAAGCATGTCAAGCTTTTTAGAAGCAGAATCAAATCTTCTGGAGGGAATATAAAGTCCTCTAGAAGCAATGCTAAGTCTTCTAAAAGCACTCCAAGTTACCAAAAGACAATATCAAGTCTTCTAGAAGCACTTCAAGACTTTCGGAAGCATTTCAAGACTTATGGAAGCACATCAAATGAGCTGGAAGCATATCAAGTCTTCTGGAAGCATTTCAAGTCTTCCGGATGTAATATCAAGTTTTCTGGAAGTATTTAACTCTTCCAAACGCAATGTCAAGTTTTCTGGAAGCATTTCAAGGAACCCATATTTACAGCGTTTATGTTGTTTGAAAACCAACATAGAAACACTTTTCTCTTTTCAACTCGTAGTAAATCTCAATAGTTTTCAAGAATAATAAGATTTCGTAATTAACATTTTCTGTTTTTTTTTACAAACCTATATTTTACACAAAAACATAAAATCTGAAAACAACTTTAGTTTACAGAATAGAAATATTATTTTTTTTATGAAAGGACGTTCAAAAAATACTGAAATTCCTCTTTGAAATGAAAATCTATTCAATGAAGTACTTCATCAATTAAATTATAT
The DNA here is from genome assembly GCA_036711965.1 of Onthophagus sagittarius. Lineage (NCBI taxonomy): Eukaryota > Metazoa > Arthropoda > Insecta > Coleoptera > Scarabaeidae > Onthophagus > Onthophagus sagittarius. Next base: position 11,175,190 of record JASERS010000002.1, on the reverse strand, counting down.
ATTAAAGTACTAAATTAATTATGTAGCAAAATGACACTCTTACTTCAATTAATAAGTCCTTAATTTTAAAATAACTAAGATTTTGTGTTTAAGTTTTCAGATTATTAAGATTTTAAAGATTACTAAGGAATCGTTTCTAAAACGTCTTTTAAGTCTCGTCTCCAGAAACAACTTAAGTTTAAAGTATGCAAGTATTAATTTTCTGATGATCTAAAGTTTTAAAAATTCAAGTCCATTCTGATAATGAAAATATATCAGTGTTGAATTCCATCGATTAAATCTTTTGTTAGAGTATTATTTTTCGTCGTTTCTAGTTAATATTATGCCAAATGTTAATAGCTAAGGAACGATGTCTTCTAAGACAAAAATATGGAATATTAGATTAGTATCATCGCAAGATCTATTGATCTTGTCCAAAATAAAACTCGAACGTATTAAGTTTTAAAAATGGCATTGTTTCGATCACAACACATGGATGCAGTGTGATGATGAAATTGGGAAAATAAAATTATCCACTACAGCAATTATGCTTTGCTCATGATGTTCAAATTGCAGAGATTGACGTCGTTGATTCAAAAAAATGAATAAATATTATTAAGCCGAAACATTAAAACTGATGCCAGTACGAGTATAGTAATCATCTATAATACAGATGGTAATTTTGAATTAATTGATGAGGATACACAAATATTTTATCAAATTATTTCGTTGCTCCCTTTTGAAATAAAAAATTATGGTTCTGCAGAACTTTGTAAAAGGGAAACACTGCAAGGGGTTAAAACTTATTTTCAATTGTAAAATGGCATGGAACAATTTTGCTCAAACGTTGGAGCGGTTTGTTTATATAAACGACTGTGTTCAGAAGTCTTTGATTGATGTATCCATGCCGATGAATCTGAATGACCCTGATTTGGAAGTTCTACAAGAAGTTGTAAAGTCTACGATCGATAATCAGCTTTAGGATTATGGTTTAAGAACTTTCAAAAATTATTATTTCGTTTAGCAGATCCTTGCAATTTGCATTAAAATGCCGAATAAGTGAACGAAGGTGCCATGAAAATATCGTTTTTTCAATTTGATACAAAGGTTATCATCAACATCATCGCTCCCACCAATAATGCAAGAGGAAAATAATGATTACCATATTCCGCTGTCTTACCTTAAAAACAATCAACAAGGGAACGAAGTATACTTAGCAGAAGGTTTGAATAGAATATTTAAAAATGCACATCAAAGAAGAATGCATTGATTACAATAATTAAAGACGAAATAAATGACCCTTTACGAAAAATGCAAGAATCCTCAAGTATTTGTTTATGCCATAATCCCATAAACAGTTTTAGTCCCGGAAATCGGATACCCAAGAAATAAATAACTTTTATATTGGAGTAAAAATATTAAGTTACACTCGATTATTTCGAACACTCACATAGATAGTACAATCCATCAGTTTCCGAGAAAAATTAGATTTTGTGATTAACGGTTGTTTTGTAAAAAGATTATAGGGATGTATTAAACAAATTTTTAATAAATCCTATTATTAGTTTTCTAGTTAAAAAGGATTTAAAAAATGCAACTCCATTTTAAAATAAAAATAAGGGCTAAAATAGTTCTCATGTTTCGATTTTCACAATCAGTAACTTTTAGATTTATTTCGAGTATGTCGCATTAAAATAACACCCTTAATAAAATCAATAAAGTCAAAACATTTAATAATAATTCATTTTATAGGAATTGGAATATTATTTCCCTTATGAAGGGTGTTTCAGAAAAAATGAAATTAATTACATCAGCAATGTAAAGCGTTATGATAAATTTTGAATTGTATTTGATCTAAATAGCTTAATTAATTACTGCAAAATCAATTTATTCTCTTTTAGAGCAATCATTACCATAAATTGTAACCGCAAATTTGCTCTTTACCTCTGATTGGTGTAATTATCATTACCGAGTAAACAAGTATTTCCTGTTATTTTAGAGTCGTTAATGTATTTTAATTAATTTAATCCTACGCCATATTAAAACGAATTAATTTTTGAATGAAGTTACGTTTGAGTAAATACATATAATGTTATTTGAAAACATTACCATCATAAAAATCTTATCTATTATTGATTTTGTTTCAGTTACGACAGTAAATATTGAAGTCGTGGCTGGAGAACCAGCTTATCTACCCTGTGATATATCGACGGCTCATTCTCAGGATCAAGTAGCTTTGGTGCTTTGGTACAAGGAAGACCTTGGGACTCCGATATACAGGTGAGCCAGCAAAAGTTAATCCGCCTACGGCCAAGACCATGATATCCCGCTTAAAGCCTCCTCGCTTAAAGATGGATCGTTCGTGGTCCGCAACTTTTAATTTTTCACCAAGTTGATTAATGGATATTTAAGTAGACGGCGACAATGATGTATCGGGGCTAGATGGTCGAAATTCTTGCCGCTTCTGAGCCCCATTACTAACCATTCTATATCTCGGCGTGCTATCTACCATTTACTCCGATGTGTGTATGTTTGTGTGTGCGGAATCGCGTTCTCTGAACAATACACAAAGGGAATATATATCTTCCGTTAATGGTGAGGCAAAAAAGACGTTTTCAAAGCAATGACTAATGGAGGTGAAAACTGGATTAATATGAACTGGGGATATACTTAATTTTTTTTCACCCCTAATAATTTATAGAACACAAAATTTTTGTTGTGCACTATTAAAAATATGATTAAAAGATTATCAATTCTCTATTAATAATCTTCTTTTCTTTTCAATTATAGAATCTGAAAGAAAAAAAGAGTCATGTACTTGAAAATGAAGAAACGATTGGGTTGAAAAAAATCTTAAATCTATTAATATTATACATCAATCATAAAAATATACATTTTCTATTACGAGAATAATGTGTTAAGTGCAATTCAAAAGATTGATAGGTTAATTCCATCGAGATCAGAGGGGAGATATTAAACCAAGTCTAGAGCTAAATTAATTCGATCAAAGAAGAGCAGATTACTATAACAATTTAAGCATAGCAAGAAAATCCATGTTTCTGAAGATTCTAAATTGGGAAGCCACTAAATCTGTTGCTAATTTAACTTTAATTAATTGGTATTACAACACACAGAACTGTAAACTTTGACATTTCGAAGAACTCATTATTCCGGTAATTATGCGTATTATCCATACGTTATTAATGCGATGCATGTTAACACGATGCAAGGCGGGGTGATACATGAATATAAAATGCAAATTCCTTTGTTGAAGTCGTTCGGTGACAAAAACTAATTTAACTTTTCGGTAAATTATTTATGACATAAATTTTAGATGATATTCGATATTTCTTTATAGGTCTAATTAATTATAAATTTTTTTATGATAATCAAGAAAAAATGTTTGTAATTAGATGCAGATCGAACATATTTATAACGTTGGAAGAGGTAAAGAAGAATTTTATATCAAGTATGGTCCTTGAATTCTGAACTTATCATAGTGAAATTCCTAATAATTTTCTTATTAATTTAAAACGGTAATTATGTATTTTTAGAGCTCTTTGATTAACCTTGGATATAGGCGACGAAATAGAGTTCTAAAATTATATCTTGATACACATCTTGGCAAGATAGCTAATATTTTTTGTAAAATATCACAATGACGTAGAGTTTGATTCACCTATATTCGATAATTTTGGGGATTTTCATTACGTTTTCCACAAATTATAAAAAGAGCTGTATTTATGAAGACATGTAGGAGGAGAGGTAATAAAACAAAGTTTATGTCAAAATATTACCGAAAATGGAACCGATATTCCAAAATTCGACAGAGATGAAGAAAAAAGTTGAGAAACCGAATAAGGTTGTTGCATGAACCTCAAATCGGACGAAAATCTGGATTGAGAAACACAAAATAATAAGTTTTTATAAATCCGTTCCATAATCCAGACCAGGATCATGCTGATTTTTATTGCTTTGGGCGATTTAAATTTGATTACGTTGGTATCGTGAATCATTAACAACATACTAACTCATTTGTGACTCACAACATGACTAATAGCAGCGTAGCAACATTAAATCTGATCAAGACAGACTATAAGATCGAAAAAGATAATCACCAACGATATTTATTGGAAAGCTGCACAACATATTAAACAATTCGACAGAAACGAAGAAAATAGTTGAGGACAGGAATCGAATTGTTGCATGACAACCACAAATTGGACGAAGATCTGAATTGAGAAATACAACTGAGAAGTTCTTATCAATCCTTTCCATAATCCAGACCAATATCATGCTGATTTTTATTTCTTTGGGTGATTGAAAGTTGATTTAGTTGATATCTTGGGTAACTTGCAACTAACTGACCCATTCGCAAGCAGGATCTAAAGATATACATCGTGACTAATAACAGTGTGATTGACTAAGACAGACTTCAAGATTTAAAATGATTGCCACCAATGAAATTTATTGCAAAACTGCACCTAATAATATTCCAGAATTTGACAGAGACGAAGAGAAAAGTAGTTGAAAGAATCAGGCTGTTGCATGATAATCTCAAATCGGACCAAGATCTAGACTGAGACGTACCGCTGAGAACTTCTTGTACATACGTTCCATAATCCACCAGGATTATGCTGATTTTTATTTGTTTAGACGATTGAAAGTTGATTTGGATCACTAAGAACTCACTGAATTATTAGTGACCAGGACATAGAAACGAAGTGACTAATCAGCGATCAAATACATTGATTAATTCGATTTTATGTTAGATGTAGAAATAATTTATGAACTTCTGAAAATATTCAGAAAACGGTTCTAGCAACGATGACATATTATATTATTAGTATGAAGATCTGGATTGAGAGATACATTTGAGAAAATTTGTCCATCCGCTCCATAACCCAGACCAGAATCATGCTGATTTTTATTTCTATAGACGATTGACAGTTGACTATGTTGGGAATATGTTGGGTATCTTTAGTCACTAATAACTCACTCTGTCATTGGAGACCAATATCTACAGATGAAGCTGCATATGAGGTGAACGTAACTAATAACTATTTCGCAAGATCAAATCCTATCAAGACAGACTTCAAGATTGACAACTATAATCAACTACGATATTTAATACAAAATTGTACCAAGATATTCTAGAATTCAAAAGCAACGAAGAGAAAAGTTGAGAAAAGGAATCAGGTTATTGCATGATAACCTGAAATCGGATGAAGATCCAAAGTGAAAAATGCAATAAAGGAGTTCTTGTCAATTCGTTCCATAATCCATCAGGATCATCCCAATTTTTATTTGCTTGTTTTAAATTATGTCTATTTCTGTTCGTCACTTTTCCTGATGAGAATATCACCTGATATGATCTTGGTCTTTCACTTTCAGTTATAATTTGACTGTATAACACTGTATAACACTGTTTCATTTTTCTTAAATTGTTTCGGTTTGGATCTATGTTTAAGATCATAGTAGTATTTGTATTTTTGTTGGTATTGTTCTATTTTAATTTTTACACTGTGATCATAAATATTTCTTTTAAACGTTTTGGTAGTTGGCATAACGGCTCTTAAATTTCTGCCAAACATTAATTCGTTTCTTAACAAATTTTTGTTGTTTGGACGTGCCTCTCCGCCACACCATTTTCAGATCTTGGGTAACATGGACTTGACGTTTGATGTTTAAAGGTAAATTTTTCTGCAAACTTTTGAAATTTAAATTTATTAATTTGAGTTCCATTATCCGTAAAAACCACTTTTGATATACCATATCTAGCAAAATTAGACTTTAAAGCAACAATGATATAATCAGTCGCTTCATCAGATAACTCGAACAACTCCACAAATTTCGAATAATAATCGACTAACAAAAGAAAAAGTTTTCTTTTGAAATAATAGATGTCACATCCAATTACTTTCCAAGGACCTTCTGGAGTCTCTCTTAACAGCAATGATTATGATAAGATGATGTTTTTTGAAATTTTAGACATGTTTGATAATCATTAACTACATCCTCAATTTCCTTTGCCATGTATGGCGAATAAAATACTCTAGATTTACTCTTATATTCATCAATACCTAAGTGATTAATGTGAATCAATGATAGCATTGATGTTCTTAACTGTTTAGGAATTACAACTGTTTTATTTTTAACCAATATTCGATTTATAGTCCCTAATAGTATGATAATATAGAATACTAACCATTAATAAGGTCTAGATAAGCAATCTGCTATTAATAAGTCTTTTCCAGGTTTATAAGTAATTATTATGTCAAAAGCTTGTAATCTTAATCGTAATCTTTGTAATCTTAAAGGTGTTTCACATAATGGCTTTTTAAATATTTGTTCTAAAGGTTTATGATCTGACTCTACAATTACAGTCTTACCAAAAATAAATTGTTTATATGTTTCACATCCGTAAGAAATAGCTGATAGATCTTTTTCTATTTGAGCCCAAGACTTTTGAGTATCAGCTAAAGCCTTTGAAGCATATGCAGCTGGTTATCCTTCTTGCAATAAAGTAGCTCCCAAACCACTACAGCTGCTATCAACTGACAATGTTACAGGTTTACTAACATAATAATACCTAAGTGCAAGTGCTACCGACAATCTATTTTTTACTTCAACAAAATCCCTGTTATGAGTCTCAGACCATATAAACTCGCTGTCCTCTCTTAAAAGCTGTCTTAAATTACTAGTTAAATCCAACAAACATAATGCAAATTTGCTTACATTCGTCACTAAACCTAAAAATGATTGTAAGTCCTTTTTCTTCATTGGTTTTGGCATCTTCATGATGGCTTGTACTTTTGATTGGTCAGGTTTCAGTCCTTGATCACTGAACACATGTCCTACATAACATATTTTACCTCTTTCACCCCAAACTGACACTCACTTTTATTAAATCTCACTTTTGATGATTTTGCTTTACCAAATAACACCTTTAATTTTCTAAAATGTTTTTCTTCATTGTTCCCCCATACTATAATATCGTCAATATAAACCTCAACTCTAGGTAAGTCACCAAATAGCTCTTGAAATGTTTTATGAAGTACTTTGGGTGCTGAACAAAGTCCAAAAGGAATTCATTTATAACAATACCTTCAAAACTTCCCAGCATTAAATGTTGTAAGTAGTTGACTTTCCTGGTTTAATTTGATTTGATAAAATCTTCGATAAGCATCCGAAGACTTTTGCATTTGGTATCCTTGATGACATCTCATCAAATGCGGGTAATTTTTTAAATTATTTTAATTATTTTAAATTAATTCTTAATTTACTATTTGTCGTTTTAACTACAACAATAGAACTCACCCATCATGTAGGTTTTGTTACCTTTTCAATAATTCCTTGTTCTTCCATTCTTTTCAACTCAGCTTCAAGTTGTTCCACGGTTGGTACATTATCTACTTTCAGTTTAATTTCATACGTTCGCTCCAGTTCACCAATTTCCTCAAACACCAGTTCTTCAATTTTGTTTCCAAAATTGTCCTTCCTTTGAATTTCACCTACTCTTTGTAATAAATTCAACTTTTCTATAACTGGCAAGTATATGATATAGGGTGCATTTTTTATATCCACTACTTTGAAGCTTAAATTAGCAGTTTTACTACCCACTTTTACATCCAACTCAGTTTCACCAACTACCTTGATTAGGTCTCCATTATATCCTTTCAATTTGACTTGAGAATTTCTAATTTCAGCTCTAACTGTCATAGCAGTTTTCTTATCAATTATATTCATCTCTGCTCCGGTGTCCATCTTAAATGCTATTTCTCTATTTCGAATGGATATTACTTGAGTCCATTCCTTTACTTTATCTACTCTAAACTCCATCAAACTACCAACAAATAAATCAGTTTCCTCTTTCTCTTACCCCTCGTCTATGTTTTGTGCTTTTCTGAATCTACAAACAATAGCGTAATGATAAAATGACTGCTTTGGTGGATGTTTATTGCCATACCATTTACAAGGATTTTGTTTCACATCTTCCCCTTTTAAACTTTTTATCTCTTCTCTCTTAACTACTTCTTTTTCTTTCTTTATTTTGTATACAATATTTTCTTCATCTAGTTTCTTGGATTGCACCTCTGCAAATTCTGAAGCTTTGCAAATCCTAATACAATACTACAAGGTCAATTTATCTTGTCTTAGAAGTCTGTCTCTAACTTTATTATCTCTGAGTCCACACACTATTCTATCTCCAATCAATCCCTCTTTCAAATTTTCAAAATTACTGCTCTTGCTAAAATTTCCTTAGACCTGTGATGAAACTATCAAAGTTTTCACCTTCTCTTTGCACTCTAGAATTGAATATGTATCTATTTACCGTTCCGTTAGTCTTCGGCGTGTAAGTATTTTTCTAATTCCATTAAAACTTTTTCCCAATTTTCTTCATTGATTTCTCACGTTTCATAAATTTCTTGAACTCTTCTCCAATTGTGTGTAGAAGCAACTTTTGTTTGCCCTGTTATAATTGTACTTTTATCGATTCCTGTTGCTGACATGTACACCATAAATTTGTCTTTCCACCCACATTACCACATTGTGCACCCAGTAAATATTCTCTATCTCCTTATTTGCACAATGAAATCTTACGATCACTTTTTTCCATTTCTCATCCCCCTCCATAAGCATATATATTGTATTTCCCTTTCTATATCTTTGACCTTCTTTCCCGCCTCGGTATGTCCCTATTCATATCCATTAGTCCTCTTCATTCTGTTAACATATCTCCCGCCTATATGTTAACTTTCTCGCCTTGATTTCCGTTAGCACTCTCTCAGAATTTTGCACTCTAATCTTTCTTCTATACTTTCCTCGTACTTTATTGCTCTTCTCGCAGCTATCACCCTTATTACACCAACCATCATCTCTTCCCTCATAGAATACCTCTGGCTTACTCTAGTAAGTAGTTACTATTCTAAATAAAGCCATCTCTATATTTAGAATTGAATATAAAAATACTAGAATGATGTCTTGAGATGGACACTATACATAGCTCATTGAACTAGCTGCGCAACTGTAGAGTAATAACATTAAAATGACAAAGAGATTTTTTCAACTATTGCTTTTCTAAAAAAAAGTCACACTTTATCCGAAAAAAACTATCTACAATCCCTATTACAAAAATAACAATAAAAGGAGCTATATTTATGAAGGTATGTGGGAGGACAGATAAAATAGCAAAGTTTATGCCAGGATATTACCGAAAATGGAATGGTCCTTATCTAAGAAGCTCCATGTCAGTCCTCAATTTGTTGTGGAATCATTTTTAAGGACTTTCATTATAAAAGGATACGTATATTTAATTTCAGCATCGTCTTCTCAAAACGATAAAACTTTAAACTCATATCAAAAGCTAACTGGTAAAATGAGAAAATTTTCTTTATATTTCATATTGAGACAATCCCGGAACAAAGTGTGTATGTATGAACAAAGTTAAGACTTATACCATTCCTTTTATAAAATCCAATACAGCTGGCAGAAGGAAATTTCTAGTTTATGATGTTACAGTTGGCCCAACACTAATTCATATTTACGATTACAGTCAAGCTGGCGTCGAAGTAACATCGTTCGACATTAGTCCCCATTACTTGTTATTACAACTTGGGAGAAACTTTCTAATTGTATTAGCGAAACACATTTAAGATTTTATCGTCACACATTTCAGTTTTTGTCCAAGTAAGGATTTTTTTACATCATATTAAAGTCTTTAATATTTCAGGCCATTGTCCCTACACTACATATCTCGGAAACCTCTCACGATTTACGTAACGTTACGAACAATACAACACAAAGGGCGTTTATCTTGCCCCCATTTCCGCTAGTGAGGATCTAAGATGAAGAAGGGAGTGGTCGTTTTTCTCTTGTACACAGCGCCGGAGGAAGCAACCGGATTAATAGTCCTCTGCGAGTTTTGAGCATCGAATATCTCGATGTAAGATAAAACAATTTCCGGGTAGGATCTTTTCTTTTACAGGTCTTTCGTAATAGCTGGTTAATTAAGCGGATATCCTGGAGGAAGTTTAGGCTGCCGTTGACGATATATTTATCTGGTAATCGAATCACGGCGATGTGATATTCGTCTACGGTAGGGGATAATGGCACCCGTCCAAAACAATGCACGTTTCCATCCGAACCGAAAGCCGCAGATAGGCGAGATGTCATTTCGCGCGGAACGGCGGCGTCCAGCGTCCTAATAACGACACCGTAAAATTTCGACGCAAATTGAAATACGATGGCGTATCGAAAAATGTGCGATCCGGTGCATCGTATATCGACATTTTTTTTGCGTTTCAGTGCACGGGTTTCAGTTGGTTTTCTGGTGGAACTAAAACTCAGCTAGCATTTCGTTTTATTGCAATCAATGCCATTGGACCATCATTTTTTAATTTGCCATTGCTAAAATATATGAGACCATATTTATAAATTAACTTGTTACTAACAACAACACTATCACAAACTATTTAATCATATAATAACAATAATTAAACGTCGATTTATACTTATCAGTGACGTATTAGTTCAATATCGTATCCGTGCTTCCGTATCAGTGATAAATAAAATCGTTGCGTTTTACTTTATATGAACACATTCACACACGTCCGGTACAGTAACGATTTTTGCCATTAATATTGCATCAGTCTCAGTGCAAAGCTCCATTTACATATATCAGTGACGTGTCAGTTCCGTATTAGTTGAGTGTGAGTGGTATCAGTGATTTCTCAGTGACGTATACACGTCCATCAGTATGGAGTTATCAATATCTGTTTTTATTTAGATGTTATTGGTTAAAATGTTTACAAGCACAATTAGCAATGGTGGCCATAATTTTGGATGAAGAAAAAGAAAAAGAATTTTTTGTTCAACTTTTTCATCTACCATTCTTCACTTACAATTTTAATATTTCCTTTAGTTCTGTCTATATTTATATGGACTAATTCTTATTGCACTGACTTAAATAGTTACGCTCGTCAAAACTAAATCTGCATTAAAGTAACTTCTAATCTATCGTGCGTCCTGTTTCGACAAGTATTCAGTAAACCATTGTTTGACAAGTATTCTAGCAATGGCAAAGATGTAAAATAACTGTCGAAATAGAATCTGTAATTTTGGTTGTGAGGTTATTTTACGTGATAACTGGCAACGTTTGAGGGTGCGCTTATATCAGGTTAGTTGGGTAGTAACACATTCTCTGAGCCAGTTTCAGTTTCGATTTTGTAAGCAATTTCAGACTGTATTAAGCACGTAAATCTTGCAACCCCATTTTTGAGAGATATGATTCTTTCAAGTTATTTCTTGGTTTCGTAGACCATATTTGCCCATCAACATATATATTGTTCCAATGGCAGCTTTTGTTCAATTTTTGAACAATTGGTCTGAATCTCAACAGTCTGTCAAATTCCGATCTTCGCAGCGGAAGTTTTATGAATTGTCATTAAAATGAATGGATTTTCGATTTTTTTTGAAATATGTTTACAGGCATTAACTTTTGAATTATAGGAGTTCCAATGGGGCAATTCCAATGACTGTCAATCAAATCATGATATACATGATATTCACTATGCCAATAAGTTGCTGAATGTCTGTTATGAAAACTCGAAAACAATTATCGGAATTATTCTTTAGATTTGCGACTCGACAATGTTAAACTTAGTATATCATCTGAAGCTCGCAACCTTGGAATCGTTTTAGATTCGGATCTGAGATTCAGAAAACATATTAATGGAATTCTAAAGCGTGCCTATTCTGCTATCAAGATCTTGTGTAGTAGTAGAAATATATTAAGTCAGAAATTGAAAATTCTCTTTATTTCTGAATACTCTCTTTATTTAATTTCGGAGACGCTTTATATGACTCTTGTATTGATGGTGCGTATAGGGATAGAATTCAGAGAGTGCAAAATGCTTGTCTGCAATTTATTTACGGCTTTAAAAAGCGTGACAGGCTTTCTCATACATTGTCTTGGGTGGGTTGGCTAAATATGTCCAGGAGTCGACTTCTGCATACTTTGTGCTTATATCACAAAGTATTGCTATTTAAAACTCCTTCATGTTCTATACCACTACAATAAGATTTCTTTCCGGACTGACGTTCATAACATTAATATCAGGCGCAAGAATGCATTGACGATCCCGCGACATCGCACAAAGGTTTTTAAGAGATCTTTTTCGTATTGTGTAGCCGTTAAATATAACGCTATTCCGGATTCGTTGTGGTTGGAGAATGTACGAGGTTTTAGGACGAAGTTAAGAAATCACCTATTTAATGAACTGGTACTGGAAAATGCTTGTGAGGTTTGTAGTGTGCTGGAAACTTTAATTGTGGCAATATTAATATTAATATTTTATTTATTGGCTCTATTTAATTCCTAATGTTAATACGTATGTCTTTTTTGTAAGATTTGAATTGTATACATTTTCCTTTTTTATGGGAATTAATAAATATCTATTATTATTATCCATTGATACAATATATAAATTAGTCTGTGTCTATATAATACAATCAATCAAAGCATTGGATACAAAAATAAGAACATCTAGATCGTTGTGTCAAGCTCTCAAAATCTGCCGAAAAGCTTTCCTTCTCTAAACCAACGTTTTACTCATTAAAAAGCAGATTTTGCTTCTATGATCGCAGGTTGAGTTTTTATGGCTTTTTAGGACGTCCACGAATTGAATGGGTTGCAATGTAGTTTCTGCTGTGCCGCAGTAGATGAAGACGGATCAGGTTGACTGCCTTCTAAGCTATGGATAATCTCATTTTCAATCTTCATTTTCATCACAAGAAAACTGTTCTTGCTCTATTTCATTTTAAGCTTGATATTCTGGATTTGTAACACTATCATTATTATCTTCCATGACATAACAGAGAACAACAATTAGCCAGAGTTATGGATGCCGTGGAAACTATTCGTGCTGATGCTGAAACTATTAGCAGAGATATTTCAATTCTGAGTGCTGCGGGGAAATCAAGGAGAGAAGGTTATCATATAGGCAGGAGAATATAGAAGGTAATATCCTTCTACTATAAGAGTGGGATATTGACTGACTGGAATCGATATCAGAAGAGTGAAAACAAGTAAAATGTCGAGAGAACTGTCTATCTGTGAGAAATGTCACAGATATGGGAAGGGAAATATAATAAAGAAGTGTCAAGGTATCATCCCAAGCTTCTATGGAGAGATGAGGTCTAGAAGAGATTGCTAGTGAGATGATAGGCGTGGTATGTGGAGAGGAGGATTGGGAGAAATATTGTCATTTTACGTTCATGTTGTTGATAATTCTGCACCTAATTCATTTAATCCAAAAGTCTGATACGATTTTATGGTTTCCTACAATATACTCGTTTTACGTTTTTCAAAAATAAAGAAGTGCCAAGGTATCATCCCAAGCTTCTATGGAGGGATGAGGATTGAAGAGATTGCTCATTAGCAATCTCTTCAATCCGCCAATCCGCCAATCGTCTCATTAGACGATAGGCGGGGGATGTGGAGAGGAGGATAGGGAGAAATATTGTCATTTTACGTTAATGTTGTTGATAGTTATGCACCTAAATTCATTTAATCCAAAAGTCTGATATGATTTTATGGTTTCTTACCATATGCTCTTTTTAGGTTTTTCAAAAATAAAGAAGTGCCAAGGTATCATCCCAAGCCGCTATAGAGGGGTGAGAATTGAAGAGATTGGTAATGAGACGATAGGCGGAGGATGTGGAGAGGAGGATTGGGAGAAATATTGTCATTTTACTTTCATGTTGTTGATAATTCTGCACCTAAATTCATTTAATCCAAAAGTCTGATATATTTTCTGGTTTCTTACGATATACTCTTTTTACGTTTTTCAAAAATAAAGAAGTGCCAAGGTATCATCCCAAGCTGCTATGGAGGGGTGAGGATTGAAGAGATTGCTAATGAGACGATAGGCGGAGGACGTGGAGAGGAGGATTGGGAGAAATATTGTCATTTTACGTTCATGTTGTTGATAATTCTGCAGCTGAAATTCATTTAATACAAAAGTCTGCTATGATTTTATGGTTTCTTACGATACACTCTTTTTAGGTTTTTCAAAAATAAAGAAGTGCCAAGGTATCATCCCAAGCTTCTATGGAGGGATGAGCATTGAAGAGATTGCTAATGAGACGATAGGCGGAGGATGTGGAGAGGACGATTGGGAGAAATATTGTCATTTTACGTTCATGTTGTTGATAATTCTGCAGCTGAAATTCATTTAATCCAAAAGTCTGATATGATTTTATGGTTTCTTACCATATGCTCTTTTTAGGTTTTTCAAAAATAAAGAAGTGCCAAGGTATCATCCCAAGCTTCTATGGTGGGATGAGGATTGAAGAGATTGCTAATGAGACGATAGGCGGAGGATGTGGAGAGGAGGATTGGGAGAAATATTGTCATTTTACGTTCATGTTGTTGATAATTCTGCACCTAAATTCATTTAATCCAAAAGTCTGATATGATTTTCTGGTTTCTTACGATATACTCTTTTTACGTTTTTCAAAAATAAAGAAGTGCCAAGGTATCATCCCAAGCTTCTATGGTGGGATGAGGATTGAAGAGATTGCTAATGAGACGATAGGCGGAGGATGTGGAGAGGACGATTGAGAGAAATATTGTCATTTTACGTTCATGTTGTTGATAATTCTGCAGCTGAAATTTATTTAATCCAAAAGTCTGATATGATTTTATGGTTACTTACGATATAATCTTTTTACGTTTTTCAAAAATAAAGAAGTGCCAAGGTATCATCCCAAGCTTCTATGGTGGGATGAGGATTGAAGAGATTGCTAATGAGACGATAGGCGGAGGATGTGGAGAGTAGGATTGGGAGAAATATTGTCATTTTACGTTCATGTTGTTGATAATTCTGCAGCTGAAATTCATTTAATACAAAAGTCTGATATGATTATGGTTTCTTACGATATACTCTTTTTACTTTTTTCAAAAATAAAGAAATGCCGAGGGATCATCTCAAGCTTCTATGGAGGGATGAGCATTGAAGAGATTGTTAATGAGACGATAGGCGGGGGATGTGGAGAGGAGGATAGGGAGAAATATTGTCATTTTACGTTAATGTTGTTGATAGTTATGCACCTAAATTCATTTAATCCAAAAGTCTGATATGATTTTCTGGTTTCTTACGATATACTCTTTTTACGTTATTCAAAAATAAAGAAGTGCCAAGGTATCATCCCAAGCTGCTATGGAGGGGTGAGGATTGAAGAGTTTGCTAATGAAACGATAGGCGGAGGATGTGGAGAGGAGGATTGGGAGAAATATTGTCATTTTACGTTCATGTTGTTGATAATTCTGCAGCTGAAATTCATTTAATCCAAAAGTCTGATATGATTTTATGGTTACTTACGATATAATCTTTTTACGTTTTTCAAAAATAAAGAAGTGCCAAGGTATCATCCCAAGCTTCTATGGTGGGATGAAGATTGAAGAGATTGCTAATGAGACGATAGGCGGAGGATGTTGAGAGTAGGATTGGGAGAAATATTGTCATTTTACGTTCATGTTGTTAATAATTCTGCAGCTGAAATTTATTTAATCCAAAAGTCTGATATGATTTTATGGTTACTTACGATATAATCTTTTTACGTTTTTCAAAAATAAAGAAGTGCCAAGGTATCATCCCAAGCTTCTATGGTGGGATGAGGATTGAAGAGATTGCTAATGAGACGATAGGCGGAGGATGTGGAGAGTAGGATTGGGAGAAATATTGTCATTTTACGTTCATGTTGTTGATAATTCTGCAGCTGAAATTCATTTAATCCAAAAGTCTGATATGATTTTATGGTTTCTTACGATATACTCTTTTTACGTTTTTCAAAAATAAAGAAGTGCCAAGGTATTATTCCAAGCTGCTATGGAGTGGTGAGGATTGAAGAGATTGCTAATGAGACGGTAGGCGGAGGATGTGGAGAGGAGGATTGGGAGAAATATTGTCATTTTACGTTCATGTTGTTGATAATTCTGCAGCTGAAATTCATTTAATACAAAAGTCTGCTATGATTTTATGGTTTCTTACGATACACTCTTTTTAGGTTTTTCAAAAATAAAGAAGTGCCAAGGTATCATCCCAAGCTTCTATGGAGGGATGAGCATTGAAGAGTTTGCTAATGAGACGATAGGCGGAGGATGTGGAGAGGAGGATTGGGAGATATATTGTCATTTTACGTTCATGTTGTTGATAATTCTGCAGCTGAAATTCATTTAATCCAAAAGTCTGGTATGATTTAATGGTTTCTTACCATATACTCTTTTTAGGTTTTTCAAAAATAAAGAAGTGCAAGGTATCATCCCAAGCTTCTATGGAGGGATGAGCATTGAAGAGTTTGCTAATGAGACGATAGGCGGAGGATGTGGAGAGGAGGATTGGGAGATATATTGTCATTTTACGTTCATGTTGCTGATAATTCTGCAGCTGAAATTCATTTAATCTAAAAGTCTGATATGATTTTATGATTTCTTACGATATACCCTTTTTACGCTTTTCAAAAATTGTCTTTCATTTCCCTTAATTCTTTGTGGGGTAGTAATAATCCTTTGAGGTAAAAATAAAGAATTTTCTTTTTCATAGAATATTCACTAATTACTTATTTTTTTTTATTTTGTTTGTTAACTCCCTCTCACCTTTCCTATTTCCAGCACAACCTCAGTTTTTCTATCTCATCTAGCTTTCCTTACTATTTATGCTTATATACTTATATTTATGCTTATATATGCTTTTACTACTTTTTAGAAGGGATTTAGTATTAAATAACGCATCAATTGGTTATTATTAATTTTGACAAAAATTGTGTGATTTATTAATATAAAATGTAGTATAGGGATATAAAATATTTGTTATGAAGATATTCAGGTATTAGAGTGTAACAATCGGTAGTTATAGAAAAAGAAGTAGCAAGATGTTACGTTTTTTTTACCTCTCTTTGATTTAATTTTCTTTTGCATACGTATTTTATATTTATTTGTTATCACAATAGATTGGGTTGCATAACGATTTGGTTATTTAATTAATTTCATTTTGAGTTGTTTATTATTAAATTGCGGAAACTAGGCAAAATATTTATATAGATTTAATATAAATATATTTTCATTAATTTGTCTTTATTTCTGCGCCGTAGAACTATTATCCCTTATTATTCTTTTTTGTTAACTGTCGTTTTGATACTTTGTTAAAAAGAATTCCTGTTCTTGTATGGTTGAGTGGAGGGGTGATATGATTGTAATCGATAATTTTCCGGTTCTCTTAGGTAACCAGCGTCTATCCACGTCGTATGTTTAACATTTTTAGTTTTGCAATTCGTCGTTTTTGAAGTTACAACAATCATTTTTTGAATTGATTTTATTTCGATTCCCTTAATTTCTACGGTTATTTTGTGTTTCACTAAAATCATTTTTGCTGGCTAAAGCCTCGGCTATCTGAGGTAGGTGCTATTTTTTTACTTTCCTTTTATTTGTCATTATTTTTTCGTTAAAAAAAATTCATGCGTTCCTTATTTTATTTCTTTTTTCTTGTCAATTTAATTTACGCTTTTTCTTTGCTTGGGTCTCTTAACGAGAAGTTATTCCGTTAATTTTGAAAATAATTTTAATTTTATTTTAATTTTAGTTTTAATTGTAACATAATTTTTTTTGTTGTTTAATCAAGTTATGCAACTCTATTCTTTTGTATATCTTCTACCTCTGTTGTTGTGTAATTGTTTATAATTTCCTGTTTTTAATATCCTACTTCACAGTTCGTGTACGGCGAAGGAGAAAACTGTGTGGCGCCTTTAAAAATACCCACTCCATTTTTACTGAGGTGAACGAAAACCTACGTTGTAATTTTGAGAATTTTTAATATTTTGTGTTTCTCTTTGTGAAAAGCGTGACATCCTTTTCTCTATAAACTCCTAATATGTCAACACGGTTAAAGCTTTTAAACAGGTTTAATAAATCAACACGGTTAATTTATTCGAAATTCCGGAATCGCCGACGAGTTATGAACGGTACATGTATTGAAAACAGATATTATACAGATATTGTCCTAAAATATGGGTATTGTGATATTAGTATTATTTCTAAACTAATTACAAAAAAATTTTAATTCTCTTAGAATCATAGAGTTACGCGAATCAGCAATTCTTAAATTTAATTATGAAAATTTTACTTTGGGTTAGAACCGACGTTCAGCTTTAATCAATCCGCTGTATTTTGCTTGAGCTCTAAATAGGCAACCAAACTCAACCGAAATCTTTTTCACTCTATACTCATTATCAGAACAGAATTTAGCCACCGGCTTCTTCCTATCTTCACTCTCTTCTAAAAACCCCTCGTCCTGACCGGAAACCTCCATCTCAGTTGTCTGTACGCTGTCATTTCTGGCCTATCCTTCACTCTTTCCTTTCGTTGGACTGATTGTTCAAGGACCTTGTGTCGTATCAATCACGGTTCAAGAAAACAAGCAAAAAAGAAACACATTTTTCTGTCTTTTAAAGGAATCTTTACAATGGCTCACCTAACTGCAGGAGGGCGAATCCCTCTCCTATCAAGCAGTTCTCCTAAATCTACTAACTCGCCATACAAGGTCAGTCCTTCGTGCCTTCCTTGATCTGATAACTCAGGCTCTTATTCAGCATCATCCAGGATTGACAGGACAAGCTATATTAGCCTCCATCCTCTTCAGTTTGATCGCCCTTGTATTCGATTTCCATCCATTATCTCTTTCTGTCCTCGTTCCGTCTATTGAACTCACGATTCTATCATATTTTATTTAATGTATTGACAGTTCTATGTGTCTTATTTTCTATATATTTGGTGATTTACATTTAAGTTCTTTCCAATTATTACACCTAAATACTTTAACGAGATTTTTTATTAATATCACCAGATATTTTTATCGGGAAATTTAAATTAAGTAATTTAATTAATTTTTAATTCACTTTAAATTAGTTATTTTATTGCTTATTATTTTATTTACTTTGATTTGTTATTGTCAACAGTAAACACACAAATTATTAGTATTTATTTGAAAATATAATTTTACAAAAATAATATAAATAATATAAAACTATATAAATAATAAATACATAATATATAAAATTCAGTGGACTAAATACCATCCTCGGCTGAAGTTTCATTGCAAAACGTATTGGTATCGCTATTGGTATTTATATGTGTTAATAATGGTTCAATAACTTTGTCTATAATTTCGTCTAATTCATTCATTTTCCCCTTTTCTTTGATTATTTAATCAAGATAATATTTCCAATTATTAATGGTGACAACTTGGATGGCATCCAATAAAGGTTTTTTAACATCTACCAATTTAAATGTGGTATTTTTAAGGCACTTAATTTTTTATTTGGGCCCATCTGAATTCGATGGGATTTAACTCTACATACAGACCATATTTAGCTTTAGGTGCTTTCATCAATGTTAATAATTCGGATCGCACCACGGTTTCTTCATATATAATATTTTTAAAGTAATAGTTTTGCAGTTGAGGTTGTAGTTGGTATTTTCTCGACCTTATAACTATGGCATGAAGCGTTATGCATTCCAATAACTATAATCTCAAGTAATTTTTCTAATAGATTCTGAAGCCATTCTTCAAATACTTTTATATTCATTTCTTCATGATCTGTAGTCTTTTTACCTTTGAACACTAACAGGTCTTCATTATCAAAAACCTCATTCAAAACCAACATGTAGTGTTATTAATCGTCTACCTTTTCCTAATGGATTTTAAAGCCACATAGTTAATTAACCCTTTAATACTTCACTCTTGCTCTGAATTGATTCATCTATCCTCACTTTCTTTTTGTATGACCTACATTAGTAAAATCATCAATCTGCACAATAATTCCAGGTCTCCTACCTAATTGTTTGGGACTTGCAACCTTTTTCAGTATCTTTATATTCCTTTGCCACACAGTATACTTTGTCGATTTTGCTATTCCTACAAATAAAAAATTAAAATTATTTAAAATAAATTATTTGGTATGATATGATTTTCAAAATTCATTTAGCAGCAACCTTTACAATTCTATCAATAATATTAGTCATGTTCAATAGGTTTTCTTCATTAATGTGTTGCTTGTGGAGATTTACTACATCTATCTATCTATCATCTACTACAACTACTAACGATCTATACTTTGTTACAAAACAGAACAGATTTCACTCAATTATATTGAAGTATTACATGCAAACGAGTTTAAGAACACAAAATTGAGAATAGTGACAAGAAACGGTCGAATAGTTAATAACCCAATCTCCAAATTCAAAATGGTTGTCAACAAGGAAGAAAAATTCATTCGCATTCAACTAATCACGGTCATGGTCAATTTGGTGATAAATTCAAATTACTCCTCCTGATTTAAAAACAGAATATAGTTATGATTGTAAGGTCGCCAGCATAAGCTATAAATTTTACATCCTTTGTATCTCCTATTCTTTATAGGCTCCTCTTCCAGCATTTGATCGAAAAATTCCACGATATGGACCTCAAGATAGAACCGTATGTGAACCTTCTTGAATTACTGCCTCAATCACATTTATAAACACAATACTACCCAACTCAGACCAATCCAACCCAAGTCAACTCAATTAACACCTTTAATAAAGAAAGGGGCATGATAAACCGTCTATTTGTCATCAGTTCCTAACAGAAACATAGAACACCTAATCAAAATAGAGGTAGATAGCCATTTATTGTCACTAACAAAAGTCTAAACAACACTCATCTAAAATTTTGTATATTTAATACTAAATTAATATTACTATTGAATAAGCAGAATCTTTAACTTCACCATCTTTAACCTTGAACTTTCATTTATGATACAATTTAACAAATTAAAATTTTATATTCGCTTTTATTTGTTTTGGTGACTATTTCTGTGTTAACCATATAACACAATATTGAGCCCCTGTAAAGCCATACTTCCTGATATGTCTCCTTCATTCTCTTCCATTCTTGTCGGTCCTAAGTTACCATGTGCCATGTTACTCCTCCACAACTCTTCTCTCAACTCATCTTCGCAGCTTCACAATTCTTCTTCGCAGCTGGCAGTTGGTCTTTCTTCTCTTCTCTTTTTGTCCAATGTGTATCATTCTAACATTTTCTTGGTCCATATCTTATGTCCAAACCAGTTTGCATTCCTTTCTTCGATATTATTTAAAGTAATTTTCTTCTGATTCCCTTTTTTCCTATAAGTACTACGTCATCATCAATCTTTAGTCTCTTCAACCATTGTCCATTTCTTCTTAATCCCAGGTCTTTCCATTCTTCTTCTGCAAACATTGTTTCTAATACTTCATTGAATAGTTTTGCAGAAGTCACATCACCTGGTATTAATTTAATTCATTTAGTTGTTATCAAGATTATGTATATACTGTAATATACGAATGTGCTGATCTTCCATACCAGAGGTATATATGACCTGTAAGATTGTTTCGGTTCTTACATTATCAAACGCTTTCTCAGTCTTCAAATAATAAGATCATGGAGAAGTCATAATCATTTAATTGCTTTATTAATTGCTGTAATATTAAAGTATTGTCTAACATGAAGAACTTCTTCATGAATCGTGTTTGATCTTCGAAGGATGGTAGGTATTATTCTATTCTCCTTGTTATTATGGATACAAATATTTTATACATCACCGGAAATAAACTTACTGGTCTGTAATTGTTGATCTGTTCTCTATCGCCTTTTTTGTATATTTAGGAAAGTTTAGATACGAGCTAACTATCAAGTATTTATTTGTTTCAAACAGTTCTTAAAAATTTCCTTCAATATTGTCACTATATGTTTTCCACTTGCTTTTATTTGTTCATATCTTATCAGATCTATACCTCCAATTTTTGTTTCCTTCCCTCAGTAATGATATTACAGCACTTAGTTCTTCTGTCATTATTTCATACTGTGTCTGTTCATTCTCCCTCTCTTCTTTCTACATCATATCTACTCTTATCTTCAATTCAAGTCCTTCCTTTGCCGCCTTATTAAAAGTACCTTATAAAAGATACATATAATGTTTAATATTTCTGCATCTTCATTATTAATTTGTTTTTGGAGATTAGGTGTGCTTATTTCTTTATTCTCTGTCTTTCCTTTTTCGTTTCATCATTTTCATTATAGTTCACCTTTTTTGAATTATTACCTAATGTTACCATGCTTTTACGTTGGTGCTCTTCTTCATCTTCCTCTGCTCTGTTTCTTTTCTTATAAAATATCTTTTAAACGTAAAAGTATCTTATCTAAACATAGAAAGGTAATAAATTCATTTAACAAAAAGTCAAAAGCTGGGAGAAGTACTTTCGCGCATGACACCTCACGATGGCCTATCATTTCTTATTTATAATCGTCCTTTTATTTTAAAGTAGTAAAATACATTAAACTAATATCGGTATTAATTAATGATAAAATTATAGGAATTTCCAAAAGCAGTATTAAGATTTTGGTCCAGTATTGAAAGTACTAAACACGATATCTTAAACATTTGACTTTGCATGATTCTTAAAATCTGTTGAAAAAATTTGAAAAAGTTTTGTTCACAAAGAAGTATTTACTTTTGCCTACATAATTTCTCGAACAACTCAATATAACAACAGTGAATATCATAAGGTCAACTTTATTATCTTCATCATTGCCAATAAAAGACCCACCCATCATTAATAATTCAAACATTTTTTATAGATTCTAAATATGTTTCAAAAAGCATTTTTTTCTTTTAATAAAATGTTTTATTAAAGTCACAGTTGATTGGCTAATAAAAAAGGTCAAGGTAAGTTTTCAATAGCCCAACCCGAGGACATATAAACGAACATAAAGCCGACGGGGTATATACAAGAAAAGATTTAGATCGGTTTTTGACAAGACGTTCAAGAAACGAAAGTAATTTTAGGGATAAGGGTATTTTTACTACACAACATTATGGGAATACGATTTATGGTGCCCTTAAAAAACGTTTTATTTATACTCTTAAAAATGTAACACTTACAACATTTAATAAATTTAGTTCAAGATGAGATTTAATTTAATGGGGGGAGTTGACCAATAAATTTAGAACTTCGCATAACCCATTCATCAGACTTTTGCTATTCTCTGTCTAATGTGCAAAGCGAAACGTCCTCAAACTATTTACTAACGGCCATATTCCATTGTTTGCTTTCAGTGTGGACGGTCGTGACAGAGGATTTACCCACGCCGAGCGTTGGTCCGACGAGAATGTGTTCTCGAATAGAGCGTTCTTCATGCCCGAAAAACAACCGGCGGAACTCGGTGTGGACCATATCCGGGAAACTGACCAAGGAGTGTACAGATGCCGGGTGGATTTCATCCGCGCCCAAACAAGGAATTCTAAAGTCAACTTGACCGTAATTGGTAAGTGGGCTTTTGCCAGTCGTTCTACTAACTGAAATTCAGTCTGTATCAGAGTCCCATCTACCTAACTAACGTTAATGTTAGATGTGTGGTGACCACTCCAATTATCGTTTTGAGCGAACAGGTTTCAAACGTGTGTGTTAGAAAGCTAACTTTCAATTAAATTAATTCTCATTGATATATGCTTCGAGTCAACTAGTAATTAATACATTTGAAATGATCAAATTTAATTAAATCAAAAAAATCGATCAAAATTAATTCTTGATTTAAAAAGACTTTAATTCGAAACTCCCATAATCAAGAAGTGTATTTCTCCACACTTAAAGTTTGCGTAAAAAGAACATTTTTTTTACGTTTGTATTCCAACCTAAAACTTTTACATCGCGTGTTGTTCCAAAACAAGAACTTTTTGTTTGTTTGAAAGTCATTTATTTTTAAAAGTCGGTCACTTCCTGTGAAATTAAAAATTAAGCTAAAGGTGAACGAAAACTTCTCCCATTCGATTTTCACTTTTTTCTCTTTCCCGCAAAACCGAGTTAAAACTTTCTGACATATTTTTCACTTTTCAATTTTCCATCGACTGCATGTTTGAAAACGCAATATTTTCAGAAACAATACGGCACGTGAAAGCTTTAGTGTTTGCACTTTACAATGACGCAGCTGAATCAATTGAAAACACAAATTTAAATAGTGTTTGTATGGAATTGGTCTAAAATCAAATTTACGATGTATCCCACTTAATATTTGTGCGAGAGCAATACCGCGAATATTGCGCGTAATAATACAAAGCAATAAAATAAAAACCAATATTTTTTTTGGTGTGTAAAAATTTAATTTAAATTCTACCCCGATTTTATTGTTATGATCCCCGGAAAACGGATAAAATGGAAGTGTAAACGCGAAAGGCGGAAATTTTGTGGTAGTTGTAGAATATTTCATTCCTGAAGAATCAACGTTGGTAGAAAATATCGAAATCGCACGCCGTGTAACATTTAAATATGTTTGCGTTTGCAATTTAATACATGTAATATCGTTAAATGGGTATCAAGTTTTATTAAAACAGACAGAAATGTGATCGATACATAAATTTATTGTAATTCCGAAATCATGTAACGTTTAGCTAACAATAGTTATTATTCAATATGTCATATAATCTACGTCCGCAGACGAGTTAACAAATAGACTAACTGAGTCACACATTAATCATGAGATTCCATCTGAAATTATAAAGCAAATCCATACAAATCTACGTCAACGACAACTTACACTGCGTTAAATGCACGTTCCTGGGAAATCGACGTGATTTACAATGACAGGACAATGGATGTTCCATCGGTATCCCTCAAGTTACTCTATATTGTAATTAATATAGTGTAACATTAAATCATTACATAAAAAAATCTTTATTATCGTATTGAAATTTATGTTACAGTAAATTTTCAAAATAAATTTTACTTAACATTACTATATTTACATCTTTTGCGGTGTAAATTTAATTTGAAAGAAAATATTTTCTACCTTTAAACTGTTAAAGTTTTCTCTATAATGTAGCATTAACTCAAAATTATATCTTAAGGTTTACGTTTAATAATAAATGATTTTGAGTATGGTGGATACGTTTTAAAATCATTATCTCCAGAACGAAGAAATGTATACAAAAATGATGGAAATGTACGTACTTTTTCTACAAAGTCCAAATAATTCAACAAAATACCTTTTTGTTCATGATAAAGTAGATGGTGTCAAGATTATATATTAAGAATTTAAGTTTTAGTTGACATCCCTTACAAAATAAATGTTTGATTTTTTGTTATTATAGTAGTTAAATCCATGTTGCGAGATTAAATTATAAAAGACAAAATAAAACAGTGATTTTTTTATAAACTTCAGATTACTCGCATTTATTATGACCCTACATTGGGTCATCATCAGCCGAATCTACTAAAAAATGTTTGTGAATTACAAAAAATCTTATAGGATTAATAACAATTAAGAAAATAAACCATTTAGGGCCGGTTTATCAATATCGAGTTAAATCTGTTAGGTATGCAACTGATAGATAAGCTTGCCTAACAGTTAACATCAGTGAAGTGTTTATCCACACACTTTCAACCCGACAGGTAGCAAGCTACAAGATAAAAAGAAATTGGTACCCCTGAGTGTTAACCTTAGAAACGGAAATGAAGCGTGATTGGTTAAATTTGAATAATCGACACTGTTTTGTGAAGTTAGTATAAACAGCTGATCGTAGTTAGAGGTTATCATCCCCGTGTACATTCGGTATTGTACGGTAATAACGAAAATCTCTTTTGTAATGGAATTCCTACATGAGTGTTTATTAGACAGCGATGAAGATGAGGATATTATTCAACCCTTATTTAGTGTTCTTCCTCTGCCCAAATATTTTGTCTGGAAGTTTGCTCTGTAATCGCTGTAATCAATAATCCTTCTTTTCTCTCTGCCAACTTTTCGAATTGTGTGGACACCCATTCTAAAAAAGTAATATATAATACAACATATAAATGACAACTCTACATATTCAGATTTACCTCTCAACTCATTATCCTTTTCATATTTTTTTGTATAATACCATGAGAAGGTATTACTTCTAAGATTGACGGAATATTTGCTGTTTCTAAAGCAAAAGAAGTGACATCCTGAATATTTTCAATTTCTAATACTGGGTGTTTTTCCGTTTGAAGCAATGGGTCTTCAAAATTACTTCAATTGCACATAATTGTGACAAATGAATTTTAAGAAAATACACTTAATTTAAAACGAGCATTCGCCTTTTTTCTAAATTACCTGAGTCACTATCATGTTTACTTTTCAGTCCTGTTATGGATAACAAAATTGTTTCTGTAAGTTCTTTCTCGCTATCAGTGGATGGCTCTTTTATTATTTTTCCACCACCCATCCCTTTTAAAAAGTTTTATGTGCTGAATAATTTCTTTTTTAATTCCATCATACTTCAGTCGAAGCTGTTTTGTAGTTCTTGGTTAAAACAATAAATTCAGACAAAGTAATTAGGTTACTGTGTCAGTTCTCTTATTTTCAATTATATTTTTGTGTCTGTTTGCCAAATCAATTAGCAAATCTTTTTCAGATTCGACGATCGATTTGAAATATAAGAAATATTTAAACTGGGTGTCTCCACAACTACAATAACTTTTCTTTTAGGTAATTTTTTGATATCCTTAACCTGTGGTTTAAACTGGTTGGTATCCAAATGTCATACTTACCTTTACTTAATAAGATAACTATAAACTACGAGTGGATAAACGATTCGTCAACGTTAACTAACAGTTAGCATTTTAACTGACAAATAAATCGTTCTAACTAAATATTGATAAACCGGCCCTTAATATAACTTATATAATAATAAGTAAACTTACGGTCAAGAATAAAGACTAAAAAAAAATTAAAACATTTGTATGGTTATTATAAGTAAAATATCACATTTAACGGACGTTTTAAAAATAATTTCATAAACATTTTTGTACATTCGGCTGATGACTAAAATCTGAAGTTTATAAAAAACATCACTGTTTTATTTTGTCTTTTATATTTTGATTTGTTTGTGTTCCAAAATAAGTATCAACTTATTAAAAAAGTAAAATATAAGTACTATTATATTTTAGATTACTAATAGAACTGTATTAAATTATGATTGAACAAAATTTTTTGCCTTCCGCGCAGCTTTAACAGCTTTTTAGAATAAATTATATTTTTTAGTAATTGTTTTGTAGACCGTACTTTTTTCCATATGTGAGAGATTTTATAATTGTTGTAATTGTTAGTGTTATAAAAACAGTGTCTGATTTATATGCAGGTGTATCATCTTTATTGTTCGTGCCAGATGTGAAGGCCCCTCACTATGAACAATGTATGCAGTTGAATATGATATATAATTGCTATAATTAAGAAAAAATTAGAAGATAAAACGATATATAAATATATAAACTAAAAAATTGAGGTTAAAAATTAAATTAAATTATAACAATGTAAAACTGAAGTGTTAAGCGACTATTATTCGCGCCAGAAGTCAAGGCCCCGCACTTTAAAGAGCGATATCTTCGAAATCGCTCGTCTAGTATAACTAGTAAACATTTCTGTGTATCACAATTTAATTTGGAAATGTTCAGAGCTACAGGTTTTCTTTTATGGCGAGTTAATTGAAAAAATGTGTTCTTAATGCGGGGCATGTTTTAGTTTATCGATATTCCCTATATTTTTAAAATTAACTCTAGTTAATTTCTATCTATAACTCTATCTCTAATAGAATGCTCTGATACACAGAAATGTTCATTGGTTACAATAAACTTTACCGCAATTTTATTCATCGAGCGATTTCGAAGATATCGATCTCCAAAGTGAAGGCACAGATAATATCTGATTGTGAGATTCATTTCATAAATTTCTCGAAAAACCTGTTGCATCCAAAGTCTGTTATGTCATTTAATATATTCTCGGGAAATTTGTTTGTGTAAGTTAGGATGTGATATTCTTCTGCTATATCCATTTTTCTTTGTTTGTTTATCTGGTGTAGTAATTCTATTTGGTTGTTGTTAATATGTTTTTCAATTATTAAGTGTTTATGGAAAGAAGATTCTGTCTTTTTTTCAAACGGTCACGGAATCTGTCTTCCAGGCTACGTCCCGTTTATTCTATGTATTCTTTGTTGCAAATACCACACCTTAGCTTGTATATACCACTTTTTTCTTTAAACTTATGCTTTCTTTCTGGCTGCAATGATGAACATGGGTATATTGCTGTGTATTCTGTTGGTATATTCAATAGTTATGGTATTAACTAATGAATAAGTTCTTTATATTTAATGAAGTTATTCTTGATTTACTATTTATTTCTATATTCTCCAAATTTTGAGTTAAAGAATGTCGTTTGTCGAATTCCGTAATCAGTTCTTCAAAATGAGGTCTCCCTAATGAGCACCTCTCCCCGGTGTGTTATTTCTATTTCTCTTTAACCATTATTTCCATCAAATTGCTGTTAAAAAATTAGGAAGTCCTTATTTTGAAAAACTGGTAACGGAACCCAACATTCAACATTACGTAAATTCCTCTTTATTCCTCCATATTTTGATCAAAATACAGCCGAAATCGAAACTTCGCTGCATTCCTCTGTAATCTTTTATTTTATCGATATTCCTTACAGATTTGGTAAAAATGGCGTTGAATCCGCCTGGTCGTTTTCGAAACAACCGCATCTTACTAAATCGTGATTTTCCGCAATTCGACAATTACAAAATGAGGAAATAGTGTCGTAAACATAAAAAAACTCTAAATCAAACTATTTCTATGAATGGGAGCAAAAAAAAACAAGGTTACCTTCCTGGAGGAATCCCAAGATTGGTGCGATATAAAAGTGCTACCATCTATGCAATTCTATTTCAAATTCACCTATCTCATATGCTTCCAAAATTTCCAGTAAATAACCTTTATTCTGTTGATGTAGTATTCAAATTTTATCTTCATCATGGAAGTCATAGTTGTATTGTAATAGATGTCTGTGAAAGTTGGAACTGGTTCTGGTGATGATAATGATGTACACAATGATGTACAATGATCGATTTACACTGCTCCACAAGTTGAACAATCATGTCTATAAACACCATTTTTATCCAATTTATCTATTATGTCTTTGTTCTTCGTTAACGTTTGTATTAACGACTGTATTTATTTGTTTTTCAAAGTTAAGTTTGTGTTGTCTTTACAAAACACACATTTTAGCGTCTATGAAAAGTTACATTGATAATTCATTGATGATGTATGAGATTTTTATCGTCATTTGTATTTACTAAAGATGTGTGATTGGTTAAATTTTATTTCTGGTGTTGTCTTTAAATAAGTTTGTTAATTATATGTAATGGAAATCGATTCTTTGTAGCGATCCGTTTAATTGTACAAATTTCTCTATCCAACTTAACCCAGTCGCGTTCTGAATTGAAAGCCCTATGAATAAAAGCTCTATGGGCGGATATTTTATGAGTTTAATCAGGAAATGAGTCAAAAGGTATGGTTATATCAGTAATGTTCAACCGAAATTTCGGTTTCGGTTTCGGCCAGTTTCGGCCTAAAATAGGAATTTCGGCGAAGTTTCGATTTCGGCTCTATAGAAATTGAAACTATGCCCATAAAGGTTAATTGGAATCTGTTTGAACTTCAGTGGTATGCCAATATATACTCATATTGGGATTCCAGACCATACCCCATCTTACAATAAATTACATTAAATATCTCTCTTTGCCACCTACAAATAATCGTTGTGAACATGCACGCAGTCTAAAGACGCACGGCTAAACGGAAACTTTCTAGTTCTAGGTCTAGTGTTAGTTCTAGTTTTAGTTCGATACAAGTATACAATAATCTAAAACCGAATAACAGCTAAACGCAGAGTTAATACCAACACTACAGGTAACACTAAACCTAGAACAAAAAACGTTTGGGTTTAGCCGCACGTCTCTTGGAATAGTTAATTCGAAATGTTTAACTTCAAAAATTTCCAATTTAGAAAAAAAATTCGGTAGGACACTATAAAAAAATCGTAATCAAAAATGATTTTTGAAATATTTTTAGATACTAAATTATTCAACACAGATATCAGACAGATTTTTTTTATGTTTTTTTTAATATTAAAAAATAGCCAACAAAAAAAAACACACAAAATGCCAAACAATTTTCAGAACATATTTTCAGATTTAGATATTATGATTTTAATTATGAATTTTTGATTTTGGATTAAATTATGACTTTTTTGTTGAAATATTATGCAAAACTAGTTAACATTGCAGTCAAAAAATGTCTTGGGCTATATCAAAATAATTATCTGAGAAACTAATTTATATGTTCAACTACGGGTTCCTTCACGAAAAAGTGGAAGCTTCTCTCTATAAAGCTCTAATAATACAGTATTGTAACAGCCAGCCGACTTAAGGTAGCGTAAACTCATTTTGTCCAAGAAGTTTATGAGAGGTTAAGAAATAGAAAAAAAATCGATTGAATGAAACTCAAAATATAAAGAAAATAATCTATTAAGTAATTAAAACACTAAAGTTACAAGTACTTTGAGAGTTTATGTAAACAATTTATGTAAACAGTTTATGTAAACAAGGGATCGCCACTCTATTACAAATAGAGCAATAGAGTCTGAATAAAGAAGTGCACTTACTTAATTTTTCCAACCATTGAGATAACTATCGCTCTTAATGAACTTCTTCTCTAAACTTGCGGCTCAACGAGTGATGGAAGTACTACTTGTACACCATTGAAGAATTTGTTTCTCACTTATATTATCCGAGAAGTTTTAATATTTTTTTAAGTTTTGTTTTTATTCGACTTCTCTCTCGTTTTCACCTTGCCAAAAAGGAAGCTTATAATTAGGTAATTAATCAGCATGTTCCTTACTGATTTACTTACATTTCTCTGTTCGTCAGTCTCATAACTGAGTTTAACTTTTACAATATTAATTTAATTGTTATGAGAAGTGAGAAGTTTACCTAAAAATTTTATGTTTTAAGCGGTCTCTGGCTCTGAAAGATGGTGTTTGAAAAGAAAAAGTTCTCATATCTTTTGCTGAGTCCTAAATCTCTTGGGTTTTGTTTTGCGAAGAATTTATCATACCTTCCGCTTTTCTGTGACCTTGAACTTCTTTCTAGCGCGAGACTATCTTTCTTGAGACCTCTTATCTGTTGATTACTTGTTTAAAGTGGCTTTTTCATACTTAATTACCGGGTTGGGGTCTAATGAAGAGCGTTTTCGCTGTCTCTTTGGCCAGCTTGTCCGCCTTCTCGACGCACTCAATGTCTCTGTGATATGTAACTCACCATAGAGTAACATCATCCACTAACAACTTCTATCAGATTGCTGGTACATACTCCGGAATACTCGGAATTTACTTTGCATAAACATTTTTGTATATTAATGCACATATTTGTCACTTTTGGAGGTTCAAAGTGGTGCAGAAATTTATAACAAGAAATTCTGCCTGTGGAATGGTAATGTCCGGATTGATTGGCAGTACAATACCGCTGTTTGGTCTGCTTATGCCCTAATCTAACTGTAGGGTTGAAGCATCGGTACATCAAGCAAGAGCTCCTCTTTTTAGTTGGGGCACATGCTTCATCAAATCAACGATGCTTCTAAAGGTGATCTTTTCTTTTGAAGTAAGATCCGTCTTAATTTCGATCAAGTGATTTAGAGTCCTTGGGGATTTTTAAATATCCTCTGAGTTTACCCTTCATCAACCTAAGTGCACAATATGTTCTCACTGATTAGGTACTCTATATTGCCTTCCTTTCTATGTATAAATGGAGAGAAGTGAGACCAAGTAGGGCTTGAAGAGCACCCATCGGACAAGATACCTTATCTGTTATGTTAAGATATGCGAGCCGCTGTATTTGTGCTAGCTGCTATTGTGCTGGCTTATGATTAGTTTTTGATCACCAAATCATTGAGGCATAGGTGACCCTAATTCCTTGTGAGGTGCTTATGGCAGATTTCTAAGATTTCCCTTGTCTAAATGGGAGTTCCAGCTTAGTTTGCTGTATACATTTACTCTTAAGTGCTTAGCCTCTGTTTTGAGGTTAATAGTTTTACCTCCAATGAAGGATGCTCTCAGTTGCAGCTTCCATAATATATCTCTGTACCTTAAGATACATTTTTTGTCATAATTATTATTTCAAACATTAATAAAAATCTTCAAGAATGGTTTTACTCCTGAGAAAGCAGATACTTTTCACATTAAGTCCTAATAGTTTAACACTATATCTTCAGATTTAGATTATTTATATATTTGAAATGAAAATGAGAATGTCTTGCTGAATTTCAAAATCATTATTAAGACCTCTTCCAAGGATTTTCCATGAACCCTTTATAATGATATTATGGCCTAAGGTAACGAATATACTTGATGAACATACTGTATACAGGATGAGTTTTTATCTTGAGACAACGGAAAATCTCTAAACCGTTGCATTAAATCAAAAAAAGTTCTTAATAAGATTTGTTATAAACCAGGCGACTTTGAAATGGTGCCGAACCTCCATTTTTTATTGCAGATTCCGATACCTGTGGCTTTGAATTCGGCTTGGTTTTCCATGTTGTCAATATGATCTTATTTTCTCAAATAGTGTAGACTATGTGATGGAATAGTGGGTGAGTGAGGGGATGTTTATAATTGCTTTAAGGGATAAGTCATATGAAGGTTGTTGGAAGAGTTGAAGAGTGGGTTGTGAGGGCGTCTAATACTAGTAATGATATTAGAAATGATTCTAAGCGCTGCTCTCGCGAGATGTATATACGTGTCGCGCATTTGGAAAAAATTTTTGTACCTCAGTATGTTAAAGTGCAGAAGTGTTTGGAGCAGTTTTTGACCATCACTTTTAATTTAATGGCATGGGCAAAGAATTTAAGGGTTCTATCCAAGGTAATGCCGAGATAGTTGCAAGTTAGCGAAGCTGTGATGGAAAAAGATTAAGTTACTATTATGTTAGGAACAACGCGAGTAGGGAGGATAGAAATGAAGATATGGAAGGATTTATTAAGATCCGCCGATTACACACATCATGTGCGACAAGAGTAGTATCATCGGTATATAGTAGGACACAGATTGAAGACGTCAAGATTGTTGCTGTAGATGTCATGGCAGTAAACATTGCACAATGCTGGCAAAATGAGGAGGAGGTTAAGGAGATAGAATAGGATTTTGACTATAATTAGCTTATACAGAAGTCCTCTGTGCTATACGCAGTCGAATGCCTTCCGAACATTCAGAAAAACTGAGGTGATTTGTTGATTTTGGTAACCTGCTACTTGAAAGTTTGAGACAAGCAATGCAAACAAGTTGATCTATCATGTTGGAATGCAAATTGGTGTGACGACATCCTCTTTGTAACAATATATTTAAGTTTGTTCTTCAAGTATCCAAGAGCTGTGCTGGTTCTCCCCTTAAATCATGCGAAGTATTCTTCTCCCTGAGAAAGAAGGGTCCTAAGGCGTTTCGAACAAATTAAGAAAATGTCTACTATATTTTTGTTGTGAGGACAGAACAAGAACGCATTGCTGAAGGAAAATACCCTCTTAATGTCTTCAGCGTGGATATTTACGATTTTTACCTTGATAGAGTGTGAACAGTCATCTGTAAAGTCGATAAGCTCCTGGGTTTCTGCCAAATCTTAGCACTTACAAAGTTTGGAGACTTTTTCCAGTAGTTTTTGCCCTTGCTTCTGATGATTTGTACAAACAATTTAACGTTACAATTTGTTCATTTGGTTTGCATTTTTAGCTTTTGGCTTCATTAAACAACAAGGATATGCTTTGACGAAAATTAAAATAAAATCGAAATTTATATAAAGCTTATGCTTTTTTAAAACAGATTTTTTAAACCTTTAACCTGATTAAACTTTCTGTCTTTGTGATTGACAATATCAGGACAAACATTATAGCACTTTTGACTCATAAATCCTCTTCATAAATCTGATTCATAAATGCAACTTATACTAATAAAATATAATTATATTCAAACAAATTTTCTGTTACAATAATCCATTGTGAGAACGTTCATATTCGTCATATTGATCATTTTGCAAGTCCGTTTCTTTGCGCACGTTTACTTTTTGCCATATTGTTTTTTATCTCAAATAACACCTCCATATAGTCGCCATTATTATATAATATTTTCATTAACTGTTACTAATAATTGTTACAACAGCTTAGAGCTCTTAGAACTCAATTAGAGTTATTCGAGCACGAATGTTACTAACGATTAGATTAGTTAGTAGATTAGAAAAGATTGGTTTTAGCATTTAGATTATTCAATATGAAAGATAAAAGAACATAAATGTTTTGAAGTCTTAGTTGACATGAAATATCCTCTTTAATCTATGAATTGTTTTCCAATAAAGTTTGTGACGATATAAATCGAAGGCTGATACTTAGAAAGGATTATTTCGTCCTGCCTTATTCCCTTGACTATTTAAATTAGTTATTTACATCCAATTATCTTTTCCTGGGTTGTGTTGTTTTTGCATCAGATTGCCAACTATTTTGAAATTTATCCTCATTGCGCCAGTAACTTTTTCGTTATTACAAATAACTCAATACATTTAACATGTCAACATAATCTCGACTTCAGTAGCAGCCCTGCATTTGAAGTACACATAAGACGATGAGAGAACAATTTTCATATAACAGAGCGGGTTATATTGCTTTTGTTACTTTGAAGTACTTTATAGACGACAAAGTAACAAAAGTAAGAAAACATTTTATTTTTTATGTATAATTCAATACAACAGGACAATAATTTCCGCTTTGTTTGTGATCTTTGCTTCGCTATAATGAGATTTTTAATGAAATTTTACTTTATTTTGAATGAAATATTGTTTGTTAAAAAGGTACCTTTAAATTTAATGAAAAATTCTTAAATATCTAATAAAGGAATAATATTATTTGTAACTTACAAGGTTGAACAACGTAAGAAAGTTGAAAAGAAAAAAAAGGAGGGAAAGTTTCAATCAGATATCCACAAAGAACAATACCGACTTCTGTTTAAAGAAATAGTTATGGTTATTTTATGCTTTCTATAAACACAAACTTTTGTCCGCGAAGAGAATTGAAATAACGAGCCAGTAAACTGGGAAAGTTGGAGAAAATTGTACGTTGTAAATTTCATCTAACCCTGAAAAATATGTCTCGACCACAGAGAAGCACGAAACTTACGTTAAAGTTTTACGATAAAAATTCGGTACACGTAACGTTCCGCGCGTTCTAACATATTTTTAATTATAATTAAATTCAACGTAAAGTAATAAAACTTTTTCTCGTGCTGGAAAAACGCATTTTGAAAAGAGGAAATTTCCGCAAGGCAAACAAGTGGGACTGACTCGCGTCTGGGTCGCGCCTATGATGAGAAAGATTAATCAAAGTTTTCGAAACTTTTCGCGCAATGATGAGAGGATTTCAACAGTTTGAAGGTAGAAAATATTTTCTCGGCTTCAAACTCAATCTACACCGCAAAAGAACTAAATTATGGTTTATTTTTGTGACCTTATTTTAACATCATTTTCTATACGTTAATAATTATTTGTTGATTAAATAAGTTATAATTTAAGGTATCTTGAGGGATGCAGAAGAGAACATCTATAGTCCTCTCATTGTCAATCACAAGGACAGAAAATTTAATCAGTTTGAATAGTCCATATAATGTTAATTAATCATATTTATTTCAATCTTCCTTTAATCATCATTAAACATCTTCGTTGTTTAATGATGCCAAAATCGCATTATCAATTTAGAAAAACACATTTAACACAAAATGAAATAGTAGAAAAAAGAACAAGAGCTATAAATTGGATAAACCAGATGGACAATTTGTAAATTGATTGTGTAAATCAACAGAAGCAATGGCAAAAACTATTGGCAAGAAGTCTGCAAACTTTCGAAGTACCAAAATTCGCCACAAACCCAGGAGCTTATTGACCCTAGCGATGGCTGCTCACACTCTAGTCCAACAATTCTTAACCTTTGGTTCGTCGGAACAACATCGGACCGCAGAGTAATTTGACCTGTCCCTGAACAATTTTTATTCGTCCAAGTTAAAATTTTTTTTGGATATACAATATGTTCACGATGAAAAGAATAAATTCGGTAAATGTTTAGCATTTACTCTTTGATAGAAGTGATGAACCAGACCAATTTAAACTTTTGATTGGTGATTTATTTAGATACTTTACGTTAACATTAGATATTAGTTGAAGACCTCAATTAAAGCCAATATTAATTGAATAGTGTATTAATTGGGTAGGGTTGCACCATCAACCATATTTGAACCCAACCCAACCCAACTAGCTAGTTAGCGCTAAATGTTAATTGAGTTTGGCTGATCTATTAATTTTAATTCAATCTAATCTAACTAGCTAGTTAGTATTAAATATACAAATGAATATAAAAATAAATATCAAATGATTGATGAACCCTACTATTAGTTTGGTAGGGTTTATTAATCTCGGAAATTCTGTGTGAGTAGTTGGCCAATATTTTCCAAAAACATGACAGAGATAGCTATAGCTTTCGCAGAATATAGCCATAGCTTCATCCATTAGATCGGGTCTTCAGTTTAAACTACAACGAAACAAAGGAGATTATTTTGCATCCTGAAGAATATCAAAAAAATATTCCATTATGCAGTTGTGCGTCATAAAAAAAATTTGGTAAAGACTATATATTTACTGAAAAACGGGCAATGTTCATGTTTTTGCTAAAATAAAACTTTTCTAGTACCCTAGATTAACCCTTATCCGGACTTCGTATCAAATTGATACGATTTTCAGAATTAATTGATGGTGTTTTTGTTATTTTGTTATGATTCGATCATTCGACTAAATATTTTGGCTCAGTAAATGAATTTTTGTTTTTTTTACATTTCCATTTATGTTATTGTCACAATTCTTATCAAGAAGGTGGAAAAAGAAAAATCCTTAATCCGTGCATTGTGCGTCAGATTGATACAGCGTCGAGTATTACATTTATACATCCCAATTTTGATCTTGCAAGCAGATGTTATTGTACAACAATAAATATCAATTCATTTAGTGAAACATTTAGAGAAACACGTGTAATATTTGTGGTTTGGTGATAAGAAAATCAACAGTTGTCTACGTTTCGACGATAAAAAGTAAAGACAAAAACCAACAAGATAAATTTGCTCATATTCACTTTTGTGCTTTCGTTTTTGATAATTAGGTTCAACGGTTGAAACAGTTGTATATTCCAGAAAATTTTGTTACTGTTGATGAGCAATTGGTTTCCATTTTATGGATTGCAGCTGATTCTGAGACGTACTATAGATATTGACAGTGATAGAAATTTTGCTCGTAAAACAAGTCAAAATGAACGTGTTGTTCTTGATGTGTGAAGTTCTTTGTATATCACACTTTTTTAAAAACATTTGCATGAGCACTATCTAGCCTTTAATTACCAGTTTTTGAACATATAACATGAAGATAGTACATTTTATCAACAATATTTGACCACTTACGTCAAGATTTTCCATTATGTCCAATAGAATTTAATATTTTAAAGCAAATTTAAAGGATTTATATATAATGTCTTATTTCGTTGCGATAAAAATGTTTTCTGCTATGACTTCTACAAGTATTGATATTACTTGCCTTTTGGCATCATTTCAACTCTTCTAGCGGCAGTGTTCAAGAAGCACTTCAAGTTTCCTACAAGCAGTATCAAGTCTTTCAAGCATTTAGAAGTAGTATTGAGTCTTCTGGAAGCATTTCAAGTCTTCCAGAGGCAACATCAAGTCTTTTGAAAGTATATTAAGTCCTGTAGAAGCAGTAACAAGCCTTCTGGAAGCATAGTAACTCTTCTGGAAAACATTATAAAGCTTTTGAAAATAATGTCAAAGGTACAATTCTTAAATCGAGTCTTCTGGAAGAATTTTAAGTCTTCTGAAAACAGTATCAAATCTCCTAGAAGCAGTATCAAGTCTTCCTTGAGCTGTTTCCAGAGGGCATGATACTGGAAGCAGTTCAAGCATTCTGGAAGCATTTTAAACAGTATCAAGCCTTTCAAAGGTAGTATCGAGTCTTCTGGAAGCATTTTAAGCCTTCTACAACCATATCAGATCCTCCGGGTGTTTTTCAGGTTTTTCTGGATACATTTCAAGTCTTTCGGAAGCAGTATCTAGTTTTCTGGAGGCAGATAAGATCTTCTAGAAAAACTATCAAGTCTTCTGAAACATTGTGACCAATAGCAATCTTACATAAGCAGTATCAAGTTTTCTGGAAGCAGTTCAAGTCTTCTGAAAACAATTTAATTCTTTTGGAAACAATATCAAGTCTTACTTGCAAGTATTTCTTGACTTGGAAGTATTTCAAGTCTACTGGAGGCAGTTTCAAGTTTCGTAGAAGCAGTGCCAAGTCTTCCAGGGCAAGTATCATGCCTTCTCCAGCATTTCAAGCCCTCTAAAAGCAGTTTAAGCCACCTGGAAACGGTTCAAGCCTTTTGAAGGGAATTAAAGTCGTTCTAGAATCGTTATCAAATCTTCTGGAAACATTTCACGTCTTCTGGAAGTAGTATCAACCTAAGTATTCGGAAACTATGTGAAGGGTTGGGTTCAGTAAAAAAAATAGTAGAAACCAAACATCATAAAATTTTACAACAAAAGATATTGTCAGCGTTGGTTTATATCGATGTTAACGGAATGTAAATAGGTGGTGGCATGTTGCGCAGTTTTGCAA
The DNA here is from genome assembly GCA_036711965.1 of Onthophagus sagittarius. Taxonomy (NCBI): domain Eukaryota; kingdom Metazoa; phylum Arthropoda; class Insecta; order Coleoptera; family Scarabaeidae; genus Onthophagus; species Onthophagus sagittarius. The sequence continues at coordinate 11,136,541 of JASERS010000002.1, read as the reverse complement.
CAGGCTCGACATTTCTGCATACAATTTCTTTGCTATTTCGTATTTACCCAATTGAATACCAATTAGAACAATACAAAAACGAGTTATCGTAGAAGACTATTTTTGATAGAAGTCAGCCAATCGTTTTTTGTGTGATCCTTTTTGCGTTCATGTGAGAACCTGAACCATTACCGATACATAAAGTCCGGATTTGGTTCTAGAAACGAAGTCCGAATGAGGGTTATCAGAACAGAGTTAACCATTACAAAATTTTGCATCGTATTACTTATGCAAATAAAATCCTCCTAGCTTTTTATTTCTGGATTTAGTAATATAGCAATAAATCAATAGCAAGATTCTATAAGCATATTGTTGATATTATTAATGTTCTTTTATAGAAAGCCATTTCTTTTAAGCTATTTCATATATTACTACAATGTGGAGAGAAACTTAACACTATACCCAATGTTACACTTTAAAATACTAATAAACTTAAAGAACTTCAAAGTCTTTCAAACCTCTTAGTGAAACTATTCGGGCGAAATTGGAACACCGATCCTGAGTGGTTACATGGTTACAGTCAATTTTCTCCCACAATGCTTATGAAACTAATAATGTTCAAGACAGCTAAAGAGATGCTATACAAGGTATTATCTCATCTGGAAGAGAGTGACATGTTATGCGATTGTGATAATGAGTTAGTCTTCTAAATACGTTATAAAGAAATATCATCAAATTGCTAATAATAAGAGAGAATGCATACCTACCAAAAGTTATTCTTAAAAGTATTTAATAAAATAACTATAAAATTACTTTATACGTACATCACTAATAAATTGATAGAATAGATTGTTATTATTAATTTTTGGAGTTATAATTTGTTGAATATATTATGCATAGTCATAATCATTAGTACTGAACATCTATTTCGTATAAAAATACCCAGGTTAAAGTAGGTTGACGTAATTTAATTTCTTTGGTTTCTTTCTGCTTGATCCATTGAATATCGTGACACTCAAAATTTTAAACTAGAAACTGTCTCTAATCCACATAAATATGTACATGTTTCTATATTGTGATAAAGTACAATGAAGTACAAACATGTACCTACAGAACTTATTTTTCACAAAACACAAACTGCTTTAATTGTATGGCAATGGGCAATTGGTCTTACAATGCTTTAGATTGGAACGGAAATTAAATGCGTAACTTAGGTACAAAATTGATCCTAAAATTGATCCTTGACGTACTCCTGAAGTGATAAAATCTCTTTCTCTCAATACACCCTGAAATTTAATTCGATTAATTCGAGAACGATGTAAATAATAATTTTTGAAAAACTCAATAGCCAACAGGAAGAAACCAATCCCAGTCACATTCAGAAGTGCTGTAGTACAGCTGAAGCCAGACTGAATAGATGGAAGTAAACTAAAAGTATTAAGATGATCTCAAATCCTTACAGACATAATCCTTTCTACTATTTTAGAGTAAACATTTAAGATGCTGATAGGCCGAAAATTTTCAGTTTTGAGGGGTTACTACATTTTGAAATGAGAAACTCTAAGGCAGTCCAAATAACATTTGAAAGCATTTCATCATGAAAAGCATTTCCAAATAACATCACAACATTATAACGACTCAGAATTTTGAATCATTGGAACCTGTTGTAATTCAGCGAACAGTTTATCATATAAACAACCAAGGAATGGATGGTGTACTGAGACGAAGGAAGGAGATATAGAAAGACATTGTCGAACAAATAGATATCTGATCATATGTGATCAGTGCATTCATTTTGTATAATATCATCGTATTAATTACTGACACTCACTTCTTAAAGTTAGGTTAGGTCACATCCATGTCATATCATCAACACTTTAGCAAATTTTTGAAAATAAAATTGGCAATACAGATTTTTTTTATTTACGCTAATGCCATCACTTCCAACTGCATTAGTTTTGATAGATTGCAGCGCATGACAGATTTCGTCTTCTGAGGCTAGGAAAATGGATACAGCAGTACAGACCTGAGGCAAAATGTTAGAGTTCGAGAATTTTATAGGTTCTGCATCACCAGTATTAGTAATTTGAGAGGCTAAAAAGCATCAAATCAGCATCATCAATGTAGCCACCAATACTACCAGTTTTATTACCGCTAACGCCTAAAGACCGAGAAGCATCCCACAATTTTCTGGAATCACTGCCCCTGAATATGTAAGACAAAAGAGCTTTCTGTTCACGTTGAAGAGCATTATTTGTGAAATTACGCAGCTCTTTATAATAGATAAAACCAGAAGGTGATTCAGAAGCTTTAAGTTACTTATAGGCTTTATCCCTCAGTTTCATAAGTAGCTTAATATTGTCAGTAAGGGTAATAATTCTTATGTAAAACAACAGTACTGAAAAGATTAATAATATAATTAAAGAAATCAACTTTATCATTAATACTGGACATATGCAAAAATTCCACCAAAAGCACAGCAAGCAGATGGTCCAGAAAAGCTTCTTTCTTCCAGAAAAGAGTTGAAATCTTTAAAATCCCTATAAAATACTGTCAACAAGATTTTGATGTATTTCAAATGAAGTGACAAAAACAAATGAATGATCAGCAACTTTAACTCCACATTCATGAACATCAGCATTCATTTAAGATTATAAAGTCAATCACGGTAGCGGAAGAAAGGGTGATCCGTGTTGGACTAAACACAACTTGGTGTAGATTAAATTGCTCAATGGTAGTAATAAATCGATTACCAAAAAAGCCATCAATATCTTCAGTCATTGATGCTGAAATCACCCAAGCAGACAAGTTCTTCGGCAGATGGAAATTATTATATTTCAGTGTCGATTTAATGAAAGAACTAACTCCATCTCCCGAACTCATATTGATGTACTACAATGACGTAATCTACCAGCAAACACGAATTCCAACTGTTTTATGTATAACGAATTATAACGTCCATGAGTGTATTTAAATTTTTATTATTTTGTTAGTTGTCAATACTCCTTGGGATTCTAAGGCCATGTACACGCGTCATGGCAATGAAGCAACCAAGTTTCTTGTCTTTTCTGTTGTCATTTCATTCCATTAGTTCACTAATGCAAACTCCAATGTTTTGACATCTGTTATTTTTCATTGCTTTAGAAATTAACGACTTCTTTGGAGGTGTCATACTGAAAAGTCCATGATCGCCTACAACACTTTGAATGGTGCTTGCATGTAAAGCCTTGCATGTAAAGCTTGCATGTAGGCATTTTTTTGGCTGGTCATCAAGAAATCATTCTCAGTATAATTTTATAAAATAGTTTGGATTGTTGCTCGACTTAGATATATACCATTTTGGCATTTTCACAGTAAGATTTTTCCTTTTGGATGTTTTACTACTAATTGACTAATTTCAACAGAAACTTCTTTCCTCGTTGTCATATTCAAGAAGTTAGTGCAGCGATGAAACACAACTAAATATGGGAAGGAACTAATTGCAAAAAACATGCAATGCCGTATTATAAATTAAATATGAAATTGACTTTTAGATGATATTTGTGATAGGGCCAAGAATGCTATGCGCCAGAAGAGATCGGAACGGTGCACATTTATGTCTTCTTTATCTTACGCAAAATCGTCGTAAACATCACAAAAGTTTTTTGTAGAGGGAATCTTGAATTTTAATATTAATTACAGCAAAAAATAAACATTTGTAGGATCTGAAAATGTTTCCAAAGTTTTTTTTTTACATTTTTACATATTTTATCGATTTTTTGAAAGGTGGTCTTTCTGTTCGATTGAACATAACATTTGAACGTAAAAGCCCAATTACATTGTATGTTAGTTAGTATTCATTTGTCGTGTTAGCTTTTGTATTGTTTGGTGAATTTCTGATATGATGTTAATCTTATAGAAATGTAATGTCTTTTAACATTTATCTTCTTAGGAACGTTTTAACCCGTGACGTCGATACATCTCAGAAAAATTGCTTTCAGAAAAATTTCAATACATTTCAATCGGTTTCGAATCTCCCATTGTTATTAATTCATCACAAACAGCTCGGGAGACGTTTTCCCTCGTCGGCTGTATAGAAATATCCCAACGTTTCAAGTAAATATTTCATTCTCTTATTGTTGCCAAACGTCTTCGTACCGCAACATTTCGTTCGTCGAACAAAAGGTTCCTGCTCAATTTCGTTTCCTACTGATACAGAAGGGATTTACCGTAAGCTTTGTCTTTCTAGATTATTAATTTACATGTCTTAGTAGGGGGGATTATTTATTAAAATGACGGAGTTGGGGTAAACTATATGAGAACCAATAATTTTACAGTTTTGTACTTAACAATTAATTATTAAAATTTTCATCTCCAAAGTCTACATGCACCTAATAGTTACTACGTGACCCAGTTAATAGCTTCCTAGACTAGACGAAAGTTTCACAAAAGGGGAAATTGTACTGGTGTAAAATATTCGACTTGTTTTATAACCCTATTCTTCATGCACCCTTTATGGGATGTCTGCCCCTTTTACGGCAACGTCTAAGGTATAGAGTATATTTTTCACAAAAAGGTGTTGAATATTTAACCGTAGACATCCGGGTTACTTTCTTTTAGGTGCAATGGGAACTATCTGAAAGAATAACTATGAAAGGAACCTGTTTGGTTATGAATAGTTTATTTTTTTGGAAATTTTGCGGATTTGGTACGATTAAATTGGTCCATCCATCTAAATAGACCGGCAAATTCAACAAGTACTCAACTAATTTCCTTATAAGTTCCGGTAAACACCCAATAGTTGGGAATAAACTAATGCCGTGCTAATCTCAACTGCGCAGACTAACGGTTGCATTTAAATGGGCTACTCTAACGAAGGCGCCGCGATTCCGTTGTGAAATTGCTGAGCAAAGAAGGAAACGTAGACTACCGAGGGGAGGATGTATTTATCAAGCTAATGAAAATCCGTGGCAAGTCGCATGCAAATAAACTTGTTGACTTTTTACTTGCTGAAGTACCCCTCCTTCACAACGAGGAATTGTGTCCGGTTTACTCAACAACTACTGTACGAGCAAGAATTATCTTACCCTTCCAATTTAAGCGTCAACCCAAGAAAGCTTAAATTTCGTACACTACTATTCCAGCTTAATAAGCTACCTATTAAAGCACGAAGTATGTAGAGGATTATCACATCTAAAGAAATTCATTTATAAAACTTAAATGCCGTAAAAATGTCGGGATTTCGCTTTCCATCACTCCTTTTTGATATTTTTTTTGTACAAATCGTTGGTGACGGATATTTATGGCGTCCAATATTTCTCGATTCGTTGGCAGGCGCGTTTAAGTGTAACAAAGGCATTCCACAGACGTTTCAATTTTGCGCGGATTTCTCCGCACCTCATACACGTATAGGTGTATTGATCGTCACGCTCTTCCGTTTTTAAACGACATGAAAGCAAAAAAATAAGGGTGGTCGAAACTACCAAACGTGGTAAATTTGGAACAAACCTCGAAAATCAAGGATTATAAAGAAATGTAAGAAATTCTTATTTCAAAACGATTTTTAATGAAGAGTTTGGGTTAAAATGCACAGTTATTATTATTACATACAAACATATTATTATTATTTCGCCTAATAATTAGGCATCCTCAGGCACATTTGATGAAATGCTCGACAACTACGGATTTGGTTTGTCAAGCGAAGGTAGAATGGGATTATTTGTATTAAATCATATTAGTAATCGCAAAGTATCACGAGATCGGCATATATCTTCTGAAAACCATTTTATTTTTATCGAATTTGTATTACTACTTAAGTACTTGCTTTTCATAGGAATATTGTCGCAAAAGGCAATTTCTATTATTTGGTAAATCGGGAAAATATTTGATTTACGTTCAGATCCTCGCAATCGTCAGCGAAAGAAAAATCAATATCGTGTACCGTATTATGAAAACTAAACAGATCCGGACTGTCAATAGGTCTATTACATTATTTGAGTGTTATTGTTAAAGGAATGTTTACATACAAATGAACAAATTAAATAAAATACAAAAATAAAGTACAAGATTAAATAAAAATATCTTTAAAATTATTTGAGTAGAGTTGCAACGAACTATTCTCCCGAACAGTTCATTTGAAAGAAATAACTAGATAGTAAGAGAAACAGAGGTAAATCACACTTGATGTATTGTTATTTGTATTGAAATTATTTACTAATTTAATAGTAAAGTGGTCCAGATATCAAATCGGTCGTATGGTTTGCTAAATCACATAGGGCCACTTTTACCATCTCTTGATAAATTTATCTAGTAGTGGAAAACTAGCTCAAAGCTAATGGGAGTACTTAAAATCGCTTTAACCACCACTAGTTAGTTTAACTGGAGATTGGCAAAAGTGGGTCATAGAGAGCCAACCTCTCTAAATTTTACAAAATGTACGTTGAAGTCACCTGTATTAAAATCTCCTAATAGTGCATTACAGGCGATTTGTATATAGCAATAATTTGTTGGGTCCACTGATTTACCTGGATTTGTATGCAATACTGTCTGTATATTACTAATCTCAGTCGATAAGTGTAAAATACAAAACGAATGGGCGAAGGGCACAGAGAGTTCTTAACGTAACATCATAATTACATTATATATGATTTACCATTACCTTAAAACTTGTTTAATGTTTTATCAGCCAAATTTCAAAAAATACTTTCGAAACATAACATTAATGTTGCATTTTCAAGTCAACATTATTTTGTACTTATATTGACTAACTGTGTAACGGGGCATAAAAAAGGCCTAAAAATGGATCTTTTAAAGTTATTAGAAATAGTAAAACACAAAACAACTTCAAAGGTTTTCTGAAAAGTTTTCTTTCATAAATCTATATTTTCATATTTTAGTTTCAATTTAAAGGTTTAATTTTTAGTTTGTTGTAATTTCCTATTTTTATAATCTTACAAATTTGATAACAAGTCTACTTAAGAGAGTCTAATTTAACATAATGAGCTGATTGGAAATTTTTTTTGGTAAAATTTGAGTCATGTTTATTCATATTGTTTGTTCATGCGTTTATTCATTATATCATCTTGTAACTATATCCCTCTTTTAATGACTTTTATAATTTTGTGAAGAATTTTTAACTGTATTTCACGATTTTTCCAAAGAATTGGTTATTCTAAAATGTATCACACATCATTTTTTTTAAACATTAATTGGAATTATTTTTTTTTTTTTTTTTTTTTTTTTTACGTGTAACATATATTGAAATACAGAGGGAAGAAATTTTTTAAATTACACACGTAGAGACAGGAATAATTATGAAAAGATATGATAGCAGCGCTGCTATCATATCTATGTATTTCATTTTTTTTAGTTCTTTTTTGACAGCAAATTATTTGATAGTTTGTATATTTGATTTTTGATTTCCCTATAGGTTTCGGCTGATGGCGAAGTTTTAAACTTCGAAACCGATACCGAAGGAAATTTAATAGAGCAAGTTAGAAGTTTTAGTCAATGTTGCATTATTTTATCAAGTCTATTTTCAAGTAATATGTAATAATTTGAAGATAGCAGCTTAGTTTGCTTTAATTTTTTTCAAATCATTATTATGTCAAAATTACTTCCTGGAATGCAAGATTTTAGAAATTAATTACTTTACACAAATATTCGATGTATATTTTTTTGAAGAAATTATACTAAATAGATTAAATATAGTAATAATATTAGTATTTAATCTAATATGCTTCAAATTGTCGAAACCCATTTACTTTTGAGTAGAAGTATCTACCATGGAAAAACTAATACTCAATGATTACACTTAATAATTTCTAAAGTATTGGTTCTTCAATGTTTAATACTTACACTCTCAAGGAACATGGCTTCGCCCACAAGCGACCTTGGCCTTAGATTGTGAAATGTTTGTTCTGCAATGCTAATATATTTATATTCTAAAGAAATATAACCTAAGCCGAAAATTACCTTGGCCTTAAATTATAGTATGTTGGCCTTCACAGTAGATATTTCTACTTAAAAATAAAGGCCTCGTCCGCAAGCGAAATTAACCTTAGATTGTGAAATTTTGGTTCTTCATTGCTTAATATTTAAATTCTAAAGAAACATGCCTCGGCCGCAAATGACCTCAGCCTTAAATGGTACTCCACCATTTAAGGCCGATGTCATTTGGACCACACCCGCAAATGACCTCAACCTTAAATGGTAGTGTTTTGGTTCCTCCACAGTAGATATTTCTACTCAAAAATAACAGGGCCTAGTCCGGAAGCGACCTCGGCCTTAAATGGTACAGTATTGACTGTACCGCACCTGCAAGCGACCTCGGCCTTAAGTTCTAGTATTTTGGTTTATCTACAGTAGATAGTTTTACTAAAAGGTAACAGGGCCTCGCCCGCAAGCGACCTCAGCCTAAAATTGTAGAGTATTGGTTTCCCCACAGTAGATATTTTTACTTAAAAATAACAGGGCCTCGCTCGCAAGCGACCTCGGCCTTAAGTCCTGGTATTTTGGTTTCTCCACGGTAAATATTTCTACTAAAAGGTAACGGGGCCTCGCCCGCAAGCGACCTGGGCCTTAAATTATAGAGTATTGGTTCCTCCACAGTAAATATTTTTCCTTAAAAATAACAGGGCCTCGCCCACAAGCGACCTCGGCTTTAAATTGTAAAGTATTGGTTCTTCCACAGTAGATATTTCTACTCAAAAATCACAAGTCCTCGCCCGCAAGCGACCTGGGCTTTAAGTTCTAGCATGTTGGTTTCTCCTTAAAATGTAGAGTATTGGTTTCTCCACAGTAGATATTTTTACTTAAAAATAACAGTGCCTCGCCTGCAAGCAACCTCGACCTTAAGGTGTAGTGTTTTGATTTGTCCACAGTAGATATTTTTACTTAAAAATAACAGAGCCTCGCTCGCAAGCGACCTCGGCTTTAAGTTCTAGTGTTTAGGTTTCTCCCCGGTAAATATTTCTACTAAACGGTAACGGGGCCTCGCCCGCAAGCGACCTGGGCCTTAATTTGTAGAGTATTGGTTCCTCCACAGTAGATATTTTCACTTAAAAATAACAGGGCCTCGCCCATAAGCGACCTCGGCCGTAAATTGTAAAGTATCGGTTCCCCCACAGTAGATATTTGTACTCAAAAATCACAGGGCCTCGCCCGCAAGCCACCTCGGCGTTAAGTTCTAGCATTTTGGTTTCTCCACGGTGGATATTTCTACTAAAAGATAACTGGGCCTCGCCCGCAAGCGACCTCGGCCTTAAATTGTAGAGTATTGGTTCCTCCATAGTAGATATTTTTAATTAAAAATAACAGGGCCTCGCCCACAAGCGACCTCGGCCTTAAATTGTAAAGTATTGGTTCCCCCACAGTAGATATTTCTACTCAAAAATCACAGGGCCTCGCCCGCAAGCGACCTCGGCCTTAAGTTCTAGCATGTTGGTTTCTCCACGGTGGATATTTCTACTAAAAGATAACGGGGCCTCGCCCGCAAGCGACCTCGGCCTTAAATTGTAGAGTATTGGTTCCTCCATAGTAGATATTTTTAATTAAAAATAACAGGGCCTCGCCCACAAGCGACCTCGGCCTTAAATTGTAAAGTATTGGTTCCCCCACAGTAGATATTTCTACTCAAAAATCACAGGGCCTCGCCCGCAAGCCACCTCGGCGTTAACTTCTAGCATTTTGGTTTCTCCACGGTGGATATTTCTACTAAAAGATAACGGGGCCTCGCCAGCAAGCGACCTCGGCCTTAAATTGTAAAGTATTGGTTCCCCCACAGTAGATATTTCTACTCAAAAATCACAGGGTCACAGTAGATATTTCTACTCAAAAATAACAAGGCCTCGTCCGTAAGCCACCTCGGCGTTAAGTTCTAGCATTTTGGTTTCTCCACGGTGGATATTTCTACTAAAAGATAACGGGGCCTCGCCCGCAAGCGACCTCGGTCTTAAATTGTAGAGTATTGGTTCCTCCACAGTAGATATTTTTAATTAAAAATAACAGGGCCTCGCCCACAAGCGACCTCGGCCTTAAATTGTAAAGTATTGGTTCCCCCACAGTAGATATTTCTACTCAAAAATCACAGGGCCACAGTAGATATTTTTACGTAAAATAACAGGGTCTCGCCTGCAAGCGAGCTTAACCTTAAATTGTTGAGTATTGGTTCCTCTACAGTAAATATTTTTACTCAAAACTAACAGAACCTCGACTGCAAGCGACCTCGGCCTTAAATTATGAAGTATTGGTTCCTCTATAAATCCTCTTCATAAAACTAGTTGAGGTACGAATTTTAAACTGTACGTCGTATTCAAAAAATATTACATTCTGTATTTAAAATTTCAAGAATTCAATACATTCAAAATTAAACTTGCTTCAAATGGAGATCCACATCATCTTAATATCTCAATTGTTTTAGAGTTATGAATTTTTAAATATTAATTTCAGTTATTCTGTTGGTATGACTACTTTTCCATCATTACAATATTTCAAGTATTTTTTTCGGTAATTATTTTGAACCAAGGCTCTAACGACTACAAAGAAGTAAATTGGAATTAAACGTTAACATTCGGTCTGTCTTTTATTATTGCGACTACAAGTTATGTAAAAATTAATGGTAAGATTAGTAATATGAAGCCCTGTATCAAATGGTTGTATGCTCTCTTATCATATACAAAGAATAAAGAAAATTTGCACTAATTAATAATAACTGATTATTAGATGAGATGATGGTGTTTATGCAGGAATTGGTAGGATGGCTGGAATATTTATTATGAGAGAAAGAGTCTTAATTCTAGCACCTACATTTTATTTTTCTTTTCAGATTAGCATTAGATTTAAACTTTTTTCTCTTAATTTTATTATATACTCTTATATACAAAAAATTTTGTATTAATATTATATAGAATTTACCTAAAAATACTCACATTGGAAAAGTTACAAATGACGTTACAGCTTTTGACAACTTTTCGCGTGTATATAATTAAAACCTATCTATCCCAATTAAAACTCAAAATATTAACCAAAGTGCCATGAACGAATGGCAGCATCTAAAAATTTATGCCCAAAAAACTTTAAAATTCAACAAACAGTGAATAGATACTTAAAAGGGTCATTATGTAAGGTACTTGGGTCGAATATGGCCACTATAAGGTTTGATATAATTTGTTTCGCTCTGTGTAATACATGAAATAATTAGTCTCTTTCAATTTTATGGTCTATGTATTTAAGTACCTGTGTATAGATATAAGTTTAACTATAACTTAAAATTTGTAACAAACGACTAACTAATATGCATAAATATTTCAACGTACAATATAATATAGTAAGTTGAAAAATATTTAATTAAGATGGAATTAGCCGTTCTCTTATTTCATAATGCACTCGGCCAACCTTAACATATGTACCATGAAAATGTAAACGTATTTTTACCCAAGAATACAACTTCTTTATTAAAACCTCTGCACCAAGAGATAATTTCAACGGTTAAGGCATAATACATCAAGCGGAGCTACAGTTATATTTTATAACAAAAAAGAAACATGATGAATCACTTTGAGTTATGAATGCATGGAAAGAATTCGCTATTTCTATTCTATTAATCATGTTGGATGATCGTACATTAAAATTTAACAATCAATCTTGATTATGGGCTAAAGAATAACTACTTAAAAACAATTATATTAAATTACTGTTATTATTATTTTATTAGTTTTGGGCCTCTCTTGTTCAGTATATACACAAGCAGCTTAATGAATCACAATCTGAAGGAATTGATCAGCTTTGCTGACAAAACCCTATATTCTATATATCTCATTCTTGGAAACAACTAAAGATGGAGTTGAATGGGATTTTGCAATGGTCACAACATGGTTTTAAATGAATTAATTAACGTTAAATACAAAAAAAACTTATCTGCCAAAATTGGAAAAACTTAAATTTATTTAAACTTAAAAAACTGTATATTCTACAAAGGAAGACAGTTTTTTTCTTAAATGATCATCATCTAATTCAATGAGCAAAAAAAAAACGACAAGTTACACCGACCAAGTGGTAACAATTTATGAATCCTGCTTCAGTGGATAATTTCTATTATATATTTAATCAGGAATTAATATTATATTTTTCTTGCAATAATTCTACAACCTTCTTCAGAAACTTGTTCGAAGTCTTCGAATAATTGAATGTTCCAGTTGAAGAGAATGCCGAATCTTTTGATTTTGCTGCCAAATTGATCCACGCAGAACTCAATAAGAGCCCAATTAATTAACAATTTTCTGCAAAATGACCTCAATGTGGAACGAGCTCTCCAGTTTATGAAAGATAAAAACTATTTTACTCGATATTAGAAGACATATAGATTTCATCAAAAGACTAACACAGATTTTATTGTATGATCTTCGAAATCTTGATTTGGCTAAAATGGACTCGAGGTTCATCCTCAGGTTACACATACAAAAATTAAAAAACCAAAGGTTTAGTTTAACGATGATAATTCATTTTTATTTATTTCGGTGCTACGATCGTTTCGGTTTTCATAAAAACTTTCTTCGGGCATGATGGCAGTGAGACGACGACAAATTCAAAGGAAAAATGTTTTTTCCATAAATATGTTGTGGTAGATGGTAAATGGGATCAGTCTATATGAAGGATAACACTAACGGATCAAAACTATAAAGTCTGAAGGGCGTGTTAATATCAATGAGCTGGACTTTGTGATATGTTAAAAGATGTAAAAACTGTCCAGTATCTTTAAACAAAAATATTTCCTGAGTTGAAAATTAAAACAAGTAACTCAAAAAGCATACTCATTTTTTACAAAATAAAATTTAAATTAAATTTTAGTCTGCATGGTTTAGTAACTGGCAAGTGACTAGTTAATGTTTGTAAATTCGATTCTTGGGTTGGATTGGTATTTCCAAGTCAATATAATGCAAATTGTCGGGATGTCGACCACCCTAAGTAATGCACTGCTCATTAAGACGATTGTCTTGCATTTATATCTCGACCGACCTTGAAGAGATCGGCCACCCAAAGTATCACGGAGTTGGGTTGAACTTCAAAGGCTTCGGCCACCATCATAAAAAATACTTTCGATGGCCAAAGTTTTTGAGTTGGGTTGGAAATTTGAGGTCCAATCCAATACAATCCAGCTTAATGATACTTTGGGCGGCCGACATCTTCGGAGTTTGACGAGATGTAAATGCAAAACAATTGTCTGGAAGATCAGTGTATTACTTGGGGCGGTCGATGTCTTCGAAGTCCTCCGAATTATTTCTTTTGATATAAAAATTCTTTCTCAACCTCCACATTTTCTTAAAACCACTATTTCTAATCGTCTTGTATTTAGGCTGACTTTAGGCCCAAAGTATTACGACATTGGGTTGAGCTTCGAAGTTACAATCTAACCTAAGACTTCAACGACTTTAGCTTTCCGCTATTCATCATGATTAATACTTTAGATAGCAGAAGTTTTTGGGTTGGGATGGAATTTCGAAGTCCAACCCAATATGGCGGCCAACGTCTTCCAAATCGACCGAGATATAAATGCAAGACAAACGTCTTCAGCAGTGTATTAATTGGGGTGGCCGAAGTCCTCCAAATTATTCGTTTTGATATAGAAATTCTTCCTCAACTTCAATATTTTATCAAAACCACTATTCTTAATCGTCTTGTATTTAGGCTGACTTCGAAGACGTCAGCCGCCCAAAGTATCACGACATTGGGTTGAGCTTCGAAGTTACAATCTAACCTAAGACTTCAACGACTTTAGCTTTCCGCTATTCATCATGATTAATACTTTAGATAGCAGAAGTTTTTGGGTTGGGATGGAATTTCGAAGTCCAACCCAATATAGCGGCCAACGTCTTCCAAATCGACCGAGATATAAAAGCAAGACAAACGTCTTCAGCAGTGTATTAATTGGGGCGGCCAAAGTCCTCCAAATTATTTGTTTTGATATAGAAATTCTTCTTCAACTTCAATATTTTCTCAAAACTACTATTCCTAATCGTCTTGCATTTAGGCTGACTTCAAAGACGTCAGCCACTCAAAGTATCACGAGATTGGGTTGAGCTTCGAAATTACAATCTAACCTAAGACTTCAAAATCTTTGGCTTAACCCCATCTATCATGACTAATATTTTAGATAGCAGAGGTTTTTGGGTTGGGTTGGAATTTGGAAGTCCAACTAAATACAATCTAATCCAGCGATGCTTAGGTCGCCCAACGTCTTCGAAGTCGACCGAGATATAAATGCAAGATAATCGTCTTGAGTAGTGTATTACCTAGGAATGGAATTATTTGTTTTGATACAAAGTTCTTCCTCATCCTTAATTTTCCGAAATCCACTGCTCCTAATCATCTTACATTCATATCTCGGACGATTTTGAAGATATCGAAATTCCAATCCAACCTAAGACTTCAATAACTTTGATCGCCCCAAGTGTCATGTATAATACTTTGAATGGCCGAAGTTTTGGGTTGCGTTGGAATTTCGAATGCAAGAGGTACAAAGAATTTCTTCAATTTCAACATTCTTCCTCACGGCTGACCTGGTAAACGTCGGCCGTCTTAAATATCACGGGTTTGGGTTGAATTTCGAAACTCCCATCCAATCTAAGATCTCAATGACTTCTGTCGCCCCAAATATCATTGATAATACTTTAGATGGCCGAACTTTTTGGGTTGGTAATAGATTAAAAAATCCTGGTAGGGTCAACCAATGGGTAGGATGCAAAATCAAGAAAACAGCTTCCTTTTTTCGAAATCCAAGCTTTCGCAATAATTTTTTGCTTCATCAGGGTACACTACAATATTAGAATAATAGATGAGCAAAGTTACAAAAAAATCTTTAAATTTAAGTTTCTTTAATTTTACTTATGATGACATAATTTGTTCGGTACCAAGCGATCATCTCAACACTATATTGGATGTTTTCAATAATCACAATAATAGTATTCGATTTACAATGGAGACAGAGACGAATGGCTTGGTGCCCTTCTTGGATACCCAAGTGATGAGAGGTGAAAATCGAATAATCCTTCGGGATTGGTTATACAAAACCAACTTACACGGGTCGATACATCAATTTCTTTTCTAATTATCCAATGAACCAAAGGATTAATACTTTGGTGGCGATGAAGCATAGAGTTCTGAAAATCTCGTATCCCTCCTTTCATAAACATAGCCTAGAAAAACTGATAAATGTTTTCGTTAATAACGATTATCCACCGCGTCTTTTGAATGGAATTTTCAATCATTGTTTAGTAGCTTCTATAAATCCTGTTGATGGTGACCAAGGGTCGGATATTTATGAAGCAACAACACAGCTTAAATATGTAAAAATACCCTTCTTTAAAGGCTTTACTTCTAGGTTCATCTCCTTTTTTGAAAAGTTCAATGTTTAATTTACTAAATATAATTGCTTACCATTTAATAGAGTTTTTTCGAAAATTAAGGACAGCGTCCCTATTTTACAACAATCTCACTTCCCTCACTCTATTCCTTGCGTTAATTGTGAAGGAATGTACATTGATACGACTGCGCAATATTTCGGGAATAGACTTAAACAACATCGGAATAATTTGTGTTTGTTCCATCATGTTAAGGAAGGTCACCATTTTGATTTTAACAACGCTAAGATTTTAGACAGAGAATCGGTTTATAGTCAACGTCTATTTCTAGTAATGGTTTACATAAATAAGGCACAAGTTCAGTGAATTTCAGAACGGATACAGAAGGGATAAGTTCAATTTACAGATTCCTAATTAACAACGACTTTACACGACGAGAATCACTTCAGGAGAATACGTCGTTAACTTGCCGCCTGTTTTCCTTTCTGTCTCTCCAGTCTTTCTCTCAAAAAATGAACCTTGTTCTTTAAAAAACACCCAAAAACTACCCATTGGTTGCTCTTCCCAGGATTTTTTAATCTATTGCCTACAGTACAACCGGTACTCCGTCTTTGTTTTTTGGGTTGGGTTGGAATTTTCCAATCCAACCCCATCCAACTTAGTGATGCTGTGGGTAGCCGATTTGAACCATTCATTTCAACCGTTCTTCATCATTTCATCCTACCGCGCATTCTTCCTGGAACGACAACCTCTTCCTATGATGCTTCCTTCTTGTTTTATCCACAGAGACCATGTTCCTCTATATATGTTCCTCTATAGGCGCCTCTCCATTTCTTCGCCTTTCTACTTCTTCTTCTCTTTGTGCTCCATGTTGTGCAGTACTGCATGAAGAGATTTCCCTCCTGTACCTTCTTTCATCTTGTCTTCAGTGTGGGGACCGCTACGCCGTTCCGCCTCCATCTTTCAATCTCGTCTTAAATCAGTGTCATGAATGATATAGATATGCCGTAGTAACTATGGCATTCTACTTTGATCTGGGTTTAACATCATCATTTCAACATCTATCTATCTCTTTCTTGCGATGTGTTGTATAGTTCTGCCTTATTTATCCAAACTCTGCACATTAACCCGTCCGCATTCGCTGTATTATTTCCTGGTATCTACCAAAAATGTCGTGGCAACACAACACACCTCAATTCAACTCAATTCAAATCCACCTAACTCAAGTTTTCACTAAGTTTTTAACTATAAGTTTCTAGTGGTAAAAGCGATAAACATCTTAATGTGAGTTACAACCAGAAATATCATTACGTAGCCTACGAGAGTGATAATAATTCGTAATATTTCTTAGTTGGGTAATTTCATATACATTTTTATTTGTTCGTTACATAGTTTATTAACAAACTGCCACTTGTATGAATTAGAAAATACGCGAGCTGTATATTTACAACCAATATAAATATACGTTAAAATAAATTAAACATTTAAAAACATTTCAGATTGTTTTCGATGTACACAGTTTTACAAATAACATAACATGCGATTTCAATATCTACAATGGTTTATCTTATATTTATTTACACAAAAGAAAATGTAACGTTACTTATAATATAAAAAAATATCTTTTTGAAAGGTATGTCAAGACGTTAGTTAAATTTACTTACATAACTATGTGAGTTGTTGACACAAGTTAAACTATGTGTTGACTCTTTGTGACTCACCTACGATGTTTTATTACAAACTCAAATATTTTAACAAACAACACGTAGCCACTATAACAGCATGTAATCAAAGGTTCAATTATTGAGTGAGATTACTCGGTGGTCTTTGAGGTGGAGAGGATATACTCGTAACATTCCGAATGCTGTTTGAGTTGAGAACCTTTCGACTGGTTTTGAGACCCCAATACCCTTCCAATAACGTCCAGGAAAGAAGTATTTATGCAGCTTGTCCAAACCAACTTGTAGTGTTTCAAAGATCGTTAAACATTTTGCAAATTTTACGCACAAAACTAAACAAAAATAGATAATTTTTTTACAAAATCGTTATCATTAATCATTTTGTGGTTTTTTTCACACCACAATAATAATAACTCTTATCGTTGGTTGCATGCAACACGATAGCGAGCAGTAATGGACCCTTTTGATGAAATATAAATGAAACTAGTTTGTACGGTTCCGTTAGCGGTAATGTAAACTTTAATTAATTGTCTCCATTACATCAAACTTTGAAAATCAATACGACCGCACTCGCGAGCTCGACCGTTTTGATAGAAAGTCGTATTCAAATTTTAGCACAGTCTTTCACTAAAACTTTTCTTCTCGGTGTTTATGCAACAGTGGTGCGCTTCTAAAACTTTATGCACTAATTACGCCCTATTTATAATGCACTTACCCCAGCACTTTAAAAGTAATTTTCCTCATGAAGTTTTGAAAAACATCAAAGTTTGCTTATGCGTATTATGCATAAAGGGATAACATCTTGTATTCATAACGTGTTATTAATGGTTCAATTTCTATTTCAATCTATATTATTTAGTTGCCTTTGTTTGTTTCGCCTAAAATATAAATTTTTAATGAAAATTTTACTCGTCCGATATTCGTTCGTAAAAATGTTATAGCGTGCCGTTCGTTTTCGAGGACAAAAATTAAAATTTATCGATACACTTAAAATTTCAAAACTGCTTTATGGCGCATAATAGCAACCATCGCCGAAATTGCAACGAAATATCCCGACTTTAATGTATGTAAATGCAAAGTGAAACGAATGTAATATGAGTACCAAATTTTAAAATTGCGTATACCGTTTAGTGGGAGTACGATATTGTTCATTACATGCGTGTAGCGCTAAATAATTTAAATAACGAGCAATTCTGCTGCTTTATGTCGTGCAAAAGCTGTTGCAACAAATTATAGGGTTTGTTATGTGTAAAACTAAACTGTAGGGGAAAATGAAATGAAGTATGATGTATAATATAAATCGGCATGGCTCAAATAATGGAGATAATGGATCGAATTGACTACGAAAATACCATCTTCAAAATGATTTAGGATAACTGACTAAATCATTTTGATTGCGCTTCAAATCAATTACGATTTAAAAATCGCCATGTCTTTAAAACTAGAGATAAAGGGAAGAATTATGATTTAGAAAGTTTTTTTTTAAATTAGTTCTTTAAAATGGTGTATGATAATAGTTTCTTTATACAAAAATTACTGAGTAAATAATTTAAACGCGCGAAGTTGCGCTTCAATTTATACAAGATTAAGACCAATTAAACAAGTTGGATTGATTAACCGAATTATTGGAAATCATAAGAGCATGTAAAATACGTATAAAATATGATGAAGATGTAGATGAAGGACGATATTATGATTCTTCGTATGGGTATATGATACAGCATGAAGCGTATCGGTGTACATGCAGATGTCTGAAAATTGCTGACAAAAGTCTAGATACTGTTGGCAGAAAACTAAACTAACTGCTATAAACAGATTAAAAAGTCGAAATACTGCTTGTAGAAGATTATAACTGCTGGTAGAGTTCTAGATATTATGAACAGAAAACTAGATCATTATAATGGTACACTATATTATGTTTATAGAGTAACTCTTATAGAAAAACTAAATACTGCTAACAAAAGCTATATCTTCTGAAAAGACTAAATGCTGCTTGAAGAAGGTTACAATTGCTTACAAATGTCCAAAACCTGCGAACAGAAATCCAGATAGTGTTGGCAGAAAACCAGATAACTAAGAAAACTTTAATAACTGAAGACTGTATTCTCTTTAGAGAAGTTACAGTTATTAAGAGACTAAATATCGATAATTCAAGACTAAATATTTCTAAAAGAAGTCTGCATACTGCTGACTGGACAAGATTACAACTGTATCTTTTATGTCCATATCGATACTTTCTTTATATCAATAAATCGATATTTTCTTCGTATCGATACCTTATCCCACCCTTATTTTTGGGATTCTACCGAGGATGGCGAATTATAAGAAAGCTAAGACATATGAAGGCGATTTATGCATGACGATGAAGTTTATGGTGACATGATGGCAGAAGTTTCACCGATGCTGAGTAATGGAACAGTCTCATAGAGTATTTTTTAAAAATGCGAGAATTAGGAAGTGAAGAAAGACGCAGTATATAAATACATAACAGATATAATAGAAGACGAATCAATACACAAAATTGTTTTGTACGGGCGGAAAACAATAGTGAATTTAAAGAATGCTGGAGGTTTGCGACAAGACAAGGAAGCAGAAACAAACAAGAATAAATAAGCCGAGGCAAACCGAACATAAAGAAAAGACTAGATCAAGAGAAAAACGAAAATGTTATTACAACTGTGGTGAAAAAGCCGTTTTGCATCACAATGTAAAGTCAAAGAGAAAAGCTTTAACTGCAAATAATTTGGGCATAAAGCAAACGAATGTTCAAAAAAAAGAACGCGTTAGCATTCCTAGATCTTGGAAGTGGCGTTGTTTTGATGAACTAGGCTTAACATTAAAATAATTAATTTGATTATTCATTTCATCATTAAGTTTTAATCAGATTGGGTATTAAACATACTCAAATGATATTCTTTTAAACAATTTATTCGTTCACTGATAATTTGAGACTATAAAACAGTAATCTGAAAATAGCCAAATAACAAGTAAAAATCAACATGAAAAGATTTCGTTTGAACACTATTGTTGAACAAGCAATATAATCCTTCGTCCTAACTTATAAGTTAATCATATTTATAAAGTTTTATCTCTTTCAGCAAAAGGGGTCTGTTAAGTATGTGTAAAGAGGTCTCGTAATTGGTATGATATGTTCATTAAGGTTAATGATGTTGGGGTTATACTAAATGAATCTATTAATTTCGTGAGATTTAATTGTTTCCTTTTGGTATAAGGTGTTTTTTTGAGGTTCTTCTTTTCGTCAAAATCATGATTTGAAAACATTCGGTGTTTTCCAAAATTAGATTTGTCACTGTTTTTGTGTTCTTGAATTCTCTATTGTAGACTTGGGCCGGTTTCTCCGTTATAAGTGGCCGAACAGGTATCACACTGCAATTGGTAGATTCCATTTTTTGGCATTATGTTCGTCTGCTCTTTATAAATACATAACATACTTTTAATTGCGTTTCTGGATTTAAACGTTATCTGAATTCCATTACGTTGAGAAATTTTCTGTGATAGATGTCCTGGAAAAGTTATGGATTTATGTATTTTGTTGTTTTGGGTTGTGTTTTCTGAGAGTATCGTGATATTGCCATTATTGTATTTTCTCTGAACTTTCATCATTATTATTATTGGGAATGAATTGTTTCTGGCCAATTGGTAAGTTATTTGTATTTCCCTCTGAAAGCTTTGTTGAGTTAAACTCTAATTAAAGGCTCTATAAATGTATAATAAAAATAATATTTATTCACGTTAATAATAATACAATATTACAGCGAAAAGTCAATAAGAAAAGAGACGTATATTAACATAGTAATAAATAAAATTATCTTTGATACTCCACAAATTCATGTTGCATGTAATCAGACCATACATAGTAGGCTTTCTTCACCAGACTCGCCTTCACATTTCACACATTTTTTGAAGTAACCTCGTTTCAGAGTTTTGATTTCTTCTGGTAACTAATTGAAGAATTTAACTCCCCAGAAATCAGAATATCTTTTAGTCGCTTCTATCCTATGTACGGTAATCTCAGTTCTTTCTTGCCTCTTGTGTTGTATGTGTGAAAGTTCACTCGCATTAAATTTACTTATATTGTCGTAACCATACATTAAAGTAGCCAAAATGTATTCACCTAGTACGGTAAGTGTACAATCTTTTTTAAAAACATCTTTACAGCTGTCAGTAGTTTTGAGATTGCATGAAGCTCCCACCGCCTTCTTTTGCAAACTAAAAATTCTTCCTAAGCCAGGACCCCAAACAACTATACCATATGTTGCAACAGCATGAAAATTTGCAAAATAGGATATTTTAGCATGATAAACAACAGTATGATTGAAAAGCTGATAGTTTTTGAGAACAATCCTGCTGATGAAGGTAGAATGGAGTCAATCTGCGTTGACTTTCTAAAAATTTCAAACTCAATTAAATTTTCTTTCACATGATAATATCCTTATAATGTGGATTGGTGATTTTCAGAACTTTATTATTTTCGAGATTGCAATACATCGGCGTTCTATTTTGAAAACGGTAATATTTCTCATTAAACGTACAAAAGTTCTGATCTAAGCACAATTTAAATACTTTCTGCAATTTTTGGACTTCTTTACCTCCCCATTCTTTGGTAATTATACTCTTCATTATTTCTAAAGTTTCCAATATGGATATGATTATGTAGAGGTTCGTTGTATCGAATGAAATCATCATAAATTACTTGGAAGATTCGGTTTATTAATCATTTCGGGTAAATGGTTTCGATTTTTAATCCTGTGTTTAGGAAGGAATTTTTATGTGCTTGTTAAAGAATTTCAGTATTTGTTTGGAAAGTCAGAGTCAATGGAACTGATTTTAGGTTTGATAGGTATGTTGATCGTGGGTATCTTATGCAGGGAATAAAATTTTGTTATTCGGGGGTTCATTGGAATGATTCTATAGCAATTACCATATATTCTTTTTATGGTGTCTTTATTATCAATGATGATTTGTTTAATTCTTCTACGAAAATTATTGGTAGGATCGTTTCTAATTATCATAAACTTGTTTTCATTAAGAAATTTTTCTTTATTCATAAGGCTTAGTACTGAGAATTTTTAGTATCTCTAATTTCCATTGCAGTCATGGTCAGATTAATTTTTACTTTAGACGCAAGTTTCATTACCATATTTGATAATTTATTTTTTATATGTTACTATTTTAACCATTGGCTTATTTCATCGAAAGACGACCGAATTAGTATCCAAAAACCATAGCAAAACCATTCCAAGTCTTTCAGAGGTAACTTTTCTGGGTGCATTTCAAATATTTCATTGGCAGTATTAAGTTTTCCAGAAGCAATACCAAGTCTTCTGGAAACATTTCAAGTTTTCGAGGGATAATATCAAGTATTTTGAATGTATTTCAAATCTTCTAGTAGCAGTATTAAGTCTTCTGGCCTCAATATTGAGTATTTTAAAGCAGTATCAGGTCTTCTGGAAGTATCCAAGAATTGCAGAGGCAATATCAAGTTTTTTGGAAGCATCTCGAATGTTCCAAAAGTATTATTAAATCTTCTGGAAGCAATGTCAAGTCTTTTAGAAGCTGTACCAACCCTTCTGGAAGCATCACAAATATTTCTTTGTAAATATTAAGTCTTTCAGGGGTAATGTCTTCTAGAAGGATTCCAAGTCGTCCAGAAGCATCTAAATTATTCCAGAGATAATGTCAAGCTTTCTAAATGCAATATCAAGTCTTATAAAAGTATTTCAAATCTTACAAGCAATACGTTATTAAGTTTTCTAGAAGCAGCAACATATCATCCAAGGACAATAATAAATCTTCTAGAAGCAGTTCAAGTCTTCTAGAAGTGTTTGAAATCTTCTGGAAGGAGTATCAAATGTTCGGTAGGCAGTATCGTTTCTTTTGGAAGTAGTCGTGTGATGAGTATAAGCAGTGAAATCTTATATAGATATCAAGTCAAGATTCCAGAATGATGTAGTTTGTTTTGTTAACATGTGCTACAAATGTACTATAAAGTGAAGCCGATGTTAGATGTGCGCACTTTACTTTTGATTTTTATACATCTGTACATTTGCTACACCGCCTCATTCTCTCGTTTTCAGCTTTTACTTTTTATTTACACGCCTTTCGCTTTCTTTTTGATGAATGAGATGATGAAATGTAATTTGTTGATTGTGTTTCATCACGCTCAAGATTCCCATCGCTTATAATTCTTGTAGGATCGTTTCTAATTATCATAAACTTGTTTTCATTAAGAAATTTTTCTTTATTCATAATGCTTAGTACTGAGAATTTTTAGTATCTCTAATTTCCATTGCAGTCATGGTCAGATTAATTTTTACTTTAGACGCAAGTTTCATTTCCATATTTGATAATTTATTTTTTATATGTTACTATTTTAACCATTGGCTTATTTCATCGAAAGACGACCAAATTAGTATCCAAAAACCATAGCTATGAACTTGAAGCTTTGGCAACAGTCGAAACGAAAAATAGATTCAGAAGAAAGGCATTGCAATTCTTTGAAAACAATCGTGATAAAGAAAGGTACAAGAATATGACATTTCTATTGTACATCGATCGGAGGAAAGGATGTCATATATTGATGCCTTGAGCAGACACCCAAATGTGTCTGGAAAAGAATCAGAAGAATCTGGTCCGAAGATCTATACCTCAAGGATAGATGAAGCTGACTGATTGCTGACGTTGCAGCTCCAGGATTGAAAATCTAAAACAAATATACAAAATTTTTACTTTTGAATTTTAATTTTGACTTACAAAATGGAGTGGAGACAGCAGAAAAGAAGTAAATTATTGGATCGACGAAAATGGAATTTGTCAAACTAAAATGATAAAATCAAGATAAAATGAGACATTATGAAGGAATATTATGTTGTCATACCAGGACGAAGTACACCTGTTCTGCATACGATGAGATATTTTCAGTTTTTTCGAAACACCGCATCGTATAATAATAGAGAGAGGGGCATCGTTTACATGGAAGGAATTCGGAGTTGAGATGTTCTGCGACATATTCACAAATTCAACATATTCAAAACATTACAGTAACGCAAAGAGCTCGAATGGTCAGCTCGAAAGGCAGAACAGCTCATCAACTTTTGTGACTGTATTAACAATAATTTACGATGACATCGAGACAAACGAATTCAGCAAATAAAATTAGAAAAGAAAATCCACCAACTGTTATTTGGATATCATACGAGAAATGCCTTACAAAATCAAGTAGGATTAGTTGTGAGTAATGTTGAAGATCTTGACAACTTGCGAATGGTCGTAGTGCGGTAAATTGGAGAACAGCAGCAAAAGGATAAACAGTATTTCGATTGAGAGTACAAAGAAATGTTAAACCGTTTAATACTGTTTTCTGTTTAGAGTAAATAAAACCGTGGTGTACCGTTTTAAAAGAAAGTACTGATAATAGTAATTGTGGAGATAAGAGTCATGAGGAGAAAAGCACTTCACCAAGTCAAGAATGCCGAGTTATTAGCGAACAGTAATAGCTGACGTGGAGAGAGAGAGAGAGAGGTCGATGTGAATCATTTCGAAGATCGAAGTTTTGTTTCTCTTTGTCAGCTGCTGGCATTGAATTGGGAAAAATAAGCTTCATAGTACATTAAAATTAATTAAAAATTATAACATCAATCCAAATAAAACCATTAACAATTTTGTATGGGTGCTCTTTTTTATCGTTTCTCTTTTGAAAGTATTTCAAATCTTCTAGAAGCAGTATCATATTTATTGGAAGCATCAAGTCTTCGAGAGGCAATATCAAGTCTTGGAATTATTTCAAATCTTCTAGAAGCAGTACTCTTGGTACATTTCAAACATTTCATTGGCAATATTAAGTCTTCTGGAAACATTACAAGTCTTCTAGCAGCAATATTAAGTATTTTAGAAGCAGTATCAGGTCTTTTGGAAGAATCCAAGAATTCCGGAGGTAATATCGAGTCTTTTGGAAGTATCTTGAATATTCTAAAAAAGTACCAACTCTTCTGGAAGCATGCCAAATATTTCAGGGTAAATATTAAGTCTTTTAGAAGCAATATCAACTCTTCTAGAAGCATTCCAAGTCTTCCAGAGGTAACTCTTCTGGATGCATTTCAAATATTTCATTGGCAGTATTAAGTCTTCCAGAAGCAATATCAAGTCTTCTGAAAATATTTCTATTCTTCGGGGAACAATATCAAGTATTTTAATGTATTTAAAATCTTCTAGTAGCAATATCAAGTCTTCTGGCTTCAATATTGAATATTATAAAGCTGTATCAGGTTTTCTGCAAGAATTACAGAGGTAATATTTTTTTGGAAGTATTTCTAATGTTATAAAAGTTGTATTAAATCTTCTGGAATCAATGCCAAGTCTTTTAGAAATAGTACTAACCCTTCTGGAAGCATCCCAAATATTTCAGTGTAAATATTAAGTCCTTCAGAGGCAATGTCAAGTCTTCTAGAAGGATTCCAAGTCTTCCAGAGGCAATATAGTATCAAGTAGTATCAAGTCATCTGGAAGCTTTTAAAGTATTCCAGAGATAATAAAGTTTTCTAAATGCAATATCAAGTCTTATAAGCATTTCAAATCTTACAAGTAATACGTTATTGAGTTTTCTAGAAGCAGCAACAAATCTTTCAAGGATAATAATAAATCTTCTTGAAGCAGTTCAAGTCTTCTAGAAGTATTTGAAATCTTCTGGAAGGAGCATCAAATGTTCCGTAGGCAGTATCGATTCTTCTGGAAATAGTCGTGTGATGAGTATAAGGAGTGAAATCTTATATAGATATCACAAGTCAAGATTCCAGAATGACGTAATTTTTTTTTTTGTTAACATGTGCTACAAATGTACAATAAAGTGAAGCCGGTGTTAGATGTCCGCACTTTACTTTTGATTTTTATACATCTGTACATTTGCTACACCGCCTCATTCTCTCGTTTTCAGCTTTTACTTTTTATTTACACGCCTTTAGCTCTCTTTTTGATGAATGAGATGATGAAATGTAATTTGTTGATTGTGTTTCATCACGCTCAAGATTCCCATCGCTTATAATTCTTGTTGTTTCTCAATTTTTTTCCATCTGATGCACATTTCTCCTAACAACTTCATGATTATTTCTTTTTGATTGACTTTGTACCGAAAGACGCTCTAAGAAAGCGAAATAGTGGTAGTACATATCAGAATTTTTACTTTTGATATTTATATAAGATTTCATTCCTAATTCTGGAAGCATTTCAAGTCTTTTGGAGGCATTGTCAAGTCATTTAGAAACAGTATCAAGTTTTCTGGAAGTGATCAAGTCTTCTAGAAGCAGTATTAAGTCTTCTGAAAACATTGCAAATCTTCTGGAAACATAACATATGTCATCTGGAAGCATTTCAAGTCTTCTGCAAGCAATATCAGATTTTCTAGAAGCAGTATCAAATCATGCAGAGGCTGTTTCCAGTGTTTTAGAAATAGTTCAAATCTTCTAGAAGCAGTTCAATTCTTTTGGAAGCTTTTCAAATCTTGTGGAAGTAATATCAAATCATCTACAAATAGTATTATGTCTTTTGGAAGCAGATCAAGTTTACCGGAATCATTTCAGGTCTTCTGAAATGATTCCACAAGTTCTTTTTAAATATTGTTTTGAAAGTTCAAAACTAATTGTACTTAATGACTAACAATTGTTAATTTGTACGTATTATTAGATTCTGTGATTACGAACATTTCGCGTAAATACGCACATATACACTGAGGGTTAACTAATTAATCCTCTGCCAATCGATCACCAATCGGCTTAAGGGCCGTCGGAGCACATTCGGAAATGCAAAAACGGAATTAAAACCGATCAATTTCGGTCATGGAATTCGAATTAGGAGGAAATCCTTTTTCCATCTTCCGCTCGAGAGATGTACGTGTGCACGATTCCTGCCATGCCATAGAGTTTTTGTGTTCAATTCACCGGGAGACCCACTTCCATAAAAACACCGAACCCAGTTGGTATCACTGCTTCAATCCACGTGTTCACGTAGCTCGTTAAGGCCGTCACAGTTACCAGGTGATCTGGCCAGTCTCAAAATCGACGTTTTCCTGAAATTAGGATATTTTTAGAATCTCCAAAAAGTTTATAAAATGAAATTGAGGAAAAACGAAATTGTAGTTGGCCCAATTTTTTTATATAGGTAGATCGTAAACCAGTTTATACGTCTGTAATATTTTTATAGCGGTAGTTTAACTGGAAATGCCATTCGTTGTACATTTTCTAAGGTCCTAAGGGTGTACCTATAACTTTAGTTTTTTATGACATTACGTGAAAATATTTCAAATGGCTTAAAAGTTACTACATAAATTTCAAATTTATCACTACAACAGTTGTTTTATTTGCCCTAATAAACTGTAATAATGCAGAAAAACGGATCGATAAAATTAAAATCCCTGATATTCTCTTTTGGGAAAGACGCGGGTTTAGCGCATCCAGACTTTTCGAAAAGTAGAAAGATAAGGATTACCGGAGCCACCCTCCGTACCAGATGAATTTTAGAACAGGCAAGCGACAAGACAAATTGAAAGGGATTATTTTCCCCCGTCGCTGATCAGACGCGAATTTCATCTCTACCAAAGTAGGGCGATATATTACGAATAAAATAAACATCACGCAAACTGTGAGCCGTCACTTTTCGTTTCAAACGATAGGGAAAAATGTAAAAAGTTGGTATTCTTAACTGGATTCCTTTGGGAAAGTTGGCGTGCTTTTAGCGTCTTTCGGCTTAGGGTATCGTTAAATATTTAACAGACGATGCTAAAATGTAAAACAAAAATTTCAATACGCCGTTATTCTTAATACTTTACATTTAAAGTAGAATACAAATTTTAGTGGGAACTTTGAAAATATATATGAGGTCGCAAAGAAACCACAACGAAATAACTGTCGTTTCATATATTCCTTACAACAACGGGACATATCGGAGATACCGTCACGTTCATTTCTGCGTTATAAGATGTGACTGGAAGTGGAGCAATCGATAGGAATCCGTGCTTGTACCTATAAATTCTACTACAAATAGGACACGACGAAGCCTTCATATTGTAGAATGTCGTACGTACTGGGATATGAAGTACATGAACGACAAAAAATGGGCTTCCTGTGTGAGGCGAGAGGGAATTGTATTTAAACGCAAACTGTATACTACCGGTATGCAATAAAAGCTTTCAAATAGTATAAAATTCTACTAGACCTTTAGGTACATTTAAATCACGCAAAAATTTTTTTGTTTAATTTTTTTTTCATTAATGAATCTTTAAGAACTTATATAGATTTATTCTTATTTTTCGATATTACATAAAATTCATTTTATTGATATTTAATATAATTTTATTGTCTCAAACTATTTTTATCAATTAGTTTTCCAAACACAACATTAAATATCTTTGTAACTAAGTGGGGACTTTGTGTGCAGGAGATATTACATTTTACTTAAAACTACATAGCTATATCAGAACGAGTTACTTAATGGAAATTGGCTAACTTAATGGATACTTAAAGCCGCAAGTTAAGCACTAAGGTAATTTTTTATTAGGCATATACAGCTCTGACGATATAATATAATAATAAAAAAGTGCCAAAATCAGAATTAAAAAATAAAAAAACAGAAAGCCATAAGTAGAACTTTGCTACACAGTAAGTATATAAAGCTCTACCGGTTTCGATTGTTCAAAATCATCTTCAGGAGCCTACCTAAGTAGAAAAGTGAATGTAAGTTTAATGTGAGAATATTTTGTAAAAAGTACTCATCATATGTGGATCCAAAAATTATGTTAAACAAAATGTAACGTCATAAAAAAAGTGCACTGCCCTAGCTACATAAATTAGATACACCTATCCAATGGCGCCGGATACGTAGGTGCTCTGGGTTCGAAAGCACCCATACAAAAGGTTTTAATGTGTACAAAGCACCCATACATACAACTGCTTCTACAAGACTTGATCTACTTCCCGAAAACTTAATACTGTTTCTAAATGATTTAATATTGCCTCTATAAGAATTGAAATGCTTCCACAATTAGGAATGAAATCTTGTATAGATATCAAAAGTAAGTGTTGCTTCTAGAAGACTTAATACTGCTTTTACATGATTTGGTCTACTTTTAGAAGACTTGATACTGCTACTAGATGACTCGATATTGCTTCCAAAAGACTTAATGCTGCTTCTAGAGAACTTGATACTGCTTGTAAAACTGCTGGCAGAAAATGTTTTAATTGCATGAAATATTATTGACAATAACAATAATCAACATACTGTTGATTAAAAACCAAATACTTCTGGCAGAAAACATTTTTATTGCTAAAGCCACGAAACTATTAATGAAATTTGATTTTGCTCTATTTGCTGTTCCAAAACACTGAATACTGTTGGCAAAATACAAAATCTTTATGTCAGAAATTCAAAAACTGCCAAATAAGATTGAATACAGCTTGTAAAACTATAAAAACAGTTAGCAGAAAATATTGCAGACGAATATAGTCGCCAGATACATGCGTGCTTTTTCAGTCTGTTTTCTTAGTACCACCATTCGTCGTTTGAGCCTTTTTCTAAATCGGATTTTTCAACATCCAGCAACCATCTAACATATAATAACATCAATGGACCCAAATGCTTATAAAATTTAGAAATTTTTGGTTAATACATTTAGGGACATTACCGATTATGAAACAAAACATATCATAAAAAACGGAAACGATTTTTTAAACATGCTAGAAGGTTTATGGATACCCAATGAATGTATAATTACAGTAGAACCCCTCATATCCGACCTCGGGATATCCGACTCCTCGGGATATCCGTCACCCCTCCCTACTCCCAATTTTGTTCAAATGCTCTAATGTACGTTTTTGTGAATCCCAAGAGACCCGACTTTCCGTCGGGGAATTACTTGATTCGCTCAATCTTGATGTTTGCCAAGGGTTGCGCAACTGTGTTCATCATTGTGAATATCAATTGTATGCATATTTACAATTGTTATAGTAAAAGTGATTATGGCTACCCAACAAAAACGAAAACGTATTGTATGTACACTACAGAAGAAATTGGAAGTTATTCAGAGGCTAGACAATGGCGAGTCAGTTCAAAAATTATCTTCTGAATTAGGAATAGGCGTCACAACTATTAAAGACTGGAGGAAAAACAGAAAGAATATCGAATCGTACTCTATGACAGTGGAAGGGGAGGAGGGTTTAAAAAATAGAAAGATGCTTAAAAAGCCTAAATTTGATGTTTTAGATGATGCTCTCTGGATATGGTTTTGCCAAGAAAGACGCAAAGGAACTCCTTTGTCAGGTCCTATAATTAAAGAGAAGACAGCGATTTTACATAAAACAATAGTAGGAGAGGAAGGGGAAAATTTCAGTGCAAGTGAAGGTTGGCTTCACCGATGGAAACGTCGCCATGGTATACGTCACGTTGTTATTTCTGGAGAAAAGCTATCAGCTGATGATGACGCAACCAAAGAGTTCGTGAAGAAATTTCAAGTTTTTATTAAAGAAAACAATATGCATCCGGATCAAGTGTATAATATTGACGAGTCAGGGTTAAACTACAAGATGCTCCCACAAAAAACTCTTGCTGCAAAAAATGAAAAAGTAACAGGGACAAAATTATCCAAGGATAGACTAACTTTTGCAACTTGTAGTAATGCAAGTGGAAACCATAAAATGCCATTGTTTGTCATTGGAAAATCTAAAAAGCCCAGAGCGTTCAAACATGTGAACATGGCATCATTGCCTGTTTATTATAAAAATCAAAAATCTGCTTGGATGGACAGTTCTTTGTTTAAACAGTGGTTTTTTGAAGAGTTTGTACCAGATGTAAAAAAACACTTGAAAATGAAAAATCTACCACTCAATGCAGTCTTGATTCTTGACAATGCTCCCAGTCATCCTTCGGAAAACGAACTAACAATGGGAAACATCAAAGCTATGTTTCTACCTCCTCGTGTGACACCTTTAATCCAACCTATGGATCAAGGGGTTATTGAGTGGTTGAAGAAAAGATACAGGCGAAAATATGTCAGCTTCTTATTAAAGCAAACGGAAGGAGGCAGAAACCTATTTGAGGCAATGAAGACTTTTAATATAAAAGATGCCATTTACATTGCCGCACAAGCCTGGGACGAACTCAATCACACCACTCTACAAAAATCTTGGAGAAAACTATGGTCAAGTATTATTGAAGGTGAGAGCGCAATCTCTAATGAGTCTGAAACTTTAAATACAGATGAAGCAGAAATTCTACAAGATTTACAGACCATCGATGCCCAAATCCAACCAGCGGATATAGAAGAGTGGCTATTGGGAGGGGACATAGTTGAAGTCACTAACGAGGATCTGAACGACGAACAAATCGTATCCGCAGTTTTTAAAGTTGAAACAGAGGAAGATGAAATGGATGATGAAAAAGAAGAACCTGAAAATATCAGTCATACGACAGCTACAGAGGTTTTCGAGATTGCAATGAAATACGTCGAGCAACATCCAGAAGCAACACCGATGGATGTGCTGTGCATTAAAAAGTGGAAAGATATGTCAGCTAAAGCAAGATTTGGTAGATTAAAACAAAAAAATATAACTGATTTTTTTAAATAAATTTACATGTACATACATGGATTTGTATACATAATTAAATATATGTACTCGTTTATGTTTGTCTTGTTCATTTTTGTTGTTCCTCGGATTATCCGACCTTTTTTGGTAACGACCATGCTCCGGTCCCATGGATGACGGATATGAGGGGTTCTACTGTATGTATTTATTATCTTTATTATCCCTACATACGAATCAGTAGAAATATTCAAAAATGTATTAAACGACATTTATTGTGTGCTGTGAACAACAAAGATTATACATACAATAAAGGTGTCACATACAAAAATAATATTCTTTTTTGGAAACGTTATGTTGATGACATTACTGTTTTCATCAATACACGGAATAAAGTCATAACGACATTAAATTTCCGTTAGCGATGGAACAAAATCAAAGGTGAATTTCCTAGAGATAACTAAACAGAGAACTAATGACAAACATCACTATCAGACAGATATAGGACTCATATCATGACTTTACCCATAAAATGGCTGCTTTAGAACATACATGTACTGAGCCCTCAACTCAAAATTAGAAGAATATAAAGATAGATAAAGAAGAAAAGTTGCTATAATAAAACAAATACCCAGAAGTAATGAGTACAGAACGAAACAATAAGAACAATCACACGAACATAATAACATTAAATACTCAACATAATAACAATAAAAGAGGGTTTTCAAAAAATACAATATGGGGCTTGTTTCAAAAAGTAACAGCACCAGAAAGAGATTCTTAATTCATGATAAAGATAAAATAGATAAATTGATTAAAAGTGAAGTATACATTTTAGAATGTAATACGCAACTTACTTTCGAGAGAAGGGAAGGTCATTGAAGATAAGAAAAAAAGAACATAAACTCCAAAGCGTACCCAATTTTAATAGATATCTTACTTTCAACAAGAAAGACGAATTTGACGAAAATAAAAATTCACACGTACTCATAATGAAAAATAAGAGTAACCTTCTAGAAGCTCTTGAAAGTTATAGAATAAATAATTTCAAACGCAATAATCCAAAAAGCATTCGTTTAAATGATCAGGTTGATGAGCCGGTTTTTGAAAATACGTATGGATAGGAAAAGATACAATAAAAATATCTGCTACTAGCAGTGTTTGCAATTTTACAGTATCCAATCTTTAATTGGAAGTTTTGGACTTTTGACATGGAGTATTTGTATTTTGCCAACAGTATTTGGTATTTTGAAAGCAAAATGAAATTTTATTAATAGTTGCTTGATGTTTGCAATAAAAATGTGCTCTGCCAATAGTATTTAGTGTATTTAATTAACAGTTTGCGGACAATTTGCGTTAAAATTTTGCAATTTGTCCAATAGTATTTAATACGACGAAAACATTTTCTCCCAGCAATTTTACAAACCGAGTGGAGCTGTATCAAGTCTTCTAAAAGCAATATTAAGTTTTCTGAAAGTATTTCAAGTCTTCAAGAGGCAACATCAAGTCTTCTGGAAGAATTCTAACTCTTCTAGAAGCAGCATCAAGTCTTCTGGAAGCAGATTAAGTCTTGTAGAAGCAGTATTAAGTCTTCTGAAAGCAGTAGTATTTGTGAAAGCATTAAAAAATGCTTAAAAGCAATACAAAACTAAAATTTTGTATTGGTGTACTCTGTATTGGTGTACTGGGTACTCTGGCTCACGTATATAGCGCTTATGCATAAACTTCTCCTAAAAAAACCCTAATTACATAAAGAACACAAAAGGTAGCAATCGCATTTTGCAATTTCAGTGTTCTTGCTTACCTAACTTTTATTTTTCCTATTTTTTCTTTTCATATCCTTTTCTCGTACCTTTTAGCTCCTTTTTTAAAAGTCAACTTCACGAATTTAAGTTTGACCTTGAATGTCATTTAGCATTCATGTTTAACAGAATCGTTTTTTGTTTGATTTATGTCGTAAGTTTATCATATATATTTTGTGTAACACAACCTTTACATCCAGACACGACATGTAATTTTCACAAAATATTTTCATATTAAACTTATACATATTTAATTTTACATTTGGGTAATATAAATCCGGTAGAGCATTTTATATTTTTACAATAATGTCAATCCAAAGAAGTATAAAAATTATTATTTTCTTTAAAATTCAATGGGACGGAAACTCCAACTGAATTTTCTTACTCGTATTGAATTCACCGTATTCTTCTTTTTAAGTAGTTTAGTAACTGGATAAAACAGTTGAGAAAACAATTGTTTTCTTGCTTGTTTAACTTCTTATTTATCTCATTTCATACTTTTTCTTTTGTATACCTACATCCATAACTTCTCTGCTTTTCATAAACTATATTGATTCAGGTTACGTCTAAAATTACCTCCAATTTTGAGCAATCAATTTCTTTAACATTATTTGGTAATATTTTACCACTCATATTATTTGCTTGTTTATGCTTATACGTTATAAATATATCTAGCTCTATTCTATCTAGCTCTATATATTTATCTTTAACTAATATTTTTTACCTATAAATTTCGTATTCACTCTTTTATCTTTAACTAATTGTCCATTGTTCATTTCTGATATAGTCAAATCTATAGTTAATGGTTATAGCTCTTTGGTTGAATACTCAGTTATTACATTGTATCAACAAACATCGGCCGGTTTTTGCAAATACATATGGATGCCGAAAAAAATTGAATTGGGAATAGACTCAAACGACAAATGACGGCTGTCCAAAAAAATCCTGAATTGGGTCGGAAAAAATTCAAAATATCCTATGGGCTCTCCACAAAAATTTTCGCATCAGATACTGTATACATTATTTTTAAATAATACCTCTAAATCATGGATTTTCTAAGACATTATTTTTTGTCCCAGCCATACCTGCTAGACGTTTGCAGTTTTGATTTGTTTTGTTTTGTTTTATCATTATTTATTATTTTGTTTATTTTTTCATGGGGCATGGAAGACCAGCTAATGAGCTGAGTATCTATCATTTTGTTTTCTAACTTGATTTCGTATATTTTCAATCTACACATATTATATAGATACAATTATAGTTTTGTTTAATATATACATAGTTTTTCTTTTCTTTTCTTTTTGCTGTAGAAAAGTGACGAACAATACAGAATCTATATTGGCACTGATTGGGAAGAACAAATTCAATAGTATATTAAAATTAATAAAAATTTTAAAATGGTATCTTGAATCCAGATAAAATCGTTAAGCATTTTGTGTCGGTGCTCTTTTGGAAGCATTTTAAATGATCTAGAAGCAGTATTAAATCTTCCGAATGCATTTCAAGTGTTCTGGAAGAATTTCAAGTCTGCTAGATTTGGTATCAAGGCTTCTAGAAGCAGCTCAAGTCTTCTGGATGCATTTGAAGTGTTCCAGAAACATTTCAAGTCTTCTAGAAGCATTTCAAGTCTTCTATAAGTAATATCAAGCATTCTAGAGGCAGTATCAAGTCTTCTGGAAGCGTTTTCAATCTTCAATAGGAAATATCAAGTTTTCTGAATTTATTTCAAACCTCCTAGAAGCAGTATCAAGCTTTCTGGAATCATTTCAAGTCTTCGGGGGGAGTATTTTAAGTCTTCTAGATGTAGCATCAAGGCTTCTGAAAGTAATTGAAGTCTTCTGTAAAGCATCTCAAGTCTTCTAGAAGCAATATCAAGTCTTCTAGAGGCAGTATCAAGTCTTTTGGAAGCATTTTCAATCTTCCACAGGAAATATCAAGTTTTCCGAATTTATTTCAAACCTCCTGGAAGCAGTATCAAGCCTTCTGGAACCATTTAAAATCTATGGAGAGTATTTTAAGTCTTCTAGATGTAGTATTAAGGCATCTGAGTAATTCAAGTAATTCAAGTATTCTGGAAAGCATTTCAAGTCTTCTAAGTGTACTATCAAGGTTTCTGGAAGCACTTTATGTCTTCTGGAAGCATTTCATGTCGTCTGGAAGCAATATCAAGTCTCCTAGATGTAGCACCAATGGTTATAAAATCTGTTTAAGTCTTCTAGAAGCATTTTAAGTCTTCCAAAGGCAGTTTCAAGTTTTCTGGATTAATTTCAAATATCCTAGAATTAGTATCACGTCTTCTCGAAGCGTTTCAAGTGTCCTGGAAGTATTTCACGTATTCTAGATGTAGTTCGATACTACTAAAGCTTCTAAAAGCAATTCAAGCCTTCTGGAAAGTATTTTATGTATTCTAGATATAGTATCAAGGTTTCCAGAAGCAGTTCAAGCACTCTGGGAGTCTTTAAAATGTTCTAGACGCAACATCAAATCTTTTAGATAAAGTATGAAGGATTCTGGAAGCTGTTCATGTCACATTTTAAATCTTCCAGAGGCAATATTATATTGCCTTTTGTTATCTGGATTCATTTCAAATGTCCTAGAAAGAGTAGCAAGTCTTTTCGAAGCGTTTCAAGTGTTCTGAAAGTATTTCAAGTATTCTATATGTAATATCAAGACTTGTGGTAGCAGTTCAAGTCATCTGAAAGCATTTTAAGTCTTCTGGAAATATTTCAAGTCTTCTAGATTTAGTATCAAGGCTTCGGAAAGCAGTTCAAGTCTTCTAGAAGTATTTCAATTCTTCTAGATATAGTGTCAAGTCTTCTAGAGGCGGTGTCAAGGTTTGTGGAAGCACTTTATATCTTCCAGAGAGAACAATAAGTTGTCTGGATGCATTTCAAATCACATTGAAGCAGTATCAAGTGTTCTGGAAGTATTTCAAGTCTTCTAGATGTAATATCAAGGCTTTTAGAAGCAGCTCAAGTCTTCTGGATGCAAATGAAGTGTTCCAGAAGCATTTCAAGTCTTCTAGAGGCAATATCAAGTCTTCTAGAGGCAGTATGAAGTCTTCTGGAAGCATTTTCAATCATCCACAAGAAATATCAAGTTTTCCGGAAGCATTTCTACTCTTCGGGGAGTATTTTAAGTCTTCTAGATGTAGTATTAAGGCTTCTGAAAGTAA
This sequence comes from Onthophagus sagittarius, assembly GCA_036711965.1. Taxonomy (NCBI): domain Eukaryota; kingdom Metazoa; phylum Arthropoda; class Insecta; order Coleoptera; family Scarabaeidae; genus Onthophagus; species Onthophagus sagittarius. The sequence continues at coordinate 11,099,989 of JASERS010000002.1, read as the reverse complement.
TTCAAGTCTTCTGGAAAGCATTTCAAGTCTTCTAAGTGTACTATCAAGGTTTCTGAAAACAGTTTATGTCTTCTGGAAGCATTTCAAGTCTTCTAGAAGCAATATCAAGTCTTCTAGATGTAGCTTCAATGATTATAAAATCTGTTTAAGTCTTCTAGAAGCATTTTAAATCTTCCAAAGGCAGTATCAAGTTTTCTGGATTAATTTCAAATCTCCTAGAAGTAGTATTACGTCTTTTCGAAGCGTTTCAAGTGTTCTGAAAGTATTTCAAGTATTCTAGATTTAGTTCGATATTACTAAGGCTTCTAAAAGCAATTCAAGCCTTCTAGAGGCAATATCAAGTCTTCTAGAAGCAGTATGAAGTCTTCTGGAAGCATTTTCAATCTTTCACAAGAAATATCAAGTTTTCCGGAAGCATTTCTACTCTTCGGGGAGTATTTTAAGTCTTCTAGATGTAGTATTAAGGGTTCTGAAAGTAATTCAAGTCTTCTGGAAAGCATTTCAAGTCTTCTAAGTGTACTATCAAGGTTTCTGAAAACAGTTTATGTCTTCTGGAAGCATTTCAAGTCTTCTAGAAGCAATATCAAGTCTTCTAGATGCAGCATCAATGATTATAAAATCTGTTTAAGTCTTCTAGAAGCATTTTAAATCTTCCAAAGGCAGTATCAAGTTTTCTGGATTAATTTCAAATCTCCTAGAAGTAGTATTACGTCTTTTCGAAGCGTTTCAAGTGTTCTGAAAGTATTTCAAGTATTCTAGATTTAGTTCGATATTACTAAGGCTTCTAAAAGCAATTCAAGCCTTCTGGAAAGCATTTTAAGTATTCTAGATATAGTATCAAGGTTTCTAGAAGCAGTTTAAGTACTCTGGAAGCTTTTAAAATATTCTAGACGCAATATCAAATCTTTTAGATAAAGTATGAGGGATTCTGGAAGCTGTTCATGTCTTTTGAAAACATTTTAAATCTTCCAGAAGCAATATCATGTTTTCTGGATTCATTTTATATGTCCTAGAAGTGGTAGCAAGTCTTTTCGAAGCGTTTAAAGTGTTCTTAATGTATTTCAAGTATTCTAAATGTAATATCAAGACTTTTGGTAGCAGTTCAAGTCTTCTAGATTTGGTATTAAGGCTTCGGAAAGCAGTTTAAATCTGCTGGAAGTATTTCAATTCTTCTAGATATAGTATCAAGTCTTCTAGAGGCGGTGTCAAGGTTTGTGGAAGCACTTTATATCTTTTAGAGACAATATTAAGTTTTCTGGATGCATTTCAAATCACATTGAAGTAGTATCAAGTGTTCTGAAAATATTTCAAGTCTTTTAAATGTAATATCAAAGCTTCTAGAAGCAGTTCAAGTGTTCTGGAAGCGGTTCAAATCTTCTGGAAGCATTTAAGTCTTCTGGAGGCATTTTAAATATTCCAGAGGCAACATCGAATTTTCTGGATTCATTTCAATTCTCCTAGAAGTAGTATCAAGTCTTCTCGAAGCACTTCTAGTGTTCTGGAAGTATATTAAGTATTTCAGATGTAGTAACAAGTTTTAGTAACAAGACTCTTCTGATAGCAGTCCAAGCCTTTTGGAAGTATTTTAAGTCTCCTAGATGTGCTAGCAAGGATTCTGAAAGTTGTTCAAATCATTTGAAAACATTTTAAGTCCTCTGGGCGTATTTTAATTCTTCTACTTGTAGTATCAAGGCTGTGGAAACATTCTTCTGAAAACATCTAAAGTTTCCTGGAAGTATTTCAAGTCTTCTACATGTAGTATCAAAGCTTTAGGAAGCAGTTCAAGTTTTTTGGAAATTTTTCAAGCCTACCGGAAGCATTACAAGTCTTTTGGAAGCAGTGCCAAATTTTCTGGATGCCTTTTAATTCTCCTTGAAGCAGTATCAAGTCTTCTTGAACCATTTTAAATGTTCTGGAAGTGTTTTAAGTCTTCTAGATGTAGTATCTAGGCTTCTGGAAGCAGTTCAAGTTTTCTGGAAATATTTCAAGTCTACCGGAAGCATTGCAAATCTTCTAGAAGCAATATCAAGTCTTCTAGAAGCAGTGCCAAATTCTCTGGATGCATTTTAATTCTCCTTGAAGCAAAATCAAGTCTTCTCGAACATTTTAAATGTTCTGGAAGTGGTTTAAGTCTTCTAGATGTATTATCTAGGCTTCTGGAAGCAGTTCAAGCCTTCAAGCGTTTCATATCTTTTGGAAGCATTTCAAGTCTTTTGAGAGCAATATCAAGTCTTCCAGAGGCAGTATCAAATCTTTTGAGTTTTTTGGTAGTATTTCAGCTCTTCTGAAAGCATTTTAGGTCTTCTAGATGTAGTGTGAAAGCAGTTGAAGTCTTTTGGAAGCATTTCAAGTCTTTTATAAGGATTTCAAGTATTTTGGGAGCAATATCAAATCTTCCAGAGGTAGTATCGAGTTTTTTGGCAGTATTTTAGCTCTTCTGAAAGCATTTCAAACCTTCTCGAACCATTTTATGTCTTCTAGATGTAGTGTCAAGGCTTCTGAAAGTAGTTGAAGTCTTCTGGAAGCATTTCAAGTCTTTTATAGGGATTTCAAGTCTTTTGGGAGCAATATCAAATCTTCCAGAAGCAGTATTGAGTAACGTTTTCATTTATTCCATCTACTGTCTTGTTTGTCTTCCTCAACCCATCCATACTCATCATATTCCAATCAGTAATTATTCTATTAACAATAAAAACCAATAATATTTAATAAAAAGAAAATTAAATTAAGCAGTAATTTAAACTAACTGTTATGTTAGTTTAAACGAATAGTAACATGTTGTGTTAATCGATCACAAGACAAGATTGCTTGATTAACATAATATTATGATTGATTATCTAATTTGTTTGATCTGTTGTGTTAATCCGTGCTTAAATTCAACTTTATTATTCACCAGCTCATAGATGATAAAGTAATTAAAATTCCTTGAATAACCTTTGATTAAGACTTTTTTTTCGAACAAACGCTAACAAACACAATTGGGTGAACAGACTTTGTACATTTGCTTTAAAACCAGCATTGCGGATCTGTAAATATTTTATACATCGCATATCTTGATTACATCGATTGGAACTGCTCAAAATAGAAAATGGACGTTTTTTTAAAATTGATAAATGATTCAATGGTAAAATATAAATGATTATTATTTTTTTATGTTTGTTGTAGTAGAGAGATGATTCCAAAATTTATATTCAATGTTTGCACTTTCTCCCACACGCTCTCGCGTTGGCAATAAATCAATCGGTCTACAGCTTAACTGGTTCCATTTTGACAATGAAAAACTATGTGCCATTTAAGGGTTAATCTTTGGAACATACGTCCTTTGTCTCAATTCAATTCGACTTCTGAATTGAAAGGATTTAATCAACTTTTACGAATTTGTCCTATATTTTATAATTTTTTGCAATGTTATCCAATGTTTTACAATGTTGCCCAATGTTGTCAAATTTAAAATAATGAATTAAAAGAATTTAATAACACCGAATTTGATTCTTTATAAAAGTAAGGCCAACCAACTGGAGAAAATAGGTCATATCTTGAATCGTATAGGATACGAACGAACGCGTGCACAAGAAGTCGCAATCCTTATGGCCAGAGTGGCATAGAGAGCTGTGCGTTTGTTTTCAGAAGGGGCTTGATATCCGGCGAGGCCAGTGCCAGAGGGCGGCAAGTTTATGGGATCTTTTCCGTACCATTTGCACTCGAGACCACGCCATTTTATGTACTCTACGACTACAATTGCATGCAGTTGAGAGCTCATACTGTTATACTAGACTGTTATATTTATTTTATATATTATAGAAGTTAATAAACATTAAAATTACCACCATTTCAGAATATCCCCTATATAACCTAATATCGATTTATCTTTCGAATGAAAATGCACCTGCGTTGAAACGAAGTTTTAATATCAATTAACCGGGGAGAAGGGAAGCGACGATCCGGTCGCTTGTCAACTTAACTCCTCGAATATATATCGCTTAGCTGTGCTGTCATATCACTTAAGCTGGAGGCTGCCTTATCAAGCAGAAACGCCGTCGACCATTAAACTGATGTATTCTCGTCCTCTTGCACTTCTAATGGAAGCACACGCTCAAGTCACACCTGATGGTGACGAACGAGACGCAGAATTACATTTGACACGTACAAGAGCGAAATTATTTTCATTTATTATTTCCCCTTAGTTTCAGAATTCGTGGTGTTAAATTTAATTGGTGCAAAAATAAAAAGTTTCTTTCCAAATAAATTCTTAACAAACAGAGGGAGAATATAAGGGAAACTTAAAAGATAAGTTATTGTTATATCACGGGAACTTAAATAATATAGAACTTTCGCGTGGAAGGCTATCTCCGCATTCTGGGCACCCTCTGAATATGTCAATATTTTAAAGTCCCCATATTAAACTTTTACGACTAAGAACGGAACACTTCCACGCCGGAAACTCTGCAGATAAATATTTGATTTACGAAACTGCATCGGGAGCGGTCAGCTTAGAGGACGTTCCAAGCTTACCGGAATTTCCATAAGGACGGTGACAACAATTAAGGCGAATATAAGTGGCCGTTTATGCCCTAATATTACTGCTTTATGAGGGTCTGTGTGTACCGTAAATTCTCTAATGTGTCGTTTAGAGGGTATTATTAAGGAATATTATAGTTGAGAATCATAAAAAATTGATTATGAATCAATTCAATCAAAAATACTCTCTTTATGTAGATTCTTTGAACAGCGAATTTCTGTATTACGCATATATGCACGTTTAGAATTTAATAAATATCTCGCGTGATACTCGAATGCTTTCTAATAAGGCTTTCGAAGAAATATAATAGAAAATCATCCGTATTACATTTCAGGGAATTCGAGAAGTATAGGGATGCAATATAAGGATTTATGACATGAAAATAAAAGAAGCTGGTACGATATTTGCAAATCCTGTAAAAAGTTTGATTATACGAATGGTTCGGGGCTATTCTTGGAAACGCTTTTCTTTGAAATTGAACGAAAGCTGCTCTGCTTTTTATTACGATCTTTATTTGATGCTATATTTTAAATAATCCCGACAATATTTAATTTTTAAATCCTGTAAGTATTCGATTTCTGCATACATTCTCACTTCCACTTTACAAATACGTCGTAAAAATGACGAAATGGGCTCTTACACTATGCTAACTTTGCAACATTTTTACTGCTAACATAAAATAAATTGAAGTGACACTCTACTCAATGGATTAGCAATCTTTCAAAAATTTTTATAGTTTTATATTGTAACTCTAATTACTTTAATTTTTTTCTTTAACACAATTTAATTTTTTTTAAACAACCTCCGTATTACAACCACAAATTACCGTTTTTAAGCGATTTTTGGATTTTTTTCTGTTTTGCTGTACAGTTTAGATTGGAAGTATATAAATTTAATAATTAAGTTTTCCTTTTTTTTTAAATAAATAATTTCTCCCATGATCAACATTGGAATGATATAAAATGTATTAAAAACGAACTTAGCTAAACGAAAATAGCGCAATATACATTAAAGCCAATAAAGGAGCAAACATGTTATATTGACTAAAGATGAATACATAAAAAAGACTAATCAATTTATGAAAGAAAATAACTATATTGAAATTAAGCGGAACTTTTTAGAAGCAATTATTCATAAAACCAGAGAAATCATTAATAAAAGTAAGGTCTCATTAATTAAGTATTTGCCACATATTAACAGTAAGATAATCCAATTAATTTTTTTCAGCAATAAGTTTCTAAACAAAACATGTGTATAAGACCCATAGCTTCCTATAGCAACTTTCCTGCATACAATCCACCATATGTCCTGTTAAAAATCTCTAAAGAAATATATTTTAAATCAAATTATTCTATATTGAGTTCTTTGCAATTTATAAAGGAAGTAGAGAGCTTAGATCTCAATATTAGAATGCTAATCTCGTTTGAACTTGAAGTAGCTCAAATGTTCCAATCTATTTCATCTTAGATTTTGTTGATAAAATGTTCAAAATCTTCTTGATGGCGATACAAACTATAATGATTTCAATAAAATCCAGAAACATATTTTTATACAAAATTATTGCATATTTTGCATATGGAAGTGAAATCTTAACACTCTGAACGAATTTCACAAATGCCTAAACCAACTATACAATAAATTACAGTTTACTATCGAAATAGAGAATGACTTGAAAAAATACTTTCATACGACTCGAATTACCCCGTATCACAAAAATTGTTTTAATTATTTTAATTTTAAATTTCTCTCTGTCGCAAGGAAATAAAATCTCTGAATATAATTAATTTATTGAATTAACGGAAAATAACAAATTTCCTGCAAGTATAATGAATATAATCATCCACAAAGTTAAAATAAAACAAGATCCTTTGTTCTTTAAAAATCAAAATTTCTTTATTTATAAACCTATACACCTTAACTCTATTACAGCTTCAATTAAGAACATATTTTTGAATTATAAGATTAATCTAGCTTTTTCCAATTACACTACTCTAAATAAATTACTATCTAATTATTTTGTCAACAGCTACAACAAAGATAATGAAAGTGGTGTTTATTTGATTAATTGTTTTAATTGTGATAGCATTTACATAGGACGAACAGGCTGAACGTTAGAATATATATTAATAGAACATAAAAATATAAATAATTCTGTCTTCTAAATTTATTTACTTGTGAAATTTTATCTCTATTAACCAAACCTATGTGTCCAATTAAATTAGTTTGCTGACCGTAAGTTTTTGAAAATTATGTATTTTGTAGGATTAAAGAAATTGTTTTGATTGATTTCAATTGTACGGGATATTTTGTAATTCAAGAATTATTATTATTGTTATTCTAAGTAAAGAGTATTTATCTGAGAATAGCTCGGTTTTAAACCATCAAACAAAGATGTCAGCTATGATAAATAACAAGGGAAACACATCGCCCATCTTAAAAAATTTGTTGTCAAATATCAAGAAATTTTATTCACAAATAATTTCTAATAGCTCCATGAAAGCTTCAATTTTTTTAGCACATAAAGATAAATTGTTATGTTGGCTAGTTAAAAATGTTTCATTAATGTTGATAGATTTATGAGTGGGACTATTAGTGTAAAGGTTGCATATGTCGAAAGCAAAGAGAGTATATGTATTATCTATGACACATACTTCAATGATCTAGAAGTTCATTGGAATTCTTCATACTATATCTGAAATTGTGTTTAAAAACATTGAACTGATATTTCTAGAGAACTGTAGCAGGCTCTATTAGAAGTTGTGTTAATGCTTCCTAAATCGCGTGGTGGACTGGTCAGGTTTATGTAATTAGTGGATTAATTTCTATTATGTATGAACAATACATTATCTTGCAGGTATAATCCCATAATTGGGTTCCAGATACAGATTTTGGTATTTAGACTAATTTATAATTTAAACCATCTAACCAGACTTTGTCGAAAGCTTGTGTAATATTCAAAAATTCGACTAAATAGACTTCATTTTCTTTGTTCATTTTCTTCACTTGATCTATTTTTGCATATTTATCCCGAAACCCAAATTGTTGTGTTGATATTAGAGCTTTTCCTTCTAACAAGTTTTAGTGTTTTTAAAAATAATTTTTCAAGTTATTTTGATAGTAAGGGTAACAGTAAGGTATTTCAGCAACTTTCCAATACTTGAAAAGTATTTCTGTTTAAATTCAACCTTAATTATGTGTAACAGTTTTATATTTGCCCATTTTGTTAGAAGTTTCAATGTTTCTCCATTAATTAGGTCATAGCATTCTTTCATTTTTCCACATGGTATATTACTTTGCTGATTGCTTTCAATTATATTAGGAACACCATTTAACATAGTTGTTGGATTGTCTGATAAAAAAGCTTCTTTCAGATGTTCAGAAAACAAATTAACTTTATCTTAATTGCTCTTAGCCCAATCTCCATTACTATTTCGAATTGGAGGTGTGCGTGTGTTGTTTGACCTTTAAGCTTTCTTGTTGGTTTCCACAGAGTTAATCAATCAGTACTAGTATCATCAGTAAGATATTTTAAGTGATTTTGAATATTGTTTTGTTTGTGGGTATCTGTTAATGCTGATACTTATTTTATTTTATTCAATTTAGTTTTAGATATGTTAGATTTGGGTATTGGTGTTAAAATAGATGTTAAAGCACAAGCTGAATTTTGTATGTTTTTTTAAGAACATAAGAGTATTAAGGTAAATTTTATTGTCTAATATTGGTTGAAATAGGTTCCAATTAGTGAACATTTTAGTTTGTGATAAAAGGGTAAGGGTATAAAAGGGTCTTGTAAGAACAAGAGAAGTGATATGCCTAGTACATTGTGATCCAAATATATAATAGTAAACGTGTGGAAGGAAGTGCTGTTTTAATTAAGGTTATAGAACATTTAAAACACGAATAGCACGAAGCTGATTATAATCTAGAAAATTGGAACGGTCTCAGAATATACGGAAATTAAAACGTGCTTCTGAGAAAGAATACGTAAATAGGACATCAAATCGTATTGTTCATGCATGAGCAGTGATTCGAAAGAACATGTGATTTTTTATAATTTTTGCCAGTTACAAAACAAAAATCTACAAGATTCTTATTTGGCTGGACTTATTACATCTGTACCAGTGTACAAAAAGCTATAGCAACTGTACAAAACGCAAAAAGTCGCCGTTGAAGCTGGAATTAGAGTAAACCAGAGTGAAAATTTCGTATATGTGGTAAATTTTCAATTTCATTTAGGTATACATTTGATCCACTAATTTAGACATTAAACACACAAGTAAAACATGGTGGCAATACTGACAAAGCTTGTAAACGTCCTTTTATGGATCATCCATTGCATTACCAAAAGTGGTGTTGAACGTATTGCTAATCACTTAAGAACATATTGTGCTGCACCCCTGGATCAACATGGAAAACGTTCAACGAGACATAATAAAATATCACACGATATCAACAATCAGATTGATACATTAACCTTTAACTACTCGCGCCTTGAAATATAACACTAGTACTTGCGCGGTGTATTTTGTACACCATCACCAAAATGTGCTGAAAATATAGTAAAAGAAATACAGATGTTTTCAAAAAATGGTAGAGTTGTTACATAAACGTTTATTGAATAAGAAGCATTATAAAAAATTTATTAAAAACAGAAATATGTGAAACATAAGATTAACTATTAACTGGAAAACAAGTACAAAACAAAACAAAACCCCACAAGAGTTTGGGCAAAGGACTACTCGCTAGGTTCCTCATCATCGGCAATGTTATTGCAGTCAGGACAAGTAATTATACTAATCGCATGTTCTTTACATACTGGTTTGCGACATGTATGGAACGAAATTGTTGTTACTCTGTTTTTCTGCCTTCCACAACAAAAGCACCTTCCTCGTTCTTTTGTTAGAGGCTCTTGTTCATGTTCCTCTTGAGGAGGTTTGTACTTATTCAGGAAACGTTGGATATCCAAAGGTAATGTCCTTATGGTAGCTCTTTCTGAAAGGTGTGGCTTCATCAAAGACATCGCCAATTCTTTTAGAAAAACTCTTCTGTATTTGTGCCCATCCTCGATGTGTATGGCGTTATATAATATTTGACTGTTTATACCTGCAATGTTCACCAACTGAAAAAATAAAACTAAAGGCTATCTTCTCGTTCTTCTGAGAACGGAGTACGTGCCACACATTTTGTCCACAGTATCGACGCCTCCTTTACAACTTTTGTAGTCCATTATAATATCTGGCTTATTGGTTACAGGGCGAATTGCAGCATCACAATGCATGGTGGAAAGCAAAATTACAGCTTTATTTTTTTTGGGAGCATAAGACACAATAGTGACGTCTTTTTGAAATCCAAAGACGGACGACCCAGGTGCTCTCGTTTTATTTGTTAAAAATTCTGTCGGCAATTCCTTTTTGTTCTTTTTTAATGTTCCTACAATTGTGACTTTACCTTCCAAAAGCTCCTTTGCCAAAGAATAACTTGTGTACCAATTGTCGCACGTCAAATTTCTATTTTTTCCTTTCCACGGCTGAAGCAAACGGTGAGTAATTGCAGTTGGTGTATTTGAATTTTTGTACTGCCCTTCTGGCTGTTGACCACAATATACCTCTAAGTTGCTCACATAGAATGTTCTGGAGTCACATAAAACGAACACATTTAATCCATACTTAGCAGGTTTATTGGGGATGTATTGGATAAAACTGCACCTGCCTCTAAAGGGAATCAACATTTCATCAATTGTTACATGTTCTCCCAAATTATAATTGTTATTGCAGTTGTCTACAAAACGGTCAAGAATAAATCGGATAGCGGCCAGTTTATCAGTGGCTTTTCTCTCACGTCTAGTACTTTTGTCGTCAAACCTAATTGCGGTTAGCAAAAATAGAAACCGGTTATAACTCATAGAAGCTCTAAATATTTCTGATCCAGTTCCATCAGCTGTCCACAATTCCAGAAAATGTGTATGGTTCTGCTTTTTGCTTCCTGCTAGAAGTAACTATCCTACAAAAGCTAATATTTCCGTTTTCGTGGTATTTTTAGCATCTCTTGGCCGGTGATAATGTGTTCGTAATCTTGCAATTTCTAGGTTTGTGTATTGAACAATATTTTCTATCATGTCATCAGTAAAAAATTTGTCAAAAGCACTTTTTTCATTGGTAATATCTCGTGCATATTGTTTAGACCCAGGAAAAATTTTTACAATATTTTTTTTATTAGTTTTGCTAAATTTACTTAAAATTGGACTCTTCTTCCACACCATTCTTTTTTTCTTATCTCTAGCCCATTTGCATTTTCCTCTTCATCATCTGTGTGGCTGAATTCTTCTTCCGACTCTGTGTTGTGCTCACTGTTCTCTATAGCTTCATCCTCTGACGTCCCTGATTCTCCTCCAACTTCTTTTTCACATTCTTCGTCCCATAAAGGGCGAGCCATAGCCTCAAGTTCATTTTCGGTTTGACATTTTGGATCTCTAACTGGTATCCTATCCCTACAAAATTAATTTTAGGTATTTAAAAAAAGTCTTTGTTTCTATAAACAAAGTAAATGGCAAATAAAATATTTTATGCCAAACAACCAAACTAAAAAATTTTAAAATATACTTACATAACTCCTCGCGTGGTGTATCCCGTACACCAAATAGAACAACTGTAGATTTCACACTAAATAAGTATGTAATCACTAGAGCTGTCGCAGCGAGACTGACGGTGGTTCTAGTGGGCACTTCAATTATAGGTTAGGTAGGAGCACATGGGCGAGGTGTTTATTTAAGAAGAATGCGAGCATTTTTAGTGCAAGTGGTGTATATTTTACACCGGCGCGAGTAGTTAAAGGTTAAAAGATTTCCAAAATTCCAAAGCCATTATCGCAGAGGCCACAATTTTCTGTTTCCAATTTTAAATATTTCGAAAATCCAAATGCTAAACATAATGACTATCGGAAATATTTGGTGAAAATTTTATAATTAGTTTTGGAAAGTCAACAATATTGTCAAAGTGGCGAAGAATATGACGTAAAAACTCCTGATACAGACATTGCCTCATAAGAATAATTAGAGGCGGAAAAGAAACTACATCTCGTTAAAGCTGGAAGACTTACTTTATTGATAGCGGTCACATTGAAATAATTTCAATGGATTTTCAACAAAATTTTCTACTATCCTCTAGGGCAACTGGAATTTCTGCATTCGCGTTGCCAGTTTAAATAGAAGCATCGTTGTTTATAGAGCTGTCTGGTTCAAAGGGTCAGAATGGTGTAGTTAGTTTTTTAAATCATTTTATTGTAAAAAACTAGATGCAAAAATCACAGAGTTACATATTTCTTCAGCAACTCCACTACACAAAACAAAAAAGTTATTATAGTGCAGGATTTTTATACTCTCGTAAAAATGGAACGACTTAAAGTAATATTTCAGAGACTATCGACACAAGACCACTGTTTTCTCCCCTGTGATTGAACTTTTGGAAGGATAACGTAAGAAAAGAAAAAGAAACATGAGAAAAATATGATAAAATATCCTCTTTGTGAATAATCCTCTTTGTTGAAAACTGTTTCATTAATACAAATCATCATCTGCCTCTTCTGAGGTTGTATTCAGCTTTGATTACAGCTTTGGCAACACAAATTTGATGCGCAAAAACCATATATCTGATTTACAAACTAGTTTATGCAAAAAAATACAAACAATAATTACTATGTAGATATCACAGGAACTTTCAAAATCATAATAAGAAGAATAAATCGTTTTTCCTTGTTTTCCAACGTACGTGTCTGGTTTTTGCATTGGGGTGTTTATTTGATGTTGCTAGCTTAATGTGTTATTAATTGCAGGATATTGAATCTTATAAATATTCACCACGTTACTTATTCCAGCTGCTGAAGGAACAATTTTCTATAATTGTTTGCTGCAAAAATGCGTCATTGGATGACTAGTGGTGCCCTTTTTCTAATATATCGCTTAATAATACGTGAGATGAATTTACTAAAATTATAATATTTATTAAACGTTCTATTGCTCGCACTTCAACTGAAATTCACATTCTGCACTAGTGGGTACTATTATATTTGAACTATCTTGGGTTCTTTATGGGTAGAGGAAACGTCGCAATCGAATCAATCTTTTGCTACATCCGATATTCCCATTCCCAAGCCTCCACAACTAGGACAGGTTTTCCTTAAGCATACGAATTTAAATCGCTTCTCTTCAATTTACAGCCAATATTTTCGCATCTCCAACACATACTTGAAACTCACATAAAGTTTGTTTTAAATGCAACTTTCGAGTTATGCTGTAAAATAAAATATATCCATCATTAACGAGAAGCTCTTAACAACTTATTTAGCAGATTTTATTTTTGTAAAAGCGAATTTATTAAGCAACCCCATCAATTATATATATAACCTGTGATATATTCCAATCATCGGCTTGCTCTTTCAACACATTTATCAAAATATCTATCGGATCACGTAAAAAATTGCTGTTATTTTTTAACTCGCTCAATAAACGCACTAAACGATATATGTGAATTTAAATCCTCTATTCGAAATCGAAATAACATTCCCAAAATTAAAATAAAAAAATCAATTCCAACAAAATAAACACGTGCCAGTACATTGTGCAAATACTGCGTTGTTATTTCTTTGATGTTACTCATTCGCAAATTGTTAATGGTTATAAAACGTAATTTTTGTAAATTATATATGCAATTATTAATCTACGTTAATCATTTTAAATAAATAATTTTTAGTTAATAATTGTTATAGGTAATGCAATTTCTAATTTAATTAGGAACTAACTTTGCTCTTGATAATAACTTCTATACGCAGAATAGTATTTAACTTGCAACTTGTCTAAGTGTTCACACAAGCGACATGGTACATCATATTCATATCTAAAGTTGCTTGGAGATTAAAACTTTTGAATTCTGGGATGTGTTTAGTAAGAGTAGATCCATTCATTGCTGTTAAGTAAGGATGAATATAAAATTTGCTGCAATGATATTTATCGTAACAGGAAAATAGTGTCATTTTTCTTTGATTTTACATACACTTTTTTCATTATTCGACCAATTGTATATAATTTTGTTGTGGTCCAATATAAATAATGATTCTCTTTTTATTTTTATTGATAAGCATTAACCAGGATTGTTATTGCTATTGATTGTATAATCCGTATCATGGTTTAGGTTATATTCAATAAGCATTATATTGATAATTGGCATATAAAATAAAAATAAAATAATAATTAAAATACTCAAATATGTACTCTAACTACATTTTGGAGTATTCGATATCCGTACATTGGAATCAATTGTGGGTACCCGGTTCATAAATACTCTCGATTAGTACACTATACCCGCATCACATATTCGAATACATTACTGTCGGGTACTTCAACAAAGTTAAGCTTGTTCAAATTTGCAGTTCAAACAAGTTTTTATTTCTTTCGCCTTAATTTTTTATTTGAATAGCTCCGAAGTCACCATATGGTACATCTCCAGAATTAGCATTGTGGAACTGAAAAATGTGTCCTCTATCCAAGGTACCTTGAGCTAAAGCACAATCTCTTTTCTATTCGTTTTTATGTCACGTTTGTGTTTCCTTATTTTTTTTGGGCCATTAGTTGATTTGGATCACATAACATCCGTTACAGCTACCACATGGTACATGATATATAATACCAAACAAGTAGTCTTTGTCTACCTTAGCTTTTAATGTCGAGTAACAAGATTTGAGTTTAGGAGAGTAATGTTCAATAATTTTTAAATTTACTGAATAACTGTTTCTGTAAAAAAATTATTATTAATTTATTGATGATACTAGGAGCATAACTTAACTTTTTGTGTTTTAAGGCGATGAATTATTGCTCTAAGTTGACATCCTTATCTAAGGAAAAGTTAAAAATGCAGAAAACAAAATTTTCGGTTTTCGAGGTCACCATTTATACAATCACGAGGTAAGGTCGAGATAATGTCATCCACATATTTCTTCACGAAATAAACTTCAAAATTCATTTCAGCTAAAATATCACTCTAAACATAATCTATTACAATCTGAGTGATTATGGGCGAGACCAACCCATAGGTCTACCAACTCTCTATTTGTTTCCTGAATCGACCACATTCGAAGAGGCAATGTAAAATACCCTGAGGTAAAATGAATCCATTTATTTTCTTGACAAAATAAAAAATAGTTTTTACAGTACTAACTAATGTTTTAGAATTGAGAGCGAATATTGGGAAATTCAACCAAGGCGGGGAAGAATTAAAAAAAATACCCAATCCCAACCACGCTATCTGTTTGGTGTTGTCTTTTCGTGTAAAAATCTTACGAGAAATATATATTGCTTCCACCTCTGATGTTTTTTGGGGAGTCTTAATTTAACATCATGTATTGTTATACATCGTGATCTCTAAATGTAAGATAGATTACTGTTTTTTATATCAAAATTGTCAACGGTTACTGTTTGTAGCATAGCCTGAATAAGATAAAAATAAATTATCGAAAGCTGGGTTTATGGTTAAAGGAGGTTTTTTTAATTCTTCCCCGCCTTGGTTGAATTTCCCAATATTTGCTCTCAATTCTTGACAAGTGCAACCACTACTTCCACTCTAACTAATGTTTTAGATTTGAAAGCTCTAGTAAGTACATCAGACCATTTGTGGATGTGGTTATTGAAGAAATGATGGCACAAAGTGGTTAGTAAAAGTGGGTAGATACATAACCCTAATAGGGTTATGTATCGGAGAAAGGAAGTATACTGTTGAAATGACTTAAGCTATATGTCATGAAGCCTTTGAATTCTAATTCCGTGATAACGTTAGCACTAAACAGTTCCTTAATTAATTTACTTACCTTCGATTGATGGATATTGGTCATATTTTTTATACCCAAACATTTTAAGTATTTCCATTATTCAGGATTTCTTGCACTTTATTAAGGTAATGGTTGCATTCACAATCAAGCTGAGGTTGTCTTTCAAGAACCGTCTAGTAATTTCATCAATTTGATTTCTTTGAACATTGGTTATCTTTGGTCTGACAAAATGACGTTTTAACCAAAATGCGAAATATTGGGTCGATAATGCAGTCGTTTCTATTTCTGGAACTGATAGGTGTTTATTTTGTGATATCTATTGATGATTGGTGGCGAATATGAAGATTTCGATACCTAATAACTATTTGATTTCAATGAACCCCAATATCTAAACACGTTATAAGTACCTCACAACCCGCGTCACTAAAATCGAAGCAGTGAATGCATAAAAAATTGTGCTAGAACTAGAAGAAATTTCCTCGTAAATCTAATACACCTAATACTCTTTGTACACAAGAGATACATTTACAAAAAATTGTGTAAAAAGAGAACTATCATCTTTTTTTGTGATTTATAAAAGAAAGTTTACACTTTTCCAAGAACAATTTTTAGTATTTCATAATGTTAAAAATTTCCTTAATTATTTTTTAAAAAATCGTAAAAAATCGAATTAAATCGACTTATAAGATATTTTGATAAACTTTTTCCTGTGATTTATAAAGGAAAATATGCACTTTTCCGAAAACAAATCAATCCGTGAGTGTCTCTATTCGCTTTTGAGATATCAGGTTTAGAACTAAACCTAAATTTGTAGTATTTTATAAAATTAAAAATTTCTTAAGATATCTTGACGAACATTTTCATAATTTATAAAAGAAAGTATGTGCATTTCGCAGAACAAATCCATTCGTGAGTATCCCAATTCGTTTTTGAGATATCAAGTTTTGAACTAAACCTAAATGTTCATTTTTTTTCATAAAATTAAAAATTTCAAAAATCATTTTTGAAAAATCGTAATAAATCGAATTCTTAAGATATCTTGATGTAATGATTTCTGGTTTAGAAAGGAAGGTGTGCACTTTTCCGAGAACGAAACCGTGCATGAATATAAATAATAAAATAAAAATAATAAAATATTTAAATTAAATATTTTGTAAAAAAATCAAATTCTTTAGATACTAATTTCTTGATGATTTTTTTGTGATTTATAAACGAAAGTATGCACCATACCGAGATTATCACAATTCATGTTTGAGATATTTCATAAAATTATTTTTTTTTAGATTAACTATGAAATTAATTATAGAGATTAATTAATTAAAGGTGAGATTTCCACAATGATTTAAGATGATGTTTAAAACGTAATATCTTAAGAGTTAAAAGATACTTTGAACATCTGTTTCCTTCATTGGAAACCTTATAATTTCTTGGAAAAATGATGTGAAGTTTAAAATGATTTAATGCATCTGTGATGTATTATGATTTTTTTGAAAATGAATAAAAATAATTACTTAACCTGAAAGATGATGTTTGAAGTTGAATATCTCAAAAAGTAAAAAGAAAATATGCTTTGAAATTCTAGTTACTTTTAGTTATAAGCTTTTAATTTGTACAATAAATTATAAAAAGTTCAAACTGCTTCAGTCAATTTATTACGATTATCTTTGAAACTTAATATCCCAAAAACTTAATGTAAAATTTATTGTGATTTTTTGAAAATAATTACTTGACATTTTTACTTGAAATTTTTACGTGTAACACATATAAATGAAAACAAAAGGAAAGAAAATTTTGTTTAACGCTGTTATCATTTCTTTTCATGTTTATTCCTGTTTCTACGGGTGTTAGGTAAATTTTCTTTCCTTCTGCTTTCATGAAAGAAAATGTTTGAAATTACATCCATCCGTGAGTATCTCAATTCGATTTTGAGATATCAGATTTTAAACTAAACCTAAATTTGTGGCATCTCATAGAATTTTAAAATTTTCTTAATAATTTTTGAAAAATCCTAAAAATTCGAAATTTTAAAATATCTTGATGAATCTTTTCGTGATTTATAAAGGAAACTATACACTTTTTCGAAAACAAATCCTTTCGTAAGCATCTCACTTCGCTTTTGAGATACCAAATTTTGAACTTAACCTAAATTTGTGGCATTTCACAAAATTGATAAAAATCACCTTAATCATTTTTGAAAAATCGTAAAAAATCGAATTTTTAAGATATCTTAACTATTTCTTTCTCTTTTTAACTCGTTAAAAGTTTTTTACACGAACTATGTGTAAAAAAAAAATTAGGTTGAACTAAAATTAGAACTGACACTAGCAATAACACTAGCACTATCACTAGAACTACCACTAGGACTAACACTAGATCTAAAACTGGAAAGTTTCAGGTTTTGCCGTGCGTTTTTAAAAAAATGTTTTTGACTTCGAACCAGTTTCTGAAGAAGGTTGCAACATGGTATCCGAAACGTCCAACATTTTTTCAAAAAACGCCCGGGAAAACCCGAAATTTTCTAGTTTTAGATGTAGTGTTAGTCCAAGTAATAGTTCTAGTGTTAGTGCTAGAGTTAGTTCTAATATTAGTTAGTGTTAGTGCTTACACAAAATTAGGTCTAAAAAATAACTATAGAAAAATTTAAATTATGGGTCATGTAACTTTTTTCTCATGTTTTTTGAGTTGAGTTGAAAACGCTGTGATAGAGCTATAAATGTACTTTTTAAAAGTACCCAAAAAATTCCGGAACTTGTACTGCGGGTGCTGTACTTGAAGTACTTTATCCACTTGCATTAGTTCCTCAATTCTGACATTTACTCAGTACCTGGCATAGTTCTGCATCAAGGTTTGAAATCTGGTGAAAGCTATTAAGCCAAAGCGAAATTGTTATCCATAATTGAAGTAGACTCATACCTTCCTATCGTTATTTAAAGAGAAGCTATATTCTCTCTTTATACAGCGATTTTGCTTTACGGTTTACTATGTTTTGATTTACGTCCTAACCTCACCGATGCCATACTGAAAGAAGTCTAACCGTTTTTATCATGAAATAAAATTCACAGACATCTCATCATTAAATAGGATCTGTCTCAAGATGCGGAAATTGAATATGTGTCTAAATATACAACTAACCTGATTCAGCCAATGGACCAGGCTGAAAACATTCAGGGCAAATTGTCAATTAATGATCTTTGGACGCAATTCAATATAAAAGATGCTCATCAGTAACATTAAAGCGTGAATGGAAAGAAAAATTGTCCAAATACTTACGATAATCTGCTTCCAATTAGACAACAATAGACAGTTAGACGCCTAAGTTAAAAGATGTTAGTTTTGAGGACATGAAAGATGATATCGTGAATTTATTAGATATTGATCGCTGGTCACTTTCCCATGCTGAGTTAATTAATATTGCAGAGAACGAAACGCTTCAGACGGAAAAAGAAAGGGTATACATTACAATCCCACAATTGACTTCAAAGAAGTTGTCTATTCAAAAATCTATCCTTCTTCAAAACTATCATGGTATACCGCAATTGTAACCTGCTACCAAGAGTTGAAAAGAGAAAAGCACTTCCACATTGGTCTAGAAACCACATAGGTGCTAAATACATGGATTCTATGGATGTGCAAACACCCACACAAAGTTTTTAATAGCATACTAATACTGCTTCTAGAAGATTCCATCTGCTTCCAGAAAAATTAATACTATATCTAGAAGACTTAATATTGTGTCTGGATGACTTGAAATGCATCCAGAAAACTTGATACTGCCTCCGGAAGACTTCAAATGCTTCCAACAGATTTGATATTACCTCCGGAAGACTTGAAATGATTTCAGAGGATTTGATACTGCCTCCGAAAGAGTTGAAATGCTTCCAGAATATGTGATACTGCCTAAAGAAGACTATAATGCTTCCAAAAGACATGATAGTGCCTCTGGAAGACTTGAAATGCTTCTAGAAAAACTTTAATCTCTCCAGAGGGCTTGCTGTTAGTTCAAGACAAAGTATCGATACTTGTCAATGGTATCGATACCAATTTCGAAACTTGCAATGCTTCTAGAAGATTTGAGATGCTTCCAGTAAACTTCATACTGCTTCTAAAAGATTTGAAATATTTTTAGAAGATTTGATGTTGCCTCTGGAAGACTTAATATGCTTCATTTTTCCAGTATTTCTGTTGTATTATTTAAACAAGAATGTCCTATAGTTAGTAGAAAAAAATTAGTTTCTTAAGATTTATTAATTTCTTTTAATAAGTTGATACTATTCTTTGTATTTCACAAAATAATTATTTCTCGTTTACTTAATAAGCATTTTAATATTCCAATTTGGAAACTGCATCAATCCTAACTTGCTAAAGTTAGAAAACACGAAGGATTTATCTTCAATTTATTCCTTCGTGTGTGTTTGTTAGTACCGAAGTATTAAAGTTCTTTTTTACCTTTACGAGCAGAACTAGAATGAAAACGTAAACCGTGTGAAGGAATGCAATTTTAGCGGAAGGTTGAGGCCACAAGGAGAACCAATTTGCCGGGTATCTTACCCAGACTTCCCCTTTTCCCGAAATATTTCCAAACTTGTTTTACAACTCGAGCGTGCTGAGACTGCAACCCCAAAGAAGAAGATTCTGCCAGTCCACGACGAGGCGGTATTTATTCAACTTTAGAGTTCCACGAATGACATTTAAAGTTTGAAATGCCAGCTATGGCGCTATTTTATGCCGAACTGAATCTTCTCGTTTGTTCTGCGCAGACATAGATCTCATTCCGAGCGGGATTATTATTTCTTTTTATTAGAAAACAGGTAAAGTTTTAATTTATCGTAATTATTACGTAACTTTATGTATGTATGTTAATAAATACCGATGAAATCGTTAATATAATGATAAATAATGGCATGATCATTACTAACGTCACGATTAACACTCATGCAATCACTTAACCTGAAAACGTATATTTACGGTACACGCTAGATACTCGTTAATTCACTCAAATGCGAACTTTCGTTAGATTACCAACGAATTAAAAAATTATTGGGTTATTTACTTTATACACTGCTACATACATTTGATTTAAAACAAGTCTACATAAGTTTTTAAATACAATGTGGTAATCTTGCAGCACGATCTGTCTGTATTGTGCGTATTTATTCATTCGTAGATGACTGTTGAGCTAAAGCTTAACACGCGTTCACACGCAAGGATAATCGTGCAAAATGAATTATATTCCGGACCGCATGCTACACGGCAACAAGCGGATAATTTATCGTTGATATCCAGATACCCTCGTAATCGAATTCATACCGATTAAATGTAGATCCTATCATTGAAATAACGAATTAATATTATTCATAATTTAATAATTTCATGGTTCAAACAGTTTGGTTATTGCGTATTATTGGTAGAATTCATCATATATCGGATGCAGAACACATCGTCAAGTTCATTAAGTTATTACTAAAGTTCTGTTTGCTTGAGGTTTCTTAGTTATAGTTTGGGTATAAATGAAAATATTTTAAAGTCGCGTTAATTTTGGTTCACCTCGACGGTTTGCGACAAAATCATCTCTTGTTGATATATAAAACCTCCAATAAGACGATTTTATTCTCGGTCTGCCGAGGTCGCTTGCGGGCGAGGCATTACAATCTTGTATGTGATGATTTTCTGTTGATATTTCAAATACAGCGTCTAGCCCGCAAGCGATCTCGGCGATGTGAGGCGAAATCGTTTTTTGTATATCCTAGTAAATGTATAGTCTCCTATAAGACGATTTTATTCTTAGTCCGCCGAGGTCACTTGCGGGCGACGCAAAAAATCTTAAAATCTTAAAATGTTTAAAATCTGTTGTTATAATGTTAAAATCTTCTAAAATGGTCGATTTTATGTAACTATTTCATATGTAGCGCCTCGATCGCAAACGAACTCGGCGATTTGAGACGAAATTGTTCCTTGTATATCCTAGTAAATGAATAAAGTCTCCTATAAGACGATTTCATCCTCACTCCGCCGAGGTCACTTGCAGGCGAGGCGCTACAATCTTCCAAAATGGACAAATTTCTATAACATTACAAATGTAGCTCCTCGATCGCAAACGACCTTGGCTATTTGAGGCAAAATCGTTTTTTGTATATCCTAGTAAATGTATAAAGTCTCCTACAATCCGATTTTATTTTCATCCTGCCGTGGTCGCTAGAAGGCGAGGTGCTACAATTTTCCAAAATGGACGAATTTCTATAACATTACAAATGTAGCTCCTCGATGGCAAACGACCTTTGCTATTTGAGTCAAATTCGTTCTTTGTATACCCTAGTAAATGTATAAACTCTCCTATAAGCCGATTTTATTTTCATCCCGCCGAGGTTGCTTGAGGGCGAGGTGCTACTATCTTCCAAAATGGACGATTTTATATAAACATTTCATATGTATTAAATAATTTAACTATTTTAAACGATGAAGCAATCTTTATTTATTATTCAGTGTTACAATGAGCGAAAATTGCCATTTTATCGTAAAATGATGACTTCTCAATAAATATTCTTTTGGTTTAAAAGAGAAAAGTATTGTTAATACGTGAAATTTTTTTTATCTTAAAATAGATGGGTTGTTATTTTAAAAATTCCACATGCAAAATGATATTACGTTTTATAAAAAGTTGTTGAACTAAAAGTATACCCTTTTTGTAAAACAAAAAAACCTGAACATTTTTATTTAATTTAATTTATTTATATTGGCATTAAAAAAAGCTTTTATATGAAAAAACATTTTGTTTTGTTTTGTTCACGAATATTACGTGACCACATAAATAATGTCAACCTATGGTTTCGCTTTATTGATAATCACGTGGGTCGTGTTGCTTGTTATTTCTTGTTCAGTTCGCGAAATAGCTTTTTTAGTTGTGCATCCTTTGAGTTCTGAAGCGTCCAAAGAAAATGAAAATTGATGCCGAAGAAGACATTTTAAGTTCTTTATTGATAAGATGGAACTTACCCGACAAAAAAGGTACAAATTAAATAGGGAAGTGCTTTTTGTAAAAACGGCTAAACGGTGCAGTAGCGCAGCGGGGGTATCTAAGGAACCAAATAAACGATAAATATCGTGATATCTAATATCAAAAATTATTATCAAAAATCGAAACTTAATATTCATTTAGAGATCATAAATATATACGTACATATATGTTAAATATGCATACATATATTTCGGTAATTTCTTTCCTTCTTCAGGCACGACTAAAAACATCACAGTCTCAAATATCTTCTGTTGTGAAATGAGTAGAGAGTAAACAGCTACTGGGTTGGGTTGGGTTGACTTGGGTTTGATTGGAACTTGAAGATATTGTTATTTCGAATATTTTGTTATAATATGATAAATAAAATCTGAAAAACAAAGAAAATGAAGTTAGAATTCGTATTTTATAAAGGTTGTATTACTCGTTTTAACGTTAAAAATATGGTTTATCTTCATTTGGTGAATTTAAGATTTTTAAAAGGAATAAATGAAGATATATATCGCGTGTATGATTATTTAATATAACTTATTATTATATGTAAAAAAAGAAATTTTGTTCACATACTAAACCATGTAATTCCAGGAAGAAATCAATTTCCAAGACATTAAGGCTGTTGATATATTCGAAGTTAATGAGATGTTTTTTAATTATACTATTCTGTAGGAATATTGGTGTACAGACCAACTACAGACCGTCTAATAATAGACAAACATAACGATTATAATCAAAGACTTAATAATCTAAACAAGAAAAACAGTAATATTAATCTTCCTAATAAAACTTCTACACCTCATTTGATTGTTAAAAGGTTAAATGTTGATAGCCCACCTTTGAATATTCCTTTGGAGAAATTAGATAATATCTACTTTGCGCCACGCTTCATTAATATGATCAATACTATGTTAGATAAAGAAGATATAAGCGTGTTAAACATAGGACATAAATTTTTGCCTCCTTCCCTCACAAAGCTTCATGATTTAACCACTTAGAAATAGAGAATACTTAGAAATCCCAACCTCTAATAGATTTTTATAGAAAACAATTCTACAAATCAAAATGTGAACAAATACTCGAATGTGAACCACTCAGTTCCCCACTTCAAATATAAAAACATCTACACAAATATTAAAAAACTAAATAATAAGATTAAAGATAATAACTTGATAATTACTCCCGGTGGCAAAGGTGCAGGATATGTCATGATAGAGATTGACAGATAGAGATTGCTTTATTTGAAAAACGGAAACCTTTTTTCTCGAAAATAATATAAGAGAAATTAAAAATAACCCAATTAATAAATTCAATAACCCTTCCAAATAGTTTATCAAGAATCACTCAACCTTGCTAACTAAGTATGTAAAGGAATCCTGGTCGTTGACAATACAGGAAAAAATTATCTTGGTTAATCTACCAATGCAAAAAGAAGGTTATCACTAATTTTTGCAAATAATACCACAACTCTCGCGATCTTAAGTTTTTTTTTAAATCATTCTAAGCAACTAAAGCATTTCTAAGGAAAGATAGAGATGATTTATGCCGATGAAGGAACAAGTTACCGTCTGTATGAATCAATCAAAATACATACAGAAATCCAATAATTTGTTTACGGATCGGTCCACATAGACAATTTTGAGTAAGGATCCTACCTCCAGCATACAAAATAGATATAATAAATTCTCAAAGTTACTGTTTGAAAATATATTGATAGAAATGAAGTACATGGATAGAAACACTTTTATGAGATTGGTGTGCTATAATGGTGTGTCACAAACATGACTGCCATTTACGCCCTATTATTTCTTTTGTTGGTTCACCTATTTACCAATTATCTAAATTCTTAGCTGAAATTTTAAACCACTTATAAAGATAAAGACATTTTTACCTTTGTTAAGAAAATAAAGGATTGTAAATTACCACATACATACATACCCTGTATTGATCTCACTTGTTTCCTTAGTCACCAACATTCCTTTAGAGTTGGTAAACAAACCTTATTATTACTAAGTGGGACCTTTTAGGGGCAATAACATCTATTGACAAAGATTTGTTCCTTGAGTTGATAGTGTTTTTATCTAAATCATTTCATTTTGTTTTTAATGAAAAGAATTACAATCAGAAATTTGGTACTCCTATGGGTCATTTTCAGCCCCATTTTAGCTACTTTAGTGATGGATCATCTTTTGGATGAATGCATTCCTTTGCTTAACTTAACTTTTCCTTTTATCCTTAAGTATGTGGATGATATTATATGCGCTGTCTCTTCTCACCAGATGATGACGTTCTTGATGTCTTTAATGGTTTTGATTCGCATTTACAGTTTGCTGTTGAGGTAGAGGTTAACTCATATGTACCCCTTCTATATATCAAAGTCATTAGAAATGAGGACCAGACCATTATCTTGGATTTGTATACGACACCTACGTATTCGGGTAGATTTATACATTATTACTCCAACCATCCTATTAACTAAAAATTACACATTATTATCGCTATGCGAGATAGAGTTAAAGCAATCTCTAACCCTGTTTTTTGGGAAACAAACAGAAAAAAGTTGTTTAATATTTTTATTAATAATGGCTTTCCCTCTCGCCTTTTGGGTGGTATTCTTTACCACAAATGTTGTTGATATAGCGGAATCACAGCATACATCCACAGCAGTCAATCCAACTCAGATCACTAGATATATTAAGATTCCTTATTTACCGGCCTTACAAAAGAACTGAATTTTTTACTGTCTTGGGACACCCTGAAGCTCTCACACACTAACTTTTTACCTCTATCTTGCTTATTCTCAAGAACTAAAGAACCTATGCCATGGTTGTTTAAATCAAATGTTATTTATAAGATTGATTGCGGTAATTGCGATGGAACAACTTCCCAATATTTATCTAACCGTATAAATCAACATCAGAAGGATTGTCTATCACGCCAGGAAAAAAGAGTGCTTTAGTAACGCATCATGTTGGGGAGGGACATCATTTTGACTTGGACAATATCTCTACCCTGGAAACTGAATTAAACTACAACAAGAGATTTTTTGAAAATGGTGTATGTTAATAAGGAAGTAGGATCTGTAAACTTTAGAACTGACATTGAAAATTTATGCTTTGTATATGCTTTCCTGGTTCCTAATTGGTCATGTAATAATTATTTCAGAGAAAGGATCGAAGAAATTGGTCTAGGGTTTTTGTTTTTGAAAGAATCATTATTATTTTTTTTTGCTTTTCCTTTAATTGTCCTTGGACTCTACCTGTTGTTTGCCTTTCGAAATTTTGGGCTGTTTTTGGTCTCAACCTTTTGCCTTTTTTAAACATAAATCTGATTTTCAACTTTTAACGTGGCTCGTGTTATAATGTAAAATTTTGTGTAGTTCAATTTTATTGCTTTGTTAATCTTGTTAGTTTTACAATTTTTATCTTTAATTTTGTACTTGGAAGTAAGCTAACTTTAAGTGATATGAATTAAGTAAATCTGATGATCCAAATGTTTCTTTGTTATGTATTTGGCGTTTTTTCAATTCCTATTGTAAGTAAATTATTTTGTTCTTATTTTTTTTTAATTTACACCTTGTTTTGGTTTGATCGAACAGTTCTTCCCTGATGAAGGAATAATGATAATTTCGAAAGCTTGGATAAAAAATAAGGTGTAGTTTTGTTTTGATTTCTTTTGTATTGGTCGATTACCCAAGATAATTTTTTCCTTACTAACTAAGTTCAATTTAAATTCCTCTAACTCCATTCAAATGAACCCACTTGTACCTACATTAAAAAGTCTTATAAAGTTGCATAAACAAGATAAAACCATAAGTCCTATTATTAGTAATTTGAGTATTCCAACTAGCAAAGTTTCCAAACTAATACGAAACATTCTCTAGAAATAATTTCAACACATTTTTAAATACTCTGTTAATATTTCTTCTAGTCTCATCAACAAACTAAAGGAATTTCAACTAAATAAAAATAGCATACTTCTTTCTTTTAACATAAAAATTTTAACTCCCAAGATTTCAATGGCCTTAATGTTTTAAAAATTGATTGCTTCCTGGAATTACTTGGTTTACTACGTGAACAAAATTTCTTCTTCTTTAGTGATAAATTTTACACTATGAGTGATGGACTCCCTCATTTCGATAATACTTTCTGACATTTACGTCAACTCTTTTGAAGTTGAATTATTTTTCGATAAGTGTAAACTTTTTACTAAAGACATTGCCTTCTATTCCAGATATGTGGAGGACATATTTATTATTATTATTATTATGAATGGGAGTTTTAGGAAATTACATGCACTTTTTAATATCCTCAATAACATAAATAATTTAATCGTTACCGTAGAAAAAGAAGAAAATCTTCCTCAAATTTGTTAGACTTGTAAATTTCTAAAGATAACATTAATTAACTTTTAAATTTTAACGTTTATACATCATTTCAAAACACTCTTCTACAAGTAATCAGCATAAATATGCAAGGTTTAGGTATTTCTTCAATTGAATTTATAATATTCCCCTAAGTAAAGAAAATGTTTGCTCAGATATCAAAAAAAAAATTGTAAAAACAAGTCCTAATAATCATTTCTTTTAGCTGAAATACAAAACATTTATTTTAAACTCCATAACTCATACATTAGCAACATAATTTACCCACGTATGAAATCTAAACAATTTTCCATTAGCTTACATTATCAATATTCCATAACTTATACTCTTACAAAAAATTTAGATAAATATGGAAAATCGAATGTCTTTGTTTCCGAGAATAAAATCTATAAACATATGTTCAATAACAAACGATGATATAATGATAGTGCAGCTCACTGCAGTGGGGTTTATAAAATAACATACCCAAAATGCAATATGATCTATATAGGCGAAACTAAAAGAAACATATACATTAGATTAAAAGAACACTTAACAAAACATAATTATGCAATCTTTAAACATATTGACAATCATCAACACAAAATTTGAAATAAAATTTGAAAATGTTAAACTTATTAAATGTATAAGGAAATCAAGCGAGATCGATTTAATCGAAAAATTTTACATACTTGACAATAATTTCATTAATCTTTTAATTAACGATACAACAGATATTAACCCACATAGACAATTCATCAAATACATTTAATTTTTCATATTTGTACATTTAACGCATCAGTTTTCCAAAGTTGATATCACTCAAAAACTGATAAAAGGTCACACATCTTTCGAAAGTTTTTTATTTTAAATTTTAAATTTTCAATAAGTTATGTATGCATATGTGTACATATTTATATATTTATGATCACTAAATGAATATTGATTTTCGATTTTTGATAATAATTTTTGATATTCGATTTCACGATAAATAATTTGGTCTCTTATATACGCTACTTTAGTCGTTTTTATAAAAACACTACCCTGTTTAATTTGTACCTTTCTGTCGGGTAAGTATCCTTTTTCTTTTTCTTTGGACGCTTTGGACTAAAAAAAGCTCTTTCGCGAACTGAACAAGAAAGAACAAGTAACACTGCACACGTGATTATCAATGAAGCGAAATCATAGGGTTACATTATTCACGTGGTTACGTAATATTCGTGAATAAAACAAAACAAATTGCTTTTTCATATAAAAGCTTTTTTTAATGCCAAAATAAATAAATAAAATAAATTATTTAAAAAAAAATGTTCTCTTTTACAAAAAGGTATACTTTTACTTCAACAACTTTTTATATTACACAAAATATAATTTCGGAGTTTGTACTTTAAAGATAGACAATTTTTTTTTTATTTACATTTATTTATTTATTATTTATTTATTTATATTCGGGACACATACAAGAGATATCCCAAAAAAGTATCCGCTACAATAATACAAAAGAAACCGCAAACTTAATAAGAAAACAAAAAAAAAGTATCAAGCATGAAACAATAACAAAAACAAAAATAAGATATCAAATCAGCAAGCGCGAAGCAGAAGAGAAAAAAAAACAAAGACACTACTTTAGTTCATATAATCTTGATATTAAGCGAAATAGAAAAACAGTATAAGGTCTATAAAACGGACTATTATTATAGTTTTTCCCCTCTGCCCCACCAGCTGCAAAAAATCAAATAAATATGCTAAACGAATGTTAAACGAATGTACGCCTCAAAATATGTACATCTCGAATGAGGAAATTAAGTTTACAAAAAAGAAACTAATGACTAATACTTAAAGTTAAAACAGATTTTTTAAACGACATCATTGAATCACAAAAAAGAGTAACATTGAAGCAATAAACATTGTAAGTGTGCATTAGTCTCAACAGAGGCGAACCGGCATGCGCATTGGATCCAGATGGTAGTCTGAATTTAAATGGGGAACGAGTAACATAAGAAGAAACATTAAAGTGAATCCATTAACCAATTTGTACAGAAATAATAGGTCAGTACAGTGTCGACGGCCACAAAGAGATCTTAAACCAAACACTTGGCATCTTTGGGAATAAAAGCAGTACGGAATATAGAATTTGTGAGCCAAATAACGAACAACTCTTCTCTGTAGGCCTTCAATAAGGTCAATGTGAATATTGTAGGCAGGACTCCACACAACTGAAGCGAAATTTAAGCCGGTAACCACGTATGCCATATATAAGGAAGTAAAGCAGCGCACGTTAGAAAATGGACGAGGAATTCTAATAATAAATCCGAGGCGCTTTGTAGCTTCAGAAACGATATACGTAATATGATCTCGAAAGAGTTGTCTAGAATCCAATATAACACCAAGATCTTTAATTGTAGAGGATTGAGTAAGATAATAGGGACCTAACTTATATTTGAAGTTAACATTATATCTCTTTCTGCTGAACGTGATCAGAATTTAGAAATAAGTAATTTTGGAAGCAGTAAGAATCGGATCTGTCAATGTCTTCTTGCAACCGAATGCAGTCAGAAGCAGACTTAATACTAGCATAAATTTTACAGTCATCAACAAAAAGAGAAAAATAAGAATAATGAAAGCATTTATATAAGCTAGAAATAGAATAGGTCCAAGGTGGCTACCTTGAGGTGCACAAGATGTAACAGGAGTAAAACTATTGACTGTACATTGACTGCAGAATGCGATGTAAATCAATCACAGAAGGAGTTGAAGAAGAGGACGCAGAGTCATCATCAATAATCACAGAACTATTATTTGCGCCCCTACAGCTGGGACACTTCCAAAATACTCCCTCGGTTTTATATTGAGATAAGTTAAATTTAGAAATTTTGACGCAAGCCGCATGATAAGAACCACTGCACTCTCCGGAGCATTCCAAACCGGGTTGTTTCGTAGTAATATGCGCGGTACAAGAGCGGCATTCATGAGACATTACGCTCTGAATTAAGCCTGAAAGCAAGTTCGAAGAGGCACAAAAACCGGACACGAAGAAAACTCGGATCGGAACAGAAAAGA
Source organism: Onthophagus sagittarius (assembly GCA_036711965.1). NCBI lineage: Eukaryota > Metazoa > Arthropoda > Insecta > Coleoptera > Scarabaeidae > Onthophagus > Onthophagus sagittarius. Next base: position 11,070,232 of record JASERS010000002.1, on the reverse strand, counting down.
TAAAACTCTTAAAATTAAAGTACCTTAATACTGATGAACAACGAGTTTATCTTGTTGATCAGCGCACTCACAAACACTATCAAGTCAAAAAAAACTATAATTAAAAGTACCAAAAACCACCGAAAAACCACCCGTTCGAGATTAGACACACGAAATTCATCTCAATTCATCACATACATTTAATTTTTCATATTTGCACATTCAACGTCTGCGCATATTCTCATGTTCGACAATATATTAATATCTTTCACATCAATTTCCAAGTTGATACCACATAAAGGGTCACTCATCTTTTTACTCTCTCATCTCTTACACTCAAGTTTTTTTTTTAATTTTTGGTAAATTACATTAAATAATCATAAACGCGGTATTTTCCTCATTTCTTCCTTTTACAAATTGTTAAATTAATTCCACAAATGAAGATACACCACATTTTTTACGTTAAAACCAGTATGTCAACGCATTCTAACTCCATTTCCTTGTTTTTCAGATTTATCATATAACAAAATATTCGAAATATTAATATTCAACGAGTTCAAGTCGTAAAATCTTTTCAAAATTTTTTCAAATTAAAGTAAACATCTTTTTAAAATGTTCAAAAAATCATTGACCGAAACGTTTAATTTATTAATCAATGTAATAATCGTACGAAAGAATTTTGAAATCAAACAGTGAGCTTTTTCTCAGTTTTTTATAACGCTCTTATGACTCTTCAATGCTTTACCGTTAAATGTTTTTAATATTAAATGTTTTTATTTTTCCGTTATGTAATCAACTCTATTTAATGACGTCGGGATATATTCAGTCGTACCTGAAGAAGGAAAGAAATTTCTGAACCATATGTGGCACTGAATAATAAATAAACGAGAATGCTTCGTCGTTTATCATAGTTAAATTATTTAATAAAATTTACGATGATGCAGCAGTTTCGATTAAAACGAAACCGCACAGGGAATGAGTCAAGTTGATGTTTTTTTATTTTATTTTTCATATTTTATTTTTAAAATTGTTCCTTTATCGTGGCTCTATACTGTGAATTATTTCCTAGTTAAGCAATTTATATTTTCCAGGATCTCTTGTTCTCGCTGCTTAATAAGTTATTATAAACTTCTTGAAATACTTAGCAAAACTTTCCTTTGGCATCCTTTATATACACAACCTACATTTTCGCTCATTAATGACTTTCGAGTATATTACATTGTTTTTATATAAACCTAACTCGAAATTGTTAACTCCCTTAGCCACATTGCTTCCAGCATTGTCACCATCTCCTTATATTTCTCTAGTTTATCAAGTAATCTTAGTTGTGTTAGTTGGATTGTTTGGTTAAACATTAAACAGCCAAATTCACATTACCATATTCCGTACTTTATCTTACATGAGTCGTTTCTACAAGATCCGTTCAGTCCATAACATTTCTTCATCATTCAATCATGCCACTGTGATGGTTTATTTCATGATCTCGACGTTTTCATCAGTTACAACGAATTATTAACTGCCCATAAATTTATTCAAAACATAGTGTTTTATTTGAGTCAAACAGTTTTGCAAAATCGATTTAAAATGCCACACATCAAGAAACGTTGTAATGTTCCTGAATGTAATGTATTTTGCTACAAATTTCTTTTAATAAAATATTTTTTTTAAGTACATCCATCTTATTAATCTAATTTTGTTTACTTTATAATAAATATTTATAAAAGCAAAAGGCCCCATTTTAAAAGGGGGGTATTATATACTTAATTTTTTTACCCTATCCAGTAACGCAGTATTTTTCTGGAGGATTTTACGTTTACTAAACCGCTTTGGGAGTTTCTGTCGAGATTCCACCTCGGACAATAATGCGAGAGAAGAGCAAAGAGTGGCCTTAAAAACTCGAGTATTAAAAGGGGGACCGGGCGCGTCGGGTGTATTCAGATTCGCCAAACGCACTAAATCCCTCCAACAGGTACTCATCCCACTTTGTAAAATGGGGGAGTACAAAAAAAATATGTGTATGGTAGGATGGTCAGCAATGGGTGAAAACGGTCGTGTCCCATTGAGGGGAGACTGCCTTTGCAATCCAGTTCGCAATACCAACTATTCACGTTTGTACATACATATATCTATGCATGTATAAACGGGGGGTGGGTTGAGGTGCAGTTCGTTCGGTATTTATTATTCCGTGCTTGTACTAGGTTTGGTATGCGGCCACGTCCCTTGGATATTTTTCCAAAACCCCGGAAAAATTTTAAATGAGAATTCAAACCTTTTCAGAAGCGCGAGCGGGTTGAGATTTTTGCCCTGATAATTTAGCTACCTTCAATGCGGACCTCTGAAATTAAAGGTAGAGCTTTATTGAACTTTTCGAAATAGCGCGTTGCGGTGAATGCAATCGGTAATGAAACTTCCGAATCAGTAATTGGGTCACCCGTATACCTTTTTCATTCACTAAATATAATAAAGTTACTCTTTTCATTTTTGTAATTAATATGAAATTTCTTTAATTAGTTTAACAGTTTAGACATCATCTTAATAAACTTAAGGGGGCGGCTCAAAACGTCCATTTTTATACACGTATTTATAATAAAGTAAACACATAGGCTTGAAATACACATGTTAGTAGAATGATATATTTATTTATGAAAGTCAGTTATAATAATGGCTTATAATCGGGAATATTGTGGATTGGGTTGCTAACTTGCACGCCCACAGCTCTTAGCTACCTTTGTCATATAAACATGCGAATCATAAGTTATGGTTCGCTTATCCCAACATCTCTAACATCGTTCAAATTTAATATGACTATTTTGAGTATTTCTTCTCACTCAAGATCAGTTATCACATCAATATACAGGGTTTGTAGTTTCCATGTCTTTCATAATATGTACGATTAGAGATGGGCCAACTCGATTACCTCCAATTTATGAAACCGCTTTATCTCGAGTTGAGATTACACACATTTGTGTTTACACACATAAATAGCAAAACTGCAATGTCACACCAAAGCAAGTTTTTACAAAAATATCTTGCTGTTATAAAGACGCAACTTGGGGTTAATGAGATTAATATAACAGCAGCAAAAGCTACATTCCTAAATTAGCGAAATAAAAAAAAAATCAGCATACATTTCAGAAACCAACGCGCAAATGTAGATAGTAAATGAACTAAATGACTACTTGCCACCAGAAACTTTGAACTCAACTGACCAAACTTCTATATCTACTTATTTTTGCGCTGTTTCTACTGCTACTATTGAATGTAACATTAAAACGCGGGGCGTTATAGACTGAAAAATATCAGAAACCGTTGAAAAGTCCAATTCTATAACAACTTGTTTAGCAGCCACACAAAACTAAATACCCTCCAATTCTAGAGTGAAACAAAAAATCTACTTCAAATAATAGTGTGTGCTTTGCGAATTTACATATTTTAAATTTTTCTATCAACTCGGTTTGAGTAATTCGATTTACGCTAATTTTCAACGCTGTTTGACGAAAATCCGAATTGGACCATCACTATGCCATTCTTGTGATGTTCAATACCATCATTCAGCAGGTCATCTAAAATCGTTCAATTTGGTTCATAACTTGTTCATCATCAATTCAACTACCAAAATACAGTCTGTGTCAACTATCCAAGTTACACTTAAATTCCACTTAATTTTTCTCGTTTAATCACTTTGTCTTCCTCAATCACTGAAATTCCGCCACTATGAAATCAAAGTAACGTATTAAATATGCAGTCTTAAATCATTTGAACTTTAACTACAGGGGCGGGGTTTTTCTTTTCCACCATATGTGTACTCCATGAAATGTTTAAGAGATCAATATTTTAGAGATTACATCATCAAGTAAACCAAGCCAAAATTTGTCTTATATTCTTCTTGAGTGACAATTTTCTGTTTGGAGATTTCCTTGTATTTTAGAGAAAATGTTTCCTCTTGAAATGTTTTCATAGAACAGAAATTTTTTCAGTAAGAAAAAAGGTATGACAATTTTACGAAATTGCATTCTCTTGAAAACCACCCTGTATCTCTGAAAGTATAAGAGATATCGATATGTGGTTTCCACATGAAGCTTTTTATGAAAATCAAGCCTCAGACACTGATATCATTATTCCTCTAGCTCTTATAGAAAAAGAACGTTTTCTTTAAAACTGTACAATTTGGATCTGTACAATTTGTACAACTCACTTCCACACTTTGTACTAGCACAGCTTATATATTACATTAATTGTAGCTACAAGCAGATACACAGTGGTGATCATATAATTAAGGACATACAGTGGTGGTCATATAATTAAGGATAGCATTTTCCAGTTTAAAACTGTAGTCTCCTTAGTAGAATGTTAGATTTATTTTCATTAAAAAAGGATTAATGTCTATAGTTCATGTATTAATTGAAAAACAAAGGAGGATGATATGCTCATAATAAGTTAAAAATAATATAAATAAATATTGATTATTTTGGCCTGGACGGCTAATTAAGGAAACGTACTTAAAATTTTTCAAATATACTTAAAGTTGACATTCCATACATAATAAATATTTTTCTGGCCCGTATCATCACGCCTAGTGATTTTTATGGTATGTTACTCCTAACGTCGGGTGTGCTATTTCACGGGTACAGTAATCGCGGCTTAATACTAAAGTAAAAACAATAGGATAAGACACGAAAAAATAGATTCAAGTAACTGCTATACTGATATTGTGGTCAAAAGCGATGGTTCGTAATGCTATAGTTTCTTACGTTAGCAATGGGATCGCTGATAATAAGAAACGGAAATCCATGCCCAAGAAAACTATCTTCGCAGAAGATTGTTTAATTTGCAAAAAAAGCAGAGCCAATCCTCTCTTGAGTTCAAAGTAAAAAAGGCGCCATAGGATGTCGATTACTGGAAGGCGAACTCTGTGGGTGCATTGCAAGGAAAAAGCCATATGTATCGAAAAAGAATTTTAAAGCGTCGAATTCAGTTTGCAAAGGAACACATCGAAAAACCCGTAGTGTTTTGGGAAAAGAAACTATGAAGCAATCAATAAAAGATCAACTTGTTTGGATCAGATGGTAAAAATATGTACGACGCCCCCCAAGACAGGAATTACTTCCTCTTGGAGGGAAATATAATGGAGAGACCGCCATTAATTTATTTATTTATTTGTGTTCTTTGGGATACAAACAGGACAAGCCCAGTGAAACATCAACTAATAATACATAACAAAACAATAACAAAAATTAATGTTAATAACATACAAAATATATATATGGTAATTCGTAGTGTTTCACGGATGGAGAAGTATGTGTTCTGGTTGTCTGATCTTCTTGGTTGTTCCTTGTGGACAGGGGCAGACTTTTCGCCAAGATCTCACTTAGCATCTTCAGTGCTTTGTCGTAGTCTCCTGTTGAGTCCCTCAACAGATGCCAAGTGAAATCTTGGCGAAACCAGAATACATATGTATACAGGTGTCCTGCATAAGTACCGACACAGAGCAAGGGTATGTAGACCAACCTAAAATATGATGATTTAACGCAACTTGTCTTATATAAAGTTGCGCCCCTGAGAAGTTACAGGCCTTCAAAGATGAGTCTTAAATTTCGACAAAAATTAATATGTCAGAAATGGATTAAATTAGAAAAATCAAATTTGGTATACATTTTTATTTACATTTATTGGTCAATTTAATTTTATAACTTTTTTTACTCTTATTATTTTTTAAAAAACCTAGTCATTTTCACAGAAAACCCAAAAAATTAATAATACGTATTTTACCAATTTGAGGCAAAATGCTGGCCATTTTGAACAATACTTATAAAATACTGGTACCAAATCGTTTTTTTTTGTTTAAATTGTTTGATTTTCTATTAAATTACTTTTTCTACCATGTTATTTATAATGTTTATTTATTTTACTTGTTGTATCTTTTTTGTTCATTTATAGAAACTGTTTAAAACTTGCTTTTTAAAAAGTAATGTAATTTATAAATTCCTTATAAATTATTTTAAATCTGTCCAAGCAGATTTAAACCTCTTAGACTCCTCAACACTTTTTCTGCAGTTTCGTTCACAGAAACTTAACATTAAATAACATATCATCTTATTCGCTGAATGAAAACTTCCTAATATTTTCAAAACAAACATTAAAAAATTACTAAAATCAAACAATTTTTTTCCTAGTTGTTAAATTTGACGTAAAATTTCATAGCCAATTACCAACTTTTCCATGGTTTTAATTAAAATTGATAAAATACGCGTCTTTAGTTATTGGGACTTTTTATGAAAATGACTAGGTTTTTTTAAAATTAATAAGAGTAAAAAAAGTTTTAGAATTAAATTCCACATAAAATGAAATAATAAGATATTAAATCTGCCGACGGATTAAAAAAATCAAAATTCAAAAGTCAAATTTTAGGGTACTATCATCCCTAACCAACCCCTTGAAATGCTTTAAATGATCTCTGCTTTCAACCGATTAATACCCTTGGTACACTCATAACGTATACCAAATTTGGTTTTCTAAATCCATTACCGAGATATTAATTTTTTTCGAAATTCTCAACTTTGAAATGAAAACAGAAGGAAAGAAATTTTACCTAACACACGTATAGACAGGAATAAATGAAAAGAAATGATAGCAGCGCTGGGATTCGAACACAGGTCTCCAGTTTGTCGGACTGTTGCACTAACCTCTATGCTACGCTACAAGGTGTTGGAGGGTTATTAAACAAGTATTCCTTTCAAACCTGTACATTTCTGGACCGATTTAATGTCATTTACATGCAGTTTAGTGCAACAGTCCGGCAAACTGGAGACCTGGGTTCGAATCCCAGCGCTGCTATCATTTCTTTTCATTTATTCCTGTCTATACGTGTGTTAGGTAAAATTTCTTTCCTTCTGTTTTCATTTATATGTGTCACACGTAAAATAAATTAATTCCAATTATTGTTTATCAACTTTGAAAGCCTGTAGCTTCTCAGGGGTGCAACTTGGTATAAGGCAAGTTGCGTTAAATCATCATATTTTAGGTTTGTCTACATGCCACTACTCTGTGTCGGTTCTTATGCGGGACACCCTGTATATATATATATATGTGTGTTTTGGTTGATCCGAGGTATCATCCGTTCATCTTCTTGGTTGTTCTCTGTGGACTACGATTGAGGAGACTACGACGTTTCGCCAAGATCTCACTTGGCATCTTCAGTGCTTCCTCCATCCGTGAAGCATTACGAATTACCATATATATATATATATAAGCAAGAAAACGTTAATGTTTTGGATTTGCCTGCACAAAGTCCCTACTTAAACCTAATTGAAAATCTCTAGGCGGATGCTGAAGGGACGCTGAAAAATAAAACAAACAAAATGCGGATGAAAATGCTTATTATTTAGCTTATTTAAAATGCTTCTTAATTAATTAATTAATCATTAATTTATAAAATTAATATTGGTTGTCCAAGCTAAATAGGCAATATGTATTTATTTTATTTTTTAAATTGCCAATTATATAATGTATTATTTTCGTTTTTGGTTCAATAATTACATGAATTATAAGATAATAAACTTTTTTTTTCGTTCAAGAAAGCGAATGAAGCTATTTAATAGAAATAAGCTCAACATTTTAAAATAAAAGATGCTGTTCCTAATTATATGACCAGCACTGTATGTCAAATTACAATAATACATAGAAACCCAAAAGCTTGCGTACTGTCATTTATTATGTATCTGAAGAAGGACAAACAATGGGATATTGTGTTATAACTATTTTTTATTCAGAAGAATATCTAATACGCCCTGTATATATGCAGCATATACGCAATTACTAGTGCTTTTACCATATTATCAAGCCGACATGTTTTTTGTTTTCTTGGAATTCTAATTTTACATAACTCGGCATACCATTCAACTACCAATCTTGGAATGTTGCATTTTTTTTAAATTATGCAATATATTATTCCTTCCGTCATAATATCTATTTTGTCAAATAACTCTTCAATTATTACAATATAAATGATGCCAAATATTTCTAGTAAATCATACTTTAGAAGTATTTTATTTTCATTATCAACGCTTGAACATTTCCACTCATTTTAGTTCTATAATGTTTTAGAATATCAATCACTTCATTACATAGCTCTATATTCCATGGTTTCTTCACTTTTCTATTTTCATACTTCACGTTGAGTTGCATATAATATTCATCCTTGTCTACCATTTTATTTTTAAATAATTAAAACTGTATTTGATTTAAGACTAGAACATAATAATTTCAATGATAGAGGTGTAAATAAGTACTGAGATGAGAGTTTCTAACAGCCATTTACTTACTGTAATAACATAATTTACTAAATAAATTACTTATATAGGAAATAATAATCATTTACACAGTATCGTAAGCAATCGTATATATGTTACTGGTAAAGTGTGCATTTCAGTTAATGTATACATTTACGTAACGTTTTAGTGAAAGTATTTACTAATCATAGAGTGTATACATTTACTAGTGAATGTGTACATATACTAGGTAGTGTATACTTTTGCTAACAAATATCTGTAAAAGTTGTTCCAAAGGACGGTATAATTTTTTTAATAGACGGATTTGCAAGTGGTAAGTAAGTATAGTAATAAATGACGTAGTATCAAAAAACCGAAAAATAACTGGAAGCTTTGTACTAAGATATGTAATAAAAATTTAAATACGAATTTTTTTAATACAAATATTTATTCCTTAAAACAAAAATACAAAAACAAACAACATAAAGAACAAATCCGTTCATCTATTAATGCAAATACAACTTTTATTTGTTACAGCATGGTAAATTTTGGTGGCACTGCGAATTGCACAATTTTTTTTCTTTACACATGTGCATCTATTACCATTACATTTTGACAAATCCCTGTCCACTTCCTACAGATTGCTCTGTGACCACTGTTCTAAGAGGTAATTATTGTGGTGGAACATCATCGATGTTTAGTACTTTCTCTGGGTATACACTAAATTGGGATCTAGTGTAAAGACCTTTCAAAATGGCATTCCTTGTTCCTATTTGAAAATAACCATCATAGGTGCTTTTCATTATACATCCTAAGATTGAACGAGAATCTCCTCTTCCCCTGTCTACATCAGGTACTTTAATCCGGACAGTCATTTCGTTTTCTGCTGCCATATGAGAAGCATCAGATATTGTTTTCATACGTGTAAGTTAAAGTTTTAAATTTTCTTTGGCCTCATTTCTGTTATTATTAATTTCATGTAGACGCACGCAAACATTACAAATTGAATTATCTTCCGACAATAACAGAACCTCACATTTTCTGCACTTCTTCTCTTTCAATATATCGTTATTTTCTTCTTTATCAACACACGTTGTTGCTATTTCCTCTACTAGCAAAATTTCTTCTTGCAAAGCTTCTTCTAAGATTTCCAAAGATCTTTCTGGTATAGATTCCTACAAAATAGCAACATTGCTATGAAAAGTGATTTCATTTTCACCTTGTTCTTCTGTATTAGATGCATTAGAAGTCTTTATTAATATGTCCAAGACGTCCTCAGTATTAATTTCTTTAATAACATCTCGTGGTAGTGAAGAAGTAAGTCCAACATTCGCTGGCTCTCCAAACATTGTTTCATATGGACTTCTTTTGATTCCCGCATGAAGCGCCCTATTATATAGCGCTTTTTATTGTAGAAAAAAGAAAGATTTGATTGAAAGGTTTTTATCTTTACTTATCTTTCTTGTAGCATTCAAGCGTTTAATATATTTTCTAGATCTCGATTGGCGCGTTCTACAATGCCTTGCGATTGACTATGTCGCGGTTTACCATGAACAATTTGAAATTCAGGCCATTGTTGTTTTAAATCTTTTATTATATTATTTACAAATTCTCGTCCATTATCAAACTGCAGCATGGATTGGGCACCAAATAATAAGAATATATTAAGTAGTTGATCTGCTACTTCCAATCCCTGCTTACTTTTAAGTGCTCTAAGTATCACAAATTTCGTCAGATGATCTTGATAGACCAATATAAATTTAAGTTCTCCGTCAGGTTGTGATTGAAAGTCTATTAAGTCTTCTTGGCATCTAGAGTTATAGTGTGAAAATATCATCAGCTTAACCACCAACCCTTTCTTTTGGTTTTTTCTCTTTTTCAAACATAATTCGCATAAAAATTATTTTTTCGCATAAATTTAAAAATAGTTGTATTTCTTGAGTTGTAATATTTTTATACCTTTGTTGTTCCTTCTTCATACGGTCACGTCATAGTCGAGTCTTCGCTTCGTTTTTTATTTAAAACAACTTCTACAACTTTTGTCATATAATACATTTTAAACGTATATTAAACTTTAACTGAGTATCGTTAGTAATTGTATACATCAACTAGTAAAAGTTTACATTTCGTATTTTATATACACATTAACTAAGTAAATTAGTTAATGTATGCATTGTCTAGATAGTATATACATTCACGTAATGAATGCTTTAACTGTAACATATATGCGATGGTAGTAACATAATCTTAAACCGCAAACAGCGAACAACCTAAGAACTATGTGCCTGATGAAAATATTTTTCCATATGATATTTACCTGAGAAAGTAGAATTGAACTAAAATTAGAATTAACACTAGCACTAACACTAAAACTATTATTAGGACTAATACTAGGTCTAAAACTAGAAACCTTCGGGATTTGCCTTGCGTCTTTTGAAAAAATGATCGATGTGAGTATAATATAGACTGAAATAAATAGAATAAAATTGTTTACCTAAGCAGACTGTATCTGACTAGAAAAAAGCCATATGCCTGAAATAAATATATGTGCGACATAAACAAAAGTAAAACCTTTCTAATACTAGAAATTAAAACAGTAGAAGTACTTAAACAATAAAGTAGAAATAAAAACTGTTTGCCAGCACAAACTATTTTTGATGTCCACCATATTTACATTGTTTTATAAGCTGCAAATAAACGGATAAGGTGGCGTTTACTTTGGCGATATCTCACGACGATTGCTCGAGTAGTATTCCAGAGGCGTCGGCACGAACGTTGAGGGTATTTTCCCCTACTGGTCAGCCAATATCTCGTGAGAAATGACAAGACGAGCCGACCGGACAGCGGGACAGATAGCAAAAACAACAGGGGGAGAGCTGATATATTGCGGAAAACGGTTCGGTAGAGAAAGGTAAACAGGGCGAAAGGTATGAGAGAACTGAACGAACTACCAGCCCTTCGTGGCCGTTACGGGAAACGGCGCTGGCGTGCGATTCGAACGTATATTTGCGGACGAGATTTCAAAAACGAGAACCAACTGAACTGACGGACGGTTTTGTTTTATGTTCCTCGTCCTCGACGCATTGTACACCACACCTAATTTACTTTGAAAATAATGAACATGGACTAATACACAAATTGAAAAACACTTTAAAGTCTGCATCAAATTGCAACAAAATCTGCAAGGGGCAGCTCTGAAACTTCCCTTGTAAGTTAATTAAATAAATATCTTCTTGTGAAATTGAGGACGTAACCCGAATAGATCCCTGTTTGTAGTAGACGAATGTGGCAACCCGAGAAGGGTTTCTAATCAGCTGACTAAGGACTTAATATACCACGATGCACCTTCTACTTATACAAAGCTCTTGCTAACAAATTACGTGTCACCGCCGAAGGTGTTCCTTGTTGAACCTCGATGTCGTCACGGAAATTCAACAGGACTCCTCGTCGCCAGGGCCAACGAGAATTCAGCACCCTTCCAAGGTTCTATCTATAGTGTAAGAAAAGAAGGAAAGACAGGATGAGACGGAAAGCAGCTTCATTAAATTTTTCAAGCACGTTCATGGCAGTCGAGGTGAATAAGTGGCCGAAGCTGACGCGTCTCCGCACGAAGTTCACTTTTAAATTCTAACGTGATTTTGATTACGCGTCCGATTGAACATCTGGATTGATGGAATTCATTTTTTTTATTTTGTCGAAATCGGTTTATAAACAAACGAATTTACCCGCGATTTATTATTCATAAGAGGGGCGAGGTAAAACAAAAGGGCTTAATGATGATTTAATATCGGAAATTTAGGTTTTCGTAAGACCATCCTGAGGGCGTCGTTTACATAATTTAACCAAATTATATTCCATAACCTTTAAAACTTCGAAAATATAGGTATTTTTCTTGTCATAATTCTAAACTATATCTAAACCCGAACTATGTTACCAACGAAAACCGATATTTCAATAAGTTATGTACATAATTCAGCGGGTTTTATTTAAACTAAGAGTTTATCTACTTTTAATACTTGAATTGATTAAGCTTAAGTTAGTTTAATTATATTAACAAGGGATGACTCATTTTGTAGCTTTACAAGCAGCCATACAGAAAATGGAGTGACTCATCCCTTTGCAACCCGCTCGTTCTGTGGATATTTCGAAAAAATCCCCTAGGATGAAATCATTATAAGATAACAAGAGACGACGAGGAAACCGGGACACAAATTGCATATTCCGAATGCGTCTGTGGCTTCGTAATATCACGCTGTCAAGGGACAAGAAAGTTGGAACTAGCAGAAAGAGGAAGAAAGGTCGCTACGAATGGCAGTTAACAGCGGAAATTGAGAATTGCGCTTTCACGCTCCGTTTCCTGTCACAGCGACAAAAATATGGCTGAAATTTTAAGAATTCTGCACTAATAAGTTTTCATAATTTGTGTTGAAACGAGAGGTTTTATCAATAAAAGAATGCCAAATACATTATAACAGAATAATTTAAATAGAGATAGAAAACGTGATAACGCAGTATTGTATGCGTTACAGTATTAATTAGAAAATTCAGTTAAGTGATCATAAATATACGCATCGGAATAAGCACTCTAAAAAATTAGTGTACACATAATTCTAAAAGTGTTCCTCAATATTCTCTGCAGCTGAAACTAACTATCGATTTTATTCATCTCTCCGAATGCGGGCGCTTATAACAAAAAGACTGAAATGAGATAAAAACACGAAACCATTGCAAACCTTTGTAGTGCATTTAGACTACAATGTACTTTACACGAGCAGTACATTGAACGAGTTTACATTTACATTTTTTCTATGTTGAAGACGATTATAAATCAAAATACTTTTAAATCAAGAAACTTTTAAACAACTTTCAGGGATTTCTAGCACCTTCCGTATATAAAGGTGGCTCAAAAAACTTTCAAAGAAGGCACATAATTAATAAAAGCAATTGCATTAAAAAATATCGTTACTTTTTGAAAAAGTAAGATATCCAAATTTTAAAAAATAATTACTACAATTTTTTCAATCGTACATGGTATTTTAATCAAAACTTGTTGCAAATTCTATTTAAATTGACTTTCTTCATATGTCCGTATTTTCAATGTCAAAAATTGCTTTATCCAAAAAATACTTTAACCTTTAAGTACTCGCGTGGCGCCTAATAATCGCCAAAGTCTTGTACATGCATGAAATATTAAAAATTCTTTAGGAAACAATAAGTACTAGGTAAAGTATGTTGAAAGACTAAAATTTTTTAAAAACTTTCTTGTTCAACATTAATAAAAAACAGTGATAAAATCACATAAAATATTAATTCTCATAATACAAAATAACTTAAAAACTACCTATTTGTAACATACATTGCATATGTTTTTGGTATGTTCTGAACAAATATTTTTCTTACAAACCAAACATAATTGCTTCGAATGTCGTTTTCTAGATCTGGGACATAAATAGCATCTTTTTCGTGCAATGTTCGTTGGCCCAATTACTTCTTGTGCAGGTTCGTTATGTTCCTCTAATAGTTTTCTAATTTTTCTTGGCACATATGAGCAGTTCGATCTGCTTATTTGGTATGGCTTTACCAACTCTTTTCCTAATTGCTTGAGAAAATTTCTTTGTTGCAGTTTGACATTAGGAAAATTATGATTGTAAATAACAAAAGCATTTACAGCGCTCACATTTATTAGGTGAAAAAAAATAGTAAGTGGCCATTTTCTGGATCTTCATCCTACATCATAACTGGCACATAATTTATCAGTCGTATCTACTCCCCCTTTTGTCATATTATAAAAAGTCAAAATTTCGGGTTTCTTTTCGTTACCACTTTCGGGATCTATTGCATCATCGTGATGCATTGTTGAAAGCAGTATAACAGATTTTGACTTTTTCGGTGTATATGACAATATGGTTATGGGTTTGGTAAATCCAAAATCTGTACTTTTCACCGCGTTCTTTTTATTTGGTAAAAATTGAGGAGGAATCTCTTTTTTACTTTTACGTAATGTTCCGATTGTTGTTATATTATGAGATAACATCCTTTTCGCGAGTGGAATGCTTGTATTGTAATTGTAATTATCAGTCGTAATATTTCTTCCGGTTTTATCTATTGGCTTGAGTAACCGAATAACGATTTCCTCAGGAGAATTATTCACTTTATAAGGCCCTTCAGGTTGTGTGCCAACATAAACCTCCATATTTACGGTATAAAATATTTTTGATTTGACTTGGTAGGAATATATTGCCGAAATCTACAACGTCCTCGAAATGCCACCAATTGCTCGTCGATAGTGACGTACTCTGATGGCGAGAAAAATTCGAGAACTTGGCAATCAAATTATCAAATAGATTTCGAATCGGCGTTAGTTTGTCCTTGATAAGTCGTTAAGTATAATTTTTATCAATAAATTTTTATCTACATTTTGTTGTGCAATCTGTAGTCTTAATTACTAACTTATTGAAAAAATATATGAAAAACTGTTATGCAAAAAGTTAGATTAAAAGATTTGGACTTTAAAAATAATTAATGAAAACTGAAATAATTGAACATAAATCACATAAGGATTAGCATATGTATTTGTGCTGCACGATAAACAGTTTTTAAATATCCCTTTTAAATGTGCAACTTTTGAAGTGTTTCGGATTATAAATTCGCTATGTTGATAATAGTCACAATGGAGTTATTATCGTTTGCGGATATTGTTAGTTCACTACAAATACATTTTATTCAGAGTTACTTTTTTTGGGATTGAGTTAACAACAAAAGTTTTACGGATAAAATCAATTTAGAGGTGTGGAAGTTTTAAATTTCAAAACCAACCAAGGCACATTTTTGTAAAAATAGAATTATTTTTTATAATAATTTTTCTGAAAAATTTTCTTTCACCAATTTTTATTAAAAATACTCTCAACCGCAATCATTAACTTACGAAACTTTAAATTGAAGATTTTTAATAAATTGATGTTTGTTGCTAATGTTTTCTATCCAAAATCATTAATTTCTATTAATCATCGTTTATGGATTGTGTCTTTGTAATGAGTTATGAATTAATCGTGATTAACTTGATTAATTATTTACAATGCACCTGAAACCGCAGGTTTTATTTTTGCCTTCAAATATGACAATTCAGTTTAAATCGAAGCATGTTATGTTTCTTGTTATGTTTTATAAAGTGATATGTATAAATAAATATGATTTAACATATACTGTTATTTATATTTTATAAACTTTTGTTTTTCAATTCGTTCAGTCTATATGTAAGTAAAAGTATTTAAAGTTTCTTTACTTACATCTATTGCATTTATATTTACGGTACTGGTTTCGAATTTAATAAGAACTCATCATCAGCCTAATCTACAATTAAAATGAAAGTCTATTTTCATAGAAAACTGTTCCAATTACTTAACGACAATAAATATTTTCTTACTGATTAATAGCTTGTAATATTCGTAATAATATATTTCATATGTACAAATATTCACATATTCATACATATTGATACATAATGCAATAAAAACATGATGTGGACTGGATTCTTGAAGCAATTTGCTTCTTCTTTGATAAAGATTATTAATTCATCTTTGTGTATATTTATTACTTTCTGCAATCTCAGAGATATATTTTATTTCGTTTTCCATTTTGTGCCAGATAATTAATATTTAAGAATTCTATTTTTATTTGTAAAATTATTTATTATTTATTTGTAAAATTATATTTAAATTAAAAAAGAATTTGTCAATTTTATGAAATGCTACAAATTTAGATTGAGAAAAAATTGATTTCTGTTTATGTCATATTTAAATATTATCGGTATATGCTCTTTCACATTATTGCACCGCTTTCTTTTTATTTGGTAAAAATTAAGGAGGAATCTCTTTTTTATTTTTACGTAATGTTCCGACTGTTGTTATATTATGAGATAACAACCGTTTTGCGAGTGGAATGCTTGTATACCAATTATCGGTCGTAATATTTCTTCCGGTTTTATCTATTGGCTTGAGTAACCGAATAATGATTTCCTCAGGAGACTTATTCACTTTATAAGGCCCTTCAGGTTGTCTGCCAACATAAACCTCCATATATACGGTATAAAATATTTTTGATTTGGCTTGGTAGGAATATATTGCCGAAATCTACAACGTCCTCGAAATGCCACCAATTTCTCGTCGATAGTGACGTACTCTGATGGCGAGAAAAATTCGAGAACTTGGCAATCAAATTATCAAATAGATTTCGAATCGGCGTTAGTTTGTGCTTGATAAGTCGTTGCTGCCGCGTCAAAATATCTTCGAATCTAATACACTGTAAAATAAATAGAAACCGTTCATAGCTCATCGTTTTGTAAAAAAATTCTCCAGCGAAGTCATCTTCAGAAAATAAATCTTTGTAATTCAAGTGTGATGAACGCATTACACCAGATACGATTAGAAGTCCAACAAATGCTTTTATTTCATCAATTGTGACGACTTTTGCATCTCTACTTCAAGCAAAGTTAGGCAAAACTTTTGATGTAATGTATGAATTTGTGTTTTCAACTAATAATGTATAAATATACTCATCAAAAAATAAAGCAAAAGTTTCATGAATGTTGTTCACATTTCTGGCAATAGATTTTGGGCCAGGCAAGTGTGTAACAATGTTCTGTCTTCTAGTTCTTGATGTGGGTGGTGGCAATTTCATCCATTTCGTGATTTTATCTTTTCCTATAAAACATTTGAGTTGTACATTTTTCAAATAAGAAATATCAAAAACATACCAAGGATAAAATTAGCACTATCACACCCAATATCACTATTATCACTATCCGTACACTCAAGATCTGAATTTGTATCGTGACTTTCGACACTTTCATGATCAGAATCACTTTCGTTGTCAAAGAAATCGTAAAATTGTTCATCGTGCACTATGCGTTGAAGTTCGTCATCAGTTAGCTTTTTTCTAAATTCACTCTGTGACGTGTTGTTACTTACGAAAAGAACACAGAAATGACTACGAGAAGCAATACGTAACGCATCGACTAAAATCGACAAAAATAAAACGGGCACCAAGGTAGGTACTTCCCCGAAGTGTATTCAGAAATAGAATATTGTAACTATTAGCGTGGCGCCTATGCGACACCATGCATTGCAACGTATTGTTTACGATTTTTTTTTTTAATTTCTGATTTGCAAATCTGATGTTTGGGTAGCCGATTATATTGACAAATATATGTTTAAGGAATACATGAAAGTACAGTTCTATAAGTCTACTAGTAAAAATGATATTTAAAGTAAAAGTGAACGGGGCGCCTGTTACGCGCCACGCAAGTACTTAAGGGTTAATCAGAACTTGCAAATTCTATTTTTGTATAAATTTATAATTTTAATTTATAATTTAATTTATAGTTATAAGTATAATTTTTATCAATAAATTTTTATCTACATTTTGTTGTGCAATCTTAGTCTTAATTACTAACTTATTGAAGAAATATATGAAAAACTGTTATGCAAAAAGTTAGATTAAAAGATTTGAACTTTAAAAATAATTAATGAAAACTGAAATAATTGAACATAAATCACATAAGGATTAGCATATGTATTTGTGCTGCACGATAAACAGTTTTTAAATATCCCTTTTAAATGTGCAACTTTTGAAGTGTTTCGGATTATAAATTCGCTATGTTGATAATAGTCACAATGGAGTTATTATCGTTTGCGGATATTGTTAGTACACTACAAATACATTTTATTCAGAGTTATTTTTTTTGGGATAGAGTTAACAACAAAAGTTTTATATTTTATAAACTTTTGCTTTTAATTCGTTCAGTCTATATGTAAGTAAAAGTATTTAAAGATTCTTTACTTACTTCTATTGAATTTATTTTTACGGTACTGGTTTCGAGCTTAATAAGGACTCATCATCAGCCAAATCTACAATTAAAATGAAAGTCTATTTTCATAGAAAACTGTTCTAATTACCTAACGACAATAAATATTTTCTTACTGATCAATAACTTATAATATTCGTAATAATATACACATAATGCAATAAAAATATGATGTGGACTGGATTCTTGAAGCAATTTGCTTCTTCCTTGATAAAGATTATTAATTAATCTTTGTGTATATTTATTGTTTTCTGCAATCTCAGAGATATATTTTATTTCGTTTTCCATTTCCTACCAGATAATTGATATTTAAGAATTCTACTAAAAGAAATTGATTTCTGTTTGTCATATTTAAATATTATCGGTATATGTTCTTTCACATTACATAGAGATTTTTATTCTGAATCCATTCATGTACTGAATTTAAAAGCCGATTTATTTGTAAAATTATATTTAATTTAAAAAAGAACTTTTCAATTTCATGAAATGCTAGAAATTTAGATTGAGTTCAAAAATTGATGTTTCAAAAACGAGTTGCAACAATAATGGCTTTATTCTGAGGAAATGTATATTTTTCTTTATAAATTGCAAAAAAAAATCATCGAGATGTCTTAAGAATTCGAGTTTTTAAAAAATGATGATAGTTGTGATTTGTATGAAACGCTATGAAATGAATTGATATATTCAAGTATGTTAAAAAATTCAATTTAATAAATCCAAAAATTATTGAGGAAATTGTAATTTTTTTGAAATGCTGCATATTAGGTTAAAGTCAAAAGTTGATATCTCAAAAACGACTTGAAATATACAAGCGTGATTTTGTGCGTATGAGAGCACATACTTTTCTTTGCAAATAATAATAAATTTCATGAAAATATCTTAAGAATTACGACATGTTTCATTTATTTTTGTTTATCTAGACATCGCTTAACTCTCTTCACGAGCTTCTGCACTTTTCCTTTTCTATCAGTCCTTCTTTAACTGGTGATGAAGTCAGAATAACTGAATGTTTTATTCTGCTAGCTTTACTTAGGGTTTCCATTGTTGAGTATGGTAAAAGAGCTATATTTCTGAAAGATTCTGATTCTGATGACCAACCCAACCTGTTTGTTTGAACATTAGTAAATGTACACACGATTTAATGATAATATCTCGGTCACTTAAAAGGCTGCTCTATTATAAGTAGACTTGTGCAATTGATCGGACAAATATTAGGTCCCAATTCATTCTTGAGACAGAATATTTGAAATTTCTATTTTTAAATATGTAATGACACAACACGTAGGGTTGTATGAAAAAAATCGTAGCAACGTATTATGGAAAATAAGAATTGATCTTTTTCACAATAAATAATCTTCATTAAATTTGCTTATCGGTATTTCATAATGATATCTCAATCGATGACAATCGATGACAAAAAAATGTAATGTTGATGTTTTAAAAAAATTTGACAGTGGTGTTTATGAAAAATAAGAAATCATTTAAGGCGCACTTAAACTTGATTAAATTTACTTAAAAATGCTTATTATTTTATCAATAAATCTCAATTCATACTTGAGATCTATTTTTAAGTAAGTAATGATACGTAATGTAAGTACGGAGGGTTGAATTAAACAAAAAAAAAACAAGAATATATATTTTTTGCAGTAAATCTGTATTCAATTTGCTTGAATAATGAATTAAATTTCTTGTTCTTGAAATATTTTTTTTTATTAAAATTTTTGTGATTCACATATTCAGTATTCAAATGTGGAGTGTTGTGTTTAAAAAAATCTGAGTGCTGTTTAAAATGCTTATTATCTTATCAAAATATCTAAATTCTTTATTGAGATATAATATTTTAAATTTCTATTTTTAAATAAGTAGCGCTACAACACGGATAGTTGGATTTGGAAAAGGTAGCAATGATAATTACGGAAAACAAGAATTTGTCTTTCTTGCAGTAAATCTCCATTTATTTTGCTTGAATATGATCGTTATTTCATGATGATATCTCAATTCGTTGTTGAGATGTGATTTTTTAAAAATTTTTATTATTCAAATGTTCAATATTCAAATGTGTTGTGTTGTCCTAAAAAAATCTGACAATGGTGTTTGTGACAATTTCTATTTTTTGAATAAGTGACAACACACAGGGTTGGATGTAAAAAATCGTAACAACGGTCATTATGGAAAATAAAAATTTGCCTGAATATGGGCTTTACTACTTATATATCAACTTCTTATCAATCAACTTCTTCAAATATCGGTTTGCAAAATTTTTTCATGTTGCTTGGCTTCAATCTCACTATTATCACATTCAAGTCCTTAGGCAAAAAAGAGCTAAAAAGTCAAATTAGGTTGTATTTCCAAACTCCATAAGATAGATAAACCCATTTGTTCTATAACAGTTTTTAATTCTTCACCTACTGCTAAAATTTCAAAATGTTTATTAAATATTTTTAAATTAAATGATTTTAAACCAACTTTTATAGTAAAAACCTTTTCAGAATTTATAAATAATACTAAAATTCTCAATTTTCATAACAAAATTTTAATTTCCATTGATATTACTAATCTTTACTCTAACGTTCCAATACGTTTAACACCAAATTTGACCTGAAATATTTTTAAGGTTTTGTTTAGAAATGATATAACGATAGGACATGTTAACGTTTTACTAAAATATGTTGTTGCACAAAATTTCTTAGATCATATAA
Source organism: Onthophagus sagittarius (assembly GCA_036711965.1). Taxonomy (NCBI): domain Eukaryota; kingdom Metazoa; phylum Arthropoda; class Insecta; order Coleoptera; family Scarabaeidae; genus Onthophagus; species Onthophagus sagittarius. The sequence continues at coordinate 11,049,425 of JASERS010000002.1, read as the reverse complement.
AAAAAATTATGTTATTAATAATGTCAACCGTTTTAAAAATTATAACCATTCTTGGATTCGTTATGTAGATGGTGTTTTGTATTTGGGAGACAAATGTACCTTTGGTTAATAATTTTTTGAATAATATACATCCTAAACTAAACCTTACAGCAATTTGAAAATTATAAATCTTTAAATTTTTTAGACTTAACCTTAACTCGTTTATTTTAAATATTAAATTATGGCATATACAGAAAACCTACTGTTATTTCTACAACTATCCCGTTTTATTCAGTACACCCCATATCACAAAAAAAATCAAATTTTAGATTTTTAATTAATCGCATTTTTAATTATCCTTTAACAGACAATGATAAGAATAATGGAATCAATTATATTCGTTAGCTTTAAGTAATAATATTCCCATGAAAATAATTAATAACCTTTTATACAAGATCAACAACAATATGACAATATGATCCTTTATTTGTTAAAATTTCTACAAATATAATTTATACACCTATTGCGTTTAACCATTTTTCTCTATTATCTAAGAATATTTTTAATAAATTTAATATTTATAATTGTAAAAAATAAATACAGTAAAATTCCTTTTCTATTTTATTGAATATTAATTTATGACGTAAGTAGTTCAAATTAATATCGATCGTCATAAATTAATATTCAATAAAATACAAGAGGAATTTTACTGCATTTATTTTCTAGGATTATAATAAACAATATCTCCTCTTTTAAAAAATTATATGTTATTAAATAAATTTCATATTATATTATATATATATTATAATTTAATATTTCATTGGCTTCTTCAAATAACATCTCCATTCTTAAATTTTTATCAAATTATCATTATAAAAATTAAAATCATTTAAATGAAAGTGGAGTGTACTCTGGAGTGTAAATTAAATTTAAACAATAATTATACAACTTTAAATGATCGGAATTTTATTCCGATCATTTAAATTTTTTATAAAGCTTTGTTACATAATTGGATCTAAAATAACATTATTATTATTTATAATTTATATTTGGCACGTTTTAAGTTCTATAGATTTGTTTCAATCTTTCTCTCTGTTTTCTTGTCTTTTATTCTCTGATTTCTTTTCTTTGTTTCTCTCTCTTTTTATTTCAATGTAGTTTTCTCGTTAAATGAGTTACGTCTTACTCGTTCTCTATTTTGATTATTTTTCAACGATATATATCTTTGTTATTAAGAATTTATTTATTATCCGTGCAGATGTCTAGGCCCCTCATTTTAGAGATTGATATCTTCGACATCACTCGATGAAAAAATTGCTGTAAAGTTTATTGTAATAAGTGAACATTTCTGTGTATCACATTTTAATTTGGAAATATTTGTAGCTGCGGTTTTTCTTTTATCGCGATTTTAATTGATAAAAGTACCCGATTTTTGAGAGTGTCGACAACTTTGTCTACTTTGCGATTTTTTTTCTCAAAAATTGTTTAACAAAAAATTTTAAAATGGCATGGTTTAGTTTATAGATATTTCCTATAGTTTCGCGGAAAATTGCAATTTAGTAAGATGTGGTTCAACGCGATTTTTACCAAAATGTATTTAATAACGTTGTATGTTGGATTCCATTACCAGTTTTTTTAAAATAAACGCTCCCTACTATTTTAAGAGCGATTTAATGGGATACAAGTTAAAGAGGAACAGAAATAACAGAATAACAGATTTTAAGGAGTGTTAGAGACTCCTTAAAATCTGTCAAATCTGTTATCTGTTAGTAAAAATAAACACAATACTCTGAGGAAAGGTGCTCATGAGGGAGACCACATTTTGAAAAACTGATTACGGAATCCGACAAACGACATTCTTTAACATATTTTGGTAAAACTCGCATTGAAATCCGTCCGATCGTTTTCGAAGTAACCCTATCTTACTAAACCGCGATTTTCCACGAAAAATTTTTTAAAATAACGTTAAAATAAAATATGCCCCAACATTGAGCATACATTGGGTTACCATCAGTTCAAATTTGAAATTTTTTTATTAAGTAGCTGCTAAGAAAAAAAATCGCAAAGTAGGCAAAGTTGTCGCCATTCTCAAAAGTCTGGTACTCTTTTCAATTAACTCTCGATAGATGAAAATCGCGGATCCGAAAATTTCCAAATTAACCTATCATACACAAAAAAGTTTATTGGTTATAATAAAGTATACCGCAATTTTTTTCATCAAGCGAATATCCATCTCCAAAGTAAGGGGCTTTGACTTTTGGAACGGATGATAGTTGTATTTAAAATGTCTTATTTATTTTTTATTTTTCTCTTTTTTTTCCTTACTTCATTTATTTTTCATTTTCCTATTTTTCTCTTCTTTTTTAGATTTACAAAAAAACGTGCATTTATATTGTTGCCATTTTGAAATTTTGATGCACAGGATTAACCATTATACTATATTTTAATGACCTGTATTTTTAAAATAATATGTTTATTTAATAATTTTTTGCACTTTTATTAACAAGACGATAGTATTTTACACAATGTTACTACTGGCTTCGGTTACGTTTAAACCATCTTCAGGAAATATATTTTAAAGAAAATTGTTGATAAATTGTCATGTTAACATGACATTAATCACAAAATAAAATGTCAATAACATCAACAATTTTCTTTAAAATATATTTCCTGAAGATGGTTTAAACGTAACCGAAACCGGTAGTAACATTGTGTAAAATACTATCGTCTTGTTAATAAAAGTGCAAAAAATTATTAAATAAACATTTAATTCAAGACGAAAAACATTCCTATAAAATAAAAAATATAAAAAATATTTAAAATAATAGTCATTTATAGACAATATATTTGTATTTTTTGGGATTTTATACTTTTAACATGTTTTAATGTGTTTATTGTTTTTAAGATATTTTCTGAATTTGTATTTTTTCCTTTTTGAAATTCAATTGCCACTGAACATGGAGCTAGCTACAAAACTACTTTGACTGCAAATTTAATAAATAGAGCAAGTTAAGAAGTTTTAGTATAATTAAAAAAAAACAAACAAATTTGTCTGCAGAAATTGTATGTATCTAATCTTTAAGCTTGAATTAGTAGAATGATTGTCTAAAATTAATAAAACTGGATCCTCGTCGAAAGTTTTGTGAACATAGCAAAATGCTTTATCCAATCACCGATAAATCCCTACTTTGAACATTGCTAAATTGAGCTTGTTGGTCCATTTCTTTCTAACGCTTCTTTCATCCTCTCCCTTTTGAAAAGACACATTGGGGAATGTAGTCACAATGACAGCCACCAGCTAACCTCTTTCCCCACTTGTACTACACCCATTTGATTCTGCCCTTTATTGACAACAATACGTTTAGAATTGTGCACATTACTTATCTCTATTTCAGCAACAGATAGCTGATTCTTCCAAATTGTTATAAAACATAGACACCTCATTTGAAACTGGTTGTGATAGTTACTAAAATAAGTATGTGTTATGGTTTGATGAATGCCCTTACTTGCTAAATTATTATCTCTAGCTCATCATTCGTACCACTTAAAACATAACTCACCTCACATAACATCTACAAATATCAATAAGGTAAACTTTTTCATTTAAAATTTAAACGGCAAGAAGTATCCAACGACCGTACGTGGGCAATAAGTATAAAAATGATTTATTCAGGATAAACGGTCCACAAAGTAATTAATGAAACAACTTTTTAAAATTGCTAATATATTTCCAATGTATTTTTCATTCTTCTTCAGAGCATTTATGTTGCTAAAATGGAGATTTTTTTATTACAATTAATGAAAAGGTTTTTTAACATGAGCATCCAACATATGTTGAAGACGCCAAAGAACAAAATAAGATGAAATTAAACTTACTTGTTTTAAAAAGCATGAAATATAAAAATCGTCTTGGTCATAGTAGAAAACACATTAAAACTGAGTATCGGTAAATTAAAATAACAAATTAACAGTTCAACAAGAACGTGTAAAATTTAACAATACAAAATGGACTCGATGAGAACGTTAAAATGTAAAAATTGATATGAAAAAAAACCTGTTTTCGATCGCAAACACAACCCCGAAAAACGAAACTGCGCACAAACCGAAATTTACCAAAAACAAAGCGGAAACTTTAAAAATTTAAATTTCAAAAATTCAAACCAAAGAAACGATTTATCAAATAAAAACAATAAAACGTAATCAGAATAATTAATACAGACTATGTAAATAAGAAAATGCAATTAACAATCAAAAATGAACCTACTAACTTAAAAACTAGAAAACCATATCATTAGAGAAAGTAGAAACATTATTAATATCATGATTATGTTGGGTTGGTGGATTATAGTTATGGTTAGTCTTGTCCCTAGTAAACAAGTAAGCATATATGTTACTTAAATTCTGAGTATCCGTTCTATAGTTAACAGTATTACTAGTGTAATTTATATGGACCATCTCTAAGAAAATTCTATTGTAGTAATTAGATTGAACATCCAAAATTTTAACGTTATCAAAATCGAAGGTGTGTTTGCAATCCTGGACATGTTGGGATAAAGCACAAACGGTCTTATTCAACCGGCAGTTACTTTTATGTTTAGAAATTCTATTTTTAAGCCATTGAGAAGTCTGACCAACATATTTTCCGCTACAATCGTTGCATGAAATGCAGTAAATTAAATTGGATTTAAATTTGTTTTCTGTAGCGTCTTTAAGTTTTGTGAAATGGTTACCAAGTTTGTTATCGCAGCACTCAACTACTTTTAAATTGTCAATCACTGATAATGTTTTTTTCAAAGAATCACTTAACTTCTCGATATAAGGTAGTTTTTTATAAATGATAGGTTCAGTTGTAAGTAAAGATGGGTTAGTTAAACTGATCTGGTTTATGTTATTATTAATTAACGGTGTTGAAAATAAAATTTTATTAATTAATTTACTTGGGTAACCATTATTAACAAAAGTTTTTTGTAGAAATTCTAAGTTTTCACAAAGAAATTCTTTATCACAAATGTTGGAGACTCTGTGCTTCATGCAACGTACAGTTGAAAGTTTGTGCTTAAAGCTATGAATTGAGAAATAATTAAGATAACGTCCTGAGTAAGTCGGTTTAACGTACCAATCAAACTTAATCTTATTGAAACCGTCTCTGATTATTTTAGTATCCAAAAAGGGAATGCTATTATTACTTTCCAACTCCATTGTAAACTGAATGCTCGGATGAAAATCATTAAAACAATTTAACACTGTATTGACATCATCCTTGTGTACCCCCAAATCCAAATCATCAACATATTTCTTAATGAAATTTATACGAAAAACTGAACCATTATTAATCAAAATCTCGTCCAACGCATAGTCCATCACAATCAAAGCCGGTGATATTTTAGATCCCATAGGTGTACCTTCGACTTGATGATAAATAACATTATCAAATGTAAAAATTGAAGTGTCAAAAATCAACTTTAAACCTGTTAAAAAGGTATCCCTATCCCATGAGCAATGTTCAGCAATTAAATTCCATTTTTCCTTAATTATCTCATTAACCAAATCCAAAGGGATAACGGTGAACAAACTAACAACATTTAAAGAAATTAAGATGTGATTTTGAGGGAGGCTGTAACCTCTAAACTCTTCAAGAAATTGAAAAGTGTTAGTGATGTTATAATTAGTTCTGTTACTAAAAGTCCGACTTAATATATCAGAAATGTGAACCGACAAATCGTACGATGCCGCACCGATAGAAGAGATGATAGGTCTTAAAGGTACTCCTTCCTTATGAATTTTTGGCAGAAAGTATGCTTTGGCTAAAATAGAATTATTAGTTGTTAACTTTTTCTTTTCAGAAAAAGTTATGTAATTTTTTTCCTGTAGTAGTTTGATAAAACTGTTAATGTTGTTTTGAACCGTTAATAACGGATTAGAATTTAACACCTTGTAAACATTTATATCGTCGAGCATACCTTTTGATTTGTTTATGTAGTCAGTTTTATCAATAATAACTGTTGTTGAACCTTTATCTGCCTTGGTAATCATTACGGAAGGGTTATCCTTTAAAAAAATTTTTGTTTTTTTTAAATAATTACGTAAAATACTGTGCAACCCATCACACGTGGGTTACACACATTATCAGTGATTGACAATTTAAAAGTAGTTGAGTGCTACGATAACAAACTTGGTAACCATTTCACAAAACTTAAAGAGGCTACAGAAAACAAATTTAAATCCAATTTAATTTACTGCATTTCATGCAACGATTGTAGTGGAAAATATGTTGGTCAGACTTCTCAATGGCTTAAAAATAGAATTTCTAAACATAAAAGTAACTGCCGGTTGAATAAGACCGTTTGTGCTTTATCCCAACATGTCCAGGATTGCAAACACACCTTCGATTTTGATAACGTTAAAATTTTGGATGTTGAATCTAATTACTACAATAGAATTTTCTTAGAGATGGTCCATATAAATTACACTAGTAATACTGTTAACTATAGAACGGATACTCAGAATTTAAGTAACATATATGCTTACTTGTTTACTAGGGACAAGACTAACCATAACTATAATTCACCAACCCAACATAATCATGATATTAATAATGTTGCTACTTTCTCTAATGACATGGTTTTCTAGTTTTTAAGTTAGTAGGTTCATTTTTGATTGTTAATTGCATTTTCTTATTTACATAGTCTGTATTAATTATTCTGATTACGTTTTATTGTTTTTATTTGATAAATCGTTTCTTTGGTTTGAATTTTTGAAATTTAAATTTTTAAAGTTTCCGCTTTGTTTTTGGTAAATTTCGGTTTGTGTGCAGTTTTGTTTTTCGGGGTTGTGTTTGCGATCGAAAACAGGTTTTTTTTTTCATATCAATTTTTACATTTTAACGTTCTCATCGAGTCCATTTTGTATTGTTAAATTTTACACGTTCTTGTTGAACTTTTAATTTGTTATTTTAATTTACCGATACTCAGTTTTAATGTGTTTTCTACTATGACTAAGACGATTTTTATATTTCATGCTTTTTAAAACAAGTAAGTTTAATTTCATCGTATTTTGTTCTTTGGCGTCTTCAACATATGTTGGATGCTCATGTTAAAAAACCTTTTCATTAATTGTAATAAAAAAATCTCCATTTTAGCAACATAAATGCTCTGAAGAAGAATGAAAAATACATTCGAAATATATTAGCAATTTTAAAAAGTTGTTTCATTAATTACTTTGTGGACCGTTTATCCTGAATAAATCATTTTATACTTAAAATTTAAAAGCTTTATATAATGAAATAAAATTATATGATTTACTAGTGTAAACATTTCCTTAAATAACATTAAAAAAGGTATTTTCAATAAATTAGGATGTGTAAATAATCAAAAGCAATTTGTTCCCTTTTATTGCATACACAAGAAATCGGCATACAAAGGATTACAATTCACTAGCGTGCAATAATAAAATCTCTTGGATAGGAATGTCGAACGTTATTTGTTCGCGTTGTTTCTTTTTTTCAGTTACAAATTCACCCTCGTCTCGCGTCTCACAAACGTATTTCCTGGGTCAAATTAGATTCCCCACCAGTTGAGCGGAAGTATTGAATTTATATGTCCCCCAGGCATGGAACACCGTAGTTCTGACCGCTTCACTTTGTACCCAGACTACGGTTATTATTCTTTATTGTGCCGTAAGTCCGTATTAAAAGTTTCGCGTACCAGATTACGGTATTGTGCTGTTCTGACTATCTGTTGCAATGGGGTTCCAGCCAGGCATTGGCTAACGCACACGAACATGTTTATCGTTGTTTTCTCTCGGATATTGGAAACTGCTTCCACTGTACAAACGTAAAAGCAAACTCGGTGGAAAAACGTTTGTTCGAGTGTATATTTTATACGTTATACTACCCTGTTTTTGTATGATATAGTTAATGTTGGTTTAAAAGTTTGAAAGGTCAAAATTAAATTTCTTCCAATGTTTATTTCATTTTTTATAATGCAGTAGGACCTAGCCAATCTTACGAGAAGCATTAAAAGAACTTATCCGGATAACGTGACTGGGTTGAAGCTGCCGTGACCGAATCGATCGCGTTTTATTTCTTTCTTGGTCAAGATACCATCTCGAAATTAACCCGTTAGTTACCTTCAACCGATAGCGAGCGTGCGAGTTGAGCACAAGTCACATTACCTTTTCTTCTAATCTATAATTTAACTTAATTTTTTTTAAATAAAGCTTTATTACGATATATTTAAAATAATTATTTATATTTACAAGTTTTTACGAAACACCACTCATTTAAATTGCATTAAAAATTTAAATGTAATTTATATTACTAAAAATGATCTTTTATCCAATTTAGGTTGGAAACGTTTTGTCTTAAAAAAAAGTTGTTGCTGCGCGTCTAAAGATAAAGTATCCCGGAAACTTGAGTAGACGGAATGGCAAACACCGAGATACATATACATACATCTCTATCAAGACGTGTTTATTCAGCCCTTCCGACGTGTTCTCCATTCCTAATGGAGGTGACACGCATTTACATTTATATTCAGAAAGCACACGTGAGATCTCGCTAAGTCATCTTCTTCGAGGATCCTCCCATGGTAAGCTTGGACGCCATTTAAAATTGTCACGTTCATTTTTTATTTCAGCAAATATTATTTTATAATATCTTGGAAATTCAATAACCAATTAGGGGTACGTGAAAGTATAAAAATATTTTTCATTTTATAGCTGCATTTCCTTTGACGTTAAAAGTCTCTTTTCAAAGTCACCTCGTTAAATGCATCTTTAACGGTATCACTCATTCCCTTCAACAAAATATACAAGGTAATGGAAATTGAGTCTGAATTAGATTCAAATTTTAAGGTATTTATAAAACATTCATATCGACCAACTTATAATAAGCTTTAATCAAAAGTTACTTTGACATAATCATCTGAGTGCCTAACCCATTTTGGTCTACATAATACTATTGATGTAGAAGCGATGTAAAGGTATTAGGGTACCATTATTCACATTGCGCTATACCCCTTTTATGCTATTCTGTATTATCGGGATATATGTGCGGGGATTTAATTCTAACTCGGAAATATGACTTTATTTAACTTTGTATGGCATCCGAGTTTTTTTTTTTAAGAAAACCTGAACACACATTTTCAACTCACAAAGTATTATAAAGATTCGAGAAACTTGTGGCTAAGAAAGAAACTAGTTGAAAAACTTTCCAGAACGAGTTTCGTGAATTATTTATGTAGCCTCACTCAACAGAATGAAAGAAACTGAACGCTAAACGCTGGGTGAAAGGTTATTTCCTTGAATTCTACCCAAACGTCTTTGGCAATTTATAGCGAATATGCATAAAGGGGATAAATAATATAAGGGATAAATAATAATAGATGTAAATGTATGCAGTTTTGATTGTCAGTTTATTTTAATTATTTTTTGAAATAATTCATCATCAAAGCTAGCTCAGCTCTTGTCGAGTGTGCGTTGTCATGCTTGGGTTCGTTTATTACAAAACAGGTTTCATATAAAAATTTATGTTTAATTAAATTCTTAACAAAACAATTTAATTAGTAGATAACAAACAAGCAGCATGCAAATTGTTCGAGCTTTTGCTACTACACCGACTTTAATATAAATGAATTTAAAATATTCATATATATATTATATTATTATTTCGAGAATCTTGTCTTCTAATATATATTTTTTTAAGTTTATTGTGAATCAATAGTATACAAAAGTCCATTTAGCATTAATATCTCTAATTATTAATGTCAATATTCTAAATATTGGTTTGAATGATTTGTCTTCTGATTGTACCATCTAATTTAAAATTAAATGATAGATAGTGATAAAAAAAGGGCAATTTCAGGAGACATGAATAAGAGTTATCTTAATTTCTGATGATTAATCGCACTGGTCCTCATTCATGATTCGAAGTCTATCATATCACGCGACCTTTTCTAATCTCTCTACGCATTCATAGTAATTATTTTTGCAACTTCGCACCTCTGCATCTTTGAAAAAAATTGATTTGAGAAAAGACTCAAACGATGAATGACGGTTCTCAAAAAAAGAGCAAACAAAACGCCCACGTGTTAGGCGTCTATAATAATAATAATAATTTTATTAACCTTAAAACACCAGAATCCAAACGCATTAAGAAAATCTAAAAAGAAAAGAAGCAGAAATAATTAAAAATATACATTCATTGTAATTAGCTATTTGCGATCAAAGGCCAATGTCCAGATTGATAACTAATAATTATAATCAGGGTTATCATCTGTTTAACTCAACCTAGAGTTGAGAATAATGACAAGGAAAAAAAGTAAATAAAAGAAATACAAAAAAAAACTAATTAAATTAATTGTTCAGTTTTCCAAGTATGCTTATAAAACATTATCTCTATGTAAGAGCACCGAGGTAGCAAAAATGTCACGTTGTGTTAATTGTAACCTAAACAAGGCATCACGCAGCTAAACTTTGAAGACTTAATAGTTTTTAATAATTTTATAAGGACAGGAGCTATAAATTATAACGAAAAGGACGCTTAAACAGAGATATCTTGATGAATAGTGATGGTATTCCTGTGCTTGAGATTTAAGTTGTGAATATCTGTTCTATAAGTAATTTTATTGTATGAATAGGATAGAGTCCCAGTGGTAATTACCTTGTGTGCAAGGCATAAGAAGTAACATTTTAATCATCGCTGATGTTTAACCATTTCGCATAAATCAGCATGTGGAAGATATATTCATGCTCTCTAATCACACACATAAATCTGAGATAGCTATTCTGCACTTTTTGAATGCGATGAGTATCAAAAGCAGTAAGGCATGGACCATACACGGCTGCACAATGAACAAAGTTCGACAAGATAATTGTCTCACACAAATACCTTTTAGTGGTTACATTTACCACCCTCCTCACACAAGCAGTGACGTGGCTAGTGAAACGGTTGTTGACTCAGAATACACCGTCAGTCTCTTCCCATCCAACTACAGCACTACATCAGACACAAGATTACCGAAGACAATCAAAAGTGATTTTGATTGGATACATTTAAGGTTAAACCCATTTTATGATTAGAGTCACACAAAGCTTCAAGATCTGCAATAATTTTTAAGCAAGCTTGTATAATTTGTTCCTTAGGAAACGTTATGTATAACTGAGTTTCATTAGCATACATGTGTACCGACGAATGCTGTACGCACTCCGGCAGCTGGGAAGTTTAAATAGAATAGAGCTTAAGCATATAAGTAGCTGTATTAAACTACTGAGCCCTTATATTCAACCATAACTCTACCATCAAATTAAAGCGTTTACTCATTAGATCTTCTTGAATAACTAAGCCAAATCCTTTTAGTTTGCGTCTGGCTGCGCAAACCATGGTTCTATAGCTGACAAATTTAACGAATATGGGTCGCAAGCTTTTTGCGAATCTTGTTCCAGGAACCGATGCGATGGCATCTATCAACATTTTCTTCAGAGACGAATAATCCAAGTTGTTCATTAAACACCAAGAAAACTTTATTCTTCGAAATTTCGTTTCTATTTTCAGGAATTCCAAACTCACGCACGCTATTGCGACGCGATATCTTATAAGTTCATCAATCGAATTGTTGAAGAGTTCTTTCAATTCTCTCAAATTCTCCTCGGTGAATGCATTCTATACACAGTTAAACTTAATATAAAGATAAAGACTCAACTCCTTTATTGTTTGTTTACATTGGAAATGTCCTCTTCCAGAAGTGTTTGCAATTTTACAAGCAGTCACCATTTCTGACATGAAGATTCTGTATTTTGTTAACAGTATTTAATGTTTTGGAAGCAAAATCAAATTTAAATAACAGTTTTTTGGCTTCTGAAACAAAAATTTCTTCTGCCAGCAGTACTTAGTCTTTAGTTATCAGTTTGGAGACCACTTCCGTCAGGATTTCACATTTTATCTAATAGTATTTGACATTTTGGAAGCAAGATTAAATTTTATTAACAATTCTGTGTCTTTTACAATAGAAATGTCTTCTGCCAGTAATATTTATTCATTAATAGCCAGTAACCAGTAGTAACCAGTTTGTACATTACTTCCGTCAAGATTCTGCATTTAGTCCAATAGTATTTAATGATATTAAAACCTTTCATGCCAGCAGTTTCATAGGCAGTATTAAGTCGTCTAAAAGCAGTATCAAATCTTCTCAAATCAATATTTTGGAAGTAATTCAAGTCTTCTAGAAACAATATCAAGTCTTCTAAATGCAGTATTAAGTCTTTTGGAAGTATTTCAAGTCTGGCAGCCACATCAAGTCTTTTTGGAACAGTATCAACTCTTTTGAAAACATTGCAAGTCTTAAGGAAGCAATATCAAGTATTCTAGAAGCAGTATCAAATCTTTCATGGGCACCATCAAGTCTCCTGAAAACAATTGACGCCACCTGAAAACATTTTAAGTCTTTTAAAAGTAGCTTCATTCATTTTCAAAACGTAATTATCCATACATCTGGAAGCAGTTCAAGTGTTCTGAAAGCATTTCAACTCTTCAGGGTGCAATATCAAGTCTTATACAAACAGTATCAAGTCGTTTGGAAATATCTTAAGTCTTCTAGAAGCATTTTGAACTCTTGTGGAAATCTTGAAGTCTTCTGCAAGCATTTCAAGTCTTTTGGAAGCAGTACCAAATCATATAGAAGCAATAAATAGTAAACTGAAAACATTGATACGTATAAGAGTCAGATTCAGATTTATTGGTGTCACAGAACATTACATTCCTTACACAAGTCACATAAATACAAACAAAATATACAACAATAATTAGAATTAGCTATCTAAAATTAAAGTTTTCTACGGAATAAAAGGCACATCTAAGCAAGTAGTCTCTTATTCTAGTATTAAAATGTTTGAGTTGAAGATCTTTTATGTCTTGTGATAATTTATTACAAAATAACGGCCCAAACATTGACAGCATTTCGGCCTGTATTGCCTCTTGTAAAAGACATTCTAATATTTTCTTGTGATCGAATGGCGTGATTATGCACACTCTGAACTGTTTGGTATATAGCCCGCCGTTGCAATTTAAAGATTCTATGCATGTAGCAAGAATAACCCCATGATATTATAGCATGCATCGTATGCTAACAGAGTGAAATAAAAAGCATAAATCAGCTACATCCGTTTTGTTACTGATTTTACCAATTTCTTAGTAAATAAATGGTCCTGCACAATTCTCCCGAGATATGTTCTATATATTTGTCCCTAATGTGGAATCAAGATAAACTCCCAAGAACTTCACTTCAGCTTTATAAATGCTTTCAGATGTTTTTCAATGTGAATATTAGTTTCTCTGTCTTTTATGTATTTAATTTAAATTTGTTTGTGCAAAACCATTCAGATAAAAGCATTTGAAAAGATTCAACCTTAAAAATTAACTCTTTAAGCTCTTTTTGCTGAATAATAACGGTTGAATCTCATCAGCGTGAATGACACACTAGGGTCCTTGCATTCATTGGGGTAGATCATTTATATAAACCAAGAACAAAGAGGACTCAGAATCTACCCTTGAGGAACACCACAGCTCAGACTTGCCATACTCGTGTCCTCCCCATTGCATGAAACATATTGTATTCTATTGTTCAGATAGCCATGAATCAAATTTACGACTTTACTATAAAATTGATAACATTTTAGTTTTTCAGCTGACGTAGATAATTGGCTGTCTGTAAACATCTTGTTGTCCTCAAAATGTTAATATCTATTAAAAATTTTGAATGGGAATTTGCACAAAACGTTTATGATGATGATGATGATGATGATGATGAAGGAAAGATTGTCCTGTAAGAAACGAAAGTAAACACTTAGAAATAATTTCAGACGAAAAGTCTAATACATACATGGAACACCATACTTTGAGATATTAGACATGCGCCATAAGCGCTACATGTTATCTATGAAGAATTGATAATGGCTGTCATGTACGAATACAAAGTATCAAGTGTCTAAGTGAGTTACTTCCGACGAAAAAAATAAGGACACTATCTCAATGATAGAAGTGGTGGTATAAGTTGAAAAAGGATAGGGTTACGTATAAGTTTACGGTGTGGGTTAAAAAGACCGTATACCGTATGATTTTGGTATTAATGTGAGAAAGTGGGTAGGTTTTGGTCATGATTAAATTTTCTTATTGGCCAAATAGCGTACGTTCGTATATTATTAGTTGCTTGACTAGATTGAATATGATGTGTTAAAATGTAACATTGATATATTAGAGAATTTGAAGGGTACTTTTCCAATACCAGCTAAGTCCAAAATAATTATTCGTCGGTATAAGTGAATTTATTATATTATTTTATTAATATTAACACGTTATTATATAAGTAACATTACATTTTATGGTCGAGGAGTTACATGCATTCTAGGAGTAGTTTTACATAAGTCTTCCTTATTCTACTACTTGACAACATTTTATCCCAGTATTGTGGTAAAATATCTTTCCTTCATCAGTTAACTTTGAAAGTTATATTTCAAAAGATGTTGAACATTACTCTTTCTGTCACACTAATTTTATTAAATGGACGGTGATGGTTTTGTATTATTCGACGCATTTTATTACTTTTTAATCCACTATGGGAGAATAGAGAACCTCTTCAAGTACTTTTAGCATGTACCGCTTTTACCTTTGTAGTAAAAGTTAAATACTCGCTGTTCTGTTATTTTGAATGGTAGTTTCCGTTTAAAAAGAGAATCCATTGTCGCTTTATAATCGTTTATATTCCAGTCCTTTCCGTTCTTCAAGGTTTTCCAAATGTTTATGAGATGGTAGGGTTTGATTAAATCCATAAGCAGTTCTTGATTAATTTAAAGGAAAGCTGATAATGTACTTTTATCGGTTTTATTAAAATTTTTCCCGTCTTACATGTTTCGATACTGGAATATTATCTTCAGAGACGTTCGTCTAGTTTTAACAGAGATAACATAAAATATTTATATGAAGATGTTGTTAGCTGAATTAAACACACTTTTCTTAAACGAAGCGATATTATAGTCACTATTTTATATTTCAATTACATAAATTTATTTTACATTTAAACATTACTTACGACAATATAGTGGCAATTTAAAGCTCAAACAAAACATATTTTACAGAATTATTGTAGATTTAGTGACAAAATTTATAAACTTGGACATGGTTTACCGATGAGCTTATTAACATCCGGTGTCTTGGCGGATTTGTTTTTAGACATATTGAGAAGAACTTCATTATTAATTGTTGTAACTTGTATTCCAAATATATTGTAAAATGGATCAGATATGTGGCTGACTTTTTTTGTATCTGGATCGCCAATAGAACTTATCTTAATAACCTTCTTGTTTATATGAACATCATTCAATACAATACAATACAATACAATTTATTGCCACCAAGATATACAATAAAAGAAAAAAAAATGTACACATCATTCCTTAACATTGGTACAAGGTTAACAAAAGGTCGATTTATCGCCGGAGGCGATGTTTTCAAAACGACCCAATCAGCAATGTATGTTAAAAAAAATAAATTGATATGGCGAATATAAGTAAAAAAAATAATAAATTTATGTATAAAGTATTAGAAAAAGAGTACGCAAGAATAAGAAGGAAAGAGACTCGACTTACACAAAAGAAAAATGATTGGAGAAGAAGAAATAAAGCTATCAGCTGAGAACGGAAAGAGAAGAGGCAGATTAAATCAGGAAACAGTCTGAGACAACTGTTGTGACAACAAGCGATCTTTAAGCGATGCTCTGAATACAGAAAAACTACGGGCTTCCCGCAACTCAGTGGGTAAGTTATTCCAGAGAGTTATAGCTTGCACTGTGTATGACCCGTGATATATTTCGGTACGATGAATCGGAAACATGAGTGAGACACCAGATTGTGCTCTAGTAGGAAGACCGCGAGAGGCCATGAACTCAAATGTAGTGAACAGATAGAGTGGAGACTGAGAGGAAAGAATCTTGTATAAGGTAGTTAGTATACGGAAAGATCTACGGTTCTCAAAGGTAAGCATTTCGAGGTGATTACGATAAGGTGTAACATGCTCACATTTTCTCAGATCGAAGATAAAGCGCACACAATTATTTTGTAACCTCTCTAATTTGTTACGAAGACCAATCGAAAGGTCCGCGTATACGGTATCGGCATAGTCCAAATGGGGAAGAATTAAAGAGTAACAAAGGTTACGACGAACAGTAGGTGGAAGGAAACAACCAAGCTTGCGTAGGGAGTAGAAACAGAAATAGACCTTCCTACAGATAGACTGAATCTGGGGCTGCCAGGACAATGCAGAATCCATCATCACACCCAAGTTTTTAACAGTTCGAGAGAATTGTATAATATTACCGTCAAGTGACAAATAGGTATTGTTAAGGGAGTAAAATTTTGTTACCAGAGGCCTTGATCCAAAAGCAATAGCCTGAGTCTTTGCCACATTTAAACCCAAGCCATGGCATCTAGACCAGTCCAGAACGCTAGCAAGATCCCTATTAAGCCGCATCACCGCCGCTGGAACTTCATCCACAGCTGCAGTTGTATAAATTTGGAGGTCATCTGCATATAGGTGAAAGTTGCACTTAATTATTTTAGAAATGGAGTTTATAAATACTGAAAATAGGAGTGGACCCAAGACACTGCCCTGGGGCACACCACAGTGGCTTGCAACTATAGACGAAGATGATGAGGAGTCACGTACACACAACGAACGATTAGAAAGGTACGATTGAAACCACGCGACACAGCTCGACGAAAAACCCACAGAAGAAAGAATTGCCACCAACAAACCATGATCAACAGAATCAAATGCCTTACTGAAATCGAGCAAGACCAATAAGGTCAAACGCCGATCATCACAACCACGTCTAATATCATCAGTAATCTTGATGAGCGCCGATGTCGTGCTATGGCCTGGCCGAAAACCTGATTGAAAATCAGTGATAATTGTATGTTCATCAAAATACTGCTGCATCTGCATATATACCAAGCGCTCTAGTGCTTTAGAAATTACAGAAATAATGGATATAGGACGAAAATCACTCAGACAAGTGGGACATTTAAGTTTAGGTATGGGTACAACGTAAGCTAGTTTCCAAATAGAGGGGAAGGTCGATGTCTCAAGGGAGAAGTTAAATATGTGGAGTAGTGGAGGAATGATTACATCCAAAATAGGAAGAAGCTGCTTAATGCTGACACCATCAGCACCAACACTAGTGGACTTAGAATGACTGAGAGCCTGGCGGACTTGAAGCTCGTCAAACAGCTCCAAGGAAAATTTAGAATTGACATTAGCAGAGGCAATAATAGCGGTAATAGTTGATGCCTTAACTGAGTCATCGAGAGTAATGGGAGGTTCGGCAAAATAATTGACGAGAGAATCACAATCAAAACCACCATGATAAGAAGGTGATTCAACCACACCAAGCGAACTCCATAGTTTTCCAGAAAGTGTTAGGGGTAGCATAAGACAATTTCCGATAAATATACAATTTTTTTAAGTTCTTACAACGGTTTGTGTATATTGTGTATATTGTGTTAATAACTAATTTATATTGTGAACAAAACAATAGTATAATATAGTTTCGTTCAAGAAAACTGTTTAACAATAGTATAACTGTTTCGTTCAGCTAACAACATCTTCATATAAACATATTTTATGTTATCCCTGTTAAAATAAGACAAACGTCTCTGAAGATGATACTGAACTATCGAAACATGTAAGACAGAAACACGTAAATTTTGTTTTTTTTGTATGTAAGCGAGGTATGGGTCAGTAATTTGGGGGATGTTTGAATCAACCCATACTGCGACCTATAAGATCTATTGCAACTTTAGCCCAGCTTAGAAAGTTTAAGGCAAATATAGATCCTTGACGAACCTTAGCAATACTCAAAGGTCGGTTTCAAAGGTGTTCGTTTATGTCGGTTTGTGTCAAAAGAGCTTTACCGAAATGTTTAGAAGTTACTGTGTAAACAGTATATATCTGGTGTCTATTTCTGACTCGTTGTTTCAAGTTTGATTCTCAATTTGTCCATCATGGAAGTGGTAGTGTTTGAGGGGTGCATGTCCGTTTAGGACGTCCTTAGATTATACGACTGTTTCGTTACTTCTTCGACAATTACAATTACAGACCATTTTGCGATTCTAGGTCTTGTTGGAAAACATATATTAGGCAAATTTATAACGAAACAAAAATGTCTATATTTGTTTTTTTGGGAAAGCAGAACACGTATCAAGAAGAGGGCTAGAAATGTCATGAAACGAATTTATCTGAAAAGGATTTTTATGAATTAGTTTTTAATTTAAGTCCTATTTGTAATGCACTCAGAACAAAGAACTTTGTATTTAATTGCCATCTTTATATATAGAAAAAAATCTATTGTCGAAATTGTGGTAGAAAATTATCCAACTAATAGCTGACCAAATTTACCTCAACTCATCATCCAAACCTCGCGATATATGGGAATATGAGTCAAATGATATATTAACACATTTTAACATGTATACGAACTATATTTCGAAATAAATTAAATTTAGAGCAGTATGGCGAGTTAAAAATGAAAGTTACTTGGGTTGTCATAATTTACATTTTACCTCTTTCTCTTTATTTTGGTCAATGGCAAATCTACCCACCTTCCTTCGCAAGTTGTTGACGACGTAAAGGCGTTTGTGGATAAATTAGACATAAAAAAACTCAGAAGAGAAAGAACGAGTTGATAACTTATAGTATGTGATCAAATTTTCTGTGATTGTTGATTGGGGTTCTTGTTGTGACGGTACATTTACATCCTGTAAAATAAACATGTAAGCGTACATTGTTTTTGCATACTTACATGTTGCACCTGAGTTATCCGGTCTTCTACTCCTGCGGATGGCCTTGTTTATACCTTGATCCAAGGTCCGTAAAGCATATTGTACCAGGTTGGCCAGATGGAGGATTTCAACGTATGAAAAGTAAACCCCACCGACATGCCCTAGTCGTGACGTCACAAGTTACAGACACTGAGGAGTAACGTGATGCACATTGAGCTGTATCTCGATTTTAGGTGAACAAACTTGCTATTAGGGCTTAACAAGTGTTAGAAGCTAGAATAACTTATAAAAATATTTAAAAAAGATATATGAAGAAAAATTTAGGTGTTATTTTAGTTTTCAAAAGAGAATTTTGTGTAAATTTTGAAATTTTCTATATAATTTTTAGAAAGAAATTAGTATAAAGTAAAATGGCATGATAAAATAAATGATAATATAATCTCTATTACTACTGTTATAAAAAGTCAAAACCCGAACCATCTTTCTATTTGCTTAAAGAATCCTCTGTCCCGTCTCTATTTTGGCTTATTGGATTTTTCTTTTAACCCTTTGGTCAACAATTTGCTTTGAAACGACAGGAATTTAGAAGATTTTTAATTTTGGTTTTATTATTTTGAAGATTATTTAATATTTTGGTAGTTTTAAAGATTTAGTTTGAAGATTCCTCCTTTTCATTCGTATCATTTCTCAAAAATCAACCATATCTCAAAAAACAAGTTGCAGAAAGCCCTATTAAACGAATATTGTTTAATAGCTTTCTTTTCGTTCTTTAATAGTTAGTGACCCAGAAAAGCATAATCCGTAAATCAGTTACAACCTGGATATGATAAGATTGCGGGAATAAAGAGAAAATTTTCGAAATACACACTAAAAATCCAGAACATATTGGAATTTGGTTATTACAGTTTAACGTCAAAATCTCTAAAACATCAAAATTGATGATTTTTATTGCAAAACCTTTTCATAATTCAAAAATCAAAATGGATGATCAAAGACCTCATTCGTGAAAGTTGTTCATAATGGTGTGGAAAAGCATAATTTATAACCAGTTACAACCTGAGAATAAAGAATTTGTAAAAATACAGCAAATATCTTCAAAATATTATAATTTCGGATTTTCAGTACTAAAATTAATCACAATTCTAAACCAAAAATCGATAGAAAGATATTTTTTGCATAAATATTGTTGATAATGAACTATAAACACTTAATTCATAATTAGATGCAACCTAAATATACAACTGGGGAATTATTAAAAAAACCTACAAAAGTGCCATCATTTAAGAGTTTTTAAAAGAAAATTGTCTAATATTACACAATAGTGTTTTTTAAATTATCTATATATTTTTGATTCATTTCTAATATCTTACTGCTTTCAAACTTACGTATTTTGTTTAATTACATAATAAAAATCAAAATATGTATCTTTCACAATCAACATTAAGACAGCAGTACATAATAGAAGATAAATTAAGTTGATTCAACTTCTAAGAGTCGTTTACTATCATCTTCTGCTTAGTAATTGAAAGTAATTTTATAAGAATTTTTCAAAAAAGCGATTTTTCAAGAATATTTAAGTTTATACAAAATATTGGAAAAATCCCAATTAAGTTCAGAAGATTATATCTCAAGAACCAAGTGAGATATTATCAAATTGACTTCACTTTTAGAAAGTAGATGCTTCAATTAGTAATTGAAACTAATTTCGTAACAATTTTCCAAAAAATCAATTTTTCAAACATTTTTAAATTTATTCAAAATACTGGAAAAATCTCAATTAAACTCAGCAGCTTATATCTCAAGAACTAAGTGAGATATTTTCAAATTGACTTCACTTTTAGAAATTATATTCTCCAATTAGTAATTGAAAGTAATTTCATAACAATTTTCCAAAACATCGATTTTTCATGAATTTTTAAATTTATACAAAATACTGGAAAAATCTCAATTAAGCTCAGCAGCTTATATCTTAAGAACTAAGTGAGATATTTTCAAATTGACTTCACTTTTAGAAAGTAGATGCTCCAATTAGTAATTGAAAGTAATTTTATAACAATTTTTAAAAAAATCGAGTTTTCAGGAGTGTTTAAATTTATACAAAACATTGGGAAAATCCCAATTAACTTCAGCAGTTTATATCTCAAGAACTAAGTGAGATATTCTCAAATTGACTTCACTTTTAGAAAGTAGATGCTCCAATTAGTAATTGAAAGTAATTTTATAACAATTTTTCAAAAAATCAATTTTTCAGGAATTTTTAAATTTATACAAAATATTGGAAAAATCCCAATTAAATTCAACAGCTTATAGCTCAAGTTTTGAATAAGATATTTCTAAATTGACTTCATCTTTCGAAAATAGATTCTCCAATTAATAATTGAAAGTAATTTCATAACAATTTTCCAAAAAATCAATTTTTCATTAATTTTTAAATTTATACAAAATATTGGAAAAATCCCAATTAAGCTCAGCAGCTTATATCTCAAGAACTAAGTGAGATATTTTCAAATTGACTTCACTTTTAGAAAGTAGATGCTCCAATTAGTAATTGAAAGTAATTTTATAACAATTTTTAAAAAAATCGAGTTTTCAGGAATTTTTAAATTTACACAAAATATTGGGAAAATCCCAATTAATTTCAGCAGTTTATATCTCAAGAACTAAGTGAGATATTCTCAAATTGACTTCACTTTTAGAAAGTAGATGCTCCAATTAGTAATTGAAACTAATTTTATAACAATTTTTCAAAAAATCAATTTTTCAGGAATTTTTAAATTTATACAAAATATTGGAAAAATCCCAATTAAATTCAACAGCTTATAGCTCAAGTTTTGAATAAGATATTTCTAAATTGACTTCATCTTTCGAAAATAGATTCTCCAATTAATAATTGAAAGTAATTTCATAACAATTTTCCAAAAAATCAATTTTTCATGAAATTTTTAAATTTATACAAAATATTGGAAAAATCCCAATTAAGCTCAGCAGCTTATATCTCAAGAACTAAGTGAGATATTTTCAAATTGACTTCACTTTTAGAAATTAGATTCTCCAATTAGTAATTGAAAGTAATTTCATAACAGTTTTCCAAAAAATCGATTTTTCATGAATTTTTAAATTTATACAAAATACTGGAAAAATCTCAATTAAGCTCAGCAGCTTATATCTCAAGAACTAAGTGAGATATTTTCAAATTGACTTCACTTTTAGAAATTATATTCTCCAATTAGTAATTGAAAGTAATTTTATAACAATTTTCCAAAACATCGATTTTTCATGAATTTTTAAATTTATACAAAATACTGGAAAATCCCAATTAAGCTCAGCAGCTTATATCTCAAGAACTAAGTGAAATATTTTGAAATTGACTTCACTTTTACAAAGTAGATGCTCCAATTAGTAATTGAAAGTAATTTTATAACAATTTTTAAAAAAATCGAGTTTTCAGGAATTTTTAAATTTATACAAAATATTGGAAAAATCCCAATTAATTTCAGCAGTTCTCAAGAACTAAGTGAGATATTCTCAAATTGACTTCACTTTTAGAAAGTAGATACTTTTATTAGTAATTGAAAGTAATTTCATAACAATTTCCCTAAAAAATCGTTTTTTCAAGAATATTTAAATTTATACAAAATATTGGAAAAATCCCAATCAAGTTCAGAAGATTACATCTCAAGAACTAAGTAAGATATTTTCAAATTGACTTCACTTTTAGAAAGTAGATGCTCCAATCAGTAATTGAAAGTAATTCTATAAAAAATTTTCAAAAATTCAATTTTTCAGGAATTTTTAAATTTATACAAAATATTGGAAAAATCCCAATTAAGTTCTACAGCTTATAGCTCAAGTTCTGAATGAGATATCTCTAAATTGACTTCATCTTCCGAAAATAGATTCTCCAATTAATAATTGCAAGTAATTTCATAATAATTTTCCAAAAAATCGATTTTTTAAGAATTTTTAAATTTATACAAAATATTGGAAAAATCTAAATTAAGTTCAACATCTTATATCTTAAGAACTAAGAGAAGTTTTAAAATTGACTTCATTTTCGGATAAATTTTTGCGGTAGATGCTTCAATTAGTAATTGAAAGTAATTTCGTAACAATTTTCCAAAAAACCGATTTTTAAAGAATTTTTAAATTTATACAAAATGTTAGAAAAATCTCAATTAAGTTCAGCGATGTCATTTGTGGTTAAAATTAGTTAAAATGTCAAAATATTAGGCCTTTTGACTATATGGTTATCAATTTAAAAATTTAACCCAAATATCATTAGAGTCTTTGGATATTTTATGGATTTTTTATCTGTGAGATAACTTGAGATAGTAAGGTTCGTTACTACCATCTTCTGATTAAGATATCTAAGGAATTATTACCATGGTTATAGCTATTTTACACATTCTGATTGGCTAGTTGATGGATTAATCTATAAGATAAATTTAACTAAAAAATGATAGTAATGGACCTAACTACCACTGCTACGTAACTCGTGACGTCACCCCCTCCTTACCCTTCAAAATGCGTTTTTCAGTCTCTGACCAACCTGGTACAATACGCTTTACGGACCTTGCCTTGATCCCTGTAAATAGGTTAGTTATTTTTGGATTATTGTATCGGGTACCAACCCAAGAGTGAATCGGTGAATCTAAAACAGAAAAGTAACCAATCTGTTATATTGATTATCTTGTTTAGTGTTATACTTATTTTGTTATTAAAATATTTTGATTTCCAAAATGTTGAGAAAATGTAATCGAGTTCGATTACAATAATATTAATATTATAATAATACGAGTGCGTTTAAGATATATTATCCACAAGACATAATATAATAACCCTATATTGGCTGTAAATATTGGAAATTCTAATTAATTGACACAAATTTTATTGTCGCTATGAAGTTTTCGTCAATGCAATAAAAAATTTATAAACGTCGTTTAGCACCTTAATAACGCATATTTGAACACTAAACATCCAATTTATTTTACTTCGTTTTGCAAAATGTTTAAATTACGTCTAAGGACTCGTTCTTTATAACGATTAAATCATTTATTATGGCATTAACTATTAATAAATCACATTCAAATCAATCAAAAAGCACTTTATCCTACCCAACACCATAGAAAAAAGATTGCGTTAGAAGGAGAGCATTCGATGTGCCAATAAGAAAATTAATAACAAAAATTCATCAAATTATTTAATGAATGTAAAAATACATTATTCCTATGATAAAAACATAGTTTTGTAGAAATCATCTAATACATTTTATGAAATTGTCGATGTGTTTTAAACCGTTCGCCCTGTTATCAGAAAGTGTACAAGCAATTGCTTCGTATTAGTGCATTATTATGATAAATAAAATGTCCTTTTTCCAATTATTCAAACATCCATAGAATTATTAAAGGCTATCCATAGAATTATTGGACGTTGATTTGTTGCAGATTTTACGACATTTTAAAGTTTAGCCGCTAGAAAAAAATATAAGATGATAGCGCTTTGAGGTTTTCGACATTAGATTTACTAAAAAAACGAGGTCATGACAAATAAGGTACTTTTTTCTAACTCTTATAGTTTCTAAAATAGCCTATTTGGACATCCGATTTGAACCACCCTGTTTTCACCGTTAAAACATTTTGCCTTATATTTCTAAAATGAAATTGCTATCAAAAATTGGCAATTAAAACTACTATTAAAACGTTTGCAAACACATAATTGTGCAACATATTATTGGTCGGTCTAGTTTTAACATGTTCATAATTATAACAAAAAATTTTATTAAGTAGTATTAGTATATACGTCACATAATAGACACCAAGAGTAGAGAGCTGTTTTAATCACGCGATATTTTATAGAAATCCTTATTAATTTTTTAAAAATATTTGTTGTTTATTTTAAAATATTACTCATTGAAACATTTTCATTTCTTCAATAATTATGGACGAACATCCATTACGATTCGCTGCATTTCCAAGTGTAACGAATAAGCTGATTATAACGGGTGTGGATTGTACAATAGGACAACACGTATCACATTAGAGTTCCTATTAACAAGGCTTTGATTTAAGGTATTAAGCATCAAAATACCTCAATCGGATCAAACCAAAGACGGAAAACAAAAAATAAGGTAATGAAAGATGAAATTACTCATCACATTTCGATAATGAAGCGGTCTTAGAAGTCAAGGAATAGGAAAAAAGCTTTATTTTGAAATATTTATGCATAGTGCTAATTATTGGATATTATTTTCTTTTCATTATTTAGCTACTAATCCAGTACCAATTTTTTTTTTCAAAATTATATGTGCCATTTTTGTACTTTAGCAGCAAGTATCTATTCTTTAAAATATGTTATAATATGTCAATATAAACGAAGAGTGAGGAAGCGATTCTCCGTTCGAAGTATTGCTCTAATTTATTTAGCTATCAATATTATTCACTAGATTAAAATGCTTTCCCAAGACTTGATATGCCTCTAGAAGCCTTGATACTGCATCCAGAAGACTTGAAATGCTTCCAAGAGACTTGAAATGCTTTAAGAAAGTTTGGACCACTGCCAGAAGAGTTGCTACTGCCTCTGGAAGACAGTACTGTTTCTTAAAGACTTGATATGGCTTCTAGAAAACTTTAAATGCTCCCAGAAGACCCTGTGTTGCTTATGAAAGAAAGAGACTTCATACTTATTCTACGACACTTGATATTGGTTTCAGAAGGTAGCCTTAATTTAATATATTACCTTAACATTAGTACTAAAAAGTTAAAATGGATATTAATAACGTAAATAATGTTTATTGAAATGAAGAAATTCTTCATTTATTTTTTGTATATCGAAAGCGTGACAAAGTCGGCTCGAAAAATATAAAAACATAAAAATATAAAAACGTTAGAAACATCCTACGATGTTTCTAATGTTTTTGAACGTAATTGATTGAACATTTTTTTATATTTTAGCACTGAGACAATATGTGTTTGTTTATTTTTAAACATAGTAATCAAAATATTATATAACATACAGTTTTTTTAATAATATATTTCTATTTTTACGATGAACAAAGAATTTAATCATATATTGAATTCCTATTCTTTTGTTGCGTACCCGGTCGAATTTTTATGTTTTTATGACAACAATAACTTTTTTTTATTATCAAACGAAACCTGGCGTATGAATTGAAATTTTCTGTCGGGAATACATCATAAACGGACGAGCCGAAAAGGGAACCTGCATCAATATTTTTACGAATCCGCTTTAATATTTCCCACATGGTATTATAACTATACATATAGGGGTACAAGATTTTCTATGTTTGCCACTTCTTGCGAAATAATAAAGTAGCGGTAGTAGAAACCTAATAAACTAACAATAAGGAGAAGAAGTGGGGCGATAAAAAGCAATTCATAACTTGGTTTCTAGCTTCGCGAAAATCTCTGCTCCGTTTGTTATTTGTATCAAATTCCGACGGGATATATTTTTCTTGGCCTAGTTTTTCCAACCGACGACATTTTATTCTTATATGACTTCAACGTGGGATTATATTGGTAAAATACGAACGAAATATGGTGTATTAAAGTCTGGGTGTTCGCTATAAAAAAGTTCTTTCGAAAATTATTCTTATCTCGTACATTAAATCAACATCAATAAACGAATAATCTACGCAGGTACTTTTATCACGATTTTACTACATTATTATTTATATTTAATAAGTACCTTGCATGACTAAACATTGCGTGATGTTCGATGAATAGGTAGGTAACACAAAAGCATTCATGGAACAATAATCACAGTAAAACCGTTATTGTTACAGTTCTCTATACAAGGTATAAGCAAATCATT
This sequence comes from Onthophagus sagittarius, assembly GCA_036711965.1. Taxonomy (NCBI): domain Eukaryota; kingdom Metazoa; phylum Arthropoda; class Insecta; order Coleoptera; family Scarabaeidae; genus Onthophagus; species Onthophagus sagittarius. The sequence goes on along the minus strand of JASERS010000002.1, from coordinate 11,022,791 downwards.
CAAAATTGCGATGTTTTACCCTTTTGTTAGGTTACAATAACAGTTCAAGTAAATCAATGTTCTATTATATGAAATATAATAATTATTTATTATGCTGTAGTGAAGTGAATAATGAACTGTTAGGAAGGAAGGAGATGAATTGCCGATGTAAATGTGATTTATACCTTCATAAATTTTACACAATCAAATATTTATTACGAATCGTTTTTGTATTGCTGTATTTTAAAGCATAATGAAAATTTTGCCACATTTTTCCACAATTTTACAACTTTTTAATTAACAAAAACAAATATTAAAACTATTTTTCTTCATTAGAAAAACCTAAACGTATTTTTAGACAATTTTGGCCTTTTAATCCCGACGTATGGTTTCGGCAAGTAGAAGTACAGTTTATATTAACTAGAATTAGTAAAGAAAAAACAAATTTAATGTTCTTTTGGCAAATTTACCCACTGAGGTCATCTCCACCGTGGTTGATCATCCAGAATCCTATAGATACAAATTCATATTCTTCAGTAAAAAAATTATTAATTGACAGATTATCATTGAGTGCAGACAAACGTCCGGACAATCTTCTGTCAAGTTCGCAAATGGGACATCAAAAACCGTCAGATTTTTATTCGAGCGATGTTGACCACGGTTGGTGATTCTCAGGTTAGTCCAAATTTATTGTTAAAATTGTGGCAAAGGAGACTTCCTCGTGTTGTTTCGGTGGCGTTGTAGATATTCTTTCAGTTATCGACAAGATGTGGGAATTAATGAATTTGATGTCGACTTCAACAAACCTCTCAGTAGTTTTAAAACATCGCACCACACGACGAATTACTGATAACAATTTAAAATCTGACGATAACCTATAAAGTACAACAACAACAACAATAACAGGATACCAGAACAAAAAATCTAGAAAAAAAAAAATTTCAAAACATACCAACAAACACGTCGAAGAACTGTAATTAGAATTGTTTTTGCAGTTCTAGAGATACACATCGTTTTTCGTCACGTCACTCGTGAAATAAATCCAATTCTCCAAGTTTTTTTACTATTTATTGGTATCACTGCAAATTTGGAGATAACACGGTAAAATGTGAAGGAATATCTTGCAAATTTTACAATTCCTTCACCGACAAAACTAAAAATTTTCCATCGACATCAAAAAACTAATAAAGCAACAAAATTTTTCCAAATGCAAAGCTTTGACAAAAATTCAACCTCAATTTTCGGTAAATTCTGCCAATTCCTTACTTTTCATTTTTAACAATCAAAATAACTCTCCTTCTTCTACAACGAAGCCTCTTTACATGGTTCCTAAAAAAGATTCCAACGATTGGAGACCACAACTCAACAACATTACAGTCCCAGATCGTTATCCTCTTCCGCATATTCAGGATTTTAATCTACATTTACACAATTGTGCATTTTTTTTCAAAATTAGATCTGGTAAGGGCTTATCACCAAATCTCCGTAGAAGAGAACGATATTCCAAAAACGGCTGTCACTACACCGTTTGATCTGTTCGAATTCAGGAGATACCTTTCGGTTTACGTAATGCGGCCAAAACCTTTAAAAAGGGTTATTAACGAAATTTTTCTGGTTTAGATTTCCTTTTCGTGTATCTGGATGATATTTTAGTAGCCAGTCGCCTGCAATATCAATATACAACCAACAAAATGAGCTTTTGGAGTTACAAATTTAAATTTCCTAAGTCATCAAATATCTGCTGATGGCATTCGTCCTTCTCAATTTAAGGTTAATACCATAACTGAATTTCCAAAACCAACCACATTTAAACAGTTACAGTGATTCTTAGGAATGATCAATGTTTACCACAGATTTTTACCAAACATCTCAAACAGTTTAGCTCCTTTACATCGTTTATTAAAAACACTTTATTCACAAAAGCTTAAACCAATCATTTCTTGGATACATGATCATGACATTCCTTTCACTACAGCTAAAGAGCCTTTATCAAAATCTCTTATCAAAAACAACTCTTTCACTGACGACAGATGTCTCATGTAAAGGTCTTTAGCATTTTTTTCCCAAAAATTGTTATCAAGTCAAATAAATTATTCAACTTTTGACAGAGAATTATTAGCAATTTACACTGGTATCAAATTCTTTAAACATTTTTTATATGGACATCAATTTATAGTTTATGTTGACCATAAACCAGTAATCAACACAATTTTTTCTAACACAGAAAAAATTCCACGTCAGACACGATATCTTAGTTACAAAACACAATTCACATCAGATATCAGGTACATTACAGGAGAATCAAACATTATAGCGGACACGTTGCTCAGAACAAATATTGATTCTCTAAACTCACATTATTCTGACACACAAACTTTAAAAAACGCACAACTTAATGACACAGAATTAACTCATTTATAAAATAAACAATACTCAAATACGTTTGTGTATTTGTGTATTAAATATAACTTTTCGTAACAAACACCATCACATTCCGATTTAATGCTTTGGTGCGACATTTCAACAAATAATCCTCGAATATACATACCACAAAAATTTCGGAAAATAATTTTCAACTAATTTAATACATCTAGGTATTCGCGGTACTACACACATCATCAAAAAACGATTGTTTTGGCCACACATGACAAAACACATTCAGTTACGGACAAAAACTTGTTGGCGATGTCAACAAAGAAAAGTTTACAAACACACAAAATCACCTATTGACAAAATTCCAATTCCAAAATCAAGATTCGATCCTATTCACATTGATTTGGTCGGTCCCCTCACTTCAGTAGATAATAGCCGATTCTAGAACTTCCTATCAGAACCTCAAGGTTAAGATCAAGGCCAAGGACACTCTGCGTGGCCATGACCTTGACCTTGGCCGGAGGTCCTGAGAGGAGGTTTCAGAATCGGCTAATGGTAAGGGGGTCGTTGACCTTGACTAGTAACAATGACCTTTACTTTGACCTCTATGATGACCTTGACCTCGACTTGAAATGTAGTTAAACACTAACTGGATCTGGAACCTCCTCTCAGGACCTCCGGCCAAGGTCAAGGTCATGGTCACGCAGAGTGTCCTTAGCTTTGACCTTGACCTTGAGGTTCTGAGAGGAGCTTCTAGGATCGGCTATTATCTACTACTCACTTCGGCCCTTGGCTGCTCATATGTGCTCACAGTAATAGATCGGTTCATATGTTGGCCAGAAGCTTTTCCTCTCACAATCAGGAATAGTAGTTCTAATTCTATTGCGCAAACTTTGTTTCGGCATTATTTCAGTCGATTTGGCATTCCTAGCACTATCATCCTTGATCAGGGGCAACAATTCGAATCAAAACTCTTTCAAAATTTCACACCCTCCTAGGAACGCGTCAAATTCATACATCTACCTGCCATCACCGTTTTCACCGTTCCTTAAAAGCAACAATAACTGCCAGAGGTAACACTTCCCTTGGTTCTCCTAGGCCTTAGATCATCTCGTGAGGAAGATCTAGGTTGTTCATCCGTCGAACTTGTATATGATCAACCACGTTCATGGAGAATTTTTTGTCAATTCTCAAAACCCGTTAGAAACTGATCCATTGCTGTCCAGTTTACGAGAAACATTCTCTTGTTTGAAACCAATAAATACAGTTTTTCATTCAAAACAAAAATCTTTTATACATAAAGATGTATTTTCTTCAAAATTTGTTTTTGTCAAAATTAATGTGATTAAGCCCTCTTTAACCCCAAGTTATGAAAGCCCATTTAAAGTGATAAAAACAATTCGGAAATATTTTCTAATTTTCAAAAACAACAAGAAATTAGCTATTAACATTAACCCTCGCAGTACTGACGTTTCGCCAACCGTTGCGGACGGTGCCTGGGTCAACCGAGACCCGAACAGTTTTTATTTACGTAGAATATAAAAAATGAAGCTTTTGCCATTATGATTTTGACTTATTTTATTTTAAAGGTGAACTATTATTAGGGATATAAAATAATACATAAAAATAAAATTTTAAAAAAATTACATAAAAAATATTTATTCTAAATCATTACAATTTGTACACAAAATATTTTTTGTACATGTTGAATGTATATTACATACATATTTATGACAAACATCACATTTTGATCTATATTTATTGTCATTTCCAATACACAATGTGTCTCGAAAATACTACTGCATTGGTTTCAAATGCTCTAGCTCTAGAATCTATGTTTGCAGCAACTAACTGTTCAGACAAATTTTCTATAAATTGTTTTCTTCTTGATTTTATGTTACCAGTTGCCCAATCTGGATTTTTGAGTTGCCATAGTACAAATGCATTATAGGCTGCAATATCTATATAATGTAAAAAAAGCGACAGAGGCCAACGTCGTGTACATCTCCGGCAAGTGTATTCTCTTAGAATTTTATCTAAAACATCCACTCCACTTTTTGTTGAATTGTAATAATTGATAATATTAGGTTTGTAATTATTATTTTCGTCAGAAATAGCATGTTCTCGATGAACGCTCGAAAGTAAAACTACGCATTTTCTTGGTTTTGGGATATACGACACAAGTGTTAGATTTTCAGAAAATATAAAATCGGAAGAGAATTGAGCTCTTCCGGATATTGTTATCAAAGATTTTGGTAAATCCTTTCTATTTTTCCGCATTGTTCCCACTATAAATATGTTATCTTTGAGTAAATCCTCTGCAAGTGAGATATCCGTAAAAAACTTGTCGGTTGTGATAGTTCGATTAGATCCCTTCCAAAACTCTGAAAGAACTCTAACTACTCGTTGTCCTTGTCCTTTCTCCGGTGTGTTTCCGCATTTTCCTAAATACACTTCAAAATTACAACAATAATATGTAGTAGCGTCACATAGGGCCCATAATTTCAGCCCATATTTCCCCGGCTTGCTCGGCATATACACCTTGAATGGACATCTTCCTCGAAATGTTACTAATTGTTCATCAATAGTGCCTACATTAGACGCTCGGTAATTATCTCTGCAATTTCTTGTTAAAATATTTGTAATGGTTCTCAAAGCTGCCAACTTATCGGTCATTTTTCTTTCTTCTCGTGTCTGAAAGTCGTCAAAACGCAAAAATCGTAAAATGTTTGTAAATCTATCACGAGACATAGATGCTCGATAAATTTGTCGACTATAAGCAATCTTTTTCTTCCATAGATCTTTTTTACTTTCACGTGATTCCCGAAAACGGCCAGTAATTAGTAAAATCCCAAAAAATGCCTTCAATTCAACACGGTCTACCGGCTTCCATATATTATTTGAAAACATTTCATAATATTTAACCGCTTTTTCATTTGTATAAGTAATTATAATGTCCATGATTTCATCATTTATAAATAAATCAAAACATTGTTCCATGGTTTCTACACCCTCAGAATTTGCTGTGAGTGTAGCATCATATTTACCAAATTCTGCATCTCTGTTTGTGGGGAAAATATATCTCCATGTTCGTCCACAAACATTTTGGTCTTTACAGTGTGACATATTATTACTATTTTCACCACTAAACTCATCACTTTCATAATCCTCTTCTTCTGGTACTGCATCACTAAAAGTCAATGACGCACATTCATCATCAGAAGACACTTCATTGTTATAATCATCATTATTATTTACAAAATTAGCAAACATTTTATTTTTCGATGTAGATCGTTGCTCTAAAATACACCTTCTGTGAACTAAATCAAGAATTTAATGGCAATTGTATTGTCGCTATAGCCTCTTACACAGACAGACGCCTGGCGCTGTAAAGAAACGGTCGAGACATATTTTTTCGTCGTTTTTTCGTCGGGACGTCCGTTTGACGCCGATCTAACTTAACGCACTCCTTGAGTAACGACAAATCTATTTATTACAATTTCTCGCAAAAATTTATTTGGGTCCAAATAGACCCGGGCACCGGAATACGAGGGTTAACAACCTTAAACCAGTATTTCTAATAAAATTAAAATTGAAAAGAAAATTAGTTTCAATTTTTAAACTTTTATTATTCTTTGATCACCATATTCCTCTTTTTATTAATCTTTATAGGAGGGGAAGTTTGTTGTCAAAATGAAATTATCTTTTATTGTGGATTAAACCCACAGTATGGTATCAATTTGAGGGATGTTCTTAGAAAAAAAAGGCCTAGGGATCTATGTTATATTCTTTAGAGCGCATTTTTTGATTCAAAATAGAAATGTGTAGGTGTCCCAAAATTGAGATGCCATGCATAAGCTGACATTCATAAGTGGGAATCCCCATTTTTTATTACGTTTATGGATTCTAGGTCAATTCTGAGTATTTTGTATGTAGCACACCTTATGCAGATATTCAACTATCTTTGAATACATGCTAGTGAATTCCTGTCTATATAAGGTATGGACTCTATTCAATATAAATTCGAGGAATATTATAACGCATTTTATAAGCATTTCGTGTCTTCTGGGAACATTTCAAGTCTTTTTGAAGCAGCATCAAGACATCTAGGAGCAGTTCAAGTCTTTTGGAAGCTGTATCACATTATCTAAAAGTAGTTCAAGTCTTCTGGAAGCAGTATTAAGCCCTTTTACAAGCACTTCAAGTCTTATGGAGGCAGTATTAAGTCTTCTAAACGCAATCCAAATCTTGTGGAAGCATTTCATCTGTTATGAAGACAGTATTAAGCCATAAGGTCAAGCCTTGTAAAAACTTTATCAAGCTTTCTGGAAGTGTTTCAGGTCTTCTGGACATTTGATGCAGATGTTGGAACTACATTTACAAATTTCAATTAATTATCACATTGTACAAAAAAAACAGATCTCACAATTACGTAGTTCTCTCACAATTCGTAAAGTGATATTTTTCTAACCAATTTTCTGCCAATTCGCAATTCCTCATTACAAAAGTGTTAGTAAGTATTTGTTAAATCATATCTTTTTATCTTTTTTTAAAGATAGTTAATCTTTTATTTACATGAGAATGTCTTCCATGGACATTGAAAACAAATTTTGACAATATGAGTTGCTATTTTATTAACATTGCCAAATTTATTCCTTTGATTGCAATATTTGCATATTACATAGTCAAAGTAAAAAATTACCATACAAATTTTGTTTATTAGCGTTACTGTTTAAATAAGTTGTTATTTTTCAATAATAAAAAGTTAATAAGAAGTCAGCAATCATTATAATGTATTATTTTTTTAATTTGTGAAATTGTTTGATGTGACCTCACATTGCAAACATATACCCGCCAAAAACATTGCTGAACTCCAAGCACAATTTCTGATAATTTCGAATTTACTAAAATCGAAATAATCTATCAGTCTCGCTGAGACACCTGTATACTATTTCGGTTTGAACTTAATAATACTAAGTAATATTAAAATTCTAAATCGTTGTGCTTTCTAAAAGCCATAAAGCGGCAATTTCCTTTATCTAAAACTGTCAAGTGGAAAATGTAGTTTTATAGCGCATCGAGCACCTTACCACGGGGAGCGGTTGAAAATTTAATACTAGTTTGAATTAAAGTGCCAGCGCTGTAAAAGTGAAATACAGCGATAATAAAGCACAACATTTTCTGAAATGTTAAAACGCCTCAAAGGGATTGTATCATTTCTTTATCTCCACTTACGAATACAATTCCAGTGAAACTCGTGAACGATTCGTGATTTCCATTGAATTTATAATAATACAACGAGAGGTGATAATTTTCTAGTCAAAATCACAAATTCAATATATAATTAAATTTCGATGAAAAGCACAAATTTTGCATTTACAAATTATACATCAGCCTGATTGCTGACGGAATTACGTTAGCCAATTGCGCAAGTGTTTCAAGTGCTCTTATAAATTTACGCACAGCGTGATTAATCACGTTTGCTTCGATTTCCAGCACACGTGTTTACCGAATTTATTTGCCTGGTATTTAAGCGCACGTGTTGTTACTAGACGATATCGGGGATTCGCTAAAGTCGTTAGAGAGCTCTCTCCCCCGTTTTCGGTCACCATTAAAATCGAACGATTCCAAAAATTTATCTTTACTGCACCCCCCAAAGAGGATCCAAGATTTATTAACAGTAAAGAGATAGCGAAATTTTTTCATTCGAAAATGGCTTAAAAATTTTAGTACCATTTTTATATTTCGATTTAGCGTTCGAACGTTCAGTGGAACAACGTTCGTTGCGTTGTTTGCAAAGTTGTTAACATAGTTTGTGTGGTATGGTAGCAATTATATAATGTTCGCGAACGTTCCCACCGCGTTACGTTATCTAGTAGCTTCTGACGGCAACGCTGTTGCCCCGGAGAAGTAAATGTATTGTATGCTAAACCGTCTACGACTTCGCTACAAGTTCACAATAGATAATTAGGTATTGCGGCGAATATTCGATGTGTCCTAGTACAGTTCGATTGTAAAGACATTGATTATAGAGATTTAATGGCTATTATGTCGGATCATTCGACAATAACCGAAAATTAATCTGGGGTAATGACCGAAAGCGATTCAGCTTTAAGTACTGAAGTGAATTTTTGAATTTTCAAAGTAGCTATTGAATGTTATATTTGTGTAAAATTTGCGCAAAGTAGTCAATATGATTTTTTCCTCTTATTTACGATCTTAAATACCTCAAAAATCTACTGAGTAGATAACTATCCAAATTTACCCTGTATAATTGGTTTCCTTGCCTTGGTATTTAGAAACTGTTATTAGACTGTTCATTGTTTCTCAAAACAAGATGGCACAAGTAACCAAAGAACAACTAAACAAAGTTATTGCAATTATCCTTGTAAATTGGCTTTATAGGAATTTATGCACAAAAAGAACATTAAATGGGGTGAGGGTGCAAGATAGAGTTTGACCGAATAAGAAGCAGCAAATTGAGGCAATCAACCGTGGACAAATGGCAATGTTAGGAGCACACTTGAAAAAAGCATGATCAACATTGACACTTAATTTGAAAGGATAGCAAGGAAAGAAACCAAGGCAGTCAACACTGAAAGTTGAATATAAAAACCTGCTTAATACCAACAGCAAGAAACGCGTCTAATTAAAGCGTTAAACGTCATGAACAGATGGAGAATCGACCTCTCCAAAGAAAAGTCTAGAAAACAATTAAAAATTCAATCAACACTTCTTTCAAAGATAATCGTCCAGGAGATCATTGGTAGCAGGGTTGTAATCGGTTATCCTTGAAAAAGCCTGAAAGAGTTGAAAGAGATAGAGCACGCCAAGCACATGATATATTTATTCAAGAATTTTATGAAAAATGTTAGAGGATTCTAGAAGAGGAACATCTAATTAACGTACCTCATAACATATTATGGAATTGTGACGAGTCCGGATTTTGTACTGATTCTAGCTCTACACAGGTGATTTGTCAAAATGGAATCTCGGCAGAGGGTTACAGGAGGTAATGATTACAACCATAATTTTGGCATGTGTCTATGCTGCTGGTAAATATTTGCTTACTGCCATAATACATTAAGGTACAAGAATGTGAGATAACATATTTGGAGGTGACTAAGCGTTTCCGTTTCCAAATACAGATTACTTTGCTATAGAAAATGGATGGATGTTGGATTGGATAGTCCTTAATGGTTTTTAAAAAACACTAAAGACTATCCAAGTCTGCTGATATATGATGAGCACGTTTTTCCTCATAGTTACGCTTCCTCCCCATACAAGTCGTATCATACAGCCACTTGACGTAACAGTTTTTGAGGGAATTGATATACAAGTAGAACTAGATTCTGTTAGAATAGGCTAGAAATGCACATTTTCTGATTTTATAGGGAAATCCATAGAAAACTATTAAAAGGGATACAATTGTGATTGGTATCAAAAAATGTGGAGTTAATAACCAAGCTATTGATAAGTCAACCTGTTCCAAACCTAACTCGGAAAATTGGAAAAGTACAAAAAATACTTGAAAGCCTCTCCAAATGAATCAAACCAAAAAGAACCGATAGAAACTTCCAAATCCCCGAGTTTACCAAATACGTTAACAAATTGTAACGATGATGGAATTATCCGGAAAAAGTTTTGAAAGTAGCACGTCCTTCTAAATCTGCAATTAATAGAGTCAAAGGATGAATAAATACATAGGAAATTATTACTAAAGAGGAATAAATTAATAAAACGATTTAAGCTATAATCAATGTTAACCAATAATTAATAATGAAATTAAAAACTATTTTTGGTACATTTGACTTGTCCGTCCTTTTTTACATTTTAACGTTCAATTTTACTTATTTTAATGTGTTTAGTTTTATGTGTAATAAATTTGTAATTAACTTTATTTGATATTTGGAATGTTCATTATTTTGATATTTTGACAAGTTATTTTTATAATTTTAAATCTGTTTCTACCTGTTGTTTTTCATATCAAGGTTTTTTACATTTTTGCTTTATTGATTTTCTTAATGTTTTTTGTTGCTCATCTCTCTTAGAGCTTCTGAAGATGACCATAATAGGTCGAAACATGTAAAGCTGCCATTTATAACAAATTACCAATAAAAGTACAGATAAAAAATACTTGATAATTTAATTAATAAATTAATAATTTAAGATACGAAAAAGAAAAAAAAATTAATGCACTTACTAAACTTGAGAATCGAAAATTTGATTGGAAAATAAGCAATCTAATAGTAATAAAATAATATAATAATGACAGAGTCTGGAGATAGCGATATTGAAGCAAAAGAAAGAAAGTCAATAAATTATAGATATGTGCAATTTGGAATAGATATCGGCGACCCTAGTAGCCCTATCCCTAAAGTTGATGGTATGAGTTGGGTTGGGCAACATATATAGGTTGGAAGGTAAGTTTCGGTGCATCATTACAAGATTCTGCTCCATCTTGACATATATTTGATAAGCCTTATATCAGTTAACTCGTACCCCGTGGTGTGCACGATTTTGCAGTTTTATGGCTTACTTGGCATTTTTTGTTACTTTTTGCCATTCAACTATTCGATGTTCATACCTAGATGGAGGGAAAATACTTCTTCTTTATCCTGTTCTTATCCTCGGTTTTTATTTTCATTATTTCCGTGAGTAGTTTCATATTGGTTCTTCTCGATTCCTTCGCAGCAATTAAATCTTCTACTAAAGTCTCGAGATTTTCTTGTTACCTGTCCTTGCATTTCTGCGGAGGAAGAAAAAGTTTCACAATCAAAAATTTTGTATATCGGTGTATCCTTCTTGCCACATCCGTATCAATATTCATCCGTTTGCATTTTTCTGATCTTTTTCAGTTTGCTCCCAAAGGCTTCGTGTCCCACAATCTCTTGCGTGGCGTAATAGTTTGTGTTAAGGCCACGATCTTTCCATTCGCACATATCCCATTTGAAATGACTCGCCTATGCCATTATATTGGCAGTGTACTTGTTATCACTTGTAATGCCTTGGTGGAGACAGTTCTGAAGGCACTAATGATTCGTAGCAAAACCTGTCTCTGTATTCTTGAAAATTTTTGTTGATGCTTTTTTGTATCGAACTCCTCCCCCCACGCTTTGTAGGCATATAACATCTAAAAGAAGACAACCGAACCAATTATTTTTCTCTTCTTCATACTTGGTCCGTATGTGGATCTCATTATTCTGCGAAGTGCGCTAGCAGTCTTGTGCACCTTGTTATTTACATATTCCATCTGTTTATTCCGCCGGAGATCTCTCTCCATTATTACGCCTTAATATTTTAGGCAAAGCCCCGTTTCGATCATATGTTCATGTACCTTGATTTTTCCTCCTATGCCACATTTTCGACTCTTGATCATAATAGCCTCCGTCTTGTTCGATACCACCTCCTTCATTTTCTGTGCAATTCGTTCCAGTACACTTTATGCTCAAGTCGTCTGCGTACATAATCATTTCGACTTTTTCGTTCTTTTCCTGTATTTTAAATATTTGATGAAAAAACACATTCCACAACAGCGGGCCTAAAATAGAGCCCTGTGGAACTCCCCTAGTTATCTCCTATATTTCTCCATTGTTTTCTTCATCTTAGATATTTCTTAATTACATTGACTTGATATGTGGAGATTCCCTTCTTTTGTAGTTGCTGAATGATTTTTTCTTAGCGCGTCCAGCCGAACGCATTTTTACGTCTGTGACTATTAGCATACTTTTCATTTTTTCCCCTATCTGATTTTTTTTGGCTTCTTTGCCTCCTCCATTACTTTTGTTATTACATCAACAGTAGATCTTCCCTATTCTTTCTATTACAGTCGCCGTTCTTCCTGGGTCCTCCTTAGAGCTTGCAATACCGGAATCCCTTCGATTCGAAGTCTCGGATTCCGAGTTTCGGGATCCAGGACAATAATTTGTTCGGTATCAAAAAACGGAATGGATGGTAAAATACCGGTATTTCGTTATTAGTATGATGATGCATCATAGCCCAATCCAACCAAATCAAATGCAACCCAACCCAATCCAGTACCTTTTCGTTCTTTACTCATTACCAGAACAAAAAATGGATCTATAATGGTAACTAAAATCTATAAAAGTAACCTTTTTTTTTTCTTTTTAACTATATTAACTTCAGCATTACTTAGAGTGAAGGCATTTTTTCTTCTATTCTGACAAACACATAATTTGATTTATCCAACACAGTTGAAGGTCTAGGTTATCAAAAAGATTGTGTAAGCTAATCAAGACCGGAGAAATATCAAGAGAAGAATGAGATAAAGTAAAGAATTCACCTGGAAATCTTAAATCTTGTCTATAGACCAATTCATCAAATGAACATTTTAAATCTTTTTGACCCTCGTTCTTAAACCAAACAGTACTATAGGTAGTTCATCTTTCCATTTTAACGTATTTTCTCTAGCAATTAATGAGGTTTTATTAAGGTTCTATGGAATCTTTTCAACATTTATGGATGATATATTGATGTATGAATTTGAAATGTACCAACAAAATTATTGAATTCTTTAAATAGATTCGATTCCTTGATCATGTGTAATAGAGTGAGGTATTCCAAAACGAGAGAAATAAAGAGCATATAATGTTTTGGCAATTATGGAGGTAGTTATTATTGATAAAGGAAAAGCTCAGTTCATCTGGTAAATCTTTTGATTATAGTCAAAATGTAAGAATAACCACCAGAATGTAGAAGAGTTTATTCGAATCATGCTTTAGGATAATTCAATAGGATATCAATAATTTGAATTGGAGCTTTTGTATGTTAAAAATTTTGACGTTTAACATTTAATGTATGGCTGTCTAAACAGTGCTGAGAGAGTTCATATGAGGCCAAAAACATCTTGAATTGATTAACTTTTGGATGTTCGATTACCTGGATACGAAATATTATACCTGGTGAAGAAGGATAAGGAATTTCACACCAAAATAGAATATCAAAGGAAGGAATTAACTGTTGTTTAAAATGAAATTTAGGTTTACAACTTTGTTTTTGAGTACTTAAATATAGAAGTTTTTTTTGTTTTTCAGTTTGATGTGAACTGTTCTTAGGTTTAGAAAAAAAAATAGTGTTTAATGGTTTGTGATCTGTGAAAACGGTAAAATGATAATCTTCTAAAAAGTGGTGAAAATATTCCACTTTTGCTGAAAGGGTAGCTAATAATTCACGATCATAAGTGGAGTATCGAGTTTGTGTACGAGAAAGTTTTTGAAAAGAAAGTTTTGGTTTTTTGGAAACTATTTGGTGTAAATTAAATAAGAAATTCTGAAAAGTGAGGAGTAAATCTATGGTAAAAGTCTATCGTACCAAGAAGTCTTTGTATTAGCTTCAACGTTTTAGCGATAGGAAACTCATTAATAATAGAAGCTCTTTCGTTTTGGAAGAAATAGTGTAACTTAAAAAAATTATTTAAGTAACTCTAAATTCACATTTTGAGGGTTTAATACTGATACCGAATTAGTTCAGGCGCTCAAATAATTGTTTAAGATGATCGAAAAGTTCTTCTTCGCTTTTACTAGTGACTAAAATATCGTCAAGATAAACGAAAATAAATTGTAACCCAGAAGTTATTTCATTAATAAATCTTTGAAATATTTGTGCTGCATTCCGGAGACCAAAAGGCATACATATAATTTCAAACAGGCCGCAAGGTGTTATAATCGCAATTTTTGAATATTTTCGTCAACAACAGGAATTTGTTTATATGCGGGAACTAAATCAATTTTACAAAAATGGTATATCCATGAATTTGTAAATTAAAATCTTGAATATGTGTCATCAGATCAAATCAGAAGTATCTCGTTTTGGAACGATATAAAGAGCAACAAAAAAATTGCTACAATGTGCTTTAGAGATTAACATAACATTAACATTATATTGGGTAATAAAAGCTTTGCTTGCTTGACTATGGCTAGTCAGGCCATTATCTTTATAGTATTGTTGAAAATTAAGTTGTGATATTAAGATCGAACATTTTGTTCATCCACTCCATCATATTTTCTATGATCTGTTCAAGATTACTTAATATAGGCGATATATGAGATTTAAGGCTTGCATTTTGATTTTCCTGTAGCTGCTGGTGCAATTTCATATCACTTAGGATAATGTTCCATTTGCAGTTCTTTATACACAAGGCAGCTTCTATTCTTAGATAAAGGAAATTGAAGAAATTACGAGATCAGAAAGAAATCCGGATATGAAGAAAAAATAAAGGACAAAGAACATCCAACATACAACAGAAGAATGGAACCTACTGAACAAAGGACACAAATAAACCATAACACCACAACTAATAATTTTGCAAAATCGGCCATTGATTTAGAAACAGCAGCACGTGGAAATCAAGCAGAAGATGATTTGAGAATAGACTTAATTGACATTATAAAAAGTGAAGAAAAGAAAATAAAATCCCGTAAGAACAATAAGTACGTCAACAATAAGGAACATAAAATAATTCGAAAAGTTAAGACTAAAATTAAAGAGAACAACTTAATAGTTACTAATGCAGACAAAAATGCAGGTCTAGTGTTTATCGATAAGTCACAATATATACTAAAAACCAAAACAATTTCTCACCGAAAACAAATTTATCGAAATTAATAAAAATCCGATTCAATCATTTCACTCTAGTCAAAGAAAGAAAAACTAAAAAGGAACTAAAATCAGCACAAGAATTTTTTGATCAGTTATGAGTTAATAATACAAATCTTATTTAAAACATATACTCTTTTTTCAACAACAATTTTTTTCAAACCAGAATTCACAATTAATAACCGACAACTTCTCATTAATGACATCAAAACTATACAACTATCCAAACAATTCACCCTCTCCTCTTTTGACATCACTAATCTTTGTTCAAATATACCTGTTAATGAGACCCTGCAGATAATAAAGAACATACTAACCAACTCTCTAAATTCTGATAATACAAACCATATATACAACCTCTTAAAGTTATGCATAACACAAAATTTTTGCCAATTTGATGATAAACTATACTAATAGAACGAAGGTTGACCAATGGGATCAGCCTTAAGTGGCCCCCTTGCTGATATTTTCTTGAATCATTTGGAACAAAATAAAATAATGAATACACAAAATAATTATAACGAAAACATTTTACTCTGGAGACGCTATATTGATGACATTTGTATCATATGGGAGGGAAACGATACCCAAGGAGTTCAAGATTTACACAAGTTAATCAATAATATACACAATAACATAAGATTTACCTTAGAATTTCAAAAAAATGACAGCTTGAATTTCCTAGACATTACTTAAATTAAAAATAATAATTCAATACATTTCAACATTTATCGCAAATCCACACAAACAGATAGTACTATTCCTTTTGACTCATACCATCATCATTCGCACAAAGCAGCAGCTTTTAGATCATATATTCAAAGATGTTTCAAAAAAACACCACTACAAACAACTCATGAACAAAAAGAGATAGAAGTAATTAAAATAATAGCTCATAAAAATAATTTTCCAATAAGTTATATAGACAAGATTATCCAGAAACACAAAAGACAAGTTAGTATAAACATCCACTACATTTTTACCTCTTTCAAACAAAGACGGAACATTATATAGATCAATTCAATATCCAGGGCACATAGCCAACAAGATAATAACCACATTCAAAAGATCTAATATTCAAATTTCTTTTAAGAATATTTCAACCTTGAAGAACTTACTATTTAATACTAAAAATTAGATAAAAATTGTGGATTAAAATGGGGTATACAAATTAGAATGTGGCGCTTGTGGATCCATATATATAGGCGAAACAGATCGAACTATCAAATCATCAAACAAAGAGTAAGATGATGACGAAAGCCGAAACCGGTTAGACAGCGAAAAATAAAAAAAATACCAGAAAAAGTATTATTTATTTGTTTTGAAGTTAATTAAAACAAATAAATTCTATTTTTGAACATAGAATTCTATTCTTGACATAATCACTTCGTTTTTGATGAGGATATTCAGTATAAAATTTTAGCATTGCTGACACTAAAGCTCTCTTAATATGAGGAAGTTCGACAATTACTGCAGTGTACAGTTTACAGACATCTACTATTTAGTTTAAGAGACGAGTTATATGATATATGCCTTTATTGTTGGAATTAGGAGCCAACTCAACATTGAATAAAGCAAGACAATCTTATGTCTCTATCACCTATATTTGATACGCTATGTTGAGATTATGTTCAATAGCCTCAATTGCAGTCTTAATATCGTTAATGTCAGAGGATGTGTGCTAATTAAGAATTACCCGAAAACATCGATTTTGATTGAGTTGATTGAGGTACGTATTGTATTTGGTTCCCTCTTTCATTTTCAGTTAGGGCTTTTAAGGTCGCAGAATAACCATCAGAGTTATTCTTGTTATTACCATTTATTGCCACAAATAAAAATACAAAACTACATAAAATACACAAGAAGATAAAAAAAATAATAAGAAGAACAAAATATATGTATACATAATCCCATTGTCGATTATTAGTCGAGCAATGAATAAACTTAAACCTAAACAGTATAAGCAAATGGATCCTTTTATCGCACAAGCGATATCTGCCAAATGACCCAACAGAACAAACAAAAATAATATTTACTAAAGCAAAATTATCCTAGGATTAATATGGCAAGTAGTGATAATTAGATATCAATAACATTTATCACCAAATAAGATTAATCAAGTAGAAAAGTAAAGAAAAAGATACGACAAGAGAGACAGAAGCTAAAAAAACCAAAAGAATTTGCCGGATATCAGTTGCCAACAAGTGAGAGCAGTTGAAGAGAGGAAAAAGAGAAAGACAAAGAACAAAGAATCAGGAAACAGACAATTGAAGGGCAAGCAAGTGGCTCTTTAAAACACGTCTAAAATTAGCAATATTAGAAATATTACGAATTTCAGAAGGCAGTCCATTCACAGCGCAATCGACCATACTGTAAATGATCTGTGATAAATTTCAGTGCTATGAACGGGAAATGTAAGAATAGCATCAGAACACGAACGAGTAGCAAACTCATGAGATGATAATTGCTGGAACCTATCTGATAAGTACTTTGGGGTGCAGTTATGAAGAATTTTGAATAAAATGTTTAATAAACGAAAGGATCTACGTCTCTCACAAGTTAACATCCGAATGTAATTGCGATACGGCGTTACATACTCAAATCTATTTATGTCAAATATGAACCGGATGCAATTATTTTGTAGCCGCTGCAATTTATCCAGGAGAGTTACCGAGAGATCGGGATAAACCGCGTCCGCATAGTCGAAGTGAGGAAATATAAGTGAATAGCAAAGATTACGACGGACCAAAGGAGGAAGAGAGCAACGAAGTCTCTTTAAAGAGTGGAAGCAAGCATAAACTTTTCTGCAAACATGTTGAATTTGCGGTTTCCAAGACAGTGAAGAATCCATAAAGACTCCGAGATTCTTAACTGTGTCAGAAAACCGTATGACAGTACCATCCAGCATCAGATCACTGCAGCTAGATGGATTGATCTTACCAAGCAATTGACGAGTACCAAACACAACAGCTTGCGTTTTAACTGCGTTCAACTTAAGTCCGTATCTCCGAGACCAGTTCAAGACGTTAGACAGATCATTATTAAGTCGCACAATAGCTTCCGGAAATTCAGCAACAGTTGTAGTAGTGTATATTTGGAGGTCGTCAGCATACAAATGATAATTACACGAGGGTATGATCAGTAACACTATTAGCGAACAAAGAAAAAAGTAACGGTCCCAATACACTGCCCTGAGGAACACCACATTTGATTGTACAAGCAGAAGAAACTGAAGAATTAGCGCGTACGCACAAGGATCGATGGGAAAGATAGGAATGAAACCAAGAAACACAGGAAGGAGTGAATCCGTAGGCAGAAAGAGATGCTAAAAGTAGGTTGTGGTCGACAGAATCAAAAGCCTTGCTGAAATCGAGTAGAACTAGCACAGTAACACATCTGTTGTCACAGGCATACCTAATATAATCAGTAACTTTAATGAGGGCAATAGTCGTACTATGCCCACTGCGAAAACCCGATTGCAACTCATTGTGTAAATTAAACCTCTCGAGATATCCTTGGACTTGCAAATAAACTAAACGTTCAAAAGCTTTTGTTAGTATGGATAAAATTGAAATCGGACGGAAATCAGTGTTACATGAAGGGGACTTGGATTTAGGTATGGGGACGACATGAGCTACTTTCCAGACAGAGGGAAATAAAGACCGTTCAAAAGAAAAGTTGAAGATATGTGCTAATGGTGGAAGCACCATATCCAGTATAGGAAGAAGAAGGTTGAGACCGATACCATCAGAACCCACGCAAGGGGACATTGAATATGCCATAGTATCACTCACTTCGGTTGCGGTTACAAGCGTAAAAGAGAAGAAACACGATTTAGGAGCAGTAAGAATTTCATTAATTGTAGCCGCCTTAGTTACGTCATCAATGATCAGGGGAGGCTCTGCAAAAAAGTTTGCCAGCGACTCACAATCAAGATCCATCTGGTCAGACGGAGAGTTTATCGCTCCGAGAGACCTCATAGTCCTAGTCATAGTGATGATTCTTATCATCAGATAAAGAATAATTCATCTATTAGTGTATTAAATTTAACAGTGACTCTTCCATCCAAATCTAACATGTTATTATTTATATCCCCTATATAATACAGGAAATAAGAGATACCCCTCATATGGCATGATGCAGAACCCAACTTGTACTGTAATACAATACAATACATCTAAAAGCAAGAGATCTATAAATGTTTGGCCACATGATCCAGAGCTGTTCAACGTCATCATCATCAACAAAGCCTCAAAAGCTGCGCTATGTATGATATCCACCTCGCTTTGTAAATGATTCAAATACCATGAATGTTACTTGGTTATGTAACTCTCCCATGAATACTATTCAGTAGTTAAATAGTTGATTAAAAGGACACGAGAGAGCATCGTTGTTGCACTCGTAACAAATCCACAGCAACACAGTTCGACCGCGCCCGTCTCGTTTGTTATCAAAAATAGGTTATTTAGCATTTACAAATGGTTCGTTCGCGAGATAAATCGCGTAATCCGTCAGTGGAGAGGCGGTCCACGGGGGGCTTGTAAGGGGCGGGGGCCGCGGTGGTGGCGGCCGGAAACAATCGGCAAATTGCCGTTTACGTTCTCGCGTTGCAGATGTATTTGTCAGCTTGGGATGATTTGTTCGGCCGAACGGTCCGGGTTTCAACGCTGCCGGTGCCGGAGCCGCGAAACCGACATCACCGGGCCATGACCGCGACCTCACACACAACCGCCACCACCCACCCACACCACCCTGTTATACTTCAACTCTCTATCTATCTGTACTGCAATGGAAACTGCAACGCCACATCAAAATCAAAATCTAATTAATAGGTGTCTTGTTATATTAAATAAATATTAAAATTGTATTTCAATTTTATTTACAAAAATAATTGAAAAAAGAAAAAATTGAAAATGTTTGTAAATAGATTTCTTATGGGCAATTATCGTATAGCTAATTCAACCGAAGCGTGTCGGTTTTAGACGGTGTTTACGGTCGGTTTTTGTCGTCATTGAACCGGAAGTGACGCGGCCCGGAAAGCCCGGTACGTCAATCGGAACGGAAGGCTGCAGTAAACCGCACGCCGCGGGCTGTTACCCAATTAAAAGCGCTTTTAGCGACACCATTGGGACTCTGGGTGCCCACATTTTATTCCCTATTACGCTATTTACCGGTTTTGATTGTAGACCTCGTATACCTTTTAACATCCATGTAGCAACCCTTTCCCATAATCCTTTCTGATTTCCTTTTCGTCCCTTGCCAATCTAATAATAAATGGTGCTTTTAGGTTTCATTGAATGTAGGAACAAAAGATTCTTTGTACAATATTTTGAAATATTCACTAAAGTCAACCTAAATGTATTAAGTAGTTTTTAGAGAAAATCAGTATAATCTTATTTGAACATAGCACATAAAATACGAAATTAAGCAAAACACGTGGGTAAGCTACATAAATCTAATTCAATTCCTTTAAATAAAATTAAGCTTGGTGGAAGTAAACCCTTCGGCTGCATTTCATGCACGCCATCGGGGTGAAGTGAAGCCGAGAATTGCTCCCGTACTGGGGACTCGAAAGCCGAGCTCACATAAATGTAATCTAGTCTGTGTAGTGAATTATTGTTGAAATGTTCGGCGTGCCTAGTAGCATCACACGCGGGAATGATTTAGGGCTTAGTAGAGGAAGAGGAGGACGCACAAGTACTCCTCCCTGTACACAATAGACTATGCAGAATGTACCAATTAAAGTGTTAACGTTTATGTATGAACGGAATGCTGCCCAGATTAAAAGTTACTTAGTAAATGCGAACCATCAAAGGGTAAAGTATTATGACTTAACTTATTTTGATCTTAATATCATAAAATAGTTTGTAATTAATAAGATATCCATATTTGTGGCTGTAATTTATTGATTTATATATTAGTGATATTGTTTCTTATTGGGGTGGAATAAAGACTGAAATCCTGGATACGCCTGGGACAAAACTTAATTAAATAGTTTACTCCTCTTGAAGAACTTTGAATCCTGTCACACAAAATTACCGTTTAAGGAAAATACGGACAGCAAACCTTAACCCTCCGTCCGTAGGGCGCGCTTTCTTTACATTTTCGATCGGGTGTGGTCTGTGGAGTCCAAAATAGAAAAAACTCTAAAGGACGCCACGTGTCCTCCAGTCCTAATTTCTCATAAATATGTTTTATATGATGTTTGTACTATATAATAGCCTAATACAGGGCCAATTCCAAAGTCATGTTTTATGTTCATTTGATTTAAAGAAAATGCTTACAATTTAATCACATATTTTTCAAAATTTGGAAACAACGCCTAAATAAAGGAAAAGAAAATCGATCTATAATAATATTTATTTAAAAATGTATAAAGTGTTATAAAAAAAATGTCTTAACTAAAGAATAATATTCTATGCACAAACTGGAGGGCTTCAAACTGTGGTCTCCATATTTCCCAAACAATCGTTGCAGCACGCTATTATGTGCTCCATGCACAACCAACATTTACAAATTTTGCAAAAATAACGAGTTTTTCGTCTTTTGCTGTAAATATTTTACAGTTTCCTCTTTTCCCTGGTTGTGGCTCTGGAATAATCTCCTCATCAATACCTGAGAGCCTCAAGGCAGAAGTACGCACACTTTTGGTCAAGTGCTTATCAACGGCTCTTCTTTGCATGTTATTTTTCACTAACTCCATACCAAGATTTTTTTGAAACAGTCTGCGAGTTTTAGCAAATTCACCATCTGGTATGTTGCCTTTGTAGATAATAAAAGCGTTAATTGCTGCTATATTGAGGAGGTTATAGAAAATTACCATTGGCCAACGCTTTGTGTTTCTTGCAACATTGTATGATGTGATCATTCGATCAACAACATCTACTCCACTTTTTGTGCTATTATAGAAAGTAATTATTTCGGGCTTTTTCCGATCAACGGTAGCTTCATCGATATGATCGTCTCGGTGCATTGTTGAAACTACAAACACATTCTTTCCTTTTTTGGGTATATATGAAACTGTAGTCATATCATTACTAAACGCGAATAACGAAGAATATACTTTCCTGTTTTTAACATGTGTTATTTCAAGAGGTAGTTCTCTTCTATTAACTCTAATTGTACAAACCACAGTAAGGCGGTACTCTCTTAGCAGTTTCTTTACAATTGAATATCCTGTGAACCAACGATCTATTGTAACATATCTTCCTGATCCTAATAAATGTGAAAACATTCTTTCAGTAATTACAGCGGTAGAGTTGTCAGTTTTATATGGACCATTGGGTTCAACACCAGCGTAAATTTCTATGTGTGAAGTGAAAAATGTTTTGGCATCAACAACGGCGAAGACTTTCAATCCGTATTTGTTTGGTTTACTTGGAATGTGCATTCGGAAACTGCACCTACCCCTAAAGGCAAGCAGCATTTCATCTAATATTACATACTCGCCCACAGAATAAGTTTTCTTACAATTGTCGTTGAACTTGTCAACAATAGTACGAACTGCTGTTAGTTTGTCCATTTCTTTTCTTTGACCTCTAGTTGTGGTATCGTCTAAGCGAATGCATTTCAATAAGAAGACGAACCTCCGTTCTGCCATTGTAGTAGGAAATATCTCATATCCCATACCGTCTGGTGACCAATACTCTGCTAGATGTGTCCTTGATCCATGATGGAGCCCAGCTAAATAAAGCAAACCCATCAGCGCTTGGATTTCTACAGAGTCGGTAGGTCTACACTCAGTCTTATCTTGGTATTTAACAGAAATTTTATCAATAAATAAATTAGTGTTTTCAACTACAATATCAATGCAGTTTCCAAACATGTACATTCAGCATTGAATGGGAGATAATACGTCACGTGCTTCACCGATGACCCCCGGCAAGTGAGAGACTTTGTTTTCGTTGCGAGTTTTAATATGGTGGGACAGCCTTTTTCCATTTAGTTCCATCTTTACCAAAAAAATACGAGCATCTATCACGAATCACGGGTTGTTCATCTTCATCATCCTCGCCGTCATCCTGATGCATAATATCTGCATCTTCTTTTATGTTTTCCTGCTCGGTTTCTGTATCATGATCACTGATACTTACAAAATCTGGATCTGATATCGAACTATCGTCAGACTCTTCTATTTCACTGCCCGTGCTAACTTCTTCATACAGTTTCTGTAACCTTTCTCTCTCCTTTTCACAAGGATCCATATCACAATGCTATCAAAAAGTAAATCATTTATTATTTTATCAAACCATATCAGAAAATTGTGTGATACTACTTACCTATTTGTAAGTATGCTATTTGTAGATTGCTAACTAGATACTTGATATTAGTTATAAATAATTTTTTATGCACTTTTCTATTCTCTATATTTGTAAAATAAATAACACATAACACAACGCCTCAAAATGGGGTTTAATAGTAAAGTGGCGTGTCAACGATACGGTAACCGTATATACAGGGTGTTTCTGTAAGTCGTGGCATAATTTTAATCACAAATACTTGAGTTAAAATGATAACGATTTGTGTAAAAATTTTTGATCTAAGCCCATAAATGGTTAAGATATGGGCCTTCAAAGTTAAGAAATATTTAAACTTTTTTTTAAATATCCTCAATATGATTTGTCTTTGAAAGATAAAATTTCGCAGACAGTGCAATGTTATAATGAGAAATCGTTTAAGATCACTTTTGAAAACATACAACCACGGGATCATTGCTATACACACATACAAAGTTTATTTCATTAAAACTTTTTTATTATATCATAAACTCTTAAATTTTATAACTGATTCCGAAAACCTATATTATTTTAAAACTATTTTCACTCTTAGACAATTTTGATTAATTGCATCCTTTTCGAGTTATTCGCAAAAAGATGCAAGCTTGTTTTTTATAACTTTCGTTAATCGTAGGCGCCTATGAAAACAAATCGTAAGTAAAGCAATTTGGCATTATTAGTAAATGCGAACAAAGTGAATTTATTAACAATAAAAATAACGAATTACAAAAACAACAACAAAGCAGCTCTACAAACGTAAATACGAATAAAAAAACCGGTTAAGAAAACGGGGTAAAATAAATTAAAAACTTGTAAAACAACTAAAGTGGATAAAGTATAGTATATACATATTACAGCAAATGCTAGAAGTGTCCTCCGCCTGCTTCAATGCGCATTTCAAAGCGACGTCTTAAATTAACACGTAATCGAGGCAATGCGTGCGTTTTCTTGCCGTATTATTGTAAACGACTCCATAATTTTTTGGCGTAATTGTTCAACAGTGTCAATATTCGAATTGTATACCAAATCTTTAATACGCCCCCACAAATAAAAGTCTAGGGGAGTTAGATTTGGCGATCGAGCCGGCCAAGTGATAAGGGCTTCTGGTCCTCATCCAATCCAACTCCCGGAAAAGTGTTGATGTAACCACTCCTTAACAGTATTTGTACAGTGAGGAGGCGCTCCATCATGTAAATACCACATTTCAAGTCTTGTTTCATATGAAACATCGTCCAATAACTCTCCCAGATTTTCCAAGTGTTCCAAATAACTAACACCATTAAGTCTGGAGGGCAAAAAAACGGGCCCGATAATAAAATCGCCAACAATTCCAGCCCAAACGTTTACACTAAATTTCCATCGCGATTGACAAACACGCGTAAAATGAGCATTTCTCAAATTAATTGTTCCATATTTTAAAAAGGTAGATTCATTTGTAAACAATACATTTTTCCACCATAGTATGGCAAAACTGTACTCGCAATGGATAATTAGTAATTTTTAATTCTTGAACTGTGGACAAGTGGTATGGATATAATTGCTGTTCGTGTAGGACATGCCAAGCTGTAGTTCTAGATATTCTGAAATGTCGTTTTATATCAACAGTACTAGCAGTACTACGATCTACCACAAAATCCAAAATATCTTCTTCCAGTTTGGGTGTACGAACTGACCTCTGATTTCAATTATTTACATACTTCGGTCTTAAATTTCTGTCTTGTGTAAACGTCTTTCGATATTAAGAAATGTTTTTCTGTCAGGTTGTCTGCGATTAGGAAATGTTTCGCAATATCGTCTTGCTGCTGCGTTAGCATTGCCTAAACACTCTCCCAAAATTAAAAGCATGTCAGTTTGCTCGCTAAAACTGTTATTATGTGCAATTTTAAACAGTAATTAACGATATAAGTACGAAGGCTTTCACGACCGGTGTTAATTGAACTAAAATTAGAACTAACACTAGAACTATCACTAGGACTAACACTAGATCTAAAACTAGAAACTTTCGGGTTTTGCCGTGCGTTTTTTGAAAAAATGTTTGACGTTTCGAATGCCATGTTGCAACCTTCTTCAGAAACTGGTTCTAACAGTTAGAACCAGTTTTCTAGTTTTAGATTTAGTGTTAGTCCTAGTTTTAGATTTAGTTAGTTTTAACTAACCTATGTTGGGTAATAATTTGACAGATTGCTTTACTACTTTACTAACAATTTGTTTCCATAAACATCTTCGATTAATGAGAACAATCAATTCAATTCAAAATCGATGTTGCATCTTTTTGCAAATATCTCGAAAGCGATGCGTCTAATCAAAATTGTCTAAGAGTGAAAATAGTTTTAAAATGAAATAGGCTTTTTGAATCAGTTGGAAAATTTAAGGGTTTACGACTTAATAAAAAAGTTTTAATGAAATTTCCTTTGTGGACATCTTTGTGGCTTGATCCCGTGGTTGTATGTTTTCAAAAGTGGTCTTAAATGATTTTTCATGATAACATTGCACTGTTTGCTAAATTTAATCTTTCTAGGACAAACCATATTCGAAATATTTAAGAAAATGTTAAAAAATTTCTCAACTTTGAAGGCCTATATCTTAGCCATTTATGGGTTTAGATCAAAAATTTTTACACAAATCGTTATCATTTTAACTCAAGTATTTGTGACTAAAATTATGCCACGACTTACAGAAACACCCTGTATAGTAATTATTAAGAGGTATAGTGATATAACTCGGTAATACCCCTACAAACACTAAAAGAACGCATAGAGTTCCAACTGGAATACGATTCTTACAGATTACATCTGCGATCTATGTATTTGATCGGGAAGGGTGTGTCAGAACAAAATATTATGTAGCGACTATTTGAAATTTTGAAAAACAATTTTTTATAGTGAAAACAGTTGATATTCAGATACTTGAAAGGTACTGTGAGCGTAGAAGTTTTGAACAAAATAATTTAAAAAATATTTCACATAATCATTTTGTCGTGGACTCGTAAACCACACCCGACAGACGGAGGGTTAAGACGGGATTATTGGTAGAAATTAGAAGGCATTGTAAATTTTTATAAAATCTTAATTTTTTTTAATAAAATATGATTATACAATACATTTAGTCTAAGGTAAATAGCTAAACAGTAGATACATACCTATGAAAGAAAAAATCGAATTCTTAAGATATCTTGAAGTAATTTTCAATCATTCATAACCGAAAGTATGCAATTTTTCGAAAAGAAAATAGTATTTCGATATCTCAATCCGCTTTTGAGATATCATGTATTAACAAAATCTTTTACTTAAGTATCTCAATTCGATTTTGAAATTTAATTTTTTGAACTTAACTTAAATTCGTAGCATTTGATAAAATTAATTATAATTTCCGTTATCATTAAACAAAAACCGTAAAAATTCGAATGATCAAGATATCTTGATGAAATATTCTGTCGTTTATGAAGGGAATAAAATTGTACTTTTTGAGGAACAAAACTATATTTGAATATCTCAATACGTTTTTGAGATATCATGTTTTGATCTCAACCTAAATTCTTAAATGTATCCTGAGAGATCCGAGTGGAGTCATAATAGGATATTTAAAATTAAAATAAATTTTTTAATTGAATATCATTCACGATCACGTGAGTCACGCGTGGGTCACATCAATTCACATGACTCACGCTCGATTAGGTGATCAAATGTATGAAGCATATTTGATTACTTGTTAATTTGATTATTCATTAATCGTGTTTGATAGAATGGTAGAATTAAGATATCTATCTATAGTATTAACACTGAATAGAAGAAATAATGACAATCAATTGAACATTCCAAATGTTCAAATTGATTGTCATTATTTCTTCTATCCTATCCTGAACCAACAATTACGAAGTTACTAACTGGGATAAATAAATATCTCATAAAATTATTAACACTAAAGCTAGAACTAGAAACATTAGGATTTAGCCGTACATCTCTTCAGATGGCTAAACCTTAATGTTTGTAATTCTAACTCTGGTATTAGTTCTGAAGGTAGGTTAGGTTGGGTTGGATTGGGATCCATCTTAAGAGAGGTAAGACTAAATCCTAAATGTTTTTCGTTCTAGGACTAGTATTAGCTCTTCCGTTAGTGTTGACTTTATTTTTAGTTGTTATTCAGTCTCAAATTGTTGTATATCTCTATCAAAGTCTGAAGACGCACGGAAAAACCGAATCTTTCTAGTGCTAGGTCTAGTGTTAGTTCTAGTTTTAATTGCCGTTCAGTGCTTGATTATTGTAAATTTTTCTTACATTTTTTACTAACTACTCAAATTGATATTTTTGTTTCTTTGTGAATAAATTAATTCATTCCAATTAAAAAATGTAGGTATTCATTTAATACCATAAATTTTGGAAATTAATAAAGTACCCACTGTTTGGATATTTACCCGAAGCTGGGGTAAAGACCCAATTTATAAATACCTGTCGCCCATCACTGATTGTATACATTCGAGAAATACAAATTTTAAATAAACTGTTGTAAATTTAATTAATTTTTCGTTAATGTAGACCTCAATAAATATTATCATTAAAGAAATATTCAAAAATTGTTCCAACCGGGTCACGGCGGGTCCGGTCGAAACCAACGATGCTCACGATCACGCACGTTCACGTGAGTGGTACAACAATTTATGCCCGCTCACGTAACTTTGCAGATCTCTACTGGAAATACCAGTCTTTGGTAAATATCCCCGCGTAAATACCCTAGAAATTATCCCTTGAAAATAAATATCAAATATAATTATATCTACAATAATAATAAACCAAATATATGTATGTTGAAAATGATATTGATTCAATTATGGATAAAATTTTTTTTTCTGTAATAGCGAGCAACTAGTTCTAGTAGAGTAATTCTTCTATATTAAGTTTTAAATTAAACATTTTTTGTCGGGTTTTACATTACTATAGTGCGGATTTAAAAGCGTAAAAAAACTGAAAATATGCGCTTAAAACAACTCAAAGTTTTTGAATATATGCTTATAAAGTGGCGTTAAATTTTTAAAAAAACATGAACATGAAGACACAAAATAATTATTTAACTTTTTATTTTTAAACATTTAAAACGAAAAATACTAAAAATAAAAATTAAAAAATACTACTCGTTACTGAACAAATCAATAATTTGCTGTTTCTCTAAATTATTCATAGAGAATATCCTCATTCTTCTGTCATTTAGTACATATTTTAGGAGTGAAAATCGATGTTAATCGAAGGGTTAAGCTCAATTTCACCATAGTTATTTTCTATCATAAATTAGTTACTCTTTTTTATGTATTCGTCCTTATTTAATATAACAATGCCTGCACCTTTATCGGCTTTAACGTATATTAATATTTATAATATTTAACGTTATTTTCTTTTAGCTTGTTTTTAATAGATTTTGTTTCATTCCAATGTTGATCATGAGAGAAATAAAAATAAGGATTTCAAACAAAATATTGACGGCATGTTTATTAAAAGATGTCAACCTTGATATGCTACACGCCTCTGGCTTACGAATACTCAGAGTTTTCGGTGTAGTTTCAGCTAGCATATTATTATTTAAGATTTTGCAACCTTTTTGTTATTCCGAACTGCGCATTAAAACGTTAATTTTCAGACTGTAAGGTGACATTCCGCATGATATTCTTCATTCCCATCAAATAATCTGTTACAATAAAATAAAACCATTAAGCAATTAACACAATATATGTGTGAACAAAGTCAGATGTACACAGTAGAACATGTGTTATACTGTGGTATACCTGCGAAGTTAAAAAAAAATAACTTTAAGATTAGGTTTCAAGCGCATTTTTAAACAAGATTAAGTTAATTTTATCAGTCCTAACACTACTTGAAGATATATAGCGACAAATATTACTTACATACCTTTAAATCTGAGATATTAAAAAACTATTAAAGCAAACTCTACCCGCACTATTCGTTGTTTACAACAATAAGTATCTTTATTGATTATACACACATGATCACAATAAAAAAAGCGTCAAACTTAAAATATTGAACATGTTTCACTGTGTACCACCCTCCCCTACATAATATAGTAAACAATAAATACATAATAAGCTAGGATATGTATACATGAGACGGTATGGGTTTAAATTTGTCGCTATTAGATTTCACGTACATGTAACATTTACATATGCATATTACAATTGTCGTCAACACTTCGTGTTTCCTAAACACAGGACAACATCAATCCCTCTGTTTTAAATAAAATATTAACCTTATCACGCGCTTTTGCAAAATGAATGTCTCTTTATGGTAGG
Source organism: Onthophagus sagittarius (assembly GCA_036711965.1). Lineage (NCBI taxonomy): Eukaryota > Metazoa > Arthropoda > Insecta > Coleoptera > Scarabaeidae > Onthophagus > Onthophagus sagittarius. Next base: position 10,993,256 of record JASERS010000002.1, on the reverse strand, counting down.
AGGCGTTTTGCCCTAAAGTAATATGTAATAATCCGACTCTTAATATACAATATTAAGACTAGGAATAGAAGATAAGCAGTGTCATCCGTAACCTATGCTCAGGAATATGTTTAAGAACCAGTCCGGTTATGAGATAGCAAATATGCGATTCTATTTGGTTTAATCGGATGCTGTTGCTTCTAAGACATTTGAGGTTTGATGATGCGTTGACAAGAAAAATCTGAAAAAAGTTGATAAATTAGTTCTTATAAGAAAGATTTTCCGATTGTTCATGTTCAACAATAGTAGGACTGCCTTTCATTATCGATGTGGTGTCCAGCAATACTTACCAAGTAACTAGTTCGCCTATTCATTTTGTTCATGACTGGGCGAAATAAATTTGCCAAACTGCACATACGACTATGATATATTCAACTTTACTCACATATATTCTTATTTGCTAATAAAATACACATGTGTACACACATGTAATGCATTTATCATCATTAACATAATTATGGATTGGGCCTTCCGGAATGCAAAGTTTCATTATAACTCATTCTCCTCGACTAGCACTGGCAATAGTAATTAGTGCCCCATTTCGTTCGGTTCCTAGTATCACAGCAGCTTTCTATCCGAGCGTTAGCCATTGAACGTTGCGATGTAGGGTAATTGTGCCATAGTGCCGAATTCGACTACAATATTAATTTTCAGATCTCATTACGTATTAATTGTTGTGTCTCGGAACTGAACCGCGGCTCCAGAACAATGCGGTATTAATTTTGCAAGTGCCCGCTGAACTCCGTCCTTGCAACGCAGATAAGATCTAACAATGGTTCACGTAGATAATATATTATTCAACAAACTATTGTCAGGCGGAGAGCCATATGATAAACGGACACAAACGCTAGGCGCCCGTCGTATACGCGTATGCCAGTAAACATAATGCTAAATTAACGCTATCTACGATGTGAAATACTGAAGCTTGATTACAACTGGAAATTTTACAGGCATGAATAATGAAACCTAACACCATTGTAACAAAACGTACGTGTTTCGTACACTTATACCTGGTGTGAGTTCTATGATTAATTACCCACAGTGGTGATATATCTTTAGTTAGCATTCATATCGGAGTATCTAACATGGAATACGAGCATTTATTTTGTGTATTTTTTATACTAGATTGTTGAGTTTAATTGCGCCATCATGGCATATAACGGTTATGATTAATAAGGGTATTTAACGTACATAACGTTGTGTAAGAATGTATGCTTTTACTAATGTTTTATTACGGAAATTGATTTTATGCCAATCAAAAGAAATTACAAATTGATTTATATTTAGTCGTCATTCTTTTCATTGCAATTACTAGGACTAATACTAGCTCTAAAACTAGAAGAAAACCCATATGACGTTTTGGATGCCATGTTGCAGCCTTAATCGGAAGCTGAATCAAAGTTTCACTTTGTCTTCACTTCTACCCAGTTTCTAAAAAAGGTTTCAACATAACATCCAAAACGCCAAATACTTTTTCAAAATCGTAAAATTTAGTATTAGTCCTAGTAATAGTTCTAGTTAGTCTAAAATTAGTTCTAATTTAGTTGAATCGTCATTCCTTATTTGTATTCATTAGAGTTGGAGAACTTTGTTATTTAGGTATCTGCTTGAACTAAAATTCCCAACAGAATATTCCCAACTGGAACATTTCGTAGTTTTAAAATGTAGTTATTACATCCATAATAATTAATACTAAGTGGTAATCTAAATCATTTTAATATTAATACGAAACCATTTATTTTACACGAGTCATTAAAAGGAAATAGTTCCGTCGCAGTAATTATTCACGCTGTACACGAAGTAAATACCTTCATAAACTTACTTTAACCACCATCACTAATATTCATCGGCAACAATATCTAATTAAAGCATATTTCATTTGGCTATGTACCCACAAAATAACCATTTGAAAGTAATAAACTGCACGCAACATAATCATTATTCGTAAACGAGTAACGAACATTGTAATAATCACCTTTAATAAAGCTATATTAGATATATTCTTTAACGTCGTTACAAAGAGTTTCAATAGAAAATCCGTGCGTTGTCGGTAACAAAGCACGATCAAAAGAAATGTTACGAAAAAAAAAATGGTGGTCTTACTACGCTGCCCCCGGCGTCACCTCACCCGTTAGTTCTTCAGCGCTCCATCCGACTGTTAACCGTAAAAATTGAATTATTTTCGAAACGAGGGTTCCGGCTCTTTGCCCGTTAATTTCCGGGTAGAAAAAAGGGGCTGTCCAACCCGTTTATTTTTAAGGTATATGCGTCACATTCTAATACGCTTTTTGCCGTGCTTGCATTTTGTGAAAAGGTATCCTGGTCATCATCGTTTCTCACACTTTGTGCCGACGTTTAATTGATGTTCACAACGTTCAATGAGCGTAATTACTACAGACTTTTACTCTGTTATTTCAAACTATGAAACTGAATGGGTGTTTGATGTTCAACGGTGATTTGTAACGGTTTTATGGCAAAAATACAGGTAAATGGATTTGACAAGAACTTTAATAATGATATGCTAGTGTTTTATCCCAAAATATACTAGCAAACAAATTAATAAAAACAAATTAGAAAAAACACTAATAATTTAGTACCGTTGATGATTCAGTAGTTGTAGTAGCAATATTGACAGAAAGGTGTCACTCGCTATATTAACTTTCATGTATATGATTTAGGACCGGAAACTACCTCTGATAATGTTGCCAAATACTTAAATGGTAAAGATTTGAAAGTTTGAGTTGAACAACTTGTTGCCAAACATACGGATCAGTACGCTACCTTTAAAGTATCTGTTTCGTTCGAGAAAATGGATGAGGTTAGAAAATCGGAAATCTGGCCTGTGGATGCTTATATTAATCGTTTTTTAAAACGAATATATCGCAAAATAAGCCAATTATAGCAAAAAAAAACAGAGTTAAATAAAATTTTAAATTTAAACATTAGATCAATATCTCGAAGAATGGATGCCTTATAAACAATACTTGATGAATATGATTTTGATTATATCATTATTACGACCATTCGTTAAAGCAAAAATATGTTTAAGACATTAGATTCAGGAATTATGCAATAGGGTTTATTTTCTGCCGTAAGAATTTTAACTGCAGCTGTGTAATGATTCTTATTAAACAAAATTCTCAATTTTAGTAGTAACATATCGTTCGCCATCAGTTAATGGTAGAATATTTATGCATACCTTAGAACAGTAATTCTCATCCCGTCCTGACCGGTTCTTACACAATTTTTATCCATAAGAGTTAGCATTTTTTAAATATACACTATTGGAAATAATTCGCGAGCACACCCTGCAAAATTTGAACACGTGTGTCTAGTACAATGTAATTTTGTATAGAACAACGCAGTATAATCCTGCTGGAAGGGGATGTAGGAATGGCGATAGTATCTTCTCTAAGCAGCGGGTACCATCGCTACACGACGTAGTATAGAGTTGATATGTGGCTATCTTAGTGCAAGGGATAGTCAACCATGCCATATCAACTCGCTTCCAACGTGTTCCAAACATGTTCAATTTGGCTCAGATCCAGAGAAAGAGCTGGGTATGAAGACGTGAGGACCACTGTATGTAGACAAGCATAATAAGCTATACCACCATATCAACATACAGCCGACCCGTCATCATCTGCTGTACACGAAGAAAACAGGTGCGTCCACCATGTGTAATTGCAGTCCATACCATCGCACACGATTGGTGGTGGTGTTACGTCGTTCCATACAACGGATTCTACATCCGATTTCAATGTTCAACACTAGACATTGGTAATTTGCTGAGTGACCATCAATGACGATAAATTTTGGTTCGTCGGAGACGTGGTGGGCGTCTACCTGAGCTGTGTTTATAAGAACGCCCTATCCACCACCATTCGATCGTATTAGCGTGGGGTGCTATAACACATGATGGACATACACGTCTGCTGCGTATACAACGGACCATGATGGGCTTCAATACTTTACTTGGCACCTAAGTCTTCTATACATGCACGGCAATGTCCGATCGCACATCGAACGTGTAGAACAGACCCCCGAACCAACTAAATTTGAGGAACTATGGAGACGAGTTAAGTTTTACCATCCCTCCCCTCCTCTCTACCATGCACTAACTCCATCGAGCGATGGAGTTTAGCGATGGTACGTGCCCTTCACGAAAGTTACTTTTGTTATTGTTACATCTATGGGGGTATGGTATGCTACTTTAGTACTACTTCAATATCAATTTTTATTACGCTACATCACCGTTTCTCAACGGAGTCGATAAATTATGCTGTGAAGTCGATAAAGCTTTAACTTGTGTTGGGTTCTACACTTTCTGGAAATCCTAGCGTAAGCTGTGTGACCGTTTTTTTTAAGTCATTAATAAACATTGGATAGGAAAGGCACCACGAAAAAAAAAGAATTAAAGTATCTGTTTTTGGAGTCGATGCAATAACAAAAATTGTTACGAGGGGTCGTTGAAGAAAAAGAGTGAGAAACCCTGGCTAGACACAGGTATTTAGTTTATACAGGGTGTGCTCTTGTATTATTTCCAAAAATATGCTATTAATGTTGTTCAAGCACGACATTGTCCCAAATAATTGACCGATCCGCGCAATGTTTTAGCAAATTGTACAGATCCGCAGATCAAAAAGGTTGAGATACGCTGTCTTTGAACAAGTCTTTGAGAAGGTACAAATAAAAAGACAATGAGATATTTATATTATGGGCGATTTTAATACATATTTTTTGGATGAAAGTGATCGTTGATTTATTGGATTAGAACGTACAAATTTGAAATGTTATAAAACAGCCTTCCAGGGTGACTCCTGAATTTGCTACTTGCATAGATAAATCTGACGTTCATCTTCTCAAACGTCAGATTTAATGATTATGTAACTAGTACACTGAATTTGCGTATATCGGATCACTTGGCACAAACCCTGATATATGAAGTTTAAACAGCAAAATTAGCATCAAAAATGGAAACAACAATACATTAAAACTTATGACAATAACATTCTAAACTCCATAGATGTGCTTGCCAACGTTAATTGGGATATATTATTAAAATTATCCTCTCAAGAGGCTTTTTCTGTATTCCGTCATAAATTCTAAATTTATAAGGAATCAATTATTGTTATCTTATTTTGTATGGTTCAAACAACTAAGGATGCAGCACCAGTAGATTGAGGGGTTAAAGCTTAAAACATTTAGAATTTTGTGATTACTTAATCACAAAATACTTAATCACTTAATACATCACATAATATCTCATATCTCACGCATGAATTGAAACATATTGATAAAATTATAAGTAAATTTAATCAAGTGTAACAAAAATAAAAAATAAATTTTAAAGTTTAATTCTTTGAATTGAAACTTTAAAAACTGCATTGTCCTTTTCTTAGCTTATATTCTAAAAGTCCTTTGTGGATAAAATATTGTGGTTTGACTATTCGAAGTCGTTACTAGTTTGTGAAAGACAGGATACATGAAAATTGTGGGAGGGTATTATTGTAATCATTTCACAAATAAAGCGCTATATCATCAAAATTTTCCGGAAGGTTGAACACAGTTGATGTAAGTATTGGTATCAAAATTTATTGCATGTTGAACCGCCGGATCATTACTGGAGTGGAGAATCATAAAATAATAAAGAGCAATTTTCACTCCAAATAGACAACGATACACATGTACAACTGTAATATATTCAGATGAAAATTTCTTTCGTTATAATCATTAATATCAGACTTCTAGTAATCTTGAAAATTATGGATGTGATAGGAATAAAAATTGGTTCAACAAGCAGAATTGCAAACGTACGATTTCAAAGATATCCGCATTAACTAAGCAAGAATAAGTTTGCCAATTTCGCAAACTACCCAAAGAAACGTATAACGGAATAAAAGAGCGAATTTGTAATCTATACAAACGTATAGAGATCAAACGCAAGATTCTTGGAAACCGATACAGCTTCTTGAGTATTCATAAAATTTGTTTAGTAATTTCTTGGTATTTTTTGAAAGCAGTATAAATGTTCTGTAAAATTATAAGAATCGACTGGATATCCTCTTAAAAGATTAAAAATATTTAAATATTATATATATAATATTTAAATTTCCTAAAAAATTCAATAAAATCTTAAAATTTAAAAGATGTTTTGGATAATGCTTCAAAAAGATATGAAAATAGACTCGAATATTTTTGAAACTATTTACAAATGACAAATGGTTTGTAAAATCCTAAAAAATATTCCAGAAATATTTGGATATTGATAATAACCCCATTTTGTCTTTAAACTTTCCAAATATCTTATACTTATCTTATTTTGGGATACACTTAAATTTCTTGAATATCACTATAAATCTTAGAAGATTTTTGAAATCTACTAACATTAATCCCTGTTTCAATAGATAAACGTTTATAAAAATTGATTTCTAATGAAAACCCAACAGTAAGGAAGAAGTTTTAAATCATATATGAATAATATTAAATTTTTTCCGTTTGAACGATGTATTTTTTATTTTAATTTTCAACTGGAATAATAATCCCCATTTTCAAGAAAATAAATCAAGATTTTGAATACTTCAATATAACGAATATTGCAAACATTTAATCGCAGGAAGGATCGAGAGCAATAAAAAACCTCAATTCAATTGATTCTGCCAATATTGCGTATCTATTTCGTTACATCCTTAGGGCGAGTCGTTACTAAGAAATACAATAGTTAAATTAAGTAATTAAAACTTAAAATCTCCTTATAATTGCAATGAAACTGAGGAAGTATCGAAATAGATACGAAATATTGGTAGAATCAAGTGAATTGTCGTTTTTATTGCCCTCAATCCTTCCTGCGATTAAATTTTTGCAATCTAGTGTTGCTAACGGGATTGGACAAAAGTCTCCTGCTTGGTATAACGAAAATTAACATTCACTGTATATTAGCCTGTGGAAAAATTAATATTAAATAATTATTTTAATATTAACAATTTATACGTTAAAAAACACATTTAGTATTCAAAATTGGTAAGTCTTACCAAAACTGTTCACATACAAATTGCAACATGATGCAAAAATATTAAGCAGTAGAGGGCCTAGAATGGATCCCGGAGGTACGCCACTAATTACGTTTCTATATCCAGATTCAACCCCACACAGATCAACGTAATGTCGACGATTCTTAGATGTCTTATATTCTACATCTTATATGTCTACAAGATGTAAAAAGATATGAAAGAGAGCAGTCGCAACCAAATTTCTTCAGCTTTATCGTCAATAACGAAAGATCCAAATTAATGTAGACTGCATCAATGAGTAAAACTTTATAGATTAGTGGTAGTAGATTTACCTCTAATCATGCTGACACAATCTATTAAAATCTTGCTTAATTTCCTTTCTATCTTTGGATATTAAGAGGTTTTTTATTGTAAAGTTGAAAATATGCAAGAGTGGATGTAAAGTGCAGGGGCATAGTTCTTAATTAAAAATGCAAGAATTTATATGAGGCGGTTGTAGGCTTTACCTTGTATTTTTTGAAAAAATCAACCAAATCGTTGAGACTGACATTGGAGGTACCAAAGGTGACAGAGTTAGTATCATAAACTGCGTGATTATTTCTAGCAGGTTTAATGGAGACAGGACAATATACTGCATCGAAATAATCGGCAAATAAATTAACCACTGCCGATATATCCTTGGATTTCTTGGAGTTTTGACCACTTTGAAATTAGTTTGAAATTCAGATAGGATTTTAACATATGTATTCTAAAAAATGATACACTTACCGTTTGAACGATGTATTTTTTATTTTAATTTTCAACTGGATTAATAATCCCCATTTTCAAGAAAACAAATCAAGATTTTGAATACTTCAATATAACGAATATTGCAAACATTTAATTGCAGGAAGGATCGAGAGCAATAAAAAACCTCAATTCAATTGATTCTGCCAATATTGCGTATCTATTTCGTTACTTCCTTAGGGCGAGTCGTTACTAAGAAATACAATAGTTAAATTAAGTAATTAAAACTTAAAATCTCCTTACAATTGCAATGAAACTGAGGAAGTATCGAAATAAATTAACATTAACAATTTACACGTTAGAAAACTCATTTAGTATTCAAAATCAGTAATTCTTACCAAAACTGTTACATACAAATTGTAACATGATAAAATATAAACAGTATATAAAAATATATAAAAATATTATATAGAAATATAAAACAGTAGAGGGCCTAGCATGGAACCCGGAGGTACGCCACTAATTACTTTTCTATATCCAGACTCACCCCCACACAGATCAACATAATGTTACGGTTCTTAGTCTCGTCTGTGTTATATTCTACATCTTATATGTCTATAAGATGTAAGGAGATATGAAAAAGAGTAGTCACAACCAAATTTCTCCAGTTTTATCGTCAACAACGAAAGATGCAAATTAATGTAGACTGCATCAATGAGTAAACCTTTATAGATTAGTGGTAGTATATTTACTTCTAATCATGCTGACACTCCAATATTCGTGCCTTAGAATTTAATTTTGGAAGCTACAATCTATTAAAACCTTGCTTAATTTCCTTTCTATCTTTGGCTATTAAGAGTTTTTTTATTGCAAAGTTGAAAATATGCAAGAGTGGATGTAAAGTGCAGGGGCATAGTCCTGAATTAAAAATGCAGAAATTTATATGAGCCGGTTGTAAGCTTTGCCATGAATTTTTTGAAAAATCAACCAATACGTTTTGACTGACATTGGAGGTACCAAAGGTGACAAAGTTAGTATCATAAACAGCGTGATTATTTCTAGCAGGTTAATGGAGACAAGATTATACACTGCCTCGAAATGATCGGCAAATAAATTAACCACTCCCGACATATCCTTGGATTTCTTGGAGTTCTGACCACTTTGAAATTACTTTGAAATTCAGATAGGATTTTAACATATGTATTCTAAAAAATGATACACTTACTTTAATGACAAAATTACATCTTTATATAATAAACATGCCCAGCTTAAGTAGAAAAAAGTAAACCATGACGAAAATTCTTTACTGAGCTATTTTGAGTGATGGGGACGTAAAATAAATCATGCTGAATACGAAATATATAATTTACATGTAGATAATAAAAATTTTCTCCACTGACTTTTTCTACTTCGATCAGAAAATACAATGTAAAATATCTTGATATATGAAAAGTATAGAACGTGTATGGAACTTAATGAAAATAATAATTTTCATTGAGACAAGATATAATTACTCACTGAATTTAGTACAAAACTAACGTCTATAACGTAAAAACTAGTTATGGTTATAGTTTAGACGTAAGTCAAAAAATGTCAATTTGAAATAATCAAGTATAAAATTTGTTAATTTCATTATTGCATATGAGCCCTTATAATTTCTTATGGTTGACATTGTATATGCCACCCATTTTCACCGTCACAGAGGCATTATTTAATACAATGACATGGCATATACTTTTGTATCGCAAGTTTCTTTGGCTGATTTTAATGGCAGAAATTGCTATTTCCGAAAATTTCTCCTGTTTTCGGTTTCCCTGACAAATCCCATGCAATCATTTCTTATATTACTGGACGTATTTTTCCATCCATCAATAATCATAGCAAATTCACTTACAATAAACTTAGAAACTGTTTGTAAATATTGTGCAGCGAAGTTGTAGATGAAATTGTTCTACGAAAGAGCTCATATGCGGGTCGTAACATGTTTACAAAAGTTTTAATATGTTGCGATCAACAACACTAAATGAAAGATTGCAACTAAAATAAACTTTGCAAAACAATTACTTATTTCGTTTCTCCATGAGTATTCAGTGTCAACAAAGTTTGTAATAGCTGCTTTACCTTTAGATTTTCTTGTAGGTAATGTATTCTTGAATTCAGTCATAATAGTTAAGAATACTGGATATTTTGGTATGGAAATAGCAGTTTCTTCACTACATAGGAGCTAATACTTGGTAGTGAAATACTGCTGTGCACGCATTCGTTAGAATGGGGAACTTCACAAAGCAAATTTATTTCTCCATCACCCGCAACTAAGTGTTCTAACATCTGACTGTCACTACTTTCTACGTGATCTGGATTACCGACTTCATAATCAAATATGTTAGTTAAATTTGTAGAATCCGAATTGTTAACAGCATCTGTTGTAAACGTTCTAGCGATGGTTGATTTTCTTCTTTGTTGATTCTAGAAAAATAGAACCTTTAATTACAACAGCTAAATGCAGTACCAAATTAAATTATGTACAGGAAACAACGAACAACATTCGCAATTAATAAGAACATAACCGTATTTAAATTCGACACAATATCTACATTGTCTACATCATTTTCTACGTAAAGGCCAGATTATTTATATTTTTTAAAAATTTTCTACATATAAACGTAAATTATCAAAATATACGCGTAAAGTCTCATCACTGGCCATTTTGCTAAACCACCAATAACTCTAAATTCTGCTTCCAGAATCACTTTAATTTAAGCTATTCATGCATCTAATCTGATTTCTTCTAGCTTTATGCTCACTATGGTTGATTGGGACCAAATGTACAAGGCAGTTAGTTATTCTAGTTCTGATAGCGCTGGTGTAAACGGTATTAAATTGAAACAGATTTTACCAATTCTCTATATTATATGTCTCCGTTAACTTATATCGATAACTTTTCCATTGAAACATTTAAAACTCTAGTCTCCCCTTGTGAATTTCATCCTACATCAATTCTTTCTATCGTGTCGAAGGCTTTTGAGCGTGTTGTGTATGATCAAGCATTTAATTATCTAGCCTCCCCTTGTAATTTTCATCCTACATCAATTCTTTCTATCGTGTCGAAGGCTTTTGAGCGTGTTGTGTATGATCAAGTATTTAATTATCTTGAGGAGCGTCGTATAGTCAATAATTTACAGTCTTGTTTTCGCCAAGGTCACAATTCTATAACTACAGTAATCATGATTTGTAATGATACTACTTTATTTTTCTCGTGCTCTTTTTTTATGGTTCCGATCCTACCTTTCCCAACGATTTTTATGTGTTCACACTGATTCAGACCCTTCGTTCACTCTCGAATTTCTTTGTGGGATGTCCTAAACAAGTGTTTTGGGTCCGCTGCTTTTCTGTATTTTTATAGTGCAATTTCTTGTAGTTATCATTAATTTGTATGTATAAAATTCTTCATAATAATAATAATAATAACTTTATTGTGCTTACAAAATCCTAAGATTTTTTACACTTGTCGGTGGTTTTACAATATAATGAATTACACAGCGAATACAATACACTTAAATAGCGCACCTAACATCCAAAAATTCCTGAACGCTATAAAATGCATTGCGCATCAGGAAAGGTTCAAGGCGGTCCCTCAGCGCTGCGCTCGACAAATTCCGGGCATTAAGCGGCAACCGGTTGAACAACTGTTGGGACAAGACTTCCGGTCCCCGTTGTGACACTTTCAAACGACAACGTTTCGGCCTGAGGTTATGCCTACCCCTAGTTCCGTATTTATGCATCATAGATTGGACTTGATATACTGACATATTTTTGTTAGCATACAGTATCGATTCCAATATAAACTCGGAAGGAATGGTAAGAATATTAAATCTAGTAAATAGATATCGGCGGTCATCTCGATATCTCATGTTGCCAAGGAAGCGTATGGCACGTCGCTGAAGTTTAAAGATATGCACACTAGAAGGGCTATTTCCCCACACTAAAATGCAGTAGGTAGCCAGTGAATGAACAAGCGCATGGTACGCCATCTTGGCTACATCCAGCGACAAAGTACTCATCAAACTCATAAATATTACGACTTATTTTTCCCCCAATGAAAGCGGCATGTTCTTCAAATTTTAAATTAGGTGGTGTAACGTATACCCCCAGGAATTTTGTGCCGTTATGGGTTAGAACATTTGAGTTCTGAAGACTAAAGGTCATTTTAACTGTTTTTAATTCGTTTAGTGATAGTTCGTTAAAAACAGTCCAACTACGTACCCTATCGAGTACAATATTCGATAGATCAAACACATCATCAATATTGTGCCCCTAATTAACAGGGTGGCGTCATCTGCATAAAGATAGCAGTTCACTCTGTTACCGATGTAAAATGGAAAATCATTAAAAAAGAGCAAGAACAGTAGTGGACCCAGGATTTTGCCCTGCGGGACGCCTCGTTCCACCGGTAAAGTATCAGATATCATGTGGTTGCCATTAACACGTTGATTTCTATTTGATAGGTATGATTTAATGAGTGCAAGACTACGGTGATCAAAATTGTAAATGTGATCAAGTTTATGCAGTAAAATAGAATGGGAGACGCAATCAAACGCTCGAGAGAGGTCCAGGAATATGACCACACAATGCTCCCCCGCCTCGAAGGTATTTAAACAGGTGTTTACAAACTTTATTACTGCATCTTTCGTCCCAAAACCTTTACGGAAACCAAATTGGTTCATGTACAACATGTTGTTACGCTCTACATAATCATATATGCGGTTGTACAAGGCGCGTTCAAACATCTTTGAGAAGGTAGGCAGTATGCTAATTGGGTGATAACAGTCAACATCCATAGAATCACCTCCCTTGAATACAGGTACAACAGATGCACATTTCAAAAAATCCGGAAATTGAGACAAGGAAAAAGCAGAATTTACCAGCTTAGTTAAAGGGGACACATACAAGCTGATGTTTTTTTTTGACAAAATTAGATGAAATACCATATACATCCTTAGAATTACTATTTTTCAAGCCTTTAAGTAGTTAACGCATTTCGATGTATGACACGTCAGTCAGACTAAAGTTCGCCTTTGAATATGGTGTTATATAGCACATATTCAATGGCGTATCATCCGGAGTTGGCAATGAATTAACTATGTTTACAGGTAACTCCACAAAATGTTTATTCAATACATTAGGATCGAGATCAACAGACGGTTTTACTGGACGATTGATATTGACATTTATCATTTCCCAGCTAGCCTTTGATTTATTATTAGAATTCTGAATATATTGTTCGGCCGAACGTTTTTTGGAGGCTGATAACGCAGTTCTATATTCTAATCTAATTCTCTTTTTTAGAGTCAGCAAGTCAGGAGTTTTACGCTTTTTATAGAGCTCAGAGATAAACTGAAAATTCAGTCTAATTTTTCTCAGGGAATCATTAAACCAGACGATATTATTATCATTAGTTCTAACTGTACATTGACCTCATCAAACCTCCAGATATTTGTTTATCAATTTCAACTTTTTGTCACCTCGTATATCGCATAACTCTAAATTCTGCTTCCAGAATCACTTGAATTCAAGCTATTGATGCATCTAATCTGATTGCTTCTAGTTCTATGCTCACTATGGTTGATTGGGACCAGGTGTACAAGGTAGTTAGTTATTCTAGTTCTGATAGTGCTGGTGTAGACGGTATTAGCTTGATTTTACAGATTCTTCATATTATTATATCTTCGTTAACTTATATCGATAACTTTTCCATTGAAACATTTAAAACCCCTAGTCTCCCCTTGTGACTTTCATCCTACATCATTTCTTTCTATCCTATCGAAGGCTTCTGAGCGTGTTGTGTATGATCAAGTATTTAATTATCTTGAGGAGCGTCGTATAGTCAATAATTTGCAGTCTTGTTTTCGCCAAGGTCACAATTCTATAACTGCAGCAATCATGATTAGTGATAATACTACTTGATTTTTCTCCTACTCCTTTTTTATGGTTTTGATCCTACCTTTCCCAACGCCTTTTATGTGTTCACACTGATACAGACTCTTCGTCCACCCTCGAATTTCTTTGTGGGATGTCCTAAAGAAGTATTTTGGGTCCGCTGCTTTTCCCTATTTTTATCGTGTCACAAAAGTAATTTCTTGTTGTTATCATTTATTTGTATGTATAAAATTCATCATAATCAAACGCCCAGATATTTGTTTATCAATTTCAACTTTTTGTCAGCTCATAACAGATCCACACGATCGCAGTACGATGCGTAATTCATGGCAACCGATTTCACTCTGGAGCAAGCTTCCTGCTTCATTCGCAATATTTCTAGCCTTCCTTCTTTGAAGATATCACTTGCTCACCCATTCTTCTCTCATCAACTCTCCTCACACTGAATTATTTTTTGCGTGTATTGAAATACTTTACAAGTTCACGTTTCTACAATTCAATTCTTCTTGTCAATATTCTTGTTTATATTTCCATTTTTGTATCTTTTAATCAAGAATTTGATATATACTCGACGATCCTGCCATATGCTTGTACGATGATATCTACAATGAGTATTTCTATACTATTAGGTCAGATGAATATTATACAGGATAAGATTGTATGTTTACCCTTAGATTTAGGGTTTAGTACGTGAGTCAATGTACGAGTGTCAAGGACGCTATATAAGGCCAATGATAACGTAAATAAATGAGTTCAGTTCATGTTGAACAGTGCCTCATATAAGTTAGATAGATAAGCTCTCTTGAAGCAGTATCGTATATATAAATTACTTCTACTGTCAGATTGAAACAAAGCTAATAGTAATAAATTATAGTAAAAATCTCAACTTTGCAAATTTTAGAAAACACAATCGGGGCATTTTACATTGTCATAAGTAAACCCAGGAGAGTGTAATCTCGTCGCATTTGGTGCAGTTTACGTTGACCCTCCGTTGTTTAATTAGAGTTGTAAACTCCTTTGTGACAGGATAATTACCCGGGACGCTTGTCCTCAGGTGGCCGAAAGGGAGGACCCCCATCTACTGTCGACGGGGTTGTCCTGTGTGAATTGAATTTTCGAAATACCGCCCGTTAGCCGGTGCTCACGTCCATGACGTTCCGGTGCTTTCCACTAGTCTACAACCGGACGTTCCATGAAAATCCGGTCCGCGACGGCGATGACGGCATTTTGCATAAATATTCGACCCTGATTTTCGCCCGACAATGTATAAAAGGAAAACGCGTCCAAAGTCCGGCACATTATTGTATACCGTGAAAACGAAAATTTCAACCGACAATTTACCGACCTTCCATCACAAATGCGAAATGCCGTTTAAAGTAACGTTTACATTTTTGACCTAAAAGTTTCAAAAAGAAGAGAAAAGCATAAAATTACAGTTCACAGCTCAAAATAGCATTCGTAAAACTTGTAAACGTTTTTATTTTATTTCATTTTACTACTTATGTTACCTGAAACACTAACAATAAACGAAGGAATCGTAAAACAAGTGTACGTAAACTATCCGAACAGTGTACTCTTAAATAGGACGTAAAAGCTTCTCAGATAACAAGTACTGGAACGGAACGATTTAACCAAATGCAAACCCTCGGGAATCTCGAGATTTACCGCTTCAGCCTTCAAAAGAAACGCCCTCGGTAAAACCATGGTGCCGACATCTTCTCTTCTTCGCAATGCAGTCGCCGAGGATGCTGCAAGACTTGGGAACAAGGGAAGAAGAAGGCAGTTACATGAGCGGAAAGTCCGTGTCCGACTGTAAATAAATTTCACGGTACATTAGCGCTCCCAGAGCACTGTGAAATCCCGCCCCTGTTATTCTTAAAGCGCCTCGACGCCGACGTCGGATTCGTCAACCGAACAGTACGGACGACAAAAGGGGTCTAATTAGGGACACCGACCCTTCCGCACTCCGAAACGTATTAAGTGACCCCGTTGGGTTACGAAAATTGGATTTCTCACTCGGGATCCGATTAGGACACGCTAATTTCGCATAATCCAATTCGTGGCCGGGTATAATTCATAATTTATTGAATTGAGAAACTTGTTGACCAGTCTAACACTATATTCATCCTATGTTCCGCAAAATTGTACCTCAAAATATTTGTAGTTAAAAATAATACATTCATAGGAAGCACAAAGTAACTCAATAGCAATAGAAAGGCTTGTTTGCTGCGTACCTGCTGATGCAAAGCGGAGGACGTGAATATATGGGTGGATCGCATTATAGCTTTTGTACGGATGGATGCAAGGTTCAGTCAGACGCGGCGTCAGATATGGAGAAACGCCAATCTGATATCAAACTGCCGGCAGTGATTTGTCTGCACTGCGCTCCGCTGATTGAGATTGATTGTAAAATCGATGCCAACACGTTTATGGGCCATTACAACCGTTCTTATTTTACTCGTGTGCCGTCGATATTCGTTTCTATTGTCAACTTGATCTGCTATGATATGTGAACTGAATCCGATTGTGCCAATCAAGCTGAAACGGCTTCAACTGTTGAAACATGCTGTTTTTGTTATTGATTCTGATGTGGACTTTAATTTATTAAAACAATTCAATCGATCTACAAATCATGATAATAATAACGTATATTTAATTGGTCTAATGAATGGTACAGTAAAACTTGCAAGATTTTGGAATAAGTCAACATAATCTACTATAACTAACAATTGAGGAGTGATTTTTCAGAAGGACTTTTATCCAAAATTTTCAAATTTTGAGATATATTGTTGCATATTGTCGTTTCGAAATAATTTCCTTCTTATTTGAATTGTATGTCAAACAATGTTGTTTTCATATAGACTTTTATCCCGAAGATGTTCGTTTCAAATAGACTTTTATTCTGAATCAGCTGTATTCTTGCACAAGGTGTTCCAGACAATGTAATTTTTCATTTTTACGTTGAAAGATGGAGTGTACAGATAGTTTAAATACTGTTATCTTGTCTGAAGTTAATGAAGATGCAAGGGAAAAGAAGAAACAAGTGAATAAACGAGACAAAATGAAAAGCTTGCGGTAACTAGCTTTTGAGGTTAAAATAAACGAGTTATTCATTATTAAATCTTTATACTTATTAAATTATTAATAGATATCAGGATCACTTTCCCAATCTTGAAAATTACGAGAGACCCTGCTATCATGATAAAGGAACATTCCATTGTTTAAAATTAAGCAGGGAAGATGTTATTGAAAATAGAATTAAAATTTATTTTACTCCACACAAAGTGAGACAAGATATCAAATTATCGTACTACCTAGAAGTGAATCTAGATCAAAAAGAAGAAGAGAAAAATACAGGGAGAATTGTCACTTTTATTAAGACGATAGTATTTCATACAATGTTTCTACCGGTTTCAGTCTCGTTTAGGCCATCTTCAGGAAATCCATTTTTAAAAATTGTTGATCTTATTTAAAATTTGTTGTTTAATATTGACGTTTTATTTTTACTTATGTTGTGATTTATGACATGTTGTGTCAATGTGAAAAATTAAAATAGGATTAAAATAAAATAAAATTAAAATTGAATATTTCCCAAACCAAAAGTTCAAATATCTATTGTAAAGGAGGTAAAAAAAGAAAGTAAAAAAGGAAATTTGAATTTGGGAAGGGAAATATGGGAAAATGTTATTGCGGTTTGAGTTCATTGTATATGTTGGGGGATTTTAATTTTATTTTTAGGTGTAGTAAATGGATGTTTCAAAAACATATATAAAGGTTTTTCTGTGTAGTTTATTTGGTCATTTAAACATAAAATTTGTGGATGATTATTAAAGACCGGATTAAAAGGCAAAAAAAGACGGAAAAAGGCACTTAAAAAAGCATGAAATTTTGGCAACAAAAGCATTAAAAAGGCATAAAAATTAGAAATCGAAAAAATTGCTGTACCTAATTAATAATGTATTTTAATAACGTTTTCTTTAAAAAATACATCGTTAAACTAAACATTCATATATAATTATTAAACCACTAATCACGAAAACAACTAATTATTAAATGCTGTTCTAAATGTTCCATTGTGAAGTTGTGTCTTCTCTCACTTAACGTATTCTTGTAAGCCGAAAAACTTCTTTCCACGTCCACACTTGTAATTGGTGCATACTTGAACTTTGTAATTAATGCGGGATCCATAATAAATCTAGTAACAATTTCACCACTTAAAATTGATGCAATTTTTGGTAATGTGGCAAATCCTTCATTTTTACACAGAACGTCATTAAATTTATTCGTAATTATTTGACCAATATGTCCTGGTACGCTATACGTGCTGTCTTAAAACTTTTTAATCATTTCTACTGCAGTCACTAAAGGTAAATCCTGTTTTTCAAGTAATTTTATAGATTCACTTATATAACTGCAATTGCTTTTTATAAATGCCAAATTATTTTGTAGCTCCACTTCTTTTAGGACGGCCTGGCAATCTTGTATTGCTTTACTATTTGTAGCCGGAAATTCATTTATTAATTGTTTAAAATGATCTAAGGCGTTTGTGTAGTATATAGCGGCATCTAGCCATGTTCCCCATCTTGTTAGTTGTGGTGGTAATGGGGTATTTGGTAACCTCTCTCTAAACAATTCTACCCTTAAAGGGGCTTTAACAAATATTTGTTTACTGCTTTTTATTAATTTATTAACTAATGGGAACTGTAACCTTATAGTTTCTGCTACTCGATTATAAATAAGCCCGTGTGCTAAGCAAGTACAACAAATTAGGTTAAAAAATCTTCATATTAGACGCAGCTTTTACCATGTATGTCGCTGCGTGTGACACCATCAGTAATATTTTATCATTCGGTACCGGCTCCGGTAAGAAAAAATGCGTTAATTCGTCGTGAATAAATCTTGTTACCGTATTATTATTTGTTTTACTTAATTCTTTGGTACTTATTAGAAAACTTTTTGACGAATTTTCATCACTTAATACTCCAAGTATTAAATTTGCCACGTATCGTCCTCATACATCAGTTGTTTCGTCTACACTTATCCAAATATAATTATTTCCAATAATATTTTTTTATTTCTTGAATAACTTCTTTGTAGACTGAAGTAATATAATTTTTGCGGAGATGGCTTTCATCGGGAACATGCATTGTACAATATGTTTGTAAAAAAGTTTTGAAATATTTATTTGTCACTTTATGGATTGGTATGTTTGCTTTTATCAAAGCTTTGCAAAGATCAAAATTAAATTTTGATTGTTCAGTGTAGCCGGATGTTGATGCCACAGATTGTATAGCTGTACCTATAGTTTGTTGTATTTTGGATTGACTTTTAGTCAGTTTTAATTTTTCCTGATGCAATGATGTTATGACATGCTGAATTATGTAGTATTTCTTGTCATAATTAATCTGTTAACAGTAATTTAATAACGTCAGTATTTTATAATATTTTCCATAATTATTAACAATCAATATATTGTTCTATTAATTTTAGTGATCGAAGTACTACATTGAATCAATAGTGAATTTTATTTCTAGTGAATTTTGGGACATGCTATTCTTTATAATTTCCAATTTTTACCGTAAAAAGATTTAAATTTCGGTTTTAAATATTTAAAAATCTTTGGTATTATACATAATTTAATCATTATTTAAAAATATAATTAATTGTTTTTACTCGATTAACTCTATCAATCTAACGATTTTTGAACAGGCTTGGCAAAATAAACGATTGCGTTCATATTTCAATTCCTTGTAATCTTTAATCCATTCTTCTACGGTTGGCTTTTGTTTCGGCATTGTACTATGCAAGAACTTCACACTGTGACTCGAGTAACTTTAATACAACTAAATGAATTGAAGACGAAAAACGCGGATCTTACGTCAGACGGCACAACGAGGAAATGTACAGAGGCGCAGCGAAATATTTTTTCATAATTCAACCAATTTTTGGGGAAAAGACGCCAAAAAGTTGGAAAAAGGCTTTAAATAGGCATAAAAAAATAATAGGCATGAAAATTTAAAAAAGGCATAACTAACCTGGTCTTATTTCACTTATTTTTAACTGATTCGTAAAGATATTTAAATGTATTTGTAATGCTTTTAATTTTGAGCATAAGCATATTTTCTATAAATCCGGTCTTTAATGATTATGTTTACATACTATTGTGTATGTCAAAAAATATTTTTGTGTTCATTTGGAATTACACAAAAACGAATCCAAACTATTGCTACGTTCAAGTTAGCAGGAAATGAAATAAAAGAAAACAGAGGAGGAGATCGTCGACTTAAATCTAAAAGAATTTATTTGCCTTCCCATTTAAATATACGCAGATGGCAAAAAATTTACAATGATTCAGTATCAGAAAGTTTACAAGTGAAGTACACTTTCTTTTCAACAATTTTTCAGAAGAATTTTAATATTGAATTTGGAACGCCTGCAACAGATGTTTCCAGTTTCTGTTTCAAATTAAAAATACAACTAAATCACTGTAATGATACGTCATCAAAAAGGGCAAGCATTCTCACACAACTAAGGATACACAAATTGCGATCTAAACAATTTCATAAATTCATGAAGGAAAGAAGAAAGGACACTATCGACTTTTGTTTTTACATGCAGCAGGTGCCACTGCCTAAATTGCCTGTTGGCGAAGCATATTACCTGCGGCAACTGTCATTTTATTCATTTGTGGTTACAGATCTGGTTACCAACCATCCTGTTTTTTATTGCTGGACAGAAAACCAGGCCAGTCGTGGACCTAATAAAGTTGCTTCTGTTCTCACAGATTTTCTTACTAACTTTTCTTTTCCTATGAATTGCACGAGATTAAGACTATTCGCAGATGGTTGCGGTGGTCAGAATAAGATCTTTATTGTTATGAATACATTAGGATGGTGGTTATACAAAGCAGCGCCGGATTATTTAAAGGAAATAACAGTTATTTTTCCAGTTCGTGGTCATTCATATCTTCCAGCGGACCGAGTTTTTGGAAGAATAGAAAAAAGATTTCGAAATCACTCCGTAATTGTAAATCCTGATTCATATCGTGATATATATGAAGAAATCGGTATTTACAATCATCTTGGTGAAAATTGGAAAATATCAGACTATAAAAAAAATGTGTCAGATTTACTTTAAAAAATTAGATGGCATACAAGACATGAAAAGAATTATATTTAAAAAAGATAACGTAAGAGGAAAACATGAAATAAAACTAAAAAAGGAACAATTTTATAGAAATGATGACATTACGAAAAACTTTTGTAGCATTTTAAAGAAAGGTAAAAGTATGGAAAATATACATACGAAGAGATTGAATTAAAAAGACCAATAAAGCAAGAAAAAATTAACAATTTGAAAACATTACTAGAAAAGTATAGTGACGATTGGGAAAGCTTACCTGAAACCAGTTTCTACAAGAAAATCATTAATGCTTCTGTAGCAGGTATATCTGACAATATAGAAGAGGAAGAAGAAGAAAGCTTAGAAGATAACTACTACGATTGCTTAGAAGTTGATGGGGGAGTGTTAGTGTGAATAAATCTGATTTTGATTTAAATTCCCCTTTTCTATTTTAATTTAATATTAAAACTTATATTGTAAGTTTAAGTTTGCGTTTGTTTGAAGTACATGTTTTTGATTTTTTTTATTTAGTTAATGTTTCCGTATTAAACGCTTATTATCAGCTGTGGAGTTATTTATGTTTATTCGTTAACAAAAGTGCTTTTATCCACCCGTTGATTGTCCAAAAGCTTTTTATCATGATTTCTTTTCTAAACACTTTTTATGCAAATTAATTATCAGAAATAAGGTACATAAACAAAAAGTCCAAGGAGTTTAATTTAGGAATCGACCTACTGAAACATCATCATCGTGATGAACATAAAATAATGTTCTGCAATGTTTTGACGTAAGCAAAATAATTATTCTCATTTTTCTCAATAAAAACATAAATGAACAAAAGTCTTTTTGAAAAATCACTCCTCAATAAATGACACGCCTTTATACTACTACCAAACGTTCAGTACTTAGCTTTCCCTTTTTAATGCTTAATCCTTCGCATACGAAGTAAATTAAAACACAAACATGCCATACTAGGTGTGAGTTGAGATCCCCGAAAATAAAAACTCAACTTTTTCTTGAACTCATAAACTAGTAATTGAGGCGCTTTTTATAAAAACAACCATAGGTTAAAAATCCGGTTTTGTAGATTTCTGCATAACCGAGTAATTAGTTCCAATATTAACATGTTTAGTACATTGATTTATCTGAAAACTATCTCAGTTCAGTATTATGAAGAAATAAATATTCTATGGTTTTGCAAAAACAACCATAGTCCAATGTGATTTTCTAAAAAACAACCAATCTTCGGGACTATGGTCATTTTTGTGACATTAGTGTTGTTTAAAATGGAGAATCATGAGTTGTTGACCAGTGAAAATGAGAAAACGAACTGGAAAAGGAAGAATAACAAATTAGAAAAAAGGAAATTGTAATAAAATACAAGAAAGTTAAAAGTGAAAAGCATATTAATCATGTTGGTAAAGAAGTGTCGGAAAGAGTTACCATATTGCAAGTAAATTAGGTTAAAGCATAGTTGCGGCACAGAATAACCAGAAAGGACAAAGAGGCTCTCCCGCCAAAACTCATTTTTATGCGCATGTGCTGGTCCGCCATATCGTTGGAGTTTATTTACATCCCTGTTACCACCTACGTTTGTTGAAATTATTAGATTGCGAAAGTTTTTCTTCGAGTTATACCCTAGTTATTTAGTATATTATTTTATTTTTTCTAATAGTTTAAAGTAGTATTTGTTTTTTATCTTTTAGCGTAGGTTATCTTCAATTTTTTTAATAATAGTTTTTTAGTAGTTACTATTTTAATTAATACATTAAGCTAATTTATCAGATTAAGCTTATTAAATACCATAACGTTTTTGCACCTAGTGCAAAATTTTAAATTGTAAATAATTTATAAAATAAAAATTTTTAATATTTTTAATTAACAACAGTATATTGTTAATAATTATACTGAATGAATTTTATATAATGTATTAAATTTTCATAACAATAACCATAATTATATCTTCAATAGAATTTAGTACAAGTAAATTTCAAAATCACTTTAGTGGACACCCTCCTACAATAGAGGAGTACTTTACGTTTAAAATTGGCGCCTACACGCCAACGCTATGGCCGAAGGTCAAACAAAATAGCTGGTGAAACATCAAAGGCACCGCCGGTTTTGTCCTTTCTGGTTATTCTGTGGTTGCGGTGTACTATGTTATTTTCACTTTAAAGTTGCGCGAGATGGAAGTGCTTTGCAAACGTTAATGCAGAAGAACGACGCCATATCATAAAAGTTTTCAATGCATTTACTAGTAAAGATGAACAAGACTCTCACTTATGTGGTCTTATATGATTCCATACACCACATCGTCGAAGGCCTCGAAGGAAAGATGATACAAATGACAGTGAAGGAGCAAATGAAAAAGAAGGTGAAAACGGCCAAAGACAGGGTAATTTTGCAGCATACAGTTACAAAGTTCGTGTGGAAGACAGAGAAGTGCAGGTTTGTTTAAATGGTTTTCTAAGCTTGCACGGCATATCACGAGGCAGAATACGAAGACTACAGGAATGTTTAGTGAACCAAGGTATCTCTCCAAAAGATATGAGAGGCAAGCACCAAAATAGATATAAAAAAACTCCAGAACCTGTAATAGATCTTATTATTGAACATATTCAGTCGTTTAAGGCGCGACAATCACATTATTCCAAAAGAAAGAACCCCAATAAACTGTATCTTCCTGAATCGCTCAGCGTTAAGGACATGCACAAAATGTTCTTAAACCAGTACCATACAAATGTGTCGTACTTGGTGTACTGGTTTATATTTCACAACAGATTTAACATTAATTTTGGACTTCCTCGTAGCGACACATGTTCAGTTTGTGATAAACTGCAACTTAAAATAAATACGGCTGAAAAGAATGGATCTGAACAAAAGCAACTAACAAAAGAAAAGAATTGACATCTCGCTAAGGCAGAACTTATACGGAAAAATTTATTTTACCAATTGAAGCGAATGTATAAAAGAAAAGCTCAAATGGGAGAAGTAACATGTTAAGTTGCCCCACATTCGAACAAGCGATGTATTTTTTGCATCACAGTTATGGTATTACGTGGTATTACGTGTTTGGTTTGCATGGTATTAGCGCGAATTTGGTTACTATGTATGTTTATGATGAGACAACAGCAAGAAAGGACGAGAATTTGAACACTGATACATTAGTGCTATTCAGTGATGGCTGTCTAGGCCAGAATAAAAATTATTTGATGGTTAATTTTTTATATTTTCTGGTTCATGGATTGAAGATGTTTAAAACTATTTTGTACATATTTACTATAAGAGGCCATTCTAAACTTCCAAACGATCAGGATATTAGTCTAATAGAGCTTAAGAAGAGGAAGAGTGATGTGGAAGTAGTCTGGATGGGATGAGAATAATGTAATTAATGCCGTTAATGCTTCACAGGATAAGTTTTTTAACATGTCTAATGTTTTAAGGCCATACTTTTATAAAAATCTAAACCACCTATGAAATTAAAATCCGTGAGATCACTAAAAACTTCTGCAAGAACCTTAATGTTTAGAGTGTATTCACTCTAAACATTAAGGTTCGTCATACATATTCTGGATCGTGGGAGACCATTAATGTTAGGAATCACAAAATTCGATGTCCTTCTGAGTTAACTTTAACACCTTTATATAGGAAAAAGATACTTCTTAAGCTGAACAAACTGAAAAGCGTTTTACGTCTTTTGCAATTTTTGAAAAATCCAGAGAATAAAGCGTACTATGAAAGTTTAAACTTAGACATCCCAGTAACTGACGACAGCAATAATGTAGAAATAGATAGCGATGATAATAGTAGTGCAGAAGAAAATTAAAATATGTAGTATGTTTGTTTATTAATTAAATATAATAAGAAACTGAATAAAAGATAATGATGTGAAATAATAAAACGCATTTTTTTTTGTCAAAAACTACTAATGTCCATTTCCGTTTATTATAAAATATTCTTTTTGTTATTTTGTATCAAATTGTTTATAATAACTTTTTCCCAAACAATTACAAAACCTTCGAATCAACAACTGCATTGTATATTTTTCAGTTTATTTTCACACAATATATGGTGTTACGTTTTTTCATTTCCTGGAAACTTAACATTTTGGACTATGGTTGTTTTTGTAAAAAGCTCCCCAATTTATAATGCTTCCGTAAATCTACTTATAAGCCATTGAGAATTCTTAGCAAAAACAATAATGATAATTATATCAGTCGAAATCAATACGCATCAAAGATACTGCAATTTTGACAAAAGAAATCTGCATGTTCCAAACAAATCACTTTTTTTGCAGGCTGTCAGGAAATTGCATATTAAAGTTGAGTGAAAATGTTAAAACACATAAAAATCGCCTATTAACTGTTTATTATCATCTAAACTTAAACACAATTCATTACTTTACAAACATATTGTATATTTATTTATTATTTTTATTGAGTGTAAAAGTAATTTGAATTCATTCCATGAAATTCCGGTCGATGTTGTCGCTTTCCGCTTTTTTTGCGGCTACAATTTCCATCTTAAAAGTGCACAAGATTTCCCAATAGATCGTCCATCTCATTTATGGTACCTGTATTTCAGCACGGAATGAATACAACGGGTATGTTAGCAGACTGCAAGCAGAAAATATCGGAACTGTTTTCGAAATATTTTACAACACATCATAATTACGTGATGATTTATGGGAAAATTACGTTGGATTGAACTACGGTTTTTATGATTTTACTGGTTTATCACCAATTTTTAACTATCACTAATTTTTAATTTTAAAATCAGTTTTAAAATCATTGAACCTTTTTTATAAATTTTCTGTCCATAAACTTTAAACAAACATATTTTTGTCCGTTTGTATGTCATTCCAGTTATATCCAATTTCCACTTTATGATTATATCCTCGGGCATATGTAATTATAAATTGAAACAATAAGTTAATTGATGTTTTGATTGACGCTTTTAATATCACCGGTGACTATAATTGAAAATTTATCTATGCATTTTCAACCTATAAAAGTTTTTTCCCTCGAAATGAACATTTTATGCAAACAACGAGATCAGACGAGTGCAATTTTATTTTGGGAAGGTATAGCTAATATATTTATATTTATATTGGTAATGGAAGACTACAACTAGACTTACAACTGTAATATTATAATGAGTTGAGAAGCAGTTTACAACAGAAAACAAGTTTTAGTAGCGAAGACGAAACAACATTAAATAATTATCTTTTTACTGCTCCTCTACGCTGCCTACAGTCTAACGAAATGGGACATCCGGAAATAAGCTTATTAATATGCTATTACTGATTAATCTGATCCATTTATCCGGAAATATATACAATACCCGTTCAATAAAATAAACATACAAGTTTATTTGTTAATCAAAATAGAATGAATTTTTTTTCCAGCAATTTACCATGAAAGGTAATAGTTAATGGTAAGTAGATCCTTATGTGCTTCTAGACTATCTCTTTTTATTATCCACTGTTACTCTTCAAGGCTTCAGTAGTAACAACGCCATATCCATATATCGCCTTCCAGAACTGCGTGTTCAAACACTTTGTGTTTAAAGTCAAGTGAATTGTTTCACAGTTCATAATATATTACTTATATTACTATTCTCAAAATCTCTTTGATACTTTCATCACAATTATAATAATGGTAACAATGACAATTATATCGATTGAAACACCGATTTAATATGATACATAAATATGTCCCAGGTAAATCTCTAAGCATAAATCTATGATCTATCCTCATGCCCTATTGTTATATCTCATGTTTACAACTATAAATTTTCTGAAAAATGTAAACTTTCATATGGTAAGTACCAATATAAGTATACTGTTATATAAAACAGTAATAGTTATAAACTATTATAATATTAAACAGTAATATAAATAGTTATAATACAGTATAACTGAAATGGAGTGATAATAAAAATGCTGAGAGGAGGATTAAACTCCATTCAGTTTTTAATTTAAGAACTTATTTATTAATAATACAATTGGTGTTTAGCGAAATGAAGTGAAACCAGCAATCAATGGTGTGTTCATGGTGTACATTTCTCAGGATTCTATTTAAATGTGAAAAAAATAAACAAAATAATAACGAACAGGGATTTAGAACATTTGGAAACTTAAAACGAGATATTTTTGTGCACGTATATTTTGATATATATTAGCAAAATTGACTATCTATTAAGCTTATTCATTTAGTTTCAAACTAGTTTGATGTTTCTCTTAGACAATTCATATTGCTCTTCTTACATTGCTCTCTCTTAAAAGTCTTCAAGTGATTAAGTAATTTTGACTGTAAAGTTTCTAAAAATAGATTTTGTTCTCCTTAAGGAAGAACAACAGTGTGAATGTAGTAAAAAGAGGCGATAATTAAGAAATATCTTGATTATCGCTGCTTTATTCATACATTGTAGTCATGCAGGAGTTCATTCTTAGACAAATTATATCGACAACAAGCAAAGTGTAGTATTTTCGAGTATTAGTTTCTCTTGCAATTTTCCTTCCAAAAATGTATTTTTAAATACAATTATTCCAAAATAAAATTTAAAGTGCGTACTTTCCAACCCATTAACTCCTGCATATCAACAATGTATGAATGAAGACATACTTTTTCATAAATTTGTTATAATATCAGGGTACAAGGGTACTATTTACTGTTATTGAATCTGTTGGGGTGAAGAGAATGGTCTCTCATCACCCCGGCCTATAAAATCTATTGTAGTTTAAGTTCACCTTAGGACAAGTGATAAATACTTGATGAAAATAGAGGGTAAAATTACTTTTTGTGCTTACTAATCTGAAAGAGAGAGCTGAAATTTTTTGATGCTGCAACCAAAGAATTTCGATTTTTATTTCAATCTTCGTCAGGGTACACTATTAAAACATGGAATATATTATGAACATGGTTTCCTAATATAATAACCACTACTAATAAGAATATATGGACGAAAAGAGACTCGTCAATAATGGCGCAACAACCACTACGAGTTTAACAACTGTCACTGGAAAACTTGACCAAGTTGAGTGACCATTCTGAGTGACCATCAACTTGGTCACTCTCTGAAGTCAAGAACCTGAGTCAAGAACCATACGTATCGTTGTACATTAGAAAGGAAAACCAACAATTTTGAAATGAATTGAGTAACTCAGAATGGGGAGAAGGTATGGGCACAGAGACTTATGAGTCAAGGGCTTACAAAAGGTATAAATCGCCTTTTCAAAAAAAAAACTGATCATTCGACAGGACTATACGTCCTTTGGCAAAATGACACCACGGTAAATGCAATCTGATCGTAAAATTGTCGATATTACTGCAGATGTGCATGCATTTTCAATGATCTTGTGGATAATATATTACAAGCAATATTAATATTGGAAATTGAAACAAGGAAAGACGAACTCAGACTCAGAATAAATACCTCGTCATGTAAAGAAGATCAGTCATACTGCCTAAAAATCGACGATATACGAAGTTGAAAACACTACTTTAAGAAATGGAAGAGATCTAAATATATATCATTCTATGATGAATATGTTAGGTTGCGTCATTTATCCAAGGATGCAATTAGTTCGGATTATAAGACCCTAAAAATGTTTGGCGTGAGAAACATAATAACTCAGGTATTCCAGGCTGCATGACCTTTGCTGAGCAAGTTTGTTGTATAGAAATAATGGTATGTTGAAGATACATCGTCATTCTGGTAGCCGCTTTGATTCCAAGAACAAAATACCCACAGTAAAGCACGTCGATATAATCATTATAGTGTGGGGTGATTCAACATCATAAATGTTAAAAACATGCGTTTTTTAATCGTTTTTTATATAGTTTCGAAGAGACAGAATTTGTAATAAGTAAATATTTATTATCAAACCATCCACAAACCGAACACAAATGGCAAAAACATGGAAGAAGATTAGGTGTTCCTAATCTTCAGCGACGTTGTCAACAGTTCCGCGTAGCATTGAATGATTAAAACTTTACTGACCAAATTTGAATTAATTGAACCAGTTTCTCAAGAAGGTTGCATCATGGCATCCTAAACGTCAAATTTTTTTCAAAAGGTGCATTCTAAACCCAAGGGTACAAATAATATTTCAATAATGTAAATATTGTAAATATGTTATTGTATACAATAATACTCTTATACATAGTTCTAGTATCAGTTCTATTTTTAGTTTTTCTCTACACGTTTATCTGTATGAACCTGTTTTCATGCCTTGATCTTGATCAGTAAAAAAAATTGAGTTAAACTTGTATATATTTTTCACATGTATAAATCTCCACCATACTTGTACAAAAATGCCATATACACATCTTCATTTGTTTGAAAAACTTATTACAAAAGAACTTGAAGAAAGCAGTCTTTAATATAAAGACAGATCACTGATTTTTGATGAATCAAGATAGATGTTAATGCTCAAAGGAAATCTATAAGACAAAATACAGACAAAAGCGGCTCGACTGTTTGTGGAAATGTTTATCAATGCACCCTTTTGTCCCTTCGTTTGCTTTAAAACTGAGTTGAAACCTTTACTATAAAGAAACTTCAGTTTGCAAAGTATTAGAGATGGCGTTTTTAGATGAAATTGAAACCTGTCTGTCTACCACAGATAAAATTATTTGTTGTGGTGATTTTAATTTAAATTTGCTTAATGTATACCCTGATGTTGTATATTTTACGTCCCTTCTTGATTCGCTTGATGGAAAACAAATTATTTACACCCCAACTAGAACAACGGCAACTTCATTGCCGCTTACTGATTTCATAAGTACTTTTAATACCTCTATTGTAACTGACAGTGAGGTAGTGGAGTGTGAAATCTCGGATCATGATATGATTTTTTGTGATGTAACGATTTTCTATTGTATTTAGGGCAATCAGAACTCTAAAGCATATTGATAAACAACGCTTTTGGCATGATTTGAACACAGTGCCATTTAATTTGATATTTTTTTATGAGGGATGTTGATGAAAAGGTTGCCTTTTTGGAGAGTAATCTCATTAGTATATTTGGATATTCATGCGCTATTAAAGAGATGTAGATTTACAAAGCCTGCCGCTCCCTGGTTAATTGATAATGTAAAACTCTTAATACGGTTTCATGATCAGGCTAAAGCACTTCAAACGTAATAATACCCAAGGCAATTGGAATTATTATAAGTCATTGTGCAACTGTACTACCACAGAAATAAGAAATGAAAAGAGGGCATATTTTTTGTATGTCAGTAGTCAGCATAATAAAAAAATCATGTGGAATAGTTTGAAAAGATTGGGTATCAATGAAAGTAAAGGTGGTACGTTGCCGTCTAAGTTGCAAAATGCAGAAAAAATTAATTTCTTTTTAGATGGTGTTACAGATATGTAAATTCCTTTAACCCCGTAAATGACTAAATTCATAATAGCCATGTCTCATCAGAATTTTCTTTTCAGACAATAGACGAGACAGAACTTTTAGCTGTCATTAATTCAATATCGTCAACAGCTAGTGGATTGGACGGAATTAGTGTTGAAATGTTAAAAATGTGTTGTCCGTTCACACTACTGTACGTGGTCCATATAATTAACTATTGCTTCACGGATAATGTTTTCCCAGGTTTGTGGAAGCAAGCTGTTGTGCTTCCTTATCCCAAGAAGAACGATACCAAAGAATTAAAGGATTTGCGTTCTATTAGTATTTTGCCTGTGTTGTTGAAGGCCATGGAAAAGGTAATGAAAATGCAAATAATGAATTATGTTGAGTTTAATAGTTTATTACCACAAGAACAATCGGGATTTCGACCTGGATATAGTTGTACAACGGCAATGTTAAACTTAACGGATGATGTTTTGTGTGCTTTAGATAATGAACAGTATACTGTCGATCTTTTTCTGGATTTTTCTAAGGGCTTCGACATTATAAATCATGTGATGTTATGTAATATATTAAAATGTTTAGGTTTTAAATTTTTTACTTATTAAATAATTATCTTACTGATAGGACGCAGATGTGTAGGATATTAGATGATGAATCCAGTGTGTTGAGGATTACCACAGATGTCCCTCAGGGGTCGGTTCTTGGACCATTGCTGTTTACGCTTTACACATCACGATTTGTAAAGCAGTTGGAGTATTGCAAAATTAATGTGTATGCTGACGATTTACAGTTGTACTTCTCGTTCTCAGGTACTGATTATCATGGTGCTGAAGCTAAAATAAATAGTGATTTAAATAGAATGTATCATGTGGCAACAAACCATAAATTGAGAATCAATCCAAGCAAATCTATGTACATTTGGCTGGGTAATGCCAGGGCTAGTAGCAGGCCTGTATGGAATATACAGGCCTGCTACTAATGTAAACTGCTGCTCATGCAAATGAATGGTGTCAGTTTGGTTCAGGAATCCAAATGCTTAGGGTTAAGAATAGACAATACTTTTAGATACAGATCGCAGATTGGTTATTACATCAAAAATGCTTATTCTTTTTTGCGTGACCTGTATCCTCATCGAACCTATTTAACGGTGGATCTAAAATGGCAACTATGTGAGTCTTCTTCTATCCCTGTGTAATTATATGGTGCCACTCTATCAGCCGGCTGTTGATGTGGTAACTTCTAACCGAATACAAAGAGTGCGAAATAATTGTATGAGATATACTTATGGTATCAGAAAATATGATAGAATTACTCATAAGCTGAAAGATGTAAAATGGTTGTCTATGAAACAGAAAAGAGATGTTCATAGCTTATGTCGTTTTCATAAAATTATAATCTTGTCTAAGCCGAAGAATACTTGTATAAAAAAATTAAGTTCAAACCGGCAACAAATCCATACGTTATGAGATTGCGCAATTCTTTATATCTACCAAAACATCGGACATCTCTATTTGAAACGAGCTTCACCTAACATGTTTATAAGTCTTATAGTAAACTGCCAAATGACTTGCGAACTCTGGGTTTTTGTGCTTTTAGGAAACGTTTGGTGCAGTTAAGGTTTCAGCAACAAGGTGGATAATAACATCTGATGTCTATATATACGTATCTGTGGAGGTAGTTTAGTATAAATTTGGTGTAGATTTAGTTTTTCATTAAATATTTTATATTTAATTTTTTTTTTTCTATTTTTATCAATTTTTTGTTTTTTTTTATCATGTTTTTTTTTTGTAATCAACTCAGTTGGTTTGAGCAGATATTGTCTGGAACCTGCCCTTTGTGTTCAATATTATGTGAATATTTATGTGAATAGTATGTTTTCAATCATAAGGCACTTAAAGTATCTAAGTATATAAGCTATCTATTTAATTACTCATCTTTTTCTTCACATTCCTTGTCGTGTTGGCAGAAATTTTGAAATTATTAAAGTTGTATATGAATAATATATTAAGAAAGCGAAAATTTCAGTAATGAACTTTGTTAAATCGTTCATTACAAAAAATAATTTAAATATAAAATATGAACCTTTTGATACACAATTTTATTATTTGCAACAATGCCGGTGCTTTATGAAATGATAAATGAATTAAAAATTTCATCAAACGTTTGCACGAACCTTCCAATATAACAAGCGACCCAAAAAGGTCATTTGAAATTTTATTTGTGTATCATAATCTAATTAAAAATCGAAATTTTTAATATTACGTTTTTGTAATATTACTACGTCATACAAAGTAAAAAATATATTTTTAATTTTTATTTAAAATTCAATCAAATAATTAACTTAGTAGTAATAAGATTTAAAAACATGTTTTTATCGTACGTTTTTCAGATCCCTATGATACATAAAAGAAAAACTTTATCCCTCAAGGGATTTTCCAACTAGAAATTTCCTCAAGTTCGTCACTAAAACACGTCGTTTACTTTCGGTCAGTCAGTTCGGATCCTGTTACGTTCTCCGTAGTAGAAGTTAATGGGGATGTAATGGTCGCTGAGTGTGTCACAATGTATCCGAGAGCTTTCCCGGAACTTTACATCCTGCGGGCACGACTCGAATCCTGCGTAACCTCTCGAGCGTCGTTTTATAATTCAAAAGAAGGAAGTGCTTCAGACAATAGTGCAAAACCCTTCTGAGAGCTTCCGAATGTATTTTATACATGCCCTTTAACCGTACAATAAAGATTTAAAACAAAATGATCTTAACGAGATTTTTTATCTTTGATATCGACATGAAAAGATTCTTGTGGAGTCAGCGAAAAATAATAAATTGGGGTATTTTGGCGGAGGGGCACTATTAAAAAGTTGAACAACGTTATTTCGAGGCGAACACCAAGTTCAGTTTGCGCACTATTTTATAGATGGCTCTTTTGGTGGGAAAATTTATTGTTGTTCGGCGCCGTCCAAAACAGTCACTCGTAGGAAACGCCCATTTTCGCCCGCCCATTGAATATATATTATAGGGGAGACTCCATTTATTTTACACCCAAGACAATTACTTATTTCTATCAAAGGGCTCCTTGCCCTTGTTATCAAGATGTAGGTCACTCCTGTTTTGGATAATACATCTTCTTAAGGATTTTTTGTGACACCAAAACGAAACTTTCGAAACTTGTTGTTATTATATCTAAATACAATATGATTTATCGGACTCCTTCAAACTAAGTGATAAGTAATCGAACTGTTTATGGAGAGATCATTATGTGAATTCCCATGCAATTTCGATGATGTCTAGAGGTACGATGCACTGTAATAGTCCTTGAACTACCGGTAGTAATTACAGTGTCATCAGCATAACGTAAATTGTTAACCATCCAACTATTAATCTCTAATCCCCTAATGTATCATTAAGTGTAATGTAGAAGATGTAAAATTATAGGGTAGGTCTCGCAACAATTGTATGTACATTACTAGTGTGTTATCTATTTGAAAATGAGTTACCGAATACATAATAGATGTCTCAACACCGTAATAAAATGTTATTTTTCTTCAATCCATTTTTTTTCCAACGATGTCTAAACGTTTTATATGTCCTATAAGTATATGAAACTTATTTACATAACCTAGTTTTGATATAAAATTTCTTCATTACTTCATAACATACGACCAAAAAGAAAATATAAGATAATATAGAAATTTTCCTGAACCTACAAGCAAAACAATAGGAACAACACCGGCCAAGGAAAAGTATAGCAGTTACGAATTCGAAATTTTAGCACTGATTCAAGCTTTGAAGAAATTTTGGAATTTGCTCGGAAGCTGATTTAAAATACTAACTGATTGTACAGCATTCCAAAAAACAATGGACAAATATGAGCTAACAACAAGAGTTGCAAGATGGGCGTTATTGCTGGTATTATTACAGTTATGCGTCATGTTGTTCCTTTAACCCGGCATTAGTCGCTATGGTAAAAATCGCGGCGTGAGATTTTCTCTCACGGAGAAAACTTTAAGTAATAAAATGCTGTTCTTTTAAAAAGATTGCTTTAATTGTAAAGTGCACAGTTGTATAGCATGATGTTGTCAATTTCAAACAATATATTTATAAATCAAACAAGTAATGCAGTTATTAATGATTTATTATTAATAAATTTATAAGTCTTCTCAAGATCCCATCTCTAAGGCACAGATACGACAAGAAAAAAATGTATGCTCAGGGCAAATGGGTCGCTGGCAAGTTCTACATACTTTCTTAACTTTCCTATTTTTTCGGCGAGGACAGAAACTACAAAAACCTTCTTTGACATTTTCAGGTTGTTTTACTTCTTCTAATGGTAGTCCTGCTATTTTGCCTGCTACTTTGCATGGTAAGAATGTGATTTGGGACCGGCTTATTAGGTGTGGTTTTATCAGCGAAAGAGCCAATTCTTTCAAATGTGCACGCCTAGACAAAATGGGGCAGTCGATGTTATTTGCTTTATATATTATATAGCTGTTGAAGCCACCAATGTTTAGCATTGAAAAATATATTGTTAGTGGCTATCTACAGCTTACTGTTGCAACCGAATATAAGGCTTTCATTTCATCGACCACATCGACTGCGCCCTTAGTTAAATTATAAAACGTAATAATTTCGGGCTTTAGTTGATCTCCTGTCTCTTTATCTATAACATCGCCGTTGTGCATAATAGACAACAGAAGCACATTTTTCTTCTTTGTCTTCTGAGGGACGTATGAAACCAATACAGACTCTTTTGAAAAAGCAAACATACTGCTTCGAAAGGGCCGGTCCTTGATATTTGACAATTCAAGAGGAATTTCTTTTTTATTTTCTCGCAACGTGCCAACAATGGTAATGGTGTGGTTAATTTTTAGATCTTTAGCCAAAGGAATTGAAGTAAAATAATTGTCCATTGTGACATTCCTACCGGTATTGAGAATTGGCTCTATAATTCTCTTGACTGCACTAAAAGCAGTATTTCCCAGTTTATATTGACCTTTGGGCTGTTTACCTGCGTAAATTTCTAAATTTGAAGTATAAAATGATCTAGAGTCGACCAAAGCGTATATTTTAATGCCGTATTTGGCCGGCTTGTTAGCAATATATTGTCGAAATTTGCAGCGACCTCTAAATGCTTCAAGCATCTCATCCACAGTTCCGTATTCACCTGTTGTATAGTGCAATTTACAATACTGAACAAAATCGTCAAACTGTTTTCTTATCGGTGCTACATTATCCGTGGCTTTGTGAATATTTCTGTCATCAATATTGTCAAATCGTAGAGCGCTTAGCAAAGTATAAAATCTTCTCTCGCTCATTGTTGCCCGAAAACATTCAGGAAAAGTCCTGTCATCTAGCCAATGTTCTGAAATATTGGTATGGTTAGCTTTTTTTATACCAGCTAGGTACAGAAGACCAATAAGAGCACTAAGTTCGTTAGAATTTGTGTCAGGACAATCTCTTTCACGGCTATACTTTTCGCGTTTTATTTTAAGGTATTCGTTAGTGCAATCAACCACTTGTTGAAACGATGCGACAGGAAAGAAAAGTCTCCAACATTCAAGCGGCGTTTTTGCATTACGAGCTAAGCCTTTTACACCAGGCATATGTGTTACCAAATTATGTTTTCGTGTACGACCTCTAATAGTGGGGGCGTGCTTCAACCATTTTGTCACTTTATCTTTACCATTGAAAATTGGAGCATTTTGGAAAAAGGTATCAGGAGTGTTTTCACCACATTCATCAAAACTTTCTTTTCCTTCAAGGCCTTCATTTTCTTCACAATCGCTTTGGTCTGTATCTGTGTTGCGTATGCTCATTTCGCTTTCTGCGTTGCTTTCTGATTCGTCACATCTTTCAATATAATCTTGAAGAGGTTGAATATCTTCATTTTGATCTAAAACGAGTTTATTTTTTAGTTTTCAGTTCAAAAATAAATATAATAAAATGTCAAGCACGAAATTGTTCCATGGCATTTTTTTGTCATTTTCTAGTCTAAACAAACATAGGGAGATAACCACGAAAGTCATTCAGACAGTATCAATTTTACCAATTTTGATAGAGAAAGCAGAAAAATCTATGCTTACCTTTGTTGTTTTCCTGTTCACACTTTAGAAGTGCAAGTTCGACACGTTTTTTTTCCTCGATTCATTGCACTACACTAATCAAAAACATTAACCGAGAATCTAAAAACAATTCCAAAAATATTACGTGCTTTGTCGCGTAATGAGAGAAAATCTCACACAAAGTGAAACCTGCTCTATTAAGCTCTGTACAATACTAATGCGACGCGATTTGTTTAAACTGGTTATGCCAATAAAGGGGGTGGGAGTATTCAGAAAAGTACCTAGAACGACACGAGTCAGTTTTGCGTTGAAAATAATTTGTAATAATTGAATTAAAACTGTGAGAGAAAATCTCATATAGCGACTAATCCCGGGTTAAGCAAAAATCCAGCTTTAATGGTCATTGGTCAGATACAAAGAATAATTTACTTTTA
The DNA here is from genome assembly GCA_036711965.1 of Onthophagus sagittarius. NCBI lineage: Eukaryota > Metazoa > Arthropoda > Insecta > Coleoptera > Scarabaeidae > Onthophagus > Onthophagus sagittarius. The sequence goes on along the minus strand of JASERS010000002.1, from coordinate 10,956,555 downwards.
TAATTTTCTTCGTTTGCTTCAAAACTGTATTGAAAACATTACTATGAAGAAACTTCAGTTTGCAAAGTATTCGAGATGGCGTTTTTAGATGAATTTGAAGAATCTGTTGCGACCTGCCTGGCTATCACCGATAAAATTATTTGTTGTGGTGATTTTAATTTAAATTTGCTTAATGTATATAGCCCTGATGTTGTATATTTTGCGTCCCTTCTTGATTCGCTTGGTGGAAAACAAATTATTGACACCCCTACTAGAACAACGGCAAATTCATTGCCGCTTACTGATTTCATAATTACTTTTAATACCTCTATTGTAACTGATAGAGAGGTGGTGGAGTGTGAAATCTATTGTATTTAGGGCAGTCATAACTCTAAAGCATATTGATAAACAACGCTTTTTGCATAATTTGAACACAGTGCCATTTAATTTGATATTTTTTATGAAGGATGTTGATGAAAAAGTTGCCTTTTTGGAGAGTAATCTCATTAGTATATTTGATATTCATGCGCCATTAAAGAGATGTAGATTTACAAAGCTTGCTGCTCCCTAGTTAACTGATAATGTAAAACTCTTAATACGGTTGCGTGTTCAGGCTAAAGAACACTTCAAACGTAATAATACCCAAGGCAATTGGAACTATTATAAGTCATTGCGTAACTATACTACCACAGCAATAAGAAATGAAAAGAGGGCATATTTTTTGTATGTCAGTAGCCAGCATAATAAAAAAATGAAATAGTAAAAAATGGAGTAGTAATTACAGTGTCATCAGCATAACGTAAATTGTTAACCATCCAACTATTAATCTCTAATCCCCTAATGTATCATTAAGTGTAAAGTAGAAGATGTAAAATTATAGGGTAGGTCTCGCAACAATTGTATATACATTACTAGTGTGTTATCTATTTGAAAATGAGTTACCGAATACATAATAGATGTCTCAACACCGTAATAAAATGTTATTTTTCTTCAATCCATTTTTTTTCCAATGATGTCTAAACGTTTTATATGTCTTATAAAATTTCTTCATTACTTCATAACATACGATCAAAAATATAAGATAAAATAGAAAATTTCCTGAACCTACAAGCAAAACAATAGGAACAACACCGGCCAAGTAAAAGTATAGCAGTTACGAATTCGAAATTTTAATACTGATTCAAGGTTTGAAGAAATTTTGGTATTTGCTCGGAAGCTGATTTAAAATACTAACTGATTGTACAGCATTTCAAAAAACAATGGACAAATATGAGCTAACAACAAGAGTTGCAAGATGGGCGTTATTGCTGGTATTATTACAGGTATGCGACATGTTGTTCCCTTAAGCAAAAATCCAGCTTTGATGGTCAATGGTCAGGTGACTGAATAGAATGGGTTGATTGAGAGACTGAGCGGTTAATAAAAGAATAATTTACTTTTATAATTTTATTTTTATAGTTTAAAATTTTACAAACAGAGATTTATGAAGATTACTTCTTAAGAGATTAAACTTTATATAAATACAAAGATGGAAAGGAGGTGGTAGTCATACCTAAAGCTTTGTAAAAAACGAAGTGATTAGAAAAGCACACGATATAGGCCATTTTGACTTGATAAATATACAAGAAATGGTGGAACGAGAGTTTTATATGGTGGAAGAGAAAATTAGGAAGTGTGTACAGAATTGTATTTCGTTTACTACAGGGTTTACTACACGTTTCTTTTACGTTTCTTTTGCGACACCAAAAGAAACGACTTTATGCTTAAAGAGGTAATAAGTTGACTTTGGTAACTCAGCAAAAATCATTTTGGAGACAGGAACATCTAAAATTCACCTCTCACTAATTCGAAGATTATTGCAAGGAGGAAGGTATTAACATATCCATGTGGAGATGGACAAATCGATGATAAACCAAATTATTACACCGGTTTTGATAAAATTCAGTATCGATAACCTAAAGATGATATACTAATTTGCAGATCAGCTGCAACGAGTTTTAAACTCTACTTATAATAGAAATCTCAACAAGATACCATTTGGGTTCTAGTGGAGAGAGGTAATGATTTAAAGCATTAGGTATAGTATTTCATGTTTTATCACTAGGTTTTATTGGGAGTGTTATCTTGTGTCTGATATTTTTCGTAGTTGACACATTTGGTTCAATATATGTTTATTCCGTGTCTTGTTCATAAATTTTTGTATTAAGAGTTGTCTATTCGTTATTTTTGTGATGTTTGTTATTTCATATAGATTGTAATTTTAGATACATGAGTTATTATTCGGTTGATATATCTTTGTTATTATCTTTCAGCAGTTTCAGTTTAAAGCGTAACTCTAGCTTTGTAGATATATACTATTTCAATCGAAATTCCCATATTCCCATATGTTAAGCTTCAACAGAATTTTGCTCTCTTTGTAATGTTTTTTTAAGACGCAGTTTCTTGTCTAAAATTATACCTAAAATCCATTATATAAGGAGAATTCTCTTTGATATTGTAGTGAAGTAGCAGTCTTTGGAATTTGAAAGGGTTGGGTTGTAGTCTTCATTTGAGTGAATAAAATTTATTATGAATATAATATTAATTAGATCATGTGAATTGTTGCTGAAATTTGTTAATGGTTTCACGGTTAATTGGTGTTACTGAGTTGTTTGTTTTAAACATAATTAAATCATTACTATATTCTATTTATTACTCCTTCAGTGTTCGTCGTATTTAGATCGTATTTAGTTTGCTTATAAGTTTGATCTGGAACACTGTTTGTTTGAAATTTGAGGGATATGCTGAGATGATCTGAGCATTTAGATCTTCTGTTATGTTTTGTTTAAGATTTCACGAATACAGTAATATGTCGTGTCTCTTTCTTTCAAGGGGGATAAATTGAAGTGACCAATTATGGGATGTGGGCGAGTATTAAAAACTTTTAAAAACTGAAAAAAAATGTAATGAAAGCAATTGTGAATATTAGTTTCGCCAATATTATACGGTGGTAACAATCTATTAAAGTATTTAAAACAAATACGAGAATTTTTAACACCTGCAATTAAATGTGTTACAATTGCCATTACTGCAAAATATTGCTCTGATAAAATTGTTCATACGTTATGGAAACTGTTTTAATTAAAAGTTATAGTTAGTTAATTGAAGTTTATCAATTTTCTAATTTTCTGGAAATATCAAAATATGACAATAAAACAAGAACAATTCGATACTAAAATGTTGAAACAAATAAATTACATTCATTATTCTTATATCCGTTAAACCAAACATTCATCAAAATACAGGTAAATATTGTTTCAATATGTTTCACCCACCAATACCAGATTAAGATGTGATTCGGAAAAGGGATGCAAATATTTACACAAACACCCGGAGGCGTCTCGAAAAGAGATGTCGTAAACATTTACTGTAGGTAAATACGACCATATATCTTTTACAGTTGGTCGGGGGATGGCTTATTTCCATCGTTTTGCGAGATTAAAGAACCTCGCGCGATTTAAGTCGGTTACGAGGTCTACCCAGCCGCAACTCATCCGGTGCACAGTTTGATTAAAATTTTGTCAGTCGTTTAGGGTAATGGAGCTAGAAGACCCTTAGCGGGTACCCTGACAGGCAAGAACAAACATTGGCACAAATTAGGGGAGGACCTTTCGTAATGGGCATTTTAATTAATAAACGGTTTAATTGTCTTAATTAAGCCGCTAGAAATGGATTTTTACCCCTTTTTAAACGGGAGGTGTTGATTAAGTCGGATCTTAACACCTTCAATTTAGTTAAAACGTAATTTACTTAATATAAATTTAGTAGTATTTTGATTTTTTCTGGATGGATAATTTAGTCGTGTCGTCAGACCTCTTACATATTCAAAACGCATTATGCACTCCGGTTTCAATTTCGGAAAGCCATCTCAGACTTCTGAAAGTTACCCCTTACGCGCTGAAGTCGTGCCTTATTACGTAGCCCGGCGTTCTTAGCGATATCCGAAAGTTAATATTCATTTTCGACGAAACGAGCCACCGCCGTCGCCGCCGCCGGGAGAACGTTCTTATACGAATATTAAAGTTCAGAGGGAAAGCGCGCTCAGAGGGTATCAGGTCAGCATCACGCTCCTGTACCGTCCTCGTCGGCGTCTTCTCAGATGGTAAAGTTTTCATTAGATTTTACAGCGAACATCAAAATCTTAACTGCCAACCATTACCTAAGGCATAAAGTCGTCTTTCTACCCTTCGTCGGCGAACCTATCCCTCCAAGCCTTGTTAAAAAACGTTTCTTCCCTCATTCTACAGCTTCTACGTTTCGAGGCTATCTCTTTTAAACCGTCATTACACGATGCCTATTTGCGACAAATGGTACTTTTACTGTAAACTGCACCTTTTTTTATATTTATGAACAAGACCTTTTATGTGGTCATTATAAGATTTTTATTCGTGAAAAAATTGATTATAAAAACAACTTGGCAATTTTCATTCAAGGATTGAATAGGAATTCGAAATTAACACCGGGTAGTGATGGAGAACGGAAAATAACAAAAAAGGGGATTCGGGGAAGCGCCGGTTTAATTAAATTATGTCGAAAATGAACTCTAGGAATTATATATGCGGCTAGCCGCGTCTATGCCGCAGTTCGTAACATCATTAATTGTGCGGCTTCATTATCATACGGGTTTTCGCCAGTCGAAGCGGTCGTATTCAAATCCTGCGGAAGAGGCGAGTCTGCAGGATTAAGGGGAGATTAAATTTAATTTCGACTTTTGCGACGAAAACATTCGGACGCTGTCAATTTGAATTTAGATCGTAGTTCTATTCTTAGGTGCTATTCACGTTAAAGAATTGAATTGTAATATGAAAAAAGTACTTAATTAAATTGAATATATTAAAAGAGTGCATTTTTGAGCTGCTTTAAAACTTCCATCTAGGAAATTCGTACTTATGATTCAAAATTTCAATTGGTACTTAATTCAAATTATGGAAGCATGTAAGAAGTCTTATAAACACATATGTATAGATTTATTATACTATAAAATAATAATATCCACAGTTTCTCTTATAGTACATATCGATGATCTCAAAGCAATATCTCATAATTCCAAAAAAGTCAATTTTTGATTTTTGCGCAAAAGTGAGATGTATTGTTATTTGTTCCTTCTGGTATTCTGGTATAATATTCTTATAGATTTAAAAAACTGTTAACTTTATATTGGTGCCAAAATAATAATTTGTATCTCAAATCTTCAAAAGCACAGCAATAACACTTTAGTCCTTAGGAGTGAGTAGGGGCGTTGTGCTGTCGGTTAATAAAATAAGTATGTAGTTTTATTTTTTATGATATAAAATCTACTTTATCTGTGAGCGACTTACTGCTAGAAAGACAGAATAATAATAATGTTAAAATCAATCAACATTCAGAATCTTTACCTGATTATCATTTCAACGAAATCAATATTTTTGAAAGTAATGAAAATAATGAAAATGAGACTGAAATTGAACTATCTGACGATGAGAATAACCATGAAATAAATAATAATGAAACCATTGGCTGTGATGAGTATGAGTCAGGAAAAATAAAGCGTAAAATAGGGGTAAATGTTAAGGATGTCAATAACAAATTAAGAATGAAGGGCCAACAATATTTATGATATAGACAAAAATTGTTCATGATTGCACAAGAAAAGCAAAACTAATTGGACCAACGTGTACATCAAGTTTTAGCTTAAAGTCGAAGATAAGGATGTGTACCGAAACAACGAAAGAGGATCGGAAAGAACTGTTCACCTACTTCTGTAATAAACTAACGTGGGATAGAAGAAAAATTTTGGTGTGCAATGTAGTTTCCAAGGACGAACCCAAACAAAGAAAAAGTTGTAGTTTCAAAGTGGTAGTGTTGAAGTATTCTATCAAAATAGGATGTGGCTATTTATACATACAGTATGTATACGCAATTGGCTATTTACACATACAGTATGTATGTGTAATTGGCTATTTATACATACAGTATGTATACGCAATTGGCTATTTATACATATAGTATGTGTACACAATTGGCTGTTTAGACATACTGTATATATACCAATTACAACTCCTATAGCAATTAAGTTAAGAATTTTTTTCAAATGCAGGCTTGTATTATATACACGAACGTATTCATGGAAAATATTGCCGCATATACGGCGTGGCTCAAAAAGTGTAACGACACAAAGTGTATTTTCTTAAATAAATGGAACACCCTGTATTTTTTTGCATATTCTGATTAACTGTCTTAAATGCTATAAATACACATCTTGTTTTCAAATATATGTAATTATGTTTTTTAAATCAAAAAATCATAACTCAGAGATTTTATGGTTTGGAAAATCGATCTTAAGCACGTTAAATAGCAACAAAATTTGCTTCAAGCTGCTCTTTATTTCAGAGCGATATCTCAATTAGTTCTTGAAACACGATTCTTTGAACATTTCTTGATTTTTATCAAACATATATGATTATGTTTTTGCAAAGTTTTAATAAAAACATCATAACTCGGAAATTCAAAGATTTGAAGAAAACATCTCAAGCATGTTAAATACTAATCCAATTTGCTTCAAATCGCTCCTTATTTCAAAGTGATATCTCAATTAGTTCTTTCCTGATTATTGAAAATGAAAATTTAATTATATGTAAGATGTGTTACTTTGGTTTGTATACACCGTTTGTTAATTCAGGATCAAATGAAAAACAAACACTTGTTGCGATGTATATTATATTATTATTAATTTTCTACTAGTTTCGGGGTTTTTCTGTGCCAATCTTCAGGAAAATACCTATATACAGAAAAAAATTTCGTGAAATTGGAAATGAAGCTTTGTTGTTTGAGCGCAATTTCAAAATATTGACGCAAGTTTATTTTAATTTGCATGTTAGTTGAAATCATAAATTAATTTTATCATGTATGGTGAATTCAATGTTTTTCAATTGTTTTTGAGAATTTTACTGATTTTTCAATTGTATAAATTTTCTTATATTATAATAAGTTCATTTAAGTTTCAACACCAAAATTTTTTTCTGTATACAGGTATTTTCCTGAAGATGGGGACAGAAAAACCCCGAAACTAGTAGAAAATTAATAATAATATAATATACATCGCCAATAGTGCTACCACATGTTTCTGTTTTTCATTTGATCCTGAATTAACAAACGATGTATACAAACCAAAATAACACATCTTACATGTTATTAAATTTTGCAGAGTTTTAATCAAAAAATCATAACGCGGAGATTTAAATATTTGAAGCAAAGATCTTAGGTTCTTTAAATAATAACAAAATTTGCTTCGAATTGCTCTTTATTTCAGAGCGATATCTCAAATAGTTCTTGAGATACGATTCTTTGAAAATTTCTTGATTTTTATCAAACGTATATGATTATGTTTTTGCAAAGTTTTAATAAAAACATCATAACTCGGAGATTCAAAGATTTGAAGAAAGGATCTCAAGCATGTTACATACTAGTTAAATTTGCTTCAAATCGCTCCTTATTTCAAAGCGATATCTCAATTAGTTCTTGAGATACGAATTTTTGAAAATTTCTTGATTTTTATCAAACATATCTGATTATGTTTTTGCAAAGTTTTAATAAAAACATCATACCTCGGAGATTTAAAGATTTAAAGAAGGAATATCAAGCACATTAAATACTAATTCAACTTGCTTCAAATTACTCCTTATTTCAAAGTGATATCTCAACTAGTTCTTGAGATACGAATTTTTGAAAATTTCCTCCCTTTAACAAATATATATAATTACGTTTTTGCAAAGTTTTAATGAAATAATCATAACTCAGACATTTAATGATTTGGAAAAACAATCTTAAGCACGTTAAATAGCAACAAAATTTACTTCAAGCTGCTCTTTATTTCAGAGCGATATCTCAATTAGTTCTTGAGATACGAATTTTTGAAAATTTCTTGATCTTTAACAAATATATATAATTACGTTTTTGCAAAGTTTTAATAAAAAAATCATAAGTCAAAGATTTAATGTTTTGGAAAAACGATCTTAAGCAACTTAGACAGTAACAAAATTGTCTTCAATTTGTTCTCTATTTCAGAGCGATATCTCAATTAGTTCTTGAAATACGATTCTTTGAAAATTTGTTGATTTTTATTAAACGCATATAATTAAATTTTCCAGAGTTTTAATCAAAAAATCATAACGCGGAGATTTCAATATTTGAAGAAACGATCTTAGGTTCCTTAAATAACAATAAAATTTGCTTCGAATTGCTCTTTATTTCAGAGGGATATCTCAAATAGTTCTTGAGATACGATTCTTTGAAAATTTCTTGAGTTTTATCAAACATATATGATTATGTTTTTGCAAAGTTTTAATAAAAACATCATAACTCGGAGATTCAAACATTTGAAGAAAGGATCTGAAGCATGTTACATACTAATTAAATTTGCTCCAAATCGCTCCTTATTTCAAAGTGATATCTCAATTAGTTCTTGAGATACGAATTTTTGAAAATTTCCTGACCTTATAATTTAACAAATATATATAATTACGTTTTTGCAAAGCTTTAATCAAAAAATCATAACGCGGAGATTTAAATATTTGAAGCAAAGATCTTAGGTACCTTAAATAACAACAAAATTTACTTCGAATTGCTCTTTATTTCAGAGCAATATCTCAAGTAGTTCTTGAAATACGATTGTTTGAAAATTTCTTGATTTTTATCAAACATATATGATTATGTTTTTGCAAAGTTTTAATAAAAACATCGTAACTCGGAGATCCAAAGATTTGAAGAAAGGATCTCAAGTATGTTAAATACTAATTCAATTTGCTTCAAATCGCTCCTTATTTCAAAGTGATATCTCAATTATTTCTTGAGGTATGAATTTTTGAAAATTTTTTGATTTTTAACAAATATATAATTACGTTTTTGCAAAGCTTTAATCAAAAAATCATAACTCAGAAATTTAATGGTTTGGAAAAACGATCTTCAGCAACTTAAATAGTTACAAAATTTTCTTCAATTCGCTCTTTATTTCAGAGCGATATCTCATTAGTTCTTGAAATACGATTGTTTGAAAATTTCTTGATTTTTATTAAACACATAATCAAAAAATCATAACGCGGAGATTTAAATATTTGAAGCAAAGATCTTAGGTTCTTTAAACAACAACAAAATTTGCTTCGAATTGCTCTTTATTTCAGAGCGATATCTCAAATAGTTCTTGAGATACGATTCTATGTAAATTTCTTGATTTTTATCAAACATATATGATTTTTGCAAAGTTTTAATAAAAACATCATAACTCGGAGATTCAAAGATTTGAAGAAAGGATCACAAGCATGTTAAATACTAATTCAATTTGCTTCAAATCGCTCCTTATTTCAAAGTGATATCTCAATTAGTTCTTGAGATACGAATTTTTGATTTTTTTTTGATTTTTAACAAATATATATGATTACGTTTTTACAAAGCTTTAATCAAAAGATCATAACGCGGAGATTTAAAGGTTTACAGAAACAATCTTAGACACATTAAATACTAACTTAATTTGAAGCAAATTGTCTCTTATTTCAACGCGACATCTCAATTAGTTCTTGAGATACAATACTTTAAAAATTTCTTGATTTTTATCAAACACATATCATTACGTTTATGCAAAGATTTAATTAAAAAATCATAACTAGGAGATTTAAAGATATGAAGAAACGATCTAAACCACATTAAATATTAATTAAATTTAAGGCAGCCGATTATTATTTATTCAGATGGTTGCACTTACCAGATTAGAAATAGTGTCATGGCCAATGCACTTTTGCGTTTGGCACACCAATTAAATTACCATTGAACGAACATTTTTAGTCAATGGCTCAAGATTGATCAAGATCACTCACAAATGGATTGTGACAGTGTACATACCACTACAGAATGAAAGCTAAAGAACAGAAATATTTTGTTGCCAAGTGATTATGCTCGCGTGATAGAAGACTCTAAAGAGATCCGGAGCCGTTTCAGTTTCAACACCTCGTATGTCCTAAACTCCATATTGTATCAATTGCTACAAATATTTTGAAACCAATTTTCCAAATGAAATTTTACATTTTCAATAAAATAATTACGTTTTTTTACGTCCTGTAAAGTTCACATTTTTTAATAACACGGCATTTTTTGAAACCATCGATATGATACACTCAAGCTTTTACTAGCGTTTGTCCCAGCGTTTCATACAGAACTGTTTAATTTCCTACAGCATAATACCAATTTCTTTTAATTTCTGAATAATAGTAATAATACCGGTTATTAATTCCTCTTCTTCAACCTAGTACAGGTAAAATGGAAGAATGAAATGTTGTCATCAGATTCTTCTTTTACTCTATTTCAGAAACTATTCATTGTAGATGCTTTCGTTAAACAAATTTCTTCAAATATACTGCTAAACCCAACCCAATCCAACCCTGTATATTTGAAATAAAGTAAAACTACTCTATTTCAAGAACTACTCATTGTAGAGACCTTTAGCCTATAAACTCAGCAATTTTAATAGAAGCCCTTCAGTATTTTCGAAGTATCGTCTTGTTCTACAGATAGAACAAAAAATCTGTTAATGCCGATTTGTGAATCTTTTACCAATTCAGCTTGTGGCAGTTGTTATAATTTTCGTAGGGCCAACTTTTATAGTTTGTATGGTACTCTCCTGGAAACAAATTGGTCTTTTCTTGATCGGTGCGTGGATGTTGATAATGTTGTGTGATTATTCTACACAAAGATTTATGAGGTACTGCATCAATTGATTCCAAACGGAGTGTATCATACATTTTTAAATATCCTACTTGGTACGGACTTGAAATTATAGAAAATGAAGAAAATGGAAGAGATCAAGTTCAGAAGATTGAGATACTTGACAATGCAGGAGATTTTTGATTCGTATAGAAAGACTCTACAAGCAATGATGAGCAGTTATTACGCTCTTATCTTCGTAAGTTCTGGAATTATATATGGTATAAAACTATTACTATACTGGTGAAATGGCCTCTTATGGTTGCATCCATGATAGTTATCGGGTGCTTTTGGAGGCATCCTACCCAGGAATTGGTTAACTTGCACTCTATGTATCCATTTATCATCTTAGAGAATATCACTATGGAATAGGATCGTGATCTCCTTAAGAAATTCAATCTTCCAGCGTTCTTTAGTCGCGATTTTAGTGCAATTTTTGCAGCCCCATTTTGTATGACCACGGAAGCGTTCACGTATAATTCCACTTTTTAAGCGTAGTGATTATAGTAACTCCGCTCATCTTGCGGTAATTACTGAGGAACTATATTGGCTTTTCTAAGATGTTTAATGCAATCCATCATAAAATTATTCTCCAAAAGCTCAGTATATTTGGCTTTTGCATCTTTTTTCATCAACTATGTATTTTATAATGGCTTTGCTTCGATGGAGTTTATTGCACGATTTGGTATCTCACAGGCCTCTAACTTGGGGCCGCTACTGTTCATAATATTTATTAACGTTTTATTAAACAGATTTAAATCTGGTGTATTGACTTATCCTTATGATCTTAAGATATTTCATCCTATGACCTGGCATAATGATGTGGTTTTACCGCACGTTGAGGATGTTACTTTCTGTGCTACGAGGATGCTTGGCTTTGGCTTGGTACTTATTGTTTTTTCATAGATCTATAGCATACATACCACTCTTTCGGGATCCTTTATCTGCCGAAGCTGGAGCAAGGTTCCGTTATATGGTCACTGCAATATATTGCCCATCATCTGCAACTGGAAAGAATACAAACAAGTTCTTAAAGTACCTTTCCTTTCGTTTAAATGAAGCAGATCCTGATCGTTCAGGATCAGCTTCCTGAACGGATTATAGGTGGTTGCTCTGCTGCTTGAATAAAGTGTAATTGTTTATCTCGTTAAAAAACATGTTTTTTAAAAAGACAATCAATTCATAACGCCAATAATTTGATTCTATATCCAATCTTCTTCAGGGAGTAATCTTACTACAAAAAAATATTTTGTGTTATTTAAACCCAGTAATACAAATAAAACAAATTTACGATTGTTAAGAAACTGGTATACAGCATTAAATACAAACATATTACGTCGAAAAATTAATCTTACATAAAAATAAAACAACCACTCCATTACAAAATGAAGACATCTAGTATAAAGTAAAAGCGACAAACTTCTCGTGAAGCGATAAGTGCGTGAAATTTAAAAAAAAGATTAATATTTCTTTCTACAAAAATCAAAGATATATGAGTAAATACAACTTATAGAGTAAATATCGGTTCTTAGTTGTATATAATAATATATCTTTATAAAATTATTTATTAATAATATAAAAAATTTTTAACGCCAAAGATAAAATAAAGATTATTTTCAATTGATCCACTCAAACGGCTCCGGTACAATGTGGTGAAAAGTTTATTGACGGCGATATATGTATGTGACCATTGGGCTTTGATGTAACAAATTCATGACCAGGGAGTATAGAAAAGTCCGATGGATATATCCCAGTAACTTTAACCTATTCCAAATTCCCAATTCCCAATGTTCTTTGGTGGAGCCATAAGATCATTCATTGCCGCGCTTTGAGACTTTTACATTAAATGTAATTGTATATTAAATGAAAAATTTACTGGTAGATTTATTAACAAATTTATTAACATACAGAACTCTGTCGTAACATTTCAAAATTGACAAGAACTATTTATTAGCTGAGATATTCATACCTGATTACCTTCACTTCAACGGCGAAAATTGTGTGCGAATGGCATTTTGATCGGCATCTCAACTGGTTTATCTGATGCAATTTCAGCACACCTAGTTAAACAGGTTTGATGCTGTCGAGATCACGAGCTTATTGAGCAAGAAATGACTTCATGTATATACTTCACTTTTTATTTCATTTTGGCCAATTTGAGTTAATAATCTGAAGTAACAAAATTGAAGCGTCATTATTTTTCTGTTACTAACAATAACAAGTTATCCTAATGATGTAGCTAATAAGTTAAAATTGAAATTTGCTAAATGATTCAAATAAGTTATTCACTTTACATTTAAGTTGTTCGCAATAAAATAATAACTATATTCGATCAATAACCCATATTTTAACTCGGAATAAAAGGATTTTATATAAATAAATATTTTGTGTATGTTGAAACTTTTATTGTTCCATCGGGATTTCGATTGTTGCTGTTTAATATTTATGCGATTTAACCAATTTATTAATATATGGGTAATATTCTATTTTATCTTTTGTTGTAGTGCCACCAAAGAAAATTGTAATAGCCGATGAATCCGGGAATGAATTAACTTCAGTGGTTGGACCATTTTCGGAAGGGTCATCATTCACGGTAAAATGTGATGTTTTCGGCGGTAAGTAAAATAAAACTTGAACCTAAATCTCGCAAATTCGGTAGTAATCTTGTCAAAACGACTTCGTTCGATGGGTTAACTACAGTTATCGATGGTGAGATAATTATACACCCCGGCGCACGTTGTGACAGACCGTTAAACCAATCACACGCACGCACACGTCGCGTACAACCCCAAGAGTAATTAGGGGCAGTGTTACCGTAACAATTACAAAATTACAATTACCGATGCAAATATCCGAACGCGAGCGCCCTGCTTGCTTTGCCGATACGAAAGATTATTGATTGCGGCAATCAAACACTCTCATGAGACTGTTTTAATGAGGAATCAATTCGAATTGTAACCTGGGTGCCCTGTTGTGTGGCACATATCATTTACACGAGCAATTACAAAGAGCTGGCTCAGCGGATTAAAATTACGATCATTTCTAAATATCCCCAAACTACGCAATTTAACCTTTTGAATTATTGACATGTCAAATTAGATAACGCAATACGAGTCAAGTTGATTTTAAAAAAAATTTTCAAGTTTGATTAAAAACATATTAAAACTTTAATAATACGGTAACCAAGAAGTTGTCGTCAACTTTACCTTACCCTAACACGACGAGTTCGTTGAATTAGATAATCGGACCAGTAGTACGTCGAAAAAGTCAAAGCTTGACGGGAATTAATCCGAAGTTTCGCATTAAAATTCAGATAGGTTCTGCCGAGAACGACCGGCAATCCCATGTTTGCGCCGTAAATCTTGGAATTAATTCAAAGTCAGACCGCCGCCGCTACCGGCGAGCTTTTCCTCCGAAGGTAGTCAACGTCATATGAAAGCCGTCTCCTGGATCTCTCTCGCGCCCCCGATCTAAATTGAAGTACGAAATATGTGAGGAAGAAAGACGACTTTGCTGGGGTAGTGAGACGTAGACGTCTCGGTTTCCGCTTCCTCGCTATCCGGAATTAATTCGAAAGGGACATCACCCGATCTCTGACAATTTAAATCGGAAAACCAGTCAAGATTTTTCATTCACGTTGTTGTGTAAAAAGAATTTCACATCTCAAATATATTGGGAGTCAAGAAATATTAAGAAGTGTTGATCTGCAACATAAAACTTTCATTTCAATACGATTCCATTCAACATTAAAGCAAGTAATATAAAAGCTCCTTTTCATAATACTCTCAAAGATGCAAGGATAAGGTAAACGTAGTTTTTGGTCAAAACGGGATGTATAGACGAGAAGTCAGTGATTTATCGATTTCTGTTATTATTTTCGTTATAGAGTACAGATATTACGCCCGTAAGTTCATGTGTGTTAGAATGAAATAGTTTTTAGCGAGTACATCTGTTTCATGCAAATTTATGCGATGAATCACTTTTTCTTCTCGTGGTACAGACTATAAGGAATATTGAGAACAATATGCTATATAAATAAATAGACACTATGTCCAGGAGATAATGATTGACAACATATAAAGCATTAATTCTCAATAAATTCATGACACATTTACAGGAGTAACTGCTTAAAATGGAGAAAATAATGCATATAAGTGGATCCACCAAGACACTCTTGTATAATGATATAAAATTATGATTCTTCCATGCATCGTGGCGAATCCAATGGAATGTTAAATGTTATAATAATCAGAGAGATTGTATATGATTCAACAACCACCAGAAACATTAGTATCAAAGAGTAACCACCTCTACAGGACGATTCAAAAACTGCTATATGGTGTTACCTACCAGATAAAAATTAAGATAGTCTTAAACCACATGGGCTCCTAAATGCTTCCTTAATGAGATATAGGTCATTGCAGTTGGGGCGCACATGATCCCAAGTGTGGAAATCAAAAGGATTTATTCTGATGAACATGCAGGTCAATAGATTAAATAACTGCGGCCCAACCTACGGTCAGGGTATGTCCAGAAACCAAAGAATTGTGGAAAATTGAGATCCTTTGCAAGTTTTTCAAGCAGATATCTTGACTACTCTAATCTTGGCGGGTAAGCATACGATAGTACAAGACTGATATACTACAACTTAGAATGATAAGTATGCAATTGCTTTTTGTGAAGTGTTCTGCATACAGATACCTTTGGTATATTTAAATTCTCAGAAATTTGAAAAACTAAAATGAAATGGATTAACAAATTTTCTGCAAATGTGGTTGTTACTTTGATCAAAATTTTGTCAGAGCCTAATTTGACTTAAACACTATTCTGTGTAATCAGGATAATTATATTATACGCCAATTGACCCATGTATATGGCTTAATTTTTCACGTATTGCCTACTTTAGAAGTCTGTCATCGGTTTTATGAGTCACCCTGTATGTGATAATATCTGAATATTACACAGTAGATACAAAAATTCAAGTTATTTTACAATGTTTCATAACAAATTGCAAATATACACATTACCATAGTTCAGCACGATCATAGCTAGGACTACGTTTAGGCACAAAGTAAATGTTCAAATTTTATTTGATAAAATAGTCACTTAACAGAATGCTTTTGCAGATCAAATCTCTAGAGCATGAGTGGGCAAAGTTAGTAGTGGTTTGATCAATATTTCGTTTACGACATTTAGTCGATCGATTTCGAAAATTTATGGTTGGCTGGCTTCTAAAAACAAATGGTCTCAAAATTTTGAGAACATAAAACATTTGTCTGAGTTTGTTTTGTTCAAGACACACAGCAGAAATAACCTCGGTCGACTCCAAAAAGTCTGGTATACTTATAAATATGATCGAGCTCATATTGTGATAATCGCATATAATTTAGAATGATGCGTAGATTTTGAGACTATCAAATTTTCGAAACAGTCTAACCACATAGTATCTTAGATGAATCTGAGTTTCTTTTGTTCGAGATACACAGAAAAAAAAAGCTCGGTCGACTTCGAAATCGTCGACCACCTCCAAGAAATCTGATTTATTTATAAATATGATCTCGCTCATATTGTGACAATCGCATGCAATTTAGAATGCTGGGACTTTGAGCACATTTTTTTGAATCCAAATACATAGAATCTTTCGTGAGTCAGAATCTACCTTGTTTAAGATTGATGTCTGAAATAATATTGGTCGACATCGAAGACGTCGACTGCCTCTAAGAAATCTAATTTACTGACTGAGAACATTTTTATTTTAAATACATGGGATTATATTCATAAATTTTACTTACCGGCTAACAATAAATCAATCATAAATTTGCTCTAAAGTCCCTACGTCCAGCTTTTCAAAAAATATTGGATGACTCATAACTGATTCTTAAAGAAATTAACCAGATATTCGTTATCGTGGTTGTTAAACGCATATTATTAATAATTCGCTGGGTTTAATGATTGGTTTAATTTAGGAAGGTTATACACTTTCCTTCAAATTTTTTGAGAAAAATGTCTGTCCATTTTCCTGCAACAAATTAAGAGAGTAGGTACTCTCATTGTTCATCAAAGAAGCTCGAAAATAAAGTGTAGATAAGGTAGCATATTCGTTGTTTGTACTTAGTTGGGTTGAGTTAGGTTAGGTTGATTTAGGAAGGTATTATTTCTCTGTAACTAATTGAGGAATACTTGAGTACTATGTTTGAGAAAACATAATATGTGAGACAACAAATATAAGTTCTTAAAAACCAAAAACCAATACAACAAATCTGCACTGCTCGGTGCAAATAAACCATCTACGTGTTAAATTATTTGTAAAGTATTCACATCAAAAACCAAATAAGGAACAAGCTCATCATGAACTGAATATACACAGTTAAAAAATTGCTTTAAAATAGAAGTGAATAAAATAATATTAACATTATAACGGACTGAATAGAATATACAAGACGGACGTGAATGTTACTTTATGTCTTACAATCTAGAAGTACGTGCCTCTCATATTGAAGTTAACAATAAATATAACTCACCGTTTTCTTTTTTATTATACCATTTATCTATCTATAACGATATTGGAATCAACCATTAAAAAAAACATAAGTACAAAGTTGAAGACTATAATTTCAAACTTTCTCTTTTCCTGTCTTAACAACACAACTTAATTAAGTTTTTGGCATTCTTGCTGTTTGTTATACTCGTAGACAACCGACGTCTTCGAAGTCGGCCGTGGTCACTTCACGTTATACTTACGCTGATCAGCTAACACATTTTGTTGCAGTTTAGCATTTGGTCAGTATATTTCAATCCATTTTCTTGTAATTTAGAATGTTGGGTAAACTTTTACTACATGTAGATGTTTGTGAATCCTAATAGATGGTATCTTACGTGAGTTTGAGTGTACCCTGTTTAAAATAGAGATCAGAAATAATTTCAATGGACTTCGAAGGAGACGTCAATCGTCTTCAAGAAATCTGATTTACTTACAAATATTATACTCTAGCAAACACACATAGTGACAATCGCATGCAGTTCTAAATGTTGCATATACGTTCCGAACATTAAATCTTTGTAGATACAAATATATGATATCCTTCATGAGTCTGAGTCTATCTTAATCCAGCACACATTGTGTCATATACATACACATTTCGCCGACAAACTTAGTCAAACCATCAATGATTAATTTTCAAAATAGTAGCTAACATTGTTGCCCTACCGGAAGTTCGAAAATGAAGTGATAGGCTAATTAGAATCAACATCCTAAATGTCCATGAACCATATAAGCCTTTGTACGACTTGTCATTCTAAATGCATCATACAACGTTAACAATTTCTCATTTTATACTGAAACGTTTACATGATATTACGATTGCATTACCTGATACAACCCCAGAAATGCATGTCAAAAGCTTACATTGGTTTGATTACTTGTTGATGAAACATGATCTTGTTGTATACTGTCAGGGATGCTCGGGGGTGTTTTCGACGAATTTTCTTGGCCAATTACATGTGCTGAAATTCACCGTGAGCTTGTACTTTCCACGTGCTTGTTTGATCTTGTCGTATTCCCGCATATGTTTTATATAGCGACATTTGTGCATATTACAAGAAATACTTTCTCTATACTTCATATGAGCTGCATACATCAAGAAAGATAGGAGATAAAAGTTACAAGCAATGTCAAGTCAATATTTTCTCTTTATTTGCAATTTTTATCTAAGTTTACCATCAAAGGTTATGTAAGACATTTTACATTAAGTTTTTGGCATTCTTGCTGTTTGTTATACTCATAGACAACCAACGTCTTCGAAGTCGGCCGTGGTCATTTCACGTAGTACTCACGCTGATTAGCTAACACATTTAATTGCTGTTTAGCATTTGGTCAGTATATTTTAATCCATTTTCTTGTAATTTAGAATGTTGGACAAACTTTGACTACATGTAAATGTTTGTGAATCCAAATAGATGGTATCTCACGTCAGTTTGAGTGTACCCTGTTTGAAATAGACATCAGAAATAATTTCAATGGACTTCAAAGAAGACGTCAATCGTCTTCAAGAAATCTGATTTACTTACAAATGTTATACTCTAGCAAACACACATTGTGACAATCACATGTAGTTTTAAATGTTGCATATACGTTCCGAACATTAAATTTTTGTAGACCCAAATATATGATATCCTTCATGAGTCTGAGTCTATCTTAATCCAGCACACATTGTGTCATATACATATACATTTCGCCGACAAACTTAGTCAAACCATCAATGATTAATATTCAAAATAGTAGCTAACATTGTTGCCCTACCAGAAGTTCGAAAATGAAGTGATAGGCTAATTAGAATCAACAGCATAAATGTCCATGAACATTTAGAACGTTGGGTAGAATTTGAGACCATTAAGTCTTTATAGATTCAGTTCCATGCTTGAGACAGACGGAATACATAACCACGGCTGGCCGCCTCCAAGAAATATAATTAATTTGCAAATATGATTTAATGTGATAATCGTAGTATTTGAAGAAGCATTATTCCGCCTCATCAAATTTCAATTAATTATAAATTTCGCTGAGCTTGCTTGGTTTCGTTCTAAGTACTCCACGTGCAATTTCTGACATCAACGTGTACAAGCCTTTGTTTATGACCTTTGCTTTGTTCAAAATTGAATATGGCACTGTTATTTGATCACCACAATATGTGTGTCATAGACTTGTGTTAGAACAAATTTAGGACAAATTTCTCAAATATTTGTCTTTACTCCTGAACGAATCTTACCCGGATCCTGTAATTCATTACGGATCCCTGGCGTAACTCACAATTTTTCTGCACAGGACGTGAGACGAGACGATTAGATTTTCACAAAAGTTGATTTGATGAAGTCATTTGAAGATGATTTGGTTTTAGCCAACTCCTCGATGCAAACTAACTAACAATAACAATAGACAATAATAGAGTTGGAATGTTTTGAATTATTTTCATGTGATGTACCTTCAAGTTGTATTCATATATCTTCATATACTTTATAAAAATCAACTGGGCGCATAATTTTGGAATTATTTCAAAATTTATATGAAATCACCTCATTTACGGAGGGTGTCACTTAACATTTGATTTCCGAAAACAGATTGACGATTCTGTTAATCCCGTGGTTGGCTTTTGTACAAATAAATATTAAATATTCTTATGTAAATGCCAAAGAACCGTTAAAACAGCATACGAAAAGGAAATAGAAAATGGTTATTGTTTTTGTTACATCTCAAATGTAAGTATGTAAAAGGTAATCTTTCATCATATTTCATAATCAATCTCATTTAATTTTTTGTTTTCTTTAACGCCTGCTTAAATAAATCACAATAATGTTTTTCTCAATAATGCTATGTTGGTATAGGTTCTGTCCGTGTAGCTATGTTGTGAACAGTTTTTAGTCTATCTTAATCCAGCACACATTGTGTCATATACATACACATTTCGCCGACAAACTTAGTCAAACCATCAATGATTAATTTTCAAAATAGTAGCTAACATTGTTGCCCTACCGGAAGTTCGAAAATGAAGTGATAGGCTAATTAGAATCAACATCCTAAATGTCCATGAACCATATAAGTCTTTGTACAACTTGTTATTCTAAATGCATCATACAACGTTAACAATTTCTCATTTTATACTGAAATGTTTACATGATATTACGATTGCATTACCTGATACAACCCCAGAAATGCACGTCAAAAGTTTACATTGGTTTGATTACTTGTAGATGAAACATGACCTTGTTGTATTCTGTCAGGGGTCCTCAGGGGCGCTTTCGACGAATTTTCTTGGCCAATTACATGTGCTGAAGTTCACCGTCAGCTTGTACTTTCCACGTGCTTGTTTGATCTTGTCGTATTCCCGCATATGTTTTATGTAGAGACATTTGTGCATATTACAAGAAATACTTTCTCTATACTTCATATAAGCTGCAAACATCAAGAAAGATAGGAGATAAAAGTTACAAGCAATGTCAGTTCAATATTTTCTCTTGATTTGCAATTTCTATCTGAGTTTACCATCAAAGGTTATGTAAGACATTTAGTTGTAGTTTGTAGGGAAATACTTATTTACTAGCTAGAATTTCAGACTCTTCTACTTATGTAGCCATATTTTCATTAAATGTAGGCAAATCTACTACTGTGTGGCACGTTTGATTCGTTATTTCTCAATGAAGAATAGACATCATCTTGTTTAATTCTGAACTTTCACATAAAGTTTGGTGATGGACAGTATCGAAATCTATTGAATATTACTTGTTTCTTCGTTATATGCATGTTTTCTACTCTGCTTGATATTCATTAACAGAACATCATAAGCATATGGTAGCTCGAAACCTGCTTTTAGGTTTAGGTTTCTATAACTTTTAAGGTTGGGTTGAATCGCATTTTAACATTATCCTCTAAAGCAAGTTTTAAAGATTCCATACTGATTGTAACTTATAACAGAAATAATTAACGACATTGTTGTATATTTCTCACCTGATAATTCAATAGTCATTTCTAGAATAGAAACTAGGTCTGTCGATATATCCCATTTTATTGCTGCAATGAACTCTGGAGCTCGTGGTAACGATGTTATAGCAGCTGATAGTGGGACTTTAATCAATAAAAGTCTATATCATTAGTAAAGAAGAGTTCCATCTAGTAAATACATTTGATTTAACATTTAGGTCAAGGCATCCCACTTGTTTTTGCATGCTTTTTGATTTTTCGAATGCCAGTACGAAGTACTTAAAATAAACTACTAATATACAATATTTCTTTAGTAGTTACATAATCCGTTCAGATGAATTTATGGTGACACGTAAATTTAACGTATGATGTCTGTAATTTTATTGATTATTGCGTCTTTTATATTAGCACCATTCGCGATAACAATAGTAATTATTTTATTTTGAATTTCTCATGTATTGAATATTTGTAAAGGAGTAGAGGAAATGTTTATGCGTGAATGAGCTTCCGGTGATTCGTTCGTTGTCACAATGACATTGTGTATTAAATCATTATAAAAAAATTAATTAGTTATAGATAAAAATGAGTGATATGATCACCTTTTGCTAATATTATTTTAACTTCCTCAAAAAATTGATTATATTTTTTGTTAGGTAACATTTTCGAAGATAACAATTTTCTGTTTGGTTTTTGGCAAAAAAGTAAGATTTTCCTATAATTGATAAAGGCAGCAACAATCATTTGAATTAATTAATGGTGTATAGTGTTTATAGTGTCTGGTTGTACAATATAAGATTGGTTAAATGCTTTTGTGAATGTGACCAAGAAGGGCGTAGGAATTAAGAACCTCCTTTAATATTAGAATCTTCATCAGGGTACATTGTAAACTACGGGAAAATAGTTAAAGAGTTTGTTGGTGATGGTGAGCCAACATTATTACTTAGTTTAAGGGATGGGTATTCTTCTGGTAATATGTGAACCGTAAAGATATTGTTTTTTTTGTTATTTGCATGATTTCTTTCGATATTTTTTATTATGCACATAATAACTACTTTATTTGACGATGTAAGAAAACAACGAGTTGCAATGCCCAAAAGGGTATACTAATATAGTGATTACATGACGACATCGACACTAATATTTATTCGACTTTGAGATTTCTATGATCCAATTGTGTTATTCAAGATATTTAGAGCGAAAAGAAATTGAAAAGAAAGATGCTGCAACAGACTCCTTCAAATTAAATTGTAAAAAATTAGGTTAAATGAAATTTTTCGATATTTTCGTTTTAATTTAATACTCGTTTTATTAAAATAAAATATTACAACGTTTTCCACTCTCTTTAGCATATTCAAATTAATTCCAGCGAAATATTTTAACTAATTCCTCTTTTAACCACCATGAAAATCCCTTTGAGCCCATTCCGTTCTAAATACCACCGAGTAGACATTTTTTTAATTACGTTGCCGCTTTCTCCGCAGTAAAAATCTCCAAGAGTCACGCAATTAAAACAGGTCCTGATTAAAACGGAACCTCGTCATCCGGCGAACGCTGTCACAGACTCAGACACCCTCTAACTTTCACCATCCTAGAATGGCATTCTCCCCCTAGTATCTGAGGATAAGTCTACAACCGGCTAGTAGTGTACAAAAGAAAAGCTTAATTGAATTAATTATCCCCATTTGAATCTTCTTTCATCTAATATTAGGGAGAAGCTTTGTGTAATTTTGGTATAAATATCTATTCTATTATACATATTTTTTTAATTTATTATATGTTTTAACTAGTGATGAGAAGAATTTAATTTTTAGTAATTTTTGTACCTATACTTAACGTTCCTTTCATTACGAAGACTCATACGGACTTTTTTGTTTTATTAAACGGTTAAAAAAATATCGATCTCTAAAGTGAGGGGCCTTGACTTTTTGCACGGACTTTAGACACTTTGTGATATAACCAATTTTATTTTATCACACTCAGTAGGAAAAACACGCATATAGATAGCGTAACCTTTTATAACTATCACCTTACAAATATCCGTTCCACCCTTAGTTTTAACTGACACACTTAAAATACCAGACTTAACGCTCGAATTAAACCAGTTAAAACTACCCTTATTTTAACGATAAAACTCGAACATCGTATATTTTCGCGTTCCTTCACATTCACACTCACACACACACACACGTATATGCTCATACTTTAGGAACGGAATTTAACGTTCGGACGCGTAGCTATGAATTCGTTTTAGCGCGTGGGTTGGAAATTCCATTTATCTTGAAGAGGGACGTGACGTTGCCAATGCAATCTCCAGATTAGTTCAATTTAGAGTCCCGCCGACAAAACCAGACGAGTCACATCTTTTGCTGTGCCTCTTCTAAGCTAGCTTTCAAAATTTTAAATAGAATGTCTGGGAAGACAATTTTTTTGAAATATCAAATTTCATTTTGGTTGAAGTTACATAATCGGTATTTAATAATTTTATTTATCGCTCCGACGAAATTTAGGTTATTTAATCAGTTTTAAAATTTTATGTAATGTTTGAGGCATAATTTATAGGTTCCATAATAAATTAGTACTTTAATTAGCATACCCCTACAACAATTTTTGATTTTGAAATTTATTCGCGTCCAGTTGGTTATAATTAATTAACAATTATAATAATATCCGAAAATTTATCAAATTCGCATATCTCGAATCCGCCAATTAACCATATCTAAAAACTTTACTAATTTGAAATAATACAAAATTAGTATTTTTGATTAAAATTCCCTAAATAAATCAACAAGTTAATCTTAAAAAGAAATAACCTTAATGATTGATCCCCGAAGACCGATAGAATTGGATTCTGGGCGGATCCCCAAAGGCCTATGGAAACTCTTCTGCCTTTTCTCATAGTCCTATAATTCCGAAACGTAACCTCCAGATTGCAGCGGCTCCGGGGAGACAAATGAGCTAACGAAACAGTGCCGTTAATCAGTCACCCATCGCAGAGAAAGAGCCTAGGTACTCTCTCTCCATCCGCCGAGACCGTTCCCGACAACAAACTTCTTCAGCTCACTGAATCCAGGGACCGTTAAAAACTTTACCCGGGGCCCGAACGTTTGGCGCGAAGGACGATTTAACAAAGTTTCCTTTCCTCGCGTGTATCGAGACATTCAATTTAAGAAGATTTACCGAAACGGAAAGAAGTACGTTCTGGATGGAAACCTAAAGTGATTATATAATCTAAACCTATATAATCTCTTTTTAATCTCCTTACTACCCACCATAGACATATACCTAATTATCTCTATTTTCATGTTATCACATCCTTTCTCATCTTCCATATCTCTGCCCAGCCTTGTTCCTTTCTCCTCTTTCTTCTATTACTTATCTTTAAATCCTTCTTCAATCTAATTAAGATACAGAAGTCGTAGACTATTGGTTATTATTTACTAAAGATGGAGAATTCATCCCGGCAAATAATCAAGATCTTGCTCATTTAAGTATCCATATGCACGGATTGCTGGTGCCAGTAGCGAAGTGGCACAAATTACTTGGTACCAAAAGTTGTTCCCACATAAATGTTATAATTTGGTACTGGCACAGTAATAATTGTGCCATGAAGATTAGGAAGCATTTTCTAACCATTTAAGAATGACTAAAAAGAATTTCATGTTTTTGTTGAGTCAAGTACCTATCCTCTATAATAAAAAAACAAAATACTTATATGAGAGACACCATTCCAGCTCACGTAAAACTGCAGAGGTGGGCAGCAACTGTTTTCTCAAATGCTTCAAACTCGTCGCATATAGGTTAAGGTGTATTATCATCTCTGATTCTTAATTAGTGATGTCTTTACAAACCATTAAATTATTATCCCATTCTTCAGCTTTTCTAGTATCTTTTTCAATATTTTGTGACTTTTTAAATATAAACATGGCATTTTATAATAATTAATATGTTATTTGAGTACAGCAGAGTAAAATAAAAATTATGTTTTAATGTGGAATTATTTTCAAACACTGCCTACATAGGATGATTGTAAAAGTATAAAAAACGGTTTTACAAGATTGAATTTTCCTGGGTGGATAAGGGCGATAGACGGCAATGAAGATATGATGCACAAGTTCTAGCATATTGGCAATATAACAAATAGTGTTTAAGTTGCCATCAATAAAGACATATGAACGCTTCTTATGTCTGACACTCCCACGACCATGGTCGGTGCATAAGCAACATCGAAATTCATCACACAAGTCCATGCCATTGTTGCCCCAATTCGCTCTTTTATACTATCATTTGCAATTGATCGACTTATTGCGACCAAAAGTCTTAAGTTACGTTCTTCACAATCTATAGTCCTGCGGTAACGTCTAGATACAAGATGGCGTAATATAACCAAGTTGTAATGAATAATTTGCAAAATTCACAATTAATTATACACTGATAGATAGACGTTGAATATTTTACAAATTCCGGAAAAGACATCGTCAGCTGATGTTGCACTACTGCATAAATTTAAAACTTTTTTGACTTGAACTTTATTAATTGAATTTTATTCAATTGTAAATGAATTGCGTATACTTTGTATTTTAGCATTTGCTGAGTTTTCGTCAAAATTAAGAACTGTTTCATTCTTCATTTCAACTATCCTTCTGACAGGTTCATTTCGATCTAGTCGGTCCTTTTAACGTGAAATTTTAATTCTAATATATCTATTATCTTTTGTAGTTCTCTGAATTTAACAAAACTTGTTATAGATCACGTGCGCCTCACGCTTTCTAAGGATTTGTTTGACATCGTTCTCTCCCGAATTGTAGCACTCTCGCTGACGGTAAATATTTTCAAAAAGAATTTTTAATAAATTGCAAAATGGCACCTGTTACTAATTTTATGTAAAATATTTTTTTCTCTTTCTATTTCATAGTCGTGCTTGATAAAGGCTGAAATATCAGCTGAAACACTGTTGCACCAAAATATTTTATTTTATTGAATAAACATTTATCATCGTAAACCATTGGTTATTTTTAATTTAAACAATTTAATGTCTCAGAAAACCGTGTTTTCTTGTGCCTTTTTTTCGCTGGTGCATCGGTATTGAAAGTTCTGCTTTCATTCATGCTTTTCATTCAATTCATGCTTCTTTTCATTAGAATTATATTCATGAATTACATAGCGCCCTCAGTGAATTGTTTTTGGACAAAGAAATTTTTGTACTGCTGAATACATCCCGGTAAGCCTATCTGCAAACGTTGTGGTTATATTTCGTATTCTCTTCACAATATAAATTGTTGTGTTCTGCTTTTTGGAGATGTTCTCAACATATGCTTGCCAGTTCTGTCGTCTAAATGTATTCCTAGAAATGTTAGTATGCCATACTCTGTTCCAATATTGTTTTGAAAATGTAGGTAAATGTAGTCTTTCCTTCGTTTAGTTTTAGAGCATTTACCCCAAACCAATCCTTTACCGCTTCTAATGTTTAATGGGTTTTATTTCACAGATCGTCCAAGTTGTTCGCAATTGATATAAAAGTGGTGTTACAGAGATAATAGAGTATAGTAGAGATGTCATTCGCGTGAAGCACACATTGTCAGGTACAAAATATGGCACATCATTAACATAACAAGATGGATCTTTGTTACACTCCTACGTTAACATCATATATTTTTTAATTTAATAAATCCATAATTACTGAGTAAAATTCTTCGATTGGGTTGATAAATAAATAATAGACCTCTTGCTCAGTTAAAATTTAAATATACTTAGGACCTATATACTTAGGATATATACTTAGGAATATACTTAGGATATATATATATATATATATAAATAAACTTCCAGTCAATAATTTAAAAAGTCTTACACATTAAAACGATAAAATTAAGTATAAATTTAAAATACAAAAGTAAAAAGGACAACACTGAACGATACGACAAGTAAAAATGAAGTGAATACGCTTGAGTAAAACAAGTTTAAAGGAATGCAAAAGAGAAAAATGTATATAAAAAAAATATATTTTCTTTTGAAGATATTAGAATTTTAAGCATGAATACAACGGTTTATAGATTGAATATAGTTGATCATTCATTAATTTCTGATTTTTGTATTTATGTCTGTCTATCTCAAGTTGTTCCAATAGATCTAATTTTATACCTTTCTTACAATTGTGTATAAGGGAAACATTATCATAATCGATGTTGTGATTATGTTCTATTTTATGTTGGTAAACATTAGATGAAGTGGTATTTCTATGTTCGTAAACCCTCTTAGTAAGTTTTCTACCTGTTTGACCTATATATATAGTGTCACAATCGTTGCATTTGATAGAATATACACCACTTCTATTTAACATTTGTTCTTTGCTTTTGAAGTTCGATAGCAAATCTATTATTGTATAATAGCTCGTAAAGCTAATAATGTTATTATGCCTAAGGATTTTTTTAATTTTGTAATTTATTTCTTTGTATGGCAGAGAACGATAAGTTGTGCATTCATTATTATCATTAGTGTATAAAGGGTCTAACTTTATTATGGTGTTGTAGAGTATTTTATTAGTAATATCTGGAGGATAATCATTTTCTATGGATAAAGATTTTATAAAATTAAATTCATGTTGAATAGAGTTTTTATTAATGGGATATCTAAGCATTCTGTAAATGTATGATTGTAAAGCAGAAAGTTTATGGTTATTTGGGTGATGAGAGTCATAAGGTATAATGGTGTTTAAGCTGGTAGATTTTCTGTATATATCAAAATTGAGAGCATAATCATCTCTATTTATAGTTAAGTCGAGAAAATTTAGTTTTTTATCATGTTCAATTTCTAACGTGAATTTCAAGTTGCCGTGTATGTCATTCATATAACTTAACATATTAGCTAAATCTTCTTCTGTACCTTCCCACAAGCAAAAAATATCATCTACATATCTAATCCACTTTTTGATATTGTTATAGTATGGATTTTGTTTATTCATGATATAATTTTTCTCTATATGACTGAGATAGATATCGGCGATAAATCCAAATATAGATAGACCCATGGATAAACCATTTTCGAGTTTGTAAAATTTTTCGTTAAATTTACAATAATTTTGTTTGATAATAAATTTAACAAGTGATGTCAAATCGGAAGCTATCTTTGTGTCTTTATATTGTTTCTCAAATAGTTTATAAATGATATCAATAGTAAAATCGGCATTAACATTTGTATAAAGATTAGTAACATCAAATGAAATCAATATGTTATTTTGTGGTTTTATATGTTTTATTTTATTTATAAAATCAAGTGAATTTTTAACTGTGAATTGAGGATTAAAATTTAATTTTTTAAAAATATCGTGAATAATATTGGTGATTTTTGATGTTGGAGAATCATAAAATGCAGTGATACGTCTTATAGGTAGATTAGATTTATAAAGCTTTATAGTGGAGTATATTTGTGGGACAAAAGAATTCATAGGAACCAAGTTATAAGTATTTATTCCTAGTTTCGTTAGAGTATCTTTAATTTCGTTGATTATATTTCTAGTTCCACAAAGGATCAAATTTAGGGGATCTTAGGTATTTCAATATATAAATTGTTTTTTAAAAATTCCAAAGTTTTTGAATCATAGTCATTTTTGTATATTATAACACAACCAGCATTTTTATCAGCTTTTACGAATAGTGCATTGTTACTTTTAAGTTTTTGTTTTATAGATTTTATAATTTTTATATGTGGTGAAGGATGTTCATGATATTTATTATTTAGTCTTTCCTTCTTTTTTATAATAGGTATTATTTCGTTTTTGATATCAACGTAGTTAGGTAATTTATTAATAATGCAATCAATTTCTATGGCGTTTAGATGTAAGTTAGTTATTGGTTTTAAAGCATATATATGTCCTTTGTTTAATAAGCCGATTTCATTGTTATTGAAATGTATATTGGTTAAATTAGTAACATATTTCAGTTTTACCTCATGTTTTTCATCTATGGAATTTAAAGTGTGGCTGTCAGCTTCGTTTTGTATAGCGCTAACATTTTTAGTATTATCTAATAATATATACCTAAAGATCCCCTAAATTTGATCCTTTCTGGAACTAGAAATTAAAGATACTGTAATCAAACTAGGAATAAATACTTATAACTTGGTTCCTATGAATTCTTTTGTCCCACAAATATACTCCACTATAAAGCTTCATAAATCTAATCTACCTATAAGACGTATCACTGCATTTTATGATTCTACAACATCAAAAATCACCAATATTATTCACGATATTTTAAAAAAATTAAATTTTAATCTTCAATTCACATTTAAAGATTCACTTGATTTTATAAATAAAATAAAACATATAAAACCACAAAATAACATCTTGATTTCATTTGATGTTACTAATCTTTATACAAATGTTAATGCCGATTTTACTATTGATATCATTTATAAACTATTTGAGAAACAATATAAAGACACAAAGATAGCTTCCGATTTGACATCACTTGTTAAATTTATTATCAAACAAAATTATTGTAAATTTAACGAAAAATTTTACAAACTCGAAAATGGTTTATCCATGGGTCTATCTATATCTGGATTTATCGCCGATATCTATCTCAGTCATATAGAGAAAAATTATATCATGAATAAACAAAATCCATACTATAACAATATCAAAAAGTGGATTAGATATGTAGATGATATTTTTTGCTTGTGGGAAGGTACAGAAGAAGATTTAGCTAATATGTTAAGTTATATGAATGACATACATGACAACTTGAAATTCACGTTAGAAATTGAACATGATAAAAAACTAAATTTTCTCGACTTAACTATAAATAGAGATGATTATGCTCTCAATTTTGATATATACAGAAAATCTACCAGCTTAAACACCATTATACCTTATGACTCTCATCACCCAAATAACCATAAACTTTCTGCTTTACAATCATACATTTACAGAATGCTTAGATATCCCATTAATAAAAACTCTATTCAACATGAATTTAATTTTATAAAATCTTTATCCATAGAAAATGATTATCCTCCAGATATTACTAATAAAATACTCTACAACACCATAATAAAGTTAGACCCTTTATACACTAATGATAATAATGAATGCACAACTTATCGTTCTCTGCCATACAAAGAAATAAATTACAAAATTAAAAAAATCCTTAGGCATAATAACATTATTAGCTTTACGAGCTATTATACAATAATAGATTTGCTATCGAACTTCAAAAGCAAAGAACAAATGTTAAATAGAAGTGGTGTATATTCTATCAAATGCAACGATTGTGACACTATATATATAGGTCAAACAGGTAGAAAACTTACTAAGAGGGTTTACGAACATAGAAATACCACTTCATCTAATGTTTACCAACATAAAATAGAACATAATCACAACATCGATTATGATAATGTTTCCCTTATACACAATTGTAAGAAAGGTATAAAATTAGATCTATTGGAACAACTTGAGATAGACAGACATAAATACAAAAATCAGAAATTAATGAATGATCAATTATATTCAATCTATAAACCGTTGTATTCATGCTTAAAATTCTAATATCTTCAAAAGAAAATATATTTTTTTTATATACATTTTTCTCTTTTGCATTCCTTTAAACTTGTTTTACTCAAGCGTATTCACTTCATTTTAACTTGTCGTATCGTTCTGTGTTGTCCTTTTTACTTTTGTATTTTAAATTTATACTTAATTTTATCGTTTTAATGTGTAAGACTTTTTAAATTATTGACTGTAAGTTTATTTATATATATATATATATTTTTTTTTTCGTTTGTGTTCATTTTAAACATTCGCTTGTAGATTTAGCTGAAGATGATAAATTTTTTATTGTCGAAACCGGTCCTAAGTATATTTAATTTTTAACTGAGCAAGAGGTCTATTATTTATTTATCAACCCAATCGAATCATATATTTTTGTTGTAGTTTCATACATTATGACTGTTTCCTATTAGATAAATATGAAGTTAACATACTGAGCGCCGTAGCTTTTATTCCAACTTGTACAGGAGATACGAGTTGTTAACACTATCAAATGCCTTAGTCATTAATATATTTCATATCATATTTCATTCCATATAAGTAATAGTAGTAGATCGTCAGCTATGATGTGCGCGAAAATTTTAGAAGTTGCGGAGAGAATCGATGTCGGTCTATAGTTCAATGGATTCTCCAAATTTCCCGTTTTGCAGATTTTGGCAACTTTTAATAAGTCCGCAAAAACACCTTGTTTCAAACATACATTTATTAAATATGTCACATTTTACCACTGCATGCATGATTTACTTTTAGAAAAGCTAAGAAAAACCGTCGAATTTCACTTCTTAGCCGGTTTCTTTTTCTAAAATTGTTTGTGTTAATACAGAAATTGTTGTTTCTTAATAAGGTTAATGTATCTCACAGCGTTTCAATGAGGATACTTTTACCTTTAGTTTTTAACCTTCAACCGATCTCCAATCAAAATATTTTTCTAATTTCACATCCCAAAAGTTTGCTGTTATCATATGGTCACGTTGCCTCTCCATTTTTTCTTACTCTTTTTGCGTTTTCCTCCTGATGCTCTTAAAATAGCTTTTTTACCTGAACGTGCGAAGCCTAGCATGGGTTAAACATGTAGGCTAGTTGCAGTTTTAATCAACTCTGGTCTCATTACATGTTCAAGTAATATATTGAAACATAGAAGAGTATAGATGTTAATCCGCCCACTTGTTACATTGGTAATTACAGCCTTCGGCGTGAAAAACAATGTGCCACTTTTCTATCTGAAGACCCTGTTACTAAGACCGAAGTATTGGTCAAAAATTGGGTACTACCCAATTAAAACAATTAAATTTTTTAATTTTCGTTTCAGTCGTAAGACACTTTGAATTCGCTTGATAGGTCCTCTTCAAATTTCACTGCATATATACTGTATAACATTGTGCATTTAATCAGCTTTAATTTGTTTTAATTCTATCGACGTTGTCGCATGTTTAAAGTCTATAAACAGCTGGTGGATATCAGTGTCCAGCTCCTAAAACTTCTCATAGAGCTATTTGGAGGAATTAAGTTAATCTGTTGTCTTATCCCTGCGTTAAGCTAGATACAGCTAAATAGAGGATGTTATAGAAACAACGTTATCCAAATTATAAAATACATTCCAAAAAGGGAGAGGTAATTTTTAGAAAAGTTATTTTGAAATGCAGTTACTTTTCAAACGTAACAATAAGAATACAGTGTAGTTTACAAACATGTGACTAGGAAAACGAAAAAATCAAGGGTTACGTCAAGGATTATTTCTAGTTCATTCATAATAAAGCTGAATTAAATAAATTAATCCCTAATGTTTGTCTTTTTTGTCAAATTTTGACAATTTCCCATTTGAATATGGTGGAACGATATTTAAGTTTAACATGTCTCCTATTAATTCAAACTTTATTTTGCAGGAAAACTAATTGTAATCTTTTATTCTTATGTACATAGACAAATTATATGTATCAAGAAAAATCAAATCAATTGTCTAATTTTAGTAAAAAAAATTCATTACTTTCAATTTTAAATTCGTCTAGTTAAATTTAGAACAGAAATTTAGAACTTCAAAATTCTTGGTGAATTTCAAGGAAGTGAATAACGAACATTATGCAGTAGAAGCTGTAGTCCCTCAATATCTCGGAGATCATCATCTATTTAAGACAATCGGAAGCTGAATGCAGTAGGAAACTGTAGTCCATCAATATCTCGGAGATCATCATCAATAACTCTTTACTATTGCTTGAGTACGTACTTTGACGATGTTTTTTTCGTTATTTTTTCAAAAACTTTCCAATGTCTATTTTATAATTTCCTCTGTTTACACGTTTTTAAGGGCAATTTAGAAAATTTGATCAATTTCGTTACTCTAAAACTATTGGTAGAGTTTGATTTAGTAACAAATTATTAACAATTATGAGATAAATTTACGCAAACATTTTTAATTATAAATATAACGAGAACCTACAAATTTGTTGTTATTGTTACCAAATTTTCTGTTTACCAACAACCTTTTCAGTAACAACGAAATGGATGCGTGGATGGATTAACCAGAAATTCATGAATCACACATTTTCATTTTGCGCTTTAGTAAAAAGCGGGTTGCTGTAATATGCAGAAAACCAATTAGCTGTATGCCCTTAGTGCGCATTTTGTGAAGCCACAGTTCGGATCGTTACAATCCCTCAATTATAAAACAGTATTACAAAAGTTTTGATTACTAAACGAACTTTAACATTTAATGTACGCATTACGTTTAGACATTTAGTTTTGTTTATTATCCCGTCGAAACAGTTCGAAAACGGAATTTAATTGTAATTACACCTGAGGAGTTTCATGAATTTTAATGAAATTTGAAATTTTAAGCCGAATAATTTAAAATACGCACATACATTACGAGAAATCCGAAGAACTCGGCGCGAAAGAATTTTTCTAATGTTTTATTCAGTTATGTAAACCATACGTGTAGGATATAGCCCGAGTGGGTCTTGTACTAAAGCTAATGTTTATATACACGTCGCGTAGCTTTTCTGGAATTGCATTTTCCTGCTGTTGCGCCAAATCTTAGATTTGAGGTGTTTCCTTTTTGTTGTTAAATTTTGAATCATCACTAACAAAATCCTAAAAATAAACAAAAATCTAAAATTTCTAATCATTTTAACCAAATATACTAAGTATATAAAAAAGTTAAGATAAAGTGTACAAGTATTATAGTGGTAGCTTTTAGAGTACTTTCGATTACCGAAATTGAACATTGAAAGATGGGACTTTTCGATGGTAATTTTATGTTTTAGATTGATTGATCGAAAAAGGGATAAAGCACCAGGTGGCCTCGAATAATTTTGCGATAAAATATGTCGTTTATAATAATAACTGTCCGTACATATATCTGTTTATGAATACCATTTTTCATAACTGACAAACTACAATAAATCTTTTTGTTCGTCGAATCGATTAATGTATTACATTAATCGGGTACAACGCTACTTTTAGACTAAAAGATTGTATATCGAGATTTATAACCCGTAAAAGGGGCGTATAAATTAAATTCATTCGGAACGAAAGGTAAGAGTTGAAGTAAGAAAAAAGGAGTCCATATACTTACCGTGTTTTCCGTTCGTAAATCAATTGTAAATATATAGACCTTGGTAGTAAGGGGGAAAACGAGATCGAAAAGCAAAAGGGTCGGGTTTTGGAGTCTTGGGAAAGGAACAAAACGTTCCCTTAATAGAATATCGGATAGAGCAAATAGACATCAATACTTCATCCAAGCCGAATTTGATATAAAAATGTCCGCAAATACCCTTTACGAGATCGGAAAAACATCAATAATATGGAAGGAAGGCTGCGTTTCTAACGGAAAATAAAATGACAACCGATATATTAAGGGTTAGGCGTTACTGGTAGACGTTTGAGAAAACGACATACTCGACAATGATGTATGCGTGTAACGGACGAACGGTTGAATTAGATTCGATAACTGCCACCGTTTTCCAATTTCAATGATGTATAGATTGAACGATTGTAGTAATATTGTTTTACAGTTTCAATAAAAAACGCAATAAAAACTCAATATAAAAATGAAATTAAATGGCTTTATGTTATAAATTTCAGGTATTAGCAATTTAAATCAATTTCATAAATATAATACTTTCACTAATACTCAATATTAATAAGTAGGATAATTATGTGTCGAGAATTAAAATTATTATTGTATACGCATGGATGGGTTTCGAAAAATACCAAAAAAGCAGTTGCACTTTTACTGTTGAAAATAATTGGCGAGCACACCTTGTATAATCGAAACGCCTGTATCTAGCGCAATAAAATTTGATATGGAACTAGTACATACTAACTTATTACAACTTGTTATGAGGT
This sequence comes from Onthophagus sagittarius, assembly GCA_036711965.1. Lineage (NCBI taxonomy): Eukaryota > Metazoa > Arthropoda > Insecta > Coleoptera > Scarabaeidae > Onthophagus > Onthophagus sagittarius. The sequence continues at coordinate 10,921,447 of JASERS010000002.1, read as the reverse complement.
TCATTTATAGTTCAGTATTGTTATTGTTTTGATTTTGTTTTGTTTAATTTCGTTAGAATTGACCATGCCATCTGTTACTCAATCATCAGTATTTTCTTTGAGGGTAGAGATCTGTTATTGGTGATTCGGCTCGTACGAAAGCGCCAATACATTAACTTCTGGTTTAAATTTAATTTCTTCCTTTTCCGTATTTGCACATATTGCTGTATAGATGTGTTAACCTAATCATACCTTATTTCGACCACATTGTGAGTTGAAAGCTTATTTGAGGATATATTAGGGTCGATTAATTATTTGATCATTGATTGAACCGATATTTTCGGATTTTAGGGTTAATTCCACGTTTCATCCATTGCACTTCTTGATAAGATTTTCATTTTAATATCCTACATGAATCTAATATTCGTATATTCTATTCTGTAGCTTTTCTTTATTTCGGAAGAAGAGGATTGCCTTGAGATTTAGGAAGGATTTGGTTTCCCTTGGAAATTATCTTTTAAACATCTTCAGCGTGGATTTTCTGGTTGATCCAGATTTTCCAACCTACGTCAGAGATCTACGTAGGTTGGAAATTCAAGGTCCGTCAAGCTGATATCATCACCATAGCCTATCTTAACTTATTCTTTGGGACTACCTCTTACAGCTTATGGGATTGAAATTAGTTCTGGACAGATGACTTATTTGGACTTATTTTAACAACAAATTTCTTTTTTGTCATGTCTCATTATTGAGAAAATTTAATGTAAATGAATTTATGATTTAAATAGTTAGTTTCAATGTTAGTGATAGATAATTTAGTTAAATATATTAGTTTTTCTTTGTTTTGCGATTGATTGACGTCAGAGATAGCTCTCTATGTCTTAGGTTCATGGTCAATTTATTATTTTTTGGTTTATTTATAGTTTTATTAAGAACATATTCATAATTTTATTATTTTTTTTTGCGAGAATAGAAGTAAGGCAGGATACCTTACTTCTTTATCATGTCTGTAACAATCTTGATTTATTAATTGATTTTTTTCTCTCTGTATAAAGTACTGCATTTCCAAAGTGATATAAATTTATTGTAATCTCCAAATGTAATAGTATTTGTATTTTGCCATTACATTGATTTATTAACAATTACTTTTGTTATTATTGCTGCAATAGTTCACCCCATTTCATCTTTGTATTGTTTGTTCAACCTGTTAAATTGTTTATATGCTTCCAAGTTTAACATATTAAAATCAATAATTTTGGAAGTAGAAAAGGTAGAACTTAGTGGCGCCCTGTTAATATATATATATATATATATATACCTAATGGTCTCACCCTTATTGGGATCGTTCTCTCACGACCCAAATCTTCCTAGATTGAGCTATCGAGTCTTAGGTTCTAATTTTGTCATGTAAATGGTTTCCTCAAATGTAGAGCGGTGCAAAAAACGGACGGGATGTAGCTAACGTAAGGGATGCAGCAATGCGCTTCACGACGTAGCATGGAGTTAATACGTGTCCATGTTGTATTGCGAGGGGTCCAATCATGCCACTTCAACTCGTCTTCATAGTTCCTTAATGTTAGCCGGGGGCCAAATAATGTTACAGTTTCCTGTCTATCATATTCCAAACATGTCACACGGCCGATAATCGATCAGGTGTTATCGTGCATGTACATAGACTTAGGCGTCATCGAAAGTATTGAAACTTAACGGGGCGTAGCACCTCATACAAGTATCGCTGACTCATCATGGACTACTGTACACGCTGCAGACATATATGTATGTGTAATTACATCCCATATCATAATGACCGATTGGCGATGGATTGGGTACTCCTGCAAACACTGCTCCGATAGACGCTCACCATGTGTCCAGCGAACCAAAATTTGTGCGTTACCCATAATCAATTCGAATCTTTACTTATCGGAAAACAAAATATCTTAACGTATGCGACGATGATCGGGTGTTACTGAACTCCACTGTATTGAATGACGCAGCATCAACTGGGCACAATGGTGTGGACTGCGATTACATACAGTAAACGTATACCTCTACTACGTGTACAACAGATGGGTTAACGATACATAGATGAGGTAGTAGGTATAAGAATTCTTCCATGAACAGCTCACTCTCTGGCTCTGAGTCCGATTAAACATGATGGGTAGAGTATATTATACCACCTTAGTACTACTTCCATACCAAATTTCAGTGTACTTTGAACATTTATGTTAGGACTACATTTTAGAAGTTCTATAGGAATTAGCCTAAGATGTATAGCATGCTAACTCTTTTATGAGAATTGAAATGGGTAATTAAATTATGGTAATTATATTAAATTAGGTAATTAAATTAAAACAGACATTGAAGATTTTACGTTTTAGCTTTTTTGTAATGTTTGGAATAGATGCACCACCGGTTTAACTACCACCTAGATTATTGTATTGATGTAATCTTGAATGACTTCCACGCAAGATCAATGTTATAACTCAAGTGTACAACATAGTCTTAAGAAATAGTGTTGGGATTGTTGTTTTTCTGAGTAGACCATCCCATGACAATTAGCATATCCATATCTGTCCCACACCAAGTATTGGCTTCACCCATTACATCACCTTCTCTTTAATTCCATAAAAATTGGACAATCATTTTGTTGCAATTTGGTCAGGGTTATTTAGTACTTTAGTACGGATTGATTTTTATCTAGTACTATTTCCAAATTAACAAGAAAAAACAATTATTTCAACTTTAAAAACAGATAATTGTAAATGGGTACTAACAAATAATATAAATGGACAATGATGGATAAAGTTTTATTGCAATTTTGGTTAATCCCAGCGGTTTGAGGGGAAATCGTACCTTGTATATCTTAGTATAAAGTCTTCTATAAGACGATTTCATTCTCACTCTGTCGAGGCGCTACAATCTGCCAAGATAGACGATTGTGTGTAAACATTGCATATCCAGCACCTCCACCACAAGCGATATCGGCAATTTGAGGCGAAATCGTTGCTTGCATATTTTATATACACAAGATAATAATATAATAAGATATAAGATGATTTCATTCTCACTCCACCAAGGACCCTTGTGGACGAGGCGTTACATTCTTTCAAAATAACAATTTCATGTAAACATTTCAAATCCAGCACCTCAGCCACAAGGGACCTCGGCAATTTGAGGCGAAATCGCTTCTTGTATATCTTAGTAAATATATAATGATTTCTATAAGACGATTTTATTGTCACTCTGCCGAGATCGCTTGCGGGCGAGGCACTAAATTCTTCCAAAATAAACGATTTCTTATCAATATTTCATATCCTACGCCAGGCCCGCAAGCAACCTCGGCGATTTAAAACGAAATCATTCCTTTTATATCGCAGTAAATAAAGACTTCTAAAAGACGATTTTATTCTAACTCCGCCGAGGCCGCTTATGGGCGAGGCGCTACATTCTTTCAAAACGAACAATTTTACATAAATATTTGAAATAAAGATACTTGACGATTTATCAACTAAAAAAAAATAAAGGGTGTTACGGCCGACTCTGCAGTCTCTTGAGCTATGTCTGGTTCTACGGATTTCCAAGTTACTGCAACACCAGCAAGTTGAAGCTGAACGTTCGAACAATAAAAAATTTAGTACTTTTTTGAGAATTTTATTGCCTTTAAAAATTTTGTATTTTTAAAAAACTGGACTAGCCAACCTGAATTGGTGCGTTTCTTAGCTTACCTTTGGGTAAAGCAGCTGAAGATGAATTCTCTAAGATTCAGATAAAAGTAGATGACGGATACTGAAGTTAGAAATCGCAGAATTAGTCTATAGTGTATATTATACTATAATTTTATCAGAATCTACATACTTCATGCAAGATATATCAAAATTTGTGGTTGCTAAAATGAGAAATTATGAACATGTTCTTATGCCTGGGTATTCGGAACAACACAAGGATATTTTGAGAAGAATTCATGTTGCAAGTGGATGAAATACAAAGAAATAATAATATTTCAACTTCTAAACTTACTTTAATTTAATTTAATTTAAATCGGTACCGGTTTTGGAGTTCACTCCATCATCAGCCGAAAGTGTTGTAGAAGAAGCTAAGATCTAGTAGAGCAGAAGGACGTAAGACATGTTGTGTTAATGAGGTTGCCATAAAATTAAAGAAAAATCTTCAAGATTATTGTAAAACGGTGAAATTTGAGAGTTAAAGTGAATGACATTCTTTTTTATAATTAATATGAAAGTTATGATGAGAAATGAAAAAGTTCCAAAAGCTCGTTAAAGATGTGGTTAAATTTATGTTAAAAAATAAGTAAAAGATTGATAACGTGATGGTCTTATTAAAACAGAGAAACATTTTGATTAAATTAAACTGAAAAATGTGCACAACCATGTTAGCGGAGCGAGAACAAGCAAGTGTACTTTCTTCTACTCATAACATGTCTTAAGTCCTTCTGCTCTACTACACCTTAGCTTCTTCTACGACGATTTCGGCTGATGATGGAGTAATCTCCGAAATCGGTACCGATTTAAATTAATTAAATAAAGTAAGTTCAGAAGTTCAGTAAGTTAAATATTATTTTAAATTATGGCTAGGTTTTGGATAGGACTAAACAGGCGTTAGCTAGAACAATAATACTCTGTATTGATATGCTGTTAATAAACTTTGTTTAAATAACAGCAATTTGCGTCTAACAAAATTTCTAGGTATTTATTTGGAACAGACAAATTTAAATTTTGTTGAGAACATGCGAAAAATGGAAAGAAAATTTTGGAAACATCTTTATACTATATTGGTTACACTTCGAACCAGTTTCTGAAGAAGGTTGCAACATGGCATCCAAAACGTCAAACATTTTTTCAAAAATGCACGGCAAAACCCGAAAGTCTCTAGTTTTAGATCTAGTATTAGTTCTAGTGATACTTCTAGTGTTAGTGCTAGTGTTAGTTCTAATTTTAGTTCAATTTTTATACTAGTAAAGCTAAGAACGGAGTTAACCCATGTTTAATACTCACGTTTAGTAACAGAATATGTAAAAAAATAACATATGAAACAAAATAGTTAGAATGCGCCAAATTCTATTTGGAATATCATTTCTAGCAAAAAAGCTTAAACAATTCAATGTGTTTTCAATAATATAATTCAACACTTTCTTCTGCAGAAAATATAAGTATGGCATTTGGTGAATACCCAATTTAATCCTATTTCGAATAATGAAATATTGTAATCAAATAGCAAAGTTAAGGGCAAAAGCGGCACAAAAACCACATAATATAATCCCTTACATCGTAAAAGATAGCAAAGAACTTTTTGTGTTGCCTCTTCCTATTATCTTTGTAACTTAGTAATTTCCATCTGCACGTTACCTTTACATTAGAGGTGGACAAAGGTTGTACCTATACATAAGTTTGGTTCTGTAAGTAAAATCGCCAATTATAGATCAGTTTTAATAATATGAGGCATTACATGTAAATCAGCATGGATTTATCCTCAATAGATCTGTAGAAAATCGAAAAATAGTAATCTTAAATGAATAATAAACTTGAAAAATTACTCGTCATTATGAAAGATAAATGTAAATCGATAAAATAAACAGTATACAAAACCGATTGCAAAAATTGCGATAAATCATATATAAGTGAGTCAAAACAGTAACTTCGCAGATATGATTTCCAACAAATCAATATAATTGATAATACACCGCTATATCAACATGCTTTGAAGAATCAGCACAATTTCGATTTTGGGAAAATTAAAATGAGAATAGTTTTAATAGAAAAACATTAAAAGTTGTTTATTTCACTGAAAATATTACTAATGTGGTCAAGTTCAAATCTGATGAAACAATATAGATAAAATATACGCTGAGTAAAACTAATAACACAAATAATAATTCTTCAAACTATTATTGAAAAATTGATATTATTTTCGGATTTGTTTAAATGTTAATTATAATGTCAGAACACATTCGTCGTTGCTTTTTGTTTAAATTCTTATTGTTCTTTTAAATTAACACTACAGTCCTGATGATGGCCTACAGCGGTTCGAGACGTCGATGACCTTGATTAATTAAATATAATCAATCTAAACGACGAATGTGTGTTATTTTTCCTTCGGAATTATCGTTACAATAAGAAAAGAGAATTTATAGAAAAATTCAAATACATGCTCTGCTTGCATGAATTTACATCATTCTTGTTTAGACAGAAGGCTAGATACTACTAGTAGAAGACTAACTCTAGTAATGAAAAACCAGAATGATTATCAAAAATGTAAATGTTGTGGCAAACACATAAATAGTAGTAATAAATTATACTTAGAGATGATCACAAATTACTTGTTATATATTAGATACTGCTGAGATAGTCTATATGGTAGTTGTTGATAAATTAATACACAACTTGTACTGATTTTGAGAAACTGCTGTCCAAGACTAGATACTGATTTCTTTTAAGAAGACGTGATTTTACGAAAGATTCTGACTGCTATCAGAAGACTAAATATTGCAGGCATTTAAGACTAGATGTTGATTATCTCGTTAATTATGTAACTTTATATGAACAGAAAATTAGAGCTTGATGGCAGAAGAATAATGTTGCTTCTAATAAATAAGATTCAAACATTAAACATTTTAGCTTTAGTGGTATTATTATTTTTTTATCATTATTATTTATTTTAGCATTAGAATCCGATTATTCTTCGTTATTAGTAATTTTTCGTATATTTTGTATTATGCTTTAGTTTATACATCATGGAAATTATCACTGTATAGCTCTAGTTTTTGCTTCTCCTGAGTGAATTGTGTTGTAAACTTTATAGCCTTTAATTAAATTTGATAAATAGTTATTTGATAAAATGCACTTTAGATATTAGGTGCACATCTATCTTAGTGCGTAATTAATTGGTTTAAACTTGTATTGACAAAGTATTGAAGCATTGATATTCTAAAAAGAGTTTTCCATTTGGCGTATTTTATTGGGTTCGCCTCTCTTTGTATTCGCGAAGTAACATAAAAATTTTCATCCATAACATTTTTATTGTAATTTCTAGATTTAGTATTACAAATTTTATAACAAATATTTATCAATTTTAAGCTATTATATACATGCAATTTAAAGTCTAAAAATACAAAATAGCACAATTAAAATTGTCCATTGATTGCGGCGTTATGACTAATGACGAATCTTTTTTAATTAGTACCAATTTGTTGTTAAATGCACGAAATTTGAAATGAAGGGAATTTAATTCCGCGAAATTTGCCGAAAATTGCAATTGGATGATTATAAGGGCTTATATTGTCATGTTGGTTCATTACAAACAATTTTAACTCCCAACTTTTTTTGCTAGCATTCCTAGTTTTTGTGGTGAAAAATTTTTTATCCAAACAGTCAATTTAGAAACTCAAATTGATTCATTGCTATGATTCATAAAGATAAAGAATTTCAGGTTATTAAAAAAATAATAATAAACTAAGAATAAGGAAAGGAAAAGCTTTCTATATTAACTCTCCCTTCATCAAACGATGTGAAACTGTTCTCATCTATCATCCATTTCCTTCCCACCATCCATTTTTTCACAACACTTTTCCACTCTATATCCCTGCTCAATTAATCGCGTTCGTGCAGCACGTGTTGAGATGTATAATTCACTCCTCATCTATCATTTCATATCTATTCGTCGTCCCCTCATTACATCCAAATTCTCCCATCAATCCCTTTCACATTACTTTCTTTTGACGTTATTTTCTTACCCTTTCCCATATCCTTTGAAGATTTATAAGTTGCTTCTTACTATATTTCCTTTCACACTTTACAATTCTCTCTCAAAATGTAGGTACCTTTATCTCCACTCTTAACTCCTTCTAACCTAAAATCTCTTCTTATTAAACGATGTATACCCCAACCTAAAAGTTATGTACGTAGGTATAACGTAAAGAAATAGTTTCTCTTTAGAGTTAGTAGTCAGCAGGTTTCCACGCTTTATACACACCGGGTACGTTATCAAAACGAATATTTATGACTTTAGCGAGGGCGAATGAATGTGAGACTTCACTTCGTCTGAATGTATCTGCTCGGTCGTTCCCGAAGGCGTTTCTCGCGATTCTTTAACATAAACGCGCGAACTCGTTTAGAAAAGGGAGGAGTGTATGGTACAATGTATCTGCAAAATTCGTGCCACCCGAATCAATGCGGTAAGTGATTTTTTTGTGGGCTCTCGCAGACTGGAAGGCGAAACGAAACGTGAGCTTCAACGACTTGAGAAATTGACCGATGATTTATACGAGAAGTAGAAATGAGCGAGCGCGAGCCGTTAACGGGATCGGGTTTAAAAGAAACTCTAGTAAAAGGAAGTCGTGCTTCTCCGATGGTTTAAAGTTTTTGTACTCGCCGAAGCTCGATTTACACAAGTCCTTCCCTTTTATGAAATGAAAGAAATTGGATGGCGGAAAGAGCGTAGGTGCCGGCGCATCCACCATTTGTAACGATTTCTTAGAGGATTGGTTTTCTGTTGAAAGAAATTTATAATACCACTCTACACCCAAACACAATTTGTTAAAAATACACTGTAATTTTATTTTTATCATCGAAAGTAATCGAAAAATAAAAAATGCCGCGTACGAATTCAATTTATTAAAACGATTTAACGTTGATTGACAAACCAATTCCGGACTGCTGTCGTCTAAACCCGGACCGGTGACAACGTATTATACGGCCGCCCCCGGAAGCTGGAAAAACTAATAAAACTCCTCTTTGTTCCAGGTAAACCAGCACCGATTGTGACGTGGTTTCGAAACGACGTGCCAGTGACAAATGACAGCGTTGCGTTGCCCTCCGCAGGAACGACACATGTACGCAGTGAGCTCAAAGTATCAGGCCTAAGTCGCCAAGACGTTCACTCAGAGCTGACGTGTCAAGCTTACAATAATCCGAAGACACAACCCCTCGCATCGACCCTCCACGTGGACATGAATTGTAAGTGTACATACTTTCTCTTTCTTTTTAACATGATTTATTTATTACTGTCCAACAATTGAAAAGTGAGATGAATGTTTACTAAAGAAAGATATGACTAAAAATGTTTTAGTGTGATCTAATCTGTATCATTAATAATTTTGTTATCAAAATATTTTTAAACTGCCTTAGAGAATAGCTTACTTTATTCTCAAATCTTCCTTTTATGTGTGGTAAACTGACATATAAACCTAGCTCTTTAGCAATTAATTCTTAATTTCAACACTAAATTCATAGTTGCAAAAGGTTCAAATACTCAGTATTCAAACAAAGCTATTGGTTTGCCTATTTTAATTGAATTTGGAAGAATCTCAAAACCCGTCAATAAGGAGATTATGAAGAGAAGAAAACTTGCAGCGTCCTTGTTATGCCATCAACTTTATCTACTCCGTCTTTGGCAACATTATACAAGGCGAGGATAGATTACTTAATTGTTCTTGTAATTATTGCCTATTGTTAGCTTAAGCTTATTCTTTGTCTTTTACTGGAAGCATAAGCATCTAAGGGACTTAAAGTTTTGAAATTGATGACTATCCTGGTACAACTGATGTCAAAATCTTAATGAGGTTTCAAGATAAAGCCTTCTATTATAATCAATGTCCGATAAATTTAATCAACTTATGACTTATGTGCTGGTAACAGTTCTCGCAATTTATGGATTTCTTTTAAGTCCTTAGGTTGGGTTGGGTTTGATTTGAGATTGGTTAGAAGTAGGATACACCTAATTAACTGTTATTTTCAATCACCACTCGTTAATTCCTCGTAATTTACAACATTTCTATAGCAATTATCAATTGTTGTCTGACATTACAGTATATTTTACTTTGACATCAGAACATAAGATTACTCATTTATTACTCTCCATTAAAACTGAATCAATTGGAAATGACAAAATTAGTAAAAAACTGCTTGCCGTAATAATAAGTTTATTGCCACCAAGATTAACTATAACGACAAATAAGAATACATTATTCAATAATATTAACACAAGGTTGACAAAAAATCAATTTATTGCCAAAGGAGAAATTTTGCAAAAAGTGCCAACCGTCAATGTTCTTTGAAAAAATTAATAAAAAGTCTATATGTCAAGACACAGAAAAGGAATAGGAAAGAACAAGAATGAAAAAAAAAATCAGTTTATGCGAAAATGAGAACGAGAAGATGATAAATAAGATGAAACTCTGATAACTGTAGACATAACAAATAATTTCTTAACAAACGTTAGGATGAGGAAAAATTAGGAGTATTACGCAATTATGTAGGAAAATGATTCAAGATCGCGAGATGCCATCAATTGAAATGCAGTGAATCGGTAAATTAGAGATTGTATCTTATTACCTACAAGTTACGCATACAAATAAAGTGTACTTAATATGCGAAAGTATTAACACCTCTCAACGGTGAAAATTTCGAGATGATTTTGATGAGATGCAACATGGTTAAGTCTAGGTTAAGTCTAGGAAAGTATCCTAGAGAATTTAAAAGGATAAAATTAAAGTATCAAAGAACAATAGGTGGAAGATAATAACCAAGATTGCGTGGCAAGTAGAAACGGAAATAGGTCCTTCTATCAAACAGACTAAATCTGGGGCTTTCTGGACAATGCAGAATCACCACCAAGCTTTTAACTCTTTGAGAGAATTATATGATATTACTAAAAAGTGTCGGATATTGATAGAGAGAAATTTTGTTAACAATGGCTTTAATCCGAAAGCAATCGCATGAATCTTTGCTTTATTCAAATTCAAACCATGGTGTCTGAACCAGTGTAGAACACTAACAAGATTCCTATTAAGCTGCTACTGGAAGTTCATCCATAGCTGCAGATGTGTACACTTGGAAGTTATCTGCCCTAAAGCACACTGCAATGTTTTGAAAATACAGACGAAAAAAATGAAGATTTACGCATACTCACAGTAGGATATGATTATATGATATACAGAAAATAGAACTGCTACCAAAAAGCTATGATCAGAATCAAATACCTTGCTAAAGTCAAGCAAAATTAACATGGTGAGACGCTGGTCATCAAAACCACGTTTAATATTTGGCTGAAAACCAGATTGAAAATAAGTAATAATCTCGTTCTCAACAAAATACCGTTGTACTTACATATACGCTAAGCGCTACTTTAAAAGCTACGAAAACAATAGGTATAGGACGAAAATCACTTACAATTAGTTGAGTAGGAGATTTCAGTGTAGGTATAAGTACAATGTAAATTAATTTCCAAATAGAAACAAAGGTTAATGTCTTGGATGATGGAGTAGATATAACTATATAATACACATAGTTAGATATGTGAAATAGTGAAGGAATGAGTACATTCAAAACAGTAAGAAGCTGCTTTACACTGACACTATAAATACTAGTGGGTCGAGAATATGAGAGATCCTGAATATCTCTAAGGAAAATCTCGAGAAATAATATTAATAGCAGCATTCCATTATTATTGATGGTATTTATTATGCTCGTTTGATAACATAAACAATTATTTATTATTATTATTAGCGATTATTATTTATTGTATCAACATATACCTACTTAGTACCCCACTATTTTATTGTGCCCAATTGTAAAAGTTTATTTAAGTGACTATTTTATTCATAACGTAAACAACCAATAAGAATTCTCGATTTTTCATCAATATATGTGTCTTTTATATTAATATACGTGTATTTTAACGGTTATTTGACCGTTACCATGGAGAACCTTTTATTATACGAAACTTTGTATTACAGCGATTATAAATCGCTATGAAAATTTCCATAACAATCTATAAATGCAATTTATTAATAAACAGCGCAAATTTTCTAATTAAATATTCTAAGAAAATGTTTTTTGGAAAATTGCTATTAAAAATTCAGTCTTGCGTAGAACTCAGCGACTGTCAAAACCATACTTTTTTGTTCACAGGACGTAAAAGTGAACTTTTACATCCCGGACGTAAAAGACTTACGTCCCGCTCGAAAAATAGAGAATTTGGTACTATTAATGGCTGATTTATTGTTATGGACAAATGACAAACACACCATAACTAACAATTAATTCTATTATCATTTCATTTCCTTTTCAAATGCAAATTTATAATAGTAAATTTGTGACATTTATAAATATCTGACGTTCAAAAATAAATGGTAGATTGACAAAACATTAACCCAATTTCAAATGTCATTAATTTGGTTATTTTATTAATTTTTAATGTTTAAAACAAGCAGTTTTCGAAAAAATCTTGTTTGATACACGATAGCGAAATTCATTTGTATATAGATAATATGTATAGATAATATTTTGCATATATATAGATTCTTTTGCAAAAGTGTCATTCCGCTATCTAGAATCAAAAATAACTATTTTATTCATAAAATAGTCTACCCGTATACAACTAGACAATCGAAAATACCCTAATCACGACGTATTGCCTGTTTGAAGTACCACTCGACCTTCGGTCTTGCGGTATTTCAGGCAATGTGTCTCGTATTATCGGGTATTTTCGATCGTCTTGTTGTATAAATATGATTATTCGTTACAATGATACTCAAAAAATAAATTTCGTCGTAAATAAAATCTATGTCTAACTTCGATACAACATACTTAGAAGCAGATTTAGCAATTTACAAGCGTAATTTTTTAAAAATAAATATGTTTGGTCGTGTACTGCATAAGCATAGTCCAAATAGAGAAGAATTACAGAGTAACAGAAGGTTGTGACGAATAACAAATGGAAGGAAATAATCAAGTTCGTATATTCAATTCTAAGTAGGGCATTTATGTCACATCATATACTATTATTTAGAATTTTCCGTGCTTCCTGATTAGTTCAAGATTGCTTTGATAATACCTATCCCAAAAACGAAAAACCCTTCAGGTTTCAAAGATATTAGGTCTATCAGTATCTCAGCTATTTTATACAAAATCTTGGAAAAGCTTATTGCCCAGAGATTCCGAACTTCTCTTATCGAAAATAACATTATCAAAAAATTTGATAACAATTTGGGTTATTGAGGACATATTGAGGAGAGTAGGTGATGGATGCCTCACTGCACTTGCCTTATTGGACTTTTCAAAAGCATTCGATACGTAACATCAAAAAACTTATAAGAACTTATAGCCGTTCCTTTGCTGAAATACTACCTTTGCAATCAATTTCAGTAAAACCAACCCAACCCAACCCATAATGGTTCTTCTTTGGCTGTTATGTCGGGTGTACCTCAGGGTTCCACCCTCGAGCCATTATTGTCCTTTGTATTGAAAATAAAATTCATATTGCAACCTCTTTGTAAAATGGAAAAAAACTGATTAAACTTCTTTAACTATTTAAATACTTTAATATATAATCGTATCAATTTTGGGAAACACTCCCACCATCAACGAGATGCTGTATGCAAAAACTAATACGGCGATTATTTTAAAAGATAATTAGAAAGTATAATTTGATAAACAACTACATAAAAAATAAAAAGAAATAGAACGTACTAACTGTCAATAAGGGTAAGCATGGAAGACCTAAAACTACCTAAAACTAAACTACATGGAACACTTAAAACTAAAAAATAATAACTGTTGAGTAACTGTTGAAGGTAAAAATTTACAAAAATCACACGAGAATGGCAATATTCAAAGAAAATATATGCTAATGGGAAAAGAAGAGAAAAGACCAAAAACAGAAAATGAAAAAGAAAAAGAAATCGAAAACTAGAAAGAAGAAAAAGATAACCCACAGCTCACGAAAGAAAACGTCAGATACTAGATAACAAAGCGTCAAAATCAAAAATTAACCATCTGCATCTAAATTCATAAAAAGTGGCTTGTAATTATTACAAATTTGAAATCAAAATTTGAAAATCAATTAAAATGGAGTGATTTTCATTTTCACTATGTTTATTAATTTCAAATAGTTCAAGTTTATAACTTTTGGAACATTCATGCAGTAAATAAATGTTCGCATAATTTACGATATATCTCGCCTACATATGATATTTATATAAATTATAAAAGGCATTGAAACCTCGATAGGAGCATTCCCATTAACAGAAATAATTTTGTTTGCTTTAACAGGCTACTAAAATGTTCGGTGTTAATGTTGTTATTGATATGATTTCTAAACAAATTTAAAGTTAACTCGAGAGTCTTATCAAAGGGTACGTTTGAATATAAGTTAGTCATATCAAAGAAACGAATAAATTATTGCTATAATTCAGATTTTTAGTTTTTTCAATAATTTATACATTAAATATATCCATCTTATATAGTTTGAGAATTAAAGAGCATCGAGAGAATGGGGTTCATATGAATAAAAAATGAATTATTAAAAAATTTTGAATTTTTAAAATTTTGACGTAAAATCGATTAGTTTCTTTACACTTGTTTGCAAATTCTGTAGTTTGTTTAATAATTTATCTGTAGGATGTGATCTTAGAGGTAATTATTGGAAGCCATAAATGAATGTTTTATCTAGATAAACTTTACGATCAATAACAACAGAACCAGCACCTTTATCGATCCCTACAAAATTGCATCACCTTCAGTGACCTTTTTTATGTTTTTAATAATTTTTCAATGATTAGCATTGGCTTCATTATTAATAATGTCTTTTGTATTTAAGTTAATTATCTATTTTTTAAGATATAAAATATTTCGTAATTTTGTTAGTTTGACTACGTTGTTTAATAATGACATCAAAATCTATCGCATTTTTTTACAAATTAAGTTCCTTAATTAAAGCAAATTTATATCCTTTGTGAACGAATGCATTATAATGTTCACTAAAAGAGTAGTTTAATTTCTCAATTAGGATATACCCTTCTTAATATTAATTTTATATATTTTTTATTTTTTATATTATTCTCAGGGATTATTTTTGACTAAGATCTTTTAATCAATTTTTATTTGATTCTGTAAGGTGCCCTTTTACCCACTTCCTCTAAATGTCGCAATCTCGGTATTAATATAGTGTCGATTAATATGCAAGAAACATATTTGTGGGCTTGTTAACTCGGCATACATCATTTTGAAGGATGATAATTTATGATATATAGGCATACATCTATATATGAAGCATTGGTGCTGCTGTCTTCAATTTTGGCGATACTCTTTATAATTCATGCATTGGTGCTGATAATTTTGTTATATTTTTGGCATTAGCAAGTATGAAAAGATATCACCTACTATAGGGTGGGTTGGTTGGTTGAGTATGTGGCTACACAAGAAATTAAATTTTGCATGTTTATTTCACAGAATTATTTTGAGTAAATCTTTACAATAAAATTACGTTCAAGACTTACATCTGCTACCTTATAACCTTTATAACTCAATCCCAAATTAGATTATGTTGTAACCTGAGCAGCGTTTTAAGGTTAAACTGAAGAAATCTGCTGGCTTTTTATATATTTTGACATGTTTAATTTTATGTGAGCTTATTCCTTGCTGTTTTTCTCGTTAAACAGGATTAATGGAAAACAGATAATTTGGCCAATAAATATCTTTATTATTATCATTAAGTAACTATTATATATTATCATGGTTCAGACATTATACTCATCCATTACAGAAGTTATACATTTGTGAATGCCACTTTTCTTGAAACTGGAAAATCTGCATTGTACCCTAATGTTTGGCAAAAATATACTAAAATGTGTACTAATCGTACCACCAAATAGTCATATACGAGTTACCAGAAGACTGGATTAAGTTTAATATTAATAATATTTGAATAGTAATGTTATGTTATTTAACTTCTTTTAAATTTAATGCAGACAAGTAAATAACAAAATTTAAATAGTGTATTTGAAATTTGATAATAGTTATAATGGATTCATCTTACACGCGACGGACTCGTGTATCGCATGTGTTCTTGTAATCGTGTGTAAACTGAAAGATTATTGAGTTGTGCTTAGTAAGAAATTAGTAATTAGAGGTTTTTTTAAAAATATTACTTTTTGTGATATTGGTTATATATTAAAATAGCTATAAATTTTATATTTTGGACAACAATCAAACATCATTTGTGCATTATTATAATAACAATTCGGTTCAATCAAAAAGCCCAACCTCAATGAATTTCAAGGTGTTATCATAATTCTTGGCGTTAAAAAAGAAAATATTTTAGGTATAATTGAAAATTAAATTATTGCATTAAAAATAATTATTTCAATCAGTTAAATATTTCCAAATTCTTGATAAAATGTTGGTGAATAAAATGTTTGAATTATCAATTCAAAAAACTATTTTTTACATGATTTAATTTAAACATTCTCATCACAGCTACTAAAAGTATAAAGCTGGATCATCAAAGCAAATACATTGCATTGTATAACCGAGGATATCTAAGAATTAATTCGACATTTCGTAATGTTATTATCTTCATGAAGAATAAATTCGCACATATCAATATTCAGTGTATAGTAGCATATCTAATAATGCGAAGTAAATCTTATTATGAATAAATACTTTGTAAGAGAACTTCTAATTAAAATACTTTTATTCTTTAAAAACCTTTATTAAAGCAATTTAATTTATATTAATATGTTAATAAATATTTAAAACAGCGAAATAATAGAAAGACGGAATAATTATTCAATCCGGAGAAAATTTCTTTTTTTTGAATTGATTGAATCCAATTAGAGAAGAAGAGGGCATTAGCGCAAAGCTGAGCGGAATTTGAATGGAGCGGTTTCTGGTATAACGGTGGGATTAGCACCCTGTGATTTTTAGGCGGGACGGAAAATAAAACCTTTAATTAAAGGGAAGAACCCTGCTTGAATTCGAAAGTGGTAGAGAACCGAGTAGACGACGATCGGAAATCAATGTGTAGCCCGGTAAACACGCTCGGAATATATTAAATCAATCCTCCTATAACGAGTATCTCTCCGTACAATCAAAGCATCTATTCCATATTTCTTTAATATACCTCTTAAAGACTTATTTTGAAAATGAAAATTTACTGTGGAACTTCTCATTACAAGTGGTTTGAAGCTGCATCTACGGTATTGTAAGACATTGTGAAGCTGTAAGTTCCGGTATAACAGCTGCCGAAATTTTCATCGATGACTTCCAAAAGCTTGCAAATACTAAACGCTATTTCCCACAACAAGTATTTAATTGCAATGTGATGGGTCTCTTCTAGAAAAAGATGCCGTAGCGAACGTACATAACAGTCGAAAATGCATTGCCAATGAAAGACCTGCTCCTGATGCTATTTTGGGCTAATGCAAGTGACGACCTAAAAATTAAACCGCTGGTTGTCTACTACGCAGAAACTTCACAAACTTTTAAAAAATATAAAATCCAAATAAAGTGTTTGGTCCTTTTCCGAAGAAATATCGGTTAGAGATGAGTTTGCCACGCTAAGTCTTACTTGTAATGGAGAACGTACCTGTTCATTTTCCTGGTCTATAAAACCAGTTCCTTGAAGAATTTAATTTCATCAAAGTCTTTTTCTTCTTCTTAATACCATTCCGTTACTTCAGTCTATGATATTCTCAAAATGAATAATAAGGCGTGAAAAGGGATCACTAAAAGGACCCTCATCACGCAGATCGTTGTTGAACAACATTCTGAGAAGATTGACATATATTGTCTTCCGCATATAAATGATTATTACATGAAATTAATTTGGTAACACTCTTCATAAAAATTGAAAATCTTCCCTGAGGCACACCACTATAGCTTTGATACACAGAAGAAGAAGATGACATGTCACGTACACAAAACGAACGATGGGAAATATGACCTAACCAAAGTAACGCACTCCGGGGTAAAGCCTATAGCAGATAGAGACGACACCAGTAAACTAAAGTAACAAGTACCAGCAAGCAACAAGCACCAGTAAACAAAAAATGGAACACCCAAATTTTTTGCTTATTCTGATTAGCTGTCTTAAATGCTATAACTGCACATCTTGCCTTCAAATTTTGCGTGCAACGTTACCACGTTATTAACCAGTTTGTGAAAATTTTTGAAAACTTATGTAGGCACTAAAAATCCGTTATTAGCACTACTACAAACCATTGAAGATTTCAATTTGGCATATTGACAAACAAAATTTGGGCCCTTCGACCACCACTAATACTATTGAATAATATTATACAGGCTGGTTACCAGAACCGGTTAATCTACGCGATGTTGTTGGGATCATGTTGGGATCATGATGGGATCACTTTGTTATTTTAAATGGAATACCCTACATTTTTCATGCCTCAGAAGGCTTTATTAAGTACCTTTCATTTTTGTAAGCATATGGTACACCTGAGACGTGTACTTTTTGAGATAAGTAGACTGTTTCAAAAATATCAGGATAAATCTGATTTTTTCAAAAGAAATGAGGTATGAAAAAGGCAATTTTAAACAAATGCATGTAAATTTCGTTCGTAAAAGATAAAAAGGTATACATCTGCACAGACAATAACATTAAAAAAAACAATTTTTCAAAAATTCTAGTGGAATAACTGTTTTTTTTATTGAATTTATTTATTTTTTATTGATTTTATTGAATAGCTCAATTTTTATTAATTGATTTTCTAAGAAGTTCAAAAAGATTCTCCGTTAATTTGAAAAAATACGGTCGATCAAATAAGATCCTACAACCTTGTATAAAATTAGTGTTGACAGTATCGTAATAATGAATGTTAAGGCGGTTAACATAATAATTCTTCTGAAACATCGCTTATCCGCTGAATACATAACAATCAAAAAATTATACCCTTGTTGACTTTTTTCTAATACGCATTCCATAATTTTTGTTTTTTTTAACTGAATATGCACAGATGTGTACTTTTTCATCTTTTACTAAATAAACTAACTTACTTTCGTTTAAAATTGTCTTTTTCATAACTCATTTCTTGTAAAAAAATCATGTTACGTTTTTGCAGAGTTAAAAGAAAAATCATAATTCGGGGATTTAAAGATTTGAAGAAACGGCCTCAAGCACATTAAATACTAATTAAATTTGCTTCATATCGCTCTTTATTTCAAAATGATATCATAATTAGTTCTTAAGATACGAATCTTTGAAAATTTCTTGATTGTTAACAAATATATATAATTACGTTTTTGCAGAGTTTTAATCAAAAAATCTAACTCGGAGATGTTAAGGTTTTGAGAAACGATCCTAGACACATTAAATACTAACTTAATTTGCTTCAAATTGTCTCTTATTTCAATGCGACATCTCAGTTAGTTCTTGAGATACAATTCTTTGGAAACTTCTTGATTTTGGTCAAACACATATGATTACGTTGTTACAAAGATTTAATAAAAAAATCATAATCGAAGATTTAAAGATATGAAGAAACGATCTAAGGCACATTAAATACTAACTAAATTTGCTTCAAATTGCTTCTTATTTTAGTAATATCTCAGTTAATTCTTGAGATACGATTTTTTGAATACGATTGCATCAATTTTTTTCTTAAAAACTACGATATTGTTTAAGAATTTTCATCTCAACAATTAATATGATTATTATGATACATTGAGTTGCGACTTCTATCATTGAAATTCTGAGGATTTCCTCTATAATTATCACAAATTGCATTGTGGTATCTGTTTTAAGTAACTACATAAATTTTCAAAAATTTTTACAAAATTGTTAATAACATGGTAATTTTATTTATATTTATTAATTTTTGGCTATTTACTCATACTGACTGTATACGCTTTTATTTCGTTTAATATTGTGGTAATAACTACACAGTTATAATTATAGTTTCATTTATTAAAGTTAGTTTTCAGTTTTTATATGTATAAACAGCCAATTGCGTAGATAGATACAGTATGTGTATATAGCCAATTACATATACACATTCTATGTGTAAATAGCTACATCCTAAAAATGTACCAGATGAGTATTCAATGTTTTGGTAACTTAATTCTTTTCTTCATAGACACACTGTATTATTAGTGTTCAAAAATTAATATCATTTCATTTTTCATAATTTACAATTAACACGACATTGTTGAATATAATTAACCAGTAAGCGCGATTTTTTCAGTCCGCGCAATTGGACTGAAAAAATTGCGCGGAAAAATTGGATTAAGAAACGCTGATGTGGAGGAATACAAGGATTTACACTTCACTAGCATAAGTCTGCTGACTAAGTCTTTATATTGTATTTACGTCTTGAGCAAGATCGAATATGCTTCTCTAATTTTGAACCTATTATATGCATGTGAAATTCTGTGTCGTAATGGAGTCCATCGCAGATTATTAAAACATCTCATTAAAACCTGATGGGATTTATTCTGAAAGAAATATATAACAAAATGAATTATTAGCATATCACAATATGGTTTCCTTGACGGCCAAAAGAGATACATCCCGTATGGAATTTCTTTTAAAAATTTTGATAAATAACATTAATTCCCCTTTTCGTTTTGAGAGACTGGGTTTTGCTGTACCTAATATGATCAAGATTTGTTTGTCTTACCATCATTCCTTATGGTAAGGTAAACATATTGAATTGGTTGAAGTTTAAATCGAAATCCATTTTTTACCAGTGTTGTATCAAATCGAATAAGGTTAAAAGTCAAGTAATAATTTTTGTACTTTAACTGGTCGTTTTTCAAAAATATTTATTTATCTAACTAGTTTCGGCCTTATCGCCATATTCAGAGATAAAACTAGTTTAAAAAAATGCGCGAAAGATAAAACTCAGAGATAAAACTAGTTTTATCTCTGAAGATGGCAATAAGGCCGAAACTAGTTAGATAAATAAATATTTTTGAAAAACGACCAGTTAAAGTAGAAAAATTTTTACTTGACTTTTAACCTTATTCGGTTTGATACAACACTGGTAAAAAAATGGATTTCGAATTAAACTTCAATCAATTCAACAATCCTGGTACTAATACGATAATCCAGAACTACAAGAAATTGACTTTCCAAATTCTACTAATTCTTCAACATATTAAATTTAATAAAATCTGTAAATCAGAAGAGTTAATTCCAAATTATACTAAATACAAACTACCATAACATTTATCAACTTCACAAATTAAATTTATACGTTCCAATCACTAAACAAAGAAATTAAGAAATTTCATCGAAAGTTGGATTTCATTAATAGAAAGATTAACTATTTTTATAACATTTTAACTTCACGACTACATTTTCTAGAATTACAAGAAGTAATCACACAGGCTAAAGTTTATAAAAAGTTGGAACTCGATGCGACATGGAAAAGAAAGACCAAAAAACTTAATAATTTGAGGAAGACCAAACATAGTAACATTCAAGATAATAATTCTCAAATTGGACATCAACATAAGTTTCACCCTCGAATAACAAATTTATCCAACACACAATTTACCGTGGAAGAATGGAACCTGCTCACTAAAGGACATAAATATGTTATAACACCTACACACCACAAGTTGCCCGATTTAGCGATAGACCTAGAAAACGCTGCCCATGGAGTGCCGGGGGAAAACAGCTTGAGAAAGGATCTCATTGAACTACTTAAAAGAAAGGAGAGAAGCAACACTTCTAATAATTACAACAAAACTAATTGGAAAGAAAGTAAAACATTAAGTAAGAACAAAAACAAAATTAAAAATAACTCATTAATTGCAACCAATGCAGATAAAAATGCAGGCTTGGTAATTTTAGATAAATCCCTATACTTATCAAAAACTTTAAAATTCTTTAATGAAAACAACTTCACCGAAATTAAAAAGAACCCTACTTCCACATTCCATACCAAAGTTAAAAGAATTGTTAAAGACTCTACAAATTTCTTTAAAGAACAAAACATGTCTACATTCAGAATATTACCAATGAATCCTAAAACACCTTTATTGTATTCATTAATTAAATTACATAAGAATCAATTTCCAATTAGACCTATCATATCTTCAATCGATTCGAGCACTTACAAAATTTTAAAATTCTTGATACAATTTTTCAGGAATAATATCCAATTTAAAGCAGATTTTACTGTAAACAACAGAACTGAATTAATCGAAACTTTACAGAACATATATTTACCTAACAATTTCTCCCTCCTTTCTTTCGATGTAACTAACCTATACACTAACATACCTATTCCTGAAACACTAGACATTGCTAAGAATTTACTAAATGACCATTTGAGTCGGGCAAATACTGGATATGTTTACAACTTACTGAAACTCTGTACCGAACAGAATTTCTGCCAATTTGACCAAAAATTTTATAAATATGAAAATGGCCTTCCAATAGGATCTCCCTTGAGCGGTCTTCTTTCCGACATTTTCCTCAACAACCTTGAAAACAAAATCTTAGAACGTAATAACCATATAAATAAAAATATTATACTTTGGCGCAGATATGTCGATGATATATTGAGTATTTGGGACAACGATAGAAATGTTAACATTGGTGATTTTCATAATTATATCAACAACTTGCATTGTAATATCAAATTCACATTAGAAATAGAGAAGGACCATATTTTGAATTTTCTTGACTTAACTCTGATCAATAAACAAAATAATATAGAATTCCAAATTTACAGAAAACCTACACAAACAGATACTATTATTCCGTTTAATTTATTTCATCATAATTCTCACAAAAATGCTGCAATCAGAGCATACTTACACAGATGCTACAAAACTAGAATTACAAGAAGTAATCACACAGGCTAAAGTTTATAAAAAGTTGGAACTCGATGCGACATGGAAAAGAAAGATCAAAAAACTTAATAATTTGAGGAAAACCAAACATAGTAACATTCAAGATAATAATTCTCAAATTGGACATCAACATAAGTTTCACCCTCGAATAACAAATTTATCTAACACACAATTTACCGTGGAAGAATGGAACCTGCTCACTAAAGGACATAAATATGTTATAACACCTACACACCACAAGTTGCCCGATTTAGCGATAGACCTAGAAAACGCTGCCCATGGAGAGCCGGAGGAAGACAGCTTGAGAAAGGATCTCATTGAACTACTTAAAACAAAGGAGAGAAGCAACACTTCTAACAATTACAACAAAACTAATTGGAAAGAAAGTAAAACATTAAGTAAGATCAAAAACAAAATTAAAAATAACTCATTAATTGCAACCAATGCAGATAAAAATGCAGGCTTGGTAATTTTAGATAAATCCCCATACTTATCAAAAACTTTAAAATTCTTTAATGAAAACAAGTTCACCGAAATTAAAAAGAACCCTACTTCCACATTCCATGCCAAAGTTAAAAGAATTGTTAAAGACTCTACAAATTTCTTTAAAGAACAAAACATGTCTACATTCAGAATATTACCAATGAATCCTAAAACACCTTTATTGTATTCATTAATTAAATTACATAAGAATCAATTTCCAATTAGACCTATCATATCTTCAATCGATTCGAGCACTTACAAAATTTCAAAATTCTTGATATAATTTTTCAAAAATAATATCCAATTTAAAGCAGATTTTACTATAAACAACAGAACTGAATTAATCGAAACTTTACAGCACATATATTTACCTAACAATTTCTCTCTCCTTTCTTTCGATGTAACTAACCTATACACTAACATACCTATTCCTGAAACACTAGACATTGCTAAAAATTCACTAAATGAACATTTGAGTCGGGCAAATACTGAATATGTTTACAACTTACTGAAACTCTGTACCGAACAGAATTTCTGCCAATTTGACCAAAAATTTTATAAATATGAAAATGGCCTTCCAATGAGACCTCCCTTGAGCGGTCTTCTTTCCGACATTTTCCTCAACAACCTTGAAAACAAAATCTTAGAACGTAATAACCATATAAATAAAAATATTATACTTTGGCGCAGATATGTCGATGATATATCGATTATTTGGGACAACGATAGAAATGTTAACATTGGTGATTTTCATAATTATATCAACAACATGCATTGTAATATCAAATTCACATTAGAAATAGAGAAGGACCATATTTTGAATTTTCTTGACTTAACTCTGATTAATAAACAAAATAATATAGAATTCCAAATTTACAGAAAACCTACACAAACAGATACTATATTATTCCGTTTAATTCATTTCATCATAATTCTCACAAAAATGCTGCAATCAGAGCATATTTACACAGATGCTACAAAACCCCGCTTTCAGAACAAGAAAGAAACAATGAACTTACTGTAATAAAAGCAATAGGCACAAATAACGGTTTTTCTATGACACATATAGACTCTTTACATAAAAGATTTTTAACTAAACAAAACCATAGATCTTCAACCAGTTTACAAAACACCCAAAATAATCAAAATTTAACTTATAGATCAATTAATTATCCCGGTAAAATAGCATACAATATTCAATCTATTTTTCGTAGATATAATATTAATATATCCTTTAGAAACAATAATACCTTACAAAAAAGAATCTTTAATATAAAAGACAAAATAAATATATTAGATCAGAGCGGGGTTTATAAGCTGGAGTGTGGTACTTGTGGTGCATCATACATACACTTAGCAGCAGAAGTCTGCGTACAAAAAACTTCTAACATTTTAACTGAAAAAATAAGGGTCATGATCTAATGTGATAAACTTCAATTTTTTTTTTATTTTGTGTATTAACTACATATAATTCTATTAACAAAATATGCATCAATAAAACAGAAATATTAGTTACAAAAAAAATTAAAATTAAAAATTCTCCAAATAATGCGTATGCAAAAATCTGCGTACAAATAAAGACGCCTTCTCCAAAATATACTTATTTACTTAAATACGTAGTTGGCGATGTACGCTTTCCGATTTAAATAAAAGATAATCGGTGTCAATTATATTAGCAGAGGCTTAGAAGCTAAAAGTTAGAATGGACACGAAAGGAAAGGAAATTGAATTGGGAGAGAGAAAAATTATTGTAAAGTTATGGAAAGAGGGAAAATCTTTTCGAAAAATAGGAGAAACTGTCGGCAGGTCACACTCTTCCATTCAAAGAGTAATTAATAATTATAAAGACACTGAAGAATACCTCTCACGTCCGCGATCTGGTAGACCACCTCTTTTAACAAACCGAGAGAAGCGAAAAATTGTACAGCAGGTTAGAAAAGAACCTAGGCTGACGGCAAAAAAAATAGTAGAAAATGTACAAGAAGAATTTCATAAAACTATCAGCAAAGATACGGTGAGAAGGACGTTAAAAAAAGCTAACTATCACAGTCGCGTTGCACGAAAAAAGCCATTTGTGTCAGAGGTCAATCGTCAGAAGCGGATCGCCTTTGCAAAAAAACTCTTAGACAAGCCCATTGAATTCTGGGAGAAAGTTCTCTTTACAGATGAGAGCAAATTTTGCATTTTCGGCATTAAGGGTAAACAACTTGTATGGAGAAAACCTAATACTGCCCTTAATCCCGAAAATTTGAAAGCTACTATAAAACACGGAGGTGGTGGTGTTATGGTTTGGGGGTGTATGTGCACCAAAGGGGTGGAAAAGTTGGTTTTCATAACATCAACAATGGACCATAAAATGTATATAGACATTTTAAAAGAAAATTTGAAGCCTAGCATCGAAAACTTGGGCTTGGGGCCCGAATACTTTTTTCAACAAGATAATGACCCCAAACATTGCCCCCACAACACTAAGCTTTGGCTACTATACAATGCCCCAAAGCAACTTAAAACACCTCCACAATCGCCGGACTTGAATCCCATCGAACACCTCTGGGATTTACTGGAACGCAGGATTCGGCAACACAACATAACGTCGAAGGAAACGTTAAAAAATGTTATGATTGAGGAATGGGCCAAAATCAGTTCGGACGAAACGAAGAAATTAGTGCACTCCATCCCTAAACGTTTAAGGGAGGTCATTAAACGTAAAGGTTATCCGACCTCATATTAATATAGAAACAATGATCTCATTTATGAATTTTTTATAAATACTGTCCTGACTTATACGCAGATTTTTGCATACCCGTTATTTGTAGAATTTTTAGTTTTGATTTTTTTCTCTAACTACTGTTTCTGTTTTGTTGAAGCATATTTTGTTAATAGAATTATATGTAGTTAATATACAAAATAAAAAAAAATCAAGTTTATCACATTAGATTATGACTCTTATTTTTTCAATTAAAGTATTACAAGTTTTTTGTACGCAGACTTCTGCTGCTGAGTGTAGGTGAAACAGGTAGATCAATCAAAGTGAGAATAAATGAGCATAAACATAACGATAACTCCAATTTCGGTAGACACATGTTAACGTATAAACATAGCTTTAATATAGCTGATAATGTGTCACTTTTACATAAACAAAATAAAGGTTTCAAACTCAAATTGTTAGAAACCTACGAAATAGATAAATTTAAGAAAAAAAATAATGATACTTTGGAATGCCTTAATGACCAGGTTCACATTTACAAAACACCTTTATATACTTTTTTATCCAACCCCCTTTCCCCAAAATGCCGAGGCTTGATATATTTGGTCCGCATATATTAAGCACACTTTTTGCCCCCTTCCCCTGCTGCCAAACCATTTTCGTCTTTTCTAAATTTTCACCAAACATTAATTTAAGGAAAATAAAAATAAAATTTTTCAGATTTGAATTTAAATTTTAGAACTTTTTTAACGTTTTTATTGTAAAACGATTCTTTTCCATACATGCGCATCGAGGTCAAACTAAATAAAAAAACTTGTTTTACGTGTCGCCAATACAATTCTTCGTAGTTTGTACCACGTTTCTTGTCAATTAAATGTTAAGTGTGCTTTTAACTCAATATGTATTAATATAAAGCCTTCCACATGATCAAAATGTACATGGGATTATATTTAGTATTCACATGCTCTTATTTTCTTGTTTGACTGTAAGTATTTTTAAGTTTTATGTTTTCATTTAACTACATTACTTTTGATTGTTAAGATATTTAATTAATACTATAATTTCTTGTAGTTTTATCTCTGAAGATGGCAATAAGGCCGAAACTAGTTAGATAAATAAATATTTTTGAAAAACGACCAGTTAAAGTACAAAAATTATTACTTGACTTTTAACCTTATTCTTATATATTAACGTTTTCTTATGTTTTTGTTGATATATAAAATTGTATTATCACTTAGTTATACGTGCATATTTTGTTTTATCCTTTTCTAGGCTTTGTTAGGTAATAAAGAAATATTACGAATTATGCTCATTACACGAGGTTCCACTGTAATGTGTAACGAAAGAATGCACAATCAATCGTGAAATAAATAAGTTATTTACGGTCGTTAAACTTTAAAATGTTTGCTGCCGTCGAATATAAATTTTTACCGTTGGCAATCTTACGTGATGGAAAGGGGCAAACGCGAGGTCCGGGAAGCGGAAGGACCCGACTTTTATTGCGAGATCACAAAGCAAACAGCGAAAGGCAAAGGAAACACCGTCCCCGTCAACAAATAATAATGCGTCGCGACGCAAAGTTTCGCTTATTGTCGTTTGTCGAATACGAAAGGATAGAGAGCGAGGTATTCGTCCCATCTCGGTCAAATTTAATAAGTAAGCACATGAAGTGTCTCAATTCCGTCTTTCGCCAGGCGCGAATGAGTCGTCGGCAAACTTTGTGAAACGGCAATAACACCATCAAACTTTCAAAGTTGCTTTGAAAACACGACACGTGGTTCTATGAAGAAGTAATAATTGAAAAACGTTACTCCTTATTGTTATCACTGAAAAGCTAGATAATCATTTTCATTTTATTTTTCGGTGTAGGAAAATAAATTACAAAACAGTGCAATTAAACTTAGCGATTAAATGACACGTACAGTAGTAAAGAGAACAGTCGGTTTGAAAAACACCGATCCCGTTCGTCCATTAATAATTCAGCAGCTGCAAATATTGTGTGCGTTTCGGCGTTCAACAATTACAGCGATAAGTCAACATCACCGCTGTGGCGCCAGTAAATTTTAATTGCGCATATTTTACCGATAAATTCACACCACCGGTCCCACTAATTCCAAACAAAAACGCCAACTCCCTCCTGTTACAGGCAGGTTCGAGAAACACCCCATTTGACACGTTTTGTATCTATTAATCTCGATCACGCCGAAAATCCCTCAACCCCCGCAATTCACCCCAATCTGTAACACTTTGAAAATGGTTCTAGTTTAACGTCGTTTACTTTATAGATATATTCCGTACACGCGTAATGAGTTTACCCGCTTCTGCTGTTGCCAGCCTCTCTCTACGACCAAATATTTATAGAGAGGACTTGACGTTTACGGCGGCTACGTGTGTTGGTGAGCTGCGCGAGGTTAGCAAACACTATTAATTATACGGATTCCGATGCGGTGTTTATTAGGGCGTTATACGGAATCATAAATTCAGCTCTGAAACGTTATGGAACAGTGGTGTTTTGGATGATTGTGTTCCGCTTGTTATACGAACAAATCAGAAACAGTTAAATCTCAAATCCGTATAAAGAGCGGTTTGACAATTCATCAATGATCAATGGTGCTTCAGTAACTGTTGACGATTCTAATTAATTTGTTGTTATTATTCTGTAAGTACTATAACAACAGTTTTATACTAATATTAGTAAAGGCAACCAATAACACAAAAATTCGAAAGAAAATACCGGCCCAAGGCTGGAATTAAACTGTCATAGTTCTATGTCATACATCGATTATAATATGCCTTTGATCAAAAATATTAGTGTATATGTTACAGTAAGGCCGGTTCCTACCAAATCGTTGATATCTGTTAGATAAGCTGACTATAAGATAACGCTAAACTAATAGTTTACGGACTCGGCCGTACTACCACTTCAAGTTATCTCATAGATAGGATATCCTTAAGATATCTAAAGAATCTAGTGATTTTATGTGGGGTGATTATTTAAGTTGGTGACCATACGGTCAAAAGGCCTAATATTCTAATCTCGAACATCATCGTAAATCGAGCGTTTATTATTTTTGTCATTCTTCTTGTTTTGTGTACCGTTCGAACATAGAAAATGGAAAACGATAAGTAAAAAGAACTGCGAATTATTCCAAACAGAAAATGGAAATATTGATCGATTTAATAAGAAAAATAAAATAAATAAATAGTATATACAATAAATATGTTATAGAAAATAAAAGAAGTGACGCGTAATGGATGGCGGTTTAATAGCTTAATCTATTTCATGGAGAAGAAAATGAAGTCTCATTAGAAATACGAAATATTTTTATGAATTCCCCATCTCAATGTTTATTTAGATGATTTAATCATCTTCGTATTATTGTTTCACTTCGTATACTAAATAATTAGGGGTGTGCGATACAGCTGAAGCGTATCGATATTCTATACATACATTGTATCGATACTCATATCGATAACGTATCAATATTTAGATCGGCAGTGAATAAAAAGAAACTATGAAGAACAAAAAAGTTAAAAAAATTATTTATACTTTAGTTGAATTTAAGTCTAAATTGTATAATTGTTTTTGTATCGATATACTTTGTATCAATGTACTAATGTGATGATATATCGATATTACAGTGATGTGTGTATCGGTCATTCGACATGCACTGCTGTCTCGATACATATTATTTGGATATTTCAGGCGCCTTTGACCATGCATGGTGGCATTTAATTTTGAGCCAGTTAATTAGAAAACGTTGTCGGAAAAATTTATTTGATTTAGCTAAATCCTACTTTTCAGATAGAGTTGCTATCATTGATGAACCAGGCATCAATATAAACTATAATATTAAGAGAGGTTGTCCGCAAGGTTCTAGGTCAGGTCCTGGTTATTGGAATATTATGTTTAACACAATTTTTGATATTAATTTACCTATAAATTGTGAAATTGTAGCATTCACGTATGACACAACTCTTTTAGTTAGGAGTAACCTTTATAAAAACATTTTTATTTTAGCTAATGAGGCTTTAGAAAAAATAAATCTTTTGAGTAAGAATTGTAAATTAAAATTTAATGCTTCAAAATCAGAAGCAATTTTCTTTGGAAAATTAAATCAAAGGTTACCAATTTTGTCTTTAGATGGTAATAGGATTATTTGTAAAAATGTTGTTAGATATTTAGGCGTCTATTTAGACGATAAACTTAATTTTAATTTTCATTTAGATTATGCCACTAGAAAAGCTAGCGAAATATCTAACAAAATAGGAGCTGCTGCTAAGGTTAGCTGAGGCTTGAATGGTAATGCATCAAGCACCATATATAAGGGTGTCATCGAACCTTGTATGTTTTATGCAGCTTCAGTATGGGAAAGTAAAATTAAAAGTATAAAAGCTAGGAACAAATTTATTAGAGTACAGAGGGTTTTAGGATTGAAGGCTGCTAAAGCCTATAGTACAGTTTCGAGTGATACGCTTAGTGTTATAGCAAGTATTTTACCAGCTGATTTAAGATTCAGAGAACTAGCAATACTACAAAATTTAAATAGTTTAGACGATAATTAATTTTAAGTCATAAAATTAATTACTGGTTTAGATTTAAGTAAAAACCTTATTGAAAAAGAAAGTGAGTTTTTGTCAGTTGTTCATCCAGCTAAACGAGCTGTTATGGACTTTAAAGTTTGCGGGAGTGTTAATAAAGTTAGTGGTGTTCAAATATATACGGATGGTGCAAAAAGTGATGTTGATGTTGGTGCTGCATTTGTTGTTTATAGTGAAGGTGTTGAAACATATAATGAAAAAATAAAACTCGGTAGTTTGTGTAATAATTTTCATGCGGAATTAATTGTGGTTAATAGTGCTTTAAAATATGTAATTAAAAACGATATTGTTAAGTGTGATATATTTAGTGATAGTGCTGCTGTTTTAGAAGGCTTGAAAAATATGAACAGACCAAGTCATTTACAAAAGGAGACATGGGATATGATCAGAGATCTAAAGAACAGGATCAATTTCTATTGGATTAAAGGACACTCTGGTATTAAAGGAAATGAAAGACCCGACCAATTGGCAAAGGAAGCATCTTTGCTGGAGAATTCCCATATTGGATTTAATTTTATTTCTAGACGAAGTCTTAAGAATAAGATTGGAAAATATTTTATGGGAGTTTGGCAGGAAATATGTGATAAGTCAACCAATGGTAGATTGACATACCAGTTTATGCCGAAAGTTGGCATTGCTTACAATTTTCTGTATCCAGAAACAGTAAAATTGATTACTGGTCATGGTAACTTTAAAGAATATCTTAATAGAATCGGTGAACGTGACTCCTTACAATGCGGTTGTGACAAAGTTGGAAATTCTGTTCATATGTTGTTCAAGTATGTGAATAAATTCGAAAACAGAAGTAGATTAGAGATTAAATTGTTAAATAAAGGCCTATGTTGGCCTAGAAATACAGATGAAATAAATAAAATAAATAAAACAATTGAGTGGTGGACTATATTTAATGATTTCTCAAAGAAATTCACAATTATAAAGTTTGATTTCCGGGACTGTGTTACGACTTTGCTTTCTTTTGATATTTGTATTCTTTTATAAACGCTTTTGCCAGCTTGCATGCAAAATGACGCTTATGGAAGGGTTAGGGCAGGTTGGAAAGGTGTTGGTAAAGTTTATTTTATTAAACTTATTATTTAATTATTTAATTTAATCGTATTAATTTTTTGATATGTAATATCATTTTTGGTGTAGTACCATTTGGCGGAGCACTATAAGATAATTCATATTTATCTTTAAATAATATATACATGTCTTGATACATATCGATACATTAACCCAGCCCTAGAAATAGTTCATTTATGTCCTCGAAAATATTTTCTTCATCGTCAACATCCATAAAATTATCCATTTTTGTAATTTTGTAATATTTCACTGAAAAACCACGGGTATCGTGACACCACCAGGCGATTTGTGAGGTTAGGTTTCTTCTTTTATCTATGAGATACCGACTTAACCCGAACCGAATACACTGGTTATGGTTAACACAAAAGTTATCTTTCAGGTAACGTTAACTGTGAGATAAATGCAGTGGTAGTAATCGATTTTTACGTTATCTTTTAGATAGTGCCAACTACAACTTTAACTATGAGTGGTAGTAACGGGCCTAAAAGTGATAAACTGGTGATTATCTATAATTCCCGGTTATTACCAATAATGCCGGTAAATATGATAAATATTCAAATATTATTTACTTTAACCGGTGATTTTACATAATTCCCAACTCGTCTTGGTGTAGTTAATAACATAGTACTAATTTGTAGTGTAATTAAAACAATTAAAAAATTACTAAACTATTTTTAATTAGTTTATTTATTATTAATAGACAAAAGTAAGCTATTTTATCATTCTAGGCACGTAAAAAATAATGCCCCTTCAGTGACTGCTTCATTTTTTAATGCAAAGTTCTTCAATTCTTTGTTAATTCCTTAAACTTCACGAGCATCATCTATAAATTCAACCGAGTAATTAACATTTTAAAGATTTGATGTTGAATCATTGTGTATACCTAATTAAGTATTTTGATAAAGGAAAGCCCTAAGAAAAGATAAGTTTATTAAAAATAAATGAAACCCATATTCTAGAATGAAACATTTTATTCGTTTATTAGTACTATTAACAACTAGGAACCAATATTTTAAGATTACTTATTTAGACATGTTAAACTGTTGTGACACTTGGAATTACAAAGTTTCCCAGATTTTTTACATTTACACTTATCGGATTTGCATTGTCCCTTACAAATAGATCGTTGGTACCCCTGACCTCCAGAAAGAGATGATTTTCTAACATTACTAAATCCGAAACATCCTCAAGCAAAATAAATTGTTCTTCACAAATTGTGAATTGATTTCTGGTATAAAATTGTGAAAGTTTTCCTTGTTTACTTCCTAACTGATAAAACTCTTCATTTTGAATATCTAATACTACCGTTAATAAATTTCGTGGATCACTCCTTGCTCTATCAACGTCAGGTACTCAAAGTTTAACTGTATCACCAACTTTAGCACAAGGAAATAATAGATTTGAAGTTTTCAACATTTTCTTCGTCTGTGATTCTAAACCTTCTTTAGCGTTATTTCTAAGTCTTCTTACTTCTTCTTGTCTATTTAAAATGTACATTTGGTTTAAAGAAACCGCTGTTTCATCTTCTTTCACAGTTTCGACATTAATTTCAGGTAAAGGATCACATAGTGTCGTTACTGTTCGCTTCAAAATTATCTTCTATCTCGTTAGTAGCTTTTTCGGAAGTGTTATTAACTGTCTCGATTAAAGCCTGAAGGTCTTCTTCGGTTTTAAGATGTTCGATACAGTCATTTGGGAAGGAAGATGTTTTTAAGCCTACTTTTATTGGTGTTCCAAACATTGCTTCATAAGGAGTACACTTGATTTCCTCACGATAAGCCCTATTTTTCATTAATTGCACAAAGTGCAATCCTTCAGACCATTTACTAGTTTGATTGCTTTCCCACCAAGAACCTTGAGTCTGACTCTGCCTAGGTTTCCCATGTACTATTTTCAAATCTGGCCACATTGCACAAGCTTCTTCGACGATTTTGTTGCCGAACTCACGGTCATTGCCGCTTTGTAATGCACTGAGGGCACCAAATATAGCAAAAACATTAATTAAATGATATGCAACTTCTTCTGCACGTTTGGTTTTGAGAGCACGTAACTGTGCGAATTTTGTCAAGTGATCTAGATAGACAAATATAAATTTGAAGTCATTATCTGCTTGCGACTGCGTGTCAATTGAATCTACCTGGCATCTTGAATTCATCTCTTGAAAAACCATTGGTCTAATTACAAGTCCTTTCTTGGGTACCTTTGATTTCTTTTGACAACTTTCACACAAATTTAAATAAATCATAATTTCTTCAGTAGTGATGTTTTTGTACTTCTTTTGAACTTCTTTTTAACATCCTGTTTCTACCACCATGGCCTATCGTGGGTTTTATCGCTTATTTATCGTATATAAGTGTGTCTCATGAATTATGCCAAACATTTCTTTAAAATATACGTAATATCTAATATTGGAGGTGTCTTTAATTATAGAAAAGATAAGTTTTTCAACATTTCCTACATTCATTACGTCATACCTTTTTAGCCTTTGATAATCTTCTGTTGTTTTTTCCACTACTTTTCTTCTTACTGTTATTCACTTTTTTATTAAGTCATCGTATTTTTCTTTAGCCAGGAAACAGTTGTTTGCTTTTTTAGTGTTCATAATACTTAACAACTTCGAATAAAAACGATCACACATATCAGCCATTGTTTATTACTTTACGAAAGTCCGAAGACAACAAGGAAAGTACCTCATCGACCAGAGATTAGGCGTAGTACTAAAGTCACGATACTATGACGTCACTTTAGGTAGGCAAATTGACAGAAGATGCCAATAAGAAACGGGTGTAGGAATAATTTTATTACATTCACAGTTGGCGTGCGGTGAATATGTAAACAAACCGGTTAATTTGACAAATATTAACTAATTTATCACATTTACTAAACTTAGTTGTAATTATGAATAACCACCGGTGTTTATTTAAAATCACCGAATTCATCACATTTACTGTAACATATATATCTATCATCATATGTTATCATTAGCTAGAACTAGAGATGTGCGCGTGAATGACTTTATGCAGCTCACGTACACCACCCACGTGAATCATTTATGAATCACGTGAGTCACGCGTGGGTCACTTCAATTTACGTGACGAAATGTAATAATGTAATATCTAGCATTATTTTCTAAAAACAGGTCAGAACAACAAACAATTGAGAGTCTATGTTTGATTCTAGATAGTGAAACAATTTTGCTTTCATGAATGGATGTTGAAAAAGAATAAAAACTCTATTTTTAGTTATGCTTCAGTCTTACGCTGTTGTATACTTGTATCAAAATAAAACTAGAACTAACACTAGACCTAGTACTAGAAAGTTCCAATTTAGCCGTACATCTTTAGTCTTTAGTATTAGTTTTAATTTTAATTGCCACTCGATGCTTAATTCTTGTAAATATTTCTGAAACTGAAACTATAATTGATACTTGACCTACAACCTATCTATAGTATTGACTCAAGACGTAGAACTAGAAACATTAGGATTTAGCCGTACGTCTTTTTAGATTGCTAAACTCTAATGTTCTAAAAATTTAGTGTTAGGTCTGAAGCTACGTTGGGTTGGGTTGAATTGGGTTCCGTCTTAAGCGAGGTACGATTAAACCCTTAACGTTTTCGTTCTAGGTCTAGTATTAGCTCTAGCGTTAGTGTTGGTTCTATTTTTAGTTGCTATTCAATCTTAAATTGTGATATACTTGTACCAAAGTAAAACCAGAACTAACACTAGACTTTGTACTAGAAAGTTTCGGTTTAAACTTGAATCTTTCTAGTACTGTCTAGTGTTAGTTCTAGTTTTAATTACCGTTTAATGCTTGATTGTTGCTTGACGGGTCACACCGGGTCCTGTTGAAACCAAAGATACTCACGATCACGCAAGTTCACTCGTTCAATTGATGCCCGCTCACGGTGGGTCACGCATGTCCCATCGTGACTTGGCGGAACTCACGTAATTTGCACATCTCTAGCTAGGACTTGTACTACCGATATTCCAGGATTCCAAATATAGGTATCCTGTATGATTTATAAGCTGTATTAAAAACAGATATTGTCCCAAAAATACTGATATTTTGGTATTATTCCTATAGTATTTACAAAAAAAGTTGTTACCAGCTGTAATAGGTCCTTCACTTTGGCTTAGAAGTACACTCAATTTTGCTCACAATTGTTAAATATGCTTTATTGAGCTCTAAATTGCCATTATATTGTCGTAAGTATTGCTTAAAAATATAAGAAGTTTAAGTAATTGCAAATTTACATTTCTAAGTTAAAAATAATTAACAATACAATCCAATACAACCCAACCCAACGCAATGGTACGACTTATATAGAACTAATCTGCTGCACTTCCAGAATCTGTCTTCAATTCCTTTCTTGTTCTTCTGATATATGTTATTAAGTTTACATCAGTTTACATAAAGTTAATTTATGATTCTTAGCATAATTTTCTGGAAGATACTAAGCAACCCGGTTTTGAGCATTTTATGCATTTGTAGTCGGTATTTATGTTTTTAATGTATGGGCAAATGCTACATTTACGTCTTTTCTCGAGTTTATCAGTTTTTTGTGTCCGCCAACACTGATGTTGGGTCACTGCCACTAATGTTGGACCTGCTGCCACCAATGTTAGGTATTCTTTTTAAATTTTATGATATCGAAGGGCAATATTTAAATTAAACTACTTTGCTTCTATTTACGATGATACTTTCATTTAAAACGACGATGCCGACGAATAACAAAATAAAAACTAAGTCTTAATTTTTACGAAGTGGTCTAAGCGAATGTTGCATAAGTGAAGTGTCTTGAAATGAATCTTTCGGATGAAATGTATCGAGAGTGAATATGTTTGGTGAAGTGTGTTGGTTGAATGTTTTTGCTGAAGTATGTCCTTTACGAATGTTTTTCGTTACTTTGTAAAATGTGCCGTATTTTTACAACTGTGGTGCAGCCGATGTCGAATAACCAATCATGTTTCCAACAATTTCTTGGTATGCAGAAACAAAGAGGATTAGGGGTTGTTCCCATCTGTTTCCGCCCTTAATATATTTATTGTTCCACATGTTCGGTTATTCGATAACTATAGATTATTATTGCTTTGTACAAAAGATTTATTATGTTCTTATTAACATATTATACATTATATTGTATATTATACATATTACATATACTTAAATTAATATGTGATTGGGTTGTATCACAACAAGTTGCTGGTACTGAAGGTGTTTCTGTGCTGTTTCCAAGCACATCCTGAATAGTAGCCCTCACATCTCCTGTCAAATTAAGAATAGAAACTCTGCTAGTTAAATGCGATCTAAATAAATGTCTTTTGACATTTAATTAGACCTTACTAAACATTACTGCATGAAATATAAGGCGTCCAGTACATTTTGTTGAAAGAAGTGAAACTCGCAGAAAAATCACAGTTGGATTTATAAATTGGTGTCAACATAAGAAGACCCAAAATGGCTTTTATTTCAATTTCATCTATAGCTCTATAATTAGTTGTAATTAATTACTTTTTTTCCTAACATTATCAAGTCTAATATTGATCTAGTGTACATATCTTCTATTTTGGAGTTAGGGCCCAGAACGAATACAGCATTCGTCATTTCTTAAAGACTTCTTACAATATTATGTTGAACTACTTTTCATCTAATTGAAGACTCTTAACCACTCCGTTAAACCATTTTTACCAAAGAAATAATTAGGAAATACATCAAAAATTTCTTGGATTAGGATACCAATATTGTTCACTTCTGTGTCGCTATCAGAGTCGTGTTCATCAGAACTATCAGTAACACATTGAGTAAAACTAAACTACCTGAAACTTTGGAGGTTGAAAAAAGAGAGCGGGACGGTGAAGGAGTGGCGGAGTAGAGGAGTGGTGAAGAAGCAAATCAGCTGGGGGAGAGATTGTGCAGATAGTTAGTCTGAGTACAGCAAGCCAATGAAAGAGATAAGAATGTAATGGGAGGAGGTGGCAGAGGATGGGATAAAGGGATATATAATAATGGGAGGGGACTTCAATGTTAGAGTGGGCGAGGAGGGAGAGGGGTGAAGATATGGGGAGGTAAAGGATATGATAAGACCATGGAAAGATATTTTAGGGAGAAAGGGTTGGAAATGAATGTATCGAAGACGAAAATGATGAAGTTTTGTAAGGGCGGGAGAAAAAGAGCAGAAATCTCTTTTTATAGAAGAAAGTAGTATATTTACTTAGGGTATGTGTTTAGGGAGGATAACAGGGGTCGCATGTGAAATCAACGGAAAAAAAAGCGAAGAAGATGAGACAAATTTCACGGTCCTGGGGTTTTTCCACCGGATGTGGCTTCGGTGACGTCATCCATGGGCGAGAAGTGGTTACTGAACCGCTGCCCGGTGATTGCTGAATCTGGGGTGCAATCACTGGATGCCTCAGGCATGGCGGGCAGCTCGGTGTCTTGCTGTCTTGAATTTGATGGTCCTTGCCTCAGGAAAGCTACCCTGGGATTGGAGTACTGTTGGACTGTCCTCCACGCAGCTGGCAGGTGTAGGATCCCTCTTGTTGAGAGTGCCGTTCTTCGCTACTCCAATGCGGAACGTTGACTATCTGCTTGCAATCCTCGAAATTGATGGTATGGACTGTATTCAGATGATGGCGGAAGAGAGCAGAAGTGAGCTACTTGTTGCGGATGCTCAGATTGTAGTTTTCTACTCTGGCAGGTATTCCTCTATTGATCTGTCCTACGTAGTTCTTGTCGCATGAGCCGCAGGGGATGGAATAAACTCCTATATTTTCCAATTTTATTTGGTCTTTACTGGGTTTTCAGGTGGTACTGATGTCGTGTTTAGAGTAGGAATATGGGTCCTTCGTCTTGAATCGTCGATCGATGGCTTTCTTCACCATGTATTTTGAGTAACCGTTTTGAGCAAGGGCCAAAACTACTTTCGTTATTTCTTCTGATCTATTACCGTTGTCTGTAAGTCGAACGGATCTTGAAATTACGCAGTTGACGACTGATTGGATCTGTAAAGATGATGATGGGAAGAGGCGTTTAGGTATCGGCTAGTGTGGGTAGGTTTTCTATATACAGTATGCCGCGGGTTGTTGAGAAATTTTTTTACTAATACGTCGAGAAAAAGAAAGCTGTCCGTTTTCTTCTATTTCCGTGGTTAACTGGATCTTTGGAGGAATGGTATTTATATATCCTTGGAATTAACGGAGCTTTTCTTTTCCGGTACGGATCCATAACTTCGGTTTGTATTTGGCCTCCCTTAATGCTTTCTTCTCGAGGTAAATTAATCTTGATTGACGATGACCGGGGACAGTGAGGAACTCATAGCTGCTTCTTCTACCTGCTTGTAAATTTAACCGTCAAACAAAAAATAAGCATTGTTGAGGCAGCATTTGGCGGGGTTACGATATGGCTGGGGAACTCTTGGTTTTCTCTAATCTGCTTGAGAGCCTCTTCAATCGAGATACTGGAATAGAGAGACAAGATGTCACTTTCTTCAAATTATACGTTGTCCAGGATTTGAACGAAATGTTCAGAATTTCGTACGTAGGAGACGGCTTTTTGTGTTATAGGCTACATGATCTTCACTAGGTACTATTCATGTTTTTGTACCGGTGAGTTGAAGGCACTCACAATGGGTTGAAGTGGGACTTCCGGCTTGTGTATCTTGCGCTGATCTTAAAGTTTAGGGCACCTGCTTGATTTCTCTCGAGATGTTAGAGTTTTCCTTATCGCCGGATCTATTGGAGATGCCTCTATTTTCGACGTGGTTATTTTTTCCAGGTAACTGTTAGGGTCTCTTGCTGCTGGTTTGTAGGCCGTATCTTTGAGCATGTCCATGATCTTCTGCTTGTAGTCCACTTGAGTCTATAACCACTGTGGCGTTACCTTTATCCGCCGGAAGCATAATGATATTGTGGTTGTTTTTGAGTTGTTTCAGGGTCTGGATTTCATTTGGATCCAAATTCGACTTCGGTGGTTTAGCTAAACGTTAAATCCTGGATATGCCCATTTTTAAAACTTCGGCTTATTGTTTCGCCATTGAAGTTAAGCTGAATTCTACGTTAGCGATGATTTCTTCATCCGGAATGGTTCTGGGGGTTAAGGCATAGTTGAATCCTTAGCTCAAAACTGCTCGTTCTGCATCTGAAAGGTTGTATCCTGAAAGGTTATGGACGATTCTTTGGTTTTGAAGGAGTTTCTTGGTTTTCGGGGCTGTGTTCGTTTCGCAACGCTAGAATGTTAAAATTTCTAACTGGGTCCAGATGATGATATGTAACTGTTGGCTCAATAACAGATGAAGTTGGTATAATTCGAGTTTTGTGCTGCTGATATTCTTTCTCGTTTTGCGAATTTCTTTTCTGAGAAGCGAATTGCTGGCTCGCTTGAGGATTGCTTCAGTCTGTCGGAATCTGGTGTGGTGAGTCAGTCTAGTGAAAGTAGGCTGTAAGTCATTGTCACGACATCGTTTTAGAAATGTCAAATCGCAGGGTAAGATGGTTTTCTATGTATGTTTACAGATGCAATGGTAAAAATTGTTCATGTCTGTCAGACACATATTCTGGATTAAAGTCACTGTTCGTATTATTTTTGTCTGCACTGTTATTGTCCTTTCAAAAACTGCATCATCTTCAGTACCATCTATAGCATTACTGATTTAAATGACTTTAAAATGGCCTCCGTTTTGCAGCTTCCCATTATTTGTCATCCAGTTACACACTTCATAAAGTGTTGATTGTTTAATATGTCTTGTTGTAGGGACATCATAAATCGTTCATTAATCTAGTAACGAATTTAGTATACATTCCTTCTTCTAACATTTTATACCCATAATTTCTTTCCTGTCTTACATTACATACGTATTATGCATCCAGCCTCTTTTGAAAGGTGAATAATAATGGCACTAGGAACTTTACCTCACTGTGTTTTTCTGTTTAATTTACCGGGCGGTAATTTGCTTCGTCCGCTCAACAAGCTAAAACTAATGTGTAGTGAGTTTCTTGTGACTTGTCATTATGACCACCATTAATTTGGTGCAATTTGAATCTATAGTCCCAATTGAAACAACAAAAATTAAAGATATCCATACTCACAATTTGATTAATCTCGAAATTGTGTTTCCTTCTCGCTGATATTACTAATTATGGAGTTCGATAATATAATTCATATTATAATATTTGTATAATCATACATTATTATATAACATGTATTCATATTCAGAGAGATTCTTTTGTGTTGGTGAGGTTTTTGAACACACTTCTTTTCATAAATATAAAGCGTCCTAGAACAATCGGAAAGATCCAAAAATTTCTTAAGCCCTTGCTCACCTTTTCATTTATTCGTTATCCAATTATTTTACTTGCACTTCTAATTCTGACCATTTTTGTAAGCACGACCGGAATACTTTTTGTTTTTATTTATGTTAAAAATTTTAATTGCTGCTCTCCTTTCCTCCATTCGTAAACCATATTCTCGTTCGTGATGGTTCAAAGTCGTTTTTGTAAATTTGAAGCTTATAAATATAATTTATATCATACTTACCTTCAATGACCTGCCATATATCTTAGACAATAAGATTTATTGAAAAAGATTTTCTTCTATGTAAAAAGGTATGTGTTATAGTTGGAATATATGGTATTAAATGAACAACGTAAAAATGATCATAGTTAAGTGAACGTCCACAATGATCATTTGTATTTAGACCATTTTATAAATATTTAACATATAAAAACGGGTCATTTCTCCATACTGCAAAAAACGATATAATAACCCATTAACTATATTCATTGAAGTAAGTAGGGGGTTTAAAGTAATACAGTAATAGTACAAGGTAGTTAACTCAGTTCCCCATAGCCGTTGTAACTCGAGGGCCATTACATGCCTCAATTCGTTATATGCATATCAAAGCAATAGTCGTCTACGAAATTATGCTGGACACCATGCGTGTGTAATGCATGTAATATTACGTTGATTCCGGTTAAGCAATCGATAGAGTTAAATTAGAACCGCTCAATATCGGTATCAACAAATAAAATAAACTTTGTAATTTCAATATACGAAATATTCATTTTTATCCAAAACACATTATAACTTTTAGTTAATTTCATCGCGTTAAGCTTTCAATTTCACGTAGTATCGTAAAAGTGCATTACGGTAATAGCTTTTCGCATTAACTTATCTTTCGTTAAAAAAATTGCGATAAGCGAATTATGGTGCACTATTTTATATTCATAATCGATTAAATATTATTATGGTTGCACTATATTCATTTAAATTGGGTGTCGTTACAATGATTATATGATGATATGGTGTACGTGAGTCGGAACATTGAACTGAAATTTATTATAATACGATGTTATTGCAGTTGGACCTTTGGATGTGAAAATCCTAGGAGCTAGCCAACCACTGAGTGCAGCGAGAAGATACGATTTGCTGTGTCAAAGCTCAGGTTCGAGGCCTCCGGCTACGATAACGTGGTGGAAAAACGGACAGAGAATGGAAAAAACTAAAGAGACGGTGAGTTTTCAACTTTTCATTGTTTCATTTTTAGTCCATTTCAATCTTTTCAATTCAATCAATTTTTTGTCTCATTGATACTTTATCATTTAAAGTTTTTCGTTGATAAGATTAGAAATTCCAACTGCCAATCCATCTTTATAAACTTACAGAACTTTCGGCTCTAACGATTACCCATAGTTTGCCATCGAAAATCGCAATCAATCATTTTATACGTAAATTTCACTTTGCTTCAAAGTTTTACCGGTTTTCTGGCGCCCGACATAAAATAATAAAGGTTGTTCGAGCTCGGTTAACTACCGCAATTCACGCGAAATTGTAAAACGTTGACACGCACTCCATGTACGCGC
This sequence comes from Onthophagus sagittarius, assembly GCA_036711965.1. Lineage (NCBI taxonomy): Eukaryota > Metazoa > Arthropoda > Insecta > Coleoptera > Scarabaeidae > Onthophagus > Onthophagus sagittarius. The sequence continues at coordinate 10,879,114 of JASERS010000002.1, read as the reverse complement.
AATCCAAATTAAGCTCTATTATTAAAAAAGCCCGGTACCGGGCGAGATCAGAGGATGGGAGAGGTGCGATGACCAATTGAATGGAAAATGCTGATTAAAATTTGAATAATTAATGGCAATAAATGAGGCAATAAATATAGATAGAGCTAAATTAAGCGGCTGCCCACTTGAAAGCTCTCGTTCAGAAGGTACAGAGAACTCGCCGGTGAGATCTAAGCCGAGAGTTCAAGCCCTTCACAAGGTTATTATAAACAAGCGACAGTCCTTTTCATTTTGAAGTTCATTTAAACGAACACAATACGGTTATTAATTTTTTTTAAGGAAGAAATAACCCTTTAAGCATTTATTAATCTTTCAATTATTTGTATACATCTTAATAGAACTTTTTTGGAAAAATTGGTTAAATGTTAAAATCGTTATATAAATTTAAACCATTGTTGTCATCACAATTAAAATGGAGACTTGTTAATTACTTAAGTTTAGGTAAAATTGATTACTGTAGTAATGTTTACCATAATTTTTTATTAACGGCTTTAAAATGTCGTATTAAGTATTTCAAAACGTCCAACTTAAATTTTCATACTCGATTGATCGTAAAGAATATGATACCCCTTATTACGTAAGATACTCTATCTTATCAATGTAACCCAGATAGACATTCTTGTAGCTGTTATATTACGCATTGCAATACTTTATAAATTGTCTTAATATTTATTCTCATTAAAAAATTCCAACTCTACTCAAAGTCCAAAAACGGACTTTTCCGCAACTTAGCAACTAAGTTATTTTCTTTAATCACTGCAATAAACTTGCAGAACTGTTGATGATTTAACCCAGTTGCTCTAATGAAGTTAACAACTGATATGACTGCTTTAAGAACTTCAGACATATCCAAACATTTTCCGTACAAGGACTGTAGATGAACGATACAATTTAAGACTCATGATTTTGACGCACCTTCCTTCTTTACCCTCTAATGTATAAGAGAATGAGTCTTTCCTACTGAATTAAAATTTGCAAAACTAACTCCTATAAAGAAAACGGGTGACGCAAATGATTGTAGAAATTATCGACCAATATCAATATTACCGGTAGTGTCAAAGGTCTTAGCAATAATAATAAAAGAGAACAAAATGAAACATCTAATAAATGAAGATATCATAACAGAATACCAACATGGATACCAAAGAAAAAGTCAACAACATCGGTACTGCAAAGCGTAATAAAACAAATAATCAAGGGTTTTGATAGTCAAGAATACACACAAATTGCGTTTTGTGACTGGAGTAAGGCGTTTGACTCTGACAATCACGATATTCTCTTAACGAAATTGGAAAAGTATGGTTTGAAAAACAATGTATTACAAATGGTATCTTCATATCTAAGGGATAGAAGTCAACAGGTCCAGTGGAAGGGTTCCTCTTCTGACTGGAGAACTATAACTGCGTTTTCAACATTTTCTTAAACCATGTGCAGCAGAGATATTGACTGGAATTTAAAGATCTCTTCTATTCATTTCTTCAACAGCCAGGTCAGTACTAGTATGATGAAAAGAATAAGACAACTATGAACTATTCGTCAGCAAATGCACAAATTTTACAAAACTTTATTCATTTACTAAACATGCTTGTGTAAATAATAAATAAAAGAGAACCCTTATACTACCTTGTGGAACACCACATTTCACAGCTAATGCTTCAAAAAGGCTGTTATTAATTTTAATCCGTTGAGTTTAGGGTATCCTGGTAATTGGTCCCGAGTGCATTCCGCGATTTTAGGAAAAAAAAACGATAGATCCGGGACCACTAAGAAGTTCCGGGATTTTAAACGTTTTATAATTAAGAAAAAATTAAAATATCCGTAACAATTTCCTACTGATTATTGTTTTTGTTATGTTTCATTCTACGTGTCTTTAAGGTAACGGGTATAGACAATAAAATCGTTATAAACGGTTTATGAAAAAATCCCTGTAAGGGGCCTAAAAATTGAAATCTTTTTACTTTTTGAAATAGTTTTAAAATTGTATCCACCATTTTTAACATATGAGTTATTGATATCTATTGATGTTATTGATATCTTGTAATGGCAATCCCTCATTCTTATTATGTAATATGAAAGAGGATTTCTTTCTAAATATAGTACAGTCAATATTAATATTGGTTATATGGGAAAATTTTCGAGAAAAATCACATTAAACATTCTAAATTTTCTATTCATTTGAGATAGAAAAGTGGCAGCAGCTGTTAGCCATGTTAACCAATTATTCTAGATATTTTATCAAGACAAAGACTAACTTTTTACATATAAAACATTTGGTTGGCTGCTATTATTTCTCTATCTCAAATGAATGGAAAATTATGAAATTTTAAGAGAATTTTTAAGAACATTAAAACTAACTGTAATGGATTCAGAAAAAAATCTGCTATCATATTCCGTAATAAAAGTGGGGGATTGCCATTTGAAAAAATGTGCATTATGTCATAACTTGGTTGAAAATGGAGAAAAAATTTGAAACCTACCACAACCAGTTGTAAAAAATCTAAATCGTTAGACTCTTTTCAGGGATTTTTCAATAAATCGTTTAAAACGATTTTATCGCCTATATCTGTTACTTTAAGAACACGCTGTATATGCTGTCTTCTGGAAGTATTTCAAGGCTTCTAGAAGCAGTATAAAGTCTTCTGTAGGCATTTCAGGTTTTTCAAAAGAAATATCATGTTTGCTGAAGGAATATTACGTTTTCTGATTTTTTTTTTGAAAAGTTGAAAGATGAGATTTATGTTGTGAAAATTAATTGATTTCAAAAAGATTTCTCGAAACATGTTTTACGAAAACGTGATTTGTTTTAAGATTTATAAAAGTGATGAGTTGCTAGAAATATATGTAAAATCAGTATTTAAAATGTCAGAAACGTTTAACAAGACTTACATTTAGAAGTTGATGGTTATATTAAATTATCAAAAAGATAGATTAATTAAGCCTTACGTAGTTCGAATGACAACATTGGTGGAGCAAGAAGAAGAAAGTGCATAAAGATCTCCATCTTTGTGTGATAATAGATGCGTAGTAAGAAACTGAAACCAACTGCACGCCAAAATCAAATTTATCATGAGTCCTGTAAATATTTTTTTTTAAGTACAGTAGAACACCTCATATCCGACCTCGGGATATCCGACTCCTCGGGATATCCGTCACCCCTCCCTACTCCCAATTTTGTTCAAATGCTCTAATGTACGTTTTTGTGAATCCCAAGAGACCCGACTTTCCGTCGGGGAATTACTTGATTCGCTCAATCTTGATGTTTGCCAAGGGTTGCGCAACTGTGTTCATCATTGTGAATATCAATTGTATGCATATTTACAATTGTTATAGTAAAAGTGATTATGGCTACCCAACAAAAACGAAAACGTATTGTATGTACACTACAGAAGAAATTGGAAGTTATTCAGAGGCTAGACAATGGCGAGTCAGTTCAAAAATTATCTTCTGAATTAGGAATAGGCGTCACAACTATTAAAGACTGGAGGAAAAACAGAAAGAATATCGAATCGTACTCTATGACAGTGGAAGGGGAGGAGGGTTTAAAAAATAGAAAGATGCTTAAAAAGCCTAAATTTGATGTTTTAGATGATGCTCTCTGGATATGGTTTTGCCAAGAAAGACGCAAAGGAACTCCTTTGTCAGGTCCTATAATTAAAGAGAAGGCAGCGATTTTACATAAAACAATAGTAGGAGAGGAAGGGGAAAATTTCAGTGCAAGTGAAGGTTGGCTTCACCGATGGAAACGTCGCCATGGTATACGTCACGTTGTTATTTCTGGAGAAAAGCTATCAGCTGATGATGACGCAACCAAAGAGTTCGTGAAGAAATTTCAAGTTTTTATTAAAGAAAACAATATGCATCCGGATCAAGTGTATAATATTGACGAGTCAGGGTTAAACTACAAGATGCTCCCACAAAAAACTCTTGCTGCAAAAAATGAAAAAGTAACAGGGACAAAATTATCCAAGGATAGACTAACTTTTGCAACTTGTAGTAATGCAAGTGGAAACCATAAAATGCCATTGTTTGTCATTGGAAAATCTAAAAAGCCCAGAGCGTTCAAACATGTGAACATGGCATCATTGCCTGTTTATTATAAAAATCAAAAATCTGCATGGATGGACAGTTCTTTGTTTAAACAGTGGTTTTTTGAAGAGTTTGTACCAGATGTAAAAAACACTTGAAAATGAAAAATCTACCACTCAATGCAGTCTTGATTCTTGACAATGCTCCCAGTCATCCTTCGGAAAACGAACTAACAATGGAAAACATCAAAGCTATGTTTCTACCTCCTCGTGTGACACCTTTAATCCAACCTATGGATCAAGGGGTTATTGAGTGGTTGAAGAAAAGATGCAGGCGAAAATATGTCAGCTTCTTATTAGAGCAAGCGGAAGGAGGCAGTAACCTATTTGAGGCAATGAAGACTTTTAATATAAAAGATGCCATTTACATTGCCGCACAAGCCTGGGACGAACTCAATCACACCACTCTACAAAAATCTTGGAGAAAACTATGGCCAAGTATTATTGAAGGTGAGAGCGCAATCTTTAATGAGTCTGAAACTTTAAATACAGATGAAGCAGAAATTCTACAAGATTTACAGACCATCAATGCCCAAATCCAACCAGCGGATATAGAAGAGTGGCTATTGGGAGGGGACATAGTTGAAGTCACTAACGAGGATCTGAACGACGAACAAATCGTATCCGCAGTTTTTAAAGTTGAAACAGAGGAAGATGAAACGGATGATGAAAAAGAAGAACCTGAAAATATCAGTCATACGACAGCTACAGAGGCTTTCGAGATTGCAATGAAATACGTCGAGCAACATCCAGAAGCAACACCGATGGATGTGCTGTGCATTAAAAAGTGGAAAGATATCTCAGCCAAAGCAAGATTTGGTAGATTAAAACAAAAAAATATAACTGATTTTTTTAAATAAATTTACATGTACATACATGGATTTGTATACATAATTAAATATATGTACTCGTTTATGTTTGTCTTGTTCATTTTTGTTGTTCCTCGGATTATCCGACCTTTTTTGGTAACCGACCATGCTCCGGTCCCATGGGTGACGGATATGAGGGGTTCTACTGTATATTGCTTCATGGCACAGATATGTCAAGGATGTGTTTTGCATATGGAGAGATGACCAGAATATCCTCAATAAATTTAGTTAAACCATCTAAAATTCATTTAATATCCTTTTTTTATTTTCTAATTCAATTTATTTGCATAAATAATTTGAATTTAAATCAACCCAAAATACGTGATATAAACAAATCCTACAGTAATACTAAATTTAAAAAATACAATGAACGTATTAAATGTTGTATTGCGAACACTTTTTTTTTCGGGACTATTTTCGGGAATTTCGAAACCTTTAGCTCAAGGCTTTAGAACTTAGACCTGAGTCCCAAAAACATATTTGATTCTGGGAATTGGACGTCCTAGTTGAGTTTTTTAAAGAATTGTTTAAAAAATCTATTGCATGGGCACTTACACCAATCTAATGTAGTACATTTAATAATAATTTGTGGATTATGTTATCAAACATTTTAAAAATGTTTAAAATACGAGCGGAGGGACATATTGCATGTCTTAGTAGAAACTTTTTAATAAGGATATTATGTATTATAAATTCGCAACTTGGACTTGGAGTTTCAGCATTGTCTCAAGTTGAAATCTTCAAAATCTTATTCACTATCGCTATTCGATGCAAAATCGTCCTGATTAGTACAGTTTGTAGAATTCGGGTTGGAATAATGCAAGATAAATGGTAATTGCAAAATTTGCATTACCCATCATAAGCATGTTTTGAGAAATTGCAATAAGATGTGTTAATAGTATTTGAAGCCAACCAAATTTTATAATTTTAATTTTTTGTTACGAGAATGTCAGCTTTAGGAATCTGCTTAGTATACGGTACTGAAATAGTTCTCGTTCAATCATTAGCCCACTTAGGGAAGTCTAACTAATTTTAGTCATTAGTATTTTGATGCTATGCAAAAAACGTTTTTGAGAAACCTTTAATTTTTTATCTACTTTAGTTCGAAATTTTCCATAAAAGAATAAATTTATAAACGAAAATCACATTCTTTCCACTATAAAGATTGTATGAGTGCTCTTTAGAAATATTTCTGACTTTCTGGAATTATAAAACTTTATTTCAAATTTACCAGAGGCAATATTAAGTCCTTTAGATGTATTTTAAATTTTCTAGAGGCAACATCAAGTCTTCTTGAAACATTCAAGTCTCCCAGGGGAGCAGTAAATCTTTTGGAATCATCTCAAGTCTTCTAGAAGCAGTTTTAAATCTTCTGAAAGCATTTCAAGTCTTCCAGAAGCAGTGTCGTCAAGTCTTCTAAGCATTTCATGGCTGATTAAAGCAATGTCAAAGTCATCTGGAAGCATTTCAAGTCTTTCACAGGAAATATTGAGTGTTCAAGAATGATTTTAAATCTTTTACTTGTGATATCAAGTCTTCTGGAAGCATTTCAAGCTTTTTGGAAGTATTGTGAAATATTCCAGTGGCAATAGTAAATTCTCTAGAAGCATTTCATATTTTTTGAAAGCATTTCAAATCGTCTAGAAGCAGTATCCAGTTCCTGAAAGTATTCAAGTCTCCCAGAGGCAGCGGTAAATTTTCTGGAAGAAATCTTCCAAAAGAAATATCAATTGATTGGAATTAATTGAAATCTTAGTATCAAGTTTTCCAGGGGTACTAATAAATCTTCTGGAAGCATCCAGAGGCAATATCTAGTCGTTTGGAGGCATTTCAAGTCTTCTGAAAACATTCAAGTCTACCAAGGACAGCCGTAAATATTTTGGAAACATTTCAAGTCTCTCAATGGTAATGTCCAAGTCTTTTGGAATTATATCAAATCTTTTAGAAGCAATATAAAGTCTTTTGGAAACAATTCAAGCCTTTTGGAATTAGCATCAAGTCTTCAGAAGGTAGTAGTTAATCTGGAAATATTCTGGAAGCATTTCAACTCTTCCAGAGGCAATATCAAGTCTTCTGTGAAATTATTCCAAATCTTTTATTGCAATATCAAGTCTTCTGGAAGCATTTCAAGCCTTTTGAAAGCAGTATCAAGTCTTCCAGGGCCAGTAGTTAATCTATTGGGAACATTTCATGTCTTCCAAAGGCAGCAGTAAATCTTCTGGAAGAATTTCAAGTCTTGCAAACGCAATATTAAGTGTTCTAGAATTATTTCAATTTTTTTAAAAACAACATCAAGACTTCTGGAAGAATTTCAAACTTTTTGAGAATAGTATCGAGTTTTCCAAGAGCAATAGTAGGTGTAAACAAAAAGTCCTTCACGCTTTAATTGGGGAACAAAAGAAGGCGACCTTTATGGTATAATTTGGCAACAAAAGCAAACTACCTGTCTTAACATTCCTTTGTATTACAACAGATGATTGACAGGTGTAAACAAAAGATTCGATATTATTTAGAAGGTTTGAGAACAAGCTAAATAATAATATTAAAATACTTCTGTTACTTATAGTTCAATAATTGCTCAAGTGTCATGTTTTTGGATTAATATCCTTTGGCAATGAAAAGATTCTTTCCAACAATTAACAAACTCAGTTTCTAAGAGACACGTATCAATTATATGTGTTATAATTTTAAATAGCTGTGGACAGGACATTTTAGTGACATTTGTGCCATGCAAATCGCTATTAATTGCATTTGATTTGCTTCGTATAATTTCAACAATTTCATGCTCATTAACTTTTTCGTCAAAATTTACGTTTTTATTACTTAAATAATAATTTTTTTTAATTTTTCCTGTTTAATTATTATTTTGAGACGCCATGAAAACTTTTTGTATGAATTTGTATGAATAATTTCAATGAGTAGAGCAGGGCCTTGATATTCTGACATTTTTCTCAGGTACATGTTTATCAAACACATAACAGACACATAACAAAAATTTTGCCTAATTTCCAACTTGATATCCACGTCAGCGTCAATGATATTCAACTTCATACCTTCATTGAATAAATTTAATATTACTTGTTTTGATACCTCATTTCGGTATTTTCAAATACCAAATATTCGTAGCTTCAGCCTACGTCCATATTATTCCAAGACGTCGATTCTCATTTAGATCAGTACATTTCTTTTCTAATATTATAGTATTTTCACCAAACCGCAACTTTCTTTCTTTGTATATTAGTACAATAAGTGAAAATGAAAAATACTAAAATTTTTCAGATTCCTGAAACAGTTTATATCGATCAAAACAATTACAACGTTGTGAATTATTAGTTCAATTAAACTGAAGTGAAATTTGAGTTTATGGATGCTGCGGATGAGTGAAGAGAACCCGGTTTCAAATTTACATATTTACCGATTGCACATTGATCGTTCGATGAGGCTGTGAGGGGGCAGTATGAGTGCCTGTTCGGTGTGATGATGCCACGTTGCGCGAGAAACCAGTCGAATGGTGATCATTAATGATCGACGAGAGGTAGCTCAACAGTTAATAATTTATTTGCTATGGATTGTTCGCGTTCAATATTGCATGACTGTTAACTACGAATCCTCGTATCGTCCGGTGAAGTGGGAACAATGGTGTCTGTTCATTAGATACTTCTTTTCAAGCCTCTCCGACCGCCACCGGAATTTTGAATGGACCTATCGCGTTCATATCCTCTAAATCGGACAGTCAGTTTAACGGATAATGAAGCGTTCATTACCGATAACGAATTACCATCGGACGTCACTTTCAAGTTTTTTCGTTAACTTCGTGATTTCAATAAACTAAAATCGATTTGATTATACGTTAATTAATTATTGCGTTTCAACGCTGGCAAAGAGGAAATGTTTTTCGAGTGAAAATCGATTTAGTTTACAAACTGCACATGGTTCATGTGTTATATTTTTGGGTTTATTATTTGACAGATTCCATTTAATTAATTGATGTATAATATTGTTGTCAAACAAATCAAATGTATTTGTAATAGTCTCGGAAATACAGTATATAATTTTTTAACTCTATAATGAATTGGTAAATATAAATATCAATATTACCACATTACCAAAATTTACAATTTGTAAATTACAAATATATTTGAATCTCTTACAGATTTTTTTGTCGAAATGCTTTTCTTGTTGCCCTTTTTAAAAATTCATCTCAGCATCAATTTAATTTTTAATTTCTCATTTGGAAAATTTAAGCCTTCTGGATTCATAAAATATGTTAAAATTAATACCAAAGGTTCCAGAGGCAGGTCTTCTGGTAACAATTTAAGCTTTCTGGCAGCATTTCTAATTTTCTGGAAGCATTTCAAATCTTTTAAAAACAGTATCAAGCTTTCCAAAGGCAGTATCGAGTCTTCCCGAAGCATTTAAAGCCTTCTTGAAGCATATTAAGTTTTTAAGAGCACTTCTTCTAGAATTATTTCAATTATTCTAGAAGCCTTTTAAAGACAATATTAAGGGTTCCAGAGGCAGTATCAAGTCTTCTGCATTTCAAATCTTTTAAAAGCAATATCATGCCTTCTAAAAGCATTTCAACTCTTCTGAAAACATTTGCAGTCTTTTGGGTGCAGTATCAATTCCTCTAAAAGCAGTAACATGTCTTCTAAAAGTAGTATAAAGGCTTCCAGAGGCAATATCGAGTATTCTGATAGCGTTTCAAGACTTCTAGAAACAACATCAAATCTTCATGATGTTATTATTATTAATATTCAAATATGAAAGCATTTGATGTCTTTTTGAAGCAGTATCAAGTCTTCTGAAAGCATTTGGAGTCTTCTGGAAGCAAGATTAAGTCTTCTAGAAGCAGTATGAACTGTTCTGAAAACATTTCAAGTTTCTTGGAAGCAGTATTAAATCCTCAAGGTCAATATCGAGTCTTATCATTCAAGTCATTTCAAGTCTTATGAAAGCATCTCAAGTCTTTTTGAAGCAGTATCAAGTTCTTAAAAATCGAGACTTCTGGAAGCATTTCCGATCTTCTGGAAGTAGAAACATTTATTCAAAAGCTGTGTTGTACCTACTATCTAGGGAATTGAGATTAAAATGTTTAGGAAAATCTTAATATCAGAAATTCCAATACACACAATAGAATAATGCCATGAATTCGTCTCACTTTAGCTTTTAATTCCTAACTGGAAATGCTTCTATAACTTGTCAACAGTTCCTAAGTTTCTAAGTAATCCTGGTCAAATTATTATTTGACAATAGTATGAAGGAATTGACTCAGAAATGCTTTATTTGTCAATGTTTTATGTTACAGCCTTCAGTTGGCAAGGCCGCGCGTGAACAATTTTTTTTTATTCTAGACTTCGTTTTCGAACCCTTCTGCACCGTTTCCCACCTCAAATACCTTTTCGTACTACTATTTTTCGCTATAAAATCGTTACTTTGCAACTAATCCAAAATTATCTAGAGTAACCAAGAGTACCTTAGCTCAGTTTGTGCTATATACAATTTTTGGCAATCATCACATTTAAGTCTATAAATTTCATTGAGTTCATTGTGTTCACATTTATGTTTGTTGTTGCAAATAATATGATCGAGCTTTTTATTAGAAGTTAAAGGCTATGTGAATGTTATATTTCGTTAGATTTCATTGAAGATTGGTTTGTATACGATGATGAAATGGAAGAGAATTAGAAGAATTTTTGTAAGACGGTTAATCATAAGCGTAAAGCTAGCTGATTTGTGTTGGTGACTAGTTTATGATTCTTTTGGAATAATGGAGTCGATATATGTATTCTTGCGATATATGTTGAATGAAAAAGTTTTGTTGGTAATGTCCTTTGTGATGGATAAGTCCAAGAAATTAATGCTGTTATTAACTTCCATTTCCGTTGCGAATTGTAATTTACATATGTTGTTAAATATGTTTTTCAAAGCCACAAATTTAGCACTATTATCGTTGTATACTATTATGATATCGCCTACATACTTGCCGTAGAAAGTGTGATATCATTGGTGATATAATTGTATTTTTTTGGAAAATTGCACCTTTTCAAAATTGTTCACATAAATGGCTGTCAGTACACCGATTATGGGGGATCTCATCTTCCATTTGGTAAAACTCATTTTGGAAAATAAAAATGTTTTGTTTGCAGACAATAGAAGCAAATTAGAAAAGTTTATATTAAATAGATATTAAAATTGATGAATTAGAAATCTTTATACTTTTCAATTATTAAATTATTTATTAAATCCAAAGAATTATTCAAGATATAAGTGAATTTTGAAATTTTTATAATTAATTTTCTATAATTCTTTATTTTTCGGAGTTCGAAGAGTTACTGGTAACATTTCAAGAGGAAGCTTTAATGCATATAATAAAATTTAAAAGAAACCATGAAACATAAACTCATCAGACTAGCTAAGGATAAAATTAATAATTGTGGTAACAAAGATAAATTTAATAACCGTAAAAGTAAGAATAAATTTAACGATTTAGATAATGTGTCTAGAGATCCAATTTTCTCAAATGTGAATAATGAAACACCCAAAAACACGCAATATCAATTGTTTGTTATCAAAAAATTGATCACGCTGAACCTTACCGTAAAGTTACATTACTAATCCGAGCCAATCTGTTTTGTCAAAGAGAGATGTATATCTCAACTTCGGTTATAAACTTGCACTACCAACTAATTTAATATCTATAGACGTAGCTATAAAATTCGAAACCCAAATCAATAATTTCAATATTTTGAAGGATTTTTTCATAACAATACAAAGACTATTTATAACATTAATCGTCATAACAAAAAATTCAGTCTCCTTATCATCCCATTCTAAATAATTTGAAGTATTTTATGAATAAAATAATATGTAATATACATAAATACATAAAATGTATCTTCTTGAACTTAAGTATAATTTGATATAATTACTACATCTATTAAACAACTAAATAAATTACATTCTGGTACTTAAATGGCGTTCAAAAATTGTCAGACTTTTATCGAGGAATGTTAAGTATTATGAGTGGCTCTCAGGAAAAGATACCGTCCTTCCACAATTACATTAGCATTAACACTATCATAAAGGAGAATATTTACGAAATATTACCTATTGCTGATAAAATCCGGGACGTTTATGGTGCGACTCATAAAATCTCAGAAATTTAAGCTGTCTCACCATCACCTACAATTAATTAAACAATAACATCAGGTTTGGTAAAACATTTTTAAAGATTTTTTCAATATTGTCACAACATTATTCAGACTTAGGTAAAAATAATTGTCAATGGAACTTCAGATTATGTTTTTCAACAGCAATTTCATTCTCAACATTTCAGTTGACCCCCTCTAAGTTTGTTGAGAGTTTTGCTTTTGTTTTTACTTTTGCTGATGTTTATCGAACAATTGGAGCAGATATTTTATGCCAGTTTGCTATTTTTATTGATATTACACATCATCAATTGTTTGATTCTAAAACTTAATTGATTACTGTCGGCTCCAGAACCTGTTCATCTATTTCCTAACCAAAGCTGTTTGTCCGTAACCACAGCCTACACCACTTCTTCTCATCGGCCATCCAGTATCTATAACCCCCCGTTTTCACAATGGAATCTAGCCACTAACTTTTTCCTTTCCTCATCTCTTTCCTGTAACAAGTATCTAGGCAGTCCCTCTGTAGTTATGCCCTTGTATCCTTCGTTATATCTTCCCCCTTTTATTTATGTCCTTCTTTTTTGTCTCTGCACATCTCGGTGTCTATCTCTCTACTCCCTCCACATCTCCGTACCCACCCTTCGTCTACCATTTATCTCAGTTACCGAACACTCTTCGGTAATAGTTGTCTTTTTTTTCTTTCCCATATCTGACCTTTCATTCTCTAATTTCACTCGAATACTCCCTCAAAATCCTATAATTTAGCTTCCCTTTCATTCCTTCTTCATATTTCACTACTCTCCTACCCACCTCCACTCTGACCTTATCCACCTTTACCTCTTCCCTCACTATATACCCCGGTGTTGCTCTCGCCACCCCAAGTACCTATCTCTAATACGTAGCTTACACGTCCTCCAACATTCCCTGCTCCCTCCATCCACATACCTCTGCTCTATACATCATCATCCTAAACCTTCTTCCTAAAGACTCTCTGTCCCCAAGCCCATACTTGTCCAATTACCTTATTTGCCTTTTTTGCCATTGCTTTCATATACGACCCCTCCCTGTTATCCTTCCTCAACACACACTCCAAGTAAATTTTCTGCTTTTTCTCTCTCACCCTTACAAAACTTCATCATCTTTGTCTTCCTTTCATTCATTTCCAAGCCCTTCCCACTAAAATATTTTTCAAAGGTCTTTATCATATCCTTCATCTCCACCATATCTCTCGCCGTGACTACTTTCGCTTCCGAAAGCCTGTCTGCCCATCCGGAAAAATTACCTCCAACTCCATTTCCTCCTGCAATCTTCCCAACAATATCTTCGTGTATATCTTATATCTATATATTCCTTATTACCCTTTTTATATGCTTTGCCAAATTACCTCCACTTTCCATCACTCCGGAGTCCCACCCCCTCTCCATACGCTATTCACCCCCTTCAACAACTTCACTCTCACCATCCTTCATACTTTTAACCATGCCTCGTTATGAATCTCATCTTCACCCGTGCGCCTTTCCCTTCTTCAATCCCCTAATCCATCTCCTCTCTGCTATTTCCTCTTCCACATCTCCCTCACAGCCTTTTAGGTTACGTGATGCCGCCAAAACGTTCCAAAGGTTCATCAACGAAGTGACTAAAGGTTTGAATTTAATTTTCGTATATCTTGATGATATATTAGTTGCGAGTGAAGATAACCATGAACAATTATTGGATCCTAAACAATTTTTGGATCGATTAGGCCAATTTGGAATTACTCTTAAACAACAAACAATTCCTTTTTTCTAATACTCCAATTGGGTGTGAAATTTCTTCTCCTTCAACTTATCCTTATTCCAGATAAATTTTAGCATTCGCTTTTCTATGATTTACATGGTATTTCTCATCCAAGTATAAGAGCTTTTAAGAAATTAATAGATATATCTTTTTGGACAAAATCATGTGTTAAATATCGAATTTTAAAAATCCAAAGACACAAAATCTCCAAAAGTCGTACCATACCTTAACAGTATGGTACCTTCCATAAAATCGTTTTGAACATATCCATGTCGACATTGTAGGTCCTCTTCTTCCGTATAATAGTTGTCCTTACATTTTAACAATAATTGTACGATTTACTAGATGGACAGTAGCTCTTCCTCTTTCATAAATTTCCCCATCAACTATTGCTCAAATAATATACGTTCACTATTTTTCACGTTTTGGTATTCCACATTCAATTATGCATGATTAGGTCCATAATTTGAATCTCAATAATTCAAAGAATTTAATATATTTCTGATTCGTTTCAACTCCATACTTCAACATACCATCCTCAAAGTAATGGTATTATTAAAATGTTCCATAGATCTTTAAAGACTGCATTAATTGCTAGAGGAAATACAACTCGTTGGAAAGATGAATTACTTATTATTCTTTTTGGTTTACGTTCAACAAAAACAGAAGATTAGGTTGTTCATCTGCTGAGTTATTTTATGGTCAACCCTTAAAACTTCCAGGTGAATTCTTTTCAAATTCCCACAATACTTGAGACCAATCACTATTCTCACGATGATTCAGAGAAATCAGATTTAATTTTTTTTTATTGAAGGTTAAAAATCTTATCTTTCTGCAAGATATGAAGGACTAAGGCTAGTTGCGTGGGTTGACTCAACTCAACCCAACTGATATTTAGGGCTAACTAACTACGTAGGTAAGATTAGGTTGGGTCAAGATAATGAACAGGTGTTCACAATGAAAGGAATAAATTTTATAAAATCTGGAAATTGCTCTTCTTCAAAAACGCTGATCAATTAACAATAGAATAAATTAAATTATAACAACCGAACTGATATCTACTACTGTTTAGCTAGTTGGGTTAGGTTGGGTTATAAATGTGGCGTTATTTTAGTTGTGTTATGTTATGTAATCTAAGTTTATATAATAAGTTTTCTGTTTTATAACATTATATGTTTTCCATTTCTATTAACAAAATGATATATAAAAAAATTTGCAATCACAAAAAATCGTAAATACTTAAAATGACTTTAATTATAACATTAACGGTTATATGCTATATCTCATATGTATCTATGAAAAAACTTACTTAACAACTGAAAAACACAGATGGCGCTTTTAAAATAAATAAAACCCAAACAGAATATGATAATCCCTTCATACGACCATAGTTTTATCTGAAACTTGTTTTTGGTAAAATTGCTAGTTTGTGAGCTATAATTTAAATGCCTCACGCGATGTATCTTCGCATAGAAAACTTTGTTGTATAGTAATTATCCTACGATCTTTACCTTTACCCTAAACATATATCTTTATTTACTACATTTTTTTATATTAGTTATGTCCAATCATGGGGGGTTTACATTCTAATTTAGTACATTTGTCGTGACCGTTTAGTACGAACTGGTGAGGTCATGATAAGCGTATAATATTAAAATATGCTTCGTGCCGTGACTGTTTAAACACTCGATAAAAATCCTGCCCGACTAGCAGTCCAACAAAGCAACTCGCGATAAATTAACGTTGGGACACGCGACAGTTTTATTTCGAATTTGCCCGCCGGTGTGCATATGCACAATTAAAACCGCACAGCTTTGACCCCCGTTTAAAAACTGAACATTCACATTTATTTGCATCTAATATTTTATAATATAATGTTGTATAAATGGTTGATTTCAATGGAAGCTCGTTTATTGAAACCAACGTGATTATATGTACTTTGCGTAATATTCGGTTTAAATGTTTTTAAATTATCCATTTCAAAATTTGTATTAAACTTTTGCTATAGAAAACTGAAAATTTGCATATTTGATGGGGAAATTTTCGTATCACAATGGGGTTGTAATGAAATTTTCTGGGTAATCAAATATATTTTGAATTCCCTTCTACGTGGAAGCCATTGCAACTGGGATTGCGATCCGAGCAGAAGTTGCATATTAATAGATTTGTCGTTCACTATTAAAACATGCCACCTATGAACAATAGTGGAGAAAAAAGTAGGCTACTTCATGCATACTGATGAGAGGTATGCATCGATCTGACATGTATCATGAGTATCGGAAAGGCATTTTCTATACATGCCAATAAATAATGGATATTGCACGCTACATGATTCAGTTCATGAATTTTTATACTCCTTTATAAGTCCCGAGAGTGAAAATTGATAACCAATTTGTTATTTAACTCTTGGGTTGAATTTAAATTTATATCCATACCAGATATTTTCTGTTTTTTATTATGCTTTAGTATTTCTTAAATGCTGGTTGTGAAAAATATTTATGTTCAATGTGTACATATTCAAATTCTTACTTCTTTATAAATTATGAATACGTCTATTTTTATTTTCAGTTTAGAGTCAAATATTGTTTATCAGTTTTTGTTTTTCCGGGAAATGCGCCCAATTTTTTTATGATATATATTATATTTTATATCATTTTCTCATTTTAGAGCTAAAACATACGAATCGAATCGCAAAATCAAATATTGCTTATTTCGTTTTTATGGAAAATTCGGAAAAATGCACAACTTTCCTTCAATGTTTAAATTTGTCTTGGGCTATATTGGGCTCAATCCAACCTAACCCAATTAATATTTAGTGCTAACTAGCTAGTTGGGTTGGGTTGGTATAAAGTTGATGACCCCTTGAAATAGAGAGAATGGAGGTAGATAAGTCTATTACTGGAACTGAAATAGATAATAATAAGATTAAGAAGACAGCAGCAAAGAAACAAGAAATGCTAAGTAACTAGTTGGGTTGGGTTAGGATAAAGTTGATGGCTTAACTTAACCCAGCTAATATCTAGTGCTAACTAGCTAGTTGAGTTTTATTGGGATAATGTAGATAGCTCAACTCAACTTAATTAATATCTGTATACTTACTACCTTGTTGGGTTGGGGTAAAGTTGGTGGCTTACTTGACTCCATCTCTATTCGCTAATATCTAGTGTTAACTAGCTAGTTGGGTTAGGTTGGTACAAAGTTGATGGCTCCTTAAAATGGAGAGAATGGAGATATATTCGTCTATAATTACTGTAAGCAATACAGGAGCGAAGAGGAAAAAAACAATAAGATACAGCTGTTGGAATTACTCAAATGAAGGAGAGGTATCGACATGGAAGAATGTACTCAGCGATTGATTTGGAAAAGCTGACTAAGGCACCCCATATGCTAGCGGGAAACAAAGCCATGAAGGCAGTTACAAAATTGGTGACCGAAGTATAGAAGCATACTCAACAAAAACCAAGAGAGAAATATATGATATGACTATTAAATTGACGATTAAATTGACTCAAAAGGTAGAGAAGATGTCTATAGACGCGTGCAAAATATACACACGCAATGCCTAATATGAAGGAAATTGTTATGCAAACTGACTGGAGATTAAGTGATACAAAAATGCTTCAGATAAAAATAATAGTGCTAACCAATTAGTTGGTTTGTGATAAAGTTAATGTGTCAACCTAACCCAATAAAATATAGTGCTTACTAGCTAGATAATGGGTTGGGTTGGGTTAAAGTTGATGGTTCAATACAACTCAACTCAACTAATATTTAGTGCTAACTAGTTAGTTGGATTGGGTTGGGTAAATTCCTTTCTTAATGGCTGTTTTCTTTTGTGATCAATTTCACATACACAATATAAAGAACCCGTTAATTTTCCCGCTCCTCTTTTTATTTCTTCTTCTTGTACTTTCTTCCATATTCCTTATCTTCATTACTTCTCTCAAATACCACATTATACTGTCACGGTGCTTTTCGTTCATCAAAAGGTCGGCTACGTATTCTTCCTTTACTGCTTATCCTACTTTCGTATTTGTTTCTATAAACGGAAACATTTGAATATTATGTATCCAGATGTATCTGTATATTTTGTAAACCAACAATTATCTACCTCGCTAAAGGCTACATCTTGATAAATTTATTTAATTGCTAAAAACTGGCTCGTAGCCAATGGGATCGCTTAAATTCGCTGTAACCATTTCTAGTTAGTTTAACTGGATGTTAATAAAAGTGTGCCTAAGTAAGCTGCGTACATACCATGTCCTCTTATTTCTTAGTATAATAATCCACACGAGGTCATCTGTTTTCCAATTGTCTCACATTTTCAATCCAAGTAGCTATTTAGCACTAGATATTGGTTGGGTTGGGTAAAACCATCAATCTAAATTCAACTAACCAGTTCGGTTGGATTGAGCCATTGACCATAATCCAACTAACTAGTTGAATTGTGTTAGATTAAAAAATTAGATAGCTCCACCCAGCCCAACCAAGATCCAGTTCTAAGTAACTCCTTTTGTTGAATTGAGAGTGCCAGAGAATCACAAAATAAGGGTTGATATTTAATGGCTTAACCTAACTAATATCTAGTGGTAACTACTAACTACTTGAGTTGGGTTGCGAATATGAGAGAATGGAAAAATAAGGGTTGTTCAACCCAATTAGCTAATTGGTGCATCAACCTAACCATTCTTTTGTCTTTTTCTCACATTTCCAATCATACCCAAATAGCTAACTAGCAATAGATATTAGTTGAATTAGGTGAAGCCATCAATATTCATCTATCTACTTTTGTTGGGTTGTTAATGTGATGGAATGCTAAAATAGGGGTTGGGTTGAGACACTAACATTAATCAAACCCCATCCAACACTAACATTCCTCGTAAAAATTTCGTAGTCGGTGTTAGTTAATAAAACTGAAAGTACTATCACTCCTCAGTTTTCTCCGCACTACCCTTGTCAGAAAAAAATTCTGATATATAAGTGATGTCAAATATCTATCACCTCTCTTGCAATTCTTTAGAAATTATGTCTGGAAGTCGTTTGCTATCGGAAAGATATGCTTGATTCTGCAGATCTTACAGTATCGTATCACGATATCGGTGATCTATAGGCACCTTGCAATCCACTTCGTCATAACTGTGTAAGCTGATAAAGCCAGATAATGCAATAAATATACCAAGTTTTTCCACTCCTTGATAGTATCGTCGTTCGATGGGTATCTCTCAGTATAGTTCTTTTATAATACGTCTTGTGAAGATGTATTTCCTGCTCATTGAAGCAACGCTTACAACAGTGAACTCTTCTGTTGGTGACTGTGATGAGATGAAGCTTGAAAATACAAGTTCGTGTGTGGCTGTACTTTACTAGCCCTGACACCACAGGTGCGGGTTTTTAAAAATACCTATGAGTGCTAGGTGCTGAAAATTGGGAAAAGTGTTACACAATGAATAATAGCTGTCAAAATAATTTGAATTGAGCCGACAAAAATTCAAAATACATACTTTTTAAAAAGCTACAAAACATTTGCTGCAGATGCTGAGACTGAATTGAGAAGAGAAAGTTCAAGAATACAATAAAATTATTAACAATTTTAATTAATTATTAAAATCATTAACAATTTTGTACATCTGCTCTTTTGGCATCAATACAAGTCTTCAAAAAGTCAAGTCAAAAAGAATCAAGTTAATGGTTAAGGAATTAACCGGTTGCAGGTTGATGGCGTTGTTGTTGCCAAAGATTAGACGAATTCTTTTTCAATTTTCTCTTCTCCTTTCAATACGTAGACGTTATACGTTAAGGTGTGTTGATAAAATCGAGAAAACAATTTCTTACGAGCCACTAAACGTGAATTAGTGATTAATCCAGAAAATTTTAAGAAATTGCTACTTCAATTATTTCTGGGATTATATGAGTCATGTTGAAAGCAGTAAGAAACGATTGGATCCCAATTTCTTGGACCTATTGGTGATCACCACTTCAGACTTCCTCTAGATACAAGTTTTGTAATTTCTTTTTTTGGAACAATCATATTAACATCATATTCCGACCTGTTCTACAACTCTTGTTGGCAGCATTTAATTAAAACACGAAATCCATTCGTGATACTAGAAGCAGTATCAAGACTTCTGGAAGCATTTAAGGCATTTCAGGTGCCATATCAAGTCTTCTGGAAGAATTTCAAGTTTTCTACAAGCTTTATCAAGTCTTTTGAAAGCAGTGTCAAGCTTTTTAAAAGTAATATCAAGTATTCTAGGAGCAGTAGCAAGTCTTCAAAAAGCATGTCACGTTATCTGAAAAGCGTTTAAAGTCTTGTGGAAGCATATTTAGTCATCTGGTAGCATTTTTGTTTTCTGGAAGCAGTATCAAGTCTTCTGGAAACCACATCAAGTCTTCCAGGGACAGTATCAAAACACTTCATGTCTTTTACTGACAACAGAGCGTAATAAGACATCATGTCTTCTAAGTATGTATCTCGCATTTAGCTATAAGAGCAGAAAGTTTATATTTTATGTTATCAAAAAATCAACTAGCTACGTATTCAAAAACTTGTCATTTCTGTAGTCGGCACATTGTCAAAATAAGTATTGAAAATTTCTTTATCGTTAAAATTTTTGTTGTAATTTTACAAAGTAATGCTGCATAAATGAATATTTGAGGTTTAACTATGTGGTTATAAATGCCTTTCTTATTCAGAGCCTTCCTAAATTAGCAATTTCAAAGTTTTATCACATATTAACATCACATTACGAATTATAAGTGTTAGGGAATGAAAAATTATACGCGCAGGATGGATTTCACTTTTAAAATGCAGGATTTAGTTTCACCTGTAGCTATCATGTGATAGCTTAGTTTTGGCACTGGTTTCTAGAATTAAACAGATTTTTTGCTGTCTTGTAAAATCCTTTCCTTTCCATTTCTCCATTAATGATTATTTGGTTGTTTTGTGTTTATAGGCAACCATTGAATTTTCTTAGTCTGTTAGGTAATTCTTCCCAAAATGTTCCACTAAGCATATTTTGGATTCTCTTGTTTTGGACCATATACTATGTAAGGTGTCCTTATTGGGGAGTGTTAAGTGTGTTATTGTTTTCTATATTAGGGGTCCATACTCTTGTCTCGCGCTTTCCTTTGTTTCGAAGACGTCTTATTCCAAACTGAAGGGTGATGTGCTATGTTGGTACTGCAATGCTGGTACTTAAAATTATATGACTGAAAGTTTGGGACGTGTAACGGATATAATAACTGTGACCTCTCTTTACTCTAAATATTCCATTCCTATCGAAAGCATTTCATCAGATCGAAATAATTGTAGGTAGAAGGTTTTGAAATGGAGTGTTATTCTAGAAGATTGTTCATAATGATGAAGTACCGGATATGAAAGGATGATGAAACAGTTTTTTTAAAGGTTGGGTTGAGGAACATTGTTATGTTGGTTTGGTTCCATGACAAATATTAGGTTGAAAGGTTTGAGATGATGACTAAACTCGATAAGGATAAGGCAAGCAGTAAAAGAAAGTGGAGAGGGCACAACAAATAAATACAAACATGGAATAATGGACGACAAGACTGAAGACTGCAAACTCTTTGTAAAGAGAAGAACGACTCGTGATATTTGATCATTGATTGTGGCCTTGTACAGGGTTAAAAGGAAGGGTTTTGAAAATTCTTACAAAAAATTGAGTACAGTGGGACTTAGGAATTAGGAGATAGTAAATATACAAGAGACTAAAACCGATTGAAGGAAGACCTGCGTTGTTAACCTCTTTATACATATAAATTAGTATCTCGTGCACCAACTCATCTATAATTCTTAGCAATCTTTTTATTACAGTCAATTTAGGGTGATTACTTTACTGAGCGTTAGTATGGCATTTTCTTGCGAATTGTATTATGTTTTTAACATTATTTTGCTTATTATAAATCTAGAGTATGCTCATATTTTTGTTCAATCTCGTTGTTTAAAAAACTTACTACATATTCTAGATGCTTTGTTATCTGAGCCTCGGCAATCAAGAACAGCGTCATCCTCTATCAATTCCATATAAGGTTTGTTACTTTGTTGCTAACAATAAAATCTTACAAACCTCCTTTCTATTTTGTATACATTTTTACTGATGATATTTTTGTGAAATAATGAGTAAAAAAGATAAAATTTGATTAATTTTCCAGAATTATTTATGGACATAACAAATTCCTGTGGGTTACATTTATAGTAGTGGTACAAAGTAACAAGTTGATTGATCACGTTTCAAGCTTCCCTTTTTTTTCCTGTGTGTGGCGTTGAGATCCAATTTTAGGTAATATTTTCATTCGATTTTGGTGAATTGTGCCCGGCGCGATTGCGGTTGAACCGAATAACGGCCGAACACAATTTAGTAATTGGGTTGTACCCCAACAATTTTTTATCGCCCGACCTAAACTCGATTCGGTTTTCTGCCTTTTTGAATTAAAAATATCTAATTATTCCGAAACCAATATACCACCGAGACGACCCTTTAATTTTTGTTTAATGCGATTCTCAAAGCAGTTGAAGCATGTCGTCACATAAAGCAAATTGAAATCACTACTTGTAGAGTCGAACAAACTAAATTGCTAATTTATGAACGGATGACCGTCCCTTTGACCGTTGGAAAGTGCTTGTAGTAATGAAACGCCAAGTTCAAACGAACGTTTCATCATCTCTCGGAGTAGGTCGCATTGTCAAATTGATTCTTGTTGTATATATAACCCGAAATTCTCATTCTGGTGTATTCGGGAAACTAATGTTCTCTCCTGACAAAATCAAACTTCAACTGCGGTTTACCATTGCATTTGCGTATATGAACCACGTTCGCGTGTAACTTTCGTCGTTTGTTTGTAATTCGCTGTTTCTGCTATAACTTTTCACTCGACATTACACGCGAGTATTGTATTAAATGTAAATGGGTGTATTAGGAAGGTTTTCATTTTCGAAACGTCAAAACTTTAATGATTTTAATTTTAATTTCCTCTTTTAAACATTACTTTTTGTTTCCTTTTTGTATTAGATTTTTCTCTATCCGAAGTAAATAAATTTTTCAATACAGCTTGAAACAAACACACACTAATATTACTAATCCAATTTCAAGTAGTACAATTTCCGTTTCGTGTGCTTTTGGAAGATCACGAACGTTACGTATACTGAACGTCGTTGTCTGCAACCATTGGAGTTCAGTTTTTATTCCATGCAGTTTTAATTTTGCCCGGGTCTCTGCTCAATACACTAATGGTTCCTGCACGAGCATTGCCGTCGCTCGCTAATACAATAATAATGTTTGCGCCCTGGTTGGGTTACCGGTTCGAGCTTGCACGCTGCCGTTTGATCGTCTTCCACGAACACAAGCTCACTGTATCTCGATCGATTCGACCGTTTGGATCGGAAACCGAATAAATATTTAACGTTACTGAAGAGATTCTGTAAATATACTGTGGGAGGTACATTGTGGAAAATGCACCCTTATTGCTAGCCAAAGGAATTGCCACCCTTAAAGCAAATAAGTACTAGAGTCTTTGCCGTACAACTGCAAAGAGTATATACGTGGTCAGCACAAAACAGAATTCGTAAGAGTTATTTTAATGGTATCACATTTGACGCAATTTCTAGAATTTCCTTAAATAAGACGCTATTGTTTTAGCGACTAGAGAAAAATGGTAATTTAAAAAACTAATGGTAGAAATAATTTCATTATTGATTAAACCGTGATCATAATATAAATGCGATAATAATCTTTCGTTTTCCAGATTCAATTTCTGTTGGTAATTGCATTGGGGGCTCTAGCCTATAAAATGCTGGGTTGGCAAATACTAGCGTGGCTTTCCGCCGTTTTTCTCGCACACAAAACTGCAATCATATAAATGGCAATAAACTGTAATGTGCATTCTTAAATTAGACAATACAATGTCATACCGAATGAATAAAAATAATACATGAAGCATACACATAAATATCACATTTTATCGTGATACTATAAACACTCTTACATTACAACATACATCACAAGATCGCTTTCCGTACAACCAGGTTCTTATATTATTCCAACAACCGTAGAATACAGTAAAATGACTAATAGTGTTGACAAAACATATGTCTACTTTGAAAAGTGCGAGAATGACTATCTCCTCTTTCTTTTACTGATTCTGTTTCGAAAAAAATAATACAGGAAGTGATGAAACACGAGGGTAGAGAGAATAAAAACTTGATTTTTAATATTCCTTAATCCGACGATTTATTAAGGAGTGAACAAGATGATGCAGATGTTGGCGTTCTAGACAAACTATTTACCAAATTAAGAACCTATTACCCAGCCTTTTCGTTGGTAAATTTGGTGCTTCCAATGGCGTGAGATATAAGCCTATTTCAAGTATACACATTTTGAAAATCCATAATAAATTTGAGAACATCTCTATTCTGAATGATCGTATATCTTTCAGCTTGGTCTTGATAGGAAAGCGAAAATTGCATAAAAAAACAAAGAACTAAGTCCGGCGAAAAGGATTTGGTACTAAAATACGCTCGTGGTATTCTTTCAATTGTCAAGGTTTCGAAGAACTGTTTTGTCCTGCAAAATGTATCAATCTGTTAATGTATATTATCAAAATGTTAACTATCTTCGTACATCTGTGCGAATTTTATGTTAACAACGTCGTATAAGCTGATCGTAGATTCGATGTGGTTAAAACATAAAATTTTGGATTATAATGTCTTTGAGGATCCTAATTTTGCGGAGTTAAATTAAAGCACCTGACATATCATTGAAACAGTATTTCGTCAACTCAATCATCCATTAAACTGTGTCAATTGTCTATTGGATTTGATCACCGGTTTAATGTTGTTCATGATGACAGTTCTCTCGTCTACGAGGATTAGTAGCACACAGCATTAAATATTGCAATTAAATTACTGATGGCAAATGATGGTTTACTCAACTTTGTTTTGTTCAAAATGGAATATGGCTCTGTTCTTTGGTCACCACAATATCTGTAACATAGATTTGTTTAGGAATGAATTCAGAAAAACAACTTTCCCAAATATGTACCTCTATGCCTGGATGGATGTTATCTGGATCATGGGTAAAATCGTGCTACATACAATGTCACAATTTTTCTGTGAGACAAGATGAGGTATGTATCAAGTTTTTACTGAAGTTGATGCTTGCTGAATTTTGATTGTAGATCAATTTCGCAGTGCCTACGTATACAACATATGATGATAAATTTTTGAATTCAAGTTCCATCTTTTGTAATTAAAGTTTGGATGCCATAAAACTAAATATAACCAAGTCCTACGTCAAATGTCCTCAAAGTACCAAAGATAACGCAAGATAACGCAAGTTTGGTAACCGTTGCAGGTAAAGTGGTCTTTCTGAGCAATGTGCATCAAAGGTTGATTAAGACCAAATGTTAGTTATGTTAAATTATAGCGATATGCCGTCATTTTAATAATTTAGGATATAAAAGCAAATTGCAGTTTTTAAATCATAAGATTAACAAAACATTTTCGATCTAAACTAAATTAACATCAAAACATATTAAATTATACCACCACCAACACCAATGGTCTATGGTCCAACGGAATTTCTTTAATAACAGTTTAAATTTTTTGTTTTAAATGGCATAAATTGTTATACAATTTTTTTACATAACCCGAAATGGCCATGATTACGGATCATATTTATCAATCATTTTTTGCTAACTAACGTATTTAAATAACTTCTAATTAAAATAATGGTCGGTAGTCCGTAACCACATTATTGTACATATAATTTATTTCGTTTTTCTAAATTCATGCTGTTAAATAATATCAATAAATAATATCGACAATTTTGTGATGCTACTACTCCTTTTGTGGTGAACAATGCTATGTTATGTCTGAATATATTATGTTTATTAAAAAAGTTCTGTCTCAAAATTTTATACCCAAGCCACAAACAGCTTTTGCTTCATCACCTAATTCGATAGTGTAGTTACATATTTTTAAGGCAATATCTTATTTCTTCCTTTTATTTTCCACATTGCCCGTTTCCAAAAATATTTGAACAACTCTTAATTGTTTTTTTAATTTCTACAAATCCAAATTTTTACTCAAATTGCCTTAAAACTGCAATGTAACTATTTTAATCATTTGTTTTTATTGTAAAGCGGAATATTAGAAAAAATTCCAAGTAAAATTTTTTATTTTCTCTTTTATATGCTAAATTAATAAATAGCGGCATGTAGCTATAATTTAGTATAACAAATATTTTATCTTAATCAACTTTTGTTGTATATTGCTTAGAAAGGTCACTTTACCTGCAAAGACTTATTGCCTTAACTTTGCTACTTTGTGGACATTTGACGAAAAACTTGGTTATATTTCGTTATGACATCCAGACTTTGATTGCAAAAGATGGAGTTTGAATTGAAAAAATTATCGCCAATTATACCTTACGGGGACACACTGTATAGTACCGATGAGTTTTATCTGAGGAATTGTAAATCTAATATTTTAGCAAACTCCCCGTTGCAAACCATGTGTAATCTAATTAACAACAAGTACGAAAGTTTTGAATTATAATTGAACTTTGTTGGGCAATAAAGTGAATTATTATTATTATTGTTCTTATTAAAACCCATATATTATATACCTCATATATGATATATATACCTCAGTGAATGTCAACGTTTTTTAAGATATGAATTTGTGAAAGTTATAAAATGTCATCATGTTTATAATAAATCTCCCAAAGTTGGTAAATTCATGAAATAAGTTAAGATAGAGTGAGTAATGACTTAAGCTTTCTTCATTTTGCTATAGAACCTAGTTTTGTCTCAATCCTTCTTGCGGTAAAGATGTCCAAATTACCAAAACCTTTGAGCAGCTTTTCAACTTGACACTTCATTTCTGATCTTTGGAATTTTGACCAATCACCTACCCTCATCATATAACCTTTTACAAAATTGAACATTTATTTTTTCGAAAATTGCTCTCATATTAAAAGTTCGCTTTTGCGTAGTACTCACTGACTCTATGAATATGATATTTCTACGTCCAGCTACGAATATAAGGTTGGACACATTTTCTAAACATAGTATATATCTTGATGGATATCTTGTTGTTTCTGTTATTTATGGGTCTTTAAAATTGTTAAAAGAGAACCTGATTATTTTTTGTGCCATTGCATCTAGGCTTATTTTACTTTTTATATCCATATTTCGATATAAACTACTTTTAAAATGGTCGTCATTTCCACTTCATTCTACGCCGACCACTCGGTGTCCCGGTGTCCGTAAAATCATTACAGTACAAGATCTATAATCCGACACCATAAAATTGTACACACTGACGGATTACCGAATGTGCAGAATTGAAGCATATTTTATCGAGAAAAAAATTTTATTATAAGAGAAAATGGACAAATAATGATCAATACTAAATATTAAATCGTTTATTATTAGAATGTAAATGTATAATAGTTTTAAAAATAAATGATTATATTATTTATATGTTATTGCAGAATATCTGCAGATTGTTTGTTATCTTCGACCCAAAGGATATTGGGATCAATTACCATAATGCATCCTTAGATTTCGCAGAGTTTACAGGAACTTAGGAGGCAACCTCTCCTACATTACCATTATCTGATTCATTACTAATCCCTTAATCATCTGTGAAGTTTGTCTTTTCCTCTCGTTTTTTTTTAACATACTCTTCAACTTTGCAATTGAGATATATCGAATGAGATATGTTTTGATAAATCTCATTCACTCTCTACTACATTGTTATTTCATGATGGCCACAACTTCATCAAAGATGGTTGTATTATTCATATTTCATTATTAGTTTTATCGACATCATCTTCTCACAAACCAGCATCGACCAGGATTTTTCTTTGTAATTAGTCTTTATCATTTGGATCACATTTTAGTTCGTAGGCTGAAGAAGAGATGCGCAATTACTAGATGAAAAATGGGTTTGTATTAGATCATCTCTTAAAGATTATATTTTTATATAATTACAATCAATAATTTAACTAATTTGAGAAAATTACTAAATACTTAATAATATCTAGTTGTATTACTACATACATATAATTGTTAAATATTTTGGTCATTTGATTTATTTCCAAAATCGTATTACATGTTGAGATAATTGTCAATATAATATCAATAAGAAAGAAGTTTTTAATTAGTGTCATTTGGACCCAACCTTATATATATTTTGATCTGATTGATTTCGATCATTTGGTTTTTTTTGGTTCTGTTAGTGCTACAATCATTGACATATGAAAATATTACCAAATAATCAATTATTCTTCGACTTTCTCTAGATACACATGTCAAGTCTTCAATTGTGCCAATTAGTCTTCCATTTCCCTTAAGTTCTTGAAAATTTCTGGATTGCATAATCTGATTATATCGCGGCTTCGAAGAAGATTATTTCTGAATTAAGTAAAAGTATTCACAAGCGTCAATTTTGCCAATGTTGCGAGTAGTTTCTATTTGAGTTTATGATACCACAAACCATAATGTTATGTTTAAAGAATCCAATTTTTAATTGATTCCTTAACTCCCAAATAATTAACTGTTGTAATTTACTGGAAATAACACATTTCTTATAAACCTATTCATAAACATACAACTGTTTAGTAAAGAAGGAATGAACAAACAGTTTATTGTCGTTTGCAAAGTGGACGAATAAATATAACACTTTTGCTTTTTCATCCTCGTCTAACAATAAGTCTTGATGTGACACTGAATCGACTGCGAACATGACCTTGAGTATTTTGCCAACCGCTTTATTTAAGTCTCTAGAATACGAACATTTACAAAACCCAAGAAATCTTCAGAAAGGAAGAAAGATATGTAAAATGCATTTTGTAAAATGACAAAAAAGCACGGTTTATTGTGTTCCAATGACAGAAGAGAACCTACCTAAAAAATATAACATGTGGAGATGTGAGTGGGAACATTGAAAAATGTTGCTCAAGATAATTTAAGTAAGGTTGTTTTTGATCAACTTGCTTATTTTTATGTAGATTAAAATCTTGGTTAATTCCGAGTTGCAAGTAAAACATTATAAAAGCTAGGAATATCGATTTTTATTATGGTTAATAATTAATTTGTATTTCTATACCATCTTTTTCTATTTTTTTGTAAAATGTTGATATGGTACATAAAGTCGAAGAAACCTGTTTGTGTAGAAATAAATATACATTTTTTCATGTTGTGCGTACCGTTTATTAATGGATATTTTTTTTATGTTTTACCAATATAGTATCATACATATCTTCATGTCCATTTGTATCATTAGACAATTATCATATAATTATAAAATTCTTCCATAACGTGTTGGATATATCTCTATATTTTTGAAAACATTGGTAATTTTAGAAATAAAGGTTAGTTTTGTGGAATTTAAGAAATCGCCAGGAAAATAATATTGCACAAAGTTTTAGTAATCAAAGGACCCAGTATGTTGCGATGCCCAAAAGTTGCCATGTCAGATCCTGTTTCGTCTATTTCTTTTATTAATTAAGGAGGGATGTAAGGTATTCTCAAATATGAATATAATGGTTTATCGTTTGTGGAGATTTCGCCATTGAGACATGTTTTCTCTGGGTAGTTATGCTTAAATTTGTTAATTTCAAAAGTCTGTAATGTTTCTAATAGATTGCTTTTGTTCTTAGCATGTATCAAATGTGAATCTATTCTGTCGTTAAATTGTTGATCTTCGTTGAAGACAAAATGACCTCCAAATTTTGATTTTATATGTTTTTTGTATTCTTTTATTCTAGTCCTCAACTGTCTTCCTGTTTTATTGCTTAACATGTGTTATACTTGAGCTTATTGAAATTGTCCTATGGTATTATTAATTTTTGAAGCTATTATGATATTACATGTTTTGAAATGTTTTTTTCTTGCAATTCTATTGTTCTATAGGTTTTGATAAGTTTGTCTTGTGTATTGTTGAGTATTGCGTGTCTCTTAATGTTGTATTTCGTCGATAATTTCTGTTTTTAAGTTTTAACTTCTCTTCATTTAATTTTCTTTCAGATTTGTGTTTAATGCTCTAAACGCAACAATTTTTTGATTGTAATCGTTATGTGAGTTGTTAGGAACAAATATGTCAGTTTGTATATGTATGGAAATTGTTGATTGCGTGGTCATTTTCTATGTTAAACGACCCTTTTCGTTACCGCGACCTATAAAATCTATGGTAACACTAAATACTTAAGAGGTTTAGGGCAAAAGAAGGTCCTTAATCAACCTGAAAATAGCTCCAAAGTTTTGTCTTAAGCGGCTGGCTACGCATTTGCACAATATGTGTTCAGCTATTTCTGACTTGTTCTTACGAAGACGACGAGTTTGATGCTCGGCTTGTTGGTATGGAAAAGTTGGTATTTGAGGACTGTATGGCCGGTCAGGAATCTTGACTTTTAAATCCCCTTTGCAAAGACATAAAAAATAATCGGTTTTGTTTTGCGAAGGTTCTATAATTCTTTTCACCTGTCGTTGACCTGAAACTTCTTTCCAGCGTGAGGCTATCTTTGCCGTCCCCTATCTATTAATTACCCGTTTTATGTGGTTTTTTAGTGGTCCACTTCAGGGTTGGAGTCCAATAAAGGGAGTTTCCACTAGCTCTTTGACCAGCTTCTCATTACGCCCATTCACTGTCACTATGACCAAGAACCCACCACGGTGTAACATCATTCCTCCTAGCGAACTCATTCAGATTGCTAGTACTCTGTTCAATACTGAATCACACTTACTGAATTTCCTTCAAGACGACCAGACTCTCTGTGAAAATGTTTATGGTTGCACCTATTTTACGGTTTTGGAGGTTTAAAGCAATTACTTCTAGGTACTTAGCCTCTATTTTCATCTTTGTTGTTTTACCTTCAATGGAAGGTGCTCTCAATTGCAGCTTTTTTCTCCATGTGAACGGAACTATCTTTAGTTTGTTAGGATTTATCCCCGCACCAAGGTCTGATAAGTAATAGGGCTTCCTGCATTAGTTGAGTTATGACTGTATCATATTTGCCTCGGATTGTGATTACCAAGTCATCAGCTTAACTCTGAATTGTGAATCATTGTTTTATCAACTACTCATAAATTCCTCATAAATTGGCTGTAATCCGTCGGTTTTCCAACATGGTTTGGTTGTCGATTGAAGTATGCTTTTTACATTTAGAGGATTCTCTATGGATTTGTAGAAATGTTATCGAAAGAACCCTCTATGTCTATGAAAGTACATAGAGCTATTTCTTTAGTTGCAATGGTCTCCTCTATGGTATTTGTCAAAGCATGAAGAGCAGTTATTGTTGATTTTGCTTGCTGATATGCCTGTTGACTTGAATGGAATGGTAACAAACACTCCGTTCCTTAGGTACTGCTCAATTACCTTTTCGATTTCTTTTAGGACAAATTAGGTTATGCCCATTGGTGTGTATACCTTTACTTGTACCACCTTTACTTCCTTCATAACGTGGGTCTAGAACTAAAACTCTAGTTTGCGATATATAAGGATACTATAACAGGGAGTAGGTTTTTCTTGCCCTTTTATAGAAAAATAGGCAGAAATCCATCCCCTTCAGGTGATATTAAGGGCTTAAAATTGAAAATAACCCACGTAACTCTGTTGGATGGGTTATACATTCAGACTTAACGTCTGTACGATAGTAAATTTTTGAGGAAGGGAAGTGTGTGCTCAGTAGGAGCTCCAGCGATTTTGCATCCTCAGTGAAATCCCGTCTGGTTTGCATAAGTGGCCTAGATCGATATTACTATCTTTCGCTTTGATTATATCTTTGTAATAAACCCTCTTTATTTATATATTATAAGTTGTTTTTTTATCCAAACTCAAAGAATAATATTTTATATATTTTATTAATTAGAACGACATGTTATGTTAACTTAACAATACCTTATTCATTACTGCCTAATATCTAATTTTACGATTTATAATAATTGCCCAATAAGCGCAAATCAACACATTACTATTGTTTTATAAAATAGGAATGTGCTTCCTTTGCACCTTTCCTCTTCAAAAAAAAAATTTGAAGTGGCACAATTAAAATTTTTTGTTATTACAATTATTCAAAAAAATTAATTACAATAACTTAGACTATCCCTTTTTTTTTTTTTTTTTTTTCACTTTACATATAATAACGCTTAACTCTATTTTTATGTACTTCTATTAACTTATTACGTAACGTTCTGCGCCTTTTCACTGATTACCTTATAAGGTCCCTTATATAATGTTTCTAATTTATTGCCGCTTTCGTTTCTTAAAAGTACCTTATCATTAAACTTAAAATTAACATTCGAACTCTTAATGTCAAGGTTCTTTTTGCGTTTCAGCTTTGACTCAACTAAATTTTCTTTCGCGTCAATCCACGCTTTTTGAAGCCTGAACTTCAATTCGATTGGATAACTTTCAAAATTGTAAATCGGATCTAAATTATGCAATATATTGTTGGGTAAACCACATTTTTTCCCAAAAACTAACTCGTATGGGGTGTATTTCGTTTCAGTATGAACAGTATTGTTATATGCGAAACACCAAAATTGTACCCATGAGCTCCACGTTTCTGGAAATTTTGAAATTTGTATGCGTAAATATGAGCCTAAATGTTTGTGAGAATTTTCCAGTGATCCCAAAGTTTGATGATGATATGCAGTTGAATTAAGTTGTTTAATACCTAATAATTTTGAAGTTGCTCGGAATAATTGAGCTAAGAATTCTGTACCTTGATCTGTTACCATCTCTTGTGGTATACCAAATCTTAGCACAAAATTATTTACAAAAGCTTTTGCTACTGTTTCTGATTCTTTATTTCTAATTGGATATGCTTCTATAAATTTTGTTAATTCACACTGTATAGTTAATATGTATTTGTTATCATCATCATCCTGATTAATGGGACCCATAATATCTAAATAAATTTTTTGAAAAGCCGACGAGGCAGTAGTGGTGATGGTCTGAGGTTCTATGTGCGATCGCGAATGTTTATACCTCTGACAATCATCACACTTCCGAACAAAATTTACAACATCGCTTTTTAAATTTTGCCAAAAGTAGTACTTTTTGATGTTTGCATACATTCGATTTACACCTGCGTGTCCTCCTGTAGGCAGTAAATGGAAATCATTAAGTATCAACTGTCGAGTTTCTTTACACTCTATTCGTTTTACATTGTCAATAATCGAGATTTTAATGTCGCAATCTTTTAATATTTTTGGTACCTTTGCTAATTGTTTAATTAAATTATTGTTGTCATCACATTTTAATATAAAAATTTCCGGAATTTTATACTTTTTACATACATTACTTAAGCATCTCAACACTGCGTCTAGAGCAAGTGCCGATCGATTACTTTTTATGTATATTATATTTAATTTTGTATCATATATCAAGTTATTATATTTTATTATATATTCGTTTTCTTTATTAAACGTAATATTATTCAATTCTTTTAATTCGACTGAATTTCGCGGTTTTTTCAATAATTCGACTAATCCCGAATGGCCAGTCCGTTCATTGTTATCATTACTGATGTCACTCTGTAATTCAGCATTCATTTTGGATTGATTTCGTGTCATTACAAATATTTCATTTGATAATTTTTTTAAATCAGTAGATTGTATTTGAATTCGTGATAATGCATCTGCTGTTGCATTTTCCCTTCCCCTGACGTAATTTACTACAAAGTCATATTCTTCAAGTATCAATCTAAATTTTGTCAATCTGGATGAAGGATTGTTCATACCAAATAGATAAACTAACGGGCGATGATCTGTATAAATTTGAAATTTACGCCCAAATAAATATGGACGAAAATGTTTGACTGACCAGACTACAGCTAGTAACTCTTTCTCAATTGTACTATAATTTATTTCAGCCTTGTTTAAACTTCGACTTGCATAAGCTACGGGTCTATCATTACCATTTGATAAAACGGATCCGATCGCATAGCCGGATGCATCAGTTCTAAGTATGAATTGATTATTTTCAGAAAAATCTGGATATTGTAACACGGGTGGATTACATAATTTTTCTTTCAATAATTCGAAAGCCTTTTGGCAATTTTCATTCCACTCAAATTGAACAGATTTTCTAGCAAGTTTATTTAAAGGAGTTGCAATTTCGGCAAAATTTCTAATAAACTTTCGATAATAATTAGCGAAAGCAACAAATCGTTTTACTTCGTCTGCATTTTTCGGAATTGGGTAATTTTGTACATTATTAATTTTGCTTGGATCAGGATATATGCCAGCTGATGAAATTTTATGCCCTAAGTATAATATTTTTTTTTTTTTTTTGTTTTTTCTTTTTTTTTTTTAAGTTGTTTTTTTATCCAAACTCAAAGAATAATATTTTATATATTTTATTAATTAGAACGACATGTTATGTTAACTTAACAATACCTTATTCATTACTGCCTAATATCTAATTTTACGATTTATAATAATTGCCCAATAAGCGCAAATCAACACATTACTATTGTTTTATAAAATAGGAATGTGCTTCCTTTGCACGTCACAGAAATTTTGTCAAGTTTTCCTTTTGGCACTATTAATAGCAGAGTTGTACATCGAGGTTTGAATACTTGGCTTTATTATACTGGGTGTGCGGTATCTTCCGGATCAGAGTTATACATCGACGTGGATCACATTATTTTGAGACGATTTTTCTAATAAAGTTTTTTTCATTTTATTTATAATAAGCATACTGGAACTGTTTAAAGTTGTTTAATAGCGGTTCTGGGAAACGACTGAGGAGGTCACAAATCAATCTAAGCAAATCGGCCTCTCTTTCTATATTATTGTCATTCATGATCATATCTTTTTCTGTTTTATTCAGAAAGATGTCAGCAAGTAAACTATTTAATGGTGACCCCATTGATAATCCTTTATTGTAGATGTAAAATTGATTGATAAATTGGTAAAACTTTTGTTATATACATAAGTTGTGATATGTTCTTGATATATTGGTATTAAACTTCTATACGATAGTACATTTGTTTGGAAGTTTTATATTGTTTATGTTGTTTGTATCTTTAAAGATATTAACTAGGAATTAAGATGTCTAATATGTGCAGTAATCATTTGAGGAAATAATTAGATGTATCGGTATATTTGGTTTGTGTAATTTAATACACATAAGTGCACAAATTAATCACCATCTTATAGATAAATATTTTTTAATAAAAAAGTTTTTGATTGGCAAAGAAGTCTTAAAGTGTAAACCACGTCTCTGCACACATTGTAGTAGTTGTTGTGAATTGAAAGTTTCGAGAATGGCGCCACGTCGACACCGTTTCACCATTTGGCTACGTGAACAATCCGTTTCAGTTAAAACCGGCGACGGCCAAAAAGTTCGGCAAGCGTTCGTTCGTTTGTCCGCCCTCAAAGTTGTACGTCAGTCGACGATGAGACTGTTGAAAACTTTTGACGCCCAACAAAAGTTGGTGAAACTGACGCCACGCCGCGTTTGCCACCCTCGAACTCCTCTTACCATGTTACCATCCTTTTTAAGCATCATTTTAGTTCGCGCAGAATTTTAACTACTTTTTTTAGTGCGTATTCCTTATTCATTTTGTTAGTTTTTAATTAGATTTTTTGATATGTTAATTAACTGAGGAAATAACGATCTCCAAATAAATTTTAGTTTATATAGAATACAAATAAACTAAACGCGAGGTTGTAGAAAAAAGGAAACGTGGCAAAACCACAAACTGAATGATATTTTCAAATCGTTGTCAATTTTTTCGCCATTTATCCTGTCCGTCCGTTATGCGGAGGCTTGTTTCCGAGCCCGGCGTGTTTATTTTCCGTTTCGTTGCCCAAAAATAAAATGCACATTGCATAAACGTGATAAATACGAACGAAATCGCCAAAATTTCATTTTTACCTCGATTAAAAAAGTCGATTTTTCCGCATTTTAACTGTTAACATGTTGTTGAAGGAAATATTTGGATTGTGCACATACATCCATTAACATCAACTAAAATTGGATAGCCTTACTAAAAAAAACGGTATTAATGTCATAAATCATTTTAATAAAAAATATCAACAAATACAAAAAAATCTTTAAAAACCTTAAGATTAAAACGAAAATTTTTCATTCTTTCTTTGTAACTCGCGCTTTTATTCAGCGCTCGTACAATGTATTTGAAACTACTTTGAAGTCTGACGCGTTTCAGCAAACAAGTATAATGTATATGTATTTTTCAGACATCCAGGGACGGGAACACAACGACGAGCACTCTGTCATTCGTAGCTAGCAAGGAAGATGATGGAAAGTATCTGTCATGTAAGGCGGAAAATAAAGTGCTCTCCACCGAGGGTATTGAGGATGGTTGGAAATTGGAAATTCATTGTGAGTAAATAATCGAAATTAAAAGTTATATTTAACTCGGATGACCCCAAATTGACCCCATTTATTTTGTAGCGAAAATTTATTCTAATAAAAAACTGCTGATGTTGGTTTATATTTTTAGAATGATTTATTAATATTGTTACGAAGTTACATAAAATAATAATCAACAGAAATAAATGTTCGAAATGAAATAAACGAATGATAAATTCTAATAAAAAAATTTCAGTTTTTAGTCATATCGTTATTGCACATTATGATTTCTTTGTAATGGAATGCATTTAACATACGAAAATCTGCAATTGTTTCATCTGGTATATGTTTTTTGTTTTGAAGTACGGCTACGCATTTTGCACCAGCCAGGCTTAGGTTAAGTTAGGGTCAGATTTTCACCAGATCAACTTTTCATCCTGAAGCCCCGTTAGTTTTGAGTACCATATTGAGTCCTTGATACGACGAACCTGTCGTAATATTACAAGAGGTGTAATCAGCTTGAGAATAATAATTTTTGAAAAAATAACCTCCTTCTGAATGATTTCTTGTTTCTTATTCATCGTATTTATCAACATACAGCACAAAAGTATTTATTGCTGCAATGTCAATAAAATTGAAAAACAAGACTAAAGGCCACCGTTTTGTATTACGATGTCATTGTAGTATCAACTGCGCCTTTGTTATCACTCTAGTCGAGGATAGCTTTAGGTTTTAAGCTGCCTGTTCACTTGATACATTTAAATCAATATATTATGGGCTTAATCCTTCTTTAACACATAAGGAACTAAAATTGAATCTTTGGCGTTCTGGATTTCACTATGTGTGAATGTTCTTTACGGCTTTTTGAGAGAATAAATGCCTTTGGTATCTCGTTACGATTTTTTCTACAATCTTCCGATAATGTTTTTTTGAACATCGTAATATTCATGCTTATACCTTGGTCTGTTTCTAACCAAGATAAGCCACAGGTGATATAACCAAAGCACTTAGGCCCCAGCGATTTCTTTGTACATCCTCATGATTTACTTCAGCTATTTGTATATCTGTTGTTAGAGTAGTGAAGATGTTCGAAATAGAATCCAATTGGGTTCATACCACATTTTTGCCTGCCTCCCCACAGCTCCTGGTGTATTGTTTGTCATCCTTTGTATACTTGTAGACTTCAACAATATGAATTTGTTGAATCGAACAGGATCTAAACTTTGACATCAGGCTTATCAGGTTTTGGTTTTATATCTGCTTTGAACGGACACCTTCCGCTACAAGGTATTAATTGCTCATCGATACATTCATACTCCAGCATTAGAAATAAAGGAGTTCTTACAGTTTGAAGCAAAAGTGTCATGGATATAACGAATGCTGCTAAATTATCAACTACTCGCCTGTCTTGTTAAGGTTACTAAATTGTCAAATCGAATAAATCTAAGTAAGGATCTCCATCAATCAAATATCTTGAGATAACGTTGGGCACTGGATTTAACCTATCTAAGCGCTTCAAAAATAAAAAAAGATGTAACAATTAAAAGAGCGAAACTATTCCGATCGCTAACATACAAAGACATCGGTATCAACGCCAACACCGCAATGAAAATATACAAAGCTTTATGCAGGCCAGTCCTAGATTATCGTCACGTTCTTACAATCAACTCTATAAAGAATGCTAATGAGATCATTGACATAACGGAAGGAAGATGCCTAAGAATCACAGGCAAAATCCGACACCCAAACAATCATTTGCACAATATCTGCAATATAGAGTTTTACAATAAAACCCAAATAAAACCAATTCAATTATGATACAATAGACTGAAGAAGAAATTCATTAAAACAAGTCAAAACACACAACTATTGGACAAGATTTATTTAAAAAGATTGAATAGCAGCAGTATCAGGAAACTAATTATTCAGTTTATGTACAAAATATGATTCTACAAAACTTATGTAAAGGCGGAAAGACCTGGGCTTCACAAGAAAACGGTCGGTGGCCAACAAAGAATTATTTCTCTCTCTAAGGAAAGATTTCGTTCTGTTGCTGAGATTATTTAGTACTCCATAATTTGCTCTGAAGCAGCCCACAAGAATATGTAGTCCAAAGAAAGCATTGATTTCTACCGTATTAATAACCTTATAACCGTCTCCTAAAATTAAGTAAATTTTTCTCTAGTTGTTTCTTGAATGACGACATCCTTAATTTCAGTAGAAATACATAGATGGAAAGCTTCAGCTAGAATTGTAACGTTCTCACCATAGGCAGTCTCGCCATGTTTTCGCGAAGGATATTTCTAGAGGATCGTCTGCTCACTCTAGATATAATTTTACTCCATATTGTACCATCCTTTGCTTTCAAATATCATCAAAAAAGTTAGTTTTGTTAACTATAATTTAACTCAGACGTGGTAAGATATTTTCGAGCCATCACAAGACTGTCACCAACTGAGACAAATTTACAAACTTGTACTTGAACTGAGGCTATGTCGACACATTTAGCATGCTGATTTCATAAACAAAAAAAAATACTACTAGAGAAATGATGCGTCGATGACCAAGAGTCATTTTGATGTTAAGGTGTAAAAAGAATTTTTTTGGACAAACTTAATTGGTCGATCAAGATAAAAATGAAACACATAAGATAACTCGTCAATAAGTCGATCCAAAAAATAATGGAAGCAATAGCACAAATATTTCGAACTCCCCTTGGTCATCTGGTTATGCCCTTGGTCATTATAATGTGAGCCAAAAGTATTTACTAAATACGGTGAATAACAATAAGGAATTGATGTCTCAGACTTTACTTAATTTGCTACCTCCAACAACTACTTGAATTACTTGAATACATACAAATAGAGTGATTATTGTATATCTTTTATTGCGAGTTAAGCGAGATTTTTTTTTTCAAAAAGTATTTCACGAAAACTTTTAAATTTGAACTGCGTCGTGATAACGCGATGTGTTTTTAATATGGGGCATATTTTATTTTAACGATATTCCACACAGTTTCGCTGAAAATTGCGGTTTAGTAAACATGCGGTTATTTTAAAAACGACCGGGCGCATTTCAACCAGATTTTTATTTACCAAAATGTGTTGAATAATGTTATTTATCGGATTCCGTTACCACTTTTAAATTCATCAATTTTATTTTGTCAGCTTAAAATAAAATAATTTTATTTAAAATTTTAAGTGTCATTTTATCTATATCCATCGTGCGTAGACGGAAAAACGCCACATCCCGCCTGAAGCGCAGGCCAGCACCATCTTTTCCTCTCTATTCGGATTGGCCAGAACGGCCCTCTCCCCGCACGGCTCATTTATATTTCTCTTTAATTTATAATTCCACTAAATCCTTCATAAAAATTAGAGAGACCTAATTTTGAAAAACCACATTAAGAACACATAGGGTTAGCACCAATTCAAATTTGTAATTTTTCCGTCAAATAGTTTTTGAGAAAGAAAATTGTAAAGTGGACAAAAAGCAAAGTTGCCGACACACTCAAAAATCGGGTACGCTTTTCACTTAACTCGCGATAAAAGAAAAACGGTAGATCAGAAAATTAACTTAAACTTAAAAGTTACTATTACTTCTAGTTTTTTCATCGAGCGATTTCGAAGATATCGATCTCTAAAGTGAGGGGCCTTGACATCTGGCACGTCAATCACGACATCATGGCACGACATCATACGTCGAAACAGTTCAACTTTTAATGTATCTATTTGGACATTATTTACAAGATTGCAAAGACTGCAAAAATTTTGATATCATGATTTAGAAAATTTATATTTGCCTTCACGTTTAACTCGCTACTTAAAAAATTTTACGTAACCCTTAATATTCCTGTTGGCACTGTATGCTGGATAATGTCTTATCTATCAAAAAATTAAGATGAGTAGCTTTACAAACCTATCTCATTTAGCAAGCCTCAGGGAATTTACCAAGAGTTTATATTATTTTTAATTTATAAAAACGACATTTCTTCTTGTTTTAAATTTTCCAGATATCTGCTCCAAGCAAATGCTATTAAAATATTTATTAAAGTCAGCTAAGTCGTGAATGGTTGAGATTCTAGAAAGAATTAAATCGTTTGCATGACTTAATCAACTTTATCTTAACTATGATAAATGCTAAACATAACATTCACATGGAAACCTATTAATTTTAACTAAAATTTTAATGGTATAAATGGAATTGATGGTAGAAAGAGCCCTACGAAACTTACGGTGTGTTATCGGAATAAGTAGAACCTTTACCAAGTTTACAAGCTTTAAATTCCTATGTATAGCATATTTCAATGGTGCCTTATTCCTATGGTTATATATTTTCTATGGCCCTTCTCCCCGCATGGCTCATTTATCTTTCTCTTTAATTTATAGTTCCATTAAATCTCTCATAAAAATTAGGGAGACCTAATTTTGAAAAACCACATTAAGAACACATTGGGTTACCACCAATTCAAATTTGTTACTTTTCCATCAAATAGTTTTTGAGAAAGAAAATTGCAAAGTAGACAAAAAGCAAAGTTGCCGACACACTCAAAAAACGGGTACTCTTTTCACTTAACTCGCGATAAAAGAAAAGCCGTAGATTAGAAAATTAACTTAAACTTAAAAGTTACTATTACTTTTAGTTTTTTCATCGAGCGATTTCGAAGATATCGATCTCTAAAGTGAGGGGCCTTGACATCTGGCACGGACTTAGAGTAATGGAATAGTGTTCGAGTAATGTCTTACATTCATACGTCGAAACAGTTCAACTTTTAATGTATCTATTGTCAGTCTTGAAGTAACACACCACGAATGATAAATAATGTCTCTCCCCGTCTACTAACGTTATTTACAAGATTGCAAAGACTGCAAAAATTTTGATATCATGATTTAGAAAATTTATATTTGCCTTGACGTTTAAAAAATTTTACGTAACCCTTAATATTCCTGCTGGTACTGTATGCTGAATAATGTCTTATCTATCAAAAAATTAAGATGAGTTGCTTTACAAACCTATCTCATTTAGCAAGCCTCAGGGAATTCACCAAGAGTTTACATTATTTTTAATTTATAAAAACGACATTTCTTATTGTTTTAAATTTTCCAAATATCTGCTCCAAGCAAATGCTATTAAAATATTTATTAAAGTCAGCTTAAGTCGTGAATGGTTGAGATTCTAGAAAGACTTAAATCGTTTGCATGACTTAATCAACTTTATCTTAACTATGATAAATGCTAAAAATAACGTTCACATGGAAACCTATTAATTTTAACTAAAACTTTAATGGTATAAATAGAATTGATGGTAAAAAAGCCCTACGAAACTTATGGTGTGTTATCGGAATAAGTAGAACCTTTAGCAAGAAGACAAGCTCGAAATTCCTATGTATAGCATTTTTCAATGGTGCCTTATTCCTATGGTTATATATTTTCTATGGCCCTTCTCCCCGCATGGCTCATTTATCTTTCTCTTTAATTTATAGTTCCATTAAATCCCTCATAAAAATTAGGGAGACCTAATTTTGAAAAACCACATTAAGAACACATTGGGTTAGCACCAATTCAAATTTGTAATTTTTCCGTCAAATAGTTTTTGAGAAAGAAAATTGCAAAGTGGACAAAAAGCAAAGTTGCCGACACACTCAAAAATCGGGTACTCTTCTCACTTAACTCGCGATAAAAGAAAAGCCGTAGATCAGAAAATTAACTTAAACTTAAAAGTTACTATTACTTTAAGTTTTTTCATCGAACGATTTCGAAGATATCGATCTCTAAAGTGAGGGGCCTTGACATCTAGCACGGACTTAGAGTAATGGAATAGTGTTCGAGTAATGTCTTACATTCATACGTCGAAACAGTTCAACTTTTAATGTATCTATTTGGATATAAAATCATATTGTGAGTCTTGAAGTAACATACCACGAATGATAAATAATTTCTCTCCCCGTCTACTAACGTTATTTACAAGATTGCAAAGACTGCAAAAATTTTGATATCATGATTTAGAAAATTTATATTTGCCTTGACGTTTAACTCGTTACTTAAAAGATTTTACGTAACCCTTAATATTCCTGTTGGCACTGTATGCTGGATAATGTCTTATCTATCAAAAAATTAAGATGAGTAGCTTTACAAACCTATCTCATTTAGCAAGCCTCAGGGAATTCACCAAGAGTTTACATTATTTTTAATTTATAAAAACGGCATTTCTTCTTGTTTTAAATTTTCCAGATTGCTGCTCAAGCAAATGCTATTAAAATATTTATTAAAGTCAGCTTAAGTCGTGAATGGTTGAGATTCTAGAAAGACTTAAATCATTTGCATAACTTAATCAACTTTATCTTAACTATGATAAATGCTAAAAACAACGTTCACATGGAAACCTATTAATTTTAACTAAAACTTTAATGGTATAAATACAATTGATGGTAAAAAGAGCCCTACGAAACTTACGGTATGTTATCGGAATAAGTAGAACCTTTACCAAGTTTACAAGCTCTAAATTCCTTTGTATAGCATTTTTCAATGGTTCCTTATTGCTATGGTTATATATTTTCTATGGTTCGATCGAGTTATGATAAACGCAGTGTTCGAGTTCGAGTTTGTGGTTTTTAACTTTTAATCTTTGCGGCAGCGTCGAGTTGTTTCGGACTTGATCTTTCTTTTCAAACTCGTAAATGGGAATGAGAGTCTCTCCTAACTTTTGACTGCATTGAATTTTAATGTACCACAGTGATTCACCCAGTACCATACTACACATTTCATTTATACATACGTCTTGGATTTGAACTGACTATAGTTGACTGTGTTAAGGTGTTCTTTGCGTAGATGCTTTGATGAGAATTTACTCCCTGTTTGCATCTTACATAAAAACAATAAATAAATAATGAAACGAGAAGACGTTGAAGATATTAGTGAACACAGAAAAAATCCTTGCCAAATCCAAAGAAAAGTACCAAATTAGATAAGCTTTACCACTCGATATTCCAAAGTTGTTTCAAAGAATTAACGTAGATTTATGTGCAAATGTAAATTTGCGGAATTTGCAAATATTCTTTGGAAGTTAAAAACCCATACGTCGTCTTCACATACTACTGGAATATTTAAAAGCACATTTCTAATAGATCGTAATTTAACAATGCTTGATTCTGCATCGTTGCTTATGCACTTATTTTTAAGGATGTAATAAAGTTACTATCTCGCTTGTGATAATCTAGAATCTTATTAAACATGAAAAAATAAGATTCAGCCCAAAGGTTCTGTTGCTCGTCGATCAGTGGTTTTACGAGAAATTGGGCATATGTAGTAACAATCATTCAACTGGGACCATGAAGATAATGGTCATTGTACAACCATTATTGGTTCTGCATCGCTCTTTATACAATTATTCTTAAATCTAGAACAAACCTCTTTCATGTTGATGAGAAATGATTTCATTTCAAGAAAAGTTCGAACAAGTACTACCTCGCTTATGATGATGTAAAATAACCTCTATCTTGGTGATTTTTTGTAAAAGCTTGAATATCGGGTCCTATGTTCATCAAATTTGATCGGAAGTCGCCTTTGTGGGTAATATTCAGTTTATTTGTTTATTTGTGGGCAAAACAGAACTAAATCATTTTCAAATAAATATGTTGACGGGCACGACATGATAGGTCGTTCTATTTTTCGCCACAGTTGGATAAGTCTCCATAAGCTTCACCTAAGCTAACTCACAACTGCTTTGATTAAAAATAATTTTTGAATCACAGTCTTACTTTAGATCTAGAAACTCTGGCTGCAGATCATCAAGCTCAGATTATTAAGCTTCAAACGAGAATTGATATAGAATCCAATTCGGAATTTGTAACATGATTAAATCATCAAATTATGATTCCATGTCATTTTTTAACTGATCAAGGTGATGAATAACAATTAAAATTTTGTCTTCTGGGACTTTAGGAGTCTTGTTAACTGGCATTGAAGACTTTTTAAATGTCGAAATCTAAATCAGATCTTTACGACCAATATTTACCCTGTGAATCAAGAAGGTTCATCCTGTTTCCTTCAAACTTTATGCTGACTTCGATCAATTCTTAGTAAATATCTATAAGGCATGCAAGTTCTAACTTACGTTGCTTCAAATTTTTCACATAAAACAGGGTCAGATGTGTCGTGAAACTCAATAACTGAATAACCACGGCCGCATGAAGAAGCAAGCATTCGAATTCCTCATCACTTTCATGGCAAAGTTGTCGAAACAGAGTCATTCAGAGAATTAGCTTTGATCTTGTTGACAGCAGTAATAACCAGTCGTAACGTTTCATACAAGACACCACTTAATTATTTCGCAGCTAAGTGTTGTCAATTAATGATACCGATGATTTCAAGCACTTCTTTTTTAAGGTGGGCTAGAAATGCAGCATGACGACCTGACATGACTGGAGT
Source organism: Onthophagus sagittarius (assembly GCA_036711965.1). Classification (NCBI taxonomy): domain Eukaryota; kingdom Metazoa; phylum Arthropoda; class Insecta; order Coleoptera; family Scarabaeidae; genus Onthophagus; species Onthophagus sagittarius. Next base: position 10,834,414 of record JASERS010000002.1, on the reverse strand, counting down.
TCCATCTGTTGTACAAGCGGTCATATTTGTTAAGGGGATCCCTTTTTCCTCAAAATAATATTGCACCAATTTAAATATCGACGATCCCAGATAATGATCATTATATAACAATTCTTGATTTTTCGACCGTTGTTTGCGCAATTACTTTTGATTATATAACAAACTCCATGCATGTTATGAGAAATGGTTTCATTTGAACAAAACTTCGAACAAGTACTTATCTCATTTGTAATGATTTTTTTGTCACTCATCTACTAGCAGAACCATTGCTTGGGTCAATTTTTTTATGATAAATTAGGCATTTTTAAAACATAAACTAGGGATACGTAAAAGTAACTCGTTCAACTGAAACTATACAAACAATGGTCGTTGAATCTGTGACTAAGAGTGAACAGAAACTTGATGGTGGATTAATTTATGCATGCTATTGATGCTAAATTGTAATAAATCTAGTTTTATTCAATGAACTCATCTTCGTTCTTGGCGTAAGGCTAACATTACGTTATGCATAGCTTGACATTTTGTTACACAATTTGTAGCAACTACATCAAGTTCCTTAGTATACGATCACGTTAAATTAAAGAATACCACATAAATATTGATTTCATTTAACCTGAACGTTGGTATGATTATCATCAAGTTAAGTTAATACCAGTAATATTCAGAATTCCTTTGGTACTAGTAATATTGAGTCCTTAAACTATTATCAGTTAATGGGCAACACAATGTGAAATGATTCAAAGTTGGCCAAATAAACCGCACCATTTAGAAGTGCATACTATCCATACACGTATGTTTAGTAAATATCAATATTTGCCTTTCAGTGTTCTATGAGCACGTCGATTTTATTTGTGCTTGTACCACCGAGAACGACATGCTAATTTTTCGGACTGTTTTTGTTGACGTATTTGTTTCTATAATATTGGATGGATAATTTAGAAATAGTACCAGTTGCCCAATTCGTTAACTATTAAAACTTTACTTTTACTTAGATACAACTTTTTAAAACGCCTTTAAAAATATTGACAAAAAATATTTCTTCTGTACAAACTTTCGTTCTTCATTACTATAAAAATAGTTCGATCATTTGAAGGCAAGATTACCGATATTTTATTTCCAAATATATAATGGTTGACAAGTCTTTTCAGCATTTGCAGGTCTCTATGGTACATATAAAATTGTTTACTCCTTATTGGACTGACTTTCTCATAACGAATTATTATAATCATTATGAGCAAGTTGATGTAGGCACAACGAAGTGTCATATTTGAATATTACTTTGAGAAAAAGAAACAATAACAAAAATAAAAAATGCTGAAACCAAATTAAAAAAAATAAAAGGCAACTAACAGCCCTTAAGCTAAATATGCCATAAAATATGTAATATGAAGTAAATTCTTTCTTATATGTTATATTCTTTCTGGCCACACTCAACTTCGTTTCACTAAGTACTCTTATTTATCTTTTAATTCGTCTAAATTATTACGCTACATAAAAATGTTATTACGTTCATCTCCTGGAATCCGCTTATTAAATGCTGTTATAATGAGTATCCATCCCCTTGCGTCAAGCAATCCTTGCCATCGTTAGTAAATATTTCTGCTACTCTTTGTTTTATAAGCATTTAATGAATTTGGACTAAATGAGTTTCTCCTTAACATTCCTTATTTAACCGTCAATTAAAACGAACATATTATTATGTAATCGTCAAAACTGTTTATACAGCAAATTTAATAAGATTAAATAAACAACAATATGATATTCATGATTTTCGTGGAAAATCGCAGTAAAATAGTGAGTCTACATTTTATGTGACAAGCCTTCGAATACTAAATCCGCTTAATGTTCACCGGAGCTAAACTATCTCCTTGCGAACTTTTATTTATCTTCGCCTTAAGTTTGGAGCGGGTTCGCGTAAGAAGCTACAAAATTAATAGTCCCATCTGCAAGCTGAAATAATAAAAACACCTTTAAACGTTCCACTAAATCTTGTAAATTTGGAACGCATCCGTAGTACGTCCTATTACTTTCGGTCCCTCTGCGTTCACAGCGAACCTCTATCCCATAGTCACGACTAAAAAAAAGCTCATCCCTCTTTTTCGACGGCTATTTAAAATTTAAAAAGAACAATTCATTCGACTCCCTTTGTGGAAATGGTGCCTCAAAGCGGAATGGTTCCTGCTTTGTTGGGAAAATAACGTGCGCGAGAACCGCTCGGAATAAAGAGATTCTCGTCGAATGTTCGGTAATCGTCAGAGTGAATATTCGAAAATGAAACGTTAGGATAACTTCATCAAACTCTTAACGTCTTTCTCTAATTAAAGCCTTTTTTCTCTTTTGTAATTATACTGAAAATTTAAAAATTTTTCCCCGGATTTCCGTGTTGTTCCGGCATCGTAGCGGCAAAATTACGTGCCATGGTATGTTTTAACGTCGTTTTAACCTAACTAAATTTCTGAGACAAAAATTCTCATTAAGTCTGTGAAACATTAAAACCCCTCATTTGAATATTTCGCTGTCGGTTGCTCCTTTCTAATTACCAGGAGACCTTTGTCTTTACTTTTCACCAGCAGTCAAGATAATTTATGAAAAATGCGTGTATTAAGTTTAAGTTACGAAATTAATAAATTTAAAAGCTTTGTAGAAAGAAATGGTTTAAATTAACTAGTTCTTTATCAGTATTATTCTTTTTGATACACATGCATTATTCATTTTGTCAAATAATTGGATGTTGGTCATTCCAAGACGTATCTTGGAATGACCAAGAAAGGACTCTCGAACACGGACAACAGTACTCTGATTCCCAAAAATATCTGCATATCGCTTTGATGCTGTTATTCTATTTATTGATCACATATACAAGAAACTACTGTTTCACTGAACTGTTTTATTTAAAAGGTACGACTTGTGTCAGAGAACACAACTATATGTTTTTACCAGTGTTGCCAGATGAGAAAAGTCACCAGATTTTCACCAATTATATCCAAATTTTCTTTTGCTCATTTTTAAGAATTTTTATCAATTTACGTATATACTTACAGCAGAAATAAGTCAACATTTCATTTATTTATTACCAATAATTTCTGTTGATATGTGGTCAGTTTTTTGTCTCAAAAAATTCTTTCTATCATTTTTAATTTAAAACTTTGTATTGTATTGCAAACGCCAATTTTCAAATGCAAATATTATTACTATTATTGCTGATATTCATACTTGGGATGATTTAAAAAGCTTTAGTGCCGGAGAATAACAACAAAATAAGAACAATACCATACAAAGAAATAACAACACCAAACCTTAACCTTCACATTAGTTCATATTATAAAAACGTTGGCAGACATAAAAATGATGGTCAGTAGTTTAGAGACATAATAGCTCATGTTACCAACAAGTTAGCAGATCTGAAACTGATGAGCAGGTTTTGGGAGATACAATAGCTCATGCTGCCAACTAGTTGGCAGACTTCAAATTGATGAGCAGGATTTTGGAGACATAATAGCTCATGCTGTCAACAAGTAAGCAGACTTCAAAGTGATGAGTAGGACTTTGGGGACATAACAGCTGATGCTACGAACAAGTTGGCAGATTTAAAATTGATAAGCAGGACTTTGGAGACAGCACAGTTCATGTTGCCAAGAAGTGGCAATGTATAAGTAATATAGAGTGTTTGGAATAGTAATACGGTATGTTGCCAACAAGTTGACAATTATTTTTCAGTATTTTACCAAATCACGAAAAAATTTTCAGATGTGGTGAAATTTTACCAGATCTGGCAACAATATATCCAACTCTACAGTGTAATAGTTTCTTTTTTCTACTGTTAAATATCTCTTACATTGTTATCATTAACAACACCACCACTATAATGATATTAGCCTAATTGAATAATAATATTAAACATTTTTACACCACTCAGCCCCTTTGTCCAACATCAAAACATCAGCAGTCTACTTCCTTAACAAAATGGTGTCTAATATCAATACGTTTAGCACGTTTATGAAATATAGGATTAATTATAAATTTTTGAGCACTTTGATTATCATCGTATAGAACAACACTCCTTACATCTTGAATCTGTTTAGTTGTTTCGGAAATATAGTCAGCCTCTTTGACATAGATAATGTCCTGCACTGTCTAAATACTTTGTTTTTTACTTTTTCAAGATATCGCTGCACCTGACAATTCAAAAATATAACCTGTTTGCGAATGTCTAAACTCGATCGCTTGCCCAATCCACAGCTACAAATTCCCGCAAATCAATATCATTTTTCTGAAATGCGCCATAATTTTTTGTTGTTTTTAAAGATTTTAAAATCCTTTTTACACATTTCCAATGTGATTCAGTATAACTGTTATTGAATTTACTTAACCCTTTATTAGGCGCGTCAAAAAAATAACATAATTGGTCGCGCGGTGTATTTTAAGCACCACCAATAATGTAGTGAAATTATCAAGTGTTTCAATGAAATACTTTTATGTTTTTGGTTTTTATTTATTTAAGATATAATAAAATATCGTTTATAGGAAATAAACTATCAAAATAACATACATTTATTGTGACTAAAACAGATATGGATGTTTACAAAAAAAATTAAAAGAAAATAAACATAACTCTAAATAATAAATATAAATTAATACTTTGATTCCTAAAAAATATTCCAGAATATGAAATGCTCTATCAATTTTCATCTTCTTGGATAGTGTCCTCTGAGCATTGTTTACAACGTAAGCATTTTTTGCTGTGCTCCTTACACACAAATAAATGGCAAAGATCACACCGCATAGTTGTTACTCCATTCTTCCTTCTGCCGCAAATATGGCATCTGCTTCTAATTTTTGGTGGTGGTTCGTCTTCTCTTTCCCTCTCTTCTTCCTCCTCGACGTGTTTCTTCAATAGTAGTTTTATATCTAAAGGTAAACTTTTATTACGGAGACGATCACGGAAATAAGGCTTCATAAGGCTAATAGCAAGTGTTTTTAGAAACAGTCTTCTTGTGACTGCTTTATTGGAAATGTTATTATACAATATTTGAGCGTTTATTCCGGAAATATTTAGCAAGTGAAAAAATGTACACAAAGGCCACCTCTTTGTTCTTCTTGATACTGAGTAGTTTGAACAAAGTTGATCAACGGTATCTACACCGCCTTTCGTCATGTTATAGTCGTGAATTACTTCTGGCTTCTTTGTGTCCTCATTTAGGGAGCTGTCATTATGCATGGTTGAAATTAAAACAACAGATTTATTTTTCTTGGGTACATAGGAAGTAATTGTGATTTCTTGCTGGAAACCAAATAAAGAGGACCCAACTTCTCTTTTTATTAGGCAAAAACTCGGGAGGGATTTCTCTCTTATTTTTTCGCAACGTCCCTAGGTATGTGATTTTATTAGCAAGTAATGACTTTGCTAACTGATAACTGCTATACCAATTATCGCATGTTAGATTCTTATTCTTTCCTTTTACATGATCCACTAATCTTGAAACAATATCTGCAGGTGTGTTATTGATAAAATAAGGCCCATCTGGCTGCTTTCCGCAATAAATTTCTATTTTACTAGTGAAGAAACATTTAGCATCGCAAAGTGCAAACATTTTGATACCGTATTTTGCCGGTTTGCTTGGTATATATTGTATAAAATTGCAACGCCCTCGAAATGGAACTAACATTTCATCGATTGTCATGTACTCGCTTATGCAATAAGTCTTTTTACAGTTTTCGTTTAGAGCATCCAATATCGATCTAATTGGTGCTAGCTTATCCAGTTTACGTCTTTGTTCCCTTGTCGTTATGTCATCAAATCTCAGAACTCGCAATATAAAAAGAAATCTCTTATAGTTCATGCAGGCTCGAAATATCTCAATACCTGTACCATCAGTTGCCCATAACTCGAAAAAAGTTGTATGATTGGCTCGTTTCATGCCAGATAAGAAAAGTAACCCAATAAATGCTAACATTTCATTTTTAGATATATATTTGCAGTCCCTTTCCCTTTGAAATTTCTGTTTTATACTATCTATATATTTATTTGAGTACATAATAATTTCATGTATCATTTCTATTGAAAATATTTTCAAAAAACTGTCTATCTCGTTTTCTATATCGCGAGCATCCAATTTTGGCCCTGGCAATATTTTGACTAAATTACGTGCCTTTGCTCTTACTGCCTTACGAACTAAACTTACTTTAGACCATTTCGTCGTCTTATCTTTGCCAAAATAAAATTTATCACTGAAAATTTCAGTATCTAAATTTTCTTCTTCACTATCATCGGTTGAAATTTCAGAATTGCTGCCATGTTCACTAAACGACACTTCTTCATCATCCAGATCATCGTCCTCTTCGTCATCTATTTCTACAAATGTTTCGTCTTTATCAACGTCTATAAGGAACCCCAGCTCTTGATTTATTTCTTTCTTTTTTGAACTTCTGGTTTCCATCTTATCTATAATAAATAGAAATAAATAAAACGAAAACAGAAAAAATTATAAAATACCAAATCCGTAATAAAATAAAAATGTATAAAGATGTATACAATAAAAATAATGTAATAATATAAAAATGATGTAATAAAATAAAAATGATGTAATAAAAATAATTGTAAAAAAAATAAAAATGTACTTACATAATTGGTCGCGCGGTATGCTTTAAATACCAACTTTTCTAAAACTCAAAATAACCACTTTCTAGCACGTTTTAACAAGCCGACGTGATACACCGCTAAACACAACAGTGAGATAGTAAGGTACCTAGCGGCGCAGAGGGAGAAACGCCATATAACTATTTTTATTGGACATTTTTTGTAAATGGTGTACAAAATACACCAGCGCGCCTAATTAAGGGTTAAAAACCTAACCGCAAATGAGATATCTGCTCTAAATATCTGTTAATACGGAAAAGGACATCAAACATTACAGTAATAGTTTGCACGTTCCAGTTTTTCTATAAGATCAACCAGTTTCCAAGCGTTATACTGGTCAAATGCTTTCATTTCTTCTGCCATTACATGGTATTAATAGCTTCAGTCCAACATTTTTCTTAAAATTAGCATCACAAAACAGATACTTTACTTTCTCTATTAAAGATCTATTCATCATTTCTGAACTCCATTTTGCTCTGGAGTGTAAGAATTTGTTTTTTTTGTTTCTTAAAATGTCATCCATTTTTTCATAATTTCTATAATCCATTTAATTTTCTACTAAAAACTTCCTAAAAACTTTTGGGACAATCTAGTACTTCATACTTAATAAAATATATAACAATCTTTCTGCCATAATCATCCTCGAATATCAAAAAATATTTAGATCCTCCTAATGATATTTTGTTTTGTTATATCCATAGGTCCACAGATATCAGAATGAATCAGTTCACGATTCGACTTTGCCCTTGTTCCAAAATGTTTAAACGATAATCTCGCCCGTTTACAGAGTAATTTTAAATCTTAACTGGAATTCGAGAGCGTACATGGAACTTTGTGGAAAATAAACAGAACACATTGAAACAAAACAGAAGATATTGCATGGAGTCATACAAGACCGCATTTTGCCAGCATAAAGTTTCAATATGTACTCAGAAAGAATCTTTGATGCAGTATTTAAAGACTATGAATATCCTTAACAAGCAAATCACAATAAGCAATATTAGAAGAGAAGAATTACAACATTAGTAGACTGAATTCCATATTGAAATCGACAATATGAACTTAATATTAATAAAGAAGAAAACATTATTATAACTCATTGTTTATAATATCATACAAAGATATTTCTTGAGAAACTCTACTATCAACACTTACTCATAGATCTCTGACAGAAGTTTTCGCAAGCAGGAAAATTCCACCTATATAGTAGGATGAAGGGATAGGAGTATAGTTCTACGTGTAAAAGTCATAGCATTACACTTCTCCACATTAATTCTGAGCTGATCACGATCGCACCAATTCACTAAGGCATCCTGTTCCGACTGCATCAAAACCATATCATCTGAGATCATAGGGCGAAGTATCTTAAGACCATCAGCATAAGCCAACACATTAGATTTAAATCTGTCTAATAAGTCGTTAATAAAGACTGTGCATTTGAAGGTTGAATCGCCACGAAAATCATCCGAAAAGTAATCGACAAAAGATTTAACAAGGATTTGTGTAGTCATAGCTTTATTACTTATATAATTACAGGAAGTGTGACGATCAAAACGCAGTAACTGCACAGCATTACTTATAATACTCTATATGAATCAGAAATCTTTTGCTTGGTTAAGTATCTGAATCTTCAAAACTCTGCATAATAAAAATCACAATTAGTTCTTTTCCATTTGGAACTGACTGATCCAAAACAACTGATAGTTCATAAATTTTCATGTAAAATAATCGCATAACAATTTGTTGTTATACATGCTATAATAGTTGACTCCACGAAAATCAAAACCTCCTGAGCTTTATTTTAGAGCTGAGTGTTTGGAAAAAAAGTACATTTTTGCATATATTTCGAAAACAAAACAGATTAATCAATCAAGTGTTAATTAAAAAAAGTGTTAAATAAAAAGTATAGATTCACTTTTAGTATGTTATATTTTAATATAACAAGGTGAAAAGGGGCGAACTGCTCTTTCTTAGGGGTGTATTTAAAAATCACCTTATCGATTTTGATGGCGTTAAATATACTTATAGTAAGGTCAAAGATAAGTGGTCGTTTTTTGATTCGGCCTACATAAAATCAATCAATGTTACAAGAGTTAACGTAGTGTTAATGTATCTGTTACATTTTCATAAGAATGATGTAATAAAACTGTGATGTCCTTTAAAATATTGTACATAGAAGTGTGATTAGATACACAGTAAAATGTTTAGTGTCAAATAAAGCATATACAACATTTGGGGGTAGAGGGGGTTAATTACCTCCTTAAAAATTAATCTTACACCAGGTGGTACTTGTAAAGGTTGGCAAAATTTTACACGGCACTTATTTTAAATGTGAAGTAAATGACTGAAAATGATTATATGAACATTAATTAGCATTACTTTAATAATTGTTTGAAATAAAACCTCTGACAACTTTGGATCCATGGTAGCAAATGCAACATTTAACCTAACAAAGTGTACGTTTTGGCATCTAAATCGGCAAAATTAAGTCGAGTACATATAAAAAATTGCTTACAAAATTCGATTTAGGATATAAAAAAATGTTATTAGAATTTTGTTGTTTTTTCAGTTTGTCTCTAACGTAATACATGAGGTTTGGATATCTAAATGAGCGACTGAGGAGAAAACCTCTTCGAGTAAAAAAGCTAATTTGTAAAATCCGGGGAAATGTAGCGATCATAACATCTACATGGAGTCAAAAATAGTTATACATATTTAAAACAGTTTATCCACGGTTGTCCTTTCTGTAGACACTATGAATAAAAATCAACACTTTTAAACATTCAACATAAAAAACGCCAATTCGTTACGGAAAATAAAATCTTTATTTTATGCAACCCTTTGTTGTTAGTTGGTTTTAGCTCAAAAATTAATAACATAATTTATTTATCTAGAATTTTATTTTTATATTTACTATTTAAGGAAAATCTCATTCAAATAATAAATAAATGTTTCTTAAAAAGTAATTCAACATTTATCATCTTCAACATAACTTCTAGCCGTTAGAACAAGTCACAGATAGTTATATCTATTATATATCTATTAATTTTAAAAAATAGCCCAAAATGCGTATATTCATTTTACACTAAACATTTTACTCTGCCACTAATTTACTATTTTGTTTCAAATATTTTTAAAAACCTGTATATTATGTATGTCATTTTTACAACATGGAGAGACGTGTTAACCCTGGCAACATTCTTGGAGTTAATCTAGGGCGATTCAGAAATTAAGAGTATAACTAATATTTTTGAAAGTATTATAAGCTAATGTAACGCCATCAAAATTGATAAAGTGGTTTTTAACCCTCAACTAAGGTCGCCTATACTAAGCATATAGGCGACCTTATACCCATGTTAGTAGTACATGGGGTCTCTCATGATCCCAACCTGAAATCTTAAAAATTGAAAGAAAAAGGATTAGAAAAACTTTTGCAATGAATATTTTTGTTTATTGAGAAATAATTAATCCATATATGAAAGATTTAGGTAATTTTTACATTCTATCTTCTTATAATTCGCAGTAATCGCGACGTGTCATTTCAAATTTCAGCTCGATTCGAGTCCCCTGATTTTCAGGAATGGTTTCAACAACAGTAGCACAAGTTGTTTCAAGAAATTACATGTATGATTCTTTCCACAACTTCTATTGGAAGTTATGTTGATATTGAGTGTCATAACATTCATCACGTACAAAAAAATAGCTAAGAGCCATCTTCTCGTTCGGCGACCTACATCGTAGGATACGCACATCTAAACACTGCTGTATACTTCACCTTTCGTCGAGGTATAATATTTGATGATCTCGGATTTTTCTTTGTTGTTGCTGTTGTCTTTGCCTTCAAGATGCTTGGTTGGAAGTAACACGACAGCCTTAACCTTCTGTGGAACATAGGACACCATGGCCATGTTTTGTTGGCATCTGGTCCTGTCTTTTGTGTTGACGTTTTTTGCAGGATTGAAATGGAGATAGATGATAAGGTCCAAGAATCCTCGTATGGACAGAAATGCTCGCATTTCATCGATTCTGGAAGATCTCCCATCACGTTGTCTTCCAAATTTTGGTTGAATCTGTGCTGAAGAGGTACCTCTAAATTTCGCTTTTCTTCTTTACAATATTCACAGCATGGGTTTTGGTTTGCTTATAGGTTCCTTATATTACTACTTCCTTATATTACTTCTACTGAATTCATATTTACCAAAGAAATATTCGTCATCACTCTGAACTTCGTTGTTTCCATCATTACTGTCGGCTTCAATTTCACTGCATGAATCATGATGTTGAAAAATTTTCCTTTGGCCCATTCTACTTATACACAAGCCTGATTATAGATTATTGCATCCTATAGTAGTTCAGATAGCGATCATTTATTTCACAAAATATTTCCTGAATACGCTTCATTTTTTTAATAATGATCAACTTTAGTAAGATATCTTATGGAACTAAAATTAGAATTAATACTAGCACTGACATTGGAACTATCACTAAAACTATCACTAGGACTAATACTAGATCTAAAACTAGAAACTTTCGGGTTTTCCTTAATAAATGAATTCACTCCCCCACCCAGAAAAAACAGACGATCATTTCGCAAAAATATAATTAGGAAGTGAGACTATTGCTGAGGGGAGAGAGGGTTTAAGCCATGTTTCGCTGACTATAACAATATCAAAAATCTTAGATTCGAATGTGATCAAGAAATCGTCAATGTGAGCAGTAATACTTTGCACATTAAATGACAAACGGAGATAAATTTTGTTACTCTATCAAACAAATCAGCTAGAGGTATCCCAGCATGTGTACTAATCATCTTTTCATAAACCTCACACAAACGATCGAGAATAAAATCAGAAGTGGACAGAGGAGACTGAATTACAGATACAAAATAAAAATAAAATAAGCAGCGCCAATGACAATTCAGTCAGCCAAAATAAAATCACAGTGTCAGCCATGCAACGAATAATCGAGCCATTAATATAAAATTATGCAGAAAAGAAAAAAAGGTAACTTTAACAATTTTCTTGTAGTTGAACAACAATAAAAGTATATATATGTATACACCTCTACTCTACTATTAAACTAACAAACCCGAGACATCGCTACATATCACTCAATCACGACGGAGATGAGAACGAGGACATCCTTCCAGGTCAGAAAAAGAGCGAATTTGCTTCCTCTTATTTCTTGCCAACTCAACATATATTTGTCCATCTGATGTCCTAAAGTTTAGCAGCCATTAAAGCTTTGGCTTTGAGGTAGAGTTGTAGCTGACGGGCAGCAAGGGATTCAGAAATATTTTTTTTACCTTTTAGTTGTTTCTTGTTGCTCCATATCAATCTTCACATATTATAAGAAACCAACAATTTAATTTTATTTAATGCCAGATGTTCGTTTAAGGCATCAATAATTAGAACATCGGTATTTTCACGTTCCGACTCAGGAATTCCATGCATAAGGAGACAGTTGCGACAGGAGTACATCTTCAAATCATCAACACACTCATCAAGGGTAGAAATCGTAAAGCAAACCTCAATTAAACAAGAGATGATACTTTTGCGGAATTCGTCGAAATCAGCCGCTAACTAAAAGAGTGAAAGCTCACCCAGCCCATCCGCATAGTTCAAAGCAGAGAAAATATTACAATAAAACTAATAATTAGCAATCAATCAAACAGACAACAAGCCAATCAGCAGAAATACAATTTTATATTCGAAGTCGAGAGGTTTAAATCACACAGAGAAGCACAATTTCTACAAGAAAACTAGAATAATTATGCACTGACAACAAAGCACGACTACATGTGCCATAGTTGATTACTTGATATATATATTTATTTGGGAGATATGACGAAAGCAGACTTTAAGTAGAATCAGTCCTGTGCTAAATAGGATTATTATAAGTCTCTTGTGAACTTAACACCATTTACTGTGATTGGTTCGTACCTTTTAAAGAATTTATCTGATATTCTTGATTCAATACCACTTTAGCAATGATTTTGGGTTTTTGTACTAATTTGCCTGATAAATGAGGTGTTTTGCATTTTTTACTATTTGTCCTACTTTTGTGGAGAAACTTGTACATGGCTTAAAATCTATGTCCTAAAGGCAACGCTGATATAACCAAACTCGAATATCTAGTTATTATTTTACCTTATTTTACACATAGGTATATGAAATATTTGTATTACTGAGGGACAGTTTCCCGTCATTTGAAAACATTCTAAGATTAAACCTATTTCTAAAAATCAAAATCCTATTTCATGTATCTTCTTTTATCTGAGACAAATTAGTTTATTGTCCTTATTGCCTTTATTGTCCCAAAGATCCTGGAGAAGATTCTAAACAGCAACTTGTGGAATATTTATTTATTTATTTATTTATTTATTTATTTACATTTTATGGGTACAGAGACAGGACAAACCCAAAAGTTCTGTACCACTAAAAAATTACAATACAAAGAAAAAGAAAACGTGTAACAAAAGAAAACAAAAATTGCCTTAATTAATCAATTAAAAATCAAATTAAACTTAACAGTGGACTTAAATGTCATTAAGAAAAAAGAAATTATAATAAAATAAAAAAAACAAAATAACATAGTAAAAATAAAAAACCTTTAAAACAAAATAAACAATGCCTACTAATAAAATATAACGGCTAAATTAAAGTATTTCAATTAAAAGAGTCTCGAGCTATCAAAACGTATGAGGTAATTCGCTGACGGTATCAAGAACTAATCGCCTGAAGGTAAAAAAGGAGTGCTGAAATAAATCAATATTAAGTCTGTCAGTCAGGCGAGCCATTCGCAACATAGGAGAGTTCCGAAAAGCATTGGTGCAACATGAATATTAACCGACTCCAAAAGAACTGAGGAATCACACATATTGTGTAAGACCTTGTAGAAGAATAGTGCATCATTACACAGACGACGCTGGCGAAGAGGCATTAAACAAAAAGATCTGCAAGACGAATCGTAATTAATGTAAGGTGTGAAAGATTTAAAGTTTAAATATTTCACAAATCTAGATTGAATTTTCTCAATTCGATCAATATAAATAAGGTATTGGGGATTCCAAACTACAGTGCAAAAATTGAGAACACTGAAAACATAGGCAAAATACAAATTTTTGATAGCGTCAACGCTTGTAAAGGACGAAGTGGATCTCATAATAAAGCCAAGCATACGCCAAGCCTTATTGACAATGTTGTCAATATGCTGAGCGTAGAGAAGCTTGTAATCGAGAGTCACACCAAGATCTCTAATGAAGGAAACGCGTGTTAAGTTTTCGCCAGCGACGCTGTAATCGTAATGAAGAGTACTCTTTCTTCTCGAAAAAGAAATAACGTTACATTTAGATAAATTTAAAGTTAAATAATTCTTAGTGCAAAAGTCAGAAATCCTGAGAAGGTCAGTCTGCAGCCTTGAACAGTCCAACGGAGAGGAAACACGCAGATAAAGCTTAAGATCATCAGCGTACATAAGACATTCACAATGTTTCACAACCTTGAATATATCATTAATATAGATGTTAAATAGCAAGGGACCGAGGTGGCTGCCTTGAGGAACGCCAGAGGGAACTGTAATAGGGTCAGAGCAGTATCCATTAACAGAGACAATCTGGCTCCTACCTCTCAAGTATGAATCAAACCAGCGGAGCAACCCACCATGAATACCAAAACCATGAAGTTTAGTTAAAAGGAGGCTATGATCTACACGATCAAAAGCCTTGCTAAAATCTGTGTAAATTGAATCAACTTGACAATATTCGTCAAACGATTTTGAAATATAATTAGTGTATTCAAGTAGGTTGCTCTCCACTGACCGATTCGCAAAGAAACCATGTTGTCTGGTATCAATTTTGGATTTAAGAGTAAAGAAAAGTCTAGTATAAACCAGTTTCTCCAAAACCTTACCAAACACAGGCAATATAGATATCGGGCGATAGTTAGAAATAAGGTTACGACTACCGGATTTAAAAATTGGCGAAATATAGGCTTGCTTCCAAAAAGTGGGAAACGTACCTTCCGTTAAAGATTTATTAAATAAAATGACAAGAGGTAGAGAAAGAGATTCAAGACAAGATTTTATTAGAAAAGGAGGGATTCCATCAGTGCCCGGACCTTTATTTATATTCAAGGAGGAAAGTGTCTCCACAACCTCAGACTGCTCAAAGCGCATCGGACCCAAAAATGTAGTATCATTAAGGCCAATGTTAGCAGAAGTAAGTGGATTAACAGAGGGCGAAATATACACGGAAGAGAAATATGTTGCGAATAGCGAGCAGATACCCTTACCGTCCCCGGCAGTAGTACCATTTAATGACATAGGTGTGGAAATTGTATCCGCACCTCTCTTATTTTTAATATAAGACCAAAAGTATTTAGGATCAGCCTTAATACTGTTCTCGACACCACCAACATACTGCCCATAGTCGCGCCGAATGAGAAACTTGGAACGCCCTCGCAGTAATGAAAAGGACAAGTAGTCTATTTGTTTACCATACCGTTTCCACTTAACATGAGCTCTTCGCTTTTCTTTGATCACTCTGATAGTATCCCGCGAAAACCACAAAGGAAAACTACTGGTGATTTTACGCCTAAGCGGAGTAAATTTTTGAATGGCAACATTTAAATGGTAATAAAAGAAGTCAACAGCAGGGTCCATTTCGCGAGTATTTAGCTCTGTATCCCAGTTAATAGTAGATAGGTACAAATCAATCTCAGAAAAGTTAGCACGTTTGAAGTTAAACACATTAGATGATTCAGCAGGAAGGCGGCGTGGCATTTCAAGCGAGCAGAAGAATTCCAAAGTGGTATGTGCACCATCCTCAGGAACCAGAGGATGGGTGCTTAATGTAATATAAGATATATTAGAAAAATTAGCAAGAATTAAATCAATAGTATTATGAAACACATTCATGTGAAAATTAAGTTGGTTAAGACCACATAAGGCAAGGGCATCCAAAAACTCACCCGAACGAGCAGAAGATGTGGAGGCGCCGGTGGCGAGATCGGCTGTCCAGCGAATATCAGGTAAGTTGAAATCACCACAAATCAGAAATTTGTCGTTAGAGTGTCTTTCAATAATTAAACTAATTTCATTAATAAAATTAAACAAGGCATTTTGATCAGAAGGAGGTATATAAACGCAACAAATGTGTAAGGTAGTAGAGCCGGTACGTAGGGTAACACAAACTGCCTCAAGGTCCACAAACCATGTTGGCTGCGGAAGGACAAACAGTGAGGATGCCACCGCAATTAAAACACCACCACCTCGTACACTATTATCGGGGACGTTCGGGCGATCATGTCTGAAAACTCTGTAACAATTGGGAAAGCCCTCAGCAGTGTGAATACCTTGGTGAAGCCAGGTTTCAGTTAAGCAAATGATGTCTAAATCAGTGTTTAAAAGGCCGTTATATATATCAACCAGCTTAGTGCGAAGACCTCGCACGTTTTGATAGTAACACGAAAGAGGAGCCATTGATCATAAACAACTAATACATAAAAAAAGATAAAGAATGACAAATCGAAGCCTATCATATTAAAGCTTATCAATGTCACCCATGGATCTTATTAAAATGGGGCGTGTATCATCCCCCCTCCGTACAAATATTTTGCAGTCACGAGTCCATACATATTTGTACTTCTTCTCCCTGGCCACCTTCTTGGTTCTCCCAAAGAGGATTTTGTTCGCCTGGGTAAGATGTTCATTGATGAAAAGTCTATCCGAAATCCCCTCAATGGAGACACCAGGCCCAGAATCCTTCGGACTCTTTCGTCTCCGAAACCTGACTGCAGCGAGTAGCTGATCACGAACGATGCGACTACAAAAACGGACAACAATTGCTTTAGGGTCCGAATTCGTAGCTCTGCCGGGTCCCTGAGGAACTCGATGGATCGCATCGACGCGACGTCGGAAGGTGAGATGGGGACATCTAAGGATTCCCCGATTGAAGTAAGGACCTTTACCAGATCCTCGTTGTTCTTCTGAGGAATACCTTGTATTTCGAGGTTACTGCGCCTAGAATATTGTTCCAATTCTGAAACACGACCAGTTAAATCACTGACCTCTTTTTTTAGCGCGATGTTCTCAGCAGTGATTTTTTCAACAAGTTTGAATTGATTATGAAGCTTGCTTATAACACCCTCGAATTCCGATACTTTGTTGCTGCAGAACTGTATAGATTCCACGATGTCCGTATATCTGCTATTCAGCGACCTCACATCAAACCGAATCTCCTTGACCGCATCCAGGACAGATTCCAGTGTGGCAGGTGGAGAAGATACTGAAGGGATAGCAGGAGGCGGACAGAAAAGAGATGATCTGCGTCTGGGTTCAGGTGATCGACAGACCTTACATTTCCATGACGCACCCGGTGCGCTAAGCGCGGCAACAGACCCCTTGGGGATGTCCGTGCACTTGCTGTGGAACCATGCGCTGCAAGACTCGCACTGCACGCCGCCCGCATTTCGCCCGACTTTTTGGCCACACCCACCACATAGGCTTGACGACATCGCACAACCTGTTTTCTCCACAACAACTACACCCACACAAAGCAAAACCGTAAAGATATTAAACTTTAATAAAGAAAAAGAAACTTATAAATATATAGGTTTTTAACCACTGAACTAGGTAGTCATTAAATAAGAGCACGCTCGAAAATATATAACACTGATAGTACAGCTAAAAATTATCTTGTTCACAGCACGATTTTACGTAATTGTAACCGTTGATATGACAAGCACGTCTTCACCCTTCTTATGCATAAAGTAAACTCGTATAAATCATTATAAATTTAATATCATTATATATATAATTATAATAAATCATTATCATTATAAATTTAATATAATTCAAGAATTTTAGTCGGGTTTTATAATGTCTTTTAGTACTGATTTATGGATGAGTTGATCACTACAATTAATCAAGGTAATGTTGCTATTCTCACTCTATTAGATTTTACTGCATTATCTTTCTGATCGAATTCAACATTGCAAATAATATGTTTAACCGGGTAACATACAGTTCGTTCACTCTTTCCATCCCTCTGAATGGCAAAAGGTTGTTGTTCGCATCAATACAGATCCCCATTGTGTTTATGAGGAATACAAAATTTACTTTAGGTGTGGTTCAGTCTTTTGATATTGTTAT
Source organism: Onthophagus sagittarius (assembly GCA_036711965.1). Classification (NCBI taxonomy): domain Eukaryota; kingdom Metazoa; phylum Arthropoda; class Insecta; order Coleoptera; family Scarabaeidae; genus Onthophagus; species Onthophagus sagittarius. The sequence goes on along the minus strand of JASERS010000002.1, from coordinate 10,816,626 downwards.
GAATTATATGAAGCTACCTATAGCTGATAGTCATAAAAGTCTTGGTTTGGAAATTGATGGATCTTTTAGATTTTCGTCTCAGATCAGTAAATATTAAAAACGCTTATTTTAACCTCAAGTTATTTTTCCCGCATTTATTATACTGACGAAGACATATTAAGAGGATGATGCTATTTAATACTCTTGTTTTGTCTAAATTGAGTTCTTTTGATTTAAATATAATTCAAAACGGTCTAAATTGCTGTTTAGGTTTTAATTATGGCATTCGAAAATATGATGATCGACTCATAACTCATAAGTTAGTCACAACAACTCATAAGTTTGTTGATGCTGGATGGTTAAATATGAGGAACTAGACATTTTTGGTTTATCATAAATTGATATTGAGCAGGACATCATGTTACTTATATTGGAATGTTAAGTTCACATGTACCATTAATTATCGTTTGATATAATATTAATAAAAGATAATTTAAAATTTTTTGTGGAAGTCAGTATATATTGAAATCGATAAAAACTATTTAGTGATCTATATTAAACGCAACATCACGTATATAGCAAGAAAACACGATCTCAAGATTGTTGGGCAATGAGAATTCAACGCAGTCTTGGGAAGCTCTAATAAGATTGTTAGTTCTTTGTTCGGTCGACTTCAAAGTAAACAGAGAAAAGTAAATGTTCAAGTTAAAACCACGACGCAATTCCATTCTTTACAATAAACTGGAATTAAAGTAATTACGTTCAGTTTAAATGTATTTCCAGAAATCGTTGGAAGTAGAAATTATTTTCACGTTTGAAAAAGAAAAATCTTTTCCAACATTTTCTTTTTGATTTTTTTTGTTCTAATACAAAATCTTGCTCCGGGGCTAAGACTGGAGTACAATAACATGGTTATATTCTTTTCTTTTCCATTATACGACCTGTCTGAGTTGCCGAAGAGCTTTCTCCCATTGCCAGTTCGTCACTCTAGGGACACACTTCATGAGGTCGTCGCCGGAAATAAAATGGACCCGTTGTATATTTATACGTTATGACGTTCAGAGTCTCGGGTTTATGAGTTTTTTATATGATATTTACCGTTTTGCAAATGGCCCGCGCGCATCTGGAAATATACGCCAGTGCAGGGAACCATAAAAAAAATAAAATTTTATTGTTACGACGCCTTGTAAAAATAATAACGAGGTCGCAATATGGAAAATGTGTTGCTGATTGCTCACAACCAAAAATTTACGAATATTTATTACATTCAAATTGAAACAGGTAATCATATAATATTGATTTAAAGATTATTGGAATTATTTTCAATTTTAAATTAAAGCTAGGGTGAATTAAAATTTAATATAATATTGAGAGAATAGTGTTACCACCAAAATTAATCCTCAAAATTAATTCTAAATATGAAGAGTCTTCTACCAGTATCAGCGTCAATTATCAAAGAAAGTTTGTTCACGTTCTCGCAATTTCCCGTGAGCTGAGGAACGGTCTTTGCTTCTTTTGCTTACTTCTCCTCCTCGGGCAACAACGTAAAACCGTAACGTCCCCAAGCTCTTATGGAACCATTAGCCGTTTTATATATTTTATCGATTCAACTTTACGGTCAATGCGATAAAATCTAGCCCGAGGACCTCCCTTAAAATTTATACAAAATATAAGTGAAGCGAAAGGGATTGTACAGGACCGGGTTTTTTCTAAATACACCCAACCCTTTTTCTCAAATTAAATTTCGTTCTCTTTGTTGTCGCGAATTTTGTTCATCTCTCGTAATTACGTGGTCATTGAATTATGGCTTAATTAGGGATGGACGGATGGGGGAATTAATTCGTAGGGCCCTAGAAACGTAACGGAGTGTAACGTAATTACTGTGACTGACCAAGTGTCCGAAACATCTGTTCACGAAATATCATATGTTATATGATAAACCAATTGCTTGTTAAGTATAAAATAAAAGCTTTTGTGTGTTGTTGAAAAAAAAATTAAAATCATTCATTCAATCGAAAAAAATCCTGCCCTGTATATTTTCCCGCAGGATATATTTTTAGCTTCTATGGTGGATCATTTAACCCCATCGTATCCTAACCCCGTTTGTTATGTGCGATATAAGCGCGTCAAGAAAGTACATCGACAAAAAGGGCAACGTGAGCCACTTTCATATCGCTGTTGATGCGGTTTACGATGGTGGAAATGAGATTGGGTGTGGTTAAAGCCAACAAGAGATTTTCAAGGATCATTGCATTAGAAAATAATCTTTATACTAGTTATAATACTAAAATTTTCATATCCATTTAAAAGATACAATTAGAAGTTGGAATTGTTGAATTCTATTTTTTAAAATTATAATGTGTTTAATGTTTCATTGATTGTTTCATCGCGAAAATCAATATTAGATTATCATAAACTTTAAAGTATAAATAAATACACAAATAATTGTAACAAATACAAAATACAAATCTTACCTATGATATGGCAAGGTTCTCGTCGAGCTTAGTTGAGAGAGTCTGTTTTCGAATTTTTAAGATATGTAATTTAAGAAATAACATTAATCTATTTATTAAATGTGATTTAAGTTTTTGTATGGGTTCTATAATATATAATCATATTTTAAGCAACATTTTACATAATCCTTTCTAGGAACTTTTTCGTATGCAGTTAAGATGTTTTCATGAATGAAATAATATTTTTATGCGTATTTTTTATTTTTTATCTCTTGCTTCCTTGGATTGACTGAAAACGTCATGAATGGGTTGATGTATTGTTAAATTTAACAAGCAACGTGAAACTACCAAAAGTTTTAGGGTTTTCGAACAATCGTTTTATTTAAACTCTTTTGAAAACTAAACGAGGAGCCGAGAAGTGGTTTGAATGGAAATATTTCAAAGATTATTTTCATCCTCATCGAAATCCATCTCATCATCTTATGGTGCTCAATGACAATTAGGAATAGTAAGAATTGGATTGCTTTAACTTACACTCTCTGGCACCAACACATTCAAAATATCTGCAATAGATTACCGGAATTTACGAATCAAAGTTGGGTTTATTTTTTATTTCTTCAGTTAAATAAAATTATGAATACTTCTATCGGCATTACATTATTTTTTGCAATATGAGTGCATACTGGTGTTATATGAGTCTTTGAGACAAGCTACAACAAGCTACTACATGTGGTTGAGGAACAACATGATTAACGTTATCAGTCTTCTTCGCTTTTTTAACTGGTGGTGGAGGCTTTTTTCATCCATAATCCATGCATGAAATATTTAACAACTCTAAGTCTGCATCAGAGGCGCACTTTGGATTTTCATTGATGTGATCATTGTTATGTCATCATATCCATATATAATCTATTTCATCATCCGATCCAGAATCATTGCCAGATGTTAAAAATATAGCAGTAAATTTTATTGTAATCAACGAACATTTCTGCATTTTATATGTGTTAATTTTTGGGTCCACGGTATTTCCTTTATCATGAATTAAGTGAAAGAAGTATCTAATTTTTACAGTTTCGTATCTTTGGTCACTTTGCAATTTTTTTTTGTAAAAGGCTTTTTGTCGAAAACAACTATTTTATTTATTCGATATGCAATATAGTTTCGCGGAAAATCGCAATTGAAAGCTGGTAGATTTTCCAACTATTTTTACAAAAATATGTCAAATAATTTCGTTAGTCGGAATTCGTAATCAGATTTTTGTTGAGTAATTTAACCGAATTATAAATTAAAAAGATGAACAAAATGGAAAATATAGTGCTGATCTGTATTTCAGCCTGGACGTTACACCTTTATCTCTATGTAAATAAAACGATATTTGAAATTACATACATGCATACTTTAGTATATTAATAATAATACGCATTAAACAAAATATATGGAAATGATACGTACATATGAATATTTGATATTTTTCACAAATGCGCAACATAAACCGAACGATGAAAGAACCGGGTCCTAATTTACTAAAGGGGCATTGGCATCTCAGCTGTAAAGTGAAAGATTGGTATGTGCAAAAGGGCAAATTAAGGTAAAAGCACCAGTAATTGACACTTAATTGACAGGATTTATTAGTCAGTTTATTGGATGTTCTTTGGACTGAATTCACTTTTGGGGAAGCTTCAAATTAGTGGCAGCTGCAGAAGCTATTTCTTTATTATAATATGAAGAGAATTACATTGATAAAATCATTTTGATTTTTTCTATGTATATACACATACATATAATAAGACACTGAAACAGTAGAAGATACTAAATGAAAACGGCAATATCTAATAGTTAAAACTCTTAATTTCAGTAGTTAACATAAACTTTGAAATTAAGAAGGGTTTAAGTAATAAATTAATAAAACTAATTTATTAAAACGCTTAAATTAATACCCTCCCAATTTTGCTCTACTGGGTTTTAAGTTTGTTCTTCTGCATATTTTCTCATTTCTACATTTATCTTTACTGCCGAATGGCATCTCATCCATATTTGAGTCAGAACTGTCTTTGTGATGAAACATCCGTTTTGCAGACTATTTCTTATGACAAAATATCCTTTCCTTGCAATACCACATACAGAAAAGATTTTACCCGCCGTTCCAGAGGTGTAGCCATAATAATTAAAAATGATATCCCATACTTAAACCTAAACCTCCCGTCCCTAACATATGAAGTCCAATGCAGTTGTCACCAACCTCTAGAAAATTTAGACAACTCAAAACAAAACTCTCCGCATAATCTCCAACTTCGATCGTTATATCAACTCAACAATCCGGCTCCTCCAACAAAAAAACAAAAGCACATCCAATTAAAAACATACTACCAATACTAAACCACAAGTTTTACCACAGCATCACACCAACACTTTAATCCGAAACATAATAGCAAAAAATACGCAACCCACCAAATACCAGTTTCCACACGAAACAAAAACCTAAACCACATGTAGGATATTTAACACAACCCCTTTCCTTTTCTCCTCCAATTACCTTCCCCAACCCCCACCAAAAATTATAATTAAATGAAATGTTCAAAATCATTCAATAAGATGAAAACTAGAACGAATAGAAGAACGAATAATAGAACTCGTTCTAAAATCTCCTCATTAGCTCCAATTCCTTGGTATGGTTGGTTAAGTTGTACTTTCAATTGCTCAAGGATATTTAAAGTAGTGTCATAGATTATATTTTCAAATATCACCAGAAAAAGAAGTCTACAAGGATTAACATTACAATTTTAGACTCTATATCGTATTTAAGGTAAAATAAAAATAAATCATTCAAATTAAATCATTAAAAAAACAAATATAATATATGTAAAAATTAGTAAAATTAGAGTCGATTTAAATGATGGTAGAATCTTTAGGAAGTCTGAAGACACGAAAAACAAGTACAAGTGTAAGCAGATTCATCCTGAAAACATGGAAAAATCAAAAAATATATTACTAAGAATTAAATAAGTGAGTAAAATTTCTGTGGATACTAGAACTAAAAACTACAAACTTCTGTGGATACTACTTATACCCTATGTGTTACAATTGTAACTCAGCTAAATGTGTAGCTCTTATTATCTTATTTGTAAATAAACTAGTCCTTGAATTTCTTAGAAATACAAATTCGCAGAGATAAAATGGTGATTTAGAGTTTAATATTATCTGAAGACATAGGCGCTGGTTTTTGAAAATACGTATGAGTGCCTGGGTCTTCAACAGAAGTGAATTAGGAAAAGCTCAACCGACGAATGACGGCTCTCAAAACACAAGATCTGAAAGAGATGTTCATAGCGAACACTTATAGTGAATTGGGGAGGCAATCCTTAACAATACATTAAAATCAAAAAATTAATTGAAACTTCAATCCAGATAAAACCATTCACAATTTTGTATAGATGCTTGTGTACTTAGATCACCCACGTATCAGCCATTTATTAAATGTGATTTAAGTTTTTCTATGGGTTCTATAATATACAGGGTGTTCCCGTGACTCGGGGCATAAAATTAACCACATATACTAGAGCAAAAATGATGATGATTCGTGAAAAAAAATTATTATAAAAGTCTTCAAATGGCCAAGATATGGGCCATCAAAGTTCAGAAATTTTAACACATTTTTCTAAATATTTTCAAAACCATTAATGGTAGAGGGTTGAAATTTGGTACAGAGTAAACAAACATCATGCAAAATCATTGAACCAATTTTGACTTTGGCCGGATGACGGCAACCATGTTATACAGGGTGTTCCTAAAATTTGTTTGCTCAGAACTTTTTTGTTTGTTCGTAACCCTACATTTATTTTTGTAGTTTTTAATAGAAAATTTATTTTCGAAACTTTTTTCACTCTTTGAAAATTTTGATAACATTGACTGTTTTCGAGTTATACGCGAAACTGTTAAGCTTTGATTTCAATCGTAACAAATAAAACATATTCCGCAAGATCTGAGAAGGCGATGACAATTGAAAAACGAACTGATCTAATAACCATTATTTGCATAAATTTCTCAGTGTAGATTTAGTTAAATCCAGTGTTAATTTATTTTAATTGAATAAAAGAATGTAATTTCCAAAACAATAAATTTAATTTTCGCGGTAACAACAAACAAGAACATAATAAAAATTCTAACAAAAATATGAACAAGAACAATAAAATTATAAACAAATGGTAATAAATAAAACAGAACAAAAAAAAATACTAAAGCAGATGTTCAAAAACACTCCCGCCGGCTTCAATGCACGCCTGATATCGCCGTCTTAAATTAAAGCGCACTCTGCTGAGGACGTTGATTTCAGTTCGAAGTTGATCAAATGAATCAACAATTCGTAACCTCAGTTGATCAACTGAAGTTATTTCAACGCAGTACACAAGCGATTTAATGCGTCCCCATAAATAAAAATCTAGAGGTGTAAGATCCGGCGATCGGGAGGGCCAACTTATCGGTGCATCCACTCCTCGTCCAATCCACCGTTCCGGAAACCGTTCACATAGAAATTCTTGGACAGCATGTGTACTATGCGCAGGAGCACCATCATGCATATACCACATTTCTTGTCTTGTGTTTAAAGGAACGTCATCTAAAAAATCATTTAATTGCTCTAAATGTCCCCTGTATGTATGGCCATCCAGCCTTGACGGCAAGAAAACGGGTCCTATAATGACATCGCCCACAATGCCAGCCCAAACGTTAAGAGAAAACCTCCATTGCGATTTCCAAGCTTTCTTAAATCTTGGATTTTCGTCCGCCCAACTATGTGAATTTCTCAAATTGATGATTCCATCTTTAGAAAATGTCGATTCATCTGCAAAAAGTATTTTTTCTAAAAATTGATCATCAATTTGGATTTTGTGCTGCATTATTTGACAATATTGCAGTCGTAGTGGGTAATCAGCCTGTCGAACTTCCTGAACTTTATAACTATGATATGGATAAAGCTGTTGCTCGTGAAGAACACGCCAGATAGTTGTTTTTGACGTTAAAAAATGCCTCGCCATATCCAAAGTACTAGCTGTAGGATTTTCTTGTACGTAGTCTAGAATATCTTCTTCTAGTTCGGTTGTTCGGACTGATCTGACTTTACCGTTGTTACTAAAATTCGGCTTAAACGTCCCATTTTCCCTTAAACGGGTTTCAATTCTTAAAAATGTTTTTCGATTGGGCGCTCTGCGGTTCGGAAATTTCTCCCGATAACGGTTAGTGGCTGCTACGGCGTTTCCATGACATTCTCCCAATGTCAAAATCATGTCAGTTTGTTCACTAAATGTGTAATTGTCCATTTTGAACACGGAAAATTAATAAAAACTTCATTAACAAACAACTTTATGTTTAAACTACATAAGCAAGTTGACGGCTCAATTTGTTTTTTTTTTAATTGCCATGGCCAACTTTTTCGAAAATTATTGTGTTTAGTGTTACCATTGAAATCGAAGCTTAATATTTTCGCGTTTAACTCGCAAACGGTTAATGTTATCAAAATTTTCAAAGAGTGAAAAAAGTTTCGAAAATAAATTTTCTATTAAAAACTACAAAAATAAATGTAGGGTTACGAACAAACAAAAAAGTTCTGAGCAAACAAATTTTAGGAACACCCTGTATAACATGGTTGCCGTCATCCGGCCAAAGTCAAAATTGGTTCAATGATTTTGCATGATGTTTGTTTACTCTGTACCAAATTTCAACCCTCTACCATTAATGGTTTTGAAAATATTTAGAAAAATGTGTTAAAATTTCTGAACTTTAATGGCCCATATCTTGGCCATTTGAAGACTTTTATAATAATTTTTTTTCACGAATCATCATCATTTTTGCTCTAGTATATGTGGTTAATTTTATGCCCCGAGTCACGGGAACACCCTGTATAATCATATTTTAAGCAACATTTTACAAAATGGTTTCTAGTAACTTTTTCGTATGCAGTTAAGATGTTTTCATGAATGAAATAATATTTTATGCGTATTCTTTATTTTTTATCGCTTGCTTCGTTTAATTGACTGAAAACGTCATGAATGGATTGATGTATTATTAAATATTAACAAGCAACGTGAAACTACCAAAAGTTTTAGGGTTTTCGAACAATCGTTTTATTTAAACTCTTTTGAAAACTAAACGAGGAACCGAGAAGTGGTTTGAATGGATATATTTCAAAGATTATTTTCATCCTCATTGAAATCCATCTCATCATCTTAGAGTGCGCAATGACAATTAGGAATAGTAAGAATTGGATTGCTTTAACTTACACTCTTTTCACCGACGCATTCAAGATATCCGCAATAGATTACCGGAATTTACGAGTCAAAGTTGGGTTTATTTTTTAATTCTGCAGTTAAAAAAAATTATCAATACTTCTATCGGCATTACATTATTTTTTGCAATATGAGTGCATACTGGTGTTATATGAGTCTTTGAAACAAGCTACAACAAGCTACTATATATGGTTGAGGAACAACATGATTAACGTTATCAGTCTTCTTCGTTTTTTAACTGGTGGTGGAGGCTTTTTTTCATCCATAATCCATACATGAAATATTTAACAACTCTAAGTCTGCATCAGAGGCGTACTTTGGATTTTCATTGATGTGATCATTGTTATGTCATCATATCCATATATAATCTATTTCATCATCCGATCCAGAATCATTGCCAGATGTTAAAAATATAGCAGTAAATTTTATTGTAATCAACGAACATTTCTGCATTTTATATGTGTTAATTTTTGGGTCCACGGTTTTTCCTTTATCATGAATTAAGTGAAAGAAGTATCTAATTTTTACAGTTTCGTATTTATGGTCACTTTGCAATTTTTTTTGTAAAAGGCTTTTTGTCGAAAACAACTATTTTATTTATTCCGTTTTATTTTTTACATCCGTTTTGCAGACTATTTCTTATGACAAAATATCCTTTCCTTGCAATACCACATATAGAAAAGATTTTACCCGCCGTTCCAGAGGTGTAGCCATAATAATTTAAACCTAAACTTATATCATCTCAACAATCCGGCTCCTCCACCAAAAAACAAAAGCATATCCAATTAAAAACATACTAACAATACTAAACCACAAGTTTTACCACAACATCACACCAACACCTTAATCCGAAACACTACAGCAAAAAATACGCAATCCATCAAATACCAGTTTCCACACGAAACAAAAACCTAAACCACATGCAGGATATTTAACACAACCCCTTTCCTTTTCTCCTCCAATTATCTTCCCCAACCCCCGAACAAAAATTATAATTAAATGAAATGTTCGAAATTATTCAATAAAATGAAAACTAGAACGAATAGAAAAACGAATAATAGAACTCGTTCCAAAATCTCCTCATTATCTCCAATTTGTTGGTATGGTTGGTTATGTCGTACTTTCAATTGCTCAAGGATATTTAAAGTAGTGTCATAGATTATGTTTTCAAATATCACCAGGAAAAGAAGTCTACAAGGATTAACATTACAATTTTAGACTCTAGATTGATCGTATTTAATATAAAATAAAAATAAATCATTCAAATTAAATCATAAAAGAAACAAATATAATATACGTATAAATTAGTAAAATTAGAGTCGATTTAAATGATGATGGAATCTTTAGGAAGAATGAAAACGAGTACAAGATTAAAAAGATCCATCCTTCACATGGAAAAATCAAAAGAATAATTAATAAGAAATAAATGAGTAACAGTTCTGTGGATACTTTTTAAGTCAGTAATTTTATTTATTAAATATTATTTTTGGTTTTGTAGAAAGATATATAATATTCTTCATAACAAAGTTCTTCAGATTTTTTAAGATTTTAAATACTGCATTTTAATTATTTTATATTAAATACTGAGGCGCAACTCCAGCGCAAACCACTTTTCACCTGTCTTCATTGATCCCGCTTCATCTCTTTTATTCCTGTCTAATTATATAATTAATTAAGTTATTTTTATTTTTAGTTTCATCAATCATTTAAAATTTTTTATCATTTAATATTATTGTAAATTCAGCTGACAATGGCTTATTAGCCGAAACCGGTTCTGATTAAAATAATTTTGTAGCGTGATAGAAATCATTTATTTATTTCTCAAATTTATATTTATAACACGCAATATGGATTTCCAAAGATACCTTATTTCAAGACTTTGTCAATAGGAATCACAAATATATCACAATTAGTCTGTCAAACAAATATTCTTAATCATTCTCTCTTAAGAAATTTTAGAGTACTCTAGTTATGAGTAATAATATTATAATTATACCATAATTATAAGTTAAATGTTAACCACAATCTTCCACATAAAGGTATTATTAATAAGCTTTCCAAATCTAGTAAAAACGACAGGTTCATAATTATCCAACCATTAAATATAGCGATCAGTTTATCACTAACTTATCACAAACACAAAATTCATAAAATTCAACTCCATTCTTTTGAATAAATTGAATACCAATATATACCAGGCATGAAATGTTTAATCAAGCTTCCTAAAAATGATAAAAGTATCATAATCCATCATTAGCAATACTAGTATTCCCACCAGCAAAGCTATATTAGCACATATTTTTGTGATTTTGTTCTCTGCTAAATATAGTCTCTTTGTTAAAGATATTTTCTTTTATACCCTGTGTGTTACAATTGTAACTCAGCTAAATTTGTAGCTCTTATTATCTTATTTGTAAATAAACTAGTCCTTAGTCTCTTAAAAATACAAATTCGCAGAGATAAAATGGTGATTTAGAGTTTAGGGTCTTCAAAAGAACTGAATTAGGAAAAGCTCAACCGACGAATGACGGCTCTCAAAAAAGCACATCTGAAAGAGATGTTCATAGCGAACACTGACAGTGAATTGGGGACGCAATTCTTAATAATACATTAAAACCAAAAAATTAATTGAAACTTCAATCCAGCTAAAACCATTCAAAATTTTGTATAGATGCTTGTGTACTTAGATCACCCACATTCCGCCAGTAGTGTTTAGAGCAAAATTTTGAAGCAAAATCTAATTTTTTTAACAGTTTGCCTTTTGCAATAGAAATGCCTTCTGCCAGCATTTTCAGTAGGAGTTCTTAGGTACGTCAAGATTTTGCATTAAATCCAATAATGAATCCATGGAATTCTGTTGCGATGAAGATGTTTTGCTCCCAGCAGATTTAAAAGCAGTATCACGTCTTCTGCAAGCATTCCAAGACTTTTAACATCAGTATCAAGTGTTCTAGAGCCTGCATCAAGTCTTCTAAAATCTATGTCAAGTCTATGTCAAGGAAGCATTTCAAATCTTTTAAAAGTAGTGTGAAGTTATTTGGAAGAATTTCAAGTCTTCTAAAATCAGTATTAAGTCTTTGGGAAGCAGTATAAAGTGTTCGAGAGGTAGTATCGAGTATTCTAGGATCAGTTCAACTTTTTTGGAATCAATATCAATTCTTCTGTAAGCAGTATCAAAACTTCTAAAGGCAGTATCAATTCTTCTGGAAGCATTTCAAGTCTTATGGAAGCAGTATCAAGTTTGTAGTTTGTAGTGGCAGTATCGAGTCTTCTAGAAGCAGTACCAAATCTTCCAGAGGCAGTGTAGAGTTTCCTGGAAATAGTTCGAGTCTTAGAACGATTTGATATAGGAAGCAATATCAAGACTTCTATAAGCAAGTCTTCTGGATGTAGTCTCAATTCAAAATATGGACTCTCCAGAAAAGCATTCGTAGCAGATGCTGTGATTGAATTGAAATTTATAACCTTCCTCTCAGTAACAAGCCACAACGATTCTCATTCTAACAAGCCTGTTAATCCTAACAATAAGTCCACACTTAAGTATACTACTTTGCCTTTCAAACCATCCATATCACCCTCGTTTTTGTCTCAAATAATAAATTGTATAATCACATCAATACCAAAAATATTACGAAAAGAGGAAATGTGTGGTGTATATAAGCTCCAATGGCTAGATTGTGATATATTATCAAACAAATTAAAACGTCATTACTAGATGTGAGGTACATTTAAATAAACTTTCTTTAGCTGTTTTAAAACACATCAATGACGCTGGCCATACGACTATAGAATATAACACTGCAAAAAATCTTTAAATAAAATTTGAAGTATTTGATCTATACGAAGAACGTTATACACGGTGAACCAAAAGTACGGCAACGGAAGATTTCACTTTGAAAATAAAAAAACTACTTTTGTATGTCATCACACATTACCATCAAAGCTACATCGATTAAAATCGGGATGGTTACCAGAACTTATTAATTTATGCAATGTTTGGAAGACCATAACTTGAAACAGTATATTTTTCCAATACCTCAGAATGCTTTATTAATTACCATTCATCTTTGTTAAGCATATGGTATATCTAATACGAGTACTTCTTGAGATAATTGGACTACTTCAAAAATGTCAACATAATCTGATTTTTTCACGAGAAATAAACTATGAGAAAGACAATTTTAAACAAATGCAAGTAAGTTTATTCCATAAAATATAAAGAAATATAGATCTGTGCAGACAATAACATTAAGAAAACAATTTTTCAAAATTTCTATTTAAATATATTATAAAAATCCTATCGTAGTGAGGTGTACACCATCGTGCTGAGACCATATTCTTTGTCGAATGTCTAGTGCAATATCTTCTAAAAGGACTACCAATTGATTTTCTAAGGAATTCATAAAGAATCTCCGTTATCGGTTTCTCCAAGAAAATGCGGTCCGATCAAATAAGATTCTACAATCCCTGTCCAGACGTTTTAGGACCAACGATATTAGTGGGCCACTTATTTTATAAAATTAGTTTTGATAGTATCGTAGTAGTAAAGATTAAGGCGATTAACATAGTTAGTTTTGCAAAACACAGCTCCAACAGAATATTTTGTAGCTGTAATCCTTAAAGATATTTCAATATCCTGGTTAATATCTCCCACATCTAAAAACTTTTGAATCCAGACGTCGAAATCAGTAGTATAAAAATAAAAAAGAAGTTTAAACAAATATTGTTTAATATTTTACTACAGAAAATTATAATAAATCTATACTTGAATAATATTTTTGAAGTACGTTATGTTTGGTACTAACATTGAAAAGATCCTCATCAGTCTATTGAAGTATTACTCCAATTACGTTTTGAAGGTCACCTCAGCCTTTGTCTACATCTGGAATATGTATGGTTTCGTTGTTTCCAATGTTAATTAGTTGATGGAATTTGTCAGAGAAAGCTTTTATTCTTTAGCTTGTTTTTATAAATATTTTGTCGCTTTCTTCTAGCATTTTGAATATCATTTTTATCAATTTTCACAATGTTATCATCATCACTGTTTTCGTACTGTTCAGTATTGCTATCATCTTCGATCTATTTCTTTAGGTTTAGATTCTTTAGGTCGTCTTCATTCTGGGTATTATTTATGTTTTTTTTGGCAACGAGGAAGTAGAAAGTCCTACTCTAGGTTTGATTCCAAATCACGTTTTGTAAGGTGATTCTTTTATGCCATAGTGGTAAGCTCGATTTTTCACGAATTGAATATACCTTAATCCTTCCTAGCACTTCGTCGAATTATTGTCCCTTAACCAAGAACTTATCATATTTCCAATATTTTGGTTGGAACGGTCAACAGAACAATGAGTTTGACTGTACAATGGTTTCCCATCCACAATTTTTAGTTTTGACCAAACATTTGCGAGTTACGTATTACATTATTGACAAACTATCTGCCATGATCAGATTGTAAAGTATAAGGTGGCCCTATAGTTAGGAATATGTCATTCAAGTGATAGACCACCTGTTCAGCCCTCCTTGATATTAACGCACGAAGGACAAGAAATTGTGAGATAGTCGTGGTAAACCAGAATGAATTTAAATCAAGAAAATCGATCTAGCATCTACTATTCATTTCCAAACGAAGAATTGGCTTTGAATCTAACACTCTTTTCTTTTCGTCTTCTTTTGTTGACAAACATCAAACATTGATGAATGAAGACTTATCATTTCCTTTGTGTTCTATTCCATGTGGTCTATTCCATTTTGATTTGAGTAACGTTTCGACTTCAACGTAGTCCAGCTCTTATAACATATTCATCAGTTTCCCGAAACTGATTACATAAACACTGAATAACAGAATGGGAAGCTAGAAGATTTCTGCTGAACCTTCTAGATTGAAATGAATTCGTTTATCATCTTTAGTAGGCTTTTGTTCGCAAATTCAAAGCATACCATTCCAATTTATTTTCCATCATTAGTTTACATTTTTAAATATATCTTAGAAGTAACTAAAAGCTGTAACATTGTTTTATTTGAAGAGTTGTAATTTCGTTAATCAAATATGGGAAATTAATAACATTTAATCGGATCTATATACTTAATTTTTAGTTGAATTAAGTATTTTAAAATTGTTATCTAAATGTTTGTTGGCAGTAACGTTTACACCGGTTAGTGATTAACAAATTAAGGTAGTTTGATACCGCTCCTGCTGTTATAATACGGGAACCTGGGAATACGCAAGGAAACTAAACGACAATTTCCTGCCGACGAGAAGGTATCCGCGACTAATTAGCACCGGTGTTGCAGATACCCCCGAGGCTCAAATAATCCTCGGCACCTCCCTTAATCCTGACGCAATCCGAGAGGGAACCGACGTCTACTTCGACTGCATCGTAAACGCACACCCCAACGTCTATAAAGTCGAAT
The DNA here is from genome assembly GCA_036711965.1 of Onthophagus sagittarius. Taxonomy (NCBI): domain Eukaryota; kingdom Metazoa; phylum Arthropoda; class Insecta; order Coleoptera; family Scarabaeidae; genus Onthophagus; species Onthophagus sagittarius. Next base: position 10,801,505 of record JASERS010000002.1, on the reverse strand, counting down.
GGAGACATAACGTAAGTACTTAATTTTATTACAAAATGGAAATTTTAGCACTTTTCGTTTCTGTATAACTCAACTTGACAAAATAATAAAGGTGTGAATTGATCGTAAAATGTTATCCTCCAACAAATTGATTGAAAAAGTTCAAGATTTAGAAAACACTTTAATTTTAAAGCTAATTTTGCGGAAAATATTGCCGAGTGGTGTTCTTAATTTACTTTTGAAATGAGCAATAAACTAAGTGCTAATTTCGCATTTCAAACGAAAGCAAATGAAACACTCGTGATTTCAGGGTAAAATGCTGAACCACAACGTCGCCTCAGGCATCATTATAAGCAACCAGAGTCTCGTTTTGCAAACTGTTTCAAGATCCACAGCCGGAAATTACACTTGCGTGGGGTATAATACGGAAGGAGATGGCGAAAGTCGACCATTTTATCTCAACGTGATGTGTAAGTCTTTAACTTAACCTCAAAATGTATTTATTTTATTATTTATGGTGAGTTCATGCAACATGTTTTAGTTTTAGTATAGTCTTAAATGTTTGCTTTAACTGTAATTATAAGGAAAGATATTGTTTCATGCAATATTTAAGGACATTACCTTATTAAAGTAAAAAGAACTCGAAAGTGAAATCGTTTTGATTATTAGAAATACTTTACATCTAATATTATTTACCATAAATAAAAAGAAAATTGTTGTCTCTGCTTGTATTCAGCTTTATTAGTCGCACAAAGATTAAAGAATATAGTATATTAAAATATAAATAATTTTGAATCAATTTGGTTCAGATTTGATTTCATTGAGATAATTATTGATAATTATAACGTAATTATTTAAAAAAAGCTCACCGATCTAACAAAAATTTATAAAAACACTGGATTCAGGATTACTAGTGCTGTTTTTTAAAAAGTTGTAGAAAACCCATTCTATCAGTACTTCATTCCTATAAATGTACTAGATTTTTTTATTTTTCGAACTGAAGTGATCATTTAGAAACAAATACTTTGTATTATTAAACATAAAAAGAACAGGGACATAAAATCATATTTATTTCATATAATCTGTACAATTTCTTTGTTGATTTACATAAAATAGTCCGTTTTGGAAGTTTATAGTGCCTCTCCCGCCAGCAACCTTGGCAAAGTGAGAATGAAATCGTTTTGTAGGAGACTATACAGGGTGAATCAATAGTGCGAGGACAGAAGATTGTGAATTTACTGGAGATTAGCCATAATGTTTTTATGTCTTTTTCTATTACCATATACATTAAAACATTATAATTATTTCTAGCTGTACAAGGTGTTTCACTACTCTAGGTCCGTATTAAACTTCAGTTTTTAATGGAACCCTATGTTTATTTTCACATTTTATTGGTTGTCTTAAATGCTATAAGTAATGGTGGGCAAAGTAACGATACTTGTTATCGATACTCGATACCAGCAAAATATCAGTATCGAAGTATCGAAAGCATACTACGAAAAATTCCAATAGAGTTGTGTATGAAAATACTTCAAGGGAGTTATGATGTTAAGAAAGAGCTAGGCGATACCTCAACTGAGGTATCGAGTATCGATACCTTCATGGTTTCGATACTACTCAAAGTATAATATTGCCTCACCATATTCGCCCCATATGTTATTCATAATTTTCCTAGACTATCATACTCGTCGCCCTAACAGGTTTTAAAATAATGTGGAATAACCACATATTGAATGTCACCTTCAAAGTATGTTAGCTCCTGTATAGCAGTGACCACACAATTTTTCTTAATGTTCTTTTATGTAGAATCACCCCTTTAAATATATTGTAAACGCAATTTCCTATATAAATGGAAAATAATTGTTGAAATACATAAAAAATGTATTTTATTAAAATATTAGAGTAATCTCCCAAACTGCGGTAGTGCGGTTCCGAAAAATTACTGCGCAACTCGAAAACGCGCAATACGAATCTTATTGACTCATTTTCAAATCGGTGAATATTTGGAAATCCTTCTCCACTAATTCTACTATATATAGGATGTTTTTTACAATTCCCTTAACAGTACGCGGACGTTACGCAGTGTAGATTACAAGAGGTTTATACTTGAAGTCTTCCTCAGCATTTCCGCAAAATAAGAGTGTTAACATTTCCTTTGCAGCTTTGTGTCCCGGATCATTTTTTTTTTCATTAGCAATGAGAGTCCTAGTATTTGGCATTCACCACTAGTATAAATCTGTTTAGTCCACATGGAAGACTTGGCTTGGTAAATATCAACTATTTGCAATAATTTCCTTGTGCGTATGGAAACGTAGATGCAAAACAGGGGAAAACAATCGTCGCTAAGACCTATTAAAAATTAGTCGCATTTTTATGGAAATAATATTCTTACTACGCAGTTTTAAGTATTTATAAAAACGCAAAGTTAGGGATGCCAATGATTACCTAACCGTACAATTCGAGGGATTACTGTAGTTCCAACAATTCTTTACTTTCGATACATCAATACTTTCGATAAGCCGATACTTTCGATACTTTGATTCCACATTTAAGGTATCGCCCAGCGCAAGCTATGAGTGCATATCTTATTTTCAAATTTTGAATGCAAGGTTGCCAAGCTATTAACCATTTTGTGAACATTTTTGAAGAATCATGAAATATAAAAGATTGCAATTTAAATGCAACAAAGCTTTGGTCTTTCGAGCACCACTAATGCTATTGAATAATATGCTATTATACAGAATGGTTACCGAAACCGGTGTTCTATTTAATATTTTAAATGTATGGCTCTGTATTTACCAAGGCTTCGGAAGACTTGATTAATTACCTTTCATTTTTGCAAAGCATATGGTATGTCTAACACGAGTATTTTTTGAGATAGTTAGACGGTTTCAAAAATAAACCTGATTTTTTTCACAAGATATAAGGTATGAAAGAGACAATTTTAAAAAATGCAAGTACATCTATTTCATAAGAGATGATAGTTATTTTATTACGTTTAGCTTTATAATATTAGAGGGGTTTAAAGACCTAAGCTTTGCTTATCGATATGCCAAATTGCAATCTTCAATATTTAATAATAATAATGATAACGAATTTTAAGTCTCCACAAGAGTTTTCAAAAATATTCACAACATGATTAATAACGGCAACCTTGCATTTAAAATTTGAAAACAGGATACGAATTTATAACATTTAAATCAGGCAATCAATATATGTAAAAAGAGTTCCAATTAAAAATTGGAGTTGAGTAGGGTCCTGGAAATAGTGACCTTGAATGGCTAAAAATAATTTTAATCGATGCAGCTTTTGGTACATCTGGAATTTATTTTGTACTTCGTAATCCAATTATAATTTTGACATCATAATTTGATAGCTTGGATAGCGCCGCATCACTTTTGATGCAAGTTTTCATATCTAGCATAACAAAGGAAGTCCTTTATATCTCCTATATCATTCAACCCACATGAATAGTTTTATTCTTATTGCTGTTTCAAATGATATTTTCATTGTTGGGTGTAAAACAAATAAGCTAGATGGCGCTATTTGCAGTGATGAGATATATTTATGTGATTTTTAAAAAAAATTTAAATGGAACGGTACTATTTATTTGATAAACCCACAGTGACCATAAAATTTACTTTCTCGAGTTATAATCGGAAATGTTAAAAATTCGAATTCCTTTATTCAAATGCAATCACCTTATCAAGAAATTTAAATCACATACACAAACCTTAGATTATACACTTTCTACTTGAAAACTATTAGTCCTATTATTTAAATATAAATATAGAGAAGTAATATAAATTGCTCAATCTGTATTACGTTCATATTAATTACTATTTAGGAATTGTCTTTTATTTGTGATTAAATATATAAAATATATACAGGATGATTCAAAAAACCGCTGACCGACTTCTAGGGTAGGCACATGAAAAATTAAGATGAATAGTCTTAATATGCATAAGTTCGTAAATGCATCCTTAATGAGGTATAGGGGGTCAAAGTTTATTTAAAATTAAACATTATTTGCAATATAAAATTTTTATTTTTAATATTTTCTATAACACTGTTAATATTATTAATAAGTGTCATCAATTATCTCTCAATTGTCTTAGAAATGTTTGATTCTAAGACAATGATGTTTGATTTGGCAGTTTATGAGTAATTTACAGTTTTCGAATTGGTTGCGGTAATATGTTCTTCATCAGATGACTGTGATGTTTAAATTTGCAGCAATTTAATAAACAATCCTTATTCAAACTTGTTTTTCTTAAAAATTAACCTGTAATCAAAGTTTTGTAAGACCTCATTTGATAAATAATTGATCACTACACAAATACTGAAAATTTAAAAAAGGAACTTAAAATTTAATTTTAAAAATACTTCGCCGCCCTTTATATCTCATTAAGGAATCATTTGCCCGTTTGGTCTTAATACGTGTATTAAGACTAAACTTAGTTCTTCACCTGCTTAAGAAGTCTATCAGTGGTTTTTTGAATCACCCTGTGTAAAACCTATCGTTATGAATATAAATTTTGAAAATATATTGAAATAAAGTAAACGAAAAAATTAATCAAAAATCACAATTTATATCGATGTTTTATTTACGTAATAACTGTTTACTAAACAATCAATTGGCAACTAAAACATTTCAGCAGCGATTGTTACAATAATTATAAAAAAGGTGTTTCAAGACGCCTTAAAGTTTACTTAATCAAATAGTAATAATTGCATTTCGAATCTCACTCCTTAACTTTTTCAATTTTCACCAAGATTTTTAAAAAATTCGCCAGTGTGCAGGCTGTACAAATTCTCCATTTGAATTTATTTATTATTTATACAAATCAGTCTTTAAACTTAGCATGTTAACACGCAGCTTCTACTGATAACGATCCCATAAAAATTTTTTGGAACTATCGAACAGTTGCTTTCGTTTCTTCCTTCTTCCACTCATCAGTGGGATCTTTTACTTTCTGCTACTTGTCAAGGTGTTAAACGTAGTAATTGTAGTAAAAAACATTATTTTTACATTTTGACCACTTTCAAAAGCTTGATATCTAAAGAAGAAATAGTGAGAAGACATCAGATGCTGGAAAATTATTAATTCAGTTTTAATTCCAACTACTTATTGCAAAAATACTTGCAAATAAAAGGGTTAAATATTCCCAAATGCTATATAAAACTAAATTCTTTGCAAATCCGTTTCAGGGAACAAAAATATGCGATAACATAAAACGCTATTATAGCAACCAAAACGATTTGTGAAAAGTTGAAGATATCGACTGAATATATTTACTAAGATATACAACCAACGATTTTGCCTCAATCGCCGAGATAAACCAAAATTGCATTGAATCATCAGTAAATCAGTTAGCACAATCAGCTCTTTATTTCTGCTATCAATAAATATTTATATATTTGAAATAGTATCCACTATTCCGATAGTTTATTACCTAATTATTTTTGAACATCTCAAAACTTGTACTTTATTCTTTATGACTAGGTCATCGTTTCTTTAACCGTTTCGTTTCATGACCACGTTTTACAGTTACCATCTTTAACGTTGAATCGACCATTTACTTTTATCTGATCCCAATCTATCTCCCGTAGAACTTTTACGACCAAATTTAAAACCTTCATTTCACGATAGTTGGTCGCACCACCTTTTTCAAATCCTTACAAAAACCGATTCCCCTTTTTCTCGTTAACTTAAATTCATAGTGCAGAAAAAACAGTTCCTTGAATAATTAATATTAACATGGTTAACACGATATCTTGGTCATTACATCAAGTGACTTGTCATGATGCGTGCGTAAATTACACCAAAGTGAACTAATATTAGTTTAATGGGCAAGCTATGTTTGTTAGTTGTGTATATTGCGGTGAATGCATATACATCATTTAGCTGCTTACGTGGTCTTTATTACGTGTTTGAGATGCAGAATAAGGGCTACCTAACATTAGGCTAAGTAGTTAACAAACAAAATTAGTAGGTACACAAAATTTATTATATATATAACGATGTTTAATTTAACGCAAAATTTAATTACAATTTTTTTAATTAAACATATTCGAGTACCAATAAAAAATCCAACATCCACAAAATAGTACTAATTTTCATTTCAGTTCTTTTAGGCGCGGATGAAACGTAATAAAAATGAATTAATGTGTGTTCTGTAGGGAATATTTGAAAATTAATATGCGCAGTGCGCATGAAACTGACGTTTTGATTCCGCCGCAAACAAAATTAAAAAAAAAATAACGCCGTGTAAATAAAAGTTGCAGGTCGAATAGAAAATGAAGTGGCCGTTGATTAAAAAACTTTTGGCCTCAGCATCGAAACGTTTATTAGGTATTCAGGGGGTTTAACGTCACGTCAAAACGATATCGTAATTTCATTTTTCCTCGCATTGAAAGCCATCCGTCCCCGATGCCATTCAAAAAATAACCAGAAAACAAAAAATCGTCGTGTCGACAACCACTGATAACGACATTGTTGTTTATGGCATATACAAATGGGAACATTACTATTCGAAACATTTATAACCAAGTATGTTTCTGGGTTTTTCGGTGATAAATAATTCTCATAAGCAGGTTTTCGAAAACAACGATAATCAAAAATTTGACAGAACAATGATTTTTTTTGTTTATAATTTTTAATTTAATTTCTAGGGCTGCAAATATTCATTTCTACTTTTAGTTTTCTGTATTATTTATCCATATTAAAATTTTCTCGATTTGTTGTCTCTGTATCATGCAGTCTAATTTTCAACGTAGAAATACAAGTTCTGAAGGGCTTTTATTTGTAGACCTTAGTATTTTGTTTAACGATGTATATTATTATATTTATATAGTTGTTACACGACTGTAAATTAATTGAAAAGTTGATTAATATAATTAAAACTTGATATAAACAATTTTAAAAATTAACCGTCAATTATGGAAATACAAAATCTTCAAAACGAAGTGTCACAAAGTTTTCTACATAAATAAAAATAATTTTTCGTTGTATTTCTGCTAAAAAGACAATATACAAACAGATTAAAATTAATTGAAATAATAAAAATATAAAATTACCTTGACAAACACAATTATATTAACAATGGAAACGTATTATTTAAAAATTACAAGTTACAGATCACGAAACCGGAATGGTTCGCTAAAGAAAAACTGTCTCGAAAAATAGCGGTGTGTGCATGAAAGTTTATATGTAACCAAAACACGTGTAGCACCTATATAAATATAATATACATCGTTAAACCAAATACTAAGGTCTTATTGATTATACATTTTAACGATGTATTTAGAATCCAAATTATCCTTTTGTTTGTAGCACTGTAAGGCAATTTTCTATAATGCAACAAAAAATTTATACAGTTCTAAGTTTTTGAAATATAAAATAAAATATTATCATGTACTAAGTGATATTTAAATTTATTTTCATCTTAACTGGTTTCAGTAATTATATTACCATCTTCAGAAGACACCTACATACAGGGTGTCTCACGTAACTGGTTCATTAGAACTATTTTAGGTTCCACTATTCGTAGAGGCTTGAAATTTTGGTAACATGGGTTGTTCATTCCGATCTGTTAATCTAAAATATTTTCAAGATGGCCACCACTTCCGGTCTACCGGAAGTAGACCTCAACTTCGTTATTTTAAATGGAATGCTATAGATTTTATTACACCATTCAATTATACATAAGAAAATATGTTGACTTTGATAACAGTTGATGATGCCTACCGTTTTTTGTTTTCGAGTTATTTTGATTTTAAGTGTTTTTTGTCAAATATGCATCATGCTCTTTAAGAGCACATATCTCAGCCACCGTTCATTCAAAAACGTTTTGCATTGGTATGATAACTCTTCATATGCTGTCAAATAGATTGTCACTTGTTATATCAGCTTACCTTATACAGCGTGGTCAAAAATTGAATTACCATTTTGCTGTATTCAATCGCGGAAAAGCCGAAAATTTTAAATTGAACGCCCCATATCTATTTAACCTATCAAAAAGGGAATTTAATTCTCTACAAATTATCTATAAACATTGCTATACCTATTTATTATAGTTTTCTTCATATGGAGTATTTTATCAAAATCAAATGTTTTTATTAGAAAGCTGTGATATTTTGACAGTTTATACTTTAATTTATGTAAATTATCATTGGTATTATTTCTAAAAAGATCTATGATTGAATAAACTTTAGTTTGTTAGCTTTTATTTACAAAAATAACCAGCAGAAGAACGCATAAATGAAACAATGAAAAACAACAATATGGCGTAATATTCTACATAATGATGGACGAGATATTCCTAGAGAGTTTAGTTTATTTATTAACGGTGTTTTCTTGGAAAATATTATTCATCTAAATCGACCGAAGCACCTCTTACCGAAGAATTTGGTAAAGCAATAAAATATGACAAAACCTTTATTCCATTATCTTAAGCTGTTGGTGATAGAAATGTATGGATTCTTGTTATGATCTTTCCAAAACTAAGAAACAGATCCTATCCAAAACTTTATTATATCTGCCATGAATATAAAACGAATTTAAAATGTTGTTGTTGGAATAATTCGCCATGATATTCAAAGACATTAACAGGAGTAAGTGATGACACAACTAAGTAATGACAACAATAACATAAATATGGATGAAAAACTGTCAAATCTCCATGACTCTTAGGTGAAATCAGAAGCTTTCCAACATTGCATACTTCCATTTATTTCCAAATATGAGGGCAACTAGAACAAATAGGCATTTATTTTTATAATTTTTAGTTTTTCATTCTTTTATGTAATTGATTTTAATTTTTGTCATTAAATTGTTGTTTTCCATTGTTTCATTTATTCGGTTTTCTTTTGTTAAGTTTGTTTCTTTTTTCCATCTTTTCAGTAATAGATAAATGTTTGTTGTTTTTGTACTTTATTTAAAGAATGGTATAAATTATTTTCGTTCTACCGGTTTCGATCTCGATCAGATTGTCATCAGGATCTCCCGAGAAAAAAAAAACGTTTTTCGAAGCTATTCAACAAACAATAACTAAAATTAATTTCTCATAGAATAGAAGAATTTCATGAAATGCTCTGATAACAACAATAGACGTGTTCTCGGGAGTTCCTGATGATGATCTGATCGAAATCGAAACCGGTAGAACGAAAATAATTTATACCATTCTTTAAATAAAGTACAAAAACAACAAACAATTATCTACGGTTTTCTTTTGGTTATTTTTTGGTAAATAACAACTTGTAATCCATAGTTTATTCAATCGCAGTTCATTGTAGAAATAATACTAATAATAATTTAAATAAATTAACCAAAAAACTGTCAAAATGTCATGGTCTTCTAACAAAAACACAAACGGTCTCTAGCACTTTACGTTTGATTTTGATAAATTCCTCAGTAGCAAGAAAACTATAATAAATAGGTATAGGAATACTTATAGATAATTTGTAGAGAATTAAATTCCCGTTTAGATAGGCTAAAAAGGTATGGGGCGTTCCATTTAAAATTTTCGACTTTCTCGCAATTGAATACACAGAAACGGTAACTCAATTTTTGACCAGCCTGTACAAGATATACTGATACAGCAAGTGACAATCTATTCAACAGCATATGAAGAGTTATCGTACCAATGCAAAACGTTTTTGAATTAACGTTGGCTGAGATATGGGCTTGTAAAGAGCACGGTGATGTTGGACAAAAAACACTTAAAATCAAAATAATTCGAAAACAAAGAACGCTATGTAAAAATAACTGTTATGAAAGTTAACATATTTTCTTACGTATTGAATGGTGTAATAAAAACTATAGCATTCCATTTAAAATAACGAAGTTCAGGTATACTTCCGGTAGACCGGAAGTGGTGGCCATCTTGAAAATATTTTAGATTAATAGATCAGAATGAACAACCCATGTTACCAAAATTTGAAGCCTCTATGAATAGTGTAACCCAAAAAAGTTCTAATGAACCAGTTACGTGAGACACCCTGTATAAAGAGGTTTACATATTAAAATATTTTTTTTTTATTTTATAGGAATGTTTTTCGTCTTGAATTAAATGTTTATTTAATAATTTTTTGCACTTTTATTAACAAGACGATAGTATTTTACACAATGTTACTACCGGTTTCGGTTACGTTTAAACCATCTTCAGGAAATATATTTTAAAGAAAATTGTTGATGTTATTGACATTTTATTTTGTGATTAATGTCATGTTGTGTCAATGTGAAAAATTAAAATAGGATTAAAATAAAATAAAATTAAAATTGAATATTTCCCAAACCAAAAGTTCAAATATCTATTGTAAATTTGGGAAGGGAAATATGGGAAAATATTATTGCGGTTTGAGTTCATTGTATATGTAGGGTTTTTTAATTTTATTTTTAGGTGGAGTAAAAGGATTTTTCAAATACATATATAAAGGTTTTTCTGTGTAGTTAATTTGGTCATTCAAACATAAAATTTGTGGATGATTATGTTTAAATTTTCTAATTTCATAAAGTTCAAGTATTTCCAAAAGGTTACTTTTATTTTTCTTATGAAGTAATGTTGTGTTTTTTGTTTCATTAAATTGGTGTTCTTTGTTAAATATTATATGTCTTCGAAAGTTAGATCTCTGTTGTGTTCTATGTTCTTTTATACGAGTTTTTAAACATCTCCCTGTTTCACCAATGTAAATGGCTTTACATGTATCACATTCTAATTTGTAAACTCCATTATCGTTCATTTTATTGATTTTATCTTTGTTGTTAATTAAAATTTTATCTAGTGTGTTGTTGCTTTTGGATGTTATAACTATATTGTATTTCTTAAATTTTTTTTTGATTTTATTATGTATGTTACCTTGATATTCTATTGTTCTATAAATATTGTTTGTGTTATTTGTTATATTTGTAAGAATGGTAAGTTTTATGTGATTTTGTTTGTTTCTGTATTTGTCAATCATTTTGTGCCAATTTATTTAATAATGGATATTTCGTTCTAAGTTCTTTTTCACTAAGTTTTGTGTTGAAGTCACGGTGTATATATGCGTTGAAAGTTGCCATTTTATGAGTATAATCATGAAAAGAATCATTTGGGATGATAGTATCTGTTTGCGTTGGTTTTCTATAGATACTCTATTGAAGTCCGTTGTCTGTTTTTAAAATTGTTAAGTCTAAAAAATTTATGCGGTTGTTATGTTATTTTAAATTAATTTTTTTATATTAATTTTTTAAATTAATATAAAATTTATAAATTGTAAAATAGATAAGGTTCGCCTTAAAAACGATGTTTATTAACAGAATATATCGGTGCTACACGTGTTTCGCCCAGTTTTTAGGCATCGACAGGCACGACTAAAAACAAGATGTATATAAAGATTTTTAAGATAACTATTACAGAAAATTATTAATATAATAAATATAATGAATATCATTTACCGTCAAGAAGGCTATAGATGTACAAAACAGGATATTTTATATTTAACTACGTGTAACATTTCTTCTTGTCAAATTTCTTTTTATGTTTTGAAATGAACAATTTATTTGAGTCGAAATTTAATATAAAATTGTTATCAAGTTATAAAAGGTGTGGTCAAAATGTAAAAAACTATTTAAGTACTGAGGAAAAATTAAAACAGTTAACGGACGTATATAAATAAAATAATAATAATAACTTTGAGTTTCGTCGCACTTTGTTGGCTTTATTGAGAGTTTTTTGAAAGTTTATTTATATCATTTTCATAAAAAATCTGAAGTTGTTACTATCTAAAATGTCATTCATTAATGAATCGGGGTTTTCTTTTTTGATTTTTTGAATAAAGAACTCTTCATATAGGTCGAGTTTTTTCGATTTTTTAAGATTTTTTAAAAGTGAAAGGTTATTAATGTTTATGGAATGTTTATGTATTGTTCTGTGTTTGAAAACATTGGAAGTGTGTTTTGTATTGTGTTCTTTGAATCTTGTTAACACATTCCTTCCAGTTTGCCCTACATATCTCATATCACAGTCGTTACATTTTATCAGATAAACCCCACTTTTCTGATGGTCTTCAAATTAATGTGCGTTGTTACATAGTATTTGGCCCAATTTACCTCTAGACATGAATGCTGGAACAAGGTTATATTTATTGAAGTTGTTCTTTAGTTTTTCCAGATTATGGTTAAAAGAAAGTGAAATGTATTATTTTCTAGAATTGTAACATGGATAAACGAGTTTTTTAATATTATTTCTGTGTATTTTATTGATGACAGATTGCATATTATTGAGGTTGTAACCATTGTTGATTCCAATTGCAACAATGTTGTTAAGTTCTTTATAGAAGTTGTTCAGATCTAGAGGAGTGTTGTATAGTCGATTAAAGAGAAAATAGAAATAGATTCCTTTTGAGTCAAGGAATCTGTGGTCTTCCATAGAACACGCATTTCGAAAATACTCTGTATATGTACCTTGAAAACAACATTATAAATAAATAAAAGGAGTTTATTATTCTTGACAGTTTTCTGCATATGTATGCATATTTTGTAATAAGGAATGCTTATAATTAACACAACTTTAATAATAAGTTTCTTGGTCTCCTTTTAAGTCCCCTAAAGCATCAGCAATTAGTTTTCAATAACTTAGGCAATCCGAGATGTGATCTATTTCATTATCTTTAGAAGGTGGCAAGTTTAATTTTCTAAATGCGTCATTTATGTGTTCTTGTACTGAATACTGCTGGAATAAAAGCTCCATCCAGTTAAACATGGAAAAGTAAGTGATCATCCAGCACAGTCCACATACATCTCGTATGGAGATCTAGACCATCGATTCCATACTGCTTAACATTTAGTGAAAACTGCATCATAAAGTTTCTTGCTAAGATAATTTTGTGTTCTAACTCAATCTAAATCCTTTGCAGCTATATCAAGTGCAGAGTATGAGTTAGACATCTCTCATGATTAGGAAGTTAATATTTGTCATGATTGGTGCTGAGATAGCTGATGGAACCACATCATCCTCATCTTTATTAGTTTCGGAACAATCAAAAATGTGTTCATTTTTCCAAAATGTTTTAATATCTGACAACCATGTTATCATATTCTGAGTGAATGAAAGTTGAAATTCATTAACTTTGTCGTATATGTTATTGTCATCCTTTAAATCTTCTATAAGTAAGTGCAGCACTTTTTCGTTTGAGACAATTATTACAATCAACTCAGTGAACTGTCACACCTAAGTAGCCTTTTTGTAGATGATGACCAAATATTCGCAGTTATACACATAAACTTAGCCATTTTTAGAGTTGCTATAGTATTTCCTTTTGATTATTTAATTTTTTCCAAAATTTAATTTCCTAGGTACGACAACACCTAATTTTCGTAAATGGTTTTTTTGCAGCTATATACTGTTTCTTCGAGGCTGTGGCACCTCATGCAAAAGCCTCCATTTTATTTCGAAGTTCCCCGCATTGCTAACCATTGCTCTTTAGCTGCGGCGTTGAGTAGACTCAGTTTTGAAGAATTTAGTTATTTACTTTGACTGGATAGTATTTCATTACTAGTTTAGGGTAAAACATTCATTTTTCCCAATTCTCCTTTCTATGTTTTCTCTCGATATCTGTTACTTTATATTTCTTGAGAATATGTTGGTAATCATTAATGGGGATGATACTCTGTTGTGACATCTAGTTCTGCGTTGTTTTGGAAATACCAGAACCTCCTTACGTAGTGAATAGCTGTTTCCAATGCAATACTTTTATACCCCAATCCCCCGATTGATGTGGATATGTAGAGCCGTTGATTGGACAACGATCTTGGTTTTATTTGGGCTTGCGTCGCTATTTTGCGTATCTCTTTGTCCAATAGTGCTTGCAACGGACTCATGTAACAAAACATTGCCAGTGACATAGATGGCTGCCGGTATAATAGTGCTGTTAAATATTTCTGTGTTCTGAAAACTGGACAGCCACGATTCCATAATGATTTTCGCTTGTCGTAGGACTTTCTCTTCAAGAACTTCGATGTTGGCAGTTTGGTCTCTTTCGATCTGGAGCTGACCTAAATGTTTGCAGTTTGTGTTTACATACGGAAGATGCATATCGTTTATTTCTTCCGGCTTTAGGTTTCGGCCATATACTGCACGTTTTGCCACATTAAGAGAAAGTCCCAGCTGTAGGGCGGCTACCAGCAGCATCTCGGTGATTGTTGATGCTGCTTTCTTGTTTCCAGTATGCACATATCGATTAGCGACGTTGTCATCATTTTTTATCACATAAACAATAACGGACTTACACTATCTCCTTGATATATTCCCTTCTTTACCTCTATGACCTCTGCTAGTCTTCCTGGGCCTTGTATTCGAACATTCCATAATCCTACGATCGATTTCAAAGTTTTCTTTATTGCTTCCTGTATCGATAGCGCGGCTATCATCCTCCTTAATACATGATGATTGATGGAATCAAAGCATTGCAGAAATCATACCATGTTAAAATGTGGGGACGCCTTCTCATTCGAGAAATTTGGTTTCAGCTCTGTCTATTAGGATTCCCTGCAAGGTTCTCCAGGTCTCCATCATCATATCCGCTATAACTTCAGTTAATACTTTATAATCGTTGTTAATTACCGACATGGGACTATATAATATATATAATGTAACTCTTGCGATCACTTCTTCTTTGGATAAGGGATATTTTCCAGTATGATGTCGTTTATATGATTTGCTATATACTCTTCGTCCGCTCTAAAACTCTTATATAAAAAAGTTTGTATCTTTCGTATATTTAAAGATTATGCAAAGGTTTGTATAATCGTACTCCATGGTGATGGCCGAATAACCGCCGAAATACTCGCAATTTACGGAAAATCGAAAATTCTTATTGGTTATTCACGTTATAAATGAAATAGTCAATATTATATTCTGTTTATGATCTTTTCCGCGATTATTTCTAATTCCTCATGTTCTTCTTGTTTGTAAAACTTCTGTCATGTTCACCTTTTTTTATTCTTTGAATTTGTAGTCCACGATTAGTCTCCTCAATCCAAGTCAAGAGAAAACATTTTCTTGTGAGAGTCCATTATACCATAAAGTTCCCGTCTTATTCCAGATAATGTGTGTTTCAGGTAACCATTACGTTTTCTTTTCTGAAATTTCTCTTCTTTAATTTCGGAAGGTGTTTTTCTTGCCGGACTCGTATACTTTAAATTCTACTTTAAAATAGTTAAATTCCATCGTATAGAGATATGGTTATCGGAATTCATTGAATAATATTTTTTACCTCTCGATTTTTAATTGTAATAGTCTGTAAATAGATATTTTCTGTTGGTTTCACCAATCATCAACTTTCACCTAACTCTCCATCGATAGTTTCAAAACTAATTTACAACTACTTAAACTAGGTATACGCTTCACCCTCTAGTTATTTATCAACAAGCTTCCTACACGAACAGCTAGCAGAAACGAATTTGTTTTCAGATAGCGTTGACCTATATACTTACGTATACAAGTGATCCTCTCAACTTTACCGAGTTAACGGGCTTTAGCAAAGCTGTCGAGGAGATGGAGATTATCCATAAAAATTTGTTTTTGTTGAGAGTCTTGTTAAATTGAATGTTTAGTGTCTTGAAGACGGCAGTTCCTTAAATGTAGTTAACTTTATTTTCCAGTGTTTTTTTCCATCAGCCGTATTTTATTCTTAATATTGAGCTAATAAGCATAACATAGTATAATATTTATGAAATTTTTGTCACAATAAACATATAAATCAAAAAGTGAATATAAATTTATTAAATTGTAAAATATATATTGGATGGATTTAAACTGTTTCATATGCAGCAAGTAGTATATGTGGAAAAGTCGTTTCTCCCGTGAAAATATATACCGACGCATTTTATATCTTTCTTCTTTGATTTGAATTTATGATAGCGTGCCGGACAAACATCCATAAATTATACCGTATACAGCGGAAGATACGTGTAATACGTTATTTATGGGCCGTAGGAACGTGTTTCTCTGCTACTGCCGAAATAAAACCAAAGGAGAGTACTTATGACGGTCAAATGGCGTGTGAATACGTTATAAATGGAAACGAATACGTTAAAGACTCGAATTAGATTCTAAATTTTAATCCAATTCTGTCCCATAAACAAGATTTATTAAAGTAAAATACTAAATTAGTTTATTTCTTAACCCAATGGTGTAACTCACCATTATTCCACACCTGAAGATAATTCCATTTAAATTCAAAGTCTAGTAAACCGCAAGCAAATTCCACATGGATTTGCAGCCGCATATTCGTGGTATTTGCATCGGACGCTTGTGTACACGGTGTCTCTGTTGCAGTCGCGCCGACGTGCAAACCGAATCAGACGAGAATTTACGGCGTGGCAAAGCAGGAGAAGACACAGATTTCGTGTCAGGTGGAGGCGAATCCGCCGGAAATTCAGTTCCGTTGGACCTTTAATAATTCGGCCGAATCCGTTGACGTACCAGCTTCACACATCGCCAGAAGCGGCACATCGAGCATGGTTTCGTACACGCCAATGACCGAACAGGATTATGGCACACTGCTGTGCTACGCTTCAAACAGAATTGGCCACCAACGGGTTCCTTGTGTCTTCCACATCATTGCTGCAGGTAAGTGAGATTTCGTTATTTAAGCAGTAATTTGATTCTAATAAATCTTTTTAATGCTTTATCAAATCATCATCAGAGTCTTCTATATCTTTTGTATCATCTATAAATGACATTATTTCCGTTTAGAAAGGTTCTTTAGACTGTAGCGTCACCTTTATTTTTGTACAATGCAAAATAATAATACTATATAAATATATAATAATAAAATATATAATAATAATACTACTATAATAATAGTGAACAACTGAAGCCTTTTAAGAACTCTAACAACTTTTTACAAAACTAAGATATCTCAAACCATTCCAGATACAGAGGTTCACAGCTTATTTCAACCAGCCTCTTTTAAAAATATTTAGCTCTTATAATTTGGAAATGAAACAAGATATTGTTTGCAATAACAAACAAAATAACAATTATAATTTGTTTACATTTTTTGTTTGCAATAACAAAATTTTTGTTTTCAAAAATTTATAAACCAAAAACTAACAACACAGCTTATTTCAACCAATTATTATAAAGTATTACCGCAAACTGATATCTGATCAACAACTAAACGTTGAAGAAACGGATTTCACCGATGGTGCCGAAGATATATCAGAATGACATGTTTCAATTTATTATGAATGATGTCTTTCTTGTATCATGTAATACAGTCTGTATCTTTTGTATGTGTTTGTCTATAAAAAATTTTTTTTTGTTAAATCATGTCATAGTTTATTTCATTGTTGAAGCCAAAAAGGATGTATCTGCAGACAAAAAGATTTTTTCTTGTAAAAAGTATCAGCGATGTTGTTATTTAATCTCTTCTAATATACTCCAAATACCTAACACATCCGTCGTCTATTATTCTGTGATTCTATCTTAATGTCTTACAAAGTTATTCAGTTTTTATTGCTTCCTGAAAACTTTCGAAAATGACAGATACCTCCTTTTTGCAGCAGAGCCTTCAATTCCTGAATCACTTTATTTAATAAAATATTCAATTTTTCAGCAATCAACTTTACTTGACCTTCACCGCAATTTTCTTAAAATTTCCATTTTTTGAATTAGAGTTATCGTTTCATGCTTTCATTTTCATGACTTACCTTTCATTTTAATATAGATGCATAAAAGTCATGTAACGCATACGCAGTAAAGGAAACTCGTGAGAATTCCTTACTACTCACTATTTTAATTTTGTTATTAGCATTATAGTGTTGATTATAAGAGTTTCAAACTACCGAATTACTGGACGCGTCGAATTAGTGAATGCTAGATTAATGATCTTGTACTGTGCTACAAAATCTTAAACTATTTAATTGGTTTTTTTCTAAGGAGTATAAACATTCGTGTCCCACCTCGATTATTCATACTGAATCATATGTTTTATACTCCTATTCTCAATACCAACATTTCTCAAGATGTTGAGAATAGCTCCCACTTGCAGTCATTTTGAGGATTGAGATTATTCGCAACACATGATGATCTTTATTTTTGTTCTTATTTTAAAGGCACATTTTTTTGCCTTGATGCTGTTTTATACCCTACTGAGTAATAATAATAAATAAAATTTAAAAAACCTCTCCAGCAAAGTACAGTGGTTCACACCTTATTTCAATCAGTTTCTTTTAACATCTGACTTACAATTTCGAAACGAAACAAGATATTGTAATAATTTAAATGAGAATTTATATATTACTTTTCAAACTTAAGAAAAGAAGTTTTATTCAGTCTCAAAGTTACATTTTCAAAAATTTACAAACCAGAAACTAAATACACAGCTTATTTCAACCAATTATTATAAAAAAAGATTTAAACGATTAACTTACATATTCTTTTTAATTGCAAAGCTTAGTATGACCTCTTCTTCGGTCACTTACAGTTTTCAGCCTTCTTTGTATGGATTTCACTAACATTCGTGTGGTTTAGGGAGTAATTTTGGCCACTCCTGCTTTAGTTCTATTATAAGGTCATTCCTGTTCAAGATCTTGTGTTTTCGGACGTTTTGATCTAAAATTGCCCATAAATTTTCAATCACATTTAGATTAGCTGATTGCGCCAGCGGTTGTATCAAGTGAGGGCAGTTCCAAATGAGCCGTGTTTGCACAATACCTGATTTATGTTTTGGGTCGTTGTCCTGATAGAACCGAAATCTGTCCCTTATACCCAGTTTTTCGGTACTTTGTATTAAATTAGATTTTAGAATGTTGAGGTATATATCTTTGTCTACCCCACCTGATAACATACAAATCCACACCATGGCACCACCACCATTAATTTAAGATCCTTGGCCATTCGAGCCAAGGATATTAAATTTAGACTCATCCGCAAAAATAACTTGTTCCCAAAAGCTTGAGTCTTTGGTAACTTGTTCGCACCTAAAGTTCGCTGCTTGATTTTTCTTTGTAATAAATGGTTTTCTTCGCGCTACTCTACCATTAAAACCATGGTTTCGTAGTATATGGCGAATAGTTTCTGCACTACATGATTTGTTAAGCTCATTTTTAACTTCTGTAGCTAATATTGGAGCGGATAGCTTCGGGTTGTCCCTTATTTTCCTGACAATTTAGCGCTCGCCAGTTTCATTAAAAATTTTTGTGGGAGCTTTTCTACCCTATATTCTATTTTCATGAATAAACCAAGATATTATGCTTTTCACTGTCAAATCACTAAGGCAAATCATTTAAGCAATTTTTCGGAGCGAATTGCCATTTTTTAAATGGCTAATAACCAATTCCCTTTGTTATGTGGTAGTGTGCCGTCCCATCGTTAAAAAATCCGCGTCTGATATCACACTAAATATATGTAAACAGTATATAACAACTGTATTTAAATAAGTAGGAGCATAACCACAAAAAAATGTCAACTTAATAGATCTTAGAAATGGCTGGTTGAAATAAGCTGTGATTACTTATGTACCTATGTTTTTGGTATTTACTTTGTAAATTTTTGAAAATATAACTTTGGGGAATAAAACTTCTTTTCTTAAGTTTGGAAAGTAGTATATAAATTCTCATTTAAATTATTACAATATCTTGTTTAGTTTCGAAATTGTAAGAATTAAATATTCTTAAAAGAGGCTGGTTGAAATAAGCTGAGAACCACTGTACTTTGCTGAAGAGTTTTATTTAAATTTTATTTATTATTATTACTCAGTATGTATAAAACAGCATCAAGGCAAAAATTGTGCCTTTAAAATAAGATCAAAAATAAAGATCATCACGTGTTGCGAATAATCTCAATCCTCAAAATGACTGCCAGTGGGAGCTATTCTCAACATTTTGAGAAATATGAGGAATTTTGAGAAATGTTGGTATTGAGAATAAGAATATAAAATAGATAATCCAGTATGAATAATCGGGGTGAGTCACGAATGTTACTCCCTAGGAAAGAAACAATTAAATAGTTTAAGATTTTGTAGTACAGTACAAGCTCATTAATCAAGCTTTCGCTAATCCGACACGTCCAGTAATCCTATATTTTTAAACTCTTATAATCAACTCTAGAATCCTAATAACAAGGTTAGAATAATGAGTAATAAGGAATTCTCACGAGTTTCTTTTACTGCGTATGCGTTACATGACTTATTCATATTAAAATGAAAGGTAAAACATGAAAATGAAAGCATGAAACGTTAACTCTAATTCAAAAAATGGAAGTTTTAAAGAAATTGGATTCCGGTGAAAGTCAGGTAAAGTAGATTGGTGAAAAATTGAATATTGTATTAAATAAAGTGATTCAGGAATAATACTTATATACAGGGTGAGTCAATAGTGCGAGGATGGAAGACTGCGGCCTTACTGTGGAAAATAAAAAGAAATCTTTTATGTTATCGTACATTATGGTCAAAGCTGCATCGATTAAAATTATTTTCAGCTATACAGAGTGTTTTACTATTCTAGGTGCGTATTCAACTTTATGTTTTTAAATGGAACCCTATGTATACTTTTACATATGCTGATTAGTTGTCTTAAATGCTATAAGTACATATCTGGTTTTCAAATTTTGAATGCAAGGTTGCCAAGTTATTAACCATTTTGTGAAAATTTTTGAAGAATCATGGGGACACTTAAAATTGCTTATCAGCATTATTATTAAATATTGAAAATTATAATTTGGCACATCGTTAAACAAATCTTGGGCCTTTCGAACGCCACTAATACTATTGGATAATCGAACCTGCGTCCGAGGTGGAGGTCCTAGAATCGGCTAATTGGTATAAACCTACTCCTTTTAAAGGTTATAATGTGGGAGGAGCTTCCAGTTAATGAGGTTTCAATTAATGTGCAACCTCCTCCCAAGTGACTCCTCCAAGGAGGAAACCAGAAATCAAATTATAACGTTCTATATATGCCAACCCATCGACATCTTCTGATAGAATGTAAATAATGTTGTAATATTAATTAACATTAATGAAAATGTGTTCCCACAATTCTTATGTGAAAAAGATTCTCCCCACTCTATCACTTCAGCTATAAATACAGAATGGCTGGCGATAGTGATTCATACAGTGGTGAGATTCACAACGAGTGCACGTTTAGTGTAATTAATATACAAGTAATTCAAATAGAATATTAAGTAGATAATGTATTAACGTAAAAGATTTTTAAATATAGTGCCATCCAAACCGAATTCCAAATGCTCAAACAAGAGACCTGCGCCAAATTTGTTGGGGAGTTGAGAAAACAAAAAGTCACTTGTGAATACAAAAAATGAGGGTTGCTCATTATTGACCAATATATCGCCTGGAAATGCAAAGCAAAATATTGTATCGGAAACAACCAACGTATTGGCAACAGAGTTGGGAGAGTATGTTTCCCAGCAGTCAACAGCAGATTATCGAAAATATTGGTCAGCCATCTGTAAAAAGTAGTACTGTATCCAATGAATCAGCGATAAACAACTTCCAGAAAGGTAACCAAGGGCCACTGTACTCGGAAAGCACCTATTATTTAAACAAAAGTAGAACCAAATGGATATCTATTGGGCTGTGTGCGAATCAGCATTTTGAACCCGTAATACGGTTAATGGGAAAAGGGCAATGCTTAAGTTTATCTGAATTTGAATGGAAGAACATAGTAAACAGCAAACAATTGATTTTAAACTGTTCTGTCGGTGATTTATCTACTCCAGCAAAGTTCCTTATAAGTGGACTGTCTTGCAGCAGTATGTGGATAGAGAATACGAGAAAAGTATTCAAAATGGATAGGGGTTCAGAAGTATTTTACCTAGCTTATGGCTTGTTGCGTGAATTGTAGAAATTAACCGAACTAGTTTCGGTGAGGCTAGACACATTGAAAAGTTGTCTTCAAGGTGTCATTTAACACCTTGGTTAAATGATGAAATAGTGTCTCTCATGCGAGAGCGTAACCGATCTAAGTTATTATTTAGACGTGTACCTTCAACTGCTAATCGTGAACAATATCGTATCCTACGTAATCGTTGTAATCATCTGTGCAAAAATGCTAAAAAAATTTATTTCTACCGAAAATTATCTTGTGCCAACCCTAAAACATTTTGGAAAACCATGCGATCTCTTGGAGTGATCGAACCTCCTGCCGATAAGACTACTTTTGATTGTGAAACGTTGGCTAAAAGTTTTGCTGAGCCTCCCTTGGTTATTGATAATACAGCAAGAGCTAGCACTATTGCTGATATTCCTGCATCATCCAACTCCTGTTCGTTTTCTTTTAACTTAATCACAGCTTCTGAAGTCTGTGACGCTTTGTTATACACTAAATCTACTAGTGTGGGAGCGGATGGAATTGACCTTAAAATGCTGTTACCAATATTAGATGTTATTATTACACCATTAACCCATATTTTCAATTTTTCTTTTGAACGGTCTATATTTCCCTCAAACTGGAGGATTGCTAATGTGATTCCTATCCCTAAAACTAGATATCCCTCTCATATTAGTGACTATCCTCCCATTTCCATTTTATCTACATTGTCAAAGGCAATTGAACGTTTAGTTTATTTACAAATTACCAGACATCTAGAGGAATTTAAATTAATCAAGAAGATGCAATCTGGATTCCGTAAAGGACATATCACAACTACAGCTCTTATTAAAATTACCGATGACATTAGATCTGCTTGCGAAGTGCTTACTGGTTCTTCTGGATTTTAGTAAAGCCTTTGACTCTGTTGACCATACTATTTTATTATCCTTACTTACTTCTATTGGATGTTTCTCTTCTTGTTTATCCTGGTTCCAATCATATCTTTCCTTTCGATGTTTATATGTGCGTGCTGGTTCTGAGCTCTCTTCCAGTTATGGAATTAAATGTGGGGTTCCCCAGGGCAGTGTTTTAGGACCCTTACTCTTTTCGATTTTTATAAATGGTATTACGGATAATATTTCATGTAATTATCATTTGTATGCTGATGACCTTCAAATTTACACTTCAACACCTATTGATAACCTTGAAGATGCTGTTCTTCGTCTTAATAATTACCTTGCCAGTATTCTTGAATGGTCTAATCGTTATGGGCTTATATTAAATCCGTCGAAAACGCAAGCCATTGCTTTTGGCACTCGTCCTCTACTATCAAAGATGAACTTTCACTCTTCCCCTCAAGTTGGTCTTGATGGCAACGTTATTCAGTTTTCGGACACTGTTAAGAATCTTGGTTTGATTATGGATTCGACACTGTCCTGGAGACCTCAGATACAGAGTATTTGTAAAAGGGTTTACTACTGCTTCCACACTTTGAGAAAACTTCGGTGTTTCCTCCCGCCTGTTATTCATCGCAACCTTTGTTACTCTCTTATCTTGCCTCATATTGATTATGGTGATGTGGTATATCCTAATCTTTCTTTAACTCTCCAGAATAAATTGGAGAGACTTCAGAATAATTGTATTCGTTACATCTTTGATCTGGGGAGGTTTTAGCACATTACGCCGTATCGTAATTATTTACAGATGCTTACTCTGCAGAATCGCAGGTCTTTTCGTATACTCTCTACTTTGTACAAGGTTCTGCAGAGCTGCACTCCTGCATATTTATCTGACTCATTTAAGTTTTTGTCGTCGCATGGTTTGTCCACCCGATCAAGTTCCGATACCACCTTAATGTTTCCGGTTCATGCTACTGAGATTTTTCACAGATCTTTTACAGTACAATCGATTGCGTTATGGAATGATCTACCTGTCGCTATTCGCAATGCAACAAGTTGTGTGTCTTTTAAAAATTTATTGAAATACCATCTTCTTACTCTCCAACTGTCTTCTTGACTTCTTTGTGTTTGTTGTCTATCCTGTATGGTGATAATTGATGTTTGCTCCATTTCTAATCCTGCAAAGGATATCATATTACCGCAGCTAGCCATAATCTTTCAGTTTAATTTTATACACAGTAGTAGTTGGGTCTCTTGGAAGATATCGCTTACAGCGATAAATTGATCCTTTTGTCTTGATGTTTATATGTTGCTAATGTATACTTTTCTTTTTGTAATTTCTTTTTTTTTGAGGCAATAAATGTGTTATTATTATTATTACACATTGAAAAATATCTTGAATACCATACGTATTACGATAATATGATTGAGGTTTTGAGTGGAATGCAAGGTGACATAAAATCGAATGTATGGGCAGCTTGTAATACTGGACCAAGTGAGCAGCCGTGCATAGCTCAAGAGTTGCTAGTGTATAGCATGGACAACATATTGTTGGATATTGACTTGTATACTACAAATCAGATGGGATGGGATACTCATTTTAATTAATATATATTAATATATATTACAAGATTATTTTTCATTCTATCGGAAGACGTCGGAAGAGTGACCATCTACGAACATGTCTTGACACGTCGACAGACATAGAGCGTCGTTATTTTATTCTCTGGTTTTCCTATTTATAGGTGTCACTTGGGAGGAGGTTGCAAAATAATTAAAACTTAATTGGAAACTCCTCCAACATTACAACTTTTAAGATTAGTAGGTTTGTAGCAATTAGCCGATTCTAGAACCTCCTCCTCGGACGCAGGTTCGGCTAATCTATACTATTTACGGTGCCCCATTTAAAATAACAAAGTTATGGTCCCCTAAACAGTTCATAAATTAACCGGTTCTGGTAACCATGCTGTATAATATTATCCAGTATTATAAAGCGTGTGCAAGTGAGGTTTGAGAGACCAAAGTTTTGTTTCTTGCTATGCCAAATTACAATCTTCAGTAATTAATAATAATGGTGATAACGACTTTTAAGTCGCCACAAAAATTTTCACAAAATAATTAATAACTTGGCAACCTTGCATGCAAAATGTGAAAATAAGGTACGTATTTATAGCAATTAAGACAGGTAATCAACATATGTAACAAGATGCATAGGATTCCTTTTAAAAAATGAAGTTGAGTAGGGTCCTAGAATGGTGAAACACCCTGTATAGCTGAAAATAATTTTAATCGATGCAGCTTTAATTGTAATATATGAGCCATAAAAACATTTGTTTTTATTCTCAACAGTAAGGCCAAAATTTTCCGTCCTCACCCTGTACTTTATATTCTGGGATTCTTGAAGAACGTCAATGTAGAAAAAATTCTCGCGGAAGACAGTATACGAAAAAAACCTTTAGTTTTTTATAAGAAAGATTTTCTTATAAAAAACTATCTATTCTTATAGATTATAAGAATAAGAAATTTAAAGCAAGTGACAGCTGGTTTCAAAACATTAAAGTAAGGTATGAAATAGAATATTGATCGTAACGAGAGAAAAGTTGTCTTATGATGAAGCCGCTGTTGCTCCATTTATCGAATAGCTCAGGAAAGAGATGCGTGATTTTAATTTGATATCCGATCAAGTCTACAATGCCGACGAAAGTGGATTGTTTGGAAAGTTTTACCAAAAAACATACATTTCCGGAGAAGAACGAGAAGCACCAGGCAGGAAATTGTATGCCTTGTGCCAATGCGAATGGCACTCAAACTTAAGCTTTTATTGATTGAGAAAGCGAGATAAGCTAGGGCATTTAAAAATGCCAATCTTCCACTCGTATACATAAACCAAAACAAAGCATGGGTAATCAACGAAGTATCCATGTAATATTCGTGATTTCATAATGGTTTTGTCCTTAAAGTCGATAAGGATAGTTTTCCTTTTTAAATGTTTTATCTACTGTTACTCCTAGATATTTAGCTTCCTTTGCAAAAGGAATTTCTTCACCGTAGATAGAACGGCGGATTAATACATCCAACGTTCGTTACTACGATTGTCTTTTGCGGGTTTATCAAGAGATTTTGTCACCTATATGACGAGCTTTTAATTGCAGAGAAGAAGATATAGACGAGTGGTTTGCAGAAAAATCGGGTAAAGAACCAATAATGAATGATGATGGTAATGTAGAAGAGGTTGCCTCTAAATATCAACTGAATTCCGAAATCTGAGAATGCATCAAAGACAATTGATCTCACTGAGGAAATTGAGAGAAAATATACTCCATAAAATCTATTATTGTAAACAATTGACAAATTCCTTGATATCTTACATTTACATTCCAATAGTGGACGATTTAATACAGTATTGACCATTATTTTTTTCTCTTATAATAAAACTTTTTCTCGATAATATGCAGTAATCCGGCACATTCGGTAATCCGTCAGTGTAAAAAATTGTATGGTGCCAGATTATCGAGCTTGTACTGCATGATAATGCATCACTACAAGACCGACGTTGACGGAGTCATAATAGATTAAAGCTACGATGTGCAGATTCATAATTAAGATAATCCATGTGAATCCGGAGTTTTAATATTTTTAGTTTATATTGGGGATTTCTAATTAAGCTACATAAACTTAACACGATATGAACATATACAAACTATAAGACTGTAATTGTATTAACGCCTGTAAAACTTTATTGTTATAAGAACAAAGTCAAGCATATGCTACACTTTGGAAACCACTCCTTCAACGAGTTTCTCTAAGATAAGTTTCTGATCAAATTAACACTAATATTTATAATATGAGATATGCTGGATACCGCTGCATCACGAACGCCATAGTCATATTTAATAAATATCAACTTCCTAGCAAAACAAATTATATAACATTTATTCCGCATGACAGAATCGTTCGTCGTATTGATGATAAAACAGGCCATGAATATATTTGCGTGGAATTTGGCTATTGGATCTTTAATCTTTCTCCACATATGAAGTAGCTGCTTCAGTCCATCTGTCACTATTAGTTCATCCCTTTCGCCTTCCTTGTCGGCAGGAAGGATTGTGCCACTTTCCAGCAGTTACTATTTCTTTGAGCACGTTATTTTACTTAACAGTTCAAAGTCGCGCTCAGAAATATCTGATGCAGTAATTTCCTCCATGCAGAGTTTAAAGTTCTTCTCGTAGCCTAAGTGCCAGCCTAGCAAGTTACCAATCAATAGAGCAGCCTAATAACAATTGTAGCAAACTTTCCAGAAATCTCTTAATGTTGAACTGATCAAACTCATGATACCAAAGCAATTTCAAACCATATATTTCTTATAGTTTCTTGAAATTGGTTATTACAAATTGATCAATGGGCTACATAATGGATGTGTGTGTTAGGTGACAGATATTTCATTGTTGTCGACCCAAACTTTGCATCGATTCAAATACCCATGTTGTGGCTCTAAACGCATCATTACTGCTAAACCGTTTTTGCAAAATCAAAGTTGGATATTGTTGACCTTTCATATGTTCTCTAGTATAATTATTTTCACGCGATATGCAAGTTGATAGTATTATATATTATATCAACTTTCCTGGAAGCATTTTAAGTTTTCTAGAAATGGTATAAAGTTTGTGGAAGGATTTGAAGTATTTCAGAAGCAATATCAAGTCTTCTGGAGGTATTTCAAGTTTTCTGGAAACATTGCAAATCTTCTCGAAGTACTTTTAAGTCTTCTGAAAGCATTTCAATTCTTTTGGAAATAGTATCAAGTCATCTAGAAGCCATATCAAGTTCTTTGGAAGCTATTCAAGTCTTCAGGTCTTCATCCAGAGCTGCAACGTATCTGCTCCCTAAGTTCGAGCGTATAGTTGTCGTAAAACTACTAGAAGAGGGCGGTATGTATTATTTATGAATTATTTGGACATTGCGGCATACAATGCGTTTGTAATTTTTAACAAAAAAGTTCTAATTGAGCTGGAAATGTTTGCAATTTGATTAAATCGAAGAGCAAAAATCAAATATTGAAGAAGATGAAAAAGGAATAACAAATAGTAAAAATATTGGAATTGAAAGTATGGGAAGAAAAATAGCTTATCCAAGTTTAGAAATATCAGCAACGGTTTAATAACATATATCTAACATCTACTTTTAATGCTTTAAATAAAACATAACATGGTTTACAATGCATGGGTCTAAACTGATCCATTATGGTGGTCAATGTTCGTTCAATCATTTTGGTCGTACGAGGGTTAACATAATATTACATATTAGGTCTATTCCAACTTATTTTTATTTATATTGAATATATCGTTTAGGATAGTTGGGTCTATACATATACCGTCATTTAGGGTGAAATTGCTCACAATATCGCTGCAGTAGAAACGCATCGGAGCTATTAGTGCAATTGCGACATTCCCGACATTTACGGAGTAATAATGGTCGATGAGCACATGTGCATTGAAACCATGTACCCACATTAGTAACAAAACAAACAGCGCGTGAATGAACGACCGGATCTTTTGTTAAAAACGTCTGCAAAAATTTTGGCTGACAAATTAAAATTTAAGCTACATTCATAAACTTTATGACCTATATTAGGAATATCTATGACTTTGTGAGTTTACCGCATCGCATATGAATAGTATGCGATATGCCATCACGTTACTAAAATATTACTGAATCATACAATAAAATATAACAAAACATAACGTCTGTTTAATATGATCTATAATAATTACATATACAGTAATTACATATACATATATATATATATAGATAGGCATCTCTATATTTGCCTTCTATATTTGAAATTAAATCATCCATAAGTGCTGCAAATTAGAACCCATATTCCTATCTTCTCCACCATTGATGATGGCTAGCATGTTTGCTTCCACACAGTGGTATAATCTAGATGGGTCACTTAAGGGATTACTCCAATTAAGTTTGAAGTCTATTAAAATGGTTAAGCAATGAGGGCGCCCTTTGATGTATGATGTCCAATTGCTCCCAAAGTCATCATGTACCATTACCAACACCATTATCCACAACGTATGGCCACTTAAGGTCATCACCCCTGTATACAATAGCAATGGCTAGTAGACATGGTGCAGAGATGTCATAAAAGAGATCCAAGCAGTTGTAACAAAATATAAGTACGAAAGCTTTAATGGCTGGTATTGATTGAACTAAAATTAGACACAACACTAGAACTATTACTAAAATTAATACTAAAAGGATTAGAAGAGTATTGCCATCCGAGTATTACCTTCTGTCTTTTGAAAAAATGTTTGATGTTTTGAAGTGTTACGTATCTTATTGCCATTTGTTATAAGCAAAACAGGAGAAATGTAGCAACAATGGATTGAATTAGATCCAATGGTAATCAAACTAAATCGATAGAAGCTTTGAGTTTTGATGAACCATAGATTATGGACAATCTCAGCTGGTACTCACTTCAAAAACTACTTTCTATTCTACTCCACCATGTAGTTGTTAAATTGATTGGAAAGGATCAAAATATTTGTTATACTAAAACTAATACTAACAGGATATTACCATCCGAGTATTACCTTATGTCTTTTGAAGATATGTTTGATGGTTTGAAGTGTTACGTATCTTATTGCCATTTGTTATAAGCAAGACAGGAAAAATGTAGCAACAATGGATTGAATTAGATCCGATAGTTATCAAGCTAAAACGATAGAAGCTATGGGTTTTGATGAATCATGGATTATGGACAATCTCAGCTGTGTACTCACTTCAAAAACTACTTTCTATTCTACTCCACCAAGTAATTGATGAATTGATGGGAAAGGGTCAAAATTTTTGTTATACTAAAACTAACACTAGAAGGATATTGCCCTCCGAGTATTACCTTACCTCTTTTGAAAAAATGTTTGATGTTTTGAAGTGTTACGTATCTTATTGCCATTTGTTATAAGCAAAACAGGAGAAATGTAGCAACAATGGATTGAATTAGATCCGATAGTCATCAAGCTAAAACGATAGAAGCTATGGGTTTTGATGAATCATGGATTATGGACAATCTCAGCTGTGTACTCACTTCAAAAACTACTTTCTATTCTACTCCACCATGTAATTGTTAAATTGATTGGAAAGGATCAAAATATTTGTTATACTAAAACTAATACTAACAGGATATTACCATCCGAGTATTACCTTATGTCTTTTGAAGATATGTTTGATGGTTTGAAGTGTTACGTATCTTATTGCCATTTGTTATAAGCAAGACAGAAAAAATGTAGCAACAATGGATTGAATTAGATCCGATAGTTATCAAGCTAAAACGATAGAAGCTATGGGTTTTGATGAATCATGGATTATGGACAATCTCAGCTGTGTACTCACTTCAAAAACTACTTTCTATTCTACTCCACCAAGTAATTGATGAATTGATGGGAAAGGGTCAAAATTTTTGTTATATTAAAACTAACACTAGAAGGATATTGCCCTCCGAGTATTACCTTACCTCTTTTGAAAAAATGTTTGATGTTTTGAAGTGTTACGTATCTTATTGCCATTTGTTATAAGCAAAACAGGAGAAATGTAGCAACAATGGATTGAATTAGATCCGATGGTAATCAAGCTAAAACGATAGAAGCTGTGGGTTTTGATGAACCATGGATTATGGATAATCGCAGCTATATACTCACTTCAAAAACTACTTTCTATTCTACTCCACCATGTAATTGTTGAATTGATTGGAAAAGGTCGAAATTTTTGTTATACTAAAACTAACACTAAAAGGATATTGCCATCAGAGTATTACCTTATGTCTTTTGAAAAAATGTTTGATGTTTTGAAGTGTTACGTATCTTATTGCCATTTGTTATAAGCAAAACAGGAGAAATGTAGCAACAATGGATTGAATTAGATCCAATGGTAATCAAGCAAAAACGACAGAAGCTGTGGGTTTTGATGAACCATGGATTATGGACAATCGCAGCTATATGCTCACTTCAAAAACTACTGTCTATTCTACTCCACCATCTAATTATTGAATTGATTGGAAAGGGTCAAAATGTTTGTCATACTAAAACTAACACTAAAGGGATATTGCCATCCGAGTATTACCTTACGTCTTTTGAAAAAATGTTTGATGTTTTGAAGTGTTACGTATCTTATTGCCATTTGTTATAAGCAAAACAGGAAAAATGGAGCAACAATGGATTGAATGAGATCCGATGGTAATCAAGCTAAAAAGATAGAAGCTGTGGGTTTTGATGAACCATGGATTATGGACAATCTCAGCGGTATATTCACTTCAAAAACTACTTTCTATTCTACTCCACCATGTAATTGTTGAATTGATTGGAAAGGATCAAAATTTTTGTTATACTAAAATTAACACTAGAAGGATATTGCCCTCCGAGTATTATCTTATGTCTTTTGAAAAAATGTTTGATGATTTGAAGTGTTACGTGTCTTATTGCCATTTGTTATAAGCAAGACAGGAAAATTGTAGCAATAATGGATTGAATTAGATCCGATGGTAATCAAGCTAAAACGATAGAAGCTGTGGATTTTGATGAACCATGGATTATGGACAATCTCAACTGTATACTCACTTCAAAAACTACTTTCTATTCTACTCCACCATGTAATTGTTGAATTGATTGGAAAAGGTCGAAATTTTTGTTATACTAAAACTAACAATAAAAGGATATTGCCATCCGAGTATTACCTTATGTCTTTTGAAAAAAGTTTGATGTTTTGAAGTGTTACGTATCTTATTGCCATTTGTTATAAGCAAAACAGGAGAAATGTAGCAAAAATGGATTGAATTAGATCCGATGGTAATCAAGCTAAAACGATAGAAGCTGTGGGTTTTGATGAACCATGGATTATGGATAATCGCAGCTATATACTCACTTCAAAAACTACTTTCTATTCTACTCCACCATGTAATTGTTGAATTGATTGGAAAAGGTCGAAATTTTGTTATACTAAAACTAACACTAAAAGGATATTGCCATCCGAGTATTACCTTATGTCTTTTGAAAAAATGTTTGATGTTTTGAAGTGTTACGTATCTTATTGCCATTTATTATAAGCAAAACAGGAGAAATGTAGCAACAATGGATTGAATTAGATCCAATGGTAATCAAGCAAAAACGATAGAAGCTGTGGGTTTTGATGAACCATGGATTATGGACAATCGCAGCTATATGCTCACTTCAAAAACTACTGTCTATTCTACTCCACCATCTAATTATTGAATTGATTGGAAAGGGTCAAAATGTTTGTTATACTAAAACTAACGCTAAAGGGATATTGCCATCCGAGTATTACCTTACGTCTTTTGAAAAAATGTTTGATGTTTTGAAGTGTTACGTATCTTATTGCCATTTGTTATAAGCAAAACAGGAAAAATGGAGCAACAATGGATTGAATTAGATCCGATGGTAATCAAGCTAAAACGATAGAAGCTGTGGGTTTTGATGAACCATGGATTATGGACAATCGCAGCGGTATATTCACTTCAAAAACTACTTTCTATTCTACTCCACCATGTAATTGTTGAATTGATTGGAAAGGATCAAAATTTTTGTTATACTAAAACTAACACTAAAAGGATATTACCATCCGAGTATTACCTTATGTCTTTTGAAAAAATGTTGGATGGTTTGAAGTGTTACGTATCTTATTGCCATTTGTTATAAGCAAAACAGGAAAAATGTAGCAACAATGGACTGAATTAGATCTAATGATAATCAAGCTAAAACGATAGAAGCTGTGGGTTTTGATGAACCATGGATTATGCACAATCTCAGCTCACTACAAAAACTACTTTCTTTTCTACTCCACCATGTAATTGTTGAATTAATTGGGTCAAATTTTTTTGTTAATTTGATAAAACCTTGTAAATCAGAGTTGAGAGATGTATAGTAAAGGAAAGGAAGTTTAGCAACTATTTTTATTATATTACTTCCATTATACCGCAACAAATCGGAAGCGACAACATTTTCTATTTGGTACTCAAAATCCGATGAACCTCATTTGCCTATATGAATGTCTCGAATTGCCATAATTGTGGTGATTTGATTAATTGTGGTAATTGTGGTGACGAATCAATCAGAACTCCTCTGCCATTAACGATATATTGCAACTGTTTAATACATCCAAAAGACCATTTAACGTCTTCTAACTTTGAGATCAGGTACATACTTCATTTCATGATGTGATTTGTCCCATGAAAGCATTTTCAAATATTTATCATCTTTTAAAGATTTTGACCGAGATGTCGTGATGATTATTAAAAACATTTCCTCGGTCATATCGAGTGAGCGCGTTAAGATCAACACACAATCGATGATTCATTTCTAAGTATGATGCATATCTTAAATCAAATAATAATATGTTAATTCCATTCATTTAATAATTTCGTTATTCGACCACAAAATTATATTAATATCGTTCCATAATCCGTGTTATCTACCCATCTCTAGAGTGCATATGACATAGATTTTGAATCTGGATTGTTAGATTTGCGTTAGATTTAGTTAGATATACCAGAAACTCTAACATAAGGTCTGAATTAATCAATACCAGAGAGGAGTTTAGTTCCGTATGCTGATATATACCCAGAGCGAATAGATAATTGTATTATCATGTACGTACAAGGTTTATCCATTAACGGATAATGATAAATTTCAATTAACCCCATATTCTTACAACATTACGTTTAATATACATTTTTAACACAATATTTAATAATTAAAATTTGTAATAACCTTAAAATGTTAGTGATAATATAGTAAATGACTAACATGTTAGGAGATTAAAATTAATCCAAACAATGTCGGTAGTGTGTGGTTTGCGGGTAAAGTATTATTACATTACGTGAATGTTCATTTTCGGACGGTGCTACAAATTGAATCACGGTCGGTCCGGGGTTAGGACGATGGCAAGGTTGATTCATAAATTTGCAGACCTCTTGTTGCGGTCGAACGCGCCCTAAACCGCCAAATTGTACTCGGTCGGTTTGAAACTTTGTAAAACGCGGCGAATGGTCGTTCGAAATTAGTTCTAGCACAGTCGCAAGTTAACATTGTGACCTCCATTCGGAGACAATTTCTAAGAGTTCCGGAAAAATAACCACCCGCACAAACATTTTCAATAAACCTTCTAAAATTAGTTCTCTAGATCACAAAGTGTCTTTTGTTGTTACGAAAAGATTAAATTTCGGATTTCGTTTCCGGAGAGCCGCAGTAGTGTATGCAAGCAGTCTGGGGCGTTGCCACATGGTATTCTCCTGAGATTACTCGAGGTGGACTAGAAATCCGTTTTAGTCGAACTAAATCCGGAATAAGACCGCAGCGTGCCGCAGCGTGTCTTATCCAGAAAGGTTCCAAAGTCTATCTGGAGCTGAACAAACCTTATCGTCAACGACGATGTTTTCCCTATGCTTGTGTGCATTGATTAGTTCGGTTTCTCTTTTGAAACACCTTACCTTATTATGTTTTTAGAATAAAACTTTTATCCAAACAAATACAAATTTTAAATTTTATTTTACCATTTTCATCAATGTTGTTTAATCAAAAAATAAAAAAAAATCAATATAATAAATAACTGAAAAATGCAAATTGTGCCGATCATCACACAATTGAGTGTTTATCCTGTAATAAATTACCACCTTTTGGGAAATAGGAGCAGTAGTTTACTTTGGGCAAATTGAGGTACAATTTGCTCTTTAGTAGTATCGTAGTAACTGATCTATGTCAGGTAGTATCGTAGTATAGAAATTAGTTTCATCAATCATTACGTTCACCATAAAGATTGTAAAATAGTTTAAAATTAACAACTATTAGTTTTAATAATAACAATAAATGACTTTATTCAAACCAGCGTGAAGTACAAAAGAGAAGGAACAATATACAAAATTATCAATATTATAAAAAAAGAAGGAACTGGACAGAAAACTGTCATAAAATATATGATATGTGATATACACACAATAACTAAATAATAACTGCCGGTTTGAAAAGGCGAAGTTTAGAGAATATCGTATCTCTGCTCGTACATAACCCTTACCCTTATTTTACTATCTATCTATCTAAAACACAAGGATATAACTTAAATAACTTGCATTTAAACAAAAAGTAATAACAGACAGAATAACAAAAAAAGAAAAACTTAAATTGATGCATATCATCATCAATGTACAAATTGATTGATTTATTGATTGATTGTTCGGTATGGTTTCAGTACAGAAAAAAAGATTAACCACTAAAAAACATTGAATCATTGAGCCACTACAATCGGTCTGATAATAATATATATACGTTAGGGTAAAAGATGTAAAACTCCAAACATCAGTATGTCAAAAGGATACGAATTGATTTATGCTAGAGACGCGTTTTGCTCTTGCAACAATCTCGCCGGTAACCTTCTTTTAAATGAGAGCACCTATAGTGATTTCAATGAGTTTGCGATATCATTATATACTTTAGCAATTTGATAAGAGAATGATCTTTTGAACATTTCCATTTGGTGCAGAGGTGAAGTAATGAGACCTTTGTATCTGAGATTGAGGTTATGGACATCGGTCACCTTGTTGAGAAGATATTCGGGAGTATGTGTACGAAGTATCTTGTGAAAGAAGACAGCCTTATGCAATTCACGTCGTCCATTCATATTTAACCAATTCGGGTCTACTAACTTGCGAAATTCTATCATACTTCTTGAGACAAAAAATAAATCTTAAACATGTATTTTGAATGCGTTGGATGCGTATTTCATCGCTTTTAGTTAGACAAGAACCATATAGAATGTCAGCATAATTAAATTTAGACAGAATAACTACATCACACAGCATCGTCTTAATGTTAACAGGAAACATATGTCTTATAGGGTACAACGTTTTCAGTTTTGCATATCCAGATTGTAAGGTCAATGATACATGTCTTGTAAATCTTAATTCTGAATCAAAAGTAAGACCAAGATTCCTAACATCATTTACCAAAGGAATATTAATACCACCTATATTTATATTAATCTGGTTTTTGCATTCTTGAACATCTTTTTTTCTACTAAATAAAAGAAGTTTAGATTTCTGCCGATTAAGCACTAAGTTGTATTGCTGTGATAGCAGAAAGAGTTCTGATAATTCGTCGTTAATTATCATTAAAGTTTTAAAAAGATCCTTCGGATAAAAGGAAATATATACCTGTGTGTCATCCGCATAAATCTGGACCTTGCAACGTATGAAGACTTTAGTAAGAAAGGAGGTGTAAATACAAAACAACATCGGAGACAAGATAGATCAATCCGCAAGACGACGAAGGGGTAGCTCCAAACAATTTCACTGACTGATTTCTGTAGAAATGATAATGTGTAAGGGTGGAGAACTTGCACTAGCTAAGGGTGACGAAGAGGTACTCTCAGTATCACTCGCATTATCGCCCCCAGTCCATGGATTATAATTGGAATCATTGCTAGAGTTCATATTTTCATCAATTATATTTTCTTCTTCACTTAGATGATCTTCGTCAGGTCTTGTAAATATTTTATCGCCAATACTTTTTTCAGATATGTTTTCTTTTTAAATTTTGACTATTAGTTGCCAAAAAAATAGTGGGGCACTATTAATTCAATTGTATTGTACCATAATTACTTACTCTTATCTTGTCTTGACTAACGCATATGACGGTCATCTTCGAATAAAGATGGTATTTTCAATAAAAAAAGTCGTTTTAGGCTGATTCTGATTTATAAATAAAAAAAAACTAATACAGCATAAAATTAATTATGAATAATTATATAAATCCAACTTTATACATAAATTGTTTCATTTTGCAATAAATTTATTTCAAAATTGATAAGAATATGTATCTCCACAATTTATATATTCATACATACAATATACCGTCACATAAAGCGAACAAATTAGATTATCTCGTCAATTATGCAATTAACGCCCTATGATTCAAGTCAAATTAATTCACATTTGAATTTTATAAATGCGCTGTATTTTTGTTTGTCGAAACTGGTATTTTACGATTATTGGATTTCGCATTCGCGCAGTTGATTATGCAATGACGACATTAATAATCAAATTCGCTGTATAATCCAGTCCGGGCGCATCAAATTTTCAGTTAATTAGAAATACAAGTAAAATATGGATGAATTTTAATTGAAATGGATTAAAAACATTCGGATTAAATCGGAATAAAAAACTGTATTTTCAGCGGGTATTGATAACAGCATTAAAAAATATAAAAAAAATTTTGTTAGACAATTTATTAAATAAAAAAAATATTGTTGTTTTAAGTAATTGCGTTTCGTGAAATCTACTTTAACATTGTATTTTCGTTTTAGGTCGGCCGGACCAAGTCCACAACTGTACTGTGTTCAATATTTCAACGACCTCGTTTTCAATAAAGTGTTCTGAAGGATTCCATGGAGGTCTCCCACAGTCGTTCCTATTAGAGGTGAGTCGAAATAAATGCGGAATACTTGTATTCAGAACTCGGAACGTTTTCCCGCCCGGAAACGAATAAAGAGAAAAAAATATGAAACGTACCGCCTTTGACTTCACGATTGAAATTGCAATTGAAATGCATACGCCAAATTTTCACAGAATTCAATGCATAACAAGCATACGGGGCGTTTTTGAAAGAGGTAAATCATAAAAATTACGAATACAAATGATGTACGTACGAGAGAAAAATATGACATTGTTGTTTTGTTAAGTACTTTTCGTTTTGTTGAGATGTAGTTTTAAAAAAAAATTAATTAATAATTATTTAAAGATTTAATTAATACTGCACATCTTTTATTAGTAGCAGAGTGCCATCTATAATTTACCTATAGTATATTTTTTTAATAAAAAACACCATGTTATCTTGAAATGATTTTTGAGATTATAATACAGCCATAATAACATTCCCTGCCATAAAATTTTCTAGAAACTTTACGAAATATTCAAAAGGTCTTTCTTCTTCTGGACAATTGCTCCCAACAAAGCAATTCTAAGCATTACTGACGAAAACTTTGATCTTTTCTTTCCACCTAATGTTACGTCATTTGCACAACCAATTTAATTCAAATTGGTTTCGCATTTGGTGAGGAGGGAACAAAAAATTGAGATTAAAAAACGGATCCAGGTTCACGAAAATGTGTCGAGGAGTTATGACGATATGAATACGATATGATAAGAAGTCTTGGGCCTTGGGTCTTGGGCTTCTTGGGATAAGAAGTGTGGACACGAAGAAATTGATAACGTGGCATTAATTAAGCGGATATCCGCCGGTTTTTGAAAATACGTATGGATAACTTTAATCTAAATAAAGTCTTTTAGAATTTTGTATGGGTGCTTTTTGGAAGCATTTTTAGTTTTCTGAAAGCATTTCAAATCTTCTAACAGCAGTGTGAAATCTTTAGTAGATACGCGCACGTCAAACATTTAATACACCGTAATAATACAAAATCTCAGAAACACACTATAATCAGTCAATTTAGAAATTTAAACTAACATATATCATTTCAGTATAAAAACACTTTTTTAATAGAATGACGATTTTATCAAAAAAGCAGTTTTGAAGGATTCTGCATAACCTCTAGATAGAAAGATCCAGATAGGCGAAACAAAAATTGCAAATGTTTATGTTATAATTAGCGAACTCAATTACATTAACATTTCTAGTTGTTGAATATTTACCCACAACTACTGCAAACAAGAGGCTGCAAACAACCTCGGTTTAATCAACAATATCCTACATCGTCTCGAGTTTAACTGAAATTGCTACAATTAATATCATGCCAATATTAAATTACACAACACATAATGCGAAGCCTCTAGCGACCTCAGCTAATGTATACATGATTTCCAATAATTACTCAAATTCTGTGACAATTTTGATAATTTTTGGATATAAATCATATTTAGTAAGATGCGAAAATGTTGCTCCCACCCAGACATCACGGCAAGTGTATCGACTGTTAAGCCCTCAAATATAATTAACTATCTGGCTTACCCTAGAAGATAAACTAATAATATGAACAAAACAGATGAATACAGATATCCGTGTACTAAAAATGTACTAAAAACATCGAATTTAGGGGTCTGTAAAGCGGAAGTGGTGAATCGTTTAAAATACGCTAAACGTGACTTTACTACAAAAAAGATGAAATCACAGATGTTGCTGGATTAGTAATTTTGTTACAAAAGTCCTCTTTTAAGGAAAATATGTTTTTTATATAAAACTGCCAGCTCTCACAACAGGTGAAGAAATATTTAATTTACTTAATGCTTTTTAAATATTCAATTTCCTGGAATTAATGCCATCATATATGTAGTGATGGAGCTAAAGCTATGAAACTAGTCCTGGATATTGAGCTACCCAACACATTTACCCTATTGTACGATCTGGAAAGCTTACATAGAGATTTTCTTCTTCGCGCTGATGTAAGATGGTTATCGAGGGAAAATGTGAATTTATTACAAAACTTTATGATACTAAATGGCTTCAAAATTTAGGCTATCTTGTAAATATATTTTCATACCTAAACGACGTTAATCTTTAACATCAAGGACCAAATACTAAAATTCTTAAAGTCGATAGCAAAGTAAAGTGATTATAATTTAATCTTCAGTTTTAAGAGGAAAACTTTACTAAAAATAATAAGTACAAATGTTTTGCTAATTTGAACGATTACTTAGTAACTAATAATATCTTATTCGACCAGAATTTAGAAATTAATATTTTGGAAATTTTAACTGGCTTGGAAAAGCCAATTTTGCAACATTTTCCCTTTACTGCAATAATGTAAGTTGGGTTGAAAATCTTTTCAATGAGTGCATGTATTAAATGATATGGCCCTTGGTTAGATTGCTATAGGGGCTTTCCTTAAATACGCATCTACTTCGCTTTTCTGATTACGATGTTTCAATTTACGGCCTACCCCCAATAATTTTCCTACATTCTCAAACAACATTAACCACTTTTGTCTTAAAGTTAAAGAACACCTTCGGAAGAACAATGTAGGTGAACAAATTGTGATTTTCTTGAATAATTCTCTCAGAGATAGACTTACCTAGATCATATGTATCGGAACTATATGAAGATGTGAAAATTGAATAAATATAAGAACTCTGAAAAGTTCAATCTTATTACTTGCGGAAAAGTTCCAGATTAAATAGCTGAAACAAAGAAATAATTAACAAAGTCAAGACCAATTATAAAATCAAGATGCTAATGCTACAATAGATTCTTATTGTATAATGGGGTTTATTCGAAGGATCTGGCTCATGACAAATTACTGTAGGATATTTAAACCAACTAATCAGTATTGGAAAAATCCTCTTAGATCATGATCAGAAACCTTCCACTCCGCAATCATTATATTGACAAAAAACACAATCATCAGTATAGTTCTTGGTGGTATCTGAGGGAGATATGAGATGCACGGAGGAAATGTACTCAAGTTCTGAGTACTTTGTGCTCAGACGTCTTTGAACATCAAGACCGGAGAGCGAATTTTGGAACCGTAAAGCTAAACTCGCCGCTCTCTGATCATAATTAAGGAATGAGTACAGACTACCAAAAACTTTATTTGCAAAATAGTGCTCAGAGTACAGTATCCGGAGTACAAGTACCGAATTTCTGAGAACATTTCGCTGTGAACTGTTCACTATTAGCGTTACAGAAAATAATCCCTCCATTAGTATAGACGATGGTAAACATATTTCCAATGTTCTTCATGCATGCCAGAGAATCTTTTGCAAGCTAAAGGTATCGATTTTCTCTTCAAGTTTAGGCCTATCAAGTGCAATGTAACACCCATAACACTTCTATAGACGAATCAACGAGAGCGGTGCTACAAACAAAATCCTGCTGTTTAATTTCTTTTTTAAGATTCTTCACATGAGAAATATACCATTCATTAATAAATTGATTATAATTTGTTTGAACATCCATTTTACCAGTAACGTGTAATAAATCAAATAAAAAATCTCTGCTTTGTAGTTTAACTGGTCCTTTATTTTAAAAATAATGTCTTATTAGTTTCGGCTAATCGCCATCTTCAGAGACACTATAAGATTAAACATTATTAATGAATTATAATAATCAAAAATTTTACTTAATTATATTGAAACTAAAATAATTAAAAATACTTAGTCAATATAAGAAATTAATTTATAATATGTAAGTCGGTTTTCATAATCACAATTATAAGTTAATTAAAACAATTTAAAATGTAATAAAGACGCAGAACATAAATTACAAAGTTGACGAACGTGAGTTAAATAAAATCTGTGATGGCGACAGAGTTGGTGAATTATCGAAAAGCTTGAAACTTGATGCGTATGTGGAAAACAACTGGTTATTGTAAAAATAATTTTATTTTAAATTTTGAAATGTAAAGATGAAATTAATATATTTATTATAGTTTAGAGAAATTGTGGATGGGGGATTCACCAATTCTGTCGCCATCACAAATTTTATTTAACTCACTTTCATCAACTTTGTAATTTGTATTCTGCGTCTTTATTACATTTTAAATTGTTTTAATTAACTTATAATTGTGATTATGAAACTAACTTACATATTACAAATTAATTTGTTATATTGACTTGTCTCTGAAGATGGCGATTAGCCGAAACTAGTAAAACATTATTTTTAAGATATAGGACCAGTTAAAGTACAAAGCAAAGATTTTTTTATATTTTTTATTTGATTCATTTCATTAATAAGTCTCATTGCAGCTTTTCTTTGGGGGACATTAACGTTCATTCTATAGAATGACCAAGAGCAGTGAATAAACTCTGCAAATTTAGACAACCTTAAAATAATGTACTTGAATAGTCGATGTACTGTTGAATAGTAGATGTACTGATAGATGTAGGTATCAGGTGTTAATGGAGAGTATTTGACAAACTGAGGATTACTATTACCATGATTATTGAAAGTATCAGAATGCAAAATCATCACCAAACTGGAGCGGATGCGATCCATGTTTCAAAATGATCTGTTATTAGAATCATGAAATAACTACGATTTTTGTGTGAAGTAACTAACTTGAACCCAATTTTGTTATGGTTTTGCAACTGACCAGATAGGAGACGATACATATTACGTTTACCAACAAAATTGGTTTTGAGAACTTGGAATCAATTATCAAGTTGGATGTTAATCAGCAGCCAATTTTAAATCACGAGTTAATTGAACTTGCAGAGAATGAAATACATCAGGCAGAAGAAGAATTAGTTAGTAATTATCCAATGAACAACATTTTATGGTGTTTTATATTCTTACAAGTAAAACTAGAGAAGTGCCATATGTCGATTTTCTTGAAACTTGGCATACAAATATTGTATGGAAAAATATTCGATACGAATATTCAGAGACAGAAATTTTACGAATTATTTCTACGATCATGTCACTAGGGGGTTTTAGGGTCGCTGATGACGAATTTGATGTTCGTTTTCAAGAATTCGAAATGGCGGACACAAAATGGGGAGCGCATTTTTAAAAAATTGTACACTCTTATTAATACTTGCGAAAAATTAAAGAGCATTGTAAGAAATGAGGATAACTTTAAGGCGGATTTCTAGTAAACGGTTCATATCAAAAAGTACCCCTAACAGTAAAGAATCATGGAAACTCATCACGATAAGTAGTGATTCATAATAACAAACAACCCTTTCTTATTGTTTGCACTACCCAGGATGAACGACGTGAACGTGATAGGGTTCTCATCCCATCTTTTTTGCATATACCTTAAAATTAGAGCAGTGTATGGAGAGTACTCGTCTGTTACCGCAAAGAAGTGCTGCATACACATTGATGTCAAACGCCAAGCACATTCTGTTTTTGCAATATCATTGCAGAGTTTACATAAGCTATTGCAGCTTTTGAAACAAAAGTCTGCAGAAGTTTCGCATTTGTCGGGTTTTTCTGCAATATACCCACACTTCCACCAAGTGTATCGAAATATATTCTTAAACCTCAGAGAGTTGAAATTTTCTTAAAAAATTCTTCCAACAGCTAAAAGTATAAACGTCCAACGGCTGAATGAATCCAGTGGTTTCAGCGGAAAACGTAAAAATTTGATGTTTTTATTGCCTTTATCAATACTGCCAATTTTTTTTCAGTCTGGCCAGTCCAGAATCTAGCAAAAGAACAGAACTTTCCTTCATGGTAAAAAAAGCTGTTTGAACCAATTAATGGCAAGAACAGATGATAATTTACCTGATTTTGTTGCAAATAGGGCAATATTGTCTACTTTGAACAAAGTTTTTTCAACGGTTGGTCCAAATTTATCATTAGTCTCTTGCAAAACTTTTAATTACGGTGACTTTAAATCTCCTTTGGCAGAAACAATTGGCTGAATAATGTAGCTGTGCGTCAAAGAATTTAAAGATTGCACTAAGACTCGACTTTCGATGATCCTTTTATAGCAAGCGTTCGACCTGCGTGTATTTCTAAATTAAATCCCGATTGATCTCTGACTTTACTTATTTTTCGTGATACAATTCCATGAATTACTTTAAAAATATGTAACCAAAATGTGGAAGCAGTGAATAATGTCGGTTGCAAATTCACTTCTTCCCGAGTTCGTAAGGCCCATCTTTCTATATCAATATCATGAACAGGATGTAATCTCTCAGATTTGACATTGATCCAAAACATACTTTAAAATTTGTAATAATTTTCCAATTTGCTCCTTCCACCTATATAATGATTTCAAATCAGGAACTTTCCTAAATTTCTGCTGAACTGACTTTGAAGGTAAAACTTTTGTCCTACCGGAACGCCAAAATTGTATTCACTTTTTATATTCATTATCAATAGCAATTATAGTTTCCTTACGATCTTTTAGTGATTCTTCAAAGTCACTTTCAGAAACATCATCACAAGAAATTATTGTAGGACATACATTTTCTTCATTGAAACTTAGAGTATCAATGCTTTCAACAAATATCCCTGCATCTAAAGCATCATTAATCAAATTTCTTAAGTTAGCTGCAAAAGACTTTTCCACCTCTGGAATAACTGAATTATCATATTCAGGAGAATTAAAACATCTTTGCAATAAAAGAACAATGTTTCTTGGGTTCATCGACATTTTCTTTACAGATTCTTTAAATCGCTAAATCGAAAGCAGCAGAAACAGCAGCAACTATTAAAACGCAAAAGTTGAACTTATAACAAGAGCAGTGGTTGATAGCGAAATACCGAATAAGTGAGCTTAGTGATTGAAATGAGAAACAAATAACCCGGTCTATTTCTTCATCT
The DNA here is from genome assembly GCA_036711965.1 of Onthophagus sagittarius. Classification (NCBI taxonomy): domain Eukaryota; kingdom Metazoa; phylum Arthropoda; class Insecta; order Coleoptera; family Scarabaeidae; genus Onthophagus; species Onthophagus sagittarius. The sequence goes on along the minus strand of JASERS010000002.1, from coordinate 10,757,514 downwards.
ATGGTAGATGAATTAACATTAACATTATTTTAACATTAACATTAACATTAATTTTTCCGAGTGCAACAATTCAATTACCACTGATGTAACGTACAATAATAGTACCAATTTTAAAATCAATTTTTCATCCATTTTTAAAAAAATGCCCCCTCAGTTGTTGTTCGTCATTTCGAATTCTCGAAAACGGACATCAGATTCCTCATCAGCAACCCCAAACCCCCTAGTACATAAAAGTTAAAGTTAAAAGTTAAGTTACATTTCGCAAAAATCGTGGGTGATATGACGATATACGTGTTGAATATTTTTCCATACACTACTTGTATGCCAAATTTCAAAAAAATCGACGTATGGCACTTACTAAGTTTTTCAGATTATTAAACATCGTTTATTAAAATCTTTTACAAAACCACTTATTATTTCAGATATTTTTTCATGATAAAATAAAATAGAAAAGAGTATTTTAATTAAGAATATATGTAATTGAGTTTACACATACATACAATTTGTGAATATAATTTCGTTATAAGCCATTTCGTTTTATGGCCAACTTTCGAGGAACGTATCACCGCCGTATAACGAGGTATGAGTGTATTGCAAATAACCCCTGAAAATATACCACAATTAATAAAGCAAATTTTATTTCAAACATTTTTCACAATTATGTCTACGAAAATGATGTTATTACTAAATAATTCGTCAAATAATAAACAATTTTTTTTGCAAGAGTGGTTATAACAAACAATTTATTAATAATAAATCAAATTGCAATATTGCATAACTATTTGTTATTACTTGCAAACAATTTCTCTCAATCACCACATAATTCAAATTACAACCATATCGATATTTCAAATTATTTATTTAGAACGGAGCTTATGTAACCAATAGTATCAAATTATATATTTTGATACAAATCATGGCTTTATATTTAAATTAAATTATGTCTCATTTATAATTTAGAAAATATTAAAAATACGATTTATTTAATTTTATCTAAAAATCATACATATCATCATAAAAATCGTACAACTTTCCACGAAATATATTTTAAACCGCAAAAGATATCCCTTGAGACTCAACCTGTCTTATTATAGTAATTTGAAAAGTTTCGAGGAATCTTACCCCGTATAATTGGTACTCGTGACAACTTCAAACATAATTATACTTTTAACTTTTCCGGAAGATAACGATGTTGGCATGTTCTCCCAAACGATTTTCAATATGAATCGTCAAAGGGATAAAAGTAACAGGAAAAATTTCTTTAATCCTAACTTTAAAATTTCCTGCAATATCTAAATATAATCCTTTGTTAACGAATACACGTACGCGGTATATATAAGTAGAGTTGGCCGTCGTCGGCTGCTTCGCTGATATTTACTAGTATGCTTTTTGTGCAAATTAGGTTCGCGAGAGTCACAGTCAGGAAATTAAGGGTAACTTATCGTCGCCGGTGGCAAAATTCTCCGTTACGAACCTGGGTCCAGGAGCAGTTTATCAAGCGGCGCTGTTCTCATACAACGCGAAAGGAAGAAGCGAACCAGTTATCCTGCAAGCAGCTACGCTTAGATTACCTGAAAAACAGCTCACCGCAGAGAAAGGTAAAACGATTTAGTATGTGACTATAACGTTTAAACGTTTTGTTTTGTTATGTTATAAATAAATTAGGTAAATAAGGCAGAGATTTGATGATGTACTTTTAAACTGCTTTGATTTCTAAATAATGAAGTTTTACTAGTTTTAAATTTACACTTTTATCTTTTGGCATTCAAATCTTTATATAAATATCCCAATTGCCAAAACTTTAACCTACTAGGTTAACATTATTTAATTATGATAGTCTCTTATTTACTCTATCCCATTCTTTATAATTTTTGATATGACGAACATTGATGACAAAATAACTGTTTTAACCGAAAATATATTAACACTTTTTGATATTGCCCCGTTAAAACATTTTGTTGCTGCGACTCTTTGGATTACAGACACCATAAAAGAGTTGCAGAAAACTTGCGAAAAAGCTTATAAAAGAAAGAGAGGAGTCACAACTCGTGAAAAAAGCGTACTTCAATCATTATATGTTGCATGCTGTGGCAGCTACTTCATATTTTTAATAAAAGTGTATATTTCAATTGTTATTTTAATAAACATTCAATTGCCTTTATAAAATAAAACAAAATTTCCACAAATAAAATCTCTCTCAATGAATAAATAATTTATAAATATATTGTTGGAAATAATTCACGACCCTATATAATTAGAATTCATCTGAAATTTGGTATGGAGTAGTACTACAGTAGCTGGTCATAGAATCATTCTTATACGGTGCTCTTCTGCAAAGGTCTATACAATACGTTACAACATTATCCGGCTCCTCTGGCTAACTTTGAAGAGTTATGGAGGCAAGTTGAACCAGCATGGATAGCCACCCATCCTCCTACAATATAGCAACATATCAACTCCATGGTATGGAGTTGTATAATTCCATCAGAACACGATGGAACAGAGGATATTTTCCTCATTGCTACATCTCCTTCCAGCATCGTTATGCCACTCTTTAATTGAGGATAAGTTATACTACTTTAGTACTACTTTCATACCAAATTTCATTGCACTAGACACACACGCACAGATTATACAGGGTGTACTCGTGAATTATTTCCAACCGTGCATATCATGAATGATTAATAAAAATTAAATGATTAATTGATTTAACAACTAAGCTTTTCTCCATTGGCTCCATTATCAACAATGCTATCTCGTCACATTTTTTCTTTTTTACCAAATATGATACCTACTCAACTCATTTCCAAAATTAAGTTCAACACCAGATTTTTCAATACCTATGCCATATAATATGTCATCGCGAAGAAAGAATTTGAACAAATGGTTACATTAGGTATCTATAGACCATCTTATTCTTCTGCTGCATCACCACTTCACATAGTTTCCAAAAGAAATTCTAACGGTTGGCGACCATGTGTAGATTACAGACAACTAAATAATATCACACTGGTATAGTGATCGTTAACCTCTTCCTCATATACACGATTTCACTTTACATTTATATGATTGTAACATTTTTGGAAGGCAGATCTAGTAAGAGCATATCACCAGATATCTATAGAGATGGATGGCCATAATAACTCCATTTGGTGTTTTTGAGTTCACTGGCATGCTGTTTATTCTTCGAAACGTCTCTCAGCCATTTCAAACATTCATAAATGAAGTACTTTCTGAATACTTTCATTGTAAGTTGTAATGATAGAGCATATTACCTCCATTTGCAACAATTATTCTCGAGAGTTAATTCCTACAGCATTAATATACAAACTACAAAATGTGTTTTTGGTGTACACACTTTAGATATTTTGAGCCATTATGCTTTTTCTCGTCCTTCAGAGCTTATAATTAAAGTGATAAGTGATCTCCCCAAACCCTCCAGAATTACGCAATTGCAATGATTTCTTGACATGATAAACTTTTATCATCATAATATTTCTAATATTCCTTTACATAATCTTTCAAACAATTAAATTTACAAAAAATCAGTTCTTGGTCAAAAGAACATGATTTTTCTTTTTCGACTGCGAAGAACGTTTTAACAATCTTTTGTATTCTTTTTTAATACGTTTCTAGCAATGACATAGGAGCTGTCCTATCATAAAATCTTAATAAAGATCATTCCCTAAGATTCTTTTCTCAAAAACTAATTTGAGCTCAAATAAATTACTTTACCTTATACAGGAAATTAGTAGCGATATATGCCGTCATTAACTTCATCAAAGTTTTGCTGCGCGGAAATCAATTTGTGATTTATACAGATCACAAACCTCTAGTCGCCTCAATTTTCTCAATATCTGATAAATCAAAACGACAAATAAGATATTTAAATTATATTGCGCAATTTACCTATGATATTGTTGCGGACATGTTGTCCAAAACAAATGTTCTTTAAATTCACAATACGATAGGGTTTTATTTTAATGGAATAAAACTAAAGCCCTACTTTGTCTTCAAGTTTATTATAACTGTTTTAACTAAAAAGTAGACTTAAATGAGTTTATTAAACTATTTCACAATACTGTTACTTAACTTCTTCGCGTCATCTTCCCTCGTCTATGGCTCAAGGTCGTCTTCTGTGCTTGTTGGTGCAAGTCGTTCTACATCTAAATTTAACTGTCCAGGACCTGACTCATCACATTCAAATCTTAGAATTCGACCATCCTGCAGAATGTCCGCCTCAGACTTTGACCACATTTCGTCTCCATCATCATAACTCCATCTTTTCATGTATTCAGAGCATGTGGCTCTTGATAAAGGTCCTTCATCGTTTCCAACATCTACAACTTGGGTCTAACAAGTGTTGTTAGATTTGATTTAGTATCCTTGTACGGTGCTAAGAGTTTTGCTTTCAGTTTTAAGCATCCCTATCCTTATCCCTATCCTGTCCTTATTGAGTTCTCTTAGCTACTAAGTGATCTTCGTCTCAGGTTGAAAGTTGTTCGGTTTTCTTCTTAAATTTTCAATATTTCTCAGTCTTTTATCATTTTCTCTCATATGGTTATTGCGATTATCATATTTTTTTTCTATCTCCTCCTTTAAATATTCTTCAATTTCCAGATCCTCTTTGTTTCGCATTCTTATTCTAATGAGAACCTCAAATGAAGTAAATAGTGTACTTGATTTGGTATGTGATTTGGTAATGTACTTGATTTGGTTTGTGTTGAGTTTAAGATTCACTGTAGCGTATTAATATGTTTGTACTATTTCGATGATTTATCGGCTAACAACTTACTCAATACGGATATTATTATCGATTTGGGTACATTATATACAATTTGCAATACATTTCTCTATTTTAGATGTTAAATTCGGATTAATATCATAATTACGCTTCTTCATAATGATTTTACGTCCATCCATCAATCTTCCGGTTTCAGAATTAATTCAAGTCTACTAGCATCATAAAAATATCATGTTTCAAAAAATAAGGTTGTACACCTTCCTCTTCATGTTTCAATTTGTTTTTAATTGTATCTATTTCATCATCTACATTTTGGGCATAGTTTAGTTTTTCGTATATAGAATCGTCTAGGTTGGTAATCATTATTGAGATTCTGCGCAAAGCATCTGCATGTCCACAATTAAAGCATTATATTTCTTTCATGTGTTATTTAATTTCTCCATTCTGTGCTTTATGTGTTTTAAATTTATTTCATATTGTAGTATTATTTCTTTTTTATTTCTTCATAAACTTAAATTCTGCCTTTCAAATCATGTCAGCTTTTAGTATAATCAAGTATCATTTTGATATCAGAGTTAGAATAAATTTCATCATATTGAATCGATGCTGCTTCTTCCATTTTACCTCGGTTAATATCATCTTAAGAAAATACTCTTAACAAGTTTCTTGTTTCTTCATTTACGGTCACTTAACATTTTGTGTAACAATGCGCTGTTGATTCTATCTGAAAATTCTTCATGCTGAGCTAATTTTAAAGTCTCCCATGACTTTACATTTTGTTTAACTTGAACAAACAGTCTTGAAAATCCGAAGCAGTCTCTTCCTACGAATATGAAAATATGCAAATCATTTCAATTTAGTAAAGCAGTCAAATCTTCAACATTTCTTACCTATTTCTGAATAGGATAATCATCGACTAAACTCATAGACATCGAAGCATTGTGATTGCTTATTCTATCTTCACTTCTTAGGTTTTCATATTTTTGTCTTGTTTGGTTGTCACCTTTTTGTATTCTTGCTCGGTTTCATTTTTGGCTATTATCTTCTGGGCTTTTTCCTTTTAGGTAATCATCTTCTCGGCTTCAATATTGGTAATCATCTTGTACGTCTTCACAATCATTTCAACATTCGCATTTATTAAAAATCTTAGAATTCTGTCCGTAACTTTTTCAGGTTTTTCGGCATAATTCTATGGCATAGGATTTGGAAGTTTTTTTTAGTTGTTTTTTAATGATTTTATGGTAGAGATGGGTTTTTGGAAAATCGGTGCAATTCGAACCAGTCCATACTGGACGCATACTCATTTCAGACGTTGACCACATTTACAATTTAGTAAAACCCTACCCAACCCTAGGAAAAATACCCTTTGAGTGGTCTGCATATGTCATATTTAGATTATATATATCATATTTTCCTTAATCATACGGAAAATATTATTCTCGATCCAAACAATCTTATTAACAAAAACATAATATTATGGCGCAAATATGTAAATGATATTTTAATTATTTGGAACAACCAAACCAATATGCAAATAAAAGATTTTCATCATCTTTTAACTGTATGTATTACACACCAATCTCTCTAATTCATATTCGATAAATTTCTCGAAAACTTAATTTATAAACCAATTTTTTACATTCTTAAGAATGTTTTGGACTAGCAACAGCAGAATGTTTCTTTACTGGTCGCTCAGTAGAAACTAATCTTCTTGAACATGGTAATTATATTTTGCATTCTTTTGGCAACTGCCACGATACATCGCTTTTAGCAGTGTATTTGATCAGGTTGTCTCAGGCGGTGGTCTTGTCATCCGGTATCCCTCAAAGAGGCGTCCTTACCCCCATACTCTTTAATATCTACAATAACGACTTTTTCATTACTTTAAACATTCAAATGGTTTGCAGACGAATTAAAAATTTTTGACCCTAAGGACTGTTTTCCTCTTCAGCGCTATCTCCTCGACTTTGCTCAATATCGTTTAACAAATTTAATATAAAAGATCTGGTGGTGACCGTTGATAGCAAAGTTTTATTTAATGAACACGTCGACGCAGGTATTACTTTTTCACAGTTAGATTTCATTGAAATTAGTTCCATAAAAACTCCCCTTTTTGTACGTATTCAGCGTTTTAAATTACTGTTCTGTCGTCTGGAATCCTAAATATGACATGTATCTACGACACCAATGTTAAGTACGACTCAGCTTGTCGGTTTTTAATACATTACAATCAGTACTTCCTTATGGTTGTTTTATTTTACATGTTTATAAAATGTTTCCTTAATTTCAATCTTAATTTTTTATCGTTATTTCATTGTTCACTACTGATGTTATCTTGCGTCTTTATTATTTTGTCTTATTATAATTCTTCTCATTGATACAGCTTTTATTGGGTTCGTCATGTGCTGTATTCTATGTACATAAATAAATAAATACATTAACTCACTTCATTCTAACATAAAATTTACTACACATCTAGAAAAAACAAACAACTTAATTTCGTAGATCTTACATTGAAAAATAATAACAACAACGTCGAATTCAAAATATTCAGAAAACCAACTCAAGCTAATGCATAATTCCTCAAAATTCATTTCATTACTATTCACATAAAATGTCTTGCAATAAAATGTTTAATTTTGCACTCTCATAATAAGGAGAGCATTACGAATTACCATTACAAACCTCTACGGGGAGGAAACCTACAGGAAAACCAAGCTTTTTGAAAGACTGAGGGAAAAGAAAACCAACTTACTCTGCGATTTGACATTTCTAAAACGATGTCGTGACAATGACTTACAGCCTACTTTCACCAGACTTACTCACCACACCAGATCCCGACAAACTGAAGCGATCCTCAGGCGAGCCAGCAATTCGCTCCTTAAAGAAGAAATCCGAAGAACGAGGAAGAATCTCAGCAGCACCGAACTCGAATTATACCAGCTTCATCTGTTATTGAGCCAACAGCTACACATCATCATTTGGACCCAGTTAGAAATTTTAACATTTCGGCGTTGCGAAACGAGCAGAGCCCAGAAAACCATGAAACTCCAAAAGAAGTTCGAAGATTTAAAAGCAAAGTCCGCAAAAACATCTAAGCGGCCACACCTCCAAAACCAAAAGATCGTCCATAACCTTTCATGATACAACCTTTCAGATGCAGAACGAGCAGTTTTAAGTAAAGGATTCAACTACGCCTTAACCCCAAAGACCATTCCGGATGAAGAAATCATTGCTAACGTGGAATCCAGCTTAACATCAATGGAGAAACAAAAAGCCGAAATTTTAAGAATGGACATCTCCAGGATTTTACGTTTAGCTAAACCACCGAAGTCGAATTTAGATCCAAGTGAAATCCAGGCCCTGAAGCAACTTAAAAACAACCACAATATCATCATACTTCCGGCGGACAAGGGTAATACCACAGTGGTTATGGACTCGGATTACAAGCAGAAGATCATGGACTTACTCAAAGATACGGCCTACAAACCAGCAGCAAGAGACCCTACAACTTAGCTAGAAGAGACAACCAAGTCGAAAATAGAGGCATCTCCAATAGATCCGGAGATAAAGAAAACTCTAATCCCTCGAGAGAAATCAAGCAGGTGCCCTAAACTTTATGGTCTTCCCAAGATACACAAGCCGGGCGTTCCACTTAGACCCATTGTAAGTGCCTTCAACTCACTGGTACAAAAACTTGAAAAGTACCTGGCGAAGATCATGCAGCCTATTACACAACAAGCCGACTCCTACGTGCGAAATTCTGAACATTTCGTTCAAATTCTGGACAACGTCCAAATTGAAAACAGTGACATCTTGGCGAGCTTCGATGTCAAGTCTCTCTATCCTAGTATCCCGATCGAAGAGGCCCTCAAGCAGATCAGAGAAAACGAAGACTTGCCCAGCCACATCGTAGACCTCGCCAAACACTGTCTCAACAATGCTTATTTTCTGTTTGACGGTCAGATTTACAAGCAGGTAGAAGGAGCAGCTATGGGTTCTTCACTGTCCCCGGTCATCGCCAACCTGTTCATGATTTACCTCGAGAAGAAAGCGTTAAGGGAGGCCAAATACAAACCGAAGTTATGGATCCGGTACGTTGATGACATCTTCGTCATTTGGTCCTTTGGAAAAGAAAAGCTCCAGGAATTTCAAGAATATTTGAATACCATTCATCCAAAGATCCAGTTCACCACGGAAATAGAAGAAAACGGACAGCTATTTTTTCTCGACGTATTAGTAAAGAAATCTCGCAACAGCCTGCAGCATACTGTATACAGAAAACCTACCCACACGAATCGATACTTAAATGCATCTTCTCATCATCATCCTTCACAGATCCAATCAGTCGCCAACTCACTAATCTCAAGATCCATTCGACTTACAGATAACGATAACAGATCAGAAGAAATGACGAAAGTCACCTTGGCTCTTGCTCAAAACGGCCACTCCAAATACATGGTGAAGAAAGCCATCGATCGACAATTCAAGCCGAAGAATCCACATCCACAAGAAGAGACCAGAAGACCCAACGTCGTACTACCCTACATCAAAGGAACAACGGATCGCATAGGAAGACTACTACGGAAACACGACATTAGTACCACCTACAGACCCGGCAAGACTATAGGAGCTTCTCTCAGGAATCCAAAAGACCAAATAAAATTGGAAAATCTAGGAGTTTATTCCATCCCCTGCGGCTCATGCGACAAGAACTACGTGGGACAGACCAACAGAAGAATAGCTGCCAGAGTAGAAGAACACAAGCTGAGCATACGAAACAAACAGCTCACTTCTGCTCTCTTCCGCCACCATCTAGACACAGGCCATACCATCAATTTCGAGGGTTGCAAGCAGGTAGCCAACGTTCCGCATTGGAGACCCAGATTGATCCGGGAATCCATTGAAATAGCGAAGAACGGCTCCCTCAACAAGAGGGATGATGCCCTACACTTGTCAGCAGCGTGGAGAGCGGTCCTAGAGCACTCCAGGCCCAGGGCTGCTTTCCTGAGGCAAGGACCATCCAATTCGGAACGGCAGGACGCCGAGCTGCCTATCATTCTTGAAGCGTCCAGTGGGAGCAGCCCAGGTCCAGCAATCACCGGACAGCGGGTCAGTGGCCTCTTCTCGCCCATGGATGACGTCACCAAAGCCATATCCGGTGGAAAATCCCCAGGACCGTTAATCGCCGTACGACAGGTCAATGACCTCCCCCCACCACCCACGACTCACGTCACGTCGGACATAAACACCCCCACCACCTCACCCCCGACCATTCGCTATCACCTACGACCAAGACGACCTACTATAAAAAGGAGCCAGAGCACCGCAGTACCTCAGTCTGTCAACAGGAGACTACGATAAAGCACTGAAGATGCCAAGTGAGATCTTGGCGAAACGTCTGCCCCTGTCCACAGGGAACAACCAAGAAGATGAACGGATGATACCTCGGATCAACTAAAACGTATATATATATATATATATATATATATATATATATATATAATTAAACTAAACCTCCTAGAGCAATAGGAAATAGATAAATTTAACTTTAATAATCAAACTCAACTAGAATGCTTCAAAGAGCAGACGGAGTGTTCCAAAACTCCATTCTACAAATTCTTTCTTTATCCCTTTCCCCAAAATGCAGAGGATGAATTTATCCGAACCTCCTGCTATTTCGATTTTTTTAGTGTCCTAGCATCCAATTTCCATCTCCTTCCCACACACGCATCCTTTTTAACTTAAATTTCCCCTTTTCTATAAACATAAAATGCCAATTTTATTTCTCTCTTTCCCTTTCTTATTCCATGAGCAAAATTGCATGAGGTACAATTCCTAGAATTAAACTAATCGTTTCAACTTTTTCTAAAAATTCATAATAATAGTAATAAATTAATTTTACCTTACTAGTTTCAAAATTTACCTTAAAATAATTTTTTAAACGTCAATGTTTTTCTGGATTTCTGAAAGCAGTAGCAAGTCTTCTAACAGCATTTCAAGCCTTGTAGAAGCAGTGTAAATCTTCTGTGAGCATTTCCAGTCTTCTAAAAGCAATATCAAATCTTCTGGAAGCGGTATCAACTTTTCCAGATTTCAAGCCTTCTGGAAATATTCCAAGTCTTTTGGAAGTAATATCAAGTCATTTAGAAGCAGTCCAAGTCCTTTCAAAGCATTGTAGTTTTCTAAAGATAGTATCAAATCTTGTAGAAGCAATATCATGTCTGCTGGAAACAGAATCAACTCTTCCAGAAACAGTTCACGTCTTTTGAAAACATTGCAAGTCTTCTGAAAACAGTATCATTTCTTCAAGATGTATTTGAAGTCTTGTGAAACCATTTCAAGTATTGTGAAAGCAGTATCAAGTCATCTAGAATAGTTCAAGTCTTTTGCAAACAGTATCAACTTTTCTACAACCATTTCAAGTTTCATGGAAGCATTTCAAGTCATCTGGTAGGATTTCAAGTCTTCTGGTAATATTACAGCTCAAATTCGCAGCAGAAGCTGGTACTAAATTTACAAATTACTTACTTATTAAATTGTATGAAAAAATGATGGACTTCAAATGACTTTTTTAATTACAAAGCAATATCTGCTAATTCGCACCTCTTCACCACAACAGTCTTGGCGAAATTTCGCGAAATCACATCTTAACTTTCTTTTATTTATATGGGAATGCTTTCCATGGGCATTTAGAATAGGTTTTAAAAACATAAATTGTGGTTTTATTAACATATCCGTAATTATACCTTTGATTCCAATATTCGCATATTGCATAATCAAAAATTAGACAAGAGTAAAGCGTCCTAGTTCCTGTTGCTGTTTGGGTATTTACCCCAGCCTGAAGTAAATACTCGCGCAAATACCCATTTTATAAATACCTACCGACCAGATATTTACCTCGCGCCCATAACTGAGTGATCGCGTACTCGAATTTTTATGTTTAGATTCAGAACATTCATAAATTTTAATGTGTCTTCGGCTTATTTTATAATCTTTCCATTTTAATACATTAATGTGTTAATTAATAATTTTAAAAATCGAACTTGGTGTGATTTACTTTTACTTTAAAATAAGAATCGTTCTTCGACGAGATGTTCTTTCGACATCTGAAGATGGCCAATGGCCGAAACTAGTATGACTTAATTATTTTGATATAAAACCAGCTTAAATATACATTATTAAAACTCTGATTCATTTACTTAATTTAAATTAACTAATAATATGGATTTTAATTATTATTTATAAATAAATAACATCTTTTTATTTTATTTTAGTTTATTGTGTATCATTTTAATCCAAGTAAGTGTTTCTTTTTTTATTAGTATTATTTCCTTATTAATTTTATTTTGTAGGACAATCCTCCAACTTAATACATTTAAAATCATGAAGAACATATCCATCTTTGCATTGACACCCTTCGTAACACATATCAATACACGTTGTAATTTCAGGAGTTTCGCAAGTATTGGGACAATAAGTTCCGCATGTAGTGTATTCCATATTAGGATCATTGCACTCTAAAATACAAAGCTATTTATTATCTATTTTCGTAAGCAATACCAATAAATAAGACTACTTACTAAGCTGTTCGCAATATTCTCTTGGAATACATTCAGAGTTGTGTAAAACGAAACCAGGTACACATTCACATCTTTCTAGGCAAATGTCTAAACAATACTCTGGTTTGCCATCGCAAGTTTCGTCACAGGGTGATCCACAATAATTAAATTGTGTATTAGGAGCAGTACATTTTTGGTCTAAAAAATTTGTTGTAATAATAAATTATTAATGTTTACTTTAATTTTACCGGCGGAAATTGTGGCGAAAACGCACGAAATCAAAACGATGTAAAACAACATTTTTTTTAATGTTATTAATGATGTTTCTAATTGAACTGAAGTTAGGAAGCTCGTCCAAAACGTTTTTATACCCTAAGCTAATATTATAATGAATTATTTATTTTAACTGAAGTGTTTATAATCTTGATCTTTATTACGGTAAGACTTTCCACACTTAAGTTGGATTATATCAGAGTCTATCTTATCTATTACCAAATCAAATAAATAACCTCATCTTATGTTAAATATCTCACCTCTATGATCTTAAATAAATATTTTAAATTGAATTAAATGTGTTCTTGAAAATAATAGTTAACATATTTTGAATTTTATATGCTACGATTTTAGGATAAAATGGATGATAATAGTAGATAAATAAAAAATAGATAAAAAAATTTAATCTTTACAATACCATAAGCAAACGAAAATAAGACGTGTTAATTTTAACTAGATAATATTTAAGATTAAGATTATTTTCATACGTAATAGAATATAAATGTATTGCACAATTTCAACAAATATTATTTAATTATAAACTATTACTGTGATTTTGGTCTTCAAAAATGCTTATCTCTTATAAATAGAAATACAACTTGCTGTTTATGATTTTTCCCATGGAATCTACCACACCTTGGCATTAAGAAATGGCTATTTACGAACAAAAGTGATTTAAGTAACATTTTCTTATTATTGAGATAATAAGCAAAACGTGTTTTCATGATTATTAAAACTGAGGTAATATATTTTTTATATAAAACGTTAAATTATGATGAGTAACTTAATAACGAACCTGAGTTAGTCTTTACTAGAAAAAACTAACTCAAACTTCTAAGACAGAAAAGCTTTGTGATATATCCTATATTGAACAAGTGAAATAACATATTTATAAACTTTGATCTTCTACATTTATTAAAAAATTATATAGTATATTACAGAAATGAAATAAAGAAAATAAAAATAATTTTATTAATAATTGGTAATGACAAATTAGGACATTGATCATTATGGCACAATTTCCCCGTTACCCTCAATCGAATAGGAAGATCGTCTTGGAAAAAATCGGTGAACTATGTAAAAATGAAAGGGTTGATAACATTTTCAGATCCAAACATTGTTTAATTTTTATTATAACTAATATTAAAAATCAAAATCTTCTCTATAAATACTTTAGAGACCTTTATATATGATTTTTGTGTAAGATAAAGAAGACAACTAATTCGCAAAATTCAACAATTCTTGTTGCCATGGTTACGAATTAGCTAGTTTCTATCTCAAATTAAGTCTTAGCGAACACAATCAATCGATGCGAAATAATAATAATAATAGTAATTACACATTTAATAGGAAAAACGAAAAATAATTAAAAAAATAAAAACAAATTATAATAAAAAGATAATAAGATAATTAGATAATTACCAGTGCAATAACGAGGCAAAGATTTAGTTGTATACTAACAGATTTTCAATCCAAGAATTGACTATTATTTGAAAGATATAAACTACATCATAATTCTACCCTAATTCTACAAAAAAATGATAATAAGTAAAGAAATAAAAAGAACCAAAGAAAAAATCATCAATAAAATAAATAAGTATTTAGAGATTCCTCAACTCGTCACCAATGCTGCTAATATGAAAAGAAAACGATCTTTGGAACGGGGACGTTCTGTGCCGACGCGGGTTTATGCAGCACTTAAATCTTGTCTCACAATTATGAATATCGCACCTGATTGATATCTTATTATATAAATATATAGGGAATTTAGTAGTAATCAATTTATGATAGTATGTTAGAGTATGAAGTTATCTTCTTGAGCGCATCGACAACTAACCTGTTTCAATGAGCCAGTGGTAAATGTGATCGAATTTACGGATTCCATAAATAAATCGAAGCAACTATTCTGAACTTGCTGAATCCTTCCCGAGTATTATGGACACACAGCCGGATGATATAAAAGACTTATATAGTTATTTATTTATTTATTTACATTTTATGGGTACAGAGACAGGACAAACCCGAAAGTTCTGTACCACTAAAAAATTATAATAACAAAGAAAAAGAAAACGTGTAACAAAAGAAATCAAAAATTGCCTTAATTAAACAATTAAAAATCAAATTAAACTTAACAGTGGACTTAAATGTCATTAAGAAAAAAGAAATTATAATAAAATAAAACAAACAAAATAACATAGCAAAACTAAAAAACCTTTAAAACAAAATAAACAATGCCTACTAATAAAAAATAACGGCTAAATTAAAGTACTTCAATTAATAAGAGTCTCGAGCTATCAAAACGTAGGAGGTAATTCGCTGACGGTATCAAGAACTAATCGCCTGAAGGTAAAAAATGAGTGCTGAAATAAATTAATATTAAGTTTGTCAGTCAGGCGAGCCATTCGCAACATAGGAGAGTTCCGAAAAGCATTGGTGCGCGGAATAAGCGTACAGAACAAGAAATTAAAGCGAAGTAGGCGGGGAGGAACATGAATATTAACCGACTCCAAAAGAACTGAGGAATCACACATATTGTGTAAGACCTTGTAGAAGAATAGTGCGTCATTACACAGACGACGCTGGCGAAGAGGCATTAAACGAAAAGATCTGCAAGACGAATCGTAATTAATGTAAGGTGTGAAAGATTTAAAGTTTAAATATTTCACAAATCTAGATTGAATTTTCTCAATTCGATCAATATAAATAAGGTATTGGGGATTCCAAACTACAGTGCAAAAATTGAGAACACTGAAAACATAGGCAAAATACAAATTTTTGATAGCGTCAACGCTTGTAAAGGACGAAGTGGATCTCATAATAAAGCCAAGCATACGCCAAGCCTTATTAACAATGTTGTCAATATGCTGAGCGTAGAGAAGCTTGTCACACCAAGATCTCTAATGAAGGAAACGCGTGTTAAGTTTTCGTCAGCGACGCTGTAATCGTAATGAAGAGTACTCTTTCTTCTCGAAAAAGAAATAACGTTACATTTAGATAAATTTAAAGTCAAATAATTCTCAGTGCAAAAGTCAGAAATCCGGAGAAGGTCAGTCTGCAGCCTTGAACAGTCCAACGGAGAGGAAACACGCAGATAAAGCTTAAGATCATCAGCGTACATAAGACATTCACAATGTTTCACAACCTTGAATATATCATTAATATAGATGTTAAATAGCAAGGGACCCAGGTGGCTGCCTTGAGGAACGCCAGAGGGAACTGTAATAGGGTCAGAGCAGTATCCATTAACAGAGACAATCTGGCTCCTACTTCTCAAGTATGAATCAAACCAGCGGAGCAACCCACCATGGATACCAAACCCATGAAGTTTAGTTAAAAGGAGGCTATGATCTACACGATCAAAAGCCTTACTAAAATCTGTGTAAATTGAATCAACTTGACAATATTCGTCAAACGATTTTAAAATATAATTAGTGTATTCAAGTAGGTTGCTCTCCACTGACCGATTCGCAAAAAAACGGTCAGTGGGGTATCAATTTTGGATTTAAGAGTAAAGAAAAGTCTAGTATAAACCAGTTTCTCCAAAACCTTACCAAACACAGGCAATATAGATATCGGGCGATAGTTAGAAATAAGGTTACGACTACCGGATTTAAAAATTGGCAAAATATAGGCTTGCTTCCAAAAAGTGGGAAACGTACCTTCCGTTAAAGATTTATTAAATAAAATGACAAGAGGTAGAGAAAGAGATTCAAGACAAGATTTTATTAGAAAAGGAGGGATTCCATCAGTGCCCGGACCTTTATTTATATTCAAGGAGGAAAGTGTCTCCACAACCTCAGACTGCTCAAAGCGCATCGAACCCAAAAATGTAGTACCATTAAGGCCAATGTTAGCAGAATTAAGTGGATTAACAGAGGGCGAAATATACACGGAAGAGAAATATGTTGCGAATAGCGAGCAGATACCCTTACCGTCCTCGGCAATAGTACCATTTAATGACATAGGTGTGGGAATTGTATCCGCACCTCTCTTATTTTTAATATAAGACCAAAAGTATTTAGGATCAGCCTTAATACTGCTCTCGACACCACCAACATACTGCCCATAGTCGCGCCGAATGAGAAACTTGGAACGCCCTCGCAGTAATGAAAAGGACAAGTAGTCTATTTGTTTACCATACCGTTTCCACTTAACATGAGCTCTTCGCTTTTCTTTGATCACTCTGATAGTATCCCGCGAAAACCACAAAGGAAAACTACTGGTGATTTTACGCCTAAGCGGAGTAAATTTTTGAATGGCAACATTTAAATGGTAATAAAAGAAGTCAACAGCAGGGTCCATTTCGCGAGTATTTAGCTCTGTATCCCAGTTAATAGTAGATAGGTACAAATCAATCTCAGAAAAGTTAGCACGTTTGAAGTTAAACACATTAGATGATTCAGCAGGAAGGCGGCGTGGCATTTCAAGCGAGCAAAAGAATTCCAAAGTGGTATGTGCACCATCCTCAGGAACCAGAGGATGGGTGCTTAATGTAATATAAGATATATTAAAAAAATTAGCAAGAATTAAATCAATAGTATTATGAAAGACATTCATGTGAAAATTAAGTTGGTTAAGACCACATAAGGGATTACTGGTTATACTGAGAAAGAACCAAGGAATCAGACAACTGTTTTCAGCTTGATTGGCAAATAGCTTCTATGAGGATATAGTAGCATTAAAGAATGAAAAGCTTTCTTGATTTAGTTTTAACATGACTATGGTATCTAAAACTGTTATCTACAACCAAAACAAGACTCCTTACCTTACCCACAATGGGCACCTCAGATCCCTGAATGTAAACCTTAACCAAATTCGTTAGTTGGTCGCAAACGGTTTTGTTATCAAACAGCAAAACGGTACTTTTACTAGGATTAATTTTCAAGTAATGTAAATTGGAAATATTTGTTATATATTCCAAACCAAAAATTTAAATTATTAATAGCATCGCACCATTGGGACGGACCAAAAGAAATGTAAAGCTGGGTATCATCGGCATGACTGTGAACTTGATTATGTTTTATATAATAAAAGATTTTTGAAGTATATAACGAAAAATACATGGGATTAACAATTGAGGCCCGAGAAACTCTAAAATTAATTAGTCGAGAAGAAGATGTTATACCATCAATCTGGACGCATTGTGATCTTTGTCCAAAATCGCTACTAAGCAAAGTAACTACTGAAGGATCAAGCCCTACAATGTAAAGAATCTTAACAAAGACCGCAATAATCATACTCTCAACGAAACCCAGACTCAGAGATGGCAGAGACCCGGTATCCGTAACAAATTCCATCAATCGAAATTTCAGTATTCTTTCAAAAACCTTTGATAACATTGGCAAAATACTAATAGGTCTCAGGTCTTCCAAAAACTTTTGGGTCACATATTTAGGTATAAGCTTAATTAAAGATTCCTGCCACCATTCAGAAAAAGCGCTTTTCAGAATGCAGGAACTTATAATATGTGTTTTAAAAGATACTATATGAAGACAACAAAGTTTTACAATCTCAGGACTGATTATATCAACTCCTGTAGATGCAGGTTTCATTGTTTTAATAATATTAAGTACCACAAGTAGCTCGACGATGCCAAACATAAATTTTGAATTATCGTCACTGACATTCATGTCATATAATATATCAAGAGCAGGGTCACTAAAATTCTCTACAATATCTAATACAAGACAACATTTTTCAAATGATCTGGTATGTTCACGTTTTTATTCATGTTCATGTCACTAAGTGCTCGCTATTTTCTCTACCATCACTTAATTGAGAAACATATTTGAAATAAGTCTCCTGCAGTTTTGGGCAAAACTGCACGAGACGTGAAATTCCTCAGTGACTTATAATAGTCCCAATGACTAGGCAACCGCATACCCCTGCATCTCTCCTTTCTAATATCACGCTTGTACAATACTCTTGGCTTAGTACCATCTCGTTCAAAAACAAGATCACAAAAAATTAAATCATGATCAGCAAAATTCAACCCCAAGTCTCTTAACAGTAGAAATATCAAGCGTAATGAATAAATCAATAAGAGTGACATTTATCAACCGACTTGCGCCCACAAACTCAAGAAAAGAACTCTAAAATACTGCGTCTCTGTTATTGTACATCTACATGTCGATGTTAAAATCACCGTAACAAACCATCCGAGAAGTATAAAAGAAGTATCCACATCAGCACTTAACCATGTCTCCGAGACCTAGAATATCTAGTTGGTGGCTAGCCAACAGACCCACAATGTCCACCAATTTAGAGAGCAATTTAGAAAAATTTATAATTTAAATAAGTATATAATCTACTCTTAATTCTGTAGCCACATTTATGGGATTACAAACCCTGCATCGGATCTGCTATCACATCTCAATCGAATCATTAGGTTTGCCAAAGAAAAATATCAAGTTACAGAACAATCCACTAACAGCATCTTTCTTCATCTCCCGTCACTTATACAAAATAGCAAGATAAGATACAGTAATATCTGATATGTATTCTACAGTACTAACCACATAAATCATAAAGAACTATTTTTCTTTGTTTTTCATTCTTGTTCCTGAATGGGAGTCAGTGAATGTATAGATCTATGTTAGATTATTAGAAATTAAATGCAGCATGTTGCAGTAATGACATGCTATGATTTCTTGGGACTTCCTGCCTACAGTTGTATAATACCACATGTTCAAGGTAATCTATTCGCCATCTGGTAATTAGATGAACCCCAAAATGTGTCTTCTGAAACAAGGTGAAGGGTGTTGGAAGAGTACGCTGTAAGTCAAATGTGATCAAGCATGAGGAGTCATCACTTAACACCTTGTTATATTAATTCATCGACGAAATGCCTCTTCAGTTAAACCATGATGTTCGTTTTACAAATTCCTTGATGTTGTCTGCGATTTTATTCCCAGACACTTGTCTACCTCTCAGTTCTGGTATGGGCATGATTATTTTTGATTCTCTTCTTTTTGCAACAGCATAATCTAATGTTTTATTAGATATATGGAGATCTATAGGAAAAAGGGACTTAAAAACCTTATTCCCACCAAAAATGAAACTTCGAGTATATTATGTCATGGTATTTCTATACCATGGAGTGAATAATGTTTTGCACTCTCGTTGCTACAAGAGTGCTACATGATCACTATACTTCCTTTTGCATATACATAAAATAAAAGTAAACGATAATTGGAATAATTGGCTGTGTGCCATTTATCTACCACATATTCTAATTTTTCCGATTTCGAGTTCCCACTTCTTTTTCTGATTACCCCAGATTTTGTAAACTTGAGAAAGACCTTGCTCGACTTATTAATATACTTAAATCGCATCTGCTCTAATAATTTTATATTTTTGGACAGTGCAAAATTGTCAAATACAACTTTGTTATTAAGAGGGCTCATTTTAATTACTTTTACATTAACTAATGTAATGATAAAGATGTTCAAAAAGTAACATAAGTCAGCTTTAGAAAAAATTTCTGAAAATACATCTTTTTCATGTTACTCGCATTCATTGCTACATTTTTCGCATCACCATTTTTGCAAGTATTTGGTGTATGCAGAGCATTCCAGACAATTTTGGAGACAACAGCTTTATACACAAATTGTGACGAAATGAGTAAGGAAAGGTGGGGCAGTTTCATACATTTCGTCTATAGCATTCCTTCGGGTAGTCTAACTTTTGTCTTTACACTACAGGCATAATATTTGCGTACATTAACTTGTATGGTTATTTTGTAAAGCATATTCCAAAAAATGAAAAACGTTAGACCATTAAAATCAATTGGTTGGAATCATTTTGAACCAGTTTCTAAAGAAAGTTGCAACATGGCATCCGAAACGTCAAACATTTTTCCAAAAGATGCACGGCTTCTAGTTTAAGCACAAGTATTAGTAGTATTACGACTTTTGAGAAAATGTTTTCCAACTGAAGTAACTTCTAAAGAACGTTGCAGCATGGCATTCGAAATGTTATATATATTCTCCAACAATACACGCCAAAACCAGAAAGCTTCTAGTGTTAGTACTAATTGAAGTCCAATCAACACTAACCGTGAGAGCATTCGTACATAAATCATTCCCTGTTGTTTTTTTTTGTTAAAGCTGCATGATCAGGCAGCTTTTTTGTAATTTCTGGCCATAATCGTTCATCAAAACATAGTTATGACATCACTTCAATATCACAGAATTATTGTATAGTAGTATTCTCAGATCAATTAAAAAAACTGATTTCTTTATCTTATTGTTCCGACTTACATGTGTAGTTCTCCAGTTAACATGTTTGTTCATAACCTACATATATTGCTAATTTGTGATTCGTTATTTTATGAAAGGATTTTGTAATCTATGTATTTGCGATTTTAACGGATGGTTTAACAGCAGGAAATGTGGTGGATTTTCTCAACATAAAATTGAACAGCACATTTGCGCTGCTTGGGAGTCAAGCGGTTAATGCTTCTATAGAAACCGGGTACTAAAAGGAAGCAAATGTTGTGCCTATACCTAAAAAGAAATCCCCTAGAGCTCATTCGGATTTGCATCCAATAAGTATATTGCCAACATTTTTGAAAGAGTTTTCGGAAAATAGCCGAGAAAATTTTTAACTGCCGCAGGTAGCATATCATATTACTGCTACACTACTGCATATCACGGATGATATTGTACATGCTTTAGACCGGCTTATGGTTAAGCTTAAGTAAGTCTAAGTTTTTTGATTCTTTAAATATTGATACTGTGATTCAACACTATACGTGTCTCAGTCGGGACACCTTGTATCACGCAAGAAAATATTTGAGATTCCAAGGTTTTTCTAATTCCAAGCCCTCAGTTCGAGTCTCATATCATACACGGTGTATACTTTGAGTTGGCCGGCTAAAATTAAGAACTGCAAATGTCATTTTCATCTGACTCTTCTGACGCTCTGGAGGCTACTGAAATCATTAAAATGTAGTAATCTCAAAATTGAGTCCGAAAAAATGTGTGATCACGCTTTTTGTGTCGGAGATTAATCGTGCTACAGTGAGATCCTTAACAATATATATTAACGGTGAACAAGTTCTTCACGCTTTGATTCAGAAAGCATTCAGTGCATTAAAAAGTAGTTGTGGCAATAGTATCCACATCAGCACTTAACCATGTCTCCGAGACCTAGAATATCTAGTTGGTGGCGAGCCAACAGACCCTCAATGTCCACAGCATCGGATCTGCTGTGGACAATGGTGGCAGGAATCTTGGATCTGCTATCGCATCTCAATCGAATCATTAGGTTTGCCAAAGAAAAATATCAAGTTACAGAACAATCCACTAACAGCATCTTTCTTCATCTCCCGTCACTTATACAAAATTGCAAGATAAGAAACAGTAATATCTGATATGTATTCTACAGTACTAACCACATAAATCATAAAGAACTATTTCTCTTTGTTTTTCATTCTTGTTCCTGAATGGGAATCAGTGAATGTATAGATCTATGTTAGATTATTAGAAATTAAATGCAGGATGTTGCAGTAATGACATGCTATGATTTCTTGGGACTTCCTGCCTACAGTTGTATAATACCACATGTTCAAGATAATCTATTCGCCATCTGGTAATTAGATGAGCCCCAAAATGTGTCTTCTGAAACAAGGTGAAGGGTGTTGGAAGAGTACGCTGTAAGTCAAATGTAATCAAGCATGAGGAGTCATCACTTAACACCTTGTTATATTAATTCATCGACGAAATGCCTCTTCAGTTAAACCATGATGTTCGTTTTACAAATTCCTTGATGTTGTCTGCGATTTTATTCCCAGACACTTGTCTACCTCTCAGTTCTGGTATGGGCATGGTTATTTTTGATTCTCTTCTTTTTGCAACAGCATAATGTAATGTTTTATTAGATATATGGAGATCTATAGGAAAAAGGGACTTAAAAACCTTATTCCCACCAAAAAGGAAACTTCGAGTATATTATGTCATGGTATTTCTATACCATGGAGTGAATAATGTTTTGCACTCTCGTTGCTACAAGAGTGCTACATGATCACTATACTTCCTTTTGCATATACATAAAATAAAAGTAAACGATTTCGCCGATACTGTTTTCCCAGAATAATTGGCTGTGTGCCATTTATCTACCACATATTCTAATTTTTCCGATTTCGAGTTCCCACTTCTTTTTCTGATTACCCCAGATTTTGTAAACTTGAGAAAGACCTTGCTCGACTTATTAATATACTTAAATCACATCTGCTCTAATAATTTTATATTTTTGGACAGTGCAAAATTGTCAAATACAACTTTGTTATTAAGAGGGCTCATTTTAATTACTTTTACATTAACTAATCTAATGATAAAGATGTTCAAAAAGTAACATAAGTCAGCTTTAGAAAAAATTTCTGAAAATACATCTTTTTCATGTTACTCGCATTCATTGGTACATTTTTCGCATCACCATTTTTGCAAGTACTTGGTGTATGCAGAGCATTCCAGACAATTTTGGAAACAACAGCTTTATACACAAATTGTGACGAAATGAGTAAGGAAAGGTGGGGCAGTTTCATACATTTCGTCTATAGAATTCCTTCGGGTAGTCTAACTTTTGTCTTTACACTACAGGCATAATATTTGCATACATTAACTTGTATGGTTATTTTGTAAAGCATATTCCAAAAAATGAAAAATGTTAGACCATAAAAATCAATTGGTTCATGGAACCAGTTTCTAAAGAATGTTGCAACATGGCATCCGAAACGTCAAACATTTTTCCAAAAGATGCACGGCTTCTAGTTTAAGCACAAGTATTAGTAGTATTACGACTTTTGAGAAAATGTTTTCGAACTGAAGCAACTTCTAAAGAACGTTGCAGCATGGCATCCGAAATGTTATATATATTCTCCAACAATGCACGCCAAAACCAGAAAGCTTCTAGTGTTAGTACTAATTGAAGTCCAATCAACACTAACCGTGAGAGCATTCGTACATTAATCATTCCATGTTGTTTTTTTTGTTAAAGCTGCATGATCAGGCAGCTTTTTTTTTGTAATTTCTGGCCATAATCGTTCATCAAAACATAGTTATGACATCACTTCAATATCACAGAATTATTGTATAGTAGTATTCTTTGATCAATTAAAAAAAACTGACTTCTTTATCTTATTGTTCCGACTTACATGTGTAGTTCTCCAGTTAACATGTTTGTTCATAACCTACATATATTGCTAATTTGTGATTCGTTATTTTATGAAAGAACTCTGTAATCTATATATTTGTGATTTTAACGGATGGTTTAACAGCAGGAAATGTGGTGGATTTTCTCAACATAAAATTGAACAGCACATTTGCGCTGCTTGGGAGTCAAACGGTTAATGCATCTATAGCAGCCGGGTACTAGAAGGAAGTAGAAGGAAGCAATTGTTGTGCCTATACCTAAAAAGAAATCCGCTAGAGCTCATTCGGATTTGCGTCCAATAAGTATATTGCCAACATTTTTGAAAGAGTTTTCGGAAAATAGCCGAGAAAATTATTAACTGCCGCAGCTGCAGGTAGCATATCATATTACTGCTACACTACTGCATATCACGGATGATATTGTACATGCTTTAGACCGGCTTATGATTAAGCTTAAGTAAGTCTAAGTTTTTTGATTCTTTAAATATTGATACTGTGATTCAACACTATATGTGTCTCAGTCGGGACACCTTGTATCACGCAAGAAAATATTTGAGATTCCAAGGTTTTTCTAATTCCAAGCCCTTATTTCGAGTCTCATATCATACACGGTGTATACTTTGAGTTGGCCGGCTAAAATTAAGAACTGCAAATGTCATTTTCATCTGACTCTTCTGACGCTCTGGTGGCTACTGAAATCATTAAAATGTAGTAATCTCAAAACTGAGTCCGAAAAAATGTGTGATCACGCTTTTTGTGTCGGAGATTAATCGTGCTACAGTGAGATCCTTAACAATATGTATTAACGGTGAATAAGTTTCTTTACGCTTTGATTCAGAAAGTATTCAGTGCATTAAAAAGTATTTGTGGCAATAAATTTTTCTTCACTGAAGATACTAAAAGGATGTTGTGTAATCTTCTAGTATTATCTCAATTTAACTTTTGTGCTGCTTTTATGGTCCTTTTTTATGAGATTCCAAGGTTTTTCTAATTCCAAGCCCTTATTTCGAGTCTCATATCATACACGGTGTATACTTTGAGGTGGCCGGCTAAAATTAAGAACTGCAAATGTCATTTTCATCTGACTCTTCTGACGCTCTGGTGGCTATAGAATCATTAAAATGTAATAATCTCAAAACTGAGTCCGAAAAAATGTGTGATCACGCTTTTTGTGTCGGAGATTAATCGTGCTACAGTGAGATCCTTAACAATATGTATTAACGGTGAACAAGTTCTTCACGCTTTGATTCAGAAAGCATTCAGTGCATTAAAAAGTATTTGTGGCAATAAATTTTTCTTCACTGAAGATACTAAAAGGATGTTGTGTAATCTTCTAGTATTATCTCAATTTAACTTTTGTGCTGCTTTTATGGTCCTTTTTTATGAGATTCCAAGGTTTTTCTAATTCCAAGTCCTTATTTCGAGTCTCATATCATACACGGTGTATACTTTGAGTTGGCCGGCTAAAATTAAGAACTGCAAATGTCATTTTCATCTGACTCTTCTGACGCTCTTGTGGCTATAGAATCATTAAAATGTAATAATCTCAAAACTGAGTCCGAAAAAATGTGTGATCACGCTTTTTGTGTCGGAGATTAATCGTGCTACAGTGAGATCCTTAACAATATGTATTAACGGTGAACAAGTTCTTCACGCTTTGATTCAGAAAGCATTCAGTGCATTAAAAAGTATTTGTGGCAATAAATTTTTCTTCACTGAAGATACTAAAAGGATGTTGTGTAATCTTCTAGTATTATCTCAATTTAACTTTTGTGCTGCTTTTATGGTCCTTTTTATGAGATTCCAAGGTTTTTCTAATTCCAAGCCCTTATTTCGAGTCTCATATCATACATGGTGTATACTTTGAGTTGGCCGGCTAAAATTAAGAACTGCAAATGTCATTTTCATCTGACTCTTCTGACGCTCTGGTGGCTACTGAAATCATTAAAATGTAATAATCTCAAAACTGAGTCCGAAAAAATGTGTGATCACGCTTTTTGTGTCGGAGATTAATCGTGCTACAGTGAGATCCTTAACAATATGTATTAACGGTGAACAAGTTCTTCACGCTTTGATTCAGAAAGCATTCAGTGCATTAAAAAGTATTTGTGGCAATAAATTTTTCTTCACTGAAGATACTAAAAGGATGTTGTGTAATCTTCTAGTATTATCTCAATTTAACTTTTGTGCTGCTTTTATGGTCCTTTTTTATGAGATTCCAAGGTTTTTCTAATTCCAAGCCCTTATTTCGAGTCTCATATCATACACGGTGTATACTTTGAGTTGGCCGGCTAAAATTAAGAACTGCAAATGTCATTTTCATCTGACTCTTCTGACGCTCTGGTGGCTACTGAAATCATTAAAATGTAGTAATCTCAAAACTGAGTCCGAAAAAATGTGTGATCACGCTTTTTGTGTCGGAGATTAATCGTGCTACAGTGAGATCCTTAACAATATGTATTAACGGTGAACAAGTTTCTTTACGCTTTGATTCAGAAAGTATTCAGTGCATTAAAAAGTATTTGTGGCAATAAATTTTTCTTCACTGAAGATACTAAAAGGATGTTGTGTAATCTTCTAGTATTATCTCAATTTAACTTTTGTGCTGCTTTTATGGTCCTTTTTTATCAACGGCGGATATAGAAAGAATTTTGAGGATGCAGAGTCATAGCTTGAAAGATGCGCGATGGCTCAACATGTAAACCAGATGTTTACTTCATTTTTCTACTAGATTTCACAAATTTATAACATCTAGGTTATCTGGTTCACAATCTGAATCTAACTCTGTGAAATTCCACAAAATAGGAAATAATTTTTTAAACCAAGTTTTTCTTATCAGATTGTGGGTCAGATTAAATTCACATGTATTTTCAAGGAATATTTATCGTTATGGCAACGATATGTACGTGTCTTTAATACACTTTTGTCTTTAGTTCGTTATTAAATATGGATCTAAAATTTTAAGTAACATATCTAACTCTTACTAATTAATAGCATCATTACTAATTTGCCTACATTCACTTAGGCAATATTGGCCAAACCTCGCATACATACACAAACATAAATCTTAGATAAAATCATCTCGAGAGTTGAACTCTGTAGGGGTCCAATTTGTAGGTGTAAACAATATAATGTAATCTTACAGGATGTATCACGTATATAATTAGAGATTAGTACGAGATTAAAATCGGAATTTCTTAATATCTTATCACCATGTCAAATACATTAATATAATTTAAAATAATCAGCGAGTGATTCACTAGCTGAAGAAGTGTATTATAATGTTCTAATAGACACGTATACCCCAAAACATCATATTTTTAATTTAATTTCTCTACTTAAAAATTTGAAAACAATTGTTTCAAAAAAAATATCCAAAATTATAACGCATATTATAAATTAATAATGGATTAACGTTATTATGTTAACAAAATTTCGAAAAATAAAATGCTTTAAATTTTAGTAAAATCGCATCGTCAGAAGTGGATTTTTAACAGCGTTGAATTTAAAAAAATGTGTATTTATGACTTTATAATTTTCTGCTAATACATTAATTTCTGCTGTAATAATAATAATAATCTTCTAACATTAGTATCTAGTCTTCAATAGGTAGTACCTAAGTATTGTTCTGCAAGTAAAATAGCAGTAAGGCAAAAATCAGAAATTAGTATAGGCAGTAATATCCAACCCAGTGTAAGTTTAATTTTCCAGAAGAAATATGTGTTCTTTAATTGAAAAACAGTTTATTTACGAAAATTAAAGTGCATGGTGCTACCATTTATCAATATAAAAGTAAAACTATTTATTGGAGATAATGTTAAGCAGAAGTCGTGCGTTTTCTGCAATATTCTGGTGAAGTGACCCTCATAGTTCCTCATCACCTTCTCTCAAAGATTGATGTCAATTCCGTGATTTGTACTATGATAGCTTCTTTTAACCTACGCTTTTAAGTGTCCCCATAAAGCTAATCAAGAGAAAATATATCATTCGGAAATTACAAACATAAAAAGCCCTTATGCACTTTCAAAAACATGAAACTTATGTTTTCCAATCAATTCAACTAGCTACAGTACACCAATCGATCACTTTCTCATTCCGAAACAGGCCCAATTGTTGGAACTTCTGCTTGTTAACAAAATAGTTCAAATGAAATTGATCCCCATTAGTCATCAGTAAACTCATTTTCATTCTATCGACTATTGATTAAAACGTCCTGCTTTCAGTTCTTCCTGTGTACTTACTTACAATTACTGGTTGGCTCACCATTTCTATGAATGCGGTTGTCTTTATACTTCGAAGACGACAATGAGGCTTTTGATTAATTGCTGATGTCATCGTTCTAAAATTCTATACCCATCTGTTGATTGTGTTACGTTTCGGAGCTGAACCATTGCGGCCAACATTAAACCGTTTGAGAAAGCGCTGCTGGATGACAATAACACGATACTCTCTTGTCCAGATAACCATTGTGGGTTTACAAATAGATAACGTTAATCGTGATAACTAATTAATTAATTAATCAATTTAATTTATTATTAGTACTTATTTAAATTATTTATATATGATTCGATGATTAACTCGCATGCAATACTTTGGATTCTGATACAAAATAAAAATAAAAGAAAAAAATTCGCGTTTTCGAAGTGCCATGTCCCGATTCTTTTATTCGAAGCAAATCCAATCTAGCAAAAACCAAACCTTTTTTTGTTTTTAATTTTGAGTTTAAAAGGTAATTTTTTGATATTTCAAAAAATGCTCGTATTTCGTTAATTCTTGCAATTAAAGAAAAGCGGTGAATGCATTCTTAAGACACTTTTTTGTGACGAATAATTTTTGATATCATTCCTATCAGTTGGGTTGGTATCATTTCTAATATCAATTCAATCCATCTAAACTTTATTCATCGTCAGGCAGAAGCTGTTCATTAGATTTGCATTTATCTTAAATCTTTATTTTAAATAGATTCGCTCTTTCTCTGTGTTGCCCAGAATTGACTATACAATAGGGCAATATTAAAGAAACGGATAAATTCTAATATCATTTCCGTAGATTAGGTTTGGGTTGGATTGGGTTGACATTGGATATAATATCACCTCAACCCAATCCAACGCAAATCCAACCCACCGTCAGGTACAAGTTATCTTGGATATTCGTTAAATTTACATTTATTTTTAGTCTGTATTTTGAATAATTTCTGACATCGTGGATTGGTTTGGGTTGAATTGATATCATTTCCAACATCTAACATTTATTAACATTTATTATTAAATTAAACAATCTTTAATATTTTAGAATTGAAGAAAACACATCGTTCGGCTAATACACTTAAATCGTTTTTCTTTCATTTCAAAAATAAATGGAATACAAGCACTTTTTTTTAAAATGGCAAGAATTTGACTATAACTTAAAAACGAAAAATGATAAAGGTTTGATCTTCGTGGGATTGAATTTGACATTTTCTGAGATAGCCGATACTTACACAATAATTTGCCTATTCTTAAATTTTGTTTAAAATCTGTTTGTATAAGAATTCAAAATATTGCGCACGAGTTATGAATCACTCTATATATGTAGTTTTATTTTTTCATTGTTAAATGATAACATTCACTTTACTTTTGTGTAAACTTTTTTCTAGCAAATAACAGCTAAGTTATTTCTTATTTCAAAAAACCCCTTCCATTTTACCCCAGTTTGTGTAATTTACGATGCCACCATATCCCAAAACAATTTTTTTAAAATTGCAAATGCCATAATAATCGGGTAACGTTTCTTCAGCAAAACATTTCTTGTTTTCCGTTCGTACCATGAAAGACACAGCCTTTTTTATCATTTTGTGTAGGCATCATTTTGTGGTTTGATTTGATTAATTAATCAAAATTTTTACTATTAACACTCAGCAGATCTATGGTCCTCGTAATTTTTCTGAATCCTTGTATTAGATTCTGAGTTAAGAGGACCTAAGTTAACCCTCTATTGCATAATTTATTTTATAGTTTGAAAAAAATTTTTTTTTGCATTTTTTGTGATAAATGTGCATAGAAATAAGACACCTATGAGTTTTTTTTTTTCAAAATTTGTATTTGTAGAGAAAAAAAAATGTGTTCCCAAATGGGCACATTGTGGGCTCAAAGTACATTTTTTTTTACATGGTGTGAAATGACTTGAAGCAATTATTTACTTTATTTAAACACAAATGTATTCCACATTTTTCGCACATTGTTCTGGATTTACCCTTGCAGTTAGGTTTTTTGCATCTTTCTCGGTTTTCTGTCTGTAAAGGCCAATGTCCAGTATTATCCAATATTATGTTTCTTGTTGGACGTGCTTCCAAACATTTTCTTTTAGGTGTGAAAGGAATGGGCGAGTCGATGGGCGTATTGGCGCCACTAGTGTTAGGTCGGCCTCTCTTTTTTGCCTTTATTTTTCCCACTAGACATAGATCTTGTGCTAGTATTGTTTTGAATTCCAATAGAGAAACCTTCTCATTCTTGTTTAGTTGTTTATTGATTCTTCTTGAAAGTAACCATGAAATTACTACCACAACGTCAAGCATGTTGCAAAATATGCGCATATACCATTTGCGGCTCTTCAATTTTATGGGATACAATCCTAATAGAGAATCCTGTAAATCTACCCCTCCCATGTGCATGTTGTAGATTGAAACAATGTCGGGACGATCAATTTCTTTCTTGCAGTTCTCCGACTTGAAAAAACGCTTTACTTTGGTAAGTGGAAATGTACCAGAGAATGTAGAAACTAATGTAACTAATCGATTATCATACCACTGCACAACATGAACATCTACTCCAGCAACATTTGCAGTTTTCTCAATGTGTGAGCCTCGTCCCTTTTTTTTCATTTCTTTTTCACTAACCATTTTTAGGCCCTTCAGCCGACTAGATCTTATTGTTGCCACACTTTGTATGCCTAATTTTCCCAGATAGGATAACAAATTTATACCAGAAAAATAATTGTCATAGTAAACCTTATGATTTTTGTCTCTCGGAATTGGCCTACATAAACGGACGATGATATTGCTGGCAGCTCCAAGTTTTGGTTCCCCTGGCAATAGATTTTTGTCAGCTTTACTATTGCAAAGCTCAAAATTTGTACTGAAGCCACTTACTCCTGATAAGACATACATTTTGTAACCCCATTTGTGTGGCTTTTTGGGATTATATGTCTTTAAAGATGTTCTTCCCTTGAATGGAATAATTTGTTCATCACAGGATAAATTTTCCTCAAAAGGGATTTTTTGGCAGGATTTCTTTATTTGATTCAATACCGGCATAATTTTATGTGTGCTTCCAGTGGCTAAGGTATTATCTGAGAAATGCAAAAAACGTTTCAGCTCCTCAAATCTATTGAGAGGCATGATGTCTGCTATTTGTGGTGTTCTAGTATTGGCCGACCAGTACCTACGCGTTGAGTGCTGCCTTATCAAAGACATCCATATAACTATCCCCAAAAACTGCTCAATTTCTTTAGCATCAGTTCTCAAAGGCCTGTCAGGTCTTCTTTGTGTGCTGTACAAACATGTTTGCTCAACCACCATAGATATAAAATCATCAGACATAAAGAATTTGAATAGACTATATGCACTTTGTAATTCTAAAATATATTCTGGAAGATCGCATTCTCCAAAAAACTTATTACCCTGTGGATCTCTATTAGTTTTTGAAGATTTCCAAGTAACATTTTCAACATTTGAAAAGAAAAATCTCGTATTTGGGGGAAGATCAAATAACTGCGTCAAAGGTATGTCGTCTGGGTCCTCAATATCCTGGGATTCAATCTCGTCATCATCTAAGTCGTGAGGAACCTGTACTTCCACTGCAGAGAAAAATATGCATATGAACATCAAGACCAAACTATTTTTACTGGCATAAAATTTACCTTCATCATCATCTGATAGCTCAGAATCCTCGCTATCTGAAGGAATATATCGAATTGCATCAACTTGAACTTTTTTCTTCCATAAAAAGCGCTTGGTCTAATTGTTAGAAAATCGCCCGGAAAATCCATTGTGGATCGTCTGTGTGTAGAAATAAGAAATAATTGCACACTTTAACTTTTTGAGCATAATGTTCCCAAATGGGAACAAACAAGTTATGACCTGCTGCAAAAAAAGGAACGAACGAAATATATCGAATTATGCATTATTCTACTCCTAACGCTTGAAACTAAGTATAAAAAATACATACTTACCAGAAAATAACCCTAGAAACTAGATTTGATCTTCTAAAATCAATCAAAATGATCAAGTGGCCATTGATTCGACGCGAATTGTATATAAATGCAACACACCAACACAAACACCACCTCTCGGACAAAAAATTTACGAAAGGTAGAAAACTATACTAGATATTCATAATGTATCTATCAGTTTCGCCGCTTAATACAACATATGGCCACTTTATTGGCTTAGAATGTTGTGTTCCCGAAAGGGAACATTATGCAATAGAGGGTTAAGGCCAGTTATTAAATTTCCTTCATAAACTCCTTACCAAGACATAGAATACTCCTTTAGGATTGTTTTTCGATCTTTTTCCTTTCCTCCACATTGTGGATTCTTTTTAATCATTACTTATGACGTTGTCCTACATATGATAATAAAACATGTCTTTATGGTCCATCTGACGATGTTGATATCCAGCTCAACATTGGTACGATAACATAAGCGCCGGTTTTTTAATATACGTGTGGTGTTCTTTTGAAAGCATCTCTAGTCTTCTGAAAGCATTTCAAGTCTTTTGGAAGCATTGCAAATCTTCTAGAAGCAGCATGAAGTCTTTTGAATACATTTCAAGTCTATTTGAAGCAATATCATGTCCTTTTGAAGCAGTATTAAGCCTTCTGAAAACAATTCAAGTCTTCTGCAAACATTGCAATATTTTTGAAAGCATTTAAAGTCTTCTGCATACAAAAAAAATTTATTTAGAACGAAAACCAAGTCACCCAGTTAGAGTAGTAAATATTATGGAAGTATTTCAAGTCTTCCGTAGGCAATATCAAGTCTTCTGGAAACATTGCAAATCTCCTGGCAGCATTTTAGATCCTTTGGAAGATGTATTAAGTCCTCATTCGAAATAGGTGCTTCCAATAAAAACGTTTTTAGCAACTTCAATCCAGATAAAATCATTAAAAGTTTTGTATTTTCTATGTTTTAAAATATTAATATGGATATTTTGGTTCTTTTTCCGTTGATTAATCTTAACGTTAATCCATTAATGTTCTTCATGCTCATAAGCTTGTTTATTTTTATAATTACTAGGTCCAATGTTGAACATTACTCAAAGTTTTTCAAAAGACTTTGATTTTAAGGTTTTCTTTGAAACTAGAGCACCAACATCTCTAACGATAAGAACGTAGACATTCAAAAAATAATATGAAAAATTTACAAAATAAGCCAAAAAGTATAAAAAGTACATTCAATCTTAAAATGTAAATTCTTCCACAGCATTTGGGCCCTTTGTACTCCACCATAATTAATAGTTCATTCAAGAGTCAAAAAATTAGCTAAATGTTTTCACGAACTTAAGTATAGAACAAAAGAAATGTTCGTTATATCCGAAATTTAGGTCCGTAGTATTCCAAAAATGGATTCCCTTAGGTATATAGTCTCGTCTTCCATTTCACACCCACTATAGAGGTATGTTTGCCAGCATAATGTAGAACATATTCTTACGTAACTTGCAATGTCCGATCAGGAAGTGGGCACTTTCCTAGAAACTGAGTAGATCTCTTCCGGTTAAGGTAGAGCACAGTTTCCTTTGCAAAGACACCTAGTGCTGTCTCATCCCATCCATCGCAAAAAGCTTGATGAAAGATAGAATGAAAGCTGATACTTTGATGCTGTATTAATGGTTGTAATGCTGGTATCATCGAAATCTCAATTAATAATTTTTTTGAGTCTGTCTAGCATTTCATTTTATTGTATGTGTGATACTTTCTTGCGTCGATTTTTTAACCCTTCGTTAGTATGCTGGGAAATAACGGCACCATTACTGTTATGGGATATGTGACATCCTAAAAATAAATATGTTTATCACTATCAAAAAGTTTATGGCAATTTGTTTGAAACAAGTTTAGTACTTATCTTAAGACAACTGTAACTTTTTGTAAAGGTAAAATGCTTTAATCATTTATACACCGGCTTTCTTTCAAATGACATATTTTTGAGTGGAATCGCATTAAAATGTCATGAGAAACAACAAAACCTATGAGTCTATAAACTAAAATATTCATAGCAAAAATTTGCTTGATTAAAATATATGGGTATATGGCACAATCTCCATAAAATATAAAAAGATTTTCTGTCTTTTGCACGAAGACATTTCAAACATTTGGAACTTGTTTTTTGTCTGTTAACCTGAGGTTCCCCAAGTCTTATATCTTATTATTTATATTAATTATTTAGAATTATCTTATATTTCGATAATTCTTTGCCAACGACATAATTTTCAGAAATGAATGTCCTATCATACCAATCTTTAATATTGGCTTTGTATAGTATCTGCTCACGTATATGAAACATCTATTATTTTAAGCTGAAATACAAATGGAGAACTATACATTGTTGTACCTTTTGTTTCCATCAAAAAGCTACCAATATCCGATAGTTAAATTTAACCAAAGATTAATAAACTGGACCTTAAGCTCGTTACTACCATCTTGTGGTTAAATTATCCAAGGGATTGTTACCATAGTTAGGCAGTGAAAAGTAATTTTTTTTCTGAAAAAACACAATAATAAATCTGATTTTTTCGAAACTTTTAACACCCTATATCTCGAAAACTGGACTATTTAGAACACATGTTTATAAGACCTTTTCTACTTGAATTTGCTTTAGGAAAGCGTCTTTGCAATTACGGCCGATCATTAAATAACCATTCTGCATATTTGTAATTTTAACCCCCAAATTATCTTTCTTCCTTTTATCTCTGCTAACTGCATTGTCAAAGCATAAAGCTTCTAGAATGTTAGTTTTGTCTAACACTGTCCTGTTTAATATTGGATCAATTTATAATTTCCCTAAGTATTTCTTGGTTAATTAGATACCAGATATCTTCTATCTTGAGATAAAGAACAATATGTGTACGCATTCGTCTTGAAAAACTTCACTATACTATGTTGAGCTATTGTTCGTCTAATTGTGTGGTTCTTTACTACTCCATTTAACTGCATTTTTGTTAAAGAAATACTCAGATAATGCATCACGATTATCTTGGATTAGGGTACCAATATTTTTCAGATTCGCGTTCATTATCATTATCAGTTTTACAATGAGCATTAAGTTGATCTTCGTAAGTTGAGTTAACATCTGCTCAATCCATAGTTAAATTATCTGTTTTACCAGGAGATGCTATAAAGGTCCTAGCCTTCTCTACATTCCTCTCCTCATTCTCCATCCAATACCTGTTGCCCCTGTCCTCATTTCCAGAACTGTACTTAGTTACCAATCTATTCTCCTCCTCATCCTCCTCCGTCTTCAAGTACTTTAGCAACCTCTGCACCTTCTTTCTTCATTAGCGTCATCCCTGTTCTTGCTCTCTAGCTGTTTCCACATTTCAATCCTCTCCATTCTTTATCTTTCCACATCTTCCGTTGAATACTCTTACCTTCTATAGTATTCTTTTCTTTCCTGCCGCCCATAACGCCCTTTAGTTGCTTCAATCTATCTACAGCACCACCCAAAATTTTACAATCCCATATCCCATACCTCCGTCCCATACCTCATTACAGTTCTTATCAAGCTCTCAAACATAAACTTCCTCATCACATCTCTCCCAAAAATCCTCTCCTTCTATTCACATAACTTTTTCCTGGGAGCTTAGTAATTATAATCTCTGAACGTGTTCTAACATTTTTTGGAAATACTCTTCGTTTTGTGTTGGTTCTAAACTGGCTGGTTCTTGTTCTTCTTCTTTTTGTACTTCTCTATCAGTCATATACTCAAATTTATGCAAAGGTACTGAGAATACACAGTTAATAAAGACGCCAAAAAGTGATGAACAAAGAAGCTAACACTGAAGCCTCTCATGCCCTACAACGCTAACGAAGGATTAATACGAACATAGTGGGATTTGGATAAATTTCGTCCCTTGAAGCTCCATTATCAAACCGTTTAAGGCAATCTTTATCCATATTTTAAGAAAAAAATTCATTACTAATTCTAATAAGATCACTACCAATAAATACATCCACTCCATCCTTTTTTTTATAAAAATAAATTTAAAACTTGCTTTGATTTATCAAAACCACCAAATATTTCAAACATCATAACCTTCAATTAAAAGATATTTTTTTATTTAAACATTTTTAACACAATTTATCATTTTTCAGATATCCATAAAGGCTTTAAATTCACACCAATGACCAGTGTCTTAATAGGAATCGTTTCAGCGTTAATAATAGTAGCACTTGTGGTAATCTTCGTGCTACGAGTTCAATGTAACCGAAACGATGGTCGTCGAAAAAGACAAAAAAACGGAGTTGTTTCCACTTCGAATATGGAGCATCGTGGATCGATTAGCGGACCAACATTTAGCGATAAAACAGGTAATATCAAATAAGTTTGATTTAATTACATTATTAATGATTATTGGGTGATTAGGAGGAAGTCCAATTTCAAAACATGAATCAAGCGGCGGCGAATGTGACAGTGACGAGAAAAACCCGGATATAATTCCTCAACCTGTTGACGCTGATGATATGGCCGATTTCAATAGGAAACGACAACATGTTTCTACAATAGAAACGTCACCAAGTAGAAGCTTACTGCATCAAGCTGGAAATTCGGGATACATCGGTTATTGTACTTTACGCAATGGAATTCCTCTACATGAAATGACCCAAACAAAAATGGTAATAAAAAGAATTAATTTCAAATTGCACCACATTTATCAATGCCACTAATAGCCCCGTTTGGATAATTGTATTCATCAAATGCGCCGATAATAATTAGCCGGATAATTAGCGAAACTACCCATTAATTGTTATTAATCTCGTGTTGCTCTTGGCGTTACTGACCGATAGATTTCATTGAATTAATCATAGTTATCTCGACGTCTGTCATACTGAATATTTAAATACAAAATGAAACATGTTTATTTAATACAGGTCGGACACTTTGTAATTTAGATTGTCAAACAAAATGTTTACAACCTCCGTTACATCTCAAGAAATGTGGTTTTGCTCAGTCCATTCTAGATTTATATTTCCATTCCTGTTAATCTCGCGGTGTTGCATGTTTCTGAATTTTAGATTGGTATTAATCTCAGCATCGCATTGAATATTTAAAGCGCAAATGAAAGATGGCAAGTTACTTTGTGGGTGTTAAAATATATGAGACACGAATTATATCTTGACTTAAATTCTAATATTGCTAAATCCAATATTTCCTTTAGTTTCATTAATTTATCTTTACACAACGATTTTGTAAAAATATCTGCTAGGTTTTTATTTGTATCTACTTTAATTATATCTATAACTCTTAGCGTATTAAATTCATTTACATAAAATCGACCTAAATTTTCTATACTCCATAACTTCTGAGTAAATAAAAATATTTTGGTGATTAATATCTCGAAAGTATCCCCAATTTATATCAATTTAAAACCAGTATTGCGCACTTTAAACAAATTCTTAGAATATTTCAAATCTGCTTCTTAGTACAGTTTCCATTTGTTACAATCAAAACCTATCTATTTCTTTAATATCTTTTGAGCGAATATAGATATTTTCATGATTAATATCTTAAAATAAAGATATTAATCATGATTAAGAAGAATTTCACTCTAAATCAATAGACTTTATTACAATATCTAGAATTTTTGGAATATGGGTATTCGGATGAGCTTGAAATTGACAAAATCGACTTGATTATTTTATATTCCGTAACTTTTGAGTAAATAAAGAAATTTTGGTGGTTAATATCTCGAAAGAATTCCCAATTCACATCAATTTAAAACCAATATTGCGCACTTTCAACAAATTCTTAGAATATCTAAAATCTGCTTCTTAGTACAAGTTCCATTTGCTACAATCAAAACCTGTCTATTTCTTTAATATTTCTTGAGTGAATAAAGCTATTTTCATGATTGATATCTTAGAATAAAGCTTGATTAAGAAGAATTTCACTCTAAATCAGTACACTTTATTACAATATCTAGCATTTTTGGAATATGGGTGTTTGGATGAAATTGAAATTGACAAAATCGACTTGATTATTTTATATTCCGTAACTTTTGAGTAAATAAAGAAATTTTGGTGGTTAATATCTCGAAAGAATTCCCAATTCACATCAATTTAAAACCAATATTGCGCACTTTCAACAAATTCTTAGAATATCTAAAATCTGCTTCTTAGTACAAGTTCCATTTGCTACAATAAAAACCTGTCTATTTCTTTAATATTTCTTGAGTGAATAAAGCTATTTTCATGATTGATATCTTAGAATAAAGCTTGATTAAGAAGAATTTCACTCTAAATCAGTACACTTTATTACAATATCTAGCATTTTTGGAATATGGGTGTTTGGATGAAATTGAAATTGACAAAATCGACTTGATTATTTTATATTCCGTAACTTTTGAGTAAATAAAGAAATTTTGGTGGTTAATATCTCGAAAGAATTCCCAATTCACATCAATTTAAAACCAATATTGCGCACTTTCAACAAATTCTTAGAATATCTAAAATCTGCTTCTTAGTACAAGTTCCATTTGCTACAATCAAAACCTGTCTATTTCTTTAATATTTCTTGAGCGAATAAAGCTATTTTCATGATTGATATCTTAGAATAAAGCTTGATTAAGAAGAATTTCACTCTAAATCAGTACACTTTATTACAATATCTAGCATTTTTGGAATATGGGTGTTTGGATGAACTTGAAATTGACAAAATCGACTTGATTATTTTATATTCCGTAACTTTTGAGTAAATAAAGAAATTTTGGTGGTTAATATCTCGAAAGAATTCCCAATTCACATCAATTTAAAACCAATATTGCGCACTTTCAACAAATTCTTAGAATATCTAAAATCTGCTTCTTAGTACAAGTTCCATTTGCTACAATCAAAACCTGTCTATTTCTTTAATATTTCTTGAGCGAATAAAGCTATTTTCATGATTGATATCTTAGAATAAAGCTTGATTAAGAAGAATTTCACTCTAAATCAGTACACTTTATTACAATATCTAGCATTTTTGGAATATGGGTGTTTGGATGAACTTGAAATTGACAAAATCGACTTGATTATTTTATATTCCGTAACTTTTGAGTAAATAAAGAAATTTTGGTGGTTAATATCTCGAAAGAATTCCCAATTCACATCAATTTAAAACCAATATTGCGCACTTTCAACAAATTCTTAGAATATCTAAAATCTGCTTCTTGGTACAGGTTCCATTTGTTACAATCAGAACCTATCTATTTCTTTGATATCTCTTGAGCGAATAAAGATATTTTCATGATTGATATGCTAAAATAAAGCTTGATTAAGAGAAATTTCACTCTAAATCAGTAGACTTTATTACAATATCTAGAATTTTTGGAATATGGGTGTTTGGATGAGCTTGAAATTGACAAAATCAACTTGATTATTTTATATTCCGTAACTTTTGAGTAAATAAAGAAATTTTGGTGGTTAATATCTCGAAAGAATTCCCAATTCACATCAATTTAAAATCAATATTGCGCGCTTTCAACAAATTCTTAGAATATCTAAAATCTGCTTCTTAGTACAAGTTCCATTTGCTACAATCAAAACCTGTCTATTTCTTTAATATTTCTTGAGTGAATAAAGCTATTTTCATGATTGATATCTTAGAATAAAGCTTGATTAAGAAGAATTTCACTCTAAATCAGTACACTTTATTACAATATCTAGCATTTTTGGAATATGGGTGTTTGGATGAAATTGAAATTGACAAAATCGACTTGATTACTTTATATTCCGTAACTTTTGAGTAAATAAAGAAATTTTGGTGGTTAATATCTCAAAAGAATTCCCAATTTATATCAATTTAAAACCAGTAATGCGCACTTTAAAGAAATTCTTAGAATATCTCAAATCTGCTTCTTAGTACAGGTTCTATTTGTTACAATCAAAACCTACCTGTTTCTTTGATATCTTTTGAGTGAATATAGATATATTCATGATTAATATCTTAAAATAAAGCTTGATTAAGAAGAATTTTACTCTAAATCAATAAGCTTCATTACAATATCTAAAATTTTTGGAATATGAGTATTCGGATGAAATTGAAATTGACAAAATCGACTTGATTACTTTATATTCCATAACTTT
Organism: Onthophagus sagittarius; assembly: GCA_036711965.1. NCBI lineage: Eukaryota > Metazoa > Arthropoda > Insecta > Coleoptera > Scarabaeidae > Onthophagus > Onthophagus sagittarius. The sequence goes on along the minus strand of JASERS010000002.1, from coordinate 10,717,468 downwards.
TGAGTAAATAAAGATATTTTGGTGATTAATATCTCAAAAGAATCCCCAGTTCACATCAATTTAAAACCAATATCCAATTCTTATATCCCTTCTTGGCACAGGTTCCATCTGTTACAATCAGAACCTATCTATTTCTTTGGTATCTCTTGAGCGAATAAAGATATTTTCGTGATTGATATCTTAGAATAAAGCTTGATTAAGAAGAATTTCACTCTAAATCAGTACACTTTATTACAATATCTAGCATTTTTGGAATATGGGTGTTTGGATGAAATTGAAATTGACAAAATCGACTTGATTATTTTATATTCCGTAACTTTTGAGTAAATAAAGAAATTTTGGTGGTTAATATCTCGAAAGAATTCCCAATTCACATCAATTTAAAACTAATATTGCGCACTTTCAACAAATTCTTAGAATATCTAAAATCTGCTTCTTAGTACAAGTTCCATTTGCTACAATCAAAACCTGTCTATTTCTTTAATATTTCTTGAGCGAATAAAGCTATTTTCATGATTGATATCTTAGAATAAAGCTTGATTAAGAAGAATTTCACTCTAAATCAGTACACTTTATTACAATATCTAGCATTTTTGGAATATGGGTGTTCGGATGGAATTGAAATTGACAAAATCGACTTGATTACTTTCTATTCCGTAACTTTTGAGTAAATAAAGAAATTTTGTTGCTTAATATCTCGAAAGAATTCCCAATTTATATTAATTTGAAACTAGTAATTCGCACTTTAAAGAAATTCTTAGAATATCTCAAATCTGCTTCTTAGTACAGGTTCCATTCGTTACAATCAAAACGTACCTGTTTCTTTGATATCTTTTGAGCGAATATAGATATTCTCATGATTAATATCTTAAAATAAAGCTTGATTAAGAAGAAATTTACTCTAAATCAATAAGCTTCATTACAATATCTAAAATGTTTGGAATATGAGTATTCAGATAAAATTTAAATTGACAAAATCGACTTGATTACTTTATATTCCATAACTTTTGAGTAAATAAAGATATTTTGGTGATTAATATCTCAAAAGAATACCCAATTTACATCAATTTAAAACCAATATTGCGCACTTTAAACAAATTCTTACAATATCTCAAATCTGCTTCTTAGTACAGGTTCCATTTGTTACAATCCGAACCTATCCATTTCTTTGATATCTCTTGAGCGAATAAAGATATTTTCATGATTGATATCTTAAAATAAAGCTTGATTAAGAGAAATTTCACTCTAAATCAGTAGACTTTATTACAATATCTAGAATTTTTGGAATATGGGTGTTTGGATGAACTTGAAATTGACAAAATCGACTTGATTATTTTATATTCCGTAACTTTTGAGTAAATAAAGAAATTTTGGTGGTTAATATCTCGAAAGAATTCCCAATTCACATCAATTTAAAACCAATATTGCGCACTTTCAACAAATTCTTAGAATATCTAAAATCTGCTTCTTAGTACAAGTTCCATTTGCTACAATCAAAACCTGTCTATTTCTTTAATATTTCTTGAGTGAATAAAGCTATTTTCATGATTGACATCTTAGAATAAAGCTTGATTAAGAAGAATTTCACTCTAAATCAGTACACTTTATTACAATATCTAGAATTTTTGGAATATGGGTGTTTGGATGAAATTGAAATTGACAAAATCGACTTGATTATTTTATATTCCGTAACTTTTGAGTAAATAAAGAAATTTTGGTGGTTAATATCTCGAAAAAATTCCCAATTCACATCAATTTAAAACCAATATTGCGCACTTTCAACAACTTCTTAGAATATCTAAAATCTGCTTCTTAGTACAAGTTCCATTTGCTACAATCAAAACCTGTCTATTTCTTTGATATTTCTTGAACGAATAAAGCTATTTTCATGATTGATATCTTTGAATAAAGCTTGATTAAGAAGAATTTCACTCTAAATCAGTACACTTTATTACAATATCTAGCATTTTTGGAATATGGGTGTTCGGATGGAATTGAAATTGACAAAATCGACTTGATTACTTTCTATTCCGTAACTTTTGAGTAAATAAAGAAATTTTGTTGCTTAATATCTCGAAAGAATTCCCAATTTATATTAATTTGAAACTAGTAATTCGCACTTTAAAGAAATTCTTAGAATATCTCAAATCTGCTTCTTAGTACAGGTTCCATTCGTTACAATCAAAACGTACCTGTTTCTTTGATATCTTTTGAGCGAATATAGATATTCTCATGATTAACATCTTAAAATAAAGCTTGATTAAGAAGAAATTTACTCTAAATCAATAAGCTTCATTACAATATCTAAAATGTTTGGAATATGAGTATTCAGATAAAATTTAAATTGACAAAATCGACTTGATTACTTTATATTCCATAACTTTTGAGTAAATAAAGATATTTTGGTGATTAATATCTCAAAAGAATACCCAATTCACATCAATTTAAAACCAATATTGCGCACTTTAAACAAATTCTTACAATATCTCAAATCTGCTTCTTAGTACAGGTTGCATTTGTTACAATCAAAGCCTATCTATTTCTTTGATATTTTTTGAGCGAATAAAGATATTTTCATGATTGATATCTTAAAATAAAGCTTGATTAAGAAGAATTTCACTCTAAATCAATAGACTTTATTACAATATCTAGAATTTTTGGAATATGGGTGTTCGGAGGAACTTGAAATTAACAAAATCGACTTTATTACTTTATATTCCATAACTTTTGAGTAAATAAAGATATTTTGGTGATTAATATCTCGAAAGAATCCCCAATTCACATCAATTTAAAATCAATATTGCGCACTTTAAACAAATTCTTAGAATATTTCAAATCTGCTTCTTAGTACAGGTTCCATTTGTTACAAGCAAAACCTACCTATTTCTTTGATTTCTTTTGAGCGAATAAAGATATTTTCATGATTGATATCTTGAAATAAAGCTTGATTAAGACAAAATTCACTCTAAATCAGTAGACTTTGTTACAATATCTAGAATTATTGAAATATGGGTGTTCAGATGAATTTGAAATTGACAAAATCGACTTAATTGTTTTATATTCCGTAACTTTTGAGTTAATAATGATATTTTGGTGATTATTATCTCAAAATCATCCCCAATTCACATCAGTTTAAAGCCTGATGATTTATCTCAAATTTGCTCTTAGTACAGGTTGCATTTATTATCATCAATCTTTCTCTTTAATATCTTTTGAGCGAATAAAGATATTTCCATGGTTGGTATCTTAAAATAAAGTTGGGTTGGGTTTGGTTGACATATCATCAATTTATCCCCTTCTTGTACTCTGTTATCATAACATTTCTTTGATCTGTTCTATGCTTCCTTCATACCAATAGCTAATAGCCGCATTATATCAACATTATACTCCATACAAAGGCTTTTAAATGCATGTCTTTTAAATTGTCCTCCGTTATCACCTTCGATAGCCATCGGTACTACAAATAATAAGAACGATTTTCTTCCAATAAATGTACAACTCTACGGGCTCAATGTTGATTTTGAAAAGTATATGAGATAATCAATTTAAAAGCGTACCCATTGTCTATACAAATTATCTTTCATGGCATCGTAGCAATTGGTCTTATCGACATCAGTTCATAAGGTTTGGTTTCTTCAGGTTTATATTTATCTCATTTCTAAACCAAAAGTAATGATCATTCACTAACGATCAAAAGGTTTAAATACACCACAATGTCCCAATATTGGTATATCATATGCTTGTCAACATTTCTTTCCAGTTTCTGCCATCTAAACTAAATTAGACAGATCTATTTTTTTGCGGAATTTACCATCTTCTCCAATTTGAAATTTTGAATATCGTAAAGTATTTCACCCATTTTAATCTCGATACCATCCAAGTATGGTCTTAAATGTTCAATGTATGGTCTTAATCTCTCCTTTCCTGAATCAATTTCTGTTTCTTCGATCTTGGTCATATGACTTAGATCTGCACACCCTTTCATAAAATTTACTTAACTTACTGTTGTTTTACAGTTGGGTATTAATACAATCTTCGTTCTAAACTTTTAAATCTTTCTAAGGCATGTTGTTTCGATTGACCGATATACTTTATTTTGTCGTTAAATGATATTTGGACTGCCATCAATATGGTTCATTTAAATGTGTTCTCCCAATGTGCTATCTCCCAAGAAAATTCTATATATTTTGTTGTAATGCACACAGTTGATAGCTTCCTCTCTATACTTGGTTAGTCACATGAGCCACTTAATTTTGTTTTGTAAAAATGTGCTTACCTTTTGTTTCCCTTTTGTAAGATATACCAGAACACATTCGTACCTAATAGAATATCGATTTCTCCAGCATCCTGGAATTCTGGATCAGCAAGCATGATATAACCGGATATGCTTAAATCAACACCTGACGTCACTTTTGGTACAATTGCGGTTATACGATGCAAAATTACAAAAACTACTTCCTTCATGTATCGTTGTTTGACTTACAATGAAATTTATCAACGTTCAATTCCTTGTTGCTCTTTCAGTCATAAAACTCGACTGACTGCCAGTGTCGAGCAAAGCACGAACCTACATGGTTTATTAAATTTGTCACAAATTACGATCAGAGGTCGACAAAATGACATCAACTGTTGATATCATCGTGTGTGACACATGCTGGCTTCAACATCATTTTGAATAACATTATCATTTTTCTCATTTTTGGGAATCATTGATATTTTACAATGTAGAAGCATGTAATGACTTTTGGAACTCCTCACAATCTTTTGACTGACAGGATTTGACAAAGTTTCTTCTTTATGCCGTTCTTGAAAATACAATTTAGAAATCCCATACTTGTATATTACGTGATCCCTTTTCAATTTCCATACTTGCTATCATTCTTGGTGAATGCTGTATTAGACTTATACTGTTTCAAGGTTTTGAATTAAGCTTTTAAGATTTCATATCGTACTTTCATTCATACTTTCTGTTATGTAGTAGTAATAATTATTTTGAAATTTAATTTTTAGCATAACCCATCAACGCAAGTGATAGGATCTTACGGACAATGCACTCTACCAAGACAACCTCAATGGCAATATGGACCAGTCGCACATTTACCACCAGGAGTATACCCCGTACAATATAGAGGAACTTTACCACAAAGAGCAAGAAATATTTCGAGGGAACCCCCCATACAAATGCAACCATTAACGTCAGCCGAAGAAGAACCCTCTGTGGATACCCCATTAGTGAATAAAAGAGAAAGCACCGTTTGACAAGTCACTCCTTTGTAAACAGCTAAAATAATGGTTCAATAAGCTCACTTGTACAGGATTTTGGGGATGAGTACAAGAATAATTAATAATCCCTCTTTAAAAAATTAAAGATCAAAAGATGGTCAAAAAAGAGGTTTATGTAAGAATAAAAAATTAAAACCAGAAATGATTTTTATTCAGGTTGACAATCCAAATTCACATAAACATGTTTGCAATTTGGTGACTGCTACAGGGATACACAACCGACTACCCTCAAAGAAAAAAAAAACATTAAAAATAATAAATAATCGATTTAAAGAACTATACTATATTTGTTACCCTACGTTTCGTGAGTGTAATATTAAATAAATTATTGTTAGTTTGTTCCCTGCGCGACCACCGTTATTTTGTATATAAACAAATTGTAAATAAAAAGAAAAACATAAAAAAATAAAACGATGTAAATGAATGTGATAATTTTAAAATTATCGAAAGATTTTTGCGAATTAATAATGACTTTAACGGTTATATGAAAGTGTAAGTGAGAAAATAAATTTAAAATTATGTAAAAGTATGATTAAGAAATTTATTAAGGAAGGTGGATAAAAAACTTCGTCGACGACGCGTTTATAATATCGTATAAAGTAAAAAAAATATCATTTCGGCTAGTTGATTTGTATATCTTTGTAAATAATGTAAATATTTTAAGGAAATTTTGTAAATAATTTCGATCGTATACCTAACATCGAGTGTTCACCTATTACATTATTTACATTTTGTAATTAATTGTATATGTAAAAGGTTGCCCGTTATCCAATCAAAATCGTCTGTGAATATTTAAATTATATGAATGTATTTCGAAAATTCTAGCTGTTTTCTTTATTAATTTATTTCCATTTCATTCATTTTCGAGTTTGTCACACGAGTATGATAAATATGATTATGTACAAAAACTGTAAGTGAAACACTTTTTAATGTGAAATGATGTTATAAACCTGAAGTCTACAATAAATTGAAAATTTTGTTAAATCTTAATCTTTAACTTTAAAATATTTGAATTTAATAAATTTAATTCTGTACTACTCCAATTTTTCACACGAATTCAGGATAGACTCGAATTCTTTCTAACTGTTTATGTAACATTATTTAAGAAGTGAATAATTAAAACAATTTTAACAGAAAGTTAATCTAAAAAAGCAAAAAGTTATTAAAATCTCACTATAAACTATTTACAGAATTCGTTGTTTCTATAAGAAAATACGAAATGAAAAAAGGTACAAAAATTTTCCTTTGGATTTATTTTGTATTAAACAAGTAACTACCTAAAAAATACTACCTAAATCTTTAGGACGATTTTTATTGACGTAACAATGTAATAATAATAATAAATTTGTTGGTGATGTACAAAATATTTTTACGTCATTTTAGGATACATATGCCTTAATCCCTACTATTTAGGTATATGTGATACAGTCCTCTCCAGCCACTTTTTAAAATCCAGCCAAATACCAGATTATTTGCTGAATATCCGGATTTTGCTGGATATTAGGACAGGTCCTTAAAAGTTTTCCTTCTACAAGTACTTAAGAAAATTGTTATTTTTATGAAATGCTACACATATTTAAATCTAGTTTTTTAATGCTGTTTTGTTTATGAAGAAGTACATGCTTTTCTCTAAAAACAGGAATTATTTCATTAACATCTCTTAAAAATTCAATTTTTTACGATTCTTTTAAAATCTAAATTTCGATAGCTTTCAAAAATTCATAGCACAATAACGAATAAATTCTTAAACTACATTTTGCTAATGAAAAAGTACATGATTTTTTTACAAATAGCCATCATTTCTGACTGATATATCTTAAGAATTCGATTTTTGATGATTTTTGAGAAGTCATTGGAGCAAAAGTAAACTAATAAAAATTCAGATTGATTCAAAAAGTCATATATCAACAACGAATAGAATAATGGGGTTTTATTTCATCATCTTTAAAAAAGGCTGTTTTGTCCATGAAAAAGTGCTCTTCTCTACAAATAGCCATAATTTCATCAAACTAATAAACGTTACGAATGCGTTCAAAAATTCGTATCTCAAAACCAAATAGATTTTTTAAGCGCGGTTTTGTTCATAAAAAAGTAAATGCTTTTCTCTACAAATACCTATAATTTCACTAACATATCTTAAGAATTAGATTTTTTACGATTTTTTGAAAACCATTGGAGAAAATTTTTATCTTCGAAAACTAATAAAGGTTTCGAATACGTTGAAAGATTCACGTCTCAAAAACAAATAATTTTTTTTTAAGTGCGGTTTTGTTCATGAAAAAGTAAATGCTATTCTCTACAAATACTTGTAATTTCACTAACATATCTTAAGAATTAGATTTTTTACGATTTTTTGGAAACCATTGGATAAAATTGTTATCTTCAAAAACTAATAAAGGTTCCGAATGCGTTCAAAAATTTATATCTCAAAATCAGCTAGAGCTTTTTAAGTGCGGTTTTGTTCATAAAAAAGTAAATGCTTTTCTCTACAAATACCTATAATTTCACTAACATATCTTAAGAATTAGATTTTTTACCATTTTTTGAAAACCATTGGATAAAATTGTTATCTTCAAAAACTAATAAAGGTTCCGAATGCGTTCAAAAATTTATATCTCAAAAACAGCTAGAGCTTTTTAAGTGCGGTTTTGTTCATAAAAAAGTAAATGCTTTTCTCTACAAATACCTATAATTTCATTAACATATCTTAAGAATTAGATTTTTTACGATTTTTTGAAAACCATTGGATAAAATTGTTATCTTCGAAAACTAATAAAGGTTCCGAATGCGTTCAAAAATTCATATCTCTAAAACAAATAGAGTTTTTTAAGTGCGGTTTTGTTCATGAAAAAGTAAATGCTTTTCTCTACAAATAATTATAATTTCATTAACATATCTTAAGAATTAGATTTTTCACGATTTTTTGAAAATCATTGGAGAAAATTTTTATCTTCGAAAACTAATAAAGGTTTCGAATGCGTTCAAAGATTTATGTCCCAAAAACAAATAGATTTTTTTAAGTGCGATTTTGTTCATGAAAAAGTAAATGCTATTCTCTACAATTACTTACAATTTTATTAACATATCTTAAGAATTAGATTTTTTACGATTTTTTGAAAACCATTGGATAAAATTGTTATTTTCAAAAACTAATAAGGGTTCCGAATGCGTTCAAAAATTCATATCTCAAAAACAAATATAGTTTTTTAAGAGATTTTTTGAAAACCATTGGATAAAATTGTTATCTTCGAAAACTAATACAGGTTTCGAATGCGTTCAAAGATTCATGTCTCAAAAACAAATAGATTTTTTTAATTGCGGTTTTGTTAATGAAAAAGTTAATGCTATTCTCTACAAATAATTATAATTTCATTAACATATCTTAAGAATTAGATTCTTTACGATTTTTTGAAAACCATTGGAGAAAATTGTTGTCTTCGAAAACTAATAAAGGTTCCGATTGCGTTCAAAGATTCATGTCTCAAAACCAAATAGATTTTTTAAGCGCGGTTTTGTTCATAAAAAAATAAATGCTTTTCTCTACAAATACCTATAATTTCACTAACATATCTTAAGAATTAGATTTTTTACGATTTTTTGAAAACCATTGGAGAAAATTTTTATCGTCGAAAACCAATAAAGGTTTCGAATGCGTTCAGATTCATGTCTCAAAAACAAATATATTTTTTTTAAGTGCGGTTTTGTTCATGAAAAAGTAAATGCTTTTCTTTACAAATAATTATAATTTCATTAACATATCTTAAGAATTAGATTTCTTACAATTTTTTGAAAACCATTGGAGAAAATTTATATCGTCGAAAACCAATAAAGGTTTCGAATGCGTTCAAAGATTCATGTCTCAAATACAAATAGATTTTTTTAGGTCCGGTTTTGTTCATGAAAAAGTAAATGCTATTCTCTACAATTACTTACAATTTCATTAACATATCTTAAGAATTAGAATTTTTACGATTTTTTGAAAACCATTGGAGAAAATTTTTATCTTCGAAAACTAATAAAAGTTTCGAATGCGTTCAAAGATTCATGTCTCAAAAACAAATAGATTTTTTAAGTGCGGTTTTGTTCATAAAAAAGTAAATGCTTTTCTCTACAAATACCTATAATTTCACTAACATATCTTAAGAATTAGATTTTTTACCATTTTTTGAAAACCATTGGATAAAATTGTTATCTTCAAAAACTAATAAAGGTTCCGAATGCGTTCAAAAATTTATATCTCAAAAACAGCTAGAGCTTTTTAAGTGCGGTTTTGTTCATAAAAAAGTAAATACCTTTCTCTACAAATATCTATAATGTCATTAACATATCTTAAGATTTAGATTTTTTATGATTTTTTGAAAACCATTGGAGAAAATTTTTATCTTCGAAAACTAATTAAGGTTTCGAATGCGTTCAAAGAATCATGTCTCAAAAACAGATAGATTTTTTTTAAGTGCGGTTTTGTTCATGAAAAAGTAAATGCTATTCTCTACAAATACTTATAATTTCACTAACATATCTTAATAATTAGATTTTTTACGATTTTTTGAAAACCATTGAATAAAATTGTTATCTTCGAAAATTAATAAAGGTTCCGAATGCGTTCAAAAATTCATATCTCAAAAACAAATAGATTTTTTTTATGTGCGGTTTTGTTCATGAAAAAGTAAATGCTATTCTCTACAAATACTTATAATTTCACTAACATATCTTAAGAATTAGATTTTTTACGATTTTTTGAAAACCATTGGATAAAATTGTTATCTTCGAAAACTAATAAAGGTTCCGAATGCGTTCAAAAATTTATATCTCAAAATCAGCTAGAGCTTTTTAAGTGCGGTTTTGTTCATAAAAAAGTAAATGCTTTTCTCTACAAATACCTATAATTTCATTAACAGATCTTAAGAATTAGATTTTTTACGATTTTTTGAAAACCATTGGATAAAATTGTTATCTTCGAAAACTAATAAAGGTTCCGAATGCGTTCAAAAATTCATATCTCTAAAACAAAGAGAGTTTTTTAAGTGCGGTTTTGTTCATGAAAAAGTAAATGCTATTCTCTACAAATAATTATAATTTCATTAACATATCTTAAGAATTAGATTTTTTACGATTTTTTGAAAATCATTGGAGAAAATTTTTATCTTCGAAAACTAATAAAGGTTTCGAATGCGTTCAAAGATTCATGTCTCAAAAACAAATAGATTTTTATAGGTGCGGTTTTGTTCATGAAAAAGTAAATGCTATACTCTACAATTACTTACAATTTCATTAACATATCTTAAGAATTAGATTTTTTACGATTTTTTGAAAACCATTGGATAAAACTGTTCTCTTCGAAAACTAATAAAGGTTCCGAATGCGTTCAAAAATTCATATCTCTAAAACAAATAGAGTTTTTTAAGTGCGGTTTTGTTCATAAAAAAGTATATGCTTTTCTCTACAAATACCTAGAATTTCACTAACATATCTTAAGAATTAGATTTTTTACGATTTTTTGAAAACCATTGGAGAAAATTTTTATCTTCGAAAACTAATAAAGGTTTCGAATGCGTTCAAAGATTCATGTCTCAAAATCAAATAGATTTTTTTTAAGTGCGGTTTTGTTCATGAAAAAGTAAATGCTATTCTCTACAAATACCCATAATTTCACTAACATATCTTAAGAATTAGATTTTTTACGATTTTTTGAAAACCATTGGAGAAAATTTTTATCTTCGAAAACTAATAAAGGTTTCGAATGCGTTCAAAGATTCATGTCTCAAAAACAAATAGCTTTTTTTTAAGTGCGGTTTTGTTCATGAAAAAGTAAATGCTATTCTCTACAAATACCCATAATTTCACTAGCATATCTTAAGAATTAGATTTTTTACGATTTTTTGAAACCATTGGATAAAAATGTTATCTTCAAAAACTAATAAAGGTTCCGAATGCGTTCAAAAATTCATATCTCTAAAACAAATAGAGTTTTTTAAGTGCGGTTTTGTTCATGAAAAAGTAAATGCTATTCTCTACAAATAATTATAATTTCATTAACATATCTTAAGAATTAGATTTTTCACGATTCTTTGAAAATCATTGGAGAAAATTTTTATCTTCGAAAACTAATAAAGGTTTCGAATGCGTTAAAAGATTCAGGTCTCAAAAACAAACAGTTTTTTTTAAGTGCGGTTTTGTTCATGAAAAAGTAAATGCTTTTCTCTACAAATAATTATAATTTCATTAACATATCTTAAGAATTAGATTTTTTACGATTTTTTGAAAACCATTGGATAAAACTGTTATCTTCGAAAACTAATAAAGGTTCCGAATGCGTTCAAAAATTCATATCTCTAAAACAAATAGAGTTTTTTAAGTATGGTTTTGTTCATGAAAATGTAAATGCTATTCTCTACAAATAATTATAATTTCATTAACATATCTTAAGAATTAGATTTTTCACGATTTTTTGAAAATCATTGGATAAAATTGTTATCTTCGAAAACTAATAAAGGTTTCGAATGCGTTCAAAGATTCATGTCTTAAAAACAAATAGATTTTTATAAGTGCGGTTTTGTTCATGATAAAGTAAATGCTATACTCTACAATTACTTACAATTTCATTAACATATCTTAAGAATTAGATTTTTTACGATTTTTTGAAAACCATTGGATAAAATTGTTGTCTTCGAAAACTAATAAAGGTTCCGAATGCGTTCAAAAATTTATATCTCAAAATCAGCTAGAGCTTTTTAAGTGCGGCTTTGTTCATAAAAAAGTAAATGCTTTTCTCTACAAATACCTATAATTTCACTAACATATCTTAAGAATTAGATTTTTTACGATTTTTTGAAAACGATTGGATAAAATTGTTATCTTCAAAAACAATAAAGGTTCCGAATGCGTTCAAAAACTTATATCTCAAAATCAGCTAGAGCTCTTTAAGTGCGGTTTTGTTCATAAAAAAGTAAATGCTTTTCTCTACAAATACCTATAATTTCACTAACATATCTTAAGAATTAGATTTTTTACGATTTTTTGAAAACCATTGGATAAAATTGTTGTCTTCGAAAACTAATAAAGGTTCCGAATGCGTTCAAAAATTCATATCTCTAAAACAAATAGAGTTTTTTAAGTTCGGTTTTGTTCATGAAAAAGTAAATGCTATTCTCTACAACTACCTATAATTTCACTAACATATCTTAAGAATTAGATTTTTTACGATTTTTTGAAAACCATTGGAGAAAATTTTTATCTTCGAAAAGTAATAAAGGTTTCGAATGCGTTCAAAGATTCATGTCTTAAAAACAAATAGATTTTTATAAGTGCGGTTTTGTTCATGATAAAGTAAATGCTATACTCTACAATTACTTACAATTTCATTAACATATCTTAAGAATTAGATTTTTTACGATTTTTTGAAAACCATTGGATAAAATTGTTATCTTCGAAAACTAATAAAGGTTCCGAATGCGTTCAAAAATTCATATCTCTAAAACAAATAGAGTTTTTTAAGTGCGGTTTTGTTCATAAAAAAGTATATGCTTTTCTCTACAAATACCTATAATTTCACTAACATATCTTAAGAATTAGATTTTTTACGATTTTTTGAAAACCATTGGAGAAAATTTTTATCTTCGAAAACTAATAAAGGTTTCGAATGCGTTCAAAGATTCATGTCTCAAAAAAAAATAGATTTTTATAAGTGCGGTTTTGTTCATGACAAAGTATATGCTTTTCTCTACAAATACCCATAATTTCTTTAACATCTCTTAAGAATTAGATTTTTTACGATTTTTTGAAAACCATTGGAGAAAATTGTTATCTTCAAAAATTAATAAAGGTTCCGAATGCGTTCAAAAATTCATATATCCTATGAATAGGCTTTTATACGAGTTTTGCATAAAAGTGATTAAAAAATATTTAATGAAGTGCTACAAATTTAGGTTGAATTGATATCTCCAAAACAAAGCGAGATACTCAAGTACGATTTTATTCTGATGAAAGTGCATACTTTCCTTTAAAAATAACGAAAAAGTTCATCAATATACCTTAAGACTTTGATTTTTTACGATTTTTCTAAAACGATTAAGGAAATTTTTATGAAATGCCTCAAATTTATTTTAAAAATGAATGGAGATATTCATGTATGTTTTTGTTCTGACAAAAATACATACTCTCCTTTATAAATCACAAAATAATTATTAGGATACATATATGTATATTCCTCTGATCCAGAAAATAGTGGACATCTGTATATGATAGAAAACTGATTTTAAAACTGACATTTACACATAATGGGGGATAGATGTGTCGGATAATCGGATATCCGGCTGAAGGTGATCCAGTATCTGGCTTTTCGTACAAACGCAATTTTTTTACCGAACTTGTGTTACTACTTAAAAGCCTTTTTTCGTCAGAAAATTGTCGTAAAAGGCATTATCTATTAATTCGGTAAATCCTGAAAACATTTTAGTCCACGGCCAGATCTCCACAGTCGTCGATAATAGACACTGTCAATAGGTCTATGTTTTCATAACATTCGAGGGGTTACGAAGATATTGATCTCTAAAGTGAATAGCCCTAAGTTTTGGCACGAATTTTAAGTGTAAGGTTAATTTCTCTTCATTGAGAATTATATAAATATTATCTCTATGGTCCGGTATAGAATTTATATAGACTATGCTCTGGATGTTTAGGTTCAAGGTTAGTAAAGAATTCATTTATTTGATTGATATCTTTAAGGTCCTTCCTAATGACATGTTTAAAATCAGACATGACATTCATCAACCTAAGTATTTTTTTCTTAAATAGACTTTTGCTTTTCGAATGATGTTGTGGTCATGTTTCGCAAGGTTTTATAATAAGACCAGTGTTCATCTCGTTTAGTCGATTTAAACCTGCTAAGAGGTCCCCCTATATTATCCAATGTATGATGTAGTTTATCAAGGAAACTCTGCTTAGAGACTAAAGGAGGATTATAAACACAACCAACAACAATTCTTCTTCCGTTAATTTTCAATAAAACCCAGAATTGCTTAATGATGAAGATATACTCTGAAGAATGATTCCTGGAAAGGAGTAGATTGGGTTGGCTTGAGCTATGTTCAATTAAGTTGGTTGGGAGTACGAACAACCCATATCCTATCATCATATGGGGAAGTACTCTCAGCCGACTTCAAAGATGTCCAAAGTATTATTCATTTTTCTTGAGACAACCGACGTCTTCAAAGATGACCGAGAGTATTTTTTCGATAAAGTTATTAATAACATAGAAGATATAATCTCGGCAGAGATTATTTCTTTGTTATAATTGTTAATGATATACAAGATGTAATCCCAACTAGCTATTTAACATAAAGTATTGTTGTTATAAAGAAGAGCCACATAAATTTAAAGTAAAAGTAAATTTCTTGTAACCGTTATATTTTAAATATAATCGTTAACTTGATTATAACAACATAAAAATTATTAATATTATCAGTTAACACAAATCTTAATGATCAAAAGAAATAACAAATATAAATAGCCATATTTAATATAAATAAAAAAATGTTTACAAAATCAAACACGTTAAAACAATTCCAAGTATCATTTAGACTCGCTTAATGAAGAAACTGATGATACAGGAGATGATACCAAATTTTTGAAAGTTTGCAAACTCTTTACACTCTTCGTAGATGACCGGTCAGGTGAGACAGACGTTCTCGAAATTGAACTAAAACTGTCTAATTTTCCAGCATGATTAACACACTCTTTATCAGGTTTTGTCATGTATTTTTTCTTTTGGCTGAGTGACATATTGTTCCATATTTTGGTTACATTTGCCGCAATCTTAACAATGGGTAAATTTGCGTGATTCTGCTTATATTCCCTGAAGAAACTTATGAAAGGCGTCTTTGGCGGCTTTAACGCGGGCGGTTTTGGATAACAAATTTCACAACTGGAATATTTTCGAGAACCAAAATCCATTGGTGTAAACGAAGGTGATGATAAGGTGGCTGAGAGAGATGGCGATTTACAAGATCTTGCATATCTTACAAATTTTGGTTTAACTTTTCTGTCATTTTTTTTGTTGCGACTTTTCGATATTCTCCCTCTCCGCATCTTTATTTTATCGATAATAACTTTTTTAACTGTCTTCACCAAAACCAACCAAAATCGAAGACAATCACGACATATACTAAAATTTTGACGATGTTAATTTTGTAAAGAGATCGTCATGGAATTTTGAATGTCATACAAAACTTGTCAAAATTTTCAGTGTTTAGCGTCCAAATTTTTAATACCTACTTGAAAACAATGCCTAAAGATTACAAACCATTAAAACGGCCAAATAGAAAGTTTAAATCTAAATCACCGTTACCAACAAGATTAGGTCGACGAAGTGTATCGCCCATAAAGAAATTAATCCGAAAACGTTCGGAACACGATGCACTTTCCGAGACGGCACCAAAAACGCCCTTCATTAATTTTTTTAGAGAATACAAAAAACGCCATCAAGACGTTCCGATTGTTAAGATGGTATCGACGGTTTCCAAGTTGTGGCATACAATGCCTCTGAAGCAAAAGAAAAAATATATTGTTGATGCAAATAGTGATTTGGTGAAATTTCGAGGAAAGAAGTACGGAGATAATTATGATTTTTGCGGGGGAATATTACCTTGTATGTCTAATCCAAAATTTTCTACGTCTCAATCTGATTTTTCATCTGAGTCAACATGCTCTATGGACAATCAACTTTAAACAGTTTTTGTTAATTTAATGTATATTTTTTTACTAATTTGAAATAAAATTGAAAAATAAGAAACATAAATGTATCTAAGGTTCATTTTCTCTTTTAAATATTTAAGTAAAAATGATTTCTTTATTCTTACGTGCAGTTCAGAAACAATTATGGTATGCGTTTGGTTCGTTTGCTGTAAATTATAGGTCATTTCAACCCTCTGTAAGAATCTATTATGATACTTTATTATTCTTTACTATAGCCTAAAAGTTACGTTCAGAAGGAGGCAATGAATTCCTAACATACAGTCCATATGTTAGTAATTCACCATTAAATATTTTTATAAGAATCAAGTCTCAGACACTGATTTTTACTCAGAATTGGACACTCAGATACATCATTTTTCTTTATCTCTTATAGAAAGGGGAGTTTTCCTTTAAAAGTGTCCAATTTGGCCCAACCTGTACATATGTGTGTGTAGACCAACATTGAAAATCTTAAAAATATTATAATTGGTGATTTTTAATGCAAAACTCTTTCATAATTCAAAATGGATGGTCACCGACCTCATTCGTTAAAATTGTTCGTAATGGTGTGGAAATTATAATTCATAACCAGTTACAATCTGAACACAAAAAATTTGCAAGAATACAGCAAAAATCTTCAAAATTAGAGCTGGGTAATTACATGTACTTTAAAAATAATTACTATTGCAAAATACTTTTTCAAGAAATTAATTAATTACAATTAGAAAGTACTTTTTCAAAATAGGAATAAATTGTTAAAAACCTGGATCTTGCCTCGTTTCTGGTCAAAAACATTACCAAGCAGGTGATGCTTAGTAATATTCATATCATTCATCTTCGATGATTGATACTGATTCCAACAGGCTTGATTTGCTTCTAGAAGATTTGAAATGCTTTCACAAGGCTTGATACAGCTTCCACGAGCCTTCAATTGCTTTCAGAAGATTTGATACTGTTTTTAAGAGACGTGAAATGTATCTAAAAAAGCTTGATAGTGCTTTCAAAAGACTTCATATTACTTCGAGAAGATTTAAACTGCTTCAAGGAGACTCGATTTTGCCTCGGGGAGACTTAATACTGTTTTTAAAAGCATTGAAAGGCTTTCAAAAAACTTGTCATGTTTCTAGAAGGCTTGAACTACTTCTAAAAGATTTGATACCGCCTCTGGAAGACTTGATACTGCTTCTAGAAGCCTTGACATTGCTTCCAGAAGACTTGAAATATTTCTAGAAAACTTGCACTGATTCAGATGACAACAGTTTATCCGGAAAGCTACAACACAATACTTATTTCCAAAATAGAAATGATGAAGATTTTGAAATGCTTTAGAAACTCAGCACCAGGAAGCGATAAAATAACATACCATGTCCTTAAACAGCAGCCCAAGGTATAATACATAAAGAATTTAATAATATACTAAATTATGGACGCATCCCGGATGAATGGACATATGTGGTGGTTGTCCCAATATCTAAACGACGGGAGAATATGGAAAATGTTAAGAATTTCAGACCGATATCACTCATGATTTGTCTCCGAAAATGGTTTGAGAAGATTATTGCATACAGGGTGGAATTTTTTATGGAGAGGGAACTGTTATTTAACCATTTAATGTTTGGTTTCAGGAAGGGTAAAGGCAAAACCCACTGTATATCCTACCTTGTATCAACAGTTCAACTGGGTTTTGCTAAGAAAGAATCGGTCGTTGCAATTTTTTTGGACATTCAGGTCGCATACGACAACGTGGACATTTCCACGATATCGATGAAAAGGATAATGAAGATAAATGCATAAATGCAGCATATGAACTTGCGCGATGGAGAAAGATACAAGTTAAGGAGGACCCACAGAACATTGGCGCCCGTATAACACATCGAGGGTTGCCCCAGGGAAGCCCATTGAGTCCTTTACTATTTAATATATATATATATATATATATATATATATATATATATATATATATAAATGGACTCAACCTCTTACTAATGTCAACTGGCTGTTCAGTCATATACTATGTGGACGACTTGGTCCTTTTTTGCGGGGGGTACTCCATAGAAGGATGTGTAGAATCGATAAATGAGGCATTGAGCAGGGTCTTGGATTTTCTCGACGAACGTACCGTGAGCATCTCGACAAACAAAACAAAGGCGATGATTCTAAACAGAAAAAGAAACATACCACATCCACCCATAAGGGTAGGAGAAAAAGAAATTAGATATACGAACTCCATTAAATATCTAGGGCTTAGAATCAACACCAAGTTGAATTGAAAAGAACTAATCCACTTCTCCGCAAACCAGGCTAACAAGGCAATTAATTCTCTTAGAGCTGTATCGTCCTCTAGATGGGGGAGTGACCCGGTAACACTCGGAATGCTATATAGAAGTTTGGTAAGATCCAGATTGGAGTTTTTGCTTAGTGTCATTACGCCCCTACCAAAAACTCTGGTGGAGAAACTGGAAAGAGCTAAGTACAAAGGACTGGGTGTGTTTTGGGACTTCCTAGAACCACACCAACCAACGTATTATAGGCAGAAGAGGTAGATCCACCTTTGAGGATCCTGGCAGAGATGAAGGAGCAAAGATTCATCCTTAGAAATATGCGACTAAGTAATAGTCCAATAATACTAGTATTGCGAAGACTTAGTGAGGCATAGAATGTACGTTTTTTGCCAACCAAAATACCTTTACTAATAAGCGTGCTGAGAATAATTATGATTACAAAATAGAGGACCAAACAGGATATTAGGCCAGCCAATTTTACTATCCCTTATGAAGCGACCTCCCATGGCAGTGAGATCGCATTACATTTACCAATATATAACGACATAATAAAATTAGTCGCTCAACAAAACGGGGTAAATAATATGTTCATGATATACATAAGATCAAGATGGCCAGATTGCAACTATGTCTTTACGGACGGGTCTCTGCGAAAGGAACCAAAGGCTGTTGGAGTTGGTATTTATTCTGTAATGGGGAATTTGGAATACTGCGCTGGCTTACCACCTCAAATGACCATATACGCTGCCGAATTATTTGGTATCAGGAAAGCGTTGGATTTCTGCCAGCGAATGGCGAACAAGAATACTGTAATCTTCACGGATTCCCTTAGTGCTTTACAAGACATAGACAACTTTCGACCTGGCGAAATCGGACATTATCTACTGCTATCAATTCTCAAGACCCTCCATGTGCTATTCGTCAGGGACAGGGAAGTTTATTTGTGTTGGGTGCCATCACACTGTGGGATACAGGGTAATGAAACGGCGGGCCTTTTGGCACGAAGAGGACTAGAACAGAGACCTTTAACGGTTAGTTTGGAATACGAAGAGGTGGGACAACAGTATTCGGATTGGATGTGAGAGGAATGGAATAGATGCTGGGAAATAACTTCAGGAATGAAAGGGAAATGGTATACGGGTATTCAACCGCACATAAGGAAGAGCTGGTTGCAGGAACAACCATACATATCCAGGTTCTTTTGTACTGTGATCTGTCGCCTGCGTACTGGGGAATCCATAACCGAAAAATATTTACATAAAATCGGACGAAAAGAGGATCCCTTATGTGTGTGTAGAGACGTTGGCGACATTAACCATTTCTTTCACCATACGACCTTAGAGAATTATTGGCTCTAAGAAAAGTAGAAGTATATAAATCCATGTATAAATATGTTAAAAACACGAAAATCGTTTAAAAGAAAAAGATGATAAATATTAATTCTTTTGTTCCATATTTCAGGCAAATACTCGTCTAATTCCAGACCGAGGGGCAACCTTTATTCCTTTGTGTAAGGAGCCTACACCCCCGGGCTCGAAAAGAGTTTTTTATATATGAGTGTTACCTTTACTTCCCTTACATGAATTGATGTTTGTTTTAATTTTGCTTTTGATCTCATTTTTTGCTTTTGATCTTGCTTTTTGTTTTTGATTTCGCTTTTTTGCTTTTGTTTTCGCTTTTTATTTGCTTTTTTATGTTCGAGTTGCTAGAACTGACGTATGTACAGAGTTTTCTTTGAGTTGATTTTGATATCTTAGCTAGCCTTTATTTTGCACATAACGTAGAGATAGTTATCTTCGAATAAATAAATCACTGTATTTATATTACTAGAAACCGCGGGGCTCTCCGTGTTACATTAGCAGTTAATCACCAGAAACAAGACAGTTATAAATAGGCACTGTAACTGGGATATAAGAAGGACTAGTTGCCAAATCCCATTTCCAACCCCATATCGAGAAGAAGAAAGAAGAACGGCTGATTTAATTCGCGATGGCTTTAAATTTGGTACAAGTATGGAACAACATTTTCTTACTCATGATCCTGATATGGAGCGTGCGTAGAAATTTCAACGTAGTCTTAAGTTATGTGTAGCTGGAACACAGCAAGACCGTTAATAACAAACGAAATTCTTCATTTGAATTAAATCCGACAGTTGTGCTAGACTTATCCGAAATATCTACTAATGAAGCTGATGATAACGCTTTTGGTCAAGTCCGTAATAAACGTGCACGTTTGTTATCAAGTAGCGATGAAGTCTTTCGAAATTGATTTTTATTTCTAATTTTAGTTTACATTTTTATTGTTATGTTGAAGCTTTGAATGTACACTATTTTTTTTAAGTAATAAATAGCTTTTTTTATAAATATGTCATATACATATTATTACAACTTTTTTACACGATTTTCTTTTGCACGGTTTTCTAAAGAACGTATCTACCGTGTAAAAAAAGAGTTAGGTGTATATTTTATAATTTTTTTTCTAAATATCATCGCATTGACAAACCAAGATAGATAGAAGGATTTTCTAACCTATTCGTTCTTGCAATTATTAGCATCCAAAAATATTACAAGCATATTTTAAAAAACGCATTTATAGGATTTTAATTTAAATATAGAGATAGTTTGACGTTGATGTCGTCTTATCTCTGTTTGTTTAACAACTTTAAACTAATATGTTCTGTTAAATTAAAGTGTATTATCTTATCTATGTTAGTTAGTTCGACGTTATAGTTGAAGTAAAGATGAAGTCGATTTTGTTAGTGATCTCATTATTATTTAGTAATAGTGGTTGCTATAATTTATTGATTGCAGAAAAATTAAGAAATAATTTCTTAAAATTGCACGATGAAATTGCCAATAATTATACGTTAAAATTACAAAACAATGTTGGTCCAATTTTACAAGCTTACAAACTGTTTCTAAATAATTGCGCACAGGTATAAAAATGAATAAAATTATTTATTTATACGTATGTATATCATATTCTAATTTTCTTGTAGGCAGAAAAAGAATTTTTAAATTATGATTTTATAATAAATAGTACAAGTTATTCAAAATTATTAAATGTTGATAAAATTAATATAATAAAAGACTTTTTTGATGTTTTTAACGATAACGTCCAGAAATCAACCAATAATTTTAAAAAAATAGAACAATTTAAAAAACCTAATTTTAGGAAGCAATTAGCAGATTTATGTAAAGAAACAAATAATGTCAAATACTTCGATACATTTTTAAAAATAGACGATGAAATTATATCACAGCAATACTCAAAATATGAGTTATCATTATTTCTTTATCAATATTTAACAATAATTGATATGAAAGGACTTATTTTGGTGAGCTTTCAAACATTACTTACGAATTCGTTACAACCATTACCGCCCATCACTAAGTATTATGATACTTTATTATCATTAAATACATCTGACAGTATATGGAAACGGGACCCCAATGAACATGTAAAAGGAAAGACATACCTTGAAATTGAATATTTTCAACAAGCCGTTATTGTTGACGAAAATCATATTAAACCGTTTAAATGCGATAAGGAATGCAATGAATATCAAGATCCAATAATCACGAGTAAGAAATGTACTGTAAAGTCACAAGATTGTTCATCACTTTACCAAACGTATGCAAACGCGGACTTGAGTAACTGTAAAGAAGTTGCTACAACGTTAACAACTTGTGCTGATGTAAAGAAGTTGTAATTTCTTGTAACGTATTTTTTAATAACATTTTTGGTTTCTAAGCAGATAGCTCCAAGAAAATACAAATATATAAAATTCAATAACAAAATCTATGGTGATAAAAATCAACATTGCGAAAAAGGAGAAAAAACTTTTACTAAATACAAAGATTGTTCTTATTGTGTATGCACTGTGACTTATAAAAGACCTTCGAACAGCCACATAAGTCTTAGAGCAGCTTTCTCAAACATTAAGAATAATAGGTCGGTTAACAAATTCAAATTATTTTAAATTTAACATTTCCTCATTGTTTTGTAGAATAATTGTAGGAGCACGATTTAAAAGGCATAATGATCTTATACACATTCAAGTACAAGAAGGTTTGTTAGGTCCATTTTTAACAGTTAACGAAACTAGGTGGGTTCCAATTGAAAACTTTAAAATCCGTGATCGAATGATATTTATAAAACAAGATTTTACAAGAATTTCTAATGATACGAGGTCTATACATTTGGCCGATTTTAAAATAAATAACAATTTTAAGAAAAATGTTGTAATGACAGGTAATAAAAACTTTTTAATATTTTACTATACATAATAAACTTTCCTTGAATTAGATCTAACACTACAACTATTACTAGGACTAATACTAAGATCTAAATCTAGCTTTCATGTTGCAACCATATTTAGGAACTGCTTCAAAGTGACGAATTCGGTGGAAACTAATTATATACTAATTACAAGCTAATTACTAATTAATTACTACGTCGCGTCTGGTTTGAAAGTTTTGTTTTGGCGGCTATGTTCTCTTATCAGCCTTTAGAAATATTTGTTAATTCTAGAAAAAGGTTTGTTTTGTCGAAATCTATTCAGTGTCCATCTGAATGGCAATGTCCCCCAAATTTTCACTTGGATGTTCGGAAAAGACTAGGATAAAGTGGACAAACTAACACTGGAAAATATCGCTTATCGTGAATTTCAGAAGACCGGAACGCCGGATACAAAAGAAGAAGAACAATAGCCTACCGGCAAAAAGGATCGTCATCAAAAGATCGAGTGTCATTAACAAAGGAAGCGGTTTCTTCCATTGTACTAACCAAACAACTAAACTACGTAGTCTCGTAATTTGCGAGGTACTGAACGCCGAAAAGATCTAATAAGAAGTTGCGAAGGTACTAAAAGTTGGTAAAAGAAGGCAGCCCAATCTATAAAAGAAAAATCTGAAATCGTCGTATTACCATCTAAAAAAATACATCTAACAAAAATTCTCTCTCCTTCTATAGGCAACACAGAATCATATGTAAGGAATTCTCCACAATTTGTTGAATCAGTAAAAAGTAGAAAGTTAGATACTTGAGAATATTTTTATAAGTTTCGAAGTGGAGAATTTTCTTTCTAGGATACCAATAAAGGATGGAAATAACGGTCTTCGCCAGAAACTCATTTCGGAAAGACTACCAGAATTTATGCCAGATCTAGTGGAGTATTGATTATTATCGACGTATTTTAATTGAAAAGGAAAGTTTTACGAGCAGTTTGATTGGGACCTCCATTATCGCCAGTTACAGCTAATTTCTATATAACCTCTTCTCTAGATATATTGATCACTAGGACAACAAATGGTGACATGGAACTTGGAGTGTATCGGAAAAAGACCCGCACCAATATGTATTTGGAAGCAACATCAGACCATCATCTCCAACAGAAAAGGACTGTGATCCGTATTTTGTTTTAGAGTGTAGTGAGAATTTGGGAAAGAAACAACTTATAGAAGAAGGAACGGAACGTGAAGTAGAAAAACCGATACTGCGAGGAACACTACTAACCAAGCCATCAAGCAGCGGAAGGAGGGAAAGAACAGTAAGTACACAACCAGTTGAATTTATCCGTCTTCTTTATGTTTCAAGTGTAACGATACGAATTGCAAGACATCTCAAGAAAAATGACATCGTGAGGTGATACGGAACCGACGTCAAAATTTAGAACACATTTCCGATAGCCAAGATCAAGCAAATTCTATTAAAAGGAGCGGTAGTGTAAACGCTATCGTGCAGTTAACGGAAGTTTTCTGTTGGCCAAACTTTCTGTCGACAGTTGTAGAACATAATCATTTAGAGGGATACCGAATAGTTTTCAACAAAACAAAAGTATTGGCCAGGACATACAAACATCACAAAAGGCTGATAAAGAGAAAGCCATAGATATCCACCGGCATAAAAACAACGTCAACAGACCAGATGGCTAGGAACTCAGCAGAACATGGAAGATGGTAGAACATGCAAACTTAATTTTTCTGATTGTGTCACTTCGAACCAGTCTCTGAATAAGGTTGCAACATGGCATCCGTAACGTCAAACACTTTTTCATAAGACGCACGGCCAAATCCGAAAGCTTCTGATTAGATCCAGTATTAGTCCTAGTAATAGTTCTATTGTTAGTTTTCATTTTAGTTTAAACTTTCCTTGATTTGTAGGAGTGAGATTTCGTGAATATGATGGTATTCTTTCCTTACAAATCCGTACAACTCCTTTCAATTTGGAAACTGGTAGCTTGAGTGCCAAACGCAACAGCCGATGGTTTGATTTGAAATCTTCATATTAGTATGTAAATTTTTTAGGGTCACTTTGATCACCTCTTGATAAATTTATCTAGTAGTTAAAATCCGGCTCATAGCCAATTGGAGCGCTTAAATCGCTGTAACCACCTCTAGTTAGTTTAACTGGAGGTTGGTAAAAGTGAGCCTTATAGGGGTTTTCAATAAGAACATATTGCATTTTGAGGAGTGCTACTCGTGTGTACTTAATGTTTCTTTAGATACACTGTTTTACACATATCGACCATGGAAAATCGATAAGTTCGCATTCATCAACCCATAAACGCATAACTTAACATAATTTCATAAAAAGAATATACGATTATATGAGATTCGCTATCAATCAACAAAAAGAAATTTGCCAAGCTGTAAACGCCCTAAAACTCAATCGTTCATGATCATTATTAGGAAAAAGGGATTAGCCTTCACAGACATTTCAATGAGTTCAACATTCATGAGTTTAAATTTCGAATTAAAATACAAATTTGTTATGTACTTATTGGAAAGCCCGTAATTTATTAACATTTTTCGTTTTATTTATTATTTTTGTGTGTTTTTTTTTGTAGTGAAGAAATAGATATTAATGATGCTGATATACCGAGAAATGGAAGCAATTCAACAATTATAAACACAAATAATCAGTACATACAATTCACACATTCATCTTTTGAAACAGATTTTGCACAGACTACCGTACCATTTTTTGACATGCAAGAGGTGGTATCATCAGGTCCGTTACACGGATTAGGGATTTATTACAAAGCTGAACGTGGAAATAATCGTAATACTGGTGGATTTCTTGGCATTAACTTGTTAACGTATGATTTTAGAGATCATCTAAGAGAAAATACTCGTAATTAAAATCAGTTTTATTTTCAGTCTTTTTTTTAAATTTAAAAAAAATAAAATTAAATTTTTTAAAATTAATTGAATTAATAAGTTTGTTACCTTATTTTCATTTAATAATAATAATTAAAATTACCTTTCCTTCTGAAATAAACAATGTAGTAATAAGAATAGTAATAGTTATAATGATAATTATTTTTATTTTTTCTAATAAATAAATTGTGATAGGCTTAAATTACTTTAAAATAAAATAATCAAATTAAAAAGTAAAAGCGAATATCTGATTTCCTCTTGAAATTTCAGTTTTCATATACACATGGAAACGATGTACGAAATTAAGCAGATTAACGAGCTTGTTAGAAATTAGCTATCTACAATACCATAACACAAAAATCAATCCATTCAAAGCGGAAGGTGTCACGATAAGACTTGAAAGCAGGAAAGTTTTTTTTTTCTTTGAAAGACATAAAATCTTCATTGACCTCTATATAACCGTTGATAACAAACGCCATGTCTGACTTCCATCAGGAAGTGGAATATATTTTCTGAAGGCGCTCCTTTGATTTATTACATATTATTCCCTACATATCTTCAGAAGTTTAGTTCCTTTAATTCGTGGGCTGTAAAGAGAGCTACCGAACATTTTTTTTGCTATGCATTTGTACAGTATGTGTTCAGCTGTTTCCGACTCGTCATTGCAAAGACGCCAAGTTTAGTCCTTGGCTTGTCCAATACGGAAAAGGTAGTATTTGAGGGTTGCATGATCGGTCAAGAAACCTGAGAGCGTCTTTTGCTAAGGCATAAAACCTCTTTTGTCTATCATCTTTTTACCTGTCTGTGAACTCTTCTGAAAAAGTTCTTTCCAGCGTGAGGCTATCTTCGAAGTCTCCCATCTGTTGATTACCTGTTTTATGTTCGCAGTGTGTATTCATACAGAGTAGAGGTGTGACACCGCTCTCTCTGATACAATTGATATAGTCAAGGTCCATAAAGCGTATTGTACCAGGTTGGCCAGAGACTGAAAAATGCATTTTGAAGGGTAAGGAGGGGGATGACGTCACAAGTTACGTAGCAGTGGGAGTGAGATCCATTACTATCATCTTTTAGTTAGATTTATGGTAGTAACGAGCCTTACCATCTCAAGTTATCTGACAGTTAAAAAAATCCCTGAAATATCCAAAGACTCTAATGATATTTGGGTTAAATTTTTAAATTGGTAACCATATACTCAAATGACCACAAATGACATCGCTGACTTAATTGAGATTTTTCTAATATTTTGTATAAATTTAAAAATTCGTTAAAAATCGCTTTTTTGGAAAATTGTTAAGAAATTACTTTCCATTACTAATTGAATCTACCTTCCGAAAATGAAGTCAATTTTAAAACTTCTTACTTAGTTCTTAAGATATAAGATGTTGAACTTAATTTGAATTTTTCCAATATTTTGTATACATTTAAAACTTCTTGAAAAATCGATTTTTTAAGAAAACTGTTATGAAATTACTTTCAATTACTAATTAGAGCATCTACTTTCTAAAAGTGAAGTCAATTTGAAAATATCTCACTTAGTTCTTGAGATATTCACTGCTGAACTTAATTGGGATTCTTTTGATATTTTGTATAAATTTAAAAATTCCTGAAAAATCGATTTTTTGAAAAAGTGTTATAAAATTACTTTCAATTAGTGACTGGAGCATATACTTTCTAAAACTGAAGTCAATTTGAAAATATCTCACTTAGTTCTTGAGATATTAGCTGGTGAACTTAATTGGGATTTTTCCAATATTTTGTATAAATTTAAATATTTATGAGAAAACGATTTTTTAGGAAAATTGTTATGAATATCTTTCAATTACTAATTAGAGCATCTACTTTCTAAAAGTGAAGTCAATTTGAAAATATCTCACATAGTTCTTGAGATATAAGCCGCTGAGATTAATTGGAATTTTTCCAGTATTTTGTATATATTTAAAAATTCCTGCAAAATCGATTGTTTGAAAAAGTGTTATGATATTACTTTTAATTACTAATTAGAGCACCTACTTTCTAAAAGTGAAGTCAATTTGAAAATATCTCACTTAATTGTTGAGATATAAGCCGCTGAGATTAATTGGAATTTTTCCAGTATTTGTATAAACTTAAAAATTCCTAAAAAATCGATTTTTTGAAAAATTGTTATGAAATTACTTTCAATTACTAATTGGAGCATCTACTTTCTAAAAGTGAAGTCAATTTCAAAATATCTCACTTAGTTCTTGCGATATAACTGCTGAGCTTAATTGGGATTCTTTCGATATTTTGTATAAATTTAAAAATTCCTGAAAAATCGATTTTTTGAAAAAGTGTTATGAAATTACTTTCAATTAGTGACTGGAGCATATACTTTCTAAAACTGAAGTCAATTTGAAAATATCTCACTTAGTTCTTGAGATATTAGCTTGTGAACTTAATTGGGATTTTACAATATTTTGTATAAATTTAAATATTTATGAGAAAACGATTTTTTAGGAAAATTTTTATGAAATTACTTTCAATTACTAATTAGAGCATCTACTTTCTAAAAGTGAAGTCAATTTGACAATATCTCACTTAGTTCTTGAGATATAAGCTGCTAAGCTCAATTGGAATTTTTCCAGTATTTTGTATAAATTTCAAAATTCCTGCAAAATCGATTTTTTGAAATAGTGTTATGAAATTACCTTCAATTACTATTTATAGCACCTACTTTCTAAAAGTGAAGTAAATTTGAAAATATCTCACGTAGTTCTTGAGATATTAACTGCTGAACTTAAATGGGATTCTTTCGATATTTTGTATAAATTTAAAAATTCCTGAAAAATCGATTTTTTGAAAAAGTGTTATGAAATTACTTGCAATTACTAATTAGAGCACCTACTTTCTAAAAGTGAAGTCAATTTGAAAATATCTTACTTAGTTCTTGAGATATAAACGACTGAGCTTAATTGGGATTTTTCCTGTATTTTGTATAAATTTAAAAATTCCTAAGAAATCGATTTTTTGAAAAATTGTTATAAAATTACTTTCAATTACTAAGCAGAAGATGATAGTAAACAAGCCTTAGAAGTTGAATCAATTTAATTTATCTTCTATTATGTACTGCTTTCTTAATATTGATTTTGAAAGAAACGTGTTTTGATTTTTATTATTTAATTAAACAAAATACGTAAGTTTGAAACCAGTAAAATACTAGAAATGAATCAAAAACATGTGGATAATTTAAAAAACAAAATTGTTTAATATTAGATAATTTTCTATTAAAAACCCTTAAATGATGGCATTTTTGCAGATTTTTTAACAATTTCCCAGTTGCATATCTAGGTTGCATCTGGTTATGGATTAAGTGTTTATAGTTCATTATCAACAATGTATATGCAAAAAGTATCTTTCTATCTATTTTAGGTTTTGAATTGTGATTATTTTTTGTACTGAAAATCCGAAATTATGATATTTTGAAGAGATTTGCTGTATTTTTGCAAATTCTTTATTTTCAGGTTGTAACTGGTTATGAATTATGCTTTTCCACACCATTATGAATAATTTTCACGAATAGGGTCTTTGGTCATCCATTTTGATTTTTGAATTATGGAAAAGATTTGCAATAAAAATCATCAATTATGATGTTTTAGAGATTTTGACGTTAAACTGTAATAATCAAAGTCTAATGCGTTCTGAATTTTTAGTGTGTATTTCGAAAATTTTCTCTTTATTTCAGCAATCTTGTCATATCTAGGTTGTAACTGATTATGGATTATCCTTTTCTGGTTCACTAACTATTAAAGAATGAAAAAAAACCTATTAAACAATATTCGTTTAATCGGGCTTTCTGCAACTTGTTTTTTGAGATATGGTCGATTTTTGGAAAATGATATGAATGAAAAAGAGGAATCTTCAAAATAAATCTTCAAAACTGCAAAAATATTAAAAAATCTTTAAAATAATAAAACCAAAATTAAAAATCTTCTAAATTCTTGTCCATTCAAAGCAAATTCTTGACGAAAGGGGTAAAAGAAAAATCCAAAAAGCTAAAATAAAGATGGGGCAGAGGATTCTTTAAGCAAATAGAAAGATGATTCGGATTTTGACTTTTTATAACGGTAGTTCCTCTTTTTCTTTTAATAGAAATTATATTATCGTTTATTTTATCATGCCATTTTACTTTTTACTAATTTTTTTCTAAAAACTAGATGGAAAATTTCAAGTCACGACTAGGGCATGTCGGGGGGTTTTACTTTTCATATGTTGAAAGCCTCCGTCTGGCCAACCTGGTACAATACGCTTTACAGACCTTGCATATATAGTTACAAATCTCTTAAAATGTACGGTACTAAAACCGGCGATTCTATAATGGATGAAGATAGTATTGTGGATAAGATAATTAACAAATTGATTCTGTCGGATGAATTTTTCGAAATGATGTGATGTTCGAAATGTTTGCGATGAATGTAAACTACAATGTCAACTCGATCAAACAAATCGGGAAGTAAAATGCCTTAAAAAGCAGTTAAATGAGGTGAATTCCAAAGTTGAAGAGTTTGAGCAATATACAAGAAAGGATAATCTTCGTATATATGGTTTATCTAAAATGGAGGGGCACAAAACAGATGAATTGGTTATCAACTTGTCTCGTGAAAAACTGGCTCTGGATATTCAGCCTTGTGACATCAGTGTTTCTCATCGGCTGCGAGGAAAAAAATTGAACAAGACCGATTGTACGATTAACGAATCGTAACGTAAAAACTAAGATCTGCAACAATAAACGGAAGTTGAAGGGATCTAAGATCGTGATTAAGAAAGATCTCATGTCTCATAGAGCCTATTTGTTGAAGGAAGCCACAAAAACCTTGGGTATCAAAACAGTCTGGAAGGTTGAGATTTGTCTGGAGGACATAGAGAGTAAAAATAGTGGTGCAATTTGTTTTGTTTTAATTATTTTGATTTTGATTTTGAATTATTTCTATTTCGAATTGAGTGCCGATACCAAGAGATTAAAGTCATCTTTTTTTTCGAATCGCTGGACATGGTACAATTGATTCAGGAACCCACTAGGATCACTACTACTTCCTCTACGTTGCTGGATATAGTTTCTGTGTCTGCTGCTCTTGTTATTCTGAATCATGGTATTCTGGGTAATGATGTATCTGATTATAAAATTGTATATTGTCACATTAAGTCCACTCAACCACCAGTAAAGCCATTTTGTTTTTCATATAGAGATTATTCTTCGTTTTCCTTACAAAATTTCACAAATGATTTAAATAACGCGCCATTAGACTGTATTTATTATTTGAATCTTAAACATAAGGTGAGCTTTTTTAACCAAACAGATTTGTATAACTTACATGCACACGTAAAGACGGCACTGGTTACTAGGCCAAGGATGCCGTGTTTAACGAATAATATCAGATTGCTACAGAGATTGAGAAATAACGCTAAAGCGAGGGATAGAAGAACTAAAATTGCTGCTCATTACTACAAACAATTAAGAAATTATACAACACTTGCGTTACGTAACGAAAAAAAGCCTACTTTGAACATCTGCACTTTGAGACCAGTGGTGGTAAATTATAGAGTGCCATTCGTAACATTAATGTTGTGCGAAATAATATTAGCCAGGTACCAATCGGTTTAATGAATGCTTCTGAAATCAATGCCGCTTTTGTTGATGGTGTCCCCATCATAAATAATGATAAGATTGGTGAGGATGAACTCGCTGATTATTATAATAATACCGTACTTCACAATATAGATATGAACCTTTGGTTGGCGTTTGTTGATAAAGACACAATACGAAAAATAATATTAAGTATAAAGAGCAAATTTGTTGGGGTTGATGGCATTTCCATTGACATGATTGGGAAGATATTTTCTAGCGTACTTCCTTGCATTACACATATAATGAATAGTTGCATAGAATTTAATTACTTTCCTGAACAGTGGAGATCGGCTATCGTGCTTCCACTACCAAAAACCCCTTCGCCAACATCTTACAAGGATCTCCGTCCTATAAGTTTACTTCCTGCTCTCAGTAAAATATTAGAAACATTATATGTGATCAGTTCAGACAACATTTGAACCATAATAATATTTTTCCTAATTGTCAAACAGGGTTCGTCCCCGGCCGAAGTTGCACAACTGCTTCATCACATATTACGGATGACCTTATAAAGGCGAAAGATGAAAATTATCTTAGCGTATTGGTTCTATTGGACTTTAGCAAGACGTTTGATACTGTCAACCATCGTATATTATTGACGGTTCTTCGATATGTTGGTTGTGATGAGTCGTTTATTGACATAATGTATTGCTACATGATCAAACGCAGACAATGTGTAAAGGGGTGTTCCTGAGAGTTCTGTATTGGGACCACTACTTTTCTGTATTTATACGTTCTTACTACCTAAGTGTTTTAAATTCTCTGATGTTCACCAATCCGCTGATGATACAGAAGTCTACCTTAGTTTTCCCAGAGACCAGTTAGATATAGCAGTAATTAAAATTAATAATAATTCTAATAATAACAAAGCACTCATTAATTTTGAACCCAGACAAAAGTTTGGTGTTGATGTTTGGTGGGAACAGGAGTGGAATCTTTGAGTCGTGATGTTGATATTGTTGTTGGTGGTGCGAGCATCCCGATTGTGTCGCAGGCCAAAAACATGGGTCTAATTATTGACAACTCATTCAGATATCATAAATGTACCATAATTACACATATTTCTATTAATAACTTATTTATTCTGTTATATATACATTATGTTGGAGAATAAAGGCTTTTATTATAATTATTATTATTACGTGGCTTTTTAATACTCTCCTACTGGATTGGGGTCTGACGAAAAGGCGGACACTTTTCGTTGCCCTCAATATCACAGTCACTTGGAACCCGCCATAAAGAAAAATCATTTCTCTTAAATTCTTTCAAATTGCTGGTATATTCTCTGATCAGTGCCGAGCCATACGTAAAGGACTGGATTGCCTTCAGGATTCAAGATGGTTGTGCTCGGGTTAAATGGATATTCCTACTACGGATCCAACTGCCTTTGAGGTATCGGTGTACTAGACAAAGGCTCCTTTTTTAGTTAAGGCTCACCCTGAAGGTCGAAGTTGTATTCTAGCAGAATAAGGTCCATCTTAAATTCGATGAAATGATTTAGATTAGAGTCCTCGGGGATTTCTTGGTGTCCTCTGAGGTTACCCTGCATCAACTTGGGTGAAGAGCATATTTTCGATGTTAGGTTGATTGGTCTATATTCCTAGGTATCGGCGTTTGATTGCTTACCCCCTTTAAGTATGAAGACCACCTTTACTTTCCTCAATAGCATAGGTATATAACTTATATAGGGATATATAGCTATATATAGGGACACTATTACTGGAAGGAGGCCTTCTATGCCTTTATGCAGAAAAATTGGCGGAATTCCATCCCCTCCAGGTGATTTTAAGGTCTTAAAATTGGAAATAGTCCACCTAAATTAGTTGGTGGACTTCCAGATAGATAACAGATAGAGAATTATCTCCATACATTCAGAATTAGCGTCGATACGATGGCATTTTTTTTTTGCTTTGTGTCCTCAGTGTAATTTCCGTCTGTTTTGCATAAGTGGCCTAGATCGATATTATGGTCTTTCGCCTTTGTCAAGTTTTCGTTATTGCTTTTCGAACAGCCGAGTTGTACTTCATTAGAGTTTTCCTATATTGATCCCATGTATGCTCGAGCTTTGAATGTCGGACTTTATTATAAAGCCTTCTAGTCAGGGCTCACTGTTGCTCAAAATCCTTGTTTTATTGGATAGCATGTATGCATTGAGTATGATGCCATTTTGTCAAGCGGAGGCTATTTCAAGATCCTCTTTGCGTTCAATGTTTTTTTTTTGATTTCATCAACCTCTTCATACCAATCAGTGAGTGAAGAAATTCTGAATTCTTCAATAGCAAAGCGAATTAGTTTGCAATAACTCCTTGTGTTGATTAATCTTTTAGGTTTTCCGCCATACTTTAAATTTTTCTTTGCATTGCATTATTTGACAATGGGATTTATGTAATTTCTTTACCAATTATCAGGGATACCATAATAATAACCAGCAGCAAATGCTGGTAATATGAAATGTTCAATAGTAGCATGTATCTTAAAAGAGCCATAAAGAACCATAGCAAAAGTAGTCTTTTCATGAAGCAATTTTATTTTAAAACAATCTAACACAAATATAATTTAATTACCATCCGAGATAAAAACCAATTTCTTCTACCAAAACATAAATTTATTATTACGTAAGAATTATTTCATGTGGGAAGAGATAAGATCATAAACTTGAACATATCTGGCTGAGTAGTCAGCAATTATGTACACACTTGCAGTTGTGAAATATTAAAAAAAAATATTTATCTAAGATCTAGATAACATTTTTTTAACGATGCAATTCACACTTTATTTTATGCGTTTAAATTGCAGTTTGTTATAATTTGTTCTAAAAAGTAATAAGTCAGTTTGGTGTAAAATTGTTAGTGAAAGAATTTAAAACTTAAGATAATTATTATTAATTTGGATAGCCATAAAAATGAATTTATCAATAAGGCAACTACAGACAATGTTTTGGGAGCATTATGAAATACGAAAACGCCACTTCATATCAACGTTATTAGAGATATGTCTTCCGATCATTATATTTCTTCTGGTGGCAATTGTACGAAGCAAACACTCTTCGTTCATGAAAGAGTACATTCCCACTAACCACCCTTACGAGACAACGGATTATGAATTGTTATCTATTATAAATATTGTCGATACCAAACTCTTTTATTCTCCTAAAACGAGATTTACCTCTGACTTGGCAAGAAAAATTCAATTAAAAGTTAACCTATATAATGAAGGGGTTAAAGGTTTTGATAGCCATGATGATGTTATTAGATACTATAAAGATAGCGGAGACGATGGAATCGTAATTTATATTAATTTTGGCGATGTTGGCGATGAAACTCCAACAAAATTAAAATACGATATACAAATTTACCAAGAAGATGTCGACTGGCAAACCGACAAATTATTTAGATATGATTTAGTTTATTATCCTGAAGCAGGTAGGTTTTAAGTGTATTAGAACTAAGAAATTGTAATCACTATATTTTGTTTCTTTTATCGTTTAGGATCACATCAATATTTAGGAAATCAATTTCTAATATTCCAATGGGCGTTGGATACATGTTACTTAGAAATGCTTACTAGCTCATCTTTAGATATTTCTATGAGCTCTCAGGAATTTCCTTATCCACCACATTTGTATGATAATGGAATGAACAGTATGTTTGTTCACATTTTACCGCTGTCAACAATGTTAAGTTTCATTTTTTTGATCCCGGCTGTTTTAAGAATCCTTATTATTGAGAAAAGCTCAAGAATGAAGGTAAATCTTAATTCAAATTTCTTAAAATTATAAGTTTATGGTGTTAGATAAAAAACCCTAATTAGTAACTCTGCTGTGTATGTTACGAATCTTTTAAACCAAATACCAAATGAAATTGTTTTACACCCAGTTTTACAAAAATTGTATTCTTTTCATGTCGCTGGGTTGCAATTTTTTTTCTGAATCCAACCATGTGCAACAACATTATATAAATATATTTACATATACCTGAATACATTGAGATTTGTAAAGTCTTTTGAAAACACTTCAAGTTTCCCGGAGGTAATGTCAAGTCTTCTGTAAGTAATATCAAGTTTTCTATCAAGAGTATTAAGTCTTTTGGAAGTAAAATCTTCTCGAAACATTTCAAGTCTTCCAGAGGCAATAATCAAATTTCTAGATGCAGTATCAAGACATCTGGAAGCATTTCATGTCTTCCAGAGGCAATATTATGTTTTATGGAACGATTTCAAATCTCCTATATGCAGAATCATGTCTTCTCGAAACATTTCAAATCTTCTCGAAGTAATATCATATGTCCTAGAAACAATATCAAATCTTCGGGAAGCATTTGTAATTTTCTGGAATTCATATCAAATGTTCTAGAAACAGTATCAAATCTTCTGGAAACATTTCAACTCCTCTAGAGGGAATATCAAATCTTCTGGAAACAGCTTAAATCTACTGGAACCATTTTAAATCTTCTATATGCAGAATCAAATCGCCTGGAAGCATTTAAAATTTGCTGGAAGTAATATCAAGTGTTCTAGAAGCAGTATCAGGTCTTCTAAAAGCGTGTGAAGCCTTCTGGTAGCAGTATCAAGTCTTTTGAAAGGATTTCAATTTTACTGTAGGCAATATGGAACCAGTGATCTGGAAGCATTTCACGTCTTCTAGAAGTAATATCATGATTTTTAGCTACAATATCAAGCCTTTTCGAAGCCAAGTCTTCTGGAAATATTTCAAGTCTTTCAGAGACAATATCGAATCGTCTAGAAGCATTTCATATGTTCCAGAGGCAATATTAAGTTTTTTGGAACCATTTCAAATCTTGTAAATGCTGTATCAAGTCTTCCGGAAGCTATTCAAGTCTTCTAGGTGCAGTATCAGGTGTTTTGGAGGCAGGTCTTCTATAAGCAATATCAAGTCTTTTAAAAGCATTTCAAATTTACCGAAGACAATATCAGGTCTTCAGGAAATAATGTCAAGTTTTCTAGCAGCAGTATTAAATCTTTTAGAAGCCAAGTCTTTTCGAAATATTTCAAGTTTTGCAGAGACAATCTCAAGTCTTTTGGAAGCAGCTCAAATTTTCTAGAAGCAGTATCAAGTCTGCTGGAAGAATTTCAACTCTTCTAGAGACAATATCAAATAGGACAATAACAATTCTTCTAAAAGTCTTCTGGTATAGTTCTTCTTCTGGAAGCAAAATTCTTCCAGAAGCAGCAGTCTCAAATCTTCTGGAAACAGTTCGAAACCTAATTAAAAATACGTGCTCTTCAAAAACGTTCGCAGCTCTGCTCTGCACCCATTAACAATTTTGTTTGGATGTTTGGACACCCAGAGCACAAACGTATCCGGTATTAAATAAATTTTATTTAAAAGTACAGCATAGTATTCGTGATAACATTTCATTTAGTACTCGGTTCAAAAAAATCCCAATATAAATAACAGAGCTACAGCTTAGGGTGTTTTTATCTCACATCCTGTATGATATGTTTTAGCAACTTATGACAATCAATGGCTTAAAATCTTGGGTATATTGGCTGGCATGGTTTTTCAACGCTTGTATTCCATGTCTAATATCTACAGTTGTAATATCGATTTTATTAACACAACGTCTATTTAATGCGGACTACGCCCCACTTCAATATGTATCATTTCTCCAAATTTTTTTATTAATATTTTTGTACTGTACGGCTACTATTAATTTTATATTTACCTTGAGCGTCTTTTTCAGAGATGGTAATTTAATATGTTGTTCATTGATTTATTGTCGATGATTTATCATTATCTATTTCAGCTATTTTAGCAATTGTTACCGGTATATCAATTTGGTTCCTTGTTTATTTTATTTACACCGGTACAATTGGTAATGTGGATATCACGCCGCTTAGATTAAAATTGTTCGCCTCTTTAATACCCTCAATTGGTTTATATAATGGATTTCAAGCCATATCTGTGGCGGAAATTAAAGGGTCTCCCGTTGGTTTTACTGAGCACCCCCGAGCAAGTTCCGATGATATGACAATGCAAATGACTTTAATAATGTTATTGGTGGATAGTATACTTTATTTAACAATTGCTGTATGTTGCGAGACTGACCATCAAGGAAATTATAAGTTTTATACTTTTCTTTCAAAATGTACAACTTTTTTCCGAAGAAGCAATAATCGCGATGATATGGTTAATGTGGAATTAGAACCAATAGTTTTGCAAGAACAGGATGAGAATGAAGTTATACTGGAGATAAAAGACATAACAAAAAAATATGGCGATATATTTGCTCTCAACAAATTAAACATGCAGATTTATAACAATAATTTGACGGTTATTCTCGGCACTAACGGTGCGGGCAAATCTACACTACTTTCGATATTGACAGGATTAGAAAAGCAAACAAGTGGAGAAGTGATAATAAAATCAATCGAGAATGTAAACTTTACAAACAGACAGCTTATATCAATTTGCCCACAGGAAGATATGTTGTTTCCCGAGTTATCCGTTGAGGAACATCTTGTGTTTTTTGGAAAGGTAACAATAAAAGCTGTAACATTTTAAATTATTCAAGGAAAATAATACGTTACTTTAGTTAAAAGGTTTGCCAGACAAGGAAATAAAAGATAATGTAGAGACACTTTTAAAAGAACTAAACCTTTGCAATAAACGAAAAGCAAACATTTCGGAATTACCAAGTGGAATGAAACGTAAATTATCCATTGGAATAGCTATTCTTGGAAAACCCAAAATTATAATATTAGATGAGCCAACAGCATCCATCGATTCAAATGGTCGAATGGAGATTTGGGATATAATTTTGAAATATAAAAAAGACAGCATTATCATACTCACCACTCATTTAATGGTAGAGGCAGAAGTACTCGCCGATCGTATTGCCTTGCTTGCAGACGGCTCATTAAAATACTATGGCACCCCTACGTTCTTAAAGCAAAAATTAAATGTCAGTTATCGAATACTACTCTATTATACGGTTAAGCAGCAAAGAAGAGAAATTGAAAATTTCATTAAAAGGAATTTGATAGCTAAAATAAAACCACAAATTCAAATAAACAAAAATAAGTTTATAATGGAATTCAGTATACTACCAGAAGAAGAGTCAAAAATAGAAAACTTTCTGAAACTGTTGGAGAATGAGAAAATAAATTTTTCAATCTTTAATTGCAGAATATATTTTAACATGTTGACAGACATGTATTTCAGGTTGGTTTTTAATTTTATACCCAATTGGACCGAATTAATCAATTGAACTGACTCTCGGTTCAATTTCTACTTCCTGTCTGCCTTGCTTCTTTGCATGATGATGTGTAGCTTGAAAAATCTATTGCGCTCTTAATCTTAACATCTTAATAACATGTTGTGACTAATTATAGTAAGGACGCTGGTAGCCGGGATACAATGACCAAAATATCATACTTATCTGAACTTGGTCATTATATATAAAAAACTTAATGGCGAAAACCGCATTTCAGAGTGTTTACAGAGTGTTTGAAAAAGT
This sequence comes from Onthophagus sagittarius, assembly GCA_036711965.1. Classification (NCBI taxonomy): domain Eukaryota; kingdom Metazoa; phylum Arthropoda; class Insecta; order Coleoptera; family Scarabaeidae; genus Onthophagus; species Onthophagus sagittarius. Next base: position 10,678,887 of record JASERS010000002.1, on the reverse strand, counting down.
CGTCATAACTTCCAAAGCAATTTTTTATGTGAAGTTAACTTTCTTTTTTTCTTTCTTTAAGTGGATGTTTAATTTATGAAAATAAAGAAATGACTTGTATATCAAATTGAAGGTTGAACCTTCCTGAACCTTCGTGATTCTCATGATGCATAACTCGTTCTTTCAATTTGAAATCGATTCCACTTAAGAAATGATAAAGAATAATGTGTTTCTGATGTCCTAGTGAAATCACGAAATACTGATAAAATTTGAAAGGTCGTGGACGTCTTAATTTTGAAATTGAAGAAATGACTTTTCTATCAAATTGAAGGTTGAACCTTCCTCTTCCAAATGTAGTATAACTCATTGTTTCAATTTAAAATCGAGTCAACTTAAGAAATGTTAAAGGATAATGTATTATTGACGGTTTGGTAGAAACACGCAAAAAAAATGATAAAATTTGAACGAACGTGGAAGTCTCATTTTTGAAAATGAAGATATGATCTGTATATTAAATTGAAAGTTGAGCCTTCCTCTTTCAAATGATCTAACACTCATTGTTTTTGACGTGTTAGTACATCACGCATAAAATGATTAAATTGAACATTCCTCTTTAAAATGATGTATAAGTCGTTGTTTCAATTTAAAATCGACTTCACCTAAGAAATGTTAAAGGATGTGATTTTAACGTTTTACTAGAATCACGAAAGAAATGATAAAATTTGAAAGATCGTTAAGGTTCTACTTTTGAAAATGAAGAAATGACTTGTATATCATATTGAAGGTTAAACCTTCCTCTTTAAAATGATGTACAATTCGTTATTTCAATTTGAAATCGATTTCACTTAAGAAATGTTAAAAAATGATGTGTTTTTGACGTTTTAGTAGAATCACGAAGAAAATGATAAAATTTGAAAAATCGTGGAAGTCTTATTTTTGAAAATGTAGAAATGACTTGTATATCAAATTGAAGGTTGAGCCATCCTGTTTGCAATGATGTATAAGTCGTTGTTTCAATTTGAAATCAATTCCACTTAAGATATGTCAAAGGTGATAATGTGTTTTAGAAGTATTAGTAGAATCACGAAAAAAATTATAAAATTTGAAAAATCGTGGAAGTCTTATATTTGAAAATGAAGAAATGACTTGTACACCAAATTGAAGGTAGAACATTCCTCTTTAAAATGATGTATAAGTCGTTTTTTTAATTTGAAATCAATTCCACTTAAGAAATGTTAAAGGATAATGTGTTTTGACATTTTAGTAAAACCACGAAAAAAGCGATAAAATTTGAAAAATCGTGGAAGTCTTATTTTTGAAAACGAAGAAATGACTTGTATATCAAATTGAAGGTTGAGCCATCCTGTTTGCAATAATGTATAAGTCGTTGTTTCAATTTGAAAACGATTTCACTTAAGAAATGTTAAAGGATAATGTGTTTTTGACGTTTTAGTAGAATCACGAAAAAATTATAAAATTTGAAAAATCGTGGAAGTCTTATATTTGAAAATGAAGAAATGACTTGTACATCAAATTGAAGGTTGAACATTCCTCTTTAAAATGATGTATAAGTCGTTTTTTCAATTTGAAATCAATTCCACTTAAGAAATGTTAAAGGATAATATGTTTTGACATTTTAGTAAAACCACAAAAAAACTGATAAAATTTGAAAAATCGTGGAAGTCTTATTTTTGAAAATGAAGAAATGACTTGTATACCAAATTGAAGGTTGAACATTCCTCTTTAAAATGGTGTATAAGTAGTTTTTTCAATTTGAAATCAATTCCACTTAAGAAATGTTAAAGGTGATAATGTGTTTTTGATGTTTTAGTAGAATCACGAAAAAAATTATAAAATTTGAAAAATCGTGGAAGTCTTATTTTTGAAAATGAATAAATGACTTGTATATAAAATTGAAGGTTAAACATTCCTCTTTAAAATTATGTATAAATAGTTTTTTCAATTTGAAATCAATTCCACTTAAGAAATGTTAAAGGTGATAATGTGTTTTTGATGTTTTAGAAGAATCACGAAAAAAATTATAAAATTTGAAAAATCGTGGAAGTCTTATATTTGAAAATGATGAAATGACTTGTACACCAAATTGAAGGTAGAACATTCCTCTTTAAAATGATGTATAAGTCGTTTTTTTAATTTGAAATCAATTCCACTTAAGAAATGTTAAAGGTGATAATGTGTTTTTGATGTTTTAGAAGAATCACGAAAAAAATTATAAAATTTGAAAAATCGTGGAAGTCTTATTTTTGAAAATGAATAAATGACTTGTATATAAAATTGAAGGTTAAACATTCCTCTTTAAAATTATGTATAAATAGTTTTTTCAATTTGAAATCAATTCCACTTAAGAAATGTTAAAGGTGATAATGTGTTTTTGATGTTTTAGAAGAATCACGAAAAAAATTATAAAATTTGAAAAATCGTGGAAGTCTTATATTTGAAAATGATGAAATGACTTGTACACCAAATTGAAGGTAGAACATTCCTCTTTAAAATGATGTATAAGTCGTTTTTTTAATTTGAAATCAATTCCACTTAAGAAATGTTAAAGGTGATAATGTGTTTTTGATGTTTTAGAAGAATCACGAAAAAAATTATAAAATTTGAAAAATCGTGGAAGTCTTATTTTTGAAAATGAATAAATGACTTGTATATAAAATTGAAGGTTAAACATTCCTCTTTAAAATTATGTATAAATAGTTTTTTCAATTTGAAATCAATTCCACTTAAGAAATGTTAAAGGTGATAATGTGTTTTTGATGTTTTAGAAGAATCACGAAAAAAATTATAAAATTTGAAAAATCGTGAAAGTCTTATATTTGAAAATGAAGAAATGACTTGTACACCAAATTGAAGGTAGAACATTCCTCTTTAAAATGATGTATAAGTCGTTTTTTTAATTTGAAATCAATTCCACTTAAGAAATGTTAAAGGATAATGTGTTTTGACATTTTAGTAAAACCACGAAAAAAGCGATAAAATTTGAAAAATCGTGGAAGTCTTATTTTTGAAAACGAAGAAATGACTTGTATATCAAATTGAAGGTTGAGCCATCCTGTTTGCAATAATGTATAAGTCGTTGTTTCAATTTGAAAACGATTTCACTTAAGAAATGTTAAAGGATAATGTGTTTTTGACGTTTTAGTAGAATCACGAAAAAATTATAAAATTTGAAAAATCGTGGAAGTCTTATATTTGAAAATGAAGAAATGACTTGTACATCAAATTGAAGGTTGAACATTCCTCTTTAAAATGATGTATAAGTCGTTTTTTCAATTTGAAATCAATTCCACTTAAGAAATGTTAAAGGATAATATGTTTTGACATTTTAGTAAAACCACAAAAAAACTGATAAAATTTGAAAAATCGTGGAAGTCTTATTTTTGAAAATGAAGAAATGACTTGTATACCAAATTGAAGGTTGAACATTCCTCTTTAAAATGGTGTATAAGTAGTTTTTTCAATTTGAAATCAATTCCACTTAAGAAATGTTAAAGGTGATAATGTGTTTTTGATGTTTTAGTAGAATCACGAAAAAAATTATAAAATTTGAAAAATCGTGGAAGTCTTATTTTTGAAAATGAATAAATGACTTGTATATAAAATTGAAGGTTAAACATTCCTCTTTAAAATTATGTATAAATAGTTTTTTCAATTTGAAATCAATTCCACTTAAGAAATGTTAAAGGTGATAATGTGTTTTTGATGTTTTAGAAGAATCACGAAAAAAATTATAAAATTTGAAAAATCGTGGAAGTCTTATATTTGAAAATGATGAAATGACTTGTATATCAAATTGAAGGTTAAACATTCCTCTTTAAAATTATGTATAAGTAGTTTTTTCAATTTGAAATCAATTCCACTTAAGAAATGTTAAAGGTGATAATGTGTTTTTGATGTTTTAGTAGAATCACGAAAAAAATTATAAAATTTGAAAAATCGTGGAAGTCTTATTTTTGAAAATGAATAAATGACTTGTATATCAAATTGAAGGTTAAACATTCCTCTTTAAAATTATGTATAAGTAGTTTTTTCAATTTGAAATCAATTCCACTTAAGAAATGTTAAAGGTGATAATGTGTTTTTGATGTTTTAGTAGAATCACGATATTGTATATCAAATTGAAGGTTGAACCTTCCTGAACCTTCGTGATTCTCATGATGCATAACTCGTTCTTTCAATTTGAAATGGATTCCACTTAAGAAATGATAAAGGATAATGTGTTTCTGATGTCCTAGTGAAATCACGAAATACTGATAAAATTTGAAAGGTCGTGGACGTCTTAATTTTGAAATTGAAGAAATGACTTTTCTATGAAATTGAAGGTTGAACCTTCCTCTTCCAAATGTAGTATAACTCATTGTTTCAATTTAAAATCGAGTCAACTTAAGAAATGTTAAAGGATAATGTATTTTTGACGGTTTGGTAGAATCACGCAAAAAAAATGATAAAATTTGAAAGAACGTGGAAGTCTCATTTTTGAAAATGAAGATATGATCTGCATATTAAAGGTGATAATGTGTTTTTGATGTTTTAGTAGAATCACGAAAAAAATTATAAAATTTGAAAAATCGTGGAAGTCTTATATTTGAAAATGAATAAATGACTTTTATATAAAATTGAAGGTTGAACATTCCTCTTTAATATTATGTATAAGTAGTTTTTTCAATTTGAAATCAATTCCACTTAAGAAATGTTAAAGGATAATGTGTTTTTGACGTTCTAGTAGAATCACGAAAAAAATTATAAAATTTGAAAAATCGTGGAAGTCTTATTTTTGAAAATGAATAAATGACTTTTATATCAAATTGAAGGTTGAACATTCCTCTTTAATATTATGTATAAGTAGTTTTTTGAATTTGAAATCACTTCCACTTAAGAAATGTTAAAGGTGATAATGTGTTTTTGATGTTTTAGTAGAAACACGCAAAAAAATGATAAAATTGGAAAGATCGTGGAGGTTTAATTTTGGAAAATGAATAGTTAAAAAAATGAACTAGTTGTTTCACTTTGAAATTGATCAATTTAAAAAATGTTAAAAGATTTTTCAATCAGAAAAAAGTTATTTCATTAAGAAAAAGAAAACTGGTCGAAATTGCAATTTTTTCAAAAACACCTTTTATGCGTAAAACTGTAGGAGACACCAATATGCTGTTTTCCCCATTAAGTTTTCTATAAAATCAAGCCTCAAGCACTGATATCATTTTTTCTCTATTTCTTATAGGAAGAGGAGTTTCTCTTTAAAAGTGTCCAATTTGGCCAATTGTACATTACATTTTCTCCTGATTTACACCTAAGCTTTGATCTTCTTGTTTCTGTTGTTTCCAAACTGTTCCCTTGTACCCGGTTTCCCACAACTTTATATATTTTTATATTAATCAATATTGTCATATACATGAATCCAGATTGTGTCTTTCAAATACTATTTGTCCTGCACTCACAACGCGTTGAGGTTGTTTCCTATGTCAAGGATTTAAAGCATCCTATCCCGTCACATGTTCTGTTATTGTATTGACTATATGTATTGGTATTGGTTCTTTACTTGTCACATCATGAATAGCGATTTAGTTTTTAAGTGCCTCTTTGAAGAATTATAATTATTATAAATTATGTAAAGAACTGTACTTATGTCAGTCTGCGTATATTTTTGTTTTATGACTTACTTTTGCTTTGTTATTATTTTTGTTACTTTGGATGTTTTGTTCTACTTTCTGTGTAATAAATAAATACTCCGTTCGTAAAACATATTGATAACACATAAGATAGATATTCACCTTTTTAATATATCATTATTTGATTTACTTAAAGGTCCATAGAAAAAATCAATGGGAAAGATAAACCTAATGAGGACATACCGCAAACAGGTGATCGTGAGTCCGCTACTAATGAAAATCAGAGCAATTCTTGGGTTAAATTCAAGCTTATCGCAGACAAGAATATTAAAATATACCGATCTATGATCTTCCCTTGGACAACCATGGTAAATAAGTAATATTAAACTAAATTAAATTCCGATCTTACATTGTGAGATTGAATAGCATGATTATTCTTGTTGTACCGGGAAAACTTGCTTTTTAATTTCAAAATCAACCAAAAAATTTCCTTGATAATTAATTTTAATCAAGTCATTTAAAGAAATGCTCTTAATCCCAACATTAGTTTTTAACTAATTTGCATCAATTTCCAATTTTTTAGATTATTCTTTCTTATTTACTTTTCATCTTAACTTTCACCATGAACGACAGTGGATACAGAAACCTTAGCAAAGATGGTAAAACACTCTCGCTTAGTTTAGATTCGTATGGGATCACAAAGGTCTATTATGAAATGAATTGTAATGGAACGGATATAGAATATTTGTTTACAAGTCTAGTGGAATCGACTTCGTCTATACCACATAAAGTTGAAAACATTTCGGAAAGTAAAAATGATATGAGATTGTTATGAAATTTAGTACGATTCTCGTTGCTTTGTTTTTTAGCTGTAATCAACGTTGGAGTTAATAATATTGTGGAATACAAACATAAGTTAATAGTGGGAGCCAAGATCGTTTGCGATGAAACCTCGGAAAAACTTGAAAAAATTATGATCATGTATGGAAATCAACCCATTCATGGAGCTCCTATATCTTTAAATTTAATTACAAATGTTCTTGTAAAACACTTTACTGACGTAAATCATGAAATAATTGCGTCGCATACACCTTTAAGATCAGTGAAACATGAAAAGCAACCCAAGGACGTATATTTAGCGGATTATATCATATCTTGGGTGATCCTTTTATCGAATGCTTTTTTATTTTCTGTGGTTATGTTTTCTGCTTTGCCGACGTTAGAAAGAAATTCATTTATAAAAACCTTATCCAGAATATATAAATTAAATTCACTTCATTACTGGTTGTTTAATTACGTTACAGATATATTATTATATATTATTATTATTATACCACCGATTATGGTTTTGGGAATTGCTTCAACTTTAAATCTGGCGATACTGCAAACAAGCGGTTTCTGTAATTATAACATTTTGTAATTATGTTTATTAATTTAAATTGATAATTGTTTTAGGGTGTCTAGTAGGTATCCTTATTTGGTACGGTATAACTATGATTCCGAATATATATCTTTACTCTTTTTTCCAATCATCAGTTTCGAGTGCAATTGCAGTATTATTGATATTCAATATGTTAAGCTCACTACTGGTTGGCGGTATGACGATTCTACTGACGAACTCCTTTAAGCTACAATTATTTCTATACATTTTTGCACTAATCGATCCCCATGTTGTTTTAACTTACATCTTATGCCGTTTTTGTCAAACAATGATCAACAATCATAATTGGGATATAAAGACTCCGTATCAAAAAGAAATAATCTGCAATGAAATGCCTTTACCTTGCTGTTGTAAGTTAAACTGTTGGTTTTTTAAAAATTATTACAACGTTGTCTGATTTTAGATCCAGAAAGTGTGGAGTGTTCTGAAGAAAGAGCTTATATACAATATCCATTTTTTCTTTTTATAAGCACTGTATTCGCTGTGATGTTACTATTTACAATCATTGTAATAGATGGCAAATATTTATTTGGCAAAAATATTATCAAAAACCCTGAAGGAAATGTTATATTTGGCGCTGAAGGAGTGCAAAAAAGCTACAAAAGTGGAATATTTGGGTCAAAATCGGTTCTTACAGCTGTTAAAGATCTATCATTTAAGGTAACAACACTTTTTAGTTCTTTTCATATAATATAATATATATTTACATATCATAATGTTAAACATTACTTTCTTTTTAAGGCTTCCAAAGGATATTGTTATGGTTTCGTTGGAGGTAATGGATCCGGTAAAACTACGTCATTTAAAATTCTAACAAACCAAGTAAAACCAGACAAAGGTGTTATTTTGAAAGACAAACATGTATGTTTTTAATATTATAATGCATAGTCTATTTTAAGGCGTGCACATCGAGTATTCTATTTTACATTCGACTATTACTATCTTAAAATAATGAAAAAATCATTGAATGGCGTTGCTTTCGCAATTTTTGTTTTTCATCCATTACTGTTTTTTGGATATTCTTTTCCAGTTGGCTGCTCTTAACATGTCTCTAGCATCCTTCCAATCCCCTGGTAAAGATAGGGGATCATGTTCTGGATTTACGTTCTTCTTACACGACATTACTTCTTCATCTTCTCAGCATTCTAACTTCGATTGTTGGACACGTATTCAAACTTCAGACTCATATTCTTCTTGAGGTCTTCTTTGTCCCTTGTATCGTGTATATGAAATTTCATTCAAATTAAATCTACTCATAATGTCATAAATCTTTGTTCTACAAAGATAACACTCTACACTTAATGGTTATATCCAAATACCAGAATTTTGCCATTAATCTGGTATTACAAGCTCTATTCATGTTGTTGTATAAAGTGTACCCGCTCAACGTGGGTGCGGACGCTGTTCTTTCACTGCTCTTAGGATAAATTCCAAGGTTTAAAGCAAATAACGATTAAGTCATATAAATTGATGACTAAGCTTCTTTTAAAGCCTCAAGCTCTAAGTTGCACAGTGTTGCCTTGATCTTGAAGTTATTACTAACTAATATATATAATATTTCTTTTAGTCATTAATTGGATATTGTCCCCAACAACACTCTTTAATATATTCTTTTACTGGAAAAGAGTTACTAACTTACTTCGGCAAACTAAGGAATCCCTTTATTGACGAGAAAATCATAGATGAATTGCTTGAAAAATGCGGCTTAAATAAATTTAAAAATATGCCATGTGGAACTTACAGCACAGGGAATAAGAGGAAATTAAATATCTGCATAGCATTGATAGAAGATCCCGATATTATCATAGTTGATGAACCCACATCAGGCCTTGATCCAGAAAGTAGAGAAAGAATAATGAGGATTTTAATGGAAACTAAAATATGCGCTACATCAGCTTTATTTTTTACGTCGCATAGTAAGAGAGAAAATGAATTACTCTGTGATAAGTAATGACACATATATGCACTGTACAATCAAGAATATTTATTTAACGTTACACATAAAAAATTGTTAATCATTTAGAAATTAATTTTACTTACACTTATTAAGAGGTGATGAGGCAGTATTTACAAGGGAATTTTGTTAAATTATATTCTTGGTCGTTCGGTATCTAATGTAATAAAAACAAAAATTTACAATTTTATTTCAGATTTGTAATAATGGAGGAAGGCAAAGTTAAACATGATAAAGATTATACAGCATCCGAATTAAGAGAAGAATATAATCTCGGTCATATAGCTCAAATCAAAATAAAAACGGGTGAATCATTCGAACCAATTTTACAGGATTTAAAAGAGTTGCTTGGGGCCGTTACTAAAGAATCCTCTAATAATGTAAAGGCTATGAATTTATTTTAAAACAGATTTTTAATGTTTGTATGTTTTTAGTACGTTTTAACTGTTTCCATTAAGAACTCTAATTGGAGTTCAATTATAGCTGCGCTGAGAAAAGTGCAGGAGATAAGAACGGATATCCATAATTACATGGTGAAAGACTCAGCTTTAGATGGAATTTTCTTAGAAATTAGTAAAGGACTCAATAACAACAATGACGGAAAAGAGAAAATCTAAGAATAACTCATCCTAAACTATCATTTATAAACAGTTAATTTGTTATTTCTAAAAAATATTTAATATAGTAAAGTAAAAAATATAAATTTATAACAAATTATCAGTTTTAAAATCTAATTGTTTTTAAGTTAATGTTATCCATTATTTATCACTTACATATTAATGTTTAATAAAATCATATGAACTAAGTGATATAAATTTATTTTGTTCTTTACCGGTTTCGGCTCATAATAGCCATCCTCAGAAGATACACCTAAGTAAATATTAACTATGTAAAATGAAAGAATACAGTCTTAACGTCAAATGAAAACATTGAAATTAACATAAAAATAAAATATCAAGAACAACACAACATAATTTACATGAAGATCTCACACCAGCATTATACACACAGCTTATATACAAACGTTCCTATAAAACCTTGAAGATAATGTGGATTCCAACAACTTCAATAAATGGTTTAAGTTATGTACTGAACAGAATTTCTGCAGTTTTCAGGACAAAATGTTTTATAGATTAAATTCAAAACAAATAAATAATACTTTTTCTGTTATTTTTTAGTGTTTTTAATGTTTATCGATAAATCACAATATATATTAAAAACTAAACAATTTCTCTAGAAAACAAATTTATCGAAATGAATAAAAATCCGGTTCTATCTTTTCACTCTAAAGTTAAAACAGAACTAAAACCAGCACAAGAATTTTTTGATCAATAAGGAATCAATAATACAAATCACCTATTGCCTATGAACCCAAAAATTCCAAACTTATATTCTTTGATTAAATTACATAAACAAAATCATCCTATTAGACGAATTTTATCATCGATAGATACTAGTATATACAAACTATCAAAATTCTTAGTTCAATTTTTTAAAACATCAATTGATTTTAAACCAAAATTCACAATTAATAACCGACAACTTCTCATTAATGACATCAAAGCTATAGAACTACTAAAACAATTCACCTTCGCCTCTTTTGACATCTAATCTTTATTCAAATATACCTGTTAATGAGACCCTGCAAATACTTAAGAACATGCTAACGAACTCTCTAAATTCTGATAATAGAAACCATCTATACAACCTCTTAAAGTTATGCACAACACAACATTTTTGCCGATTTGATGTTAAACTATGCAAATACAACGAAGGTTTACCGATGGGATCACCCTTAAGTAGACTCCTTGCTGATATTTTCTTGAATCATTTGGAACAAAATAAAATAATGAATACACAAACTAACGAAAAGAAACTCTGGAGACGCTATGTTGATGACATTTTTATCGCATGGGAGGAAAACGATACCCAAGGAATTCAAGATTTACATAAGTTAATCAATAATATATACAATAACTTAAGATTTACCTTAGAATTAGAAAAAAATGACAGCTTGAATTTCCTAGACATTACTTTCATTGAAAATAATAATTCAATACATTTCAACATTTATCGCAAATCCACACAAACAGAGAATGCTATTTCTTTTGACTCATACCATCACCATTCACACAAAGTAGTAGCTTTTAGATCATATATTCAAATATGTTTCAAAACACCACTACAAACAACGCATAAACAAAAAGAGATAGAAATAATTAAAACAATAGCTCATAATAATAGCTTTGCAATAAATTATATAGACAAAATTATCTAGAAACACAAAAGACAAGTTAATAAAGAAACGTCCACTACATTGTTGACTCTTTCAAACAAAGAAGGATCATTATATAGATCAATTCAATATCCAGGGTACATAGCCAATAAAATAATAACCACATTCAAAAGATATAACATTAAAATTTCATTTAAGAATAATTCAACCTTGAAGAACTAAAATAAGATAAAAATGATGGATCAAAATGGGTTATACAAATTAGAATGTGACACTTGTGGATCTATATATATAGGCGCAACAGGTCGATCTATCAAACAAAGAGTAAGAGAACATAAACAAAATCCTAATTCAAATTTCAGCAGACATATGTTAAATAATGATCAAACTTTTATTGAACAAAAGAATGTTTTTTTACTACACAAAGAAAACAAAAGATTTAAGCTGAATTTACTAGAAACCTACGAAATTGATAAACTTAAATACAAAAACCAATATAAAAATTGCCTGAACGATTAAATTCAAATGAATAAAACCCCATTATACAAATTCCTAAACAAGCCATTTTGATCCACATTAATTCAACTTTAAATTTAGAGTAAAATCAGGTTTATATATTTACCTATGTCATTAAGGAATAACATTTCATCTCTTTTGTAAGTTTATACCACTAATACCGGTCCAAGCAAGACTTATAATACAGACTTTTGCATATTTTAATATAAGAATGTTTAGTTCGTGACAAGATTTTAATTTTAATGCGTTCGTTTGTTATAATTTTAGGATGTGGCTATTTATACATACAATATGTATATGTAATTGGCTATTTATACATACTGTATGTTTAAGTACTGTAATTACTTAAAATAGATATCACAATGCAATTTGAGATAATTATAGAGGAAATCCTCAGCATTTCTATGATAGAAGTCATTTATTTTCAATGTATGATTTGATTGTTGAGATAAAGATTCTTAAACAAAATCGTATTTTGTAAGAAAAAAGTGGATGCGATCGTATTCAAATAATCGTACCTCAAGAATTAATTGGGATATCGCTCTGAAATAAAGAGCAACTTGAAAGAGCCAAAACGTAATTATATATATTTGTTAAAAATCAAGAAACTTTCAAAAATTCATATTTCAAAAGCTAATTGAGATATCACTTTGAAGTAAGTAGCGAATTGAAGCAAATTTAATTAGTATTTAACGTGCTTGAGCTGCTTTCTTCAAATCTTTGAATCTCCAAGTTATATTTTTTTTATTAAAACTTTGCACGAACACAATCATATGTGTTTGATAAAAATCAAGAAATTTTCAAAGAATTGTATCTTAAGAACTAATTGAAATATCGCTCTGAAATAAAGAGCAACTTGAAGCAAATCTTGTTGCTATTTAACGTGCTTAAGATCGTTTTTCCAAATCATTAAATCTCTGAGTTATTACTTTTTGATTAAAGCTTTGCAAAAACGTAATTATATATATATATATATATTTGTTAAAAATCAAGAAATTTTCAAAAATTCATATCCCAAAAACTAATTGAGATATCACTTTGAAGTAAGGAGCGAATTGAAGCAAATTTAATTAGTATTTAACGTGCTTGAGCTGCTTTCTTCAAATCTTTGAATCTCCAAGTTATATTTTTTTTATTAAAACTTTGCACAAACATAATCATATGTGTTTGATAAAAATCAAGAAATTTTCAAAGAATCGTGTCTCAAGAACTAATTGAAATATCGCTCTGAAATAAAGAGCAACTTGAAGCAAATCTTGTTGCTATTTAACGTGCTTAAGATCGTTTTTCCAAATCATTAAATCTCTGAGTTATGACTTTTTGATTAAAGCTTTGCAAGAACGTAATTATATATATATATATATATATTTGTTAAAAATCAAGAGATTTTCAAAAATTCATACCCCAAAAACTAATTGAGATATCACTTTGAAGTAAGGAGCGATTTGAAGCAAATTTAATTAGTATTTAACGTGCTTGAGCTACTTTCTTTAAATCTTTGAATCTTGAAGTTATAATTTTTTTATTAAAACTTTGCACAAACATAATCATATGTGTTTGATAAAAATCAAGAAATTTTCAAAGAATTGTATCTTAAGAACTAATTGAAATATCGCTCTGAAATAAAGAGCAACTTGAAGCAAATCTTGTTGCTATTTAACGTGTTTAAAATCGTTTTTTCAAATCATTAAATCTCTGAGTTATGACTTTTTGATTAAAGCTTTGCAAGAACGTAATTATATATATATATATATATTTGTTAAAATCAAGAAATTTTCAAAAATTCATACCCCAAAAACTAATTGAGATATCACTTTGAAGTAAGGAGCGATTTGAAGCAAATTTAATTAGTATTTAACGTGCTTGAGCTACTTTCTTTAAATCTTTGAATCTTGAAGTTATAATTTTTTTATTAAAACTTTGCACAAACATAATCATATGTGTTTGATAAAAATCAAGAAATTTTCAAAGAATCGTATCTCAAGAACTAATTGAAATATCGCTCTGAAATAAAGAGCAACTTGAAGCAAATCTTCTTGCTATTTAAAGTGCTTAAGATCGTTTTTCCAAATCATTAAATCTCTGAGTTATGATTTTTTGATTAAAGCTTTACAAAAACGTAGTTTAGTTTAAGTATTTGTTAAAAATTAAGAAATTTTCAAAAATTCATACCCCAAAAACTAATTGAGATATCACTTTGAAGTAAGGAGCGATTTGAAGCAAATTTAATTAGTATTTAACGTGCTTGAACTACTTTCTTTAAATCTTTGAATCTCCACGTTATAATTTTTTTATTAAAACTTTGCACAAACATAATCATATGTGTTTGATAAAAATCAAGAAATTTTCAAAGAATTGTATCTTAAGAACTAATTGAAATATCGCTCTGAAATAAAGAGCAACTTGAAGCAAATCTTGTTGCTATTTAACGTGTTTAAAATCGTTTTTTCAAATCATTAAATCTCTGAGTTATGACTTTTTGATTAAAGCTTTGCAAGAACGTAATTATATATATATATATATATATATATATATATTTGTTAAAATCAAGAAATTTTCAAAAATTCATACCCCAAAAACTAATTGAGATATCACTTTGATGTAAGGAGCGATTTGAAGCAAATTTAATTAGTATTTAACGTGCTTGAGCTACTTTCTTTAAATCTTTGAATCTTGAAGTTATAATTTTTTTATTAAAACTTTGCACAAACATAATCATATGTGTTTGATAAAAATCAAGAAATTTTCAAAGAATCGTATCTCAAGAACTAATTGAAATATCGCTCTGAAATAAAGAGCAACTTGAAGCAAATCTTCTTGCTATTTAAAGTGCTTAAGATCGTTTTTCCAAATCATTAAATCTCTGAGTTATGATTTTTTGATTAAAGCTTTGCAAAAACGTAGTTTAGTTTAAGTATTTGTTAAAAATTAAGAAATTTTCAAAAATTCATACCCCAAAAACTAATTGAGATATCACTTTGAAGTAAGGAGCGATTTGAAGCAAATTTAATTAGTATTTAACGTGCTTGAACTACTTTCTTTAAATCTTTGAATCTCCACGTTATAATTTTTTTATTAAAACTTTGCACAAACATAATCATATGTGTTTGATAAAAATCAAGAAATTTTCACAGATTCGTATCTTAAGAACTAGTTGAGATATCGCTCTGAAATAAAGAGCTACTTGAAGCAAATCTTATTGCTATTTAACGTGCTTAAGATCGATTTTCCAAATCATTAAATCTCTGAGTTATGATTTTTTGATTAAAGCTTTGCAAAAACGTAATTATATACATTTGTTAAAATTTAAGAAATTTTCAAAAATTCATATCTCAAAAACTAATTGAGATATCACTTTGAAGTAAGGAGCGATTTGAAGCAAATTTAATTAGTATTTAACGTGCTTGACCTGTTTTCTTCAAATCTTTGAATCTCCAAGTTATATTTTTTTTATTAAAACTTTGCACGAACACAATCATATGTGTTTGATAAAAATCAAGAAATTTTCAAAGAATCGTATCTCAAGAACCAATTGAGATGTCGCTCTGAAATAAAGAGCAACTTGAAACAAATTTTGTTGCTATTTAGGGTGCCCAAGATTCTTGCATCATATATTTAAATCTCTGAGTTATGATTTTTTGATTGAAACTCTACAAAATAATTGCAGAGTATAATAATTGAGATATCGTTCGGAAATAAAGAGCAGCTTGAAGCAAATTTTGTTGCTATTCAACGTGCTTAAGATCGTTTTTCCAAATCATTAAATCTCTGAGTTATCATTTTTTATTTAAAACTTTGCAAAAACGATTTTTTATTAAAAATCAAGAAATTTTCAAAAATTCGTATCTCAAGAACTAATTGAGACATCACTTTGAAATAAGGAGCGACTTGAAGCAAATTTAGTTAGTATTTAATGTGCTTGAGATCGTTTCTTCAAATCTTTAAATATCCGAGTTATGATTTTTTTATTAAAACTCTGCAAAAACGTAATATGATTTTTTTGCAAGAAATGAGTTATGAGAAAGATATTTTTAAACAAAAGCGAGTGAGTTTATTAAGTAAAAGATGAAAACGTACTCATATATACATGTTCAATTTAAAAAAAAACTAGAATTTTGGAGTGCGTATTAGAAAAAAGTCAACAAGAGTATAATTTTTTTGATTGCCTTGTATTCAGTGGACAAACGATGTGTTCTATTTAAAATAACAAAGGTTTGATCCAATACATAATTTTTTTAAAATTTTCCTAAAATGGTTAACAACGTGGTAACTTTGCACGCAAAATTTGAAAACAAGGTATGCAGCTATAGCATTTAAGACACTTTTGGTACAACTTTTTAGTACAAGCCCGCATTTGAAAAAAATTCCTAACTTAATTGCAATAGGAGCTGTAATTGGTATATATGCAAGCATACAGTACGTTTAAACAGCCAACTGTGTACACTTACTGTATGTACAAATAGCCAATAGCGCATACATGTAGTATGTATAAATAGCCAATTACATATACATACTGTATGTGTAAATAGCCACACCCATAATTTTAACTGATTTATACTTTATAAAACCGTTCATTAAACTGTTTATTATTCACAAAATGAAAGTGAGTTACTAAAATCTAATTATTACTAAGTAAGTACTAATTTAAAGTTATATTTATCATGTTAACTGTACTTCTTATTACAGTGTCTCTGATGATGGCGTAAGCCGAAACCGGTTAGACAGTAAATTATAAAAAAATACCAGAAAAGGTATTATTTATTTATTTTGAATTTAATCTATATGAAACAACTGGTCGACATGGATCAAACTCCTTTACCAAAACATTTTAGTTCACAGAGGGATTACCTATGAGCTCATCTTTGAGTGGCCTCATATCTGATATTTTCTTGAATAAATTGAAGACAAAAAAATAGAGTTTATCACTAATAACGTCCATCCGTATAAAAACAATCTTATTTTAGACTAGACATGTTGATGACATATTAATGACGACGATAATAAGGATAATATACATAAACTACACACTTACTTTAACACAATCCATAACAAAATTGAATTTACTTTGGAGATGGAGAAATATAATAAAATTAACTTTTTGGATTTTACTTTACAAAGACATAAACATAAAATATCATAAAACATCCAATTACACATATCAATATGAGATGGTTCACATTTTCCTGAAGTATAAAAATTCACATTCTTAGAACTTTTCAATAAAACTACTTTAAAAGTTTGTTGTTATGTATAACCTGTTTAATCTATGAAATTGTTTCACATTTATCGATAAGACCATTTTCTTTTCTAACATATTTTTTAAGAGGTAAATGTATTACCCTACAGACAAGATTGTAAAGAATATGAAGAGCCCTGTAGAATCCACAATGATTTCATCAGAACACCAGAAAGGTTTGTTTGTACAGACTCCAGTACCACCAAGGATTTATGAACTAAGGAAGATCCATAAACCAGACGTCCCCCTTCGTCCTATCATCAGTGCCATCAATTCCACAATATGTTAGGCACTCGACACATTACGTGGAATCGGTGAAAGATATAAAGTTAGATGCTAAGGATACTTTGGTTAGTTTCGATGTTAAGGATGCAGTAGAGGGTCTTCGCCAAAAACTCATTCCGGAGGGATTACCAGAATATGTGCCAGATTTAGTGGAATATTGTTTATCATCGACGTATTTTAGTTGGGAAGGAGAGTTTGACGAGCAGTTTGAAGGGGCAGCCATGGGATCTTCTTTGTCACCGGTGATAGCTAATTTTTGACATGGAATTATTCGAAGAAGATGCTCTGAAGAAGAGCCAATGGAAACCAAAGCTATAGCTTCGATATGTGGACGACACGTTTGTGGTATGGCAACATGGTAGAGAACGCCTCTTTGAATTTTTAGGTCATTTAAACGCTCAACATCCCATGATCAAATTTACCATGGAAACGGAATTCGCAAAGCAGTTGCCCTTCTTAGATATATTGCCCACTAGGACGACAAATGGTGACATGGAACTGGGGGTGTATCGAAAGAGGACCCACACCAATAGGTACTTAGAAGCAACATCACACCATCATCCCCAGAGAGCAACAAAAATATGTAAAGAAGACAACCTAAAAAAGGAGGAACGGTTTCTACGAAACGTACTACAGAAGAATGGATATAGTTTAAGGGACATCAACAGAGACACCAAGCAGCGGAAGCAGGTAGAAGAACGTGCAGCAAGGAATACAATCCCGATAGCCGGGGGTAAGCTATCTCTATTAAAAGGAGCGGGTGTCTATCAGCTATCATGCAGTTGCGGGAAGTTTTACGTTGGCCAAACCAAACGAAACATCGAATGGCGTACCAAGGAACACGAGAGGAATGTGAGGCTGAGGAAGATTCAACAGTCGGCGGTTGCGGAACATTGCCATTCAGAGGGTTCTGGCCAGGACTAATAAATATCAAAAGATGGCTGACAAGAGAAACCATACAAATCCACCGACATAAAAATAACGTCAACAGAGAAGGTGGCTGAGACCTCGGCAGAACATGGAAGATGGTGGTGAAGACGAACACGACTCCTAACCGGACGCGACGCAGTAATTAGTTAGTAATTAGCTTGTAATTAATATATATTAATTATTAATTAGTTTTCGACCTATATATTGTATTACGATCCCTGATTTTGTCACTTCGAACAAATTTCTGAAGAAGGTTGCAACATGGCATCCAAAACGTTAAACAATTTTTCAAAGAAACGCACGGCAAAACCCGAAAGTTTTTAGTTTTAAATCTAGTGTTAGTCCAAGTGATAGTTCTAGTGTTAGTGCCAGTGTTAGTTCTAATTTTAGTTTAATTAACAGTAGTCGTGAAAGCCTTCATACTTACATCAACATATAATTGAAATTCATGAATAGCAAACAAAATATTATGATATATTAAAAATTGTAATTCACAATTCATTTGAAAATGTAATTATTTAAATGAAAACTATTCAAAATCAAATATAATATAAAAAAAGGAATTCCAGTATTCGTCTGTTAAAATTAAATTTAATTTTGAACGAATTTCTTTTAAATGATTGTTAATTTGTTATTTTGTTAAAATTGTTAATTTTGAGTTGTTAAGATTTTATTTCCCCAAGAGGATGACTCAAGGATGTGCCTTAGTTAAATTGCTCCCTCTAAAAGCTTAACAATTAAAATTTATTTGAAAAACATCTTTAGTCTCAAGCATAGATTTAATTTTTTTTTTATCATTTGTTTAATTACCTATCTAAATATTCGTCCAATTGTTTAACTTTTTTTATTATTATTTAAATTTTAGTATGAATGGTTTAGATAGTATGAATAAAAATTAGAAAGAAAGAAAAATCGAAAACTTTTAACATACCTCGTGGATGTTCTAAGGCTATTAAACAAATTGTTACCTTACCTTAATTTAAAATTAAATCCAGAAAAAACTTCTCTGACCAAAATCACAAACAATTGCTTATGATTGTTTCTTCATAACTTATAATATAATAAAGTATGGATTAATAATCTCGACGATAATTAATAAATAAAATAAATCTTAAAGTTTCTAAAAGGTCGACGATTAACTTTTAACACGTTTTATGTAACACCTCTGAATGACGAAAGAATGTTAAATTTAATCTTGTTTTCGTTTTATACTATCAAAAAATGTGATACTCCTAAAAAAGCGATACCTTTTAAAATTTTCTCTCAAAAGTATTTAAAAAATTTATATCTCGAAATCATAAAATTTTTGTTAAAACTGGCAGGAAAAAGAGTAAAATTCCTCCTAGACGGCTCTGAAACAACACAAAACAAAGCCTGAAACAAAACTTGCTATTCACGAATTTGCAAGAAATTACAACAAAAGAACGTTACAATTTGAACTAAGTTATAAATCTTATTTATTTTAAAGTATAAAGTAAAGCATTTAGGTGCTTTCCGTCTTAATCTTAGTTTTCTTCTCTCTAACTTCTTGTTCCTCCTCACATTTCCCTTTTTATCTTTCTTCTTTTTCTCCCTGTCTTTCTTCTTTTCCTTCCTATCTTTCTTCTTTTATCTAATAATAGCTAGGGAGTAATATTTTCAAGTATATCCTCGTATCTTTCAGGGGATCTAGGCACAGGAACATGCTCATAGCCTCTTAAAGTTCCATCACTACAATCATGTAGTTGGAACAAGCAGAATGGTAGTTTATTTTCAAAGGCTTGAAGAAAGCACAATCTAACGGCTGAAGCCAATGGTTAGTACTCTAACATTTCAGCAGAGCTAGTACGCGATGTGTGAAAATCTAGAAGAATCTGGGTGTTATGCAACAAAAAGATAAATAACTATTTATATAGCCACACTTTTACTTCAGCTCCATATGGAAAATTGTCATTATGCAAAAAAGGTGACAAGAATGTACCCTCTCCATTTATACATATCAATACTAAGATATAATACTAATAATTTTATTATATTTAAAACATACATATTTTACATAGATAAATATTTTTATTACACAACATATTTCCTTATTATTATTATTATGATAAGGAACAATTACAATAAATTTATTGATATTACTGTGTTTAGAACGCGCTCACACGCGCGCATTATTCAAATTTAAATCAGTCACACACCGCTAATTTCTTTTCGTCTATTGTATATATTGTAAATAATTATTGTTAAATGTATATTTTATGTGTTTTCTTGAATATAGATTTTCATGTAAAACCTGTTTTGTATAAAAGTGTGTCCGTAGAAAAATAAAGTTTCTTTGTCGTCTAGTTTTCGAGTTATTACAACCCTTACCGAAAGAAATCAAGATTAACTCGCAAGTATAGACAGTTTTATTAATTTCAAAAACATACTGCATCTAAATTAGAATTAAAATTGCAGAAATAAAGTTATAAAATCTTTAATAGCCCTAATCACCACGTAAATCGCGATAAAAACGATTAAAAAATCATATAAATAAGCGAATATTTTTAAAAATCGTTGGTGTTTTGTTTGTAGCAAAAATGAAAACGTTATTTGTTTTCATCGTCTCATTTCTTACATATTCCTTTGCTCATGACATATCAAACCATGCTGGTATTGAAACAACTTTAAAATTAGTACACGTCGTAAGTTATACTTTTCAATTATTATTTTCATTAATTTTAATGTATTTTTTTAATTAAGATTTTTAGACATGGCGATAGAACTCCAAATTCTTTATACCCAAAAGATCCATACACTGAAGAGGATTTCTACCCATTCAGGATCGGTCATTTAACAAACGTAGGAAAATTAACAGCATTTAATATTGGAACATATCTTCGTAAAAAATATAATAAATTTCTTGGGGATGTTTACACCCCAGATGTCTTATATGCAATTTCTTCGCATTATCCAAGGTGCAGAGCCAGTTTAGAAGCGGTTTTAGCAGGTTTATATCCACCACCCGAAGAATTAATTTGGAATAAAGATTTATTGTGGGAACCAATTCCTTACGATTATTTACGAATATATGAAAACAAATTATTCTACCCAATGGTGGCTTGCCCGAATATGAATGTATTAATGGCTGAAGCTGAGAAGAATCTCGCTTCCGATCCGATTATTCAAAAATATAATTATTTACTTCCGTTTTTACAAGAAAAGTCGGGTTTATCTGGAAATCTTTATAGCGTGGCTGGAAATTTATTGTCAACTTTTCAATCAGAAGAAGATGCCGGTTTGGAAATACCAGCCTGGAGTAAATCGGTTTACCCTGAAATTTTAGCGGAAATATCGAAAAATTTATATCAATATTATACAGGAATAGGCGATTTAAGGAAGTTAGGTGGTGGATTTTTAATGTCGCAAATTATCAATAACACGTATTCGGCGATAAATGGAGAAAATTCTGCAAAAAATCTTAAAATTTGCTTGTATTCAGGACATGATCTTAGCGTAGTTGCAATATTATATTATTTAAACAAGTTTATTCCGCACACTCCAAATTACGGAGCTCGTATTATCATTGAGGTTCACAAATATCTTGGAATTTATTTCTTGAAGGTAAAAGATAATTAAATTTTTGATTATTTTTAATTATTTTTTTTTAGTTTATACATGATAACAACGATGGTTTGGGACCTCATCCTATTTTTATTGATAATTGTGGAATCTACTGTCCATTAGAAATTTTCGTGCGATTATACGCGAAAGAATTAAATCCTGCTAATTTAAATGCTTTGTGCGATGGTTAAAAATAATTATTTAATAATTATTTTACAAAAACAATAAAAAGGTTATTTACTTCATGGGGTATTAAAAATATTTTTTTTTTATAATTTTACAATTTTAACAATCGGTGGTTAAAGATAATAAGAATACAATTTGTTCATAATAAAATAAATTGCAGTTATATAACGCATAAAATGTTAAAATGCCTTTTTTAATAACCTCAATCACCTTGTAATGTTTTAATAATCGAGATAATAAAAAATAAATAAATTAATATTCGCAGAAATTGACATTCATTTTGTTAAAATTTTTAAGATTGTTGTTTTGCAATTTTTCAGTTTTAAGTTTTGCTTGATTTTTCATAAATCTCTCTAGAAATTCAATTAAATTAGAGTAGAATTTTTTATACAATTTTCACCATCTATAATTTATTTTAAGGAGTTAATTTTGCTAAATATTAATCACAAAGATTGTTTTCTCTTGAAAAGCAATCCCACTGAATTTTCAAGAGATTACTATTACTAGAGATTACTTATTATTATATAAATAGTGTATAATAAAATTATAATAACGAACATATTTTCTATTTTTATACGGTATAAAGAAGAGGTTTATATACTTTAAATTTAATTAATCTTGAAATATGAAGAAACCATTGCTTCTTTTTCAAGCTAAGCAAATATTTTTATTTAGATAAGTCTTGAATAAAGAATCAGAACAAATCAGGATTTTAGTAAATCATCACGAAATCGTCAGCATTTATTATATGAACTGTAAGCTTTCCAAGGAAAGAAACAGATTTTTAAAATATATTTTAGTTCTTGAGATATAAATTTTTAAACATGGCAAGGAAATTTTCAACTTTTCGGGATAAACAATCATTTTCAAAAAATCATAACTAATCGCGATTTTAATAAATTATTACCAAATAATCGGCATTTATTATGCGAATTATAAGCTTTTCAAGGAAATTTACGGCTATTCAAAAAATCTTTTAATTCTTGAGATATAAATTTTTAAATACGATAAGGTATTTTTCGATTCTTCTAGATCATTTTCAAAAAATCGAAAAAAGATATCGAGACTTTCATAAGTCATTATCAATTTATCAGTATTTATTATACGAATTATAAGCTCCCCAAAAAAAGGACCAGGTTTTCGAAATACCTTTTAGTTCTGGAGATATAAATTTTTAAATACTTCTCCATTTTCCCACAATAAGATATACAAAAATACAACGCAACTTTAAAAAAAAGTTTCAATGTTTGAAATATCAATCTTTTTTCATGCTAAGGAATTATTTTCACTAAATTTCAAAAATTATATCAAATCGGGATTTTAATAAATTATTACCAAATTATCAGTATTTATTATACAAATTATAAGCTTTTAAATGATACAAATGGATTTTGAAAATATCTTTTAATTCTTGAGATATAAATTTTTAAATATGACGAGGTACTTTCTATAGAATTAATCAGGACGTTAATAAATCATTACCAAATTATCTTCATTTAATACATGATTTGTAACCTTTCCAAAGAAAGAACCGACTTTATCAAAATATCTCCTAATATTTAAGATATCAGTTTTGAAATATGAAGCGACCATTCCTTCGGTATGCTTGCAGTTGGGGACAGATCAAAAACTCAAAAAGAAGTACTTTGATAGAAGATCACAATTTTGTGAACAGTTGCAACAATTGTGTAATGACGACCAAGACTTCCTCAACAATATAATTTTTTTCGATGAAGCAACAATTAAACAAAATCAATTTAAACAAAAGAATCCTATAACGATCGAATGTCAATAAAAAACCGATTTATGATTTTTTTAAAATCACTTTTACTCTTTGATTTTTGAAAACTGATTGAAGTAAATGTTAATTATATGAAATGCTACAAATTAGTCCGTGTTCAAAAGTTGATATCTTACAAACAAATTGAGATACTCAAGTATGGTTTAATTCTGAGCAAAGTGGATACATTCCTTTTTAAACCGCAAAATATTTCATCAAGATATCTTAAGAAATCGATTTTTTACGATTTTTTGAAAATGATTAACAATATTATTAATTTTATGAAATACTATAAACTTTGCTTTAATTCAAAGGTTGATATCTCAAATACAAAATGAGATATTCAAGTATGGTTTTCTTTTGTATAAAGTGTATATTTTTCTTTATAAATAGCATAAAGTTGCATCAAGATATCATAAGATTTCGATTTTTTTAAAAACCATTAAGAATTTTGCTAATTCTATGAAATGCTACAAAGTTAGGTTGAGTTCAAGAAGTGATATCTCAAAAATGAAGCGAGGTACTCAAGTATGTATTTTACCCTGAAGAAAGTACATACTTTCCTTTACAAATCATAAAAAGATTCATCAAGATATCTTGAGAATTCTTTTATTTTACGATTTTTGTTAAATAATTAGAAAATTTATTAATTTTAGCAAATTTAGGTTGAGTTCAAAAGTAGATATCTCAAAAACGAACTAAGATTCTCAAATATTGTTCTGAAGGAAATACATACTTTACTTTATAAATCATAAATATTGCATCGAGATATCTTAAGAATTCGAATTTTTACGATTCTTTGAAAATGATTAACGATATTATTAATTTTATGAAATGCCATAAACTTTGCTTGAGTGCAAAGGTTGATATCTCAAAAACGAAAGGAGATGTTCAAGTATGGTTTTGTTTTGTATAAAGTGCATATTTTTCTTTATAAATAGCATAAAGTTGCATCAAGATATCATAAGATTTCGATTTTTTACAATTTCTTCAAAATCATTGACAATGTTGCTAATTCTATGAAATGCTACAAAGTTAGGTTGAGTTCAAAAATTGATATCTCAAAAAGGAAGCGAGGTACTCAAGTAAGCTTTTATCGTGAAGAAAATACAACTTTCTTTTATAAATCATAAAAAGATTCATAAAGATTTCTTGAGAATTCTTTTATTTTACGATTTTTTTTAAATAATTAGGAAAGTTATTAATTTTAGCAAATTTAGGTTGAGTTCAAAAGTAGATATCTCAAGAACGAACTAAGATTCTCAAATATTGTTCTGAAGGAAATACATACTTTACTTTATAAATCATAAATATTGCATCGAGATATCTTAAGAATTCGAATTTTTACGATTCTTTGAAAATGATTAACGATATTATTAATTTTATGAAATGCCATAAACTTTGCTTGAGTGCAAAGGTTGATATCTCAAAAACGAAAGGAGATATTCAAGTATGGTTTTGTTTTGAATAAAGTGCATAATTTTCTTTATAAATAGTATAAAGTTGTATCAAGATATCATAAGATTTCGATTTTTTTAAAAACCATTAAGAATTTTGCTAATTCTATGAAATGCTACAAAGTTAGGTTGAGTTCAAGAAGTGATATCTCAAAAATGAAGCGAGGTACTCAAGTATGTATTTTATCCTGAAGAAAGTACATACTTTCCTTTATAAATCATAAAAAGATTCATCAAGATATCTTGAGAATTCTTTTATTTTACGATTTTTGTTAAATAATTAGAAAATTTATTAATTTTAGCAAATTTAGGTTGAGTTCAAAAGTAGATATCTCAAGAACGAACTAAGATTCTCAAATATTATTCTGAAGGAAATACATACTTTACTTTATAAATCATAAATATTGCATCGAGATATCTTAAGAATTCGATTTTTTACGATTTTTTGAAAATGCTTAACGATATTATTAATTTATGAAATGCTATAAGCTTTGCTTTAGTTCAAAGGTTGATATCTCAAAACCGAAATCAGATATTCAAGTATGGTTTTGTTTTGAATAAAGTGCATAATTTTCTTTATAAATAGTATAAAGTGGCATCAAAATATGATAAGATTTCGATTTTTTACGATTTTTTCAAAATCATTAAGAATATTGCTAATTCTATGAAATGCTACAAAGTTAGGTTGAGTTCAAAAATTGATATCTCAAAAACGAAGCGAGGTACTCAAGTATGCTTTTATCATGAAGAAGGTACAACTTTCTTTTATAAATTATAAAAAGATTCATCAAGATATCTTGAGAATTCTTTTATTTTGCGATTTTTTCAAAATGATTAGGAAAGTCATTAATTTTATCAAATTTATGTTGAATTCAAAAGTAGATATCTCAAGACCGAATTTAAGATTCTCAAGTATTGTTCTGAAGGAAATACATACTTTACTTTATAAATCATAACTATTTCATCGAGATATCTTAAGAATTCGATTTTTTACGATTCTTTGAAAATGATTAACGATATTATTAATTTTATGAAATGCCATAAACTTTGCTTGAGTGCAAAGGTGGATATCTCAAAAACGAAAGGAGATATTCAAGTATGGTTTTGTTTTGTATAAAGTGCATATTTTTCTTTATAAATAGCATAAAGTTGCATCAAGATATCATAAGATTTCGATTTTTTTAAAAACCATTAAGAATTTTGCTAATTCTATGAAATGCTACAAAGTTAGGTTGAGTTCAAGAAGTGATATCTCAAAAATGAAGCGAGGTACTCAAGTATGTATTTTATCCAGAAGAAAGTACATACTTTCCTTTATAAATCATAAAAAGATTCATCAAGATATCTTGAGAATTCTTTTATTTTACGATTTTTGTTAAATAATTAGAAAATTTATTAATTTTAGCAAATTTAGGTTGAGTTCAAAAGTAGATATCTCAAGAACGAACTAAGATTCTCAAATATTATTCTGAAGGAAATACATACTTTACTTTATAAATCATAAATATTGCATCGAGATATCTTAAGAATTCGATTTTTTACGATTCTTTGAAAATGATTAACGATATTATTAATTTTATGAAATGCCATAAACTTTGCTTGAGTGCAAAGGTTGATATCTCAAAAACGAAAGGAGATGTTCAAGTATGGTTTTATTTTGTATAAAGTGCATATTTTTCTTTATAAATAGCATAAAGTTGCATCAAGATATCATAAGATTTCGATTTTTTACAATTTCTTCAAAATCATTGACAATGTTGCTAATTCTATGAAATGCTACAAAGTTAGGTTGAGTTCAAAAATTGATATCTCAAAAAGGAAGCGAGGTACTCAAGTAAGCTTTTATCGTGAAGAAAATACAACTTTCTTTTATAAATCATAAAAAGATTCATAAAGATTTCTTGAGAATTCTTTTATTTTACGATTTTTTTTAAATAATTAGGAAAGTTATTAATTTTAGCAAATTTAGGTTGAGTTCAAAAGTAGATATCTCAAGAACGAACTAAGATTCTCAAATATTGTTCTGAAGGAAATACATACTTTACTTTATAAATCATAAATATTGCATCGAGATATCTTAAGAATTCGAATTTTTACGATTCTTTGAAAATGATTAACGATATTATTAATTTTATGAAATGCCATAAACTTTGCTTGAGTGCAAAGGTTGATATCTCAAAAACGAAAGGAGATATTCAAGTATGGTTTTGTTTTGAATAAAGTGCATAATTTTCTTTATAAATAGTATAAAGTTGTATCAAGATATCATAAGATTTCGATTTTTTTAAAAACCATTAAGAATTTTGCTAATTCTATGAAATGCTACAAAGTTAGGTTGAGTTCAAGAAGTGATATCTCAAAAATGAAGCGAGGTACTCAAGTATGTATTTTATCCTGAAGAAAGTACATACTTTCCTTTATAAATCATAAAAAGATTCATCAAGATATCTTGAGAATTCTTTTATTTTACGATTTTTGTTAAATAATTAGAAAATTTATTAATTTTAGCAAATTTAGGTTGAGTTCAAAAGTAGATATCTCAAGAACGAACTAAGATTCTCAAATATTATTCTGAAGGAAATACATACTTTACTTTATAAATCATAAATATTGCATCGAGATATCTTAAGAATTCGATTTTTTACGATTTTTTGAAAATGCTTAACGATATTATTAATTTATGAAATGCTATAAGCTTTGCTTTAGTTCAAAGGTTGATATCTCAAAACCGAAATCAGATATTCAAGTATGGTTTTGTTTTGAATAAAGTGCATAATTTTCTTTATAAATAGTATAAAGTGGCATCAAAATATGATAAGATTTCGATTTTTTACGATTTTTTCAAAATCATTAAGAATATTGCTAATTCTATGAAATGCTACAAAGTTAGGTTGAGTTCAAAAATTGATATCTCAAAAACGAAGCGAGGTACTCAAGTATGCTTTTATCATGAAGAAGGTACAACTTTCTTTTATAAATTATAAAAAGATTCATCAAGATATCTTGAGAATTCTTTTATTTTGCGATTTTTTCAAAATGATTAGGAAAGTCATTAATTTTATCAAATTTATGTTGAATTCAAAAGTAGATATCTCAAGACCGAATTTAAGATTCTCAAGTATTGTTCTGAAGGAAATACATACTTTACTTTATAAATCATAACTATTTCATCGAGATATCTTAAGAATTCGATTTTTTACGATTCTTTGAAAATGATTAACGATATTATTAATTTTATGAAATGCCATAAACTTTGCTTGAGTGCAAAGGTGGATATCTCAAAAACGAAAGGAGATATTCAAGTATGGTTTTGTTTTGTATAAAGTGCATATTTTTCTTTATAAATAGCATAAAGTTGCATCAAGATATCATAAGATTTCGATTTTTTTAAAAACCATTAAGAATTTTGCTAATTCTATGAAATGCTACAAAGTTAGGTTGAGTTCAAGAAGTGATATCTCAAAAATGAAGCGAGGTACTCAAGTATGTATTTTATCCAGAAGAAAGTACATACTTTCCTTTATAAATCATAAAAAGATTCATCAAGATATCTTGAGAATTCTTTTATTTTACGATTTTTGTTAAATAATTAGAAAATTTATTAATTTTAGCAAATTTAGGTTGAGTTCAAAAGTAGATATCTCAAGAACGAACTAAGATTCTCAAATATTATTCTGAAGGAAATACATACTTTACTTTATAAATCATAAATATTGCATCGAGATATCTTAAGAATTCGATTTTTTACGATTTTTTGAAAATGCTTAACGATATTATTAATTTATGAAATGCTATAAGCTTTGCTTTAGTTCAAAGGTTGATATCTCAAAACCGAAATCAGATATTCAAGTATGGTTTTGTTTTGAATAAAGTGCATAATTTTCTTTATAAATAGTATAAAGTGGCATCAAAATATGATAAGATTTCGATTTTTTACGATTTTTTCAAAATCATTAAGAATATTGCTAATTCTATGAAATGCTACAAAGTTAGGTTGAGTTCAAAAATTGATATCTCAAAAACGAAGCGAGGTACTCAAGTATGCTTTTATCATGAAGAAGGTACAACTTTCTTTTATAAATTATAAAAAGATTCATCAAGATATCTTGAGAATTCTTTTATTTTGCGATTTTTTCAAAATGATTAGGAAAGTCATTAATTTTATCAAATTTATGTTGAATTCAAAAGTAGATATCTCAAGACCGAATTTAAGATTCTCAAGTATTGTTCTGAAGGAAATACATACTTTACTTTATAAATCAAAACTATTTCATCGAGATATCTTAAAAATTCGATTTTTTACGATTCTTTGAAAATGATTAACGATATTATTAATTTTATGAAATGCCATAAACTTTGCTTGAGTGCAAAGGTTGATATCTCAAAAACGAAAGGAGATATTCAAGTATGGTTTTGTTTTGTATAAAGTGCATATTTTTCTTTATAAATAGCATAAAGTTGCATCAAGATATCATAAGATTTCGATTTTTTTTAAAACCATTAAGAATTTTGCTAATTCTATGAAATGCTACAAAGTTAGGTTGAGTTCAAGAAGTGATACCTCAAAAATGAAGCGAGGTACTCAAGTATGTATTTTATCCTGAAGAAAATACATACTTTCCTTTATAAATCATAAAAAGATTCATCAAGATATCTTGAGAATTCTTTTATTTTACGATTTTTGTTAAATAATTAGAAAATTTATTAATTTTAGCAAATTTAGGTTGAGTTCAAAAGTAGATATCTCAAAAACGAACTAAGATTCTCAAATATTGTTCTGAAGGAAATACATACTTTACTTTATAAATCATAAATATTGCATCGAGATATCTTCAAAATTCGATTTTTTACGATTTTTTGAAAATGCTTAACGATATTATTAATTTATGAAATGCTATAAGCTTTGCTTTAGTTCAAAGGTTGATATCTCAAAACCGAAATGAGATATTCAGTATGGTTTTGTTTTGAATAAAGTGCATAATTTTCTTTATAAATAGTATATAGTTGTATCAAGATATCATAAGATTTCGATTTTTTACTTTTTTTTTAAATCATTAAGAATATTGCTAATTCTATGAAATGCTACAAAGTTAGGTTGAGTTCAAAAATTGATATCTCAAAAACGAAACGAGGTACTCAAGTATGCTTTTATCGTGAAGAAGGTACAACTTCCTTTTATAAATTATAAAAAGATTCATCAAGATTTCTTGAGAATTCTTTTATTTTACGATTTTTTTTAATAATTAGAAAAGTCATTAATTTTAGCAAATTTAGGTTGAGTTCAAAAGTAGATATCTCAAGAACGAGTTAAGATTCTCAAGTATTGTTCTGAAGTAAATACATGCTTTACTTTAAAAATCATAAATATTTCATCGAGATATCTTAAGAATTCGATTTTTTACGACTTTTTGAAAATGAAACATTATTAATTTTATGAAATACTATAAACTTTGCTTTAATTCAAAGGCTGATATCTCAAAAACAAAATGAGATATTCAAGTACGGTTTTGTTTTGTATAAAGTGCATATTCTTGTTTATAAATAGCATAAAGTTGCATCAAGATATCATAAGATTTCGATTTTTTACGATTTTTTTAAAATCATTAAGAATATTGCTAATTCTATGAAATGCTACAAAGTTAGGTTGAGTTCAAAAATTGATATCTCAAAAACGAAGCGAGGTACTCAAGTAAGCTTTTATCTTGAAGAAAATACAACTTTCGTTTATAGATCATAAAAAGATTCATAAAAATTTCTTGAGAATTCTTTTATTTTACGATTTTTTTAAAATAATTAGGAAAGTTATTAATTTTAGCAAATTTAGGTTGAGTTCAAAAGTAGATATCTCAAGAACGAACTAAGATTCTCAAATATTGTTCTGAAGGAAATACATATTTTACTTTATAAATCAAAACTATTTCATCGAGATATCTTAAAAATTCGATTTTTTACGATTCTTTGAAAATGATTAACGATATTATTAATTTTATGAAATGCCATAAACTTTGCTTGAGTGCAAAGGTTGATATCTCAAAAACGAAAGGAGATATTCAAGTATGGTTTTGTTTTGTATAAAGTGCATATTTTTCTTTATAAATAGCATAAAGTTGCATCAAGATATCATAAGATTTCGATTTTTTTTAAAACCATTAAGAATTTTGCTAATTCTATGAAATGCTACAAAGTTAGGTTGAGTTCAAGAAGTGATACCTCAAAAATGAAGCGAGGTACTCAAGTATGTATTTTATCCTGAAGAAAATACATACTTTCCTTTATAAATCATAAAAAGATTCATCAAGATATCTTGAGAATTCTTTTATTTTACGATTTTTTCAAAATGATTAGGAAAGTCATTAATCTTATCGAATTTATGTTGAGTTCAAAAGTAGATATATCAAGAACGAATTTAACTTTACTTTATAAGTCATAAATATTTCATCGAGATATCTTAAGAATTCGATTTTTTTACGACTTTTTGAAAATGAAACTTTATTAATTTTATGAAATGCTTATAAACTTTGCTTGAGTGCAAAGGTTGATATCTCAAAAACGAAATGAGATGTTCAAGTATGGTTTTGTTTTGTACAAAGTGTATATTTTTCTTTATAAATAGTATAAAGTTGCATCAAAAATTGATTAATTTTATGAAATGCTATAAACTTTGCTGGAGTTCAAAGGTTGATATTTCAAAAATGAAATGAGATATTCAAGATTGGTTTTGTTTTGAATAAAGTGCATATTTTTAAGAAAATTGTTAATTTTATGAAACACTACAAAGTTAGGTTGAGTTCAAAAGTTGATATCTCAAAAACGATGCGAGGTACTCTACGAGCTCTAGTATTTAAAAGTTATTAGACTAATTGGAGAAATTAATTTGGAAAAATAATAATGAAGAACTGATTTTTAACAAAAATGATATATATTCAAGGAGAGCTTACGAGATACAATAAATTTGTCAAAACTCATATATATATTCGATGAACTTTTGAAATAGACAAAATTATAAAATCAAATATATTTTGATTTTTTAAAAATTATCAAGAAGATTGATGATTTTATTAAATACTACAAATTTACGTTGAATTCAAAAATTAATATTTCAAAAACTAATTGAGATATTTACGTGTGATCTTGTTGGTGAAAGAGAGTACACTTTATTTAATAAATCAGAAAAAAAAATCAGATATTTAAAAATTCGATATTCTACGATTTTTTAGAAATTATTTTGGAAAGTGTTATAATATGAAATGCTACAAATTTAGGACGAGTTCAGTAAGATACGAATCCTTAAAAAAAGTATGGTTTTGTTCTTAGGAAAGTACATATCTTCCTTTATAAATCATAGTATTCATGGAGATATCTTAAGAATTCGGCTTTTTAAAGATTTTTTCAAAACGATTAAGGGAAGTGTTAATTTTATTTATTTTATATATACACAACAATAAATAATATATGCATTCATCTTTCTACCCGGTATATTTTTGTGGATAGAGAAGATAGTTTGCGCAGGAGATGAAGAGAGTTATGACGGTGACGTAGAGAAGTTACAAATAGTTTTTTTAATGATTCAAAAGGGCAGTTGTTGGTAGTACAATGGGTTAAAAATTGCAAGCGGAAATCTATTAGACGTACTTCGGTAAGGTGATAAAGAAGTTGATTGCTAGAGTTGAAGACCGGGTTTTGTGGGTGACGAATGCGTGAGATGCATTTCAGACCAGAAGCTCCCTTAAGCTGACAGGATCATAACGGCAGAATTGATTGAAATCTATTGAATTATTTAGTACCTATTTTGTACCATCAATATAAAATTAGTACTACTATTATTGTCATATATTAGTTTTATTATGAATCAAATAATGTACGAAGAACTGTTCTTAACAAAAATTTTGACAACCGATACTAAAGGTGAATAAATATTTCATGTTTTGAAGGATTACTTCGTTGAAAAAGCAATCTCTTTATCGAACATAATATCAGTAGTTATAGATGGAGCACAAAAGTATCGACATTTATTTGCTAAAAATTTGAGAGTGAGATTGCATGAATTTCTTCAATTAGTCGTTGAACTTTAATATCAAAACAGGATTGCTAACAAAACCACTTCAATTTCTTCTGCAAACAAATCAATAAAACTGCAAAATTTATTTTATTACAAGAAGTACGTTTCCTGCTGATTTTCTTGATGTAAAATGGGTTTTCATTGATTAAAAAAATAAATTACTATTTACATAGCCTCACTTTGGATATATTTTACTTTAGCTCCATGTGGAAAATCGTCAATACTCCTGCTTTAAATTATTTTCTTTCATTATGCAGAAAGGTGGCGAGAATACACCCTCTCCATTTCCACATCTCAATACTGAGAAGATTCACCTTTCTCTCCCGAAGTATCAAAAGTCACATTCTTAGAACCTTTCAAAGCAACTACTTTTCCAGGTTTGTTGCCTGCATAACCTATTCTATCCATGTTGAAAATGTTTCAGGTTTATCTAGAAGACCATTTTAAAAGACCATCTAAAGACAGCTCGTAACCCTGGGAGAACAACATAAAAAAGCAGTCAGAAAAGGAGGCAAATATTGAGATAAATGAAGAACTTTTGTTCAAAAAACAGACTTTTGTCAAAATACAGGAAATGTCAGAGATAATTTCTCTGATTTTTAGAAAAAGTGGAATATTAATAACTTAATTAATTTCGAAACACACATATTTTTATTACACAACATATTTCCTTATTACTATAATGATAAGGAATAATTACAATAAATTTATTGATGTTAATTTATTTATTTATTTATTTATTCGGGATACGAACAGGGTTTCCCCCACAATAGTATCCTCTAACAGAATACAATCAGTAACAACATAAATGAAATCAGTAAATTAACAACCAAACAATTTCACATAAAAATCTGGTAACAGTAAAAATAATTAACAAACTCTAGATAAAGTAAAATAAAAAATAGCGTTCTCAGTTAATAATACGAGCCAGATTGAACACGAATATATTCAATGACATATTGTCAAACTTAATACACTCTTGCGGAAGTACGTCAACGAAGAATTAAAAATATCGCACGTTGAGCAATGACGATTATAACAATGCATCAGTCGCGGTAAAGGTGAGTTGTAATAATAATTAGTAGTAGAAGCAGGCAATCGGAAAAGACATTGATCTCGAGTGGGATAACTGGGAATCAAAAAAGGAATGTGTCTCAGAAGCTCAGGCGAGTCAACGAAGCCGTTCGTTAGCCTGAACAAAAACATCAAGTCAGCAGCAGTACGACGTCCACGCAGTGTACGAAAGCCAAATACAGTGCATCTCTGCTCGTAGGAACAATAAGGCAATGCGAATTTGTGAGCCAGATATCTCACAAATCTGACCTGCAAGGCCTCAATGCGATCAATGTACACAGCATACGCAGGATTCCAAACAATTGAAGCAAAACTAAGAATGCTGTTCACATAAGCCATGTACAAAGATTTGATGCACTGTAGATTGGTAAATGGTTTTGACAACCTAATAATAAAACCTAGGCTTCTGTTCGCCCTGCTAATTAATTCCTCTACATGATAGAAGAATAATAGCTTGGAATCTAGCACTAAGCCCAGGTCCTTTACTTTAGACGACACACTTAAGGGACCAGGACCAAGGCTGTAGTTACGATTTATAGTGTATCTCTTTCTGGTGAAAGTTATTTGACTGCATTTACCATAGTTTATAAAGAGATAATTATTAGTACAGTAGGTTTGTAAACGGTTTAAATCCATTTGAAGTTTATCGCAATCAGAAGAAGATTCAATCTTGGAAAATATTTTACAATCATCTGCATACAGTAAAAAATTAGTATGGTGAAAGCAGTCATAGATGTCATTTATGTAAGCCACAAATAGAACCGGACCCAAGTGACTACCCTGAGGCACTCCTGAGGTGACTGGAAAAAAGTTAGATAAGTAATTATTAATTTTTATAGCCTGGCTCCTATCAGATATATAAGATGCTAACCACATTAATAACCCATCAGTCAAGTCAAATCTATGTAATTTAATCAGAAGTACCTCATGATGCAACCTGTCAAAAGCCTTACTGAAATCGGTGTAAACCGCGTCGACCTGATGATTTTCGTTCAGACAAGCTTGAATGTAGTTTACATAGGATACGAGATTGGATTCCACAGATCGGCCACAGATAAAACCATGTTGCTGCTGGATAAGAAAAGGTTGAATTGAACGGTATATTTTATCATAAACAATTTTTTCGAAAACCTTAGATAAAATGGAGAGAATAGAAATTGGACGGTAATTTGAGACACAATTTCTATTTCCACTCTTATAGATGGGAAGTACAAATGCTTTTTTCCACTCTAATGGAAATACTGATTGCGCCAATGATTGACTAAAGATTATAAAGAGCGGTTCAGCCAGTTCAGAGGCGCATGTGTTTAGGAAAATACCTGGCAACCCGTCAGGACCCGAATTCATCTTTTTATCAATGCTAGTGAGGCTCTGCGCTACATCTTCGATTGAGAACCATGGCTGAAAACTGGAGGATGTAGTAGAACGTGGGTGTTGTTGGAGTCTGCCGTCAACAAATACCGAACTAAAGAAAGAGGCGAATAGCTCCGATATTTGCTGACCACCCTCTGCCAAATTGCCATCGTGTTCCATACAAGCCGGAAAACTGTAAGAACAACGTTTTTTATGTTTAGCATAGGACCACAGTTGTGAGGGCAAATCGATCAAACTGGATTCTGTGTTGATTAAATAGGATTTGTAGTCATTCGAGATCAATGCTTTAGACCTGCTACGTAGCACTTTGAAGGAAAGAAAATCCGCGTGATTACCCCACCTTTTCCATTTTTTATGAAATTTTAATTTTTCTTTAATGACTTTAATTGTGGAATTAGAATACCAACTAGGGTAGCGGTGTTTACTAAAAGTAAGACGCGGGACATAATCACTAATAATTCGGTTCAACTGGCCGTAAAATTTGTCAACACAGAGGTTGACACCAATACCAAAAAATAAATCATTCCAATCCGTATTGAGGAGAGCGGTTTTTATACTTTGGTAGTCAGCACGACCAAAAACTAAAGTAGACGACGGACCATTACGTAAATAGTGAGTGCGGTTAGACTGATATATAAATTCTAAAGAAAATATTATTATTATGATTAATGCATGTAAATTGTAATTAAAATTTCAGAAATAAAGATATCAAGTCTTTAATAACCCTAATCATCTCAAAAATCGTGATAAAAATTATCAAAGAATCATATAAATAAGCGAATATTTTTAAAGAGTTTTATTCGACGAAAAAATGAAAACGTTGTTTGTTTTCTTCGTCTCACTTTTTACATATTCCTTTGCTAATGACATATTAAACTTTGCTGGTATTGAAACAACTTTAAAATTAGTACACGTCGTAAGTTATGCTTCATTCATAAAATTTCAATTATTATTATCATTAATTTGAATGTATTTTATTTAATTAAGGTTTTTCGACATGGTGATAGAACTCCAGATTCTTTATACCCAAAAGATCCATACACCGAAGACGATTTCTACCCATTCAGAATCGGTCATTTAACAAACAAAGGAAAATTAAGAGCATTTAACATTGGAACATATCTTCGTAAAGAATACAACAATCTTCTTGGGGATGTTTACACCCCAGATGCTTTATACGCAGTTTCTTCGCATTATCCAAGATGCAGAGCAAGTTTAGAATCGGTTTTAGCAGGTTTATATCCACCATCCGAAGAATTAATTTGGAATAAAGATTTATTGTGGGAACCAATTCCTTACGATTATTTACCAATGAAAGACAACAATTTATTTGCCCCAATGTCGGTTTGCCCAAATGTAAATGCATTAATGGCTGAAGGTTACAAAAGTCTCGATTCCGATCCGATCGCTAAAAAATATAATTATTTACTTCCGTTTTTACAAGAAAATTCTGGGTTAACTGGAAATATTTTTAGTGTGGCTGGAAATTTATACTCCACTTTTAAATCAGAAGAAGAAGCTGGTATGGAAATACCAACCTGGGGTAAATCGGTTTACCCTGAAATTTTATCAGAAATATCGAAATATATATGGAAGTATTATACAGGAATTGGCGATTTAAAGACCATGGGTGCTGGATTTTTAATGTCGAAAATTATCAATAACACGTATTCGGCGATAAATGGAGAAAATTCTGCAAAAAATCTTAAAATTTGTTTGTATTCAGGACATGATCTTAACGTAGCTGCAATGTTATATTATTTAGACAAATTTGTTCCTCACAGTCCAAATTATGGAGCTCATATTATCATCGAAGTTCACAAATATCTTGGAGTTTATTTCTTGAAGGTAAAAGGTAATTAAATTTTTGATTTTCTTTAAATTAATTTTTTAGTTTCTACATGAAAATAATGATGATGATTTGGAA
Organism: Onthophagus sagittarius; assembly: GCA_036711965.1. Taxonomy (NCBI): domain Eukaryota; kingdom Metazoa; phylum Arthropoda; class Insecta; order Coleoptera; family Scarabaeidae; genus Onthophagus; species Onthophagus sagittarius. The sequence continues at coordinate 10,641,241 of JASERS010000002.1, read as the reverse complement.
CCTCAACCTCTTTTTATTGAAAATTGTGGAATCTATTGTCCACTAGAAATTTTCGTGCGGTTATACGCGAAACAATTAGATCCAGCTAATTTAAATGCTTTATGCAATGGTTAAAAATAATTATCTAATAATTATTTTAGAAAAACAATAAAAAGATTATTTTCTCGGTGGGGTATTACAATTATTTTTTTTTATAATTTTACAATTTTATCAATCGGTGGTTAAAGATAATATAAATTGTATATTTATTGGGGTTCATAATAAAATAAATTGGGGTTATATAACATATAAAATATAGAGTCTCTTTCTTTAATTACCTTGTAACATCTTAATAACGGAGATAACAAGAAATAAATAAATTAATACTCGCAGAAATTAATATTCAAGTTGTTAAAATTTTTAAGATTATTGTTTTGAAATTTTTCAGTTTTAAGTTTTGCTTGATTTTTCATAAATCTCTCTAGAAAGTTAATTATATTAAAGATTTTTAAATACATTTTCGCCATTTACGATGTATTAATTTTAAGGGATTTTGCATAAAAATTGGTATAAAATTCATTAATATCGTAAACATTGTTACTAAATATTAATCATAAACATTGTTTTCTCTTGAAAAGCATCCCCCGGATTTTTTTTTAAATTAGTACAGTCAATAACTTTAAAGTTAATCAATTTTGAAATATGAAGGAATGGTCTCCTTCTTTTTCAAGGTAAGCAGATATTTATCCCGGAAGGTTCTAGTTTTAGATCTAGTATTAGTTCTAGTGTTAGTGCTAGTGTTAGTTCTAATTTTAGCTCAATTAAGTTTTTTGAAATACTACGAGTTTAGATTGAGTTCAAAAATTAATATCTCAAAAACTTAATAAATTTGGACCAATAGAACTTAAAGGAGGAATTCGATGGTATTCAAACACTACGTAATGAATAAACTGTAAATCATTTAAAAATTTTTGAAAATTTTTTCAAACAGAATTATAAACAATTCTACTGTTGTAAATATAATATTTGTGTAGAATGGTAAAGGTTATTGACACTGTTTGTTTGGTGTAAGTAGGAATAAGCGATAAACTCAAATACTCAATTATTAAATTTGCAACAGTTTGCATGTTTGATATTGTTTTTTTTTAATTCAATTAAAGAACAGAACGTAAGGTACCGCCGAAGCGATAACAGCTTGATAGTTTTTATAATAAACGTCTGAACCGTCCAAAAGTGTTTTATTCAAGTCCTTACGCCAAGAACCCTTTTTGGTTCGCAACATAATTTTGGTGTCAGGTGTGGGGTTGGGTTGGGTTGGGTTGGACAGGAGGTCCAAAAAGGAAAATATTTTTAATAAGGATCAAAACGTTATGTTCAAGAAAAAGATGAATGAGACATTTATAAAAGGAAAAATTATAGGTCGAAAGAACCAAGGTCTTATATGGTTAAAGACGAATTGGAAAACGAATACAGAAGAGATGAAAAACATATTCTTGCCAGAAAAGAAAAAGAAGAAAACAGTAATGGATCAGAGCATAAAGAAGATGGAAATGAAGAAGATAATAATATGAAGATGTTAAATCAACCTCCTGAACCTTCAAAATCCCCTAAAAAAGACGAGCTAAGAATAGTTAAAAATTTTAATAATTCTACACGATCTGGAAGAAAAATTGTAAATAAGTTTAAAGATATGTAAAATGATGTTGTTATATTTGTATTCAATTTTACTTTTAAGATAGACAAGCAACTGTACATTTTGTATATACCTGTTAGTTGAGTTAAGGCTGCGTTAAACGTCATGAAAATCAGGTACTTAAACATGGGTGCAGTAGTTCCAAGTTTTAGGGCACAAAAAAGGAATCTATAGAAGAATTTTACTATAAGGTAAAAATGGACATATAGGGCTTTGTAGTAAATATCGCCACAGACAGATATTTTTATTGTTATTAAAGAAAAAAAATCCACAAAGTTGGGTGTATTTTTGGCCACATTGTATCGTTTATACACCGAGTAAACTAATTCACAAATTACTTCAAAAATACACTCACTGTAAGCAGAACATTCCATAGAAATAGTTTAAGATCAGAACGACACCCCTTATTACGTTAATTTCTAGAAAACTTGGAATTACGTACTTACATGTAAACTATACGAGATAATAAATAAACCTGAATTTAGGCAACCGCACTAACACATTAGCAGTTCGGTTATATTTAAATAGATGTCGAGATGTTTTAAAGTAATATATTTTAATGATTACCATGAAATTTTAGTAGATTATCATTCTGTTAAGTTCCCATTAGATTAAATATTGATAATATATTGTTTTAAACTAAAAATTAAGGTAGAAAAATAAATTAGTTGAACGGAATTTATGACGAGAAAAAGAATACAATGCGTGGGAGGTGGACATTTCGAATCGTTAAATCTCAAAGATTTTTTGATTAAAACTTAATCATATATTTTAATCGATCTAAAAAAAAATGTATCTCAAGATCTAACTGAGATATCGCAATGAAATAAAAAGCAATTTGAAGCAAATTTATTTTAAATTTAAATTCCCAAAGATGGTTATTTCGAATCCTTAAATCTCAAAGTTACGATTTTTTTATTAAAACCTAATCATATATCTGATAAAAAAAAATCGAATTAAAAAAATCGTATCTTAAGATCTAATTGAGATATCGCTATGAAATAAAAAGCAATTTGAAGCAAATTTATTCTAAATTTAGATCCCCAAAGATGGTTATTTCGAATCCTTAAATCTTAAAGTTACGATTTTTTTATTAAAACTTAATGATATATTTGATAAAAGAAAAAAATCGATTTAAAAAAATCGTATCTCAAAATCTAATTGAAATATCGCTATGAAATAAAAAGCAATTTGAAGCAAATTTATTCTAAATTTAGATCCCCAAAGATGGTTATTTCGAATCCTTAAATCTTAAAAATACGATTTTTTTATTAAAACTTAATCATATATCTGATAAAAAAATCGAATTAAAAAAATGTATCTCAAGATCTAATTGAGATATCGCAATGAAATAAAAAGCAATTTGAAGCAAATTTATTCTAAATTTAGATCCCCAAAGATGGTTATTTCGAATCCTTAAATCTTAAAAATACGATTTTTTTATTAAAACTTAATCATATATTTGATAAAAAAATCGAATTAAAAAAATGTATCTCAAGATCTAATTGAGATATCGCAATGAAATAAAAAGCAATTTGAAGCAAATTTATTCTAAATTTAGATTCCCAAATATGGTTATTTCGAATCCTTAAATCTTAAAAATACGATTTTTTTATTAAAACTTAATCATATATTTGATAAAAAAATCGAATTAAAAAAATGTATCTCAAGATCTAATTGAGATATCGCTATGAAATAAAAAGCAATTTGAAGCAAATTTATTCTAAATTTAGATCCCCAAAGATGGTTATTTCGAATCCTTAAATCTTAAAAATACGATTTTTTTATTAAAACTTAATCTTATATTGGATAAAAAAAAATCGAATTAAAAAAATGTATCTCAAGATCTAATTAAGATATCGCTATGAAATAAAAAGCAATTTGAAGCAAATTTATTCTAAATTTAGATCCCCAAAGATGGTTATTTCGAATCCTTAAATCTTAAAAATACGATTTTTTTATTAAAACTTAATCATATATTTGATAAAAAAAAATCGAATTAAAAAAATGTATCTCAAGATCTAATTGAGATATCGCAATGAAATAAAAAGCAATTTGAAGCAAATTTATTCTAAATTTAGATCCCCAAGGATGGTTATTTCGAATCCTTAAATCTCAAAGTTACGATTTTTTTATTAAAACTTAATCATATATTTGATAAAAGAAAAATCGAATTAAAAAAATCGTATCTCAAGATCTAATTGAGATATCGCAATGAAATAAAAAGCAATTTGAAGCAAATTTATTTTAAATTTAAATTCCCAAAGATGGTTATTTCGAATCCTTAAATCTCAAAGTTACGATTTTTTGATTAAAACTTAATCATATATTTGATTAAAAAAAGAATAATCGAGTTAAAAAAATCGTATCTCAAGATCTAATTGAGATATAGCTATGAAATAAAAAGCAATTTGAAGCAAATTTATTCTAAATTTAGATCCCCAAAGATGGTTATTTCGAATCCTTAAATCTCAAAGTTACGATTTTTTGATTAAAACTTAATCATATATTTGATTAAAAAAAGAATAATCGAGTTAAAAAAATCGTATCTCAAGATCTAATTGAGATATAGCTATGAAATAAAAAGCAATTTGAAGCAAATTTATTCTAAATTTAGATCCCCAAAGATGGTTATTTCGAATCCTTAAATCTCAAAGTTACGATTTTTTTGTTAAAACATAATCAAATATATGATTAAAAAAAATCGATTTAAAAAAATCGTATCTCAAGATCTAATTAAGATATCGCTATGAAATAAAAAGCAATTTGAAGCAAATTTATTCTAAATTTAGATCCCCAAAGATGGTTACTGCGAATCCTTAAATCTCAAAGTTACGATTTTTTTATTAAAACTTCATCATATATTTGATAAAAGAAAAAAATCGATTTAAAAAAATCGTATCTCAAGATCTAATTGAGATATGGCAATGAAATAAAAAGCAATTTGAAGCAAATTTATTTTAAATTTAAATTTCCAAAGATGGTTATTTCGAATCCTTAAATCTCAAAGTTACGATTTTTTTATTAAAACTTAATCATATATTTGATTAAAAAAAATAATCGATTTAGAAAAATCGTATCTCAAGATCTAATTGAGATATGGCAATGAAATAAAAAGCAATTTGAAGCAAATTTATTTTAAATTTAAATTCCCAAAGATGGTTATTTCGAATCCTTAAATCTCAAAGTTACGATTTTTTTGTTAAAACATAATCAAATATATGATTAAAAAAATCGATTTAAAAAAATCGTATCTCAAGATCTAATTAAGATATCGCTATGAAATAAAAAGCAATTTGAAGCAAATTTATTCTAAATTTAGATCCCCAAAGATGGTTATTTCGAATCCTTAAATCTCAAAGTTACGATTTTTTTGTTAAAACATAATCAAATATATGATTTAAAAAAATCGATTTAAAAAAATCGTATCTCAAGATCTAATTAAGATATCGCTATGAAATAAAAAGCAATTTGAAGCAAATTTATTCTAAATTTAGATACCCAAAGATGGTTACTTCGAATCCTTAAATCTCAAAGTTACGATTTTTTTATTAAAACTTAATCATACATTTGTTAAAAAAAATCGAATTAAAAAAATCGTATCTTAAGATCTAATTGAGATATCGCTATGAAATAAAAAGCAATTTGAAGCAAATTTATTCTAAATTTAGATCCCCAAAGATGGTTATTTTGAATCCTTAAATCTCAAAGTTACGATTTTTTGATTAAAACTTAATCATATATTTAATTAAAAAAAGAATAATCGAGTTAAAAAAATCGTATCTCAAGATCTAATTGAGATATAGCTATGAAATAAAAAGCAATTTGAAGCAAATTTATTCATTATTTAGATCCCCAAAGATGCTTATTTCGAATCCTTAAATCTCAAAGTTACGATTTTTTTATTAAAACTTAATCATATTTTTGATAAAAAAAAATCGAATTAAAAAAATCGTATCTTAAGATCTAATTGAGATATAGCTATGAAATAAAAAGCAATTTAAAGCAAATTTATTCATTATTTAGATCCCAAAATATGGTTATTTCGAAACCTTAAATCTTAAAGTTACGATTTTTTTATTAAAACTTAATCATATATTTGATAAAAAAAAATCGAATTAAAAGAATCGTACCTCAAGATTTTATTGAGATATCGCAATGAAATAAAAAGCAATTTGAAGCAAATTTATTTTAAATTAAAATTCCCAAAGATTGCTATTTCGAATCCTTAAATCTCAAAGGTACGATTTTTTTATTAAAACTTAATGATATATTTGATAAAAGAAAAAAATCGATTTAAAAAAACCGTATCTCAAAATCTAATGGAAATATCGCTATGAAATAAAAAGCAAATTGAAGCAAATTTATTCTAAATTTAGATCCCCAAAGATGGTTATTTCGAATCCTTAAATCTCAAAGTTACGATTTTTTTATTAAAACTTAATCATATATTTCATAAAAAAATCGAATTAAAAAAATGTATCTCAAGATCTAATTGAGATATCGCTATGAAATAAAAAGCAATTTGAAGCAAATTTATTCTAAATTTAGATCCCCAAAGATGGTTATTTCGAATCCTTAAATCCTAAAGTTACGATTTTTTTATTAAAACTTAATCATATATTTGATAAAAAAAAAATCGAATTAAAAAAATATATCTCAAGATCTAATTGAGATATCGCTATGAAATAAAAAGCAATTTGAAGCAAATTTATTCTAAATTTAGATCCCCAAAGATGGTTATTTCGAATCCTTAAATCTTAAAAATACGATTTTTTTATTAAAACTTAATCATATATTTGATAAAAAAAAATCGAATTAAAATGATGTATCTCAAGATCTAATTGAGATATCGCAATGAAATAAAAACCAATTTGAAGCAAATTTATTTTAAATTTAAATTCCCAAAGATGGTTATTTCGAATCCTTAAATCTCAATGTTCCGATTTTTTTTATTAAAACTTCATCATATATTTGATAAAAGAAAAAAATCGATTTAAAAAAATCGTATCTCAAGATCTAATTGAGATATGGCAATGAAATAAAAAGCAATTTGAAGCAAATTTATTTCAAATTTAAATTCCCAAAGATGGTTATTTCGAATCCTTAAATCTCAAAGTTACGATTTTTTTATTAAAACTTAATCATATATTCGATTAAAAAAAAATAATCGATTTAGAAAAATCGCATCTCAAGATCTAATTGAGATATCGCAATGAAATAAAAAGCAATTTAAAGCAAATTTATTCATTATTTAGATCCCAAAATATGGTTATTTCGAAACCTTAAATCTCAAAGTTACGATTTTTTGATTAAAACTTAATCATATATTTGATTAAAAAAAGAATAATCGAGTTAAAAAAATCGTATCTCAAGATCTAATTGAGATATAGCTATGAAATAAAAAGCAATTTGAAGCAAATTTATTCATTATTTAGATCTCCAAAGATGGTTATTTCGAATCCTTAAATCTCAAAGTTCCAATTTTTTTATTAAAACTTCATCATATATTTGATAAAAGAAAAAAATCGATTTAAAAAAATCGTATCTCAAGATCTAATTGAGATATGGCAATGAAATAAAATGCAATTTGAAGCAAATTTATTTTAAATTTAAATTCCCAAAGATGGTTATTTTGAATCCTTAAATCTCAAAGTTACGATTTTTTTATTAAAACTCAATCATATATTTGATTAAAAAAAATAATCGATTTAGAAAAATCGTATCTCAAGATCTAATTGAGATATAGCTATGAAATAAAAAGCAATTTAAAGCAAATTTATTCATTATTTAGATCCCCAAATATGGTTATTTCGAATCCTTAAATCTCAAAGTTACGATTTTTTTATTAAAACTTAATCATATATTTGATAAAAAAAAATCGAATTAAAAGAATCGTACCTCAAGATTTTATTGAGATATCGCAATGAAATAAAAAGCAATTTGAAGCAAATTTATTTTAAATTTAAATTCCCAAAGATGGTTATTTTGAATCCTTAAATCTCAAAGTTACGATTTTTTTATTAAAACTCAATCATATATTTGATTAAAAAAAATAATCGATTTAGAAAAATCGTATCTCAAGATCTAATTGAGATATAGCTATGAAATAAAAAGCAATTTAAAGTAAATTTATTCATTATTTAGATCCCCAAATATGGTTATTTCGAAACCTTAAATCTCAAAGTTACGATTTTTTGATTAAAACTTAATCATATATTTGATTAAAAAAAGAATAATCGAGTTAAAAAAATCGTATCTCAAGATCTAATTGAGATATAGCTATGAAATAAAAAGCAATTTAAAGCAAATTTATTCATTATTTAGATCCCCAAATATGGTTATTTCGAATCCTTAAATCTCAAAGTTACGATTTTTTTATTAAAACTTAATCATATATTTGATAAAAAAAATCGAATTAAAAGAATCGTACCTCAAGATTTTATTGAGATATCGCAATGAAATGAAAAGCAATTTGAAGCAAATTTATTTTAAATTTAAATTCCCAAAGATGGTTATTTTGAATCCTTAAATCTCAAAGTTACGATTTTTTTATTAAAACTCAATCATATATTTGATTAAAAAAAATAATCGATTTAGAAAAATCGTATCTCAAGATCTAATTGAGATATAGCTATGAAATAAAAAGCAATTTAAAGTAAATTTATTCATTATTTAGATCCCCAAATATGGTTATTTCGAAACCTTAAATCTCAAAGTTACGATTTTTTGATTAAAACTTAATCATATATTTGATTAAAAAAAGAATAATCGAGTTAAAAAAATCGTATCTCAAGATCTAATTGAGATATAGCTATGAAATAAAAAGCAATTTAAAGCAAATTTATTCATTATTTAGATCCCCAAATATGGTTATTTCGAATCCTTAAATCTCAAAGTTACGATTTTTTTATTAAAACTTAATCATATATTTGATAAAAAAAAATCGAATTAAAAGAATCGTACCTCAAGATTTTATTGAGATATCGCAATGAAATAAAAAGCAATTTGAAGCAAATTTATTTTAAATTAAAATTCCCAAAGATTGCTATTTCGAATCCTTAAATCTCAAAGGTACGATTTTTTTATTAAAACTTAATGATATATTTGATAAAAGAAAAAAATCGATTTAAAAAAATCGTATCTCAAAATCTAATGGAAATATCGCTATGAAATAAAAAGCAAATTGAAGCAAATTTATTCTAAATTTAGATCCCCAAAGATGGTTATTTCGAATCCTTAAATTTCAAAGTTACGATTTTTTTATTAAAACTTAATCATATATTTCATAAAAAAATCGAATTAAAAAAATGTATCTCAAGATCTAATTGAGATATCGCTATGAAATAAAAAGCAATTTGAAGCAAATTTATTCTAAATTTAGATCCCCAAAGATGGTTATTTCGAATCCTTAAATCCTAAAGTTACGATTTTTTTATTAAAACTTAATCATATATTTGATAAAAAAAAATCGAATTAAAAAAATATATCTCAAGATCTAATTGAGATATCGCTATGAAATAAAAAGCAATTTGAAGCAAATTTATTCTAAATTTAGATCCCCAAAGATGGTTATTTCGAATCCTTAAATCTTAAAAATACGATTTTTTTATTAAAACTTAATCATATATTTGATAAAAAAAAATCGAATTAAAATGATGTATCTCAAGATCTAATTGAGATATCGCAATGAAATAAAAACCAATTTGAAGCAAATTTATTTTAAATTTAAATTCCCAAAGATGGTTATTTCGAATCCTTAAATCTCAATGTTCCGATTTTTTTATTAAAACTTCATCATATATTTGATAAAAGAAAAAAATCGATTTAAAAAAATCGTATCTCAAGATCTAATTGAGATATGGCAATGAAATAAAAAGCAATTTGAAGCAAATTTATTTCAAATTTAAATTCCCAAAGATGGTTATTTCGAATCCTTAAATCTCAAAGTTACGATTTTTTTATTAAAACTTAATCATATATTTGATTAAAAAAAGAATAATCGAGTTAAAAAAATCGTATCTCAAGATCTAATTGAGATATAGCTATGAAATAAAAAGCAATTTGAAGCAAATTTATTCTAAATTTAGATCCCCAAAGATGGTTATTTCGAATCCTTAAATCTCAAAGTTACGATTTTTTTATTAAAACATAATCAAATATTTGATTTAAAAAAAATCGACTTAAAAAAATCGTATCTCAAGATCTAATTGAGATACCGCTATGAAATAAAAAGCAATTTGAAGCAAATTTATTCTAAATTTAGATCCCCAAAGATGGTTATTTCGAATCCTTAAATCTCAAAGTTGCGATTTTTTGATTAAAACTTAATCATATATTTGATTAAAAAAAGAATAATCGAGTTAAAAAAATCGTATCTCAAGATCTAATTGAGATATCGCTATGAAATAAAAAGCAATTTGAAGCAAATTTATTCTAAATTTAGATCCCCAAAGATGGTTATTTCGAATCCTTAAATCTTAAAAATACGATTTTTTTATTAAAACTTAATCATATATTTGATTAAAAGAAATAATCGAGTTAAAAAATCGTATCTCAAGATCTAATTGAGATATCGCAATGAAATAAAAACCAATTTGAAGCAAATTTATTTTAAATTTAAATTCCCAAAGATGGTTATTTCGAATCCTTAAATCTCAAAGTTCCGATTTTTTTATTAAAACTTCATCATATATTTGATAAAAGAAAAAAATCGATTTAAAAAAATCGTATCTCAAGATCTAATTGAGATATGGCAATGAAATAAAAAGCAATTTGAAGCAAATTTATTTTAAATTTAAATTTCCAAAGATGGTTATTTCGAATCCTTAAATCTCAAAGTTACGATTTTTTTATTAAAACTTAATCATATATTTGATTAAAAAAAAAGAATCGATTTAGAAAAATCGTATCTCAAGATCTAATTGAGATATAGCTATGAAATAAAAAGCAATTTAAAGCAAATTTATTCATTATTTAGATCCCAAAATATGGTTATTTCGAAACCTTAAATCTCAAAGTTACGATTTTTTGATTAAAACTTAATCATATATTTGATTAAAAAAAGAATAATCGAGTTAAAAAAATTGTATCTCAAGATCTAATTGAGATATAGCTATGAAATAAAAAGCAATTTGAAGCAAATTTATTCTAAATTTAGATCCCCAAAGATAGTTATTTCGAATCCTTAAATCTCAAAGTTACGATTTTTTTATTTAAACTTAATCATATATTTGATTAAAAGAAATAATCGAGTTAAAAAATCGTATCTCAAGATCTAATTGAGATATCGCTATGAAATAAAAAGCAATTTGAAGCAAATTTATTCTAAATTTAGATCCCCAAAGATGGTTATTTCGAATCCTTAAATCTCAAAGTTACGATTTTTTTGTTAAAACATAATCAAATATATGATTTAAAAAAATCGTATCTCAAGATCTAATTAAGATATCGCTATGAAATAAAAAGCAATTTGAAGCAAATTTATTCATTATTTAGATCCCCAAAGATGGTTATTTCGAATCCTTAAATCTCAAAATTACGATTTTTTTATTAAAACTTAATCATATATTTGATCAAAAAAAATCGAATTAAAAAAATCGTATCTCAAGATCTAATTGAGATATCGCAATGAAATAAAAAGCAAAGAAATCAGAAACAATTATTCTGATGATCGAATTGTTAATCTCAAAGTTACGTTTATTCGATTAAAACTTAATCATATGTGTATTTGATTAAAAAAATGAATTCTTACGAATTATTTGGGCATATCACGACTGATTAAATAGTCTCGCATCTCGCTTGATACAAGTAATGGTGGGGAAAGAATCGCTTAAAGATACGAATTTTATTTATTTCTTCAAATCTGGCGCGACATCTGTTAACGACAAGATCTCGAGGCAAAGCGATCTCGAGATTTAGAAGTCATCTCAAGAACGTTCAACGTTTAACGTAACCTTAGGCCAGGCGCGCACATGCGATTTTCATGCGATTATTTGTCGTAGCGACATAAAAGTAGTAGTCGCAAAAAATTTGTATGGTCGCGCATTTGCGACTGATTAATCGTGACTAGAGCCTAGTATCAACATGGACTTCATAGAAACCGCTTGTATAGTGGCTCTGTTATTACGAAAGAAATTAAGAAAGCAACGGAAAAGAAAATTTTGGGTGCATCCAATTTTATCTGACAGAACATCGGGGTCAATTTTACATTCTTCATGAAGATTTAAGAAAGCATCCTCGTAAATTCTTTAACTATTACAGAATGAGTGAAAAATCTTTTCTTGAATTATTAAAAATAATAGGACCGAAAATATCGTACCAAAATAGTAAATGGAGAAAATGTATACCACCTGAGGAATGTCTTGCAGTAACAATAAGGTAAGAAGGTCTGCCAAATTAACTAGATATTTTCTGCAAACTACTATTAGACTAGATATATAGAAGTAGATATTAAAAATAAGGTTAAATAATAAATATATGTTCTATTTGTTTAATTTAATTAATTTATTGATTTGACAAGTCAAAATATGCATTGTCACCATCAGAAAAAATGGTTGCAGATGGTGTGGACTGTGCAGAGTTGACCGTTGATGTCGATGGCGCGGAGTTAATACTTTCATTGCCTCCTTGTTGCTGTTGTTGAAAATTTGATCTTGGAAATTGCACTTGGTCTACCGGACGGTTAGGATAAAGATGAGAATAAGATTGTTGCATTGAACTGTAAAAAACTGGAGGATTTCCGACGTTTTTTGCATTTTTCATGATATTTAAGATTTCAATTTTCGCATAATGTTTTTGGTCATCAGTTAATTTTTTGAACATTGGAACAAGCATAAGTGAAAAGTTTTTATCTTCGTCGATTGTTTCACAGTGCTTATCCTCCAATATTTTCAGTAACTTTTCTTCATATGGAATTGTTTTAAGCACAGTTTTTCTTGCAGCCCTTCTTTTAGATATGGATGTACTTTCCGAATTTTCTGTATTGGTTGCTAAAGAAGGATTGAGAGGGTCCGGTGTTGCTGGTAGTTGGTCTATCTTTCATTATTGGGAAAAGGAATTGCAATTGGTCGAAATAAATATATCTTCTTTTTTTTTTGCTGCTTGCCCAGACACTGCTTTACGCTGGGCTGCTAATTCCCTAGCGAAACAATCTTTTAAATTTTTCCTTTTTTTTGAATAATTTTTCCTGCAATAAAAAACAGTTATTATTTATTTTTCAGATACCTTGCTACCGGCAATAGTTTCAATTATTTACACTTTGAATTTTTACTTGGGGCTACCACGATAAGGAAAATTGTTGAAGATACGTGTAACCAATTATGGAACTATTTACAGCCTTTATACATGCCAGAAAAGTCTGAAGAAGATTGGATAAATATTGCCAAAGAGTTTTACGATAGGACAAATTTTCCGAACTGTATCGGTGCAGTCGACGGCAAGCACATTAGATTACAGAAACCAAATAATACTGGTTCCGAATTTTATAATTATAAAAACTTTTATTCGACTATTCATTTGGGTATAGTAGACGCCGACTACTGTTTTACAGCAATAGATGTAGGAGCATATGGTGCTGGAAGCGATTCCAGTGTTTTTAAGAATTCGAATTTTGGTCAAAGATTACATAATAACCAATTAAATGTTCCTACTCCACAAAAATTACCAAACAACGAGATGGGAGAACCCATACCTTTCATGATAGTAGGAGACGAAGCATTCGCGTTATCACAAAATGTTTTACGGCCTTATCCTCGAAGAAACTTAACAATGAAACAAAGAGTCTTTAATTATAGACTGACTCGTGCACGGCGTATGGTAGAGTGTACCTTTGGTATTTTAGCGAACAAATGGCGTATTTTGCATCGATCATTAGACGTGCGAGTCGAATTTGCCGACCTTATCATTAAAACATGTTGCATTCTACATAACTTCGTGCGAAAGAAAGACGGTGTGCAAATGGAGGACGAATTTTATGAGTGTTTATTACAGAGCTGTCCTCCAGCTGGAATAAGACCTAACAGAGTTGGTCTTAATATAAGAGAGTATATGGCAAAATTTAAATACTTATCTGCACAACATTTATTACATAAGATTATTAAAAACTATTAAATAAAAACAATATCACGTACCTCTCTTGTGTTTTTCTTCGGCCGATAACTTGTTCCAAGTGGATATAACTTTGCTATACACTTCTCCCCACAATTTTTCCTTTAAATTTCAGTCACTATACTCTTTCAAATGTTTGTTGTAAAGAGCTGGTCTTTTTTCTACCTCGATAATAATAGTTTCTGTGTCTAAGACACTAGATGTCAAGTCATTGTCACTATTATCAGACACTTCTGAAGATTCAGCCATTTTTAATAAATTTGTTGTAATAATTATCCTATACACCAACTTCGACCTGTGCTGCGACTACGACTGAACAGTCGCATGTGCGTGCACGTTCATTCTTGTTCATGTGATAAGTACATTTAAAGACGCGACAATCGCGTCGTTACAAAAATGGAGCAGGTTACATCTTTTTAATCGCTGCTATTATTTAATCGCATATGCGCGCATTTGTATTTAATGCTATGTGTGTTATTTTTGCGACCAAACAGTCGCGCGACAGAAAATCGGATGTGCGCGCCTGGCCTTATTTGGCAAAGAAACCCGGACTCTCAGCGAGCACAGATGCGAGCACTAACGTCAAAAAAAATGCGCGTGTACAGAAAATTCGGAAAGTACATCCATATCTAAAAGAAGGGCTGCAAGAAAAACTGTGCTTAAAACAATTCCATATGAAGAAAAGTTACTGAAAATATTGGAGGATAAGCAATGTGAAACAATCGACGAAGATAAAATTTTTTCACTTATGCTTGTTCCAATGTTCAAAAAATTAACTGATGACCAAAAACATTATGCGAAAATTGAAATCTTAAATATCATATATAGGGTTAACGATGACTATTAGTAACGATTTATATTTTATTAATAAATCATACTTGAATTGTTGATAAATTATACAAATATTACAGAGAATAAAATGTTTCTGCAAATTTTTACTTTAACATTTTTATTTTTGAATTTGGCTCGATTTTGCATTACATACTTTGGATACGTTCAAAAATGCAATTTTCATATTAACATAAACCAATTTATTCAAAATATTATAACTAACACTCAATTTACAAATAAATAACATTTTGGTTAATTAAAATTAAATAAAAATACATATTAAAATTATAATACAAAAATACCAAAGCAGATTGTTATTGATTTCTGAACGTACCCTTTAAACGTCAAGAGCATGTGTCATTCAAAAACTGTCGATATGAAATAGAAAAATTGTAATAGATAAAATACCTTCAACTCAGTGTGTAGTCCACGTCCCTCTTGAAAGAACAAAATGGATTATCGTTCACCGTTAGAAAACATAATAAGCATTTTTGGAACTTTACCCCAAGGACACGACAAACCAGTAAAACATGCTGTATACAACGCATTGGCGATATTCTTATTAGTACTTGGATGTGCGGCGGGATGGGCTCTTTATTTAATTTTAGAGCCTTTCATAAAACCTCTGATGTGGGCTCTACTAGTCGGATCAGTTCTACACCCATTAAAATACAAACTTGCACAAAGATGTCGAGCTTGGTTTGTTGCTTTAGAAGAATCGAATACGCCTGTAATTTTTGGAATCTTACTAGTACCTGTAAAGGTTACGGATAAGTTATCAGAAGTATTGGGAAATAAATTGTTAAAGCATCTAAAGTTTATTCTTACGATTGTGATCAGCGTACCTACAGTGCATATAATTTATTATTATACACCGTCGATTCTAGTCAACTTTATATGCAGTGTTATTTATAATGGAAGTTGGTTTATCTCGTTTTTAATTGATAATTCAAATACAACTTTGGTATGGTTTTAAATTGTTTTGTGGCTTTGAAATGTTTAAATTATTTTTTTTATTAAATTATTTTAGGTTTTGTTGTTGGTGATATGTTATGCCTCGGCAGTTATTGTATTATGGAAACCAGAAAATAATTTTAAATTTCACATGGCGTCCGTTATTTTTTGGTTAATTGTGTCTTGTTATTTGGCCAATTTGTGTGGTTCATTCAAAGTACCTGTGTTTGTAGTACTCCAAGTAATTTCGTTTGGTGGATTAGTAATGGAATTACAAAACATTCAATATGAGCTAATGGCAAGTGGTAAGTACTTTTATTTACATTATTACCTATTGGTGTCCCAATAAAACTATGTATTACAACAATGGTAAGGTGTTTTGTACATCTTTGGTTAAAAAAATCCTTATTGGCAATGCGAATAAGAGATATAATAGATTACTTTGATTATTAAAGTGATTTGATATTTTCATGTTCTCAAGATTCTATTCAGTTATAGAACATATCTGAAGTATATTAAATATTTAAGGGGTAATACTACCTTTTGTAATTTCAATTATTAACAACCTACAATAATAAGAATAATACAATTTATTAACTCTCAAAAATTTCATTTACATATAAATTATTCCACATAATAAAGATAAAAAGGTTAATTATGGAAACTCAGAAGTCTCCTTGTATTATTTTGGGAGACATGAATTTAAATTTACTCAGTGAAACTGATACGATTAGAGAGTATAGAAATATTATCGAAATGAACACATTTATAATACAGAATATTCTTACTACTGAGAATGCTACAAGACAAACAGAAAAAACAGCTACTATTTTAGATCATGTTTTAATGAATAAAAACCTCTACTGTGATATAACCCGTACGGATCATGTGATATCAGATGATAAAGTTATGTATATTAAATTAAACAAAGTAATTGAAAAAAAAACTAAAGAAGTTATCAATAAAACTAAATTGTTGAAAGGAAAATGGAAAGAACTAATTCAAGTGAAATTGCAACAGGAAGAAATAACTTCCTTTGGAAAATTAGCAGAAATAATAACAAAAACAAAAATTGAGTGTACAAAAGAAAGTAGAATAAAAGTATCCAACAACAACTATTGGATAAATGCTGAGTTTATTGAGAAAATAAAACAGAGAGATAATTCATATAAGCGATGGAAATTAATAAGAAACTCAGAAACCGAAAGACATTTTAAAAATTTAAAGAATGTGGTAAATAATATGAGAAGAAAATTAAAGAAGGAGTATGTGGAAAAAACACTTAATGAAGCTGGAACAAACAGTAAAAAAATGTTACGTTAAATATGTTTGAAACGAACAAAAAAAAAGGGCAAAATGGGACAAATGAAAAGTATGACAGGTGCAGTCATTGAAGATGAGCAACAAATAGCTGAGGAATTTAATACAGTAGGGCCCCGACATTCGCGGCTTCAAATTACACGGATTAGCATATTCGCGTTTTAAATTTTGCTGCCTTTTTCAACATTCACGACTCGATTATTCGCGAATACATAGCAAGTATGTATGTCATTTTTTAAAAATTTAAAACGAAGTTTACCGTAGGTTTACTGTACAAGCAACCAGCTTCACATATGCGTTTCTCTGGGAATCCCTCATTTATGATCGATTTTAATGTTTGTGTTAGGTGCTTATTTTTGTGTTCTGTATTTCGTTCAGGTTAGTGTTTCGCCCGTTTTTTTACTATAATTTTATAAACAATAAATTAATCTCACAACAGTACTCAAAATGGGTACAAAAAGGCCTGCGATGGAAATAAATTTAATTGCCAAACGTGCAAAGTCAGTTATGACTCTAGAAAGAAAAATTCAAGTTCTTGATATGCTCTGGGAAGGGAAAAGAGCTACCGAAGTAGGCCGGGTCTTCGGTGTCAATGAATCTACGATAAGATCTATAAAGAAACAAGAAGAGGTAATTAGAAATAGCGTAAAAAGTGGCATACCGTCATCATTAAAGGTAACGTCACAAGTTCGTGATGTTAATATTGAAAAAATGGAGAAGTCTCTTTATCTTTGGATTGAGGACCATGGTCGCAAAAATATACCATTAACTAGGGCTAGATTAATGGATAAAGCCAAGGAACTTTATCAACATTTTTCGTGTGGAATGGACTGTGCTGAAGACGATTGTAAATTTAAAGCCAGCAGAGGATGGTTCGAAAGATTCAAAACTCGTTTTAATCTCCATAACATTAAGTTGTGTGGAGAATCAGCTTCAGCAGATCATCAACAGGCTGCAAGATTTCCTGATGAAATAATAAAATTAATAGAAGAAAAAGGTTACCGTCCTGAACAAATATTTAATGCGGACGAAACCGGGCTTTATTGGAAACAAATGCCCACACGAACATACATTTCAAAAAATGAAAAGACAGCACCTGGTTTTAAATCGGCTAAGGATAGAGTTACAGTTTTATTTTGTGCAAATGCACGCGGAGACTTTATTACAAAACCAATGTTAATATATCGAGCAGCTAATCCACGAGCTTTAAAGAACAAGGACAAAGAAGCTCTTCCGGTCTATTGGCGAGCTAATTCAAAAGCTTGGATGACTTCTCAGCTATTTATAGAGTGGTTTAAAGAGTGCTTTGTTAAAGAAGTGGAGCGTTACCTAAAATCTAAAAATTTAGCATTTCACGTTTTATTGATATTGGATAACGCCCCATCTCATCCAGTAGATGCTCTCAAATTAGCTCATCCATGTGTCGAGGTGGTATTTCTTCCGCCCAACACAACATCCTTATTACAACCTTTAGATCAAGGTGTTATAAAAGCTTTTAAAAGTCATTATATCCGGCACATGTTCGATTTTGTACATGAGAAAATACAAAATGATAGTGTTTTCTCAATAAAAGATGTGTGGAAATTATACAATATTGACCATGCGATTACATCTATAAAACTTGCTTTAAATGACATTAAAGTATCAACCGTAAGTAATGCATGGAAAAAACTGTTGAAAAAAGACACTGCGCAAAGTGTAAGCGAAATTGATGAGGCAATAGAGAGAGCTGTTCTTTCTGCACGGTTGCTACCGGGAGATGATTTTCATACCATTGTACCAGCTGATATCGAATCTCTCGTCAATGATCAAGGGGAAGAGTTGTCCAGTGCAGACTTAGAAGCGCTACTAATAGAAAATGTTTCAGGAACGGATGAAGAAGATAATAGTAATTCCCTATGTAATAAATTAACGTTGAAGGAACTTAATTTATTTATACAAGAAGCAAATAATCTTGCTGAAAAAATAGTAGAATATGATCCATCAACGGAACGAAGCACAAAATTTAAAAATGGTCTGAATACTCTTCTTGCTCCCTACAAAGAGCTTCAAACGGATATGCAACACAAAGCATTGCAACCTACTATCCTTTCATTTTTTAAACCATCGTGTTCTAAAGCAATTATTATTGATGAGTAGAAATGTTAACTTTTATTTCTTTTTTTTAGTTTATTTTGTTGCAGTTTGTTATTGCTATCGAGTTTAGGTTTTTTTATATTTTAAACAATTGTAATTATTTTAATATCTGTATTAGTTCCGAATACAAAAGTTTTAAGACCAGTCGTTTTATTTTGCAATTTTAAGCGTTTTATTTAGTATGTATAATTTATTAATATTTGAAATTTTTAATTTTTAAAATTAAATTAAATGAAACTTTTGGCGTCGGTGACCATTTGGCGGTTAACGTGTTAAAAGAACATAGAAGTAGTAGTTTATCCTTCATAATATCTAGTGCTTCAATATTCGCGGATTCAACATTCGCGGCGTATTTTTAATACCTAACCCTCGCGAATGTTGGGGCCTACTGTACTTATTTTTCTGAAATAGGTAAGAATTTAGCCTCAAAAATTAAACCGGTTCTTAATCACCAGTTTAGAGAAGAAGAAACAAAAGAATCCATCTACTTGGACCCAACTGATTTAACAGAAATTAATTCTATCATAAGGGATTTAAATAATAATAGTTCGCCGGGAGAAGATGGTATTACTAAATCTGATATAGTGCTGCTTTTTGAAGTTTTGGGGGACAAAATAGTGAATATCATTAATGATATCCTGGTTACTGGCCTGTTTCCGAATGAATTAAAAACGGCGAAAATATCCCCTATTCATAAAAAAGGAGCAAAAACAGAACTTGGTAACTATAGGCCAATTGCAATCTTAAATATATTTTCTAAAATAACAGAAAAAGTTATCAAACACAGGTTAACTAACTTTATACAGAAATTCTTTAACATCGATCCATATCAATATGGATTTCAAAAGAAGAGTAGTACCTTGGGGGCGACAGGGGATTTACTAGAATATATTACAGAAGAACTCGATAAGAAGAGGTATGTTTTGACAGTGTTTATTGACTTACAAAAGGCATTTGATACTGTGGACATAGATATTTTACTCAATAAATTAGAAAAAATGGGAATGCGAGGCATTGCAAAAGACCTCTTCCAGTCATATTCTAAGGACCGTAAACATTATACTCAAATCAATAAAACCAAGAGTAAAAAAAAGCCTAAGTATTGGAGTAGCTCAGGGATCAGTACTTGGTCCTTTGCAATATTTATTATACATTCAAAACTTAAAGTATCTACAACTTCAAGCGAGATATTTTGTGTTTGCTGATGGCACCGTCTTGGTTATATCATCAAGTAATATAAAGGAACTTGAAAAGGTGGCGAACGACGACTTAAATCTGTATTATACATGGCTGTGCTATAATAAATTATCGGTGAATGTTAATAAAACGGTATATATGATTATTAAACAAAAAAATAAACAAAAAAGTGATATAAATGTGTTTCTCAATGGAGAAAAACTAAAAGAAGTACAAACGTACAAATACTTAGGTTTAAATTTGACAAATGATCTCAATTGGAATGTACATGTGAATGCTATCATTAAAAAAATTGTGCCAATGGTTAGTGCAATAAAAAGGTGTGCGGATTGCTTAAACAAAAACTCTAGGCGTTTACTCTATAATAGCTTTATACTGCCACAAATTAGATATTTAATTCCCTGCTGGGGAGGTCTTCCGCTTTACCAGTTAAATAAATTACAAAGAACGCAGAATAAAGCAGTAAAATCTATCTTTCAGTTGAACTATTGTATGTCAACTGATTTTGTGTATGAAATGGAAAATATATGGAACTTGCAGAAAATTCGGACTTATGAGCAAATAAAATATATATATTCTATAAAAAACAAACTTATAAAGACTAATATAAATACAAAACAAGTTAAGAACTGGCATGAATACAGCACCCGGAATGCAAATGATTTTAGAAATAAATTTTGTAGAACAACGACAGCACAGAGATCACCATTATATCTTGGTATTAAAGCATACAACAGTGTTCCGATAATAATAGTGGAGGCAAGGACAATGAAAAAATTAGTTTATAATCTGAAAATGTTTCTGAAGTGAATGAGTGTTGAACTGTTTCTGATGGGTTTACATTTTTGAGGATTTTTATTTTCGTTTTTTATACATAACCTATTGTGATTTTTTTTGTTTACATATATTTTTTGTATATTAAGGCTTCGATACCAGTGACATTCACTGTTTTGGAGTCAGTTAAAAATAAAAAAATAAAAAAAAAAAAAAATTAGGCAGCCAGGACAGACAACACCTTTGTGGTGAGGCCCGCTCTGCCTCCAACTCCTACATATTACAGACAGTGCTGTCAGGTGGCATGCTGGTTGCGCGGTAGATTTGGTTCAGAAAAAGCGGTAGATTTGAACATAAAAACGGTAGAAACAATAATATCAACATTTATTATGTTATATTTATTAATATTATTATTTACATGAATAGAGATAATTATGGCGCATCAATCGGAATCAGAAAAATATTCTGATTTAGAATACATATTATTATTATGTTTTGATAATATGAAACTATCAATATTTATATTAAAACATTCTTCTTTTATGTAGTTTTTTGTATGCAATAAACCTATAATTGAAGCTGTTGACAAACAATTACGCTGCTTGGTCTTCATTAAATTTATTTGGGAAAATACTCTTTCGACATTTGCGGAGGAGTGTGGCAAAGATAGTACACTAAATACAAAAGATGTTAAATTTGAATAAACGCCATTTCCGTCACCACATTTTTCGGCATTTACCTTTATTAACCAAAACTTTTCAATACCTTCTTCTTCATTATATTTGAACATTGAATTACGAAGAAGACGCCATTCGTTATCAATTTTCTGAATATTTTCAGAAGTTACTAAATTGGGAAACTAAAATTGTAACAATGGCACAATAGATTCTTCATCGCTATTTAGTATTATCTCCGGATCTATTAAATTCATAGATTGCAGGATTTTGCAGTTAAAATTAAATCGCTGTTTGATCTGTTCTGCACCTTCAATATAAAACAACAAATAATTATGTTTAAATGTATCTACATCTTCACTATTTACAGTAATTTGAAGTAAATATGAAGTTACTTTGGCTCTCAAATATACAGGGTGTCTCACGTAACTGGTTCATTAGAACTATTTTATGTTCCACTATTCGTAGAGGCTTGAAATTTTGGTAACATGGGTTGTTCATTTCGATCTATTAATCTAAAATATTTTCAAGATGGCCGCCACTTTCGGTCTACCGGAAGTAGACCTCAACTTCGTTATTTTAAATGGAATACTATAGTTTTTATTACACCATTCAATTATACATAAGAAAATATGTTGACTTTGATAACAGTTGATGGTGCCACCGTTTTTTGTTTTCGAGTTATTTTGATTTTATGGTCTTTAAGAGCACATATCTCAGCCAACGTTAATTCAAAAACGTTTTGCATCGGTATGATAACTCTTCATATGCTGTCAAATAGATTGTCACTTGTTATATCAGTTTACCTTATACAGCTTGGTCAAAAATTGAATTACCATTTTGCTGTATTCAATCGCGGTAAAGTCGAAAATTTTAAATTGAACGCCCCATATCTATTTAGCCTATCAAAAAGGGAATTTAATTCTCTACAAATTATCTATAAACATTGCTATACCTATTAATTATAGTTTTCTTCATATGGAGTATTTTATCAAAATCCTATACAAAATGCTGGAAGCTGATCGTGTTTTTATTAGAAGGCTGTGATATTTTGACAGTTTATACTTTAATTTATGTAAATTATCATTGGTATTATGTCTAAAAAGATCTATGATTGAATAAACTTTAGTTTGTTAGCTTTTATTTACAAAAATAACCAGCAGAAGAACGCATAAATGAAACAATGAAAAACAACAATATGGCGTAATATTCCACGTAATGATGGGCGAGAGATTCCTAGAGAGCTTAGTTTATTTATTAACTGTGGTTTCTTTGAAAATATTATTCATCTAAATCGACCGAAGCACCTCTTACCGAAGAATTTGGTAAAGCAATAAAATATCACAAAACATTGATTCCATTGTCTTAATCTGCTGGTGATAGAAATTTGTGGTTTCTTGTTATTTTGATCTTTCCAAAACTAAGAAACAGATCGTATCCAAAACTTTTTTACATCCGCCATGAATATAAAACGAATTTAAAATGTTGTTGGAATAATTCGCCATGATATTCAAAGACATTAACAGAAGTAAATGATGACACAACTAAGTAATGACAACAATAACATAAATATGGATGAAAAACTGTCAAAACTCCATGACTCTTAGGTAAAATCAGAAGCTTTCCAACATTGCATACTTCCATTAATTTCCAAATATGAGGGCAACTAGAACAAATAGGCATTTATTTTTATAATTTTTAGTTTTTCATTCTTTTATCTTATTGATTTTAATTTTTGTCATTAAATTGTTGTTTTCCATTGTTTCATTTATTCGGTTTTCTTTTGTTAAGTTTGTTTCTTTTTTCCATCTTTTCAGTAATAGATAAATGTTTGTTGTTTTTGTACTTTATTTAAAGAATGGTATTAATTATTTTCGTTCTACCGGTTTCGATCTCGATCAGATCATCATCAGGAACTCCCGAGAAAAAAAAAACGTTTTTCGAAGCTATTCAACAAACAATAACTAAAATTAATTTCTCATAGAATAGAAGCATTTCATGAAATGCTCTGATAACAACAATAGACGTGTTCTCGGGAGTTCCTGATGATGATCTGATCGAAATCGAAACCAGTAGAACAAAAATAATTTATACCATTCTACGGTTTTCTTTTGGTTATTTTTGGTAAATAACAACTTGCAATCCATAGTTTATTCAATCGCAGTTCATTGTAGAAATAATACTAATAATAATTTAAATAAATTAACCAAAAAACTGTCAAAATGTCATGCTCTTCTAACAAAAACACAAACGGTCTCTAGCACATTTGTTTGATTTTGATAAATTCCTCAATAGCAAGAAAAATATAATAAATAGGTATAGGAATACTTATAGATAATTTGTAGAGAATTAAATTCCCGTTTAGATAGGCTAAAAAGATATGGGGCGTTCCATTTAAAATTTTCGACTTTCACGCAATTGAATACACAGAAACGGTAACTCAATTTTTGACCAGCCTGTACAAGATATACTGATACAGTAAGTGACAATCTATTCAACAGCATATGAAGAGTTATCGTACCAATGCAAAACGTTTTTGAATTAATGTTGGCTGAGATATGGGCTTGTAAAGAGCACGGTGATGTTGGACAAAAAACACTTAAAATCAAAATAATTCGAAAACAAAAAACGCTAGGTACCAATAACTGTTATGAAAGTCAACATATTTTCTTACGTATAATTGAATGGTGTTGTAAAAACTATAGCATTCCATTTAAAATAACGAAGTTCAGGTATACTTCCGGTAGACCGGAAGTGGTGGCCATCTTGAAAATATTTTAGATTAATAGATCGGAATGAACAACCCATGTTACCAAAATTTTAAGCCTCTACGAATAGTGTAACACAAAAAAGTTGTAATGAACCAGTTACGTGAGACACTCTGTATATTGTTAAGCTCCTTAAAATTGTCGCTGTTTTTTGTATCAATTTCTAGTAATGGTTTAGTTTGCAAGACTGATCTTTTTATAAAGAAATCTAATAAAGTTCTATATAACGACTTAACCCTGTTAAATAATTTATGAATTTGTGGTTTTGTTGATTGCATCTCTTTATTTAAATTGGTAAATATTGACAAAGCATGCTCAAGAAACAAAAGATAAAAATATGTGATTGGGTCGTTCATTCTTTCTATTCTATTTGTCGCTTTGATAAAATTATCCGTTGTCGAAGCATCTATAAAATATAACTTTAATGCATTAAATTGCTCAATTAATCGACATACGACGCTTTCTAAAGACAACCAACGCGTTTGTGCCGGATGCAAAATGTTGTGGGGTTTAATACGTCAAAAGCTTTGAAATTCTTGAAAAAGCACTACTCGTTTTGGACTATTTGCGAAATAATTACATACATCCCGAGAAAATTGTTCGATTTCACTAGGCAACTTTGCGCAGGCATAAGAAGCGCATAAATTGAAACTGTGACATATGCATTTAAAAAAATATAAGTTAGGGACATCGTTTTTAAATTTAACTACTACAGAATTTCTTACACCAGCCATTAGGCCAGGCGCGCACATGTGATTTTCTGTCGCGCGACTGTTTGGTCGCAAAAATAACACACATAGCATTAAATACAAATGCGCGCATATGCGACTAAATAATAGCAGCGATTAAAAAGATGTAACCTGCTCCATTTTTGTAACGACGCGATTGTCGCGTCTTTAAATGTATCACATGAACAAGAATGAACATGCACGCACATGCGACTGTTCAGTCGTAATCGCAGCACAGGTCGAAGTTAGTGTATAGGATAATTATTACAACAAATTTATTAAAAATGGCTGAATCTTCAGAAGTGTCTGATAATAGTGACAATGACTTGACATCTAGTGTCTTAGACACAGAAACTATTATTATCGAGGTAGAAAAAAGACCAGCTCTTTACAACAAACATTTGAAAGAGTATAGTGACCGAAATTTAAAGGAAAAATTGTGGGGAGAAGTGTATAGCAAAGTTATATCCACTTGGAACAAGTTATCGGCCGAAGAAAAACACAAGAGAGGTACGTGATATTGTTTTTATTTAATAAGATAAGTATTTAAATTTTATCATATTGCCACGGAACTGAACCTTCGGGGGATGTAAAGTAATTTGCCATATAGTCTCTTATATTAAGACCAACTCTGTTAGGTCTTATTCCAGCTGGAGGACAGCTCTGTAATAAACACTCATAAAATTCGTCCTCCATTTGCACACCGTCTTTCTTTCGCACGAAGTTATGTAGAATGCAACATGTTTTAATGATAAGGTCGGCAAATTCGACTCGCACGTCTAATGATCGATGCAAAATACGCCATTTGTTCGCTAAAATACCAAAGGTACACTCTACCATACGCCGTGCACGAGTCAGTCTATAATTAAAGACTCTTTGTTTCATTGTTAAGTTTCTTCGAGGATAAGACCGTAGAACATTTTGTGATAACGCGAATGCTTCGTCTCCTACTATCATGAAAGGTATGGGTTCTCCCATCTCGTTGTTTGGTAATTTTTGTGGAGTAGGAACATTTAATTGGTTATTATGTAATCTTTGAACAAAATTCGAATTCTTAAAAACACTGGAATCGCTTCCAGCACCATATGCTCCTACATCTATTGCTGTAAAACAGTAGTCGGCGTCTACTATACCCAAAAGAATAGTCGAATAAAAGTTTATTTATTATTTATATATTTTTATTTATTATTTATATATTATATAGTTTATTTATTTATTTCGACCAATTGCAATTCCTTTTCCCAATAATGAAAGATAGACCAACTACCAGCAACACCGGACCTTCTCAATCAATTGAGATTGATCAAGAAAATCAAGAAATGATATCTTCTCCTTCTTTAGCAACCAATACAGAAAATTCGGAAAGTACATCCATATCTAAAAGAAGGGCTGCAAGAAAAACTGCTTAAAACAATTCCATATGAAAAAAAGTTACTGAAAATATTGGAGGATAAGCAATGTGAAACAATCGACGAAGATAAAAATTTTTCACTTATGCTTGTTCCAATGTTCAAAAAATTAACTGATGACCAAAAACATTATGCGAAAATTGAAATTTTAAATATCATGAAAAATGCAAAAAACGTCGGAAGTCCTCCAGTTTTTTACAGTTCAATGCAACAATCTTATTCTCATCTTTATCCTAACCGTCCGGTAGACCAAGTGCAATTTCCAAGATCAAATTTTCAACAACAGCAACAAGGAGGCAATGAAAGTATTTACTCCGCGCCATCGACATCAACGGTCAACTCTGCACAGTCCACACCATCAGCAACCATTTTTTCTGATGGTGACAATGCATATTTTGACTTGTCAAATCAATAAATTAATTAAATTAAACAAATAGAACATATATTTATTATTTAACCTTATTTTTAATATCTACTTCTATATATCTAGTCTAATAGTAGTTTGCAGAAAATATCTAGTTAATTTGGCAGAACGACGACACAAAACAAAAGCAAGACATTCCTCAGGTGGTATACATTTTCTCCATTTACTATTTTGGTACGATATTTTCGATCCTATTATTTTTAATAATTCAAGAAAAGATTTTTCACTCATTCTGTAATAGTTAAAGAATTTACGAGGATGCTTTCTTAAATCTTCTGTCAGATAAAATTGCATGCACCCAAAATTTTCTTTTCCGTTGCTTTCTTAATTTCTTTCGTAATAACAGAGCCACTATACAAGGTTTCTATGAAGTCCATGTTGATACTAGGCTCTAGTCACGATTAATCAGTCGCAAATGCGCGACCATACAAATTTTTTGCGACTACTACTTTTATGTCGCTGCGACAAATAATCGCATGAAAATCGCATGTGCGCGCCTGGCCTTAGATAGTAATGAGCTGGAAATCATTAATAACTATAATAATTCGGTATTTCGGAATGATGGTGCAAAACTCAGAATGTCATCTGTTGAAAAAGATACGGGGCGAAAAATCATATTAAGCATAAAAAGTAAGTCTGCCGGGACGGATGGTGTTTCCATAGATATGGTTAAGCTTGTGCTCCCTCGTGTGCTCCTATATATAACGCACATAATGAATAGTTGTATAGAATACAATTATTTTCCTGTTCAGTGGAAATCGGCCATTGTACTTCCCCTACCTAAAAACTTTTTACCTTCGCCTTATAAAGACTTACGTCCAATCAGCATACTCCCCGCGCTTAGTAAAGTTTTGGAAAAGATTATAAGTAGTCGGTTAAGGGAACATAATAATATTTTGCCAAATTGCCAGTCAGGCTTTGTTCCGGGACGCAGCTGTGCAACTGCTTTGTTACACGTCACAGACGATATTATAAGAGCTAAAGATGAAAATAAGATCAGTATATTAGTTCTTCTAGACTTTAGCAAGGCATTTGATACTGTCAATCATTCCGTATTGATGGCTGTTCTTCGTCAAATTGGCTGAGATGAGTCATTCATCGAGATGATGTGCTGCTACTTGTCAAATCGTAGACAGTGTGTGATGTTGAGTGGTGAGTGCTCTAGTTTTTCTGATTTGATGAGGGGTGTACCACAGGGCTCGGTACTGGGACCACTGCTTTTCTGTGTCTACACAGTCTTGTTACCCAGATATTTCAAATTCTCAAATGTTCATCAATACGCCGATGACACTCAAGTATATCTTAGTTTTCTCCCGTCCGAGTTTCATGTGAGTGTAACTAAAATTAATGAAGATCTACGGTGTCTTTCAGAGTATGCTACCCAGCATTCGCTAATGTTGAATCCGGGCAAGAGTATGGTGTTGTTGTTTGGCAAGGACAAGGAAATTGAATCTTTGAGTCATAGTGTTAATATCAGACTGGATGGTACGCGCATTTCTATTGTGTCACAGGCCAAAAATCTGGGGTTAATTATTGACAATTCTTTCAGATATCGTAATTATATTTCAAAAATAATAAGTATAGCTTATCAAAATTTAAAGTTATTGTACACCTTTAAGGATATTTTTAGTGTTAGATTGAAGACGATCCTATGTCAAGCCGTCATACTTTCGTTATTCAACTACTGTGCTCCAGTTTTTGGCCCATGTCTTGATGCAGTTGATGCTGGTAGGGTGCAGAGAGTGCAGAATGCTTGCATGCGATTTATTTTCAATATGCGTAAGTATGATCATATTTCTTATAAATTAGTTGAACTGAAGTGGCTCAACATGCGTGATCGTATGGTATTGCAGTCCTTGGCTTTGTTTCATAGAATTTTGGTTTCTGGAAATCCTCCATATTTGTTCCGTAAAGTGACATACACAGTGTCAATATTCGTAGAAAAAACCTCATTTCACTTCCTGCTCATAATACGGCTTTATTTAAGAGATCTTTTACCTATAATATATACTCTATGTACAACTCTCTTCCGCAGATTATTATTAAAAATAAAAATGCTATAGAATTTAAACCTGCTCTGCACAGGCATATGCTTGATAATAATGCGAAGCGGTAGCGATTTCCTCTTATAAAAAAAAAGCTACAGTTTAATTGCTATCTTCTAATAGCATATTGACTAATACTTCTTTGAGAATGACCTTTTCCACACCACAAATGAGATAATTGCTCATATGTGTTATAAAAGGTATAAAAAAGTTATAAAAAACAACAGTATATTACAGTACAACCGAGAAAACTAAGATTTTTACTTTTCTTTTTTTTTTTTGGTTACAACTTTTGTTCTAAATATCTTACCATTGTCAAAATACAGCAAAACTAATTGAGACATCCGATATATTTATTTAAATAATTTTCTAAATAACATTTTTGTAGAAAGTGGATTAACTTTGGGGGAATATTTACGACTCTATTTTGAGAATAAAAAGTTTGAGATTTATGGAAGAACTCCACAAATTGAAATTGAAAAAGATATTAGTGATAATGTATGTTGTCAATATTTTATTAATCATCATATTATTTTCATTTTATTATTAGACTCATCTCGATTCGGGTGATAATGAACAAATTAGTGATAAAAAGAATGCCAAAAATGAAGACGAGCAATCAAAATCAACAACGGATCCTTGGACGTTAGAACTGTTTCAGCCGTCCAACGACTCGAAAGAAAAACGAACCGGTATTTTAATAACCGATAAAGGAAACATTCACGTCATCAAACAACCGGAAAATACCTTCAGTACAACCACTCTTTTAGCTCCAAAAGTGAAACGGTCATTATCGCAACCGTCCGTTTCGACAACCGCCCAAAGACCAAGCCCACGTTACAACGTTTTAAACTGGAAACGCACCAATAGTTTGTTACAAATTAATAATCTCGATGAATCTAACAGCGATTTTTATTTATACTCCGTAATGTGGGCTTGCGTCTCAATTTTCTTTTGGAGGAATTTGATGTTGTTACCAATACTTCCAATTCCTATATTAATTTATACAGTGAAACACGTTGGGAATTACTTGGGAGTATGGAAATGGATTTATGATTATTGGTTGATATTCGCGGATATTTTTTGTTGGTGGTTTAAAGAGAGATATGATGCATTGGTACCGTTTCACTTGCGAGGATTGTGGAAATGCACTTGTAGCATCAATCAAAGTTTAAAGCAAGGTATCAAGGAGAGCATCGACACTGTGTCCAGTTGTGTTGTTATAATTGGGCTTATTGTGTTCGTCACGTGCGCTTCAATTTTTATAGCTGTGCAGGTATTGAAGAAATATATTTATATTAAAAGTAGCCTAGTTAAATTTAAACTCAGTTTATAATGTTGCTGTTAATTTTTTTTGAACCTTTAGCTATCTATTGAATTTAAAAATAATTTTCCAAACAAAAACAAAAAAATTAATACTTAATATCTCCATAACTCGGGATACCGATAATTTTTATCAAAGTCAACGTATTTTAAGGCATATAATCACAAGGGTATTAAAAACTCAAAAAAATTGTATTTATAGAAAATGCATGGCCTATATTCGCCTGTTTGAAAGCCAATTTGAAGCCAACACAAAACCCGATTTGTTTACGAACATCCTTAACACTTGGCATGCGGGCATACTTCTCCGCCGAATTACACGTGCAGCGGGCGTTTTTTCGTGAATCACGCGGAAGTTTGGTGTCGCAAAGCCGACGAAAAT
The DNA here is from genome assembly GCA_036711965.1 of Onthophagus sagittarius. NCBI lineage: Eukaryota > Metazoa > Arthropoda > Insecta > Coleoptera > Scarabaeidae > Onthophagus > Onthophagus sagittarius. Next base: position 10,610,496 of record JASERS010000002.1, on the reverse strand, counting down.
ACAAATCAAGAATATTATAAGAATATTTATTTCTTTGACCTGCCATGAGGGGTCAATTTTAAAAAGTTTTTATGTCCTTTTTTTTGGTATAAATATAAAAACTTGAGAAAGGCTACGGAACTTTATGATGTGGTTTATACCACATTTGGTTATTTAAAAGCATCGCAGAAAATCGAAAACTACTTCGTTTTTATGAACGAACTTTTTTTTATTTTACATCTACAAGTAGAACCGATAACTAATAGTTTTTTACAGTATAATACCGTTCGAAGCATTTTACTCTGTGAAGAGGAACACAGCAGAAGCTACATATGAATCATGTTTCACTTCGCACTTTTTTAGCTGCGCACACGCGACATTGTCTTTGTGGATTTTTTTTCTTCCCGGCACCAACAATTTTCTCCAATGTATGTTTGCGCATATCCATGGATAATCTTCCAGGAGGGTCGCGTTTTGATATTTCTTCTGGTTTTTCAGTGCTGATTTCAGGTAGTTCATACCCAATACAGTGCGATGTCGTGCAAAAATTTTTTGTACCTTATTTTTTGTGTTCTTGTTGAATTGTACACTACACATGCATTAAAAAATGCACAATTCATCATGTACATTGCTACGCGCTTTGTCCACTTTGCTGTTTTACGCAAAATACTATAATACGACAAATACTGATCGGCCCGATCTACTCCTTTCATGTATTTATTATAATCGATCAAAGCATTTGGCTTTATAATTTTTTGTCTCTTGATACGATAAATGTTGCAACTTTCTTTCATTTCCCCGGAATGGATTGAAGAGATGAGACTGACCTTTTTCTTCGATTGCCAAACTTGGACCAATATATCATTCTTTCTGCGAAAGATTGTTTCTCCTTTTTTCAAATTGGTTTTTTTCAGGCACTCCTGGAAAGAATAGAGGTCTACTACTCTTCCTAATTGTTCCGCAAACTCGTATTTTTTTTTGTAAAAGGGCTTCTGTGTTATCAACGCTGTTGTAGTAATTATCCATATACAAATGGTGCCAGACATCAGTATATGGCGAAACTATTGTGCATATCGTTTCGATCAGTCGTGATCCTTGAGCTGCATAAACTTGAAAATTGCAAATATATCCTCTGTCGCTTTCAGATAATATTCGTACGAGTATGCCGTATTTTATAATTCCAGTATTGTAGACTCTAAAAAACAATCGTCCTCTCCAAGGAATTATGCCCTCATCTAATGATACTTGCTGTTTCGGCTTGTAAATATTATTGAACTTTTCAACAAAATAATTTAGTACAGGCCTAACTTTGAATAGGCGATCAGAATCGTCTGTGACGTCTTCATTGTTATTGAAATGCCAAGCCTTCCATATTTGGCGGAATCTATCCCTTGACATGGTTTTTGAAAAAAACGGTCTACTTGTGCACGAATCAGTTGACCAATAATCGTCTCGGGCGTCTTTACGAACTTGTCCCATGACAATAATAAGCCCCAAAAATGTCTTCATTTCAGGCTTTTGGAAGATATTTTGAACTGATTCATATTTTGATAGTAGTACCTATTTGATTCCGCGACTAAATATGCAAAAAAATCGTCGTCTATAAATAACTTCACTGCATCAGCTATGGATTTAGGAATATTAGCAATATTAGATATCCCAGGATGACCCAAAAACTCTTCAAGGTCTGGAGGGTTGTCAATCGATGACCATTCATCTGCTTCTTCATCAGAAGTTTTTTCAGAACTACTCGAAATTTTTCTTCGGACGAACACTCGAGAACGTGGAATAATATCATCATCGTCACTTTCTTCGATATCTTGACTTTCAGAATCACTATCATACGAAAAGTTCGATAATCTGTCAACGCATATTTCTTCATTACTATCTTTGTCACAACGGCTCATTTTATCAATTTGTAATCAACAATAAAAAACCAAGCCTCAAATTGACAAAACACGACTTGTACGTTCTGGAGCTAGAAATTCGATTGAAGACGAAATAACTCAACAAAAGACCGAGTAACTCGACAATCATAACTTGTGGAAAAAAAATGCAAAGCATTGCCTAGCAACGGAAACACCATGCATATAATGTCACACATACATATAATTATACGTATTTAGTAGATTTGTAGTGGTTAGCGGGTATCCACCACAAATCTACTAAATACGTATTTAGTAGATTTTCTTCGCCCGCACGCGAAGTGTTAACAAAACCAAGAACAGGCACAGATCCGATTATCAGTTCGACCAATTATCGGAATATTCGGAGATAATCGTCCAAATCGTTAGCCCGATCTGGGCGCATTCTCGATTTCAATAAAGATTGTTGTAATCAAAGGGGGTCTTACGTTGGCTTCATGGTTTAGTGGTTACAACTGCTTCTATATGCAGTAATACCCCGACTTACGCTACCCCGTTTTACGCAAATCCGGAGTTACGCGAATCGTAGAACTCCATTCCCCCACTACTTCGCGCGCGCGCACAGTGTCAGAACATATGCGACTATTATCGGATTCAAAAGATTTTGCCCCTCACTTTGAACGCGAATAACAGAAAAACTACCCCATAGAAAAAATCGAAACTAGTTTCGTTAGAGAGTAAATTTAATTCTTTATAAAGTGGAGAAATTTCATATTTTTCCTCCCACTCGTATAATAATTAGCACAGGTGTAATGAAAAAATGTACCCGATTTCGGCCGGTCTTCAAAGAACCTCGACTTTGCGATTTTTTTACTCGGAAACGGTTCGTCGAAAAAATTCTAAATTTCGACCACATATTGCCGAAAGTGTGCTAAACATGACCCATTTTCAAATAAAATTACATTATGTGAAGTAGTGACATCTCGATAACGCGTTATCTTTTGGGATTGTCGCAAACATCACTCTAACCGCCTGATGAAACTGAATAAAAACCTAATCTGCATTATACAGCAAGTGTTCAATGCGATTTTATAATCGGAGTTAAATCAATCCGCGCGAAATTATTTCCGCGGGTATGAGGAGTCAAGTGAAGGTTCCGTCGGGCCTGGTCGTAACCATGATTTAAAATGTCTTATAAAATTGCACAAAACAGAGCAGCCCATCAGAGAATATTTCCAGAGTTACTCAACGATTTTTATACAAAAACATCAAATACAGAATAAAACATGATGTAAGAAACTCCATGCAACTGATACAAAAACTTAAGAATATCAACATCAAAAACAAATCGAAACTCATTTCATTCGATATAAAGAATTTATACACCAATATATCAGTAGAAGATATGATGCATATTATTAAGAATACACTACTACTATCCGTGCCATAAACCAAGGCCCCCCACTTTAGAGATCAATATCTTCGAAAAGGCATTCGCTTTCGAAATAACCGCATTTTACTAAACCGCGATTTTCCACACAACTCTATGGAATATCATTAAAATAAAATATGCCCACATTGAGAACACATTATGTTACCACCAATTCAAATTTAAAATTTTTTCGTCAAATAGTTTTTGAGAAAAAAAAATCGCAAAGTAGACAAAGTCGGGTACTTTGTTCAATTAACTCACGATAGAAGAAAAACAGCGGATCCGAAAATTTCCAAATTAACCTATGATACACAAAAATGTTCATTTTGCAATTTTTTTCATTGAGTGATTTTAAAGATATCGATCTCTAAAATGAGGGGCCTTGACATCTGGTACGGATAAGATATTGATAACCTCATTGAGTTAAATAATAATTATTACGTAATGAAGGAAGGTTTGCCCATGAGGTGACAAAGCTCGAACATATTGGCTGATAAGTTTGTTACTTCCTTTGAAGACACACTTATCCGAATAATACCATATATTTACAAAAGGTATTAAATTTTACATAAGGTATATTGACGACATATTAATTGTCGACAAAGGTTCCGCAATATAATACCGAATACGCTCGGCGAAGCCCTCTCTCAACTCCTCACACCCGCCGATATAATTTCGCGCGGATTGATTTAACTCCAACTATAAAATCGTATTGAACACTTGATGTACAATGCAGATTAGGTTTTTATTCAGTTTCATTAGACGGTTAGAATGATGTTTGCGACAATCCCATACGATAACGCATTATTGAAATATCATTACTTCACATAATGTACTTTAATTTTAAAATGTGTAACAAAAATCCAAAAATAAATATACTGTCATGTTTAGTACATTTTGTGCAATGTGTGGTCGAAATATAGAATTTTTTCGACGAACCGTTTCCGAATAAAAAAATCGCAAAGACGAGCTTCTTCGTAGATCGGCCTAAATCGGGTACTTTTTTTCATTACACCCGTTATAATTAGTATACGAGTGGGAGGAAGAATTTAAAATTTCTCCATATTATAAAGAATTAAATTTCGCGTCCAACGAAACCGGTCTAGATTTTTTCTATGGAGTAGGTTTTCTGTTATTCGCGTTCAAAGTGAGGGGTAAAAACTTTTGAATCCGATAATAGTACCCGGATTCTCGTACGTATTCACATGTCGATGTCGAACCGATATTGTGCTGTTGATCGATAACTCGAGCGATATCCGTCCATTGGGTTTCTGAAAGGGCCAATAGGAGATACCGGACCGATATCGAATCGATAACTATACCGCATGCAACATGTACCTATATCGACTCGATAAATGTGATTAACGACAGTGACCTATGTCAAAAGTGATACTTTCCATTTTCTAATTTATATTTACATAAATATTGATTTAATTAAACATTGTGCATTATCTTGAAATTTTAAAGAGGGGATTCCCTTGCTTATTGATGAGAATGCGATTAAAACGTAAGACGATTTACTTTTACATCAATTTCCGCATATGTAGTTTTATACAATATCTACATATATTGAAAATATTGCCATATTTGAAAAAGAAATCGGGGAAAATATTAATGAATCCCTTATTAAATCCATTTGAATTTTTTAAAATTGAAGGAATTTTTTGGGACTTTACTAATTACTGGAAGTTTCCGGGTATTACTCGAAAGCAAGAACTATCTGTGGGAGGAAAAGTTTCTTGATAAATTTACAGGCATTTTAGGACTTCTGCGTTTTGATTGCTTTCTAACACAGGAAGAAACAAAACATCCTGGGAGGAAGATAAAATTTGGCAAAAATCTAATTAACTGTATTAAGTAAAATTCGAACATCTTCTCACTGAATTGTATCTCAAAAGAATTCAGGTCGATTTTATCAATTTCAAGTTCATTCAAACACCCATATTATAAAAATTCTAGCCATTAACTAAACTCACCTATGATGATTCATTATAATAATAGCTATTTTGTCTATTTTATCATGGTAAGATCCGAATTAGAAAAACATTATTCGTTTTTGAGATAAAAATTATTTAAGTTAATCTTGTTTTAAAAAACCACGAAAAGTCGAATTCCTAAGATATCTTAATGAACTATTCATGATTTATAGAGGAAAGTGTCTATTTTCTGGCGATGAAAGCGATCTTCAAAATAAATAAAAAATAAAATTTATGATAAAATCTCAAGTTAATTAAAAATCACCAAAAATCGAATTCTTGAGAAATTTTAATGATAAATTCAAAATTTATAGAGGCAAGTGTCTATTTTGTCATGGTGAGAACCAAATTAGAAAATCTTTATTCGTTTTTGAGATAAAGATTATTTAAGTTAACTTGATTTTTTATAATTTTTGGAAATTAATAATAAATATAATTTACCTAAACTGTTCTCTGTGTAATTGAGCCTTTAAAATGTTTCCTTATTTGTTAATTATGTTCTTTTACTAATCATTTTCGTTATTATTTGATTTTCTTTTGATAATTTTCATTATTATTAATTTCTTGTTCAGCAATTTTTTATTTTTGTTTAGAAATTATTTGGTTGTTATTTATTGTGATTTATTACTTGATGCTTCGCTGCGCTTGTCCAGTTTTCATCTCATATATAATAAATAATTAATCTTACGAATTGTTATTCAAAATTTGTACCGTCACCCATCAACGGCAATAAACAGTTGAAGGTAAATTACATTTATTTAGGTAAACTAGGTCAACTTAAATATCCTTTATCTCAAAAACAAATAAAAATTGTCTAATTTGGTTCGCACCATGACAAAATAGACACTAACCTCTATAAGCTTTGAATGTTATATCTCAAAAACGAATAAATATTTTCAAGATCTGGTTTCATCATGAGAAAGTTGATACTTTCCTCTATAAACCATGTAAAATTCATTAAGATATCTTAAGAATTCGATTTTTCCTGATTTTTAAAACAAGATTATTAATTTCAAAAAATCATAAAAAAACTAGGTTAACTTGTTTACAGTATTTCAAGCTTTCCATAAACAATATCAAGTCTTCTGGAAGAAATACTAAGTCTTCTGGAAACTTTTTAAGACTTCGTAGAAGCAGTATCAAATTTTCTGGAAGTATTTAAAGTTTCCCATACACAATATGAAGACTTCTAGAGGCATTATCAAATCTTCTGGAATCATTTCCAGTCTTCAGACGCAATATCAGAACTTCTGAAAGCAGTATGAAGTCTTTTGTAATTATATAAAGTCTTCCAGAGGCAATATCAAGTCTTCTGGAAGCGTTTCAAGTCTTCCAGAAGCAGTACTATGTTTTCTGGAAGTATTTCAAGCTTTCCATAAACAATATCAAGTCTTCTGGAAGCATTTCAGTCGCCCAAAGGCAATATCAAATCTTCCAGAAGCAATATAAAGCCTTCTGGAGGCTTTTCAAGTCTTCTGAAAACAGTATCATGTTTTGTGGAAGTACTTCAAGTCTTTTCGAGGTAGTATCGAGTCTTCTAGAAGCAGTATCAAGGCTTCTGCAAGTATTTCAAGTATTCTAGAGGCAATATCAAGTCTTCTGGAAGTAATAGTAAGTCATCTAGAAGCAGTATTAAATCTTCTAAAATCATTTCAAGTGTTCCAGAGGCAATATCTAAAATAAAGTTTTCTGGAAGCATTCCAAGTCTTCTGGAAGCAATACTAAGTCTTCCAGAAGCAATAGCAAGTCTTCTAGAAACTTTTTAAGACTTCATAGAAGCAGTATAAAATTTTCTGGAAGTATTTAAAGTTTTCCATACACAATATGAAGACTTCTAGAAGCATTATCAAATCTTCTGGAATCATTTCCAGTCTTCCAGACCCAATATCAGAACTTCTGAAAGTAGTATGAAGTCTTTTGTAATTATATAAAGTCTTCCAGAGGCAATATCAAGTCTTCTGGAAGCGTTTCAAGTCTTCCAGAAGCAGTGTTATGTTTTCTGGAAGTATTTCAAGCTTTCCATAAACAATACTAAATCTTCCAGGAGCAATAGCAAGTCTTTTAGAAACTTTTTAAGACTTCGCAGAAGCAGTATCAAATTTTCTGGAAGTATTTAAAGTTTTCCATACACAATATGAAGACTTCTAGAAGCATTATCAAATCTTCTGGAATTATTTCCAGTCTTCCAGACGCAATATCAGAACTTCTGAAAGCAGTATGAAGTCTTTTGTAATTATATAAAGTCTTCTAGAGGAAATATCAAGTCTTCTGGAAGCGTTTCAAGTCTTCCAGAAGCAGTATTATGTTTTCTGGAAGTATTTCAAGCTTTCCATAAACAATATCAAGTCTTCTGGAAGCAATACTAAGTCTTCCAGGAGCAATAGCAAGTCTTCTGGAAACTTTTTAAGACTTCCTAGAAGCAGTATCAAATTTTCTGGAAGTATTTAAAGTTTTCCATATACAATATGAAGACTTCTAGAAGCATTATCAAATCTTCTGGAATCATTTCCAGTCTTCCAGACGCAATATCAGAACTTCTGAAAGCAGTATGAAGTCTTTTGTAATTATATAAAGTCTTCTAGAGGCAATATCAAGTCTTCTGGAAGCGTTTCAAGTCTTCCAGAAGCAGTATTATGTTTTCTGGAAGTATTTCAAGCTTTCCATAAACAATATCAAGTCTTCTGGAAGCAATACTAAGTCTTCCAGGAGCAATAGCAAGTCTTCTGGAAACTTTTTAAGACTTCCTAGAAGCAGTATCAAATTTTCTGGAAGTATTTAAAGTTTTCCATATACAATATGAAGACTTCTAGAAGCATTATCAAATCTTCTGGAATCATTTCCAGCCTTCCAGACGCAGTATCAGAACTTCTGAAAGCAGTATGAAGTCTTTTGTAATTATATAAAGTCTTCTAGAGGCAATATCAAGTCTTCTGGAAGCGTTTCAAGTCTTCTGGAAGCGTTTCAAGTCTTCCAGAAGCAGTATTATGTTTTCTGGAAGTATTTCAAGCTTTCCATAAACAATATCAAGTCTTCTGGAAGCAATACTAAGTCTTCCAGGAGCAATAGCAAGTCTTCTGGAAGCTTTTTAAGACTTCCTAGAAGCAGTATCAAATTTTCTGGAAGTATTTAAAGTTTTCCATACACAATATGAAGACTTCTAGAAGCATTATCAAATCTTCTGGAATCATTTCCAGCCTTCCAGACGCAGTATCAGAACTTCTGAAAGCAGTATGAAGTCTTTTGTAATTATATAAAGTCTTCTAGAGGCAATATCAAGTCTTCTGGAAGCGTTTCAAGTCTTCTGGAAGCGTTTCAAGTCTTCCAGAAGCAGTATTATGTTTTCTGGAAGTATTTCAAGCTTTCCATAAACAATATCAAGTCTTCTGGAAGCAACACTAAGTCTTCCAGTAGCAATAGCAAGTCTTCTGGAAACTTTTTAAGACTTCCTAGAAGCAGTATAAAATTTTCTGGAAGTATTTAAAGTTTTCCATACACAATATGAAGACTTCTAGAAGCATTATCAAATCTTCTGGAATCATTTCCAGTCTTCCAGACGCAATATCAGAACTTCTGAATGCAGTATTAAGTCTTTTGTAATTATATAAAGTCTTCCAGAGGCAATATCAAGTCTTCTGGAAGCGTTTTAATTCTTCCAGAAAGAGTATTATTTTTTCTGGAAGTACTTCAAGCTTTCCATAAACAATATCAAGTCTTCTGGAAGCAATACTAAGTCTTCCAGGAGCAATAGCAAGTCTTCTGGAAACTTTTTAAGACTTCCTAGAAGCAGTATCCAATTTTCTGGAAGTATTTAAAGTTTTCCATATACAATATGAAGACTTCTAGAAGCATTATCAAATCTTCTGGAATCATTTCCAGTCTTCCAGACGCAATATCAGAACTTCTGAAAGCAGTATGAAGTCTTTTGTAATTATATAAAGTCTTCTAGAGGCAATATCAAGTCTTCTGGAAGCGTTTCAAGTCTTCCAGAAGCAGTATTATGTTTTCTGGAAGTATTTCAAGCTTTCCATAAACAATATCAAGTCTTCTGGAAGCAATACTAAGTCTTCCAGGAGCAATAGCAAGTCATCTGGAAACTTTTTAAGACTTCCTAGAAGCAGTATCAAATTTTCTGGAAATATTTAAAGTTTTCCATATACAATATGAAGACTTCTAGAAGCATTATGAAATCTTCTGGAATCATTTCCAGTCTTCCAGACGCAATATCAGAACTTCTGAAAGCAGTATGAAGTCTTTTGTAATTATATAAAGTCTTCTAGAGGCAATATCAAGTCTTCTGGAAGCGTTTCAAGTCTTCCAGAAGCAGTATTATGTTTTCTGGAAGTATTTCAAGCTTTCCATAAACAATATCAAGTCTTCTGGAAGCAATACTAAGTCTTCCAGGAGCAATAGCAAGTCTTCTGGAAACTTTTTAAGACTTCCTAGAAGCAGTATCCAATTTTCTGGAAGTATTTAAAGTTTTCCATATACAATATGAAGACTTCTAGAAGCATTATCAAATCTTCTGGAATCATTTCCAGTCTTCCAGACGCAATATCAGAACTTCTGAAAGGAGTATGAAGTCTTTTGTAATTATATAAAGTCTTCTAGAGGCAATATCAAGTCTTCTGGAAGCGTTTCAAGTCTTCCAGAAGCAGTATTATGTTTTCTGGAAGTATTTCAAGCTTTCCATAAACAATATCAAGTCTTCTGGAAGCAATACTAAGTCTTCCAGGAGCAATAGCAAGTCATCTGGAAGCTTTTTAAGACTTCCTAGAAGCAGTATCAAATTTTCTGGAAATATTTAAAGTTTTCCATATACAATATGAAGACTTCTAGAAGCATTATGAAATCTTCTGGAATCATTTCCAGTCTTCCAGACGCAATATCAGAACTTCTGAAAGCAGTATGAAGTCTTTTGTAATTATATAAAGTCTTCTAGAGGCAATATCAAGTCTTCAGGAAGCGTTTCAAGTCTTTCAGAAGCAGTATTATGTTTTCTGGAAGTATTTCAAGCTTTCCATAAACAATATCAAGTCTTCTGGAAGCATTTCAGTCGCCCAAAGGCAATATCAAATCTTCCAGAAGCAATATAAAGCCTTCTGGAGGCTTTTCAAGTCTTCTGAAAACAGTATCATGTTTTGTGGAAGTACTTCAAGTCTTTTCGAAGTAGTATCGAGTCTTCTAGAAGCAGTATCAAGGCTTCTGCAAGTATTTCAAGTATTCTAGAGGCAATATCAAGTCTTCTGGAAGTAATAGTAAGTCATCTAGAAGCAGTATTAAATCTTCTAAAATCATTTCAAGTGTTCCAGAGACAATATCAAAGTTTTCTGGAAGCATTCCAAGTCTTCTGGAAGCAATACTAAGTCTTCCAGGAGCAATAGCAAGTCTTCTGGAAACTTTTTAAGATTTCGTAGAAACAGTATCAAATTTTCTGGAAGTATTTAAAGTTTTCCATACACAATATGAAGACTTTTGAAAGCAGTAAGAAATCTTCTGTAATTATACAATAGTCTTCCAGAGGCAATATCAAGTCTTCTGGAAGCTTTTCAAGTCTTCCAGAAGCAGTATTATGTTTTCTGAAAGTATTTCAAGCTTTCCATAGATAATATCAAGTCTTCTAGACGCAATATCAGGACTTCTGAAAGAAAGTATTTCAAGTCTTCTGAAAGCAGTATGAAGTTTTCTGTAAACATTTCAAGTCATCCAGAGGCAATATCAAGTCCTCTGGAAACAATATGAAGTCTTCCAGAAGCAATATTAAATCTTCTGTTATGTTTAAAATTCATTTCTCTTGAAATACACAATTTTCAAAATAGATGAAGGATAAATTGAGGAAGATAGAAATATAAAACTCCTAATTCAAATGTAGCAATACATTCTAAAGTGTATGTGAAATTAGCTAAGACGTTACATAATAACTAAAAATAAAACGGAAAAGTAGACCAAATTTAATGAAAAACCACAATTTTATTTTTTATATCAGTGTTGATATAAAAGACCACATCATCATTTCACACACCAGACCCAGCAATCACCATAATCATACCATCATTATAATTTTTTCTAGATTTATGCTGAAGGTATTATGCTGGTTCAAATGACCAGTAATGTGATAAATCAAACCGTAGTCCATAATCCAGAATTAAGACAGCTTTTACCCCCCACTTTTGATGACACAGTTGATTCTCTCTTGGATAACGCTTACCAATACGGACGAGAAGGAATATCTAAATTGGTAATTTTTATTTTGGCATAATTTAACCATAAATAAATCATTTATGATTTAGGTAAAAAGCATGATGAGTGATGTAGACCCACACAAATCAGAAAAATTCGAAAAGCAAGTCTTAGAATTATGGGACAGAGTGTATCAATCGTGGATGACCAGCGATGACGCCCACGGTCCTAAAGTATCTTCAGAAGCTGTTCAACACAGTTGGGATAATTTCGTTAAAGATATCAGAAAATCTCCAGGTAAAAAAAATATATTTACTCTTTCATCATATTTACTATTATTTAAACATTAAACAGAATTATTTAACGTCAATGGAATAATGGCATTTTTAAAACAAAACATTGGCACATTATTATCATTGTTGGAATCTGTTTGGGGAATCGTCAAAGGAAATATGGGGCTGTTAATCGGATCTTTTAGCGCATTAATGTCGATTTTATTAGGCGGAAGTACAGCAGTTTTAAATTTTGGGTTAAATACTGTAAGAATTCGCCTCAATTTATTGATAAATAATTAATTAATTATTTTTTTATTAGGTGATTTTTTTAACCACACTATTTTATTTATTAAGTTCATCTGGTTATCTTTACAAACCAGTCGAGTTAATGTCGAATTTTTCATCAAGCAGTAGTCGCTTTGGATTAGCTTTTGGCGTAGCCATAAATGGGGTTTTTACAGCTTCTTTTAAAATGGTTGCTTTTTATGGGATGTGGACCTGGTTTATTCACAGCTTATTTGGGGTAAAAATTGTGTATGTTCCAACAGGTATTCATTAAAATCTCTTTGTATTAAACAAAGTCGTAATAATTTATTTTTTATTCAAAGTTTTAGCAGCCGTTTTAGCCGCCGCCCCATTCTTAGGAACTTATTGGGCTTGTATCCCAGCTGTTTTAGATTTATGGCTCGCGCAAGGTTCCCCAATATGCGCAATCTTAATAGCAATTTTTCAATTTTTACCAACATCAATCGTTGATACAACTATTTACGGAGAAATAAAAGGGTAAAAAATTAAATCAATCTTGAATTTAAGTATTAATTTTTTTGTATAGAGGTGGGCACCCTTATTTAACTGGATTGGCGATAGCGGGAGGAATCTTTTGTCTCGGTTTAGAAGGAGCGATAATAGGGCCTTTAATATTGTGCGGGTTGTATGTAGCGATCGATCTGTCATCGAATCTTTTTAAAGACTCCCCCTCTGAGGAATCTATAAACTTACAACATCTCTCGAGGTAGTCTTTAAGGTTGAAATTAACGTTTGTTAAAAAAGAAAATAATTGCAGGTTTGAGCTTCGAAAGTTTTAAAAAGCGCGCTTTGAATGTCTACTAACCCACTTTAAAAATAAGTTTAATTATTTTATATATTTTTACACGCACATTTTTTCTGTTAGTAAAAATTTTAATTTATAAAAAGAGTAGTTTGTTAGAAATAGATACAATTTATTACTTATTGCTTTAAAAGTTGTGATAACAAAAATTATTTATTGTTACTAAAAAATTGTTTCTACTTCTAGCTAAACCTTGTGTTATAAAAAAATTAATAAATAATAAAATCTTTACCTAAATCTTTAAAGTTTTTTTATTAAAACCCTCTTATTTTTTCTATAACTTTGTTTTCTTCCGTGGGCGATAAAGTTCTATACTCCAAAAATTCCATTGTAAATGTCGCAGTACCTGAAGTTATTATTCTTAAGGATGTTGAGTATCCAAATAATTCCGAAAGTGGCACTTCGCTTGTTATCACCTAAATAAAATCAAAAATGTTAATTTATCGATTTTATTGGGTAATTTATGGATAAAAACTTACTTTGCTCCCACATGGTCTTATAGAAACGTTACGAATAGTGGCGCGTTTTTTGGACATATCACCCATTATGCTAGGAACGTGAGCTTCTTGGCAAATTATTTCAACCAACATTATTGGTTCCAAAATCGATGTTTTCGCTTGTTTTAAAAGCTAAAAATAATAATTTGTAAATAAAATAAGTTAGTAATAACCAAGTATGATTCATGTAATGTATTATTACGTAGTTTTCAGAAGATTGCAGTTTTTTGGAAGAAGTGAGACAGTTGAACTAAAATTAGAACTAACACTAGAACTATCACTAGGACTAACACTAGATTTAAAACGAGAAACTTTCGAGTTTTGCCGTGCGTTTTTTTTTGAAAAATGTTTGACGTATCATGGATGCCATGCTGCAACCTTCTTCAGAAACTGGTTCGGTTCACTCCGAAGTTTCTAGTTTTAGATCTAGTGCTAGCCCTAGTGGTAGTTCTAGTGTTAGTTCTAATTTTAGTTCAATTAACACCGGTCGTGAAAGCCTTCGTACTTATTAGTGAGACAGTGCTGATGATTAAGCAGTGGGTGTTAGCTTATTTTTAAATGTGACATATTATAGTCTGTACCGCGAGAAGTGGAGGTGACTCATGGCCTAACAGTGTACGGAACAGATGTACGCGCTAGAAATCATTCCACTCTAACACACGTCAACGCGCGGACGTAATATTTGTAACATGTCTCGATCGGGCATTTGTCACGGACGGATGCGTCTCCGAACAGGTCTAGCGCAACGTGTTATGACCGGTTTTTATACCCCATTGAAATTTTCAACAAGTACTATTCGACAAACAACGTGCAAACTTATTGCAGTTTTTAAACATTTTTAAGCCCTTAAGGGCTTTTATTATTCTCTATGAACAAGAAAAGGCCCTTCGATCATTTATCCCCTCCCGTCATAGGTACTCATGGGATCCCACAACACTTTTATCTCAAAATAAATACGCCGCTTTAGTGGATGTCTCCGATGAGAACAATGATCCTAGTACTTCAGCAACTAACAACCCTGTTAATAACGATGAAAATAAAAAACAAAAAATTCCCCCTATTTTTAGCCATGGTGCTCTAAACCATCAGCAACTTATAACTGACTTGAAAACGAACACAAATCACTGTTTCACTACTACGTACAAAAACTCAAATACCAAGGTTAACCTATCTCACGCTGAAGATTACAGAGCGATTACAGAACAAACAAGCCACTTTCGGTGATCTTACGCAGTGTTCCGATATCAATAACCGATTAAGAAATCAAAACCGAACTGAAACAACTAAACCTACCAGTCATAAGAGTCACTAAACTGCTTAACAAGTCGAAATATCCCATTCCTTTATGCGCAGTTGATCTAGAAACCTCAGAAAACGCCAATGAAATCTATCAAGTCAAGGAAATCTGCAATGCAATCATCACGGTAGAAGCCAGGAGGAATTCCCAAAAGATTCCCCAACGCCATAACTGCCAACGTTACGGACATACAAAAAATTACTGTTCAATGAGCGCTAGGTGCGTCAAATGCGGTGAAAATCACAACCACAGTATCTGCAAAAAGCTTCAAGCTGACCCACCCAAGTGTGCCAACTGTGGCCAAGATCATCCAGCAAGCTATCGAGGCTGTAAAATTCATATCGATTACCAGAACAAGTACCATCGTCAAACAACTCCAATTCATCCTGCGCAAAAAACAGAGAACTCACAAACAATACCTCCAACAAAAAGCAATATCAGGAGTTACGCATCGACAGTCAGTCAGAAAAGAACGTCTCCTTCAGTCCAATTAGAGAATCAACCAAATCAACAACAATCCTCAGAAATAGAGGCACCTCTCTTAACCGTCATCCTCTCCTATATTAAAGACTTAATTGTTACATTTATACCACAAATCATTCGTAATAAACCATTTACTCCCACATCACCATCATGAATTTCAACGCCAATGGTATTAAAAAACAACGAAATCTTCTCATTGCGTTTTTGGCTCGCTATCAGATTGATGTAGCTTGCATCACGGAAACACACCTAGCTCCAAATGAGACCTTCCGAATAGCAGGCTATAATGTATATAGATCAGATAGGCCATCCGCTCCAGCAGCAGGAGGGGTAGCGATTATAATTAAAAAACAAATTCAACACTATCAATTTAGCTGTAAAACCACCGGTATTGAAGTAACGGCAATAGTAATTCAAACAAACAACTCAACCCCAGTTAATATCATTTGCGGATACAAACAACCTAACAAAAAACTACTAGAAACTGATATAAGTTCAATGTTTTGTAGCTCTATACCTACCCTACTTATTGGAGATTTTAACAGCAAGAATAAACTCTGGGGATGAAGAGCAGACTAAATCCATCGGAACTATATCTGGAACTATTAGCAACCAAGTACGGTTTTCAAGTGCACTGCCCAATGGATTTTACCTACTATCCTTATAGAAGCGACTATTAGCCGGATATACTAGATATAGTGTTAGCCAAAAATATTACCATCCAGCTAAATCAGTGTATAATAAGCGAGTTAAACTCGGATCATTTGCCAGTTATCATCACCCTCGCAAAGCAACCTGAACACAGACCCAAAATTCCAAAACTGATCAATGGATTCATCAACGGGGCAGACTTTGGAGACTCACTGAATAATCACGATTTTAACTTACCAACTTCAGCTAATCCGAATGAGTTAGATACAAAAATCCGTTTGCTGACTTCAAAGATTAAGGAAGCAGCTGTAACATCAACGAAACCCTTTAAAAAGAATACTTCAAATAATTGCAACCTCCCCCCTAAAAGCATATTAGACCTAATCAAGGAAAAACGAAAGGTTCGACGTGAATGGCAACAGACGCGTAATCCAGAAATAAAAACTACTCTGAACAGACTAACTCACACCGTTACTCAGGAATTAGATGCCTATAGAATCAACAATTATAGAAAACACATCGAAGGTTTTGAAGAAATACCTACCCTAATAGTCAATGAGTATACTGGTGTTTATACTCGGACGAAGATAAAGCAAACACCTTTGCGGAATATCTGGAAGAATGTTTTCAACCAAATATCAATAAAGAGAATATTCGTCATATTACCAAAATCCAACAGTATAATGAATCCCATCTACTAACGTCAACACTAACAGAAAATGACAGAATTTAATTACAAGAACTAAAGGCAGAAATAGCAAACCTCAACACCAAAAAATCTCCTGGCCTAGATTAGATACCTAATATAGTCATAAAACACCTTCCAGAGAAATTACTGATCCACATCACAAGAATTTTTAATCGTTTTCTGGAAATTGGTTATTTTCCGGTAGTATGGAAAAAAGCGCAAATCCTAATGTTCAGAAAGCCACACAAAAACAATACGGACCCAACTAATTATCGCCCAATCAGTCTTTTCTCATCCTTATCTAAACTATTTGAACGAATTATCAATGATCGACTACAAGAAGAGATAAGCCTTCTCAAAATAATCCCAAACATACAGTACGGATTTAGAGGGGAACATTCCACGGTTCACCAACTAGCAAGAGTAGCAGAATATATTGAGAAAGGTTTCGAAGTTAAAAAGTTTACAGCTGCAGTATCGCTGGACGTAGCGAGAGCCTTTGATACTGTTTGGATTGAAGGCTTAAAATACAAGCTCTATCAAACGGGACTAAGTAATTATTTACTTGCTATACTGTTCTCTTTCCTGGAGGAAAGAACCTTTTCTGTCACCATCAATGAATACTCTTCCAGCACTCAAAGAATCCTTGCAGGTGTCCCGCAAGGTAGTAGCTTATCCCCTGCTCTATTCAACATCTTTATACACGATATCCCGACAGATGTAAACTTCGAAATGGCCATGTTTGCGGATGACATGTTAATTATGGGACAAAACGACATACTCATCGATGCTATTGAGACACTTCAAGGGTCAGTGGACAAAATTCAAAAATGGCTATCAAAATGGGCCATCATGCTCAATGCCAGTAAATGCCAGTCTAAGATCTTTTCGCTAAGACCTTATCGAAATGTACCTTACATTATTATAAAAGACCAAGAAATACAGTGGAAAGTAAAAGATGATGCTATGAAATACCTCGGAGTCCCCCTTGATCACCGCCTCACTTGGAAACTCAGTTTGGAGCAATTCATCAAATATGAATTCAAATATGAGAAAAATTCAAACCCTACAAAACAAACTCCTCCGGATCTCAGTGAACGCGCCGTGGTTTGTAAGAAATGAGAACCTCCGTAAAGACTTAAACGCCCCAACAATCAGGGAATTTATTAGGAAATTAACTAAACATTTTTTTAACAAGTAGTAAGTAGTGTCAGTAAGTGCTCTAGTGCAGATCAACACCAAGTAGGTCGCCACCAAATCCACACGCGTTTAAAGAGGAAACTTCCCCAAGACCTAATTTCATCAGATTCGGACTAGCAGTTCCAGCACGGAACTTACATTTTTTGTAATTCATAATATTTACATGTAATTATTTATTTTTTGTATCAACACAACCACGAAAAACATAGTTATTGTTGAACTGGTTTAATCTTCAAATAAAAAAAAAATTGTAACATGCGGAAATTGATAACTCACATTCACTTCTCGTGGTACAGACTATAGCAGTTATTTCTTATAACTGAACGCCGTAAATTTTAGGAAAGGTTAATGGCTTGGATTACTGATCAGCTTTTTTGGAAAGTGCTGATGAAGAAAGAACAGTGTTCAAAGTAGTTATGAGTCATGAAAGATTTAAATTTTTATTAAATTGTTTACGTTTTTACGATAAAGACACGAGGGCCGAAAGAAAAAATCGGATGAATTGACTGCTATCAAAAATATTTATCACGAATTTATAAGTTAGTACAGAAATTCGAATAGACCAAGGCTTTTATGTCATTTTTGACGAACAACTATTAAGCTTTTGGAGAAATATGTCCCTCTCAAATGTATATACCAAATAAGTTGTAAAAATATGGGGTAAAAATAATTTTGTTGCATCAAAGTACATATTCGACACCGCCGTGGGATTGAACATCCCGACGCACAGTGGGGTATTTGACCTAAAAAGCTGGTCAAAATTCAAATTTCCAAAGTTTTATAAAAACAGGTAAAAAGCGGCAAATATTGTAGTACAATAGATAGGGAATACCAGAAAAACATTTCAGGTACTGTACCTATAAAACCCACGGCGTGAAGTCATTTCAAAGTTAATCTTTCGAATCATCACTTCGGTGCGTGATATTTTGTGCTTCTGAGTTTTATTTATCAATTGTGTATTTTTTTCTTCACGTCATGGAATTTTCGGAACAAGGTAAGTTATAATGTGTACTATCTGGTCCATTAAAATCATTTTTTTATTAACGCTATTACCAGTTAAAAAAAATCTTAATTGTAAACCATTTTCTGTGATCAATTTTTATGTTCAAAATGATTTTTGTTGTAGTATACCCCTATGTACCGCAGTATATATTTTTTTAATCTGTTCAGTAACTTATCTACGACAATTTTAATCAAGAATTTCTCGCGGAAATTCGCAGATCCACTTTTTATGAATTTTTCTTTGAGCACCTACCTTTAAAAAAAAAAAATTTAATATTCTTGCGTTGCATTGTGGGTAGGCTTTTGACATAAAACGATTAAAATTTACTATAAATTAATAAAATATAAAGTCTGTAAAATCTATCTAATAGATAATTTCAATATAATTTTAGGTTCATCTGGGATGAAAGTAGTAACCCGTAGGCATCTTTACGAAATCATGCGAAATTGTCCAGAAAAAAATTTCTCTAAAAAATTAGATTTTATGGAGAAATATTTAGTTGAAGATACAAATTTTACCAAGGAAAAAAGTGAAAATGTTTATCTACAAATAAGAATTCTAAAATCGAAATTTAGAACTAAGTGGCAAGCTGCTCATAAAAAACACGAAGTGTTTTTAAAAAATAATGCCGCTTGGCTAGATGGCACTATCTGCATACCATTTGAAAGACAAACTTCAGGCACTGTTGGTCGACCAACAATACATTTTGATGAATCAAGCGAACGAACAAAGAGGAGAAAAACTAAAGAATTGAGAAGTTCGTCGGTAGCTGAATTAACTTATGCTACACAAATGAAGCTACGGGAATCTGGCAATGTAGCTGCTTCTCGTGTAGTGAAAGATGTTACAGTTTCTCCAACACGAGGACAAAAATATCAAGCTGCATTTTCGCAAACTGCAAAAAGTAACGTTAGAGGATTGTCACCGCTAGAAGCTTTGGCAATATTTGTAGAAGCAGGTTCATCTCGAAGAGAGTACGAAATTTATAGGAGTGCTGACAAGACATTATATCCTTGCTATAGTATATTGCAACGAGAAAAGAAAGCGTGCTATCCATCCAAGGATGCGATAATTGTCAGCGAAACTAGTGCTGAAATAAAATTACAAAATTTACTGGACCACACGTCTTCACGCTTATGCGAATATCTGAAAGACGTATTACTAATGTTAAGCGATGAGGAAATGAAAAGCTTAGAATTAATATATAAATGGGGATGTGACGGCTCTCATCAGTCACAATATCAACAAAAATTTGAAAATACCACGTCTTCTGATGCACATATTTTCCAAAGTTCCATGGTGCCATTAAAATTGTTGGCCAAGAAAAAAACCATTTGGTTGAATCCTAAACCATCTTCTGCCCATTATTGTAGACCTATAAGGATTAGATATCTACAGGAAACTGTGGACGTCACAACAGAAGAGGTAGATTACATTAATGACCAAATTAGAGAATTAAACCCGACTAATGTTGCAATCCAAGGAATCGATGGAAAAATTAAACACACTTTAATTTTTTGTATGGTCGATGGCAAAGTATGTAACTCCGTTACACATACTACATCAACCATGAGGTGTTATATTTGTGGCGCAACATCAAAAGAGTTTAATAACATCGCTCAGAAAAAACCCATAAAGCAGGACACGTTAGAATTCGGGTTATCTATTCTCCATGCGAGAATTCGTCTATTCGAGCATATTTTGCACATTTCATACAAAATTCCCATAGGAAAGTGGCAGGCCAAAGCAAAAGAAGATACTGAAATTGTAGCAAACACAAAACAAAAAATTAAACAATTATTTAAAACGGAAATGGGATTATTAGTGGACATACCTAAACCCGGTTTTGGTAACACTAATGATGGCAATACCAGCAGAAGATTTTTTAACGACCCTGAAGTTGCTGCTAAGATTACTGGTGTAAATCAAGAATTTATATTTCGTATTAAAGTAATCTTAGAAGTAATATCGTCTGGAAAAAAAGTAAATGTAGAAAAGTTTGAGGCTTACACTTTCGAGACGGCTCAACTTTACATTAATTTATACCCATGGTACCCAATGTCTCCAACTCTCCATAAAATTTTGATCCATGGACCAGAAATTTTAAAAAATGCTCTGTTACCTATAGGGCAATTATCAGAAGAGGCAGCGGAATGCAGAAACAAACATTTTCGAAATTATCGAGAAAAATTTGCGCGGAAATATTCGAGAGTAAAATGTAACGAAGATGTATTAAATCGCTTATTATTAACTTCAGATCCGCTGCTCTCTTCGATGAGACAAAAAAGAAAAACTCTTTCAAAGCCATTTCTGAAAGAAACTGTAGAAATGTTGCTTCCCGATGAGAAAGAAGAAGATGATGATGAAGAAGAACATGAAGAAGAAATAGAAGAAGATTTTGATTAGTAAATGTATATTGATTTATATTGCAAAAAAAAAATATTGTTTATGTTGTAAACAATATTTATATTGTAAATAACCAATTTATATTGTAAATAAATAACCTATTTGTAATTTATATTGTAAATAATTTAATATCTTAATTTACCTATATTTTTTAGAGCTACTTCTCATACCTGCTATTTCCGAGTAGATTTTTAAACAAGTATTTATTGTGAAGTGTCTTTTTTAGCTTTTCTCAAAATAAAACGGAGCAGTAAAAGTAATGAGTTATTTTTCTTAGAACTTCTCAAAAGGGTAGGTTCTGTCACAAAATATTTTATAGCATTTTTTTGTTTACATTTCCCATATATACCTGCAGTTCAATTTTAAAATAATTGGTACCACAAAATAATAGCAATCTATTGTATCCGGAACTTCTTTACAAATTAGCTTGGTATTTCCTATCCTTAAAAATTTATAACAGAAAATAATTAAGGACCTATTTGTTTAAAGTAGGTATTCAAGTATATCATCTCTACCTTCAGGTCAGGTTTATACAAGCACAATTAATAGCCAAAGAACAATTAATTAATACAGCGATTTTGTTCGTAAATATATCTTTTTTGTTATTTATTTTCACATTACTTGGCTCCTAGATTTTTTTAAACATTTTTTTCAAGTTTATCATATCAAAACATATAAAATAAAACCATAAAATAATTTTGGCCAACTTTTTGGGTCAAATACCCCACTGTGCGACGTCCATCAAACTAAGAATTGCGATTCAGATAGTTACACATATTGTTTTGACAAAAAAGTACTTGTCTTTTATATACCCAGAAAGAACAAAAACATTCTACTTTTATCAACAATGCACGAAGGATGTAGTGCCTCAAGAACTTCAGGAAAACCCGAAATTATTGAAACATATAGTTGACAAAAGGGTCAGTAGATACATTAGAGCAAATGTGTCCAAAAATTAAAAGATAGCAACACGAAAGTCGACAAAAACTTATCTTTAAAAAAATATACATGTTGGAGTTGATGGCTAGAAGAATGAGTCAAAACACTAACTTTACTGCGCTCGCCCCATGAAAGTTTAACTCAACTTCTAGATGAGTCAGTGACGAAGGATAGACAGACAGTACTGGAAGGGAGAACAGTACTCAACCAGTCCACCAGAACCATTTGTGCTAGTTGTTCATCAAGAAAGGGATGAATGACAACATTTCTGAGATGCAAACATAATTATGCAAATCTTTCGCAAACTTTACTTGCTTCATTCATTTTTTCTTTAAAGCTAAAATAATATTAATCTAAAAATCTAGTTAATGTTTATCCTTTTACGTACAGGTATCCCTGAAATGCGTATACAACGGAATACCACAGATTCCTTAGCTCAAAATAGGTCGATTTAAGTTAACTTATCTATATCCAAAGTTACTTCGTTTCACCGTTAGAGGACTTCAAAGATAGCAAAAAAATTGTTTATTCTTTATAACTCGAGAACATGTTAATGAATCTAAACCATTTCTGAGAAGTGAGTTCCTAGGTTCAGTCAACGTCTTTTTATGGTTTTGGATAAAATTTTAAAAACACGGAAATGATGGAAAACCCATGTGTTTGGTGAATATTAGTCCATTTTTTTCTGAGTAGGCGACGCTTACATAATTATAATTTCTGAATAGCCCATTTAGTTTTGAAACTATTTTGTCTCTTATAAGATTTTGATTACATAAGTAGTTAAGCAAAAAAAAGGAATTTTTGAGTACTCATTCTCGTCTAAAAAGTGATCTGTGGTAGCATTATTTCAATAGTTTTCAGAACCAATTAATTTTTTCACCAACTTTAATGATATTATTAAATAAGGAACACAACTTTGTAGGTATTCTAATCTGTTTTGATTATTGTATTTTATTGCTATTTACTTCATTTCAGTGTACTCTGAAGAAGACTGAAATATAACAGTCGAAATATTAGTATAAAATAAAGTCGTTCATTTTATAATAGATCGTTTCCTGAATAATTATTTATTTAAATCAAATTACTTACGATCGATAAATAATTTTTTATATTACAATGATTCGAGAAGATTTTAAATGCTTCTAAAAGACTTGATACTGCTTTTAAAACATTTGATACTACTTCTAGAAAATTTGAAATGTTTCCGGAAGGCTTGATATTCCCTCTGGAAGAATTAATAAATGCTGTCTTCAAAAAGCAATTCTTCAAAAAGACTTGATATTACATTCAGAAGACTAGAAATGCATCCAGAAGACTTGGTACTTCTTCTATAAGACTTGCTTCTTTATTTTTGCGTACCTGCAACTCTTATTTACGTCATTTTGACTACAAAATCACAATGTGTTTTGCACTTAAATAAGGAATTGAATACTAGGGAATTTTTCCTCGTAATTCTTGTTCATAATCAACTATAGAGGCAAGGACTGTTGATTTCAAAGCCCCACAGAGAAAATAGTACCAACGACGATAAAATTTTGTAATTGCAATGACGTAAAAAAGGCTTGCAGATGTTCAAAAATTTCAATTTTTTGGCTTAACCACTAATGTAGTCAAAATCTTATAAGGGACAATGGTTTAGATTGATTATCGCGTTTTCCAGTTATAAATAAACGATTTTTATTGCTAACTTTGAAGTCCTCTGGCGGGAAAACGAAGCAACTTTAGATATAGATAAGTTAACTTAAATCGTATACACGCATTTTAGAGACACTCTGTATTTCATATTCATCACCAAAACGATTCTAAACACAATTCTATATAACAATTTGGGCTTGATTTTATTGATATTTTTTATTTTTTAAACTATCTATATTTAAAATATCACTAAAAATTTGTCAGTTTTCTAAAGCTCACACATTTTTGAAAGTGTACACATTTATGAATATCGTATGTGGATTTTATTGAACTTCATAGATCTTTCTACTACATAGTACAAAAAAGATATTTGTAGTATATTTGACTACCATACTATCAGACGAATCTAACATAATTTAGATTAGAATATGTTATTGTTTGAAAACAGACAATGACAAAATATATGAATGCATGTTCTTTTTTGCATATTTTGTTTCTTAACTTTTTTTATACATTTTTATACCATATTATTTGATGTGTTCGTCGTATGGAGAGATTCATGCTCTATCAGAATAAGTAAAAAAAGGCATCCCATTTAAAATAACAATATTCGTTGCTACAACAAAAGCAATACAAAAACAAAAACAATACAAACAAAAGCACCTGAAAATGCGCTACAATTAATATCGAAACTTTTATTTGAAACCCTTGTCTTTAAAACCACAAGTTGTGAAGATATTGCCTATATTCCAGACATTTGACACACCTGTACATAGGCATGCAAATGCCTCTTCAACGAAACATAGAGGGTCAAAGTTTCTTTAAAATTAAACATTATCTACAATATTATTAAGATCTAGGCATTTTTAAAAATATTGACTGATTTTTGTGTAAAGTGTAATCTTGGTTAACAAAACCACTAGACCTTAGTTTATTAGTTTGTCATAAAATTTTATTCATAAGACACTATTTGTAATTTTAATTAATTTTTAAAACCAGCCACGCAAACACGATTTTTTTTCGTTTTCATATTTTTGTGCTGCTGTCATTCAGCCAATATCAATAAAATTTTAAACAGGCGTAGGCACCCATAAACGACACCCAAAAATGTGAGAAAAGATATATCATACAATTTAAAAAAATGTATCATTATCGGGTCACACTTTTTTGGAACATCCTGTATATTCAAAATAATTTCCTGAAAGGCGGTCTGAGATACAGTATAAGCCTGCAAAATATTAAACTCCTAACTTAATTAATAGCTGAACTACAGAAAACGGGAGCTAAGGTGAAGGACCCTGTATACAACACTATACAAATCCCTCAATAACATACAATAAACTGAACGATATAAACAATGACACTGACAGTATCTTCGTTCCATTCCGCGTGCAACAAAATATAAACACTTAAGCCCAAGGAGAGAAGACTTGAAGCAGTTAAAATCAAGTTATATATAGCCTTATACAAAAGCCCATTGCGAAGTTGACAAATTGTCGTAACATACAATGCCATAATTAAGGTGAGAATACAGTATATTGTATATTGTAATACATAGTTTTGACGATTTCAATGTTTAGCACTCTTTGAAGTTTGTAGAATAAGAATAAAAACAAAGATAGTTTTTTTAGACAGTTCTCTTAATTGATCATTCCAGTTAAAGTCAGCATCCGATTGGTTGAAACAAATTTAATACTATCCACAGATCTAACAGCTAAAATCTCTCTTATTAAATTTTCTGAAAAAATTCTTTAACTGCGATTGGTTACAATTTAGCATTAATCCGTCGGCTTCGCCCAATCTAACATTTCATTCACTACGGAATTGATTCTCATTGAAAGCCAAAGGCAAATAACACCTGTCTACAATTTTCACAACACAATGGCACACTGTTTATGAACATTATAAACAGCAATAGCCCCCATATGCTTCCCTCTGGGACTATGTATGTTATAGGGAGCCCAATATAAAATGTTTACATATTGCCGAATACGAAATTGTTGATGGTTTTATCTGGACTGAAATTATCATCTTCAATTAATTATTTTTTTAAATTTTTTTATAGTACATAAAAATTAAAAAAATAATGCTGGAGATGCTGGAACTGACAGCATCTGCTGCGAAAGTTTTTTTGGCTTCTAGGAGACTTGATACTATTTCCGTAAGATATGAAATGCTTTCAGAAGACTTAATACGGCAAACTGAAGACTTGCTATTGCTTCGAAATTACTTGACACTGTTTTCAGAAGACTTGAAATGCTTCCAGAAGAATTAATACTGTCTATGGAATACTTGATACGGCTTCCTGAAGACTTGATACGACTTCCAGAAGACTTGCTATTACTTATAGATGACTTGATGCTATTTCCAGAAATCTTAACATTGCTTCCAAACGATATGAAATGCATGGAGAAGAATTGATACTACCTTTGGAAAATCAGATATTTCTTTTAAAAAACTTGAAATGCTTCCAGAAGACTTGAAATGATTCTGGAAGACTTGAAATGCTTGTAGAAGCCTTGATAGGACAGTTCAACATTTTAGAATGTTTGAAATACAAACAATTTAATACTACTTTTAGAAGATTTGAAATGCTTCCAGAAGGCATTTTCATCGCAAGAAACAAGAAAAAGAAAATATGTATTAAACACTATTGCACAAAATCTTGAGGTGTGGTCTAAAAACAATGTTGGCAAAATATAAAATTTTCAGATCAGAAATTCAAAAATTGCTAATTAAAGACTAAATACTGCTTGTAAAACTCTAAATACTGGCTGGCAGGAGATATTTCCATTGCAAACAAACCATTGCCGCCAGATACATGGGAAGCTGGATTTCAATCCAGATTCCATTTTATTGATTTAATTGAAACTTCAGTTTCAATTAATTTTTAAATTTTGATGTACTGTATAGGATTTTTTTCCCAGTACATTGCCAGCGAATGTTTTTTTCAAATTTTTTTTTAAACCCTTCTCCGAATTTTTATTTTTTTCGGTACCCAGGCCCCAGCACCATTTTCTAAAACTGGCACCTATGTCAGGGTCCCTGACACCTCACCAATTTAATTTTCGTAAAAGATAATCCTAGATCTTTTTACAATTGGAAGGAGCAATTGGAATTCATTATATACCTTAAATGCTTAATGCGATGAGCCACCACATTCACGTCAGTATTCACGCTATGTTCACATATCTGTAATAAAAATTAAACCGATATTTAGTAAGTAACTCCAAGCAGAGGATGGCGATATAAGCACAATTTGGTGCGCATACGCCTTCAGTCCACCCAATAATAATACTATATTATATATATTTTTCCATGAGTCAACCGACATGCGTAGACATGTGTCAAGCCAGACGTCAAGCGACAACAAATACTTTCCATTACTGAAATTGTAATATCAAACTTGAAACTAAATTCTAACAAATGGTCCCTCTCACATCAATCATTTCCTATACAATCTATTATAACTTCAACACTTCAAAGGTTTATGGCAAATTGAAGTCCTCGATGAACGCTTAGTATTCCTGCAATAAGGTTTTGTTTCTTTATGCAACCAAGTGTCAGGCAACCCTTTCCGAATATTTCATGTCTTAGACGGCCTCTGGTCGCAATCACCCAACATAAATAAATAGGTGATTTATTGTCCTCAAGAAGTTACATATGTGGATTGTTATTATTAATAGTACTTCCTACCGTACAATCTTGGGATAACCCTACAATGGTGGTTCAGCCTTCGCTGTTCTTCCACCACCAACGTAAATAAATTAAAACATAAATTAAAATATATAACGCAAACAACAACAAGACGATGTGGCCAGAGAAATTTATGAAAGAGAAAGCGTTGCAAATCTACGAAGGCAGCATAGGAAAACAAGAAAGAAAATAGAAGATAAAAGATCTCAAAGAGATTACAGAAGAATAAGAATAGAAAGAATATGGACGAAAAGTTCATAGGCTACAACACACACTCACCCCTTTCAATGAAACATGCACGGAGATGGACTGACACTCTACGTTTCCAAAATGTAAAGGATGCACACTCCCCCTAAAACTAAACTTGATATATTTTTTTGAGACAGTATAAAACATCTGGGAAACATGTAAATTGAAGAACATATAAAAAATCACTATCAACACCGCCCTCATTGAAGAACTGTACAACTACATTTAAGGGAATGTTATGATTACATTTTTATTATGTGGAGACCCTTTGGAAAACATGTTCAGATAAATAAGACAAATGAGGAGTCGAAACATTAATCCCACCTGCCAGGGGTTTGGAGATGCATTTAAATCGCTTCTTGTGAGAAAATTAACTAAACCAGGGTAACTTATTCCGTAACATGTCGCTGAAATCAACATAATGAAAAAAAATAGTGGGGAGTAATGCTTCTATTATATTTTTCTATGAGTTTATTACCATCAAACCCATTTTCATCTTAATTTAAAAGTCTTGAGCATGCTAAATATAGCATAAAAGATGTATTTTAATGATGGGACAACAAATATTGCTTCCATTAAAAAAACTTGTGAAGTTTAAGACAAAAAAATGCGATATTTTCTTGCACTAGAAAATTGTCATTGCAGAAATTAATTTAATATTATCATTAAACATTAGTTAATTAACTAAGGAAACAATTTAATAAGTACATTACAGAAAATTGTAAGGGATTATGAAGAATTAGAAAAGCCGAATGTTATCAAGTGAGTGTGATCTAACAATAAACTGATTTATGATATTGATAAACTTTGTATAAGTAAATATTTAGGATACCCTTCCACTGCATATATAATAATTTTTGCACTGCATTCCCGTGTAAAAACTAACAACTACTATTGAACTTGATAATTAAAAAAAGCTTTTTAAAAAAATTTAAATAATTTTTGACATTAATGTATTGACGTTGAATCTTTTTTACTTATGTTTTTAATTAATTCATTTCGATTTCACGTAAATATTTGCAATGAGGAAACTAAATTTGATGTATCTATTAATAAAATTGATTTTAAATTGTAAAACTTTATCCTACCTTTTGAAAAGTAACTAAAATTTAAAACATATTTTTATTGTAAATAAATATTATAAATTAAGGTTAATTCCTACTTAAATACAATTTTAAACCACGTATACTTTATGTAATTAGGTATATTAAAGAATTTGGACCGAAAGAAAAATCTTAAGATTCAAACGTGACCTTAAAGTTGGCTTTTTGTTCATGGCATTAATACGTTTAAAATACAATCTAACTAAACTAAAAAAAGTTGTTAAATAAATGCATTTAACTTACATTTACTTATTTTTTCAGTAGAATCGGTTTGTTCTTGATTATTTTAAGCAAAAAACGTATTTATAATGTTTAAATAATCTTTAACATTTATGTATTGACGTAAAAATATTTAAGTAATTAATCGAATTATTTTTTTTTAAATTAATTAATTAATTAAAATTTTACTTTTATTTTTAAATATTTACCTTTTGAACACA
This sequence comes from Onthophagus sagittarius, assembly GCA_036711965.1. Taxonomy (NCBI): domain Eukaryota; kingdom Metazoa; phylum Arthropoda; class Insecta; order Coleoptera; family Scarabaeidae; genus Onthophagus; species Onthophagus sagittarius. The sequence continues at coordinate 10,581,397 of JASERS010000002.1, read as the reverse complement.
TTGGGTAGCAGTTGCTTCAATTGCAAAGTCAGTTGTTCCTTTTACAACATTCAGCATATGTAACATTATTTGGCAATTCATAACCTTGAAGTATAAAAAGATACAAATTATTTTTTTATTTATTAAATTAATAAATTAACAATTTTATTACCTGATATCCAATTTTAGGTCCATGCATTAACCCAACAATTATCCCATGGCGAACAGCAACTAAATGTTTTGGAAGAATATTTGCAATATTACTTGCAGCCTCTGAAGTTCTATCCAAGATTAAAATAACCTTTTCATCATCGTTTTGTTTCGGAATAATAGACAAAGATATCGAAACGAAATGTTTATTATTTCCAATTTTCGTTTCAGTCGTAATATCGCACGTTGCTTTATCTAACGGAGCTTCGCGATACGAAATTTGTAGCTTTCCCAACGTCGCCTCAACTTTGTACTCTTTTAATAACCTATCTTTGATTATTTCCAAATGCAACTCTCCCATTCCTATTTAAAACCATCTATTCAAATTAATTGAAACTATTACGTTATTTAATTATTAAAAAATTTAAACTACCTCCAAGAATGATTTGGTTAGTGTCTGGATCGTGGTTAACTCTTAAACTGGGATCTTCACGTTGTAATTGAGTTAAAGCTGTTTCTAAAGCAGCTTGTTGTGATAAAGACGGTGGTTCCACCGAGCAGAAAAAGACTGCTTCAGGAATTTTTGGTCCTTTACTAAACATATCATCGACGTCTACCGAACCAGCTTTTGATCCCATTAATTTTTTCGCCGCTTGCGCTGCTGTTGCTGAACTTGTAATCATATCCCCAGTTGTTGAATGTTTTAATCCGGTTATAGCAGCGATATTTCCCACACCCAATGATTCCACCTCCTTATATTCATCAGCAAATGTTACCATAACTTTGCCGGTTTGCTCAGTGAGATTTTTTTGAATGTTATAAGTTTTTTGACCTTTACTAAAATGACCGGAATAGATTCTAAAAAAAGTTACTGGACCGCGTTGTTTATCGTGAACTATTTTAAAAGCTCTCGCGCAAAGATTTTCGCCAAAATGTTGAAAGTATTGTTTGGTTTCTTTTGGAGATGGAAGGTACATTATTACTGCATCTAAAAGGGGTTCAATGCCGATGTTTTTGTAGGCACTTCCACAGAAAACTGGTATAATTTTCTATAAATAAAATTAATAAAAATTTTTGAGATGATATTAAATTGTTTTAATAATGCGGACCTCGGATATTGTTGCTCTTCTTATTGCATTAACAACAAGAGGGGTGGGCGCGTTGTCTAAACTTTCACTTTCAATAATTTTTGAAGCTAATTCGTCGTCACACCCCGAAACGGTATCTACAACTTTAGCTCTGGCTTCTTTTACACTTTGGAGTGTTTTTGGACAATCATTTCCAATCACGCTTCTGCTCATTTTTCCTTGTTCCCACGTCAATTTTTCCATTGTTAATACATCGATTACACCTTCAAAAAGGTTAGATAGAATTGTTTAAATTTATTTATACAGTCTGTGTCAAAATTAAAACCCCCTTATCTAATTTGAAAACAGTTCGAAATATAATTCTGAACCAAAACAAGTGGATAAAAAGAAAGACGTGTTCTTTAAAAATTGATTGCGCTACATTTTACTCATAAATCCTATTAGTACCCATTTTAAGTTTATATTGCGTTAATACCCATAAACATTTAAAAGAAAATGAATTAAGCTGTTTAGAGAAAATCGCTTTCGTCATAGAATACGTGACCGATCCAGCAACAATAACTGCAGGGAATTCCACGTTGTTGAAAGCAGATAAAAGAGAAAAGACAATCCAAAACAATCCGACGCATCATTGGTATATCTACAAGACATCACTCACAATCAGATGGCACAAAGTCTCGAAAACGACTAACTTAGACGTCGTCGTTTGAATACACACTGCCCATCAACAGATCAGATGAGTACCGAAAACTCATAAAAGTCTTGATTGATTCAAAACGGCATACCATTCGTACAAATTAACGGAAGAAAAGACAAAGATTATTTTAAGAAGTGTACCGGAAGATATCGCACAAGACGAAATTTTTAAGGAACTATTCAGGAAACATATCTAACCGTTATCATGAAAACATGAGAAGAAACGGCCAATTGCGTTAGTCTACGTCTAATTCCAAAAGCAAAGGGACAAATTAAATTTAAAACAATAAATCACTTGATGATTTATGCGCAAGTACAGCTTGGCTAAGCTCTACTTGCGCAAGCGAAACGGCACATGATTAATTAACCACTCTTTATATTATATATCACGTTTCTTCTTCCACATTTTCCTCTGATGAATAAAGCAAAAAGCAGCCAACGCGAGCGCATCGTTGTCCGCGTTCGACTTAGTCCAAGCGCAAACTGTTAGTTGTATCGTGTTCAAGAAAAATTGTTCATATTTGTTCAAAAATATTGATCATGCAAAGTTGTCAAGTTTTTAATTACGTGTGTAGCCACAATTAGGTTTGTTGGAATGCCTCAACTAACAATCAAGCTGTTACATAATCCTAAGCTGAGCGCTTGTTTTAGGATTGTGTAACAGCCTAAACTCCTACCGCCTCTGTACCGTATCACCGATCAAAACCATCCATAACTCGCTTCTAAATTAATACCCGCAAAGATTACTAAACTATGATCTATCAACGTTGTTAGGAAAACTAAGGGCCAAGAAACCAAAGATAAATCGTTGCAACTAGAGAATGGTCAACTCAGTTTATCAAACCGGGTTAAGTCGAGTTGAGTTTACATACATTAATAGCAAAACTCCGATGATACAGCCAAGCAAGCACTTTCAAAGAAGTCTTGCTGTTATAATAGAGATGGGACCTAAAGTTGGTAATACGAGGAAAATTTGAAGATTTTGGTACTTACAGTTTCTCTCTGCTAGGCTGATGACGGTCACGTGACGCCAGTACGATCGTTATTAGCCAATCCAAACGAATTTCTAAATCATCCTTGCACAAAACGTAGCGTTAGGGTTTATAAGATTAATGGGAGAGCCAAAAGTTACTTTACTTGATCAGATATAAAAAATCAGCAGCAGAAAGCTATACGCAAATGTGGGTAATAAATGAACTAAACGGGTATTTAGCAACGGAAATCTTCAATTGAACCGAATAACGTTCTATATCTACTGTTATTGGCGTTGTTACCTCAAAAATATGACTTAGGACGCGTTTATGTTGGAGCTGCAATAAATAGTAAAAGTGCGAGGGGATTTGGAGATTTGTTTGGATTGCCTGACGTACTGGGGTCGCGTGAATACTAAAAACTTATCTGAACGAATCTCCAAATACTCAAATCGCACAAAGGCAGCTTTGGATGCAATGAGGAGAACTTGTATACTCCTGGGGTCGTCTGTATTTGCTTTTTTTTTGCAATTAGTTGTAATACATGGTTGATTTTGTTCATTATGTCGACTTTAAAGAAGACATTAACTGAAGCACGTATGAGGAAAGAGAGTAGTACTGAAAAGTCTAACAAGGGGCCTTACAGGGTCAGCATCACAGATTTTGTTCATATTTGCAGGGATTGAAGATCAGTACTCAAACATCATTTTCCTGAAACAGTACGATTCAATGCTCAAAAATACTCGAGAAAATCGACTCGGAAAGTGATGTCCGAGTACTGACATTCAATCCCTGCAAATATGAATAAAATCGGTAATGCCGAACCCATAAGATCCCCTTGTAAGCTAAGCAATAATATACTCTGACCCGACAGCATCGTCCTAGGAACCCGATAGTGACCCTGATACGGCAATCTGCAGATGTAATCGTCTGGTTGGAACCAGAAAACCCGACCCTACCCAAAAATGACTAAGGCAACAGAAAGATTAATTGTAATGGAAAGCTGGCAGAAGAAATAGAAGAACCTAACGTCATATTAGATGATTATTTCAAACTCTGATTCTAAGATAACACCATCCTACATCCCCTATTATTCTTCAAGCACATCTGCAAAGTATTCAATAACTTATAATACATATTCCTATACTAATCAAGACCTATTATGGCCAGAATCATAACAAGAGGAATCTTTTACTATTCAATATCTTCACAAATGTACGCAACTTCAGAGAATCAAGAAGACTGAACAGATAAGCTTTATAAACTAAAAATGGCTTTGCAAAGAATGAAACGTAATAACGAAGTTTGCAAATATAGATTCATCTAGGGAAAATCACAATGTTGCGTTTATTGAGTACAGTGCAAAGAATAGATCTCTAGTTATCATCTATGTTTAACTGAATAGATTTTCAATGGTTTTACAAAAGATGAACATGATTCCGAACTTGGCAAATACAGATTAAATCAGCCAATAACATTAGCTTTTATTCAGAACAGGATAAAATACCGTATTTAAACCAAAAATAATAAAATACGGGAAATAAATGGTATAAAAATCAGACATACACTTGTACAGTACGTATCTTCTCAAACTAAATTACAGATGTCTAAATTACCATACATTTTTGAATGGTCTCACTCTGGACATTTTGTGGAAGTACCGGACATGTACGGTAATTACCGTATGTATGGCAACACTGCATGATACCAAACCTGGCATATACAGATTAATTTAAGAAAAAGCTGAACATTGGTTTTATTAAGAACATGACAAGGAAAAGAACTCTATGACAACTATGTTCAACTGAATACATTACCAATGACTTTGCAAAAGATGAAACGTAATGCCGAACCTAGCAAATATAGATTCATCCAGGAAAAAGCACAATATTACCTTTATTGAGAACAGGGCTAAAAAAGAACTCTATGGTAAGTAGGATGTTCAACTCCCAGGACCAAAAATGTTTCCGGGATTCGGGACTAATTGTAAGTTCTAAATCTCCATATTTGGGCTGAAGATTCCGAAATTCGCGAAACCAAAATAGGTTCACAAAAACATTTAAAACGGACATTACATTATTTATTTTAGTACTACTGTAAGACTTATCCATAGTACGTATTTTGAATTGAGACATGATACTGCTTCTAAGAGACTTAATACTGCTTCGAAAAGACTTGAAATGTTTCTGGAGACCTAAATGCTTCTAGAAGACTTTAGTGCTTCCAGAAGAATTCAGTTACTTCTAGACGAATCTACACCGTCTTTAGAAGATTTGATACTGCTTCCAAAAAGTTTTAAATATTTCAGAAGATTTGAAATGCTTCAAGATCATTTGAAATGATTCCATAAGACGACTTGAATTGCTTCCAAATAAGTTGATACTACATCTAGAAGAATAGAAAACCTGAAATTCTTTCGGAACACTTAATATTGATTCGAGAAAATTTGAAATGCATCCAGAAGACATAATATTGCCTCTAAAAGACTTGAAATACTTCCAGATTATTTGAAATGCTTCCAGAAGAGTTAAGAAGACTTAATATTGTTTCCAAAAGACTTCAATTGCTTCCAGATGACTTCATACTGTTCCTAGAAGATATGAAAAGCTTCCAAAAGATTTGATGTTAATTCTAGAAGAAATGAAACGCCTCTAGAAGATTTAATACTGCTTCTAGGAGACTTGAATTGCATTCAGAAGACTTAATACTGATTCCAGAAAATTTGAAATGCTTTAAGAAGACCTCATAATGTCTCTAAAAGGCTTAAAATACTTCCAGAAAATTTGAAATGCTTCCAGAAAACTTGAAATGCTTCCAGAGGACTTAACCTATTTCCAGAAAACTCGATATTGCTTGCAGAAGACTTGAAATGCTTCCAGAATATTTGAAATGATTCCATAAGACTTGATATCGCTTTTAGAAGACTTGAATTGCTTCTAGATAACTTGATACTGGTTTTAGAAGATTTGAAACGCTTCCAAAAGATTTGATATTGCTCCTAGAAAATTTGAAATGCTTTCGGAAGACTTAATACTGATTCCAGAAGATTTGAAATGTTTCCAGAAGACTTGATATTGCCTCTAAAAGGCTTAAAATACTTCCAAAGATTTGATACTAACCCAGAAGATTTGCAATGCTTCCAGGGAAAGCATAATACTGGTGTATTTTTATTGCAAAACAACAGTAGGTTCGAATCGTTTCGGACATTATAATTTTATTATTACCAACAATTTCTGTTAATATATGTTGCAAATATCAATTTTCAACAATTTGCACATATTATTACTGCTATCTATTTTTGGAATGATTTAAACAGTTTTGTTGTTGAAGAATAACACAAAAATAAGAATAACAAGAAACAAGAAAAACAACACTAAACCTTAACCTACAGTCCATTGTTATACAGTACGCACGTAAAGTATTAAAAATGAAAATTCTTTTTCAATCATTAACTTGATCAATGGCTTGAGTTGATCAATTTGAGCAAAATTTTTGTATGTAACCTTGCGAACTAAAACTTTCTATCGGCAATGTTGCCAAAGCTTATGGTTTCTGAGATAAAATTATAAAACCTTCTTTTTAAATGGGACACCTATATAATTCAGTGATATATTTGTATACTTAGGTTTATATATAATTACTTTAAAATTACGATTTAAAATTTTCATTTCTGCAATAAATGATGGCCATGAATGAAAAGTAAACGATCTGAAAACTTGTTTTTGCAACAAAAACCACTTTTGATAGAATCCTTCTTCGTTATTTAAAAAAAATTACAGTTCTAATAACCCCCAAAGAGTACTAGAGTTCTGAAGAAGGCGTCTTCAAAGTTCACACACATCCCTTTCATACGCACCAGCAAATTTATGGACACATTGTTGTTGATAGTAGTCCATATTATTAACAAGTTGGCAGACTACAAACTGATGAGCATAACTTTGGATACACAATAGCTCATACTGCTAACAAGTCGGCATATATCAAACTAATGAGCATGTCTTTAGAGACGAAATAGGTCACGCTGCCGACAAGTTAGCCAGACATCAAAGCAATTAGCAGGAGTTTGCAAATACAATAGCTTATGCTATCAACAATTTGGCAGTTTATAAGATAATATTTAGTGTAAGGAACCAATTGATGAGCATAACTTTGGATACACAATAGGTCATGCTGCTAACAAATCGGTATATTTCAAACTAGAATGAGCAGGTCTTTAGAGATACAATAGCTCGTCCTATCAACAAGTTTGCAAACTTTAACTGATGAGCAGGACTTTGGAGACATAACAGCTTATGCTGAAAACAAGTTGGCAGAATTCAAATTGATGAGCAGGTCTTTGGAGACAAAATAGCTCATGATGCCAACAATTTTGCAGACTTCTAATTGTTGAGTAGGACTTTGAGTACCAAACAACTCATGCTGCCAATAAGTTGGTGGTCATTTTTTTCTTTGTTCTAAATTTGTTTGTTCTACTTTATTCTAAATTTCATATAAGAAATGTTTCACCAAATTGCAAATAAAATCATCACATGTGGTGAAATTTTATCAGATCTGGAAACAATGATGAGAAGGGTAGCCGGCGGGAATACAAGTTATTGTGAAGGCAAAGAGAGCGTTAATCAAAAAATATTGAGAGAAAGAGATTAGGAAAAATGGAAAATATCTGTAAGATATGACGATATGAGGGTTAAGTTAGACTGCGGGATAGACATATCATCTCACGAGCAATTTAAACAAATCAGTACAGAAAGAAATCAGTAAGAAATTCTTTTGAGGAGGCAATCTGCACCTTTCTTTCTTTCTAGATAACAATGGATGTAACTGAGTCGCAGGATTAGGAGGAAGAGTGATTGTAGGATGATAAAGTGAAAAGTGACTCAATGATACACTCACGCTGCCAATAAGTTGACAGACTTCAAACTTATAATAATAATAATAATAATAATATTTATTTGAAAAGACACAATTACAGAATATTATAATACAAAACTTCGAATACTATTACTAGCAAAGAAAACAACCGATACTGTATCCTTCCAAAGGGGGATTGAGTCAGCGCACCAGGTCAAACCAGGTATAACTGTTTTTCATCAACCCCAAAATAACAAAATTAAGAATTAATTTATAATAATAATAACAATGACATTGATCTAAGAAGACTTACGAGACGAAAGAGAAGAGAAAAGAAAGAGAAAAACAACAAAAAGGAAGGAAAGCAACATAAGAGAAACATGTACAAGAAAAGAAGGAAAGAGAAAGAAAGAAAACAAAAAGAACAAAAAAAAAAGATAAGAGTCTATTGGCGCTGCTGCTGAAGCAAATTGAGATCTGTAAGCTGATCTAAAGGATTGCTCACTCCGCTGCTTAATTTGCTCTGGGATGCTGTTGAGAACTTTGCAAACAGAATACGAAAAGGACCTTTTGAAAAGTTCAGTACGGTGAGCTGGTATCGTAAGCGTGAAACGATGACGAATGTTCAAATTATGAACATCACAGCGAAAGCAAATTTTGTTCCATAAATAAGGAGGGGTTTTATATAAAATGACTCGGTGAAAGAGACAAGCAGCGTGTAGAGACCTCCGATTCGCCATATTAAGCCAGTTGACCCGACCTTGAGCACTCGAGACATGATCTCTCCTTCTCAAACCAAAAATGAAACGCAAGCAAGCGTTTTGAACACGTTGAATACGAGTGGAAGTAAAGTTATCTATACAAGAGCCGTATAAGACATCACCGAAATTAAAGAGAGACAAAACCAAAGATTCACATAACTGTATTTTTAAACGTAAATTAAGTAAGCAACGATTACTGTAAAGGAGTCGAAGGGTAGAGTAAGCACTACTAATAAGGTTTGAAACATGAGAACGAAATCTAAAAGAAGAATCTATAACAATACCTAGATTCCTAGCCTCTTCAGTAAAGTTAAGCGAAACATCACCAATCTTAATAGATAGAGACTTTCGCATAGAATCACGGAAGGATGGACACCCAAACAGCATAACGGAGGATTTCTTAGCATTAATATTTAAACATAGCTGAGACGCACGAGTGATTAACCTTTGCGAATCGTCGTTAATACATTCCTGAGCAACGCAAAGTTGATCCGGAGTAAAAGAAAAATACAGTTGCGTGTCGTCGGCGTACATATGCACAGAGCAGTGCCTCAGAACATCAGTTAGATTAAAAGTATAAATTAAATAAAGTAAAGGACCAAGAACCGATCCCTGAGGCACCCCAGACGTAACGGATGCTTCCACTGATTGCAGGCCATTGAATGTGACAATCTGCTTGCGATCACATAAATAGTGCTTAAAGAAAGAACACACATTGCGAGAACATCCAATGTAATGAAGAATGGCAAGAAGTATCTCATGATGCACAGTGTCAAAAGCTTTTGAAAAGTCAACTAAAACAAGAACAGAAGCAGATTTGCGATCAATTTTCCGGATAATGTTATCGCAAACTTCTAAAAGTGCTGTGCTACAACTGAAACCGGATCTGAAACCAGATTGAGTGCATGGTAGAATCTTGAACGTATCTAAATGACTGCGTAGACGTAAACTGATGATTTTCTCCAGAACCTTGGAGAGAACCGAGAGAATGCTAATAGGTCTAAGGTCACTGTAACTTGCAGGGTTGCTGGTTTTAGGAAGAGGCATAACAAGGGCAGTCTTCCAAGCGGAAGGAAACACAGCATACTCCAAGCAAACATTGATAATGTGACACAAGTAGGGTAGAATAAAAGGGCAGCACATAGTTAACATTTTAATACCAATGCCATCAGACTCAATAGCAGCAGTTTTAAAAGACAGTAAAATTTCACCAATCTCTTCGTCAGTGGAAAGAGAAAAGACAAATTCATTGCTGACAGACGGGTGGGTATTGGAGAGAAAATGAGAAATGACATCAGGATCACCAGAAGAATCAACTTGTGAAGACAAAAAAGAAATATTAATAGCTTCAACATCGGATAAAGCTACTGGTACTGACCGCTGTTTAGATTTAATGATTCCCATCCTATTAAAAGGCTTCCACAGTTCACGACTATTATTAGAGTTCAAAACGGACTCTATATATGCCCTTTTCTCTCTCCGAATACAAGAATTTGTAAAATTACGTAACTCTTTATAGTACGAAAAGTCCGCAGGAAGTTTGGATTTTTTAAATTTTAGATAAGCCTCATCCCTATATTTCATCAGGAGTTTAAGATTATCAGTCACCCAAGGACGGTATCCTCGCCTGGATGAAATAGTTTTAACAGGTGCATGTAATGATGAGCAGGACTTTGAAAACATAATAACTCATGCTGTCAACGAGAGGGCAGACTTCAAACTAATGAGCAGAAGTTTGGAGACAGAATAGCTCAAGCTGCCAACTTGTTGGCAAACGTCAAATTAATTAGCAGGACTTTGAAAACAAAACAGCTCATATTTAAATAAAACCAAAAAATAAACGATGACAAAATATTTTAATAAATTATTTCGGTGCTACAATTGTTTCGGATATTGTATATCCTTCTTCCGGCACGACTAAAAAATTTTAACAAGTTTAAGAAAGATCGACTACTTAAAATTATAGTTAAAAACACAATATTTACCGTCAATTATATAACGATGATTAATACATGTGTAAAATTCATAACCTTGTTATGTGTTCCAATAATTTATCGGAAGGATGATCCCAGAATTATATATAACTTACGTACATTTAACTTATAAATTTAAAACATTAAAATGTTTGCTTCGAAAGAAATGTCGTTACAGTTAAAAGAACAGATTTATACTAGCGATAAAACAAGATTTATGACATGCGAATTTTTAAAAATTAAAGAAAACAGGTTCTGAATAAGTATGACAAGGATGTAAAATATTTGAAGATATTATTAAATGTATGATAGGAAATATCGATTTTTGTTTTCAATATTGGTCAGATCATTTAGTAGCAGGTTGTTGTCTTTCGAACATAAGTTGATGTGAAGTTCTTCATATAGATCCAATTCGTGCGATTTTTTAAGGTTTTTAATGAGCTTAACATTTTGAAGTTGCATGTTATGGCCACTGTTTTGTATGTGTTTGAAAACTGAAGAATTTTCTCTCGTCATGTGTTCTTTAAATCTCGTACAAAGATTTCTACCCGTTTGGCCTATGTAAACCTTATTACACTCGGGACATTCGATTCGATATACTCCACTTTGCAGCTCATACCTCATTTTTGGTTTATTATTAATCAGTCTATTGTAAACTTTATTGTTAGAGATAAATGCTATATTCAAATTGTACTTATGTAGGTTCCTTTTCATCTTAAATTCAATTATTGGTGAGAAAGGCAAAGATATATATTTATTTTTTATTTTATAATGTGGGTATATGAGATTAATGATTTTTGAATTGTGCACCAAATTGTAAACATGTTGAATTTCATGAACATTGTAACCATTATCTATGCCGATTTTAACTATTGTTTTTATTTCTTTAGATATACATTCTGGTTGTAGAGGTATATTGTAGAGTCTATTGAATAAATATCTAAAGTTTGCGTATTTATGTTGCATACAACTAAATGAGTTGTTGGGAATAATATTATCAGTAAAGGTCGGCTTTCTGAAGATATCAAAATCCAGCGAATTTCTATTTATGTTTTTCCGAATAGTGAGGTCTAAGAAGTTGATACTGTTATTTATCTCCATTTCCGTGGTGAACTCCAATTGGCTTAGATTGTTAATTACATTAAGTAGAGCTTTAAGTTTTGCAGGATTGCCTTTATAAACAATCAGAATATCGTCAACGTAGCGTGCGTAAAAAGTGATGTCTTTAACAAATAGTTTATATTTGTCATCAAATATTTTATTAAAATATTTTGTCATCGTTTATTTTTTGGTTTTATTTAAATATTAATTTTACGATAATTTTACGATGAGTTTAGAATCGTTATTGACTAAAATTAAAAATGCAGAGGTATCTGTTAAGATTCTAACGATGAGAAAATGCATGTTGTAGAGAGAAAAGACTAAAGATAACTTAAACTTTCTACATCAAGCCATCAATCTAAAAGTTACACCTAAAACATTCAAAATAAAAACTTCCGGTTTATTCAGGGATCACGTGGAAGATTTGGAGAGGAAATTAATCAGAAAGGGAATCAGATCACAATTCAAACAACTAAGTAAACATGAAGCTACACTTAAATTCATCCACAGGGAACTACAGAATGATCTTCATTTCCTGGAATATGAAGAACTTATAAACAGGTTTGAAAAAGAAATTTTTTATTCAACATTAAAAAATAAAGAATCTAAGAAAAATAAACTGAGAAGACTGGTTCTAGAAAAATCAAATAATATTGCTCAAAAAACTTCATATTCAATTTCAAATAAAAAGAACATAAAAAACCTTGAAAAATCACATAACAATGAATTCTACATTAAGCAATTCGATGTTTCTAAACCACATATGACTGTCAATCTTGACAATTTAGAAAATATTAAGTTTGCTCCGAGATTCTCTAACCTTAGTAATATAACACTAACAAATGATGACATTGATGTTCTCACTTTGGGCACAAAAATGTCCCTGCCTAATAAATTAAAACCAGTTGACCTGGCCATAAAATTAGAATCCCAATTACTTTATAATAAAGATATTAACGGAATATTCAACGAAAACAATAACATAATTAAAAATGTCAACAAATCACAATCAAATTCACTTAATAGCTTATTAAATCTGAATGAAAAAATAAAAAAACTTAATCAAACTATCAAAGATAATAACTTAATTGTAACAACAGGGGACAAGGGTGCAGGATTGGTGATTTTAGATAAGGAGGATTACATTTCAAAAGCCATGGAAATTTTTTAGCCAAAACAACATCATAGAGATTAAAAATAATCCGACCATTACATATAACAATAAATTAAAGAAAATCATAAAAGAAAATCTAGCCTTTTTAAAGACATTTAATATTACTAGCTTTAATTCTATAGAAATGAACCCAATAACACCGCAGATGAAGTGTCTTATTAAGTTACACAAAGAAAATAAGAGCATTAGACCAATTATAGGAAATATTAATACGCCCACACATAGAATTTCAAAAACAATCCAAAAATTTTTATACAGTGCTTTCAATAACACATTTCAATATACAATTAAAAATTCCGCTGAACTAGTCAAAAAACTTTCTAATATAAAAATTGATAAAAACCACAAACTCATTTCACTTGATATTAAAAACCTATACTCTAATATACCAGTTACCACTACAATGGAACTAATTAAAAGTTTTCTTATAAAAAATGCCACAGACTTACATATTGATCTGCTGGAGATTGATAGTTTTCTAAAGGTACTCAATCACGTGTGTAAACAAAACTTTTTCGGCTTTAATAACAAACAATACAAAATGCAGAATGGTCTACCTATGGGATCGTCCATTTCAGGTATCCTTTCAGACATATACGTTAATCACATCGAAAATGAATTATTTGATGACAAATATAAACTATTTGTTAAAGACATCACTTTTTACGCACGCTACGTTGACGATATTCTGATTGTTTATAAAGGCAATCCTGCAAAACTTAAAGCTCTACTTAATGTAATTAACAATCTAAGCCAATTGGAGTTCACCACGGAAATGGAGATAAATAACAGTATCAACTTCTTAGACCTCACTATTCGGAAAAACATAAATAGAAATTCGCTGGATTTTGATATCTTCAGAAAGCCGACCTTTACTGATAATATTATTCCCAACAACTCATTTAGTTGTATGCAACATAAATACGCAAACTTTAGATATTTATTCAATAGACTCTACAATATACCTCTACAACCAGAATGTATATCTAAAGAAATAAAAACAATAGTTAAAATCGGCATAGATAATGGTTACAATGTTCATGAAATTTAACATGTTTACAATTTGGTGCACAATTCAAAAATCATTAATCTCATATACCCACATTATAAAATAAAAAATAAATATATATCTTTGCCTTTCTCACCAATAATTGAATTTAAGATGAAAAGGAACCTACATAAGTACAATTTGAATATAGCATTTATCTCTAACAATAAAGTTTACAATAGACTGATTAATAATAAACCAAAAATGAGGTATGAGCTGCAAAGTGGAGTATATCGAATCGAATGTCCCGAGTGTAATAAGGTTTACATAGGCCAAACGGGTAGAAATCTTTGTACGAGATTTAAAGAACACATGACGAGAGAAAATTCTTCAGTTTTCAAACACATACAAAACAGTGGCCATAACATGCAACTTCAAAATGTTAAGCTCATTAAAAACCTTAAAAAATCGCACGAATTGGATCTATATGAAGAACTTCACATCAACTTATGTTCGAAAGACAACAACCTGCTACTAAATGATCTGACCAATATTGAAAACAAAAATCGATATTTCCTATCATACATTTAATAATATCTTCAAATATTTTACATCCTTGTCATACTTATTCAGAACCTGTTTTCTTTAATTTTTAAAAATTCGCATGTCATAAATCTTGTTTTATCGCTAGTATAAATCTGTTCTTTTAACTGTAACGACATTTCTTTCGAAGCAAACATTTTAATGTTTTAAATTTATAAGTTAAATGTACGTAAGTTATATATAATTCTGGGATCATCCTTCCGATAAATTATTGGAACACATAACAAGGTTATGAATTTTACACATGTATTAATCATCGTTATATAATTGACGGTAAATATTGTGTTTTTAACTATAATTTTAAGTAGTCGATCTTTCTTAAACTTGTTAAAATTTTTTAGTCGTGCCGGAAGAAGGATATACAATATCCGAAACAATTGTAGCACCGAAATAATTTATTAAAATATTTTGTCATCGTTTATTTTTTGGTTTTATTTAAATATTAATTTTACGATGAGTTTAGAATCGTTATTGACTAAAAATAAAAAAAAACAGCTCATGTTATCAACAGTTGGCAGACTTTAAGATTATAAAGAGGAGTTTAGAGATGTAGTATCTCATATTGCCAATAAGTTTCCAGACGTTAATCTAATGAGCCAGACTTTGGAGACAAAACAACTTTTGCTGCCAACAAGTTAGCAGACTTTAAAATGATAAAGTCGAGACCAGTAGGCAGTCATTTTTTGTTTATCTGATGCTATATTCGAAATTTCAATCAAGAAATGGAAAATGGAAAAATCACAGTGATCATAATTTCTCTAATCAGATTGCGAAAAAAATCATCATATGAGGGAAAAGTTCATCAGATCTGGCAACAATGTCTAATACCAACATTGCTTTTATTTAGAACAGAGCAAAGAAAAAAACTCTATGACAGTAATATTCAATTGATCATCAAGGGAGTTATGCCTTAGGTCCATAATACCAATCATTTGATAGTCATTAATTGATAGACACCTGGTTATCTTGGGTCTCTTATATACAAATCAGCATATTTCACTCATTACAAATGCTGATGATTTTTACACTCAAAAGTTGCTTTCTTCACTCAAACTTGTATAGATACTTGGCCTATACTAATGCATTGTTTTCAAATTACTCACAAGGTTTACATTTTACATGAACTATATATTTTATTCACTTACCAATAAATTTTTTATCCTGTATCAACGGAATTTGCAAACATACAGGCTTAACACGCATTTTATCCACCAAAGAATTACATGACATCACTAAATCAGCATCCTTCCTATCCATTTTATTAACAAAAACGAGTTTTGGAATTTTATACCTCAAAGATTGCTGCCAAACAGTCACAGTTTGCGCCTCCACCCCTACATTTTCAAATTACACACATTTATCTCACAAAAATAACCTTACTGTACCTGCTGATCCATCAAGAACAATAACAGCACCATCCAAAACATTCAAAGTCTGCTCCACTTCCATCGTAAAATCAATATGACCAGGAGTATCCACCAAATTCACTTGATACTTTCGCCAAGAAAAAGTAACAGCAGCCGATCGAATTGTAATCCCCCTTTCCCTTTCTTGAGACATAAAATCCGTCACTGTATTCCCATCGTGTACTTCCCCCATTTGCTTGATTGAACCGGCAAAGAAGAGCATTCGTTCGGTTGTTGTCGTTTTGCCTTATAATGAAAATTATTAATTAATTATTAAGGTGGAAATGATTTTGAATGAATTACCTGCGTCGATATGGGCCAAAATGCCGATATTTCGAATTTTCTCAACATTGTTTTTATCCAAAACTTGGGTAGAATAGAAACATTTGTGGGACAACTGTTTGTACCTTTGGATAACCCTTATTAAATGAGAATTCATTGTAATGCATTCGCACTTAATCTATTTGACTAGAATTAATATATGCCAAACAAATATCATTATTTAGCTAATTTCTTTTTCGTATATTATCAATGTGGGAATGCATGAGTGATTTGAAAGGTTATGTCACATGTTGTAACAAAATAAAGTGAAGATAGGTACATTTATGAAAATTAAATTAAAAATGTTTTAATTGTTTTTAATAAAATTTTTGGGGTAATTGTTAAATAATAAATGTTATAATTAATATTAAATAAAAATTTATTTTAAAATTAACATAAATTTTCTTTTTAAAATATTAATGTTGGTTCAAATTTGTGAAATGAAGTTGGGCATAGATAACCTATAGATGTGCCAAAAACGTTGAACTTTTTTACTCCACACTAGCGCCCTCGAACGGAGTGGTTCCTAACTATTATCAAATACCGCCAAATTCAATTTTCAATGCACATTTAAATATTTTTTTATTAATTTTAAAACAATTAAGACAGGTATGTTCTGTAATTAAAACTTTTATTTAAATATTGATTGTTGTTACGAAAAAACTGATAAAATTTGAATCAAATTGAAGGTTGATTCTTTCTCTTTGAAATAATGTATAACTCGTTTCAATTTGTCCACCTAAAAAATGTTAAAAGATGATTAAGTTTTTACGCTTTAATGGAATCAAAATAAAAATGATGAAATTTGAACGTCTTATTTAATAATATAATAAATAGATCGACAAGCTTTTGCCCCAAAGCGCTTACATTGACGATGTGGATTTCTTTGGTCCTGATTGAGAGGATTTCCTGTTGATTAAAATCGTAATGAGTACAAAAAATCTTTTAATTTGATACCCAACAACACATATTTTGGAAAAAAAATAATAATAAACAAAAAAAAAATTAATAAAAGTCCGCCATTTTGATTTGTTTATTAATTTTTTCTGTGAAAATGTCAAAATCGTAATAAGCACAAAAAATCCTTTAATTTGATACCCCACAACCCATATTTTCGATTAAATAAATCAAACTTGTATAATATAATAAATGACATTGACAGCCGCCATCTTTAATTTAATTTTTTCCACATCTTTGTTAATTATTAAGACAAACTCATCAAATTGGACTTATTTCTTATTGTGTAATTGTACTTTTCGTCATTGTTTTAATTAAATTTAGTTTTAATTAAAAAAAAAAGTATAAATCCGCCATTTTGATTTTTTTATTAATATTTCCTTTTGTGAAAATGTCAAAATCGTAATAAGCACAAGAAATCCTTTAATTTGATACCCCACAACCCATATTTTCGATTAAATAAATCAAACTTGTATAATATAATAAATGACATTGACAGCCGCCATCTTTAATTTAATTTTTTCGATATCTTTATTAATTATTAAGATAAACTCATCAAATTGGACTTATTTCTTATTGTGTAAATGTACTTTTCGTCATTGTTTTAACTAAATTTAGTTTTAATTAAAAAAAAAGCATAAATCCGCCATTTTGATTTTTTTATTAATATTTTCTTTTGTGAAAATGTCAAAATCGTAATAAGCGCAAGAAATCCTTTAATTTGATACCCCACAACCCATATTTTCGATTAAATAAATCAAACTTGTATAATATAATAAATGACATTGACAGCCGCCATCTTTAATTTAATTTTTTCCACATCTTTGTTAATTATTAAGACAAACTCATCAAATTGGACTTATTTCTTATTGTGTAATTGTACTTTTCGTCATTGTTTTAATTAAATTTAGTTTTAATTAAAAAAAAAAGTATAAATCCGCCATTTTGATTTTTTTATTAATATTTCCTTTTGTGAAAATGTCAAAATCGTAATAAGCACAAGAAATCCTTTAATTTGATACCCCACAACCCATATTTTCGATTAAATAAATCAAACTTGTATAATATAATAAATGACATTGACAGCCGCCATCTTTAATTTAATTTTTTCGATATCTTTATTAATTATTAAGATAAACTCATCAAATTGGACTTATTTCTTATTGTGTAAATGTACTTTTCGTCATTGTTTTAACTAAATTTAGTTTTAATTAAAAAAAAAGCATAAATCCGCCATTTTGATTTTTTTATTAATATTTTCTTTTGTGAAAATGTCAAAATCGTAATAAGCGCAAGAAATCCTTTAATTTGATACCCCACAACCCATATTTTCGATTAAATAAATCAAACTTGTATAATATAATAAATGACATTGACAGCCGCCATCTTTAATTTAATTTTTTCCACATCTTTGTTAATTATTAAGACAAACTCATCAAATTGGACTTATTTCTTATTGTGTAATTGTACTTTTCGTCATTGTTTTAATTAAATTTAGTTTTAATTAAAAAAAAAAGTATAAATCCGCCATTTTGATTTTTTTATTAATATTTTCTTTTGTGAAAATGTCAAAATCGTAATAAGCACAAGAAATCCTTTAATTTGATACCCCACAACCCATATTTTCGATTAAATAAATCAAACTTGTATAATATAATAAATGACATTGACAGCCGCCATCTTTAATTTAATTTTTTCGATATCTTTGTTAATTATTAAGATAAACTCATCAAATTGGACTTACTTCTTATTGTGTAAATGTACTTTTCGTCATTGTTTTAATTAAATTTAGTTTTAATTAAAAAAAAAAAGTATAAATCCGCCATTTTGATTTTCTAATTATTTTTTTAAGTTGTAAAAACATCAAAATCGTAATAAGCACAAAAAATCCTTTAATTTGATACCCCACAACCCATATTTTCGATTAAATAAATCAAACTTGTATAATAAATTAAATGACATTGACAGCCGCCTTCTTTAATTTAATTTTTTCCACATCTTTGTTAATTATTAAGATAAACTCATCAAATTGGACTTATTTCTTATTGTGTAAATGTACTTTTCGTCATTGTTTTAATTAAATTTAGTTTTAATTAAAAAAAAGTATAAATCCGCCATTTTGATTTTCTAATTATTTTTTTAAGTTGTAAAAACATCAAAATCGTAATAAGCACAAAAAATCCTTCAATTTAATACCCCGCAGTCTATATTTCCGATTAATTAAATCAACTTCACAAATGACATTGACAGCCGCCATTTTTAATTTAATTTTTTCGTATATCTTGGTCAATTTTTAAATTAAACTCGCCGTGTTTGGACTTAAATAACCCGATTTTCAATTTTAAATCGATCTAAAAATAACCTTAAATCATTATTTTTTTAATTCAATAATTTTGACATATGACATTTGACAGGTGTCACTTGCAACGTTCATATTTCGGCTTATATTAATCAATTAAGCGTAAATTTTGATACCAACCTAATCACTATATCCGGATAAAAATTAATTTTGACATTCTAACGCAATTTGTAGTAATTTTGACAGTCGTCAAATTTGATAAATAAATTTAAAAAGTACTCGATTATTCCCTTAATTATCTTAATTGGTTTTAAATAAAGGATTTTTAAATATAACGAAGCGTAACACGTCATTTTCAAAATGGCGGATATGACATATGTCAAATTTTTTGCTTTTTCTTCAATGTCAAATGTCACATTTAAACTTTTTTATGATATAAAATAGCTAATTTAGTTATTTTTTAACATTGATTAAAGGTTTTTTTACGGATAATAACGAAATTATTAAATTCAAAATGGCGGATATGACATATGTCAAATTTTTTGCTTTTTCTTCAATGTAAAATGTCACATTTAAACTTTTTTATGAAATAAAATAGCTAATTTAGTTATTTTTTAACATTAATTAAAGGTTTTTTTACGGATAATAACGAAATTATTAAATTCAAAATGGCGGATATGACATGTGTCAAACTCAAATGTCAAATTTTATTTATTATCTATTTTTTTATTCTTTACACGTGATATTTAGAGCGAGATTCAACGATTTTTTTATAATAAATGACACTCCAAATGAAAATGGTGCCTGTCACAATAAAACCTGTCAAATGTCATTTTTTAACTTTAGTATTAAACTATTTTGGTTATATTTAGCATTAAATCGATGAATAGGAATTAATTAATCAAAATCAAAATGGCGGATATGACATGTGTCAAATTTTACTTTTTCTTCAATGTCAAATGTAACATTTAAACTATTATTTATGTATTTTTTACATTTAAAATTGTATTATTAAAATTCAAAATGGTGTATTTGACAGCTGTCAATGTCAAACGTCAATCTCATAATAAAAAATACCCTAAGTTTTGTATGAAATTAAATGATTTTAATGATTGGTATTAAATTAAACGATTTCCTAAGCTTAATAAAATTGTATTATTAAAATTCAAAATGGCGGATTTGACATCTGTCAATGTTAAACGTCAATCTCATAAGAAAAGGTACCCTAATCGCGTTTGGTATTAAATTAAATAATGTTTTAAATCAAATTAAGTGCAATTGTTAATATTCAAAATGGCGGATTTGACATCTGTCAATGTCATATAACAATTTGTTATAATAGCAAAAATAGTCGAGTTTGGTATGAAATTAAATGATTTTAATGATTGGTATTAAATTAAACGATTTTCTAAGCTTAATAAAATTGTATTATTAAAATTCAAAATGGCGGATTTGACATCTGTCAATGTTAAACGTCAATCTTATAAGAAAAGGTACCCTAATCGCGTTTGGTATCAAATTAAATGATGTTTTAAGTCAAATTAAGTGCAATTGTTAATATTCAAAATGGCGTATTTGACATTTGTCAATGTCACATAACTTTATATTATAACAGCAAAAATAGTCGAGTTTGGTATGAAATTAAATGATTTTAATGATTGGTATTAAATTAAACGATTTCCTAAGCTTAATAAAATTGTATTATTAAAATTCAAAATGGCGTATTTGACATTTGTCAACGTCACATAACTTTTTATTATAACAGCAAAAATAGTCGAGATTGGTATGAAATTAAATGATTTTAATGATTGAAATTAAATTAAACGATTTCCTAAGCTTAATAAAATTGTATTATTAAAATTCAAAATGGCGTATTTGACATCTGTCAATGTTAAACGTCAATCTCATAAGAAAAGGTACCCTAATCGCGTTTGGTATCAAATTAAATGATGTTTTAAGTCAAATTAAGTGCAATTGTTAATATTCAAAATGGCGTATTTGACATCTGTCAATGTCACATAACTTTTTATTATAACAGCAAAAATAGTCGAGTTTGGTATGAAATTAAATGATTTTAATGATTGATATTAAATTAAACGATTTCCTAAGCTTAATAAAATTGTATTATTAAAATTCAAAATGGCGTATTTGACATTTGTCAACGTCACATAACTTTTTATTATAACAGCAAAAATAGTCGAGATTGGTATGAAATTAAATGATTTTAATGATTGAAATTAAATTAAACGATTTCCTAAGCTTAATAAAATTGTATTATTAAAATTCAAAATGGCGTATTTGACATCTGTCAATGTTAAACGTCGATCTCATAAGAAAAGGTACCCTAATCGCGTTTGGTATCAAATTAAATGATGTTTTAAGTCAAATTAAGTGCAATTGTTAATATTCAAAATGGCGTATTTGACATCTGTCAATGTCACATAACTTTTTATTATAACAGCAAAAATAGTCGAGTTTGGTATGAAATTAAATGATTTTAATGATTGATATTAAATTAAACGATTTCCTAAGCTTAATAAAATTGTATTATTAAAATTCAAAATGGCGTATTTGACATTTGTCAACGTCACATAACTTTTTATTATAACAGCAAAAATAGTCGAGATTGGTATGAAATTAAATGATTTTAATGATTGAAATTAAATTAAACGATTTCCTAAGCTTAATAAAATTGTATTATTAAAATTCAAAATGGCGTATTTGACATCTGTCAATGTTAAACGTCGATCTCATAAGAAAAGGTACCCTAATCGCGTTTGGTATCAAATTAAATGATGTTTTAAGTCAAATTAAGTGCAATTGTTAATATTCAAAATGGCGTATTTGACATCTGTCAATGTCACATAACTTTTTATTATAACAGCAAAAATAGTCGAGTTTGGTATGAAATTAAATGATTTTAATGATTGATATTAAATTAAACGATTTCCTAAGCTTAATAAAATTGTATTATTAAAATTCAAAATGGCGTATTTGACATTTGTCAACGTCACATAACTTTTTATTATAACAGCAAAAATAGTCGAGATTGGTATGAAATTAAATGATTTTAATGATTGAAATTAAATTAAACGATTTCCTAAGCTTAATAAAATTGTATTATTAAAATTCAAAATGGCGTATTTGACATCTGTCAATGTTAAACGTCGATCTCATAAGAAAAGGTACCCTAATCGCGTTTGGTATCAAATTAAATTATGTTTTAAGTCAAATTAAGTGCAATTGTTAATATTCAAAATGGCGTATTTGACATCTGTCAATGTCACATAACTTTTTATTATAACAGCAAAAATAGTCGAGTTTGGTATGAAATTAAATGATTTTAATGATTGATATTAAATTAAACGATTTCCTAAGCTTAATAAAATTGTATTATTAAAATTCAAAATGGCGTATTTGACATTTGTCAACGTCACATAACTTTTTATTATAACAGCAAAAATAGTCGAGTTTGGTATGAAATTAAATGATTTTAATGATTGATATTAAATTAAACGATTTCCTAAGCTTAATAAAATTGTATTATTAAAATTCAAAATGGCGTATTTGACATCTGTCAATGTTAAACGTCAATCTCATAAGAAAAGGTACCCTAATCGCGTTTGGTATCAAATTAAATGATGTTTTAAGTCAAATTAAGTGCAATTGTTAATATTCAAAATGGCGTATTTGACATCTGTCAATGTCACATAACTTTTTATATAACAGCAAAAATAGTCGAGTTTGGTATGAAATTAAATGATTTTAATGATTGATATTAAATTAAACGATTTCCCAAGTTTAATAAAATTGTATTATTAAAATTCAAAATGGCGTATTTGACATCTGTCAATGTTAAACGTCAATCTCATAAGAAAAGGTACCCTAATCGCATTTGGTATTAAATTAAATGATGTTTTAAATCAAATTAAGTGCAATTGTTAATATTCAAAATGGCGGATTTGACATCTGTCAATGTCATATAACATTTTATTATAATAGCAAAAATAGTCGAGTTTGGTATGAAATTAAATGATTTTAATGATTGATATTAAATTAAACGATTTCCTAAGCTTAATAAAATTGTATTATTAAAATTCAAAATGGCGTATTTGACATCTGTCAATGTCACATACCTTTTTATTATAACAGCAAAAATAGTCGAGTTTGGTATGAAATTAAATGATTTTAATGATTGATATTAAATTAAACGATTTCCTAAGCTTAATAAAATTGTATTATTAAAATTCAAAATGGCGTATTTGACATCTGTCAATGTCACATAACTTTTTATTATAACAGCAAAAATAGTCGAGTTTGGTATGAAATTAAATGATTTTAATGATTGGTATTAAATTAAACGATTTCCCAAGATTAATAAAATTGTATTATTAAAATTCAAAATGGCGTATTTGACATCTGTCAATGTCACATAACTTTTTATATAACAGCAAAAATAGTCGAGTTTGGTATGAAATTAAATGATTTTAATGATTGATATTAAATTAAACGATTTCCCAAGTTTAATAAAATTGTATTATTAAAATTCAAAATGGCGTATTTGACATCTGTCAATGTTAAACGTCAATCTCATAAGAAAAGGTACCCTAATCGCATTTGGTATTAAATTAAATGATGTTTTAAATCAAATTAAGTGCAATTGTTAATATTCAAAATGGCGGATTTGACATCTGTCAATGTCATATAACATTTTATTATAATAGCAAAAATAGTCGAGTTTGGTATGAAATTAAATGATTTTAATGATTGATATTAAATTAAACGATTTCCTAAGCTTAATAAAATTGTATTATTAAAATTCAAAATGGCGTATTTGACATCTGTCAATGTTAAACGTCAATCTCATAAGAAAAGGTACCCTAATCGCGTTTGGTATTAAATTAAATGATGTTTTAAATCAAATTAAGTGCAATTGTTAATATTCAAAATGGCGGATTTGACATCTGTCAATGTCATATAACAATTTATTATAATAGCAAAAATAGTCGAGTTTGGTATGAAATTAAATGATTTTAATGATTGGTATTAAATTAAACGATTTCCCAAGTTTAATAAAATTGTATTATTAAAATTCAAAATGTCGGATTTGACATCCGTTAATGCCAAACGTCAATTTCATAATAAAAGATACCCTAATCAAGTTTGGTATGAAATTAAATGTTTTTTTTTGCGCTTTATTAAGAATTATTAAAATTCAAGATGGCGCATTTGACATCTGTCAATGTCAAACGTCAATCTCATACTGAAAGATACCCTAAACGTGTTTGGTATCAAATTAAATGTTTTTTTAAGTTAAATTAAGTGCAATTTTTAAGCAACCACAAACATTTCTATAAATTCTCACATCTTCATATTGCCACAATTGATTCCATCATATTTGTTCAATCCACTTTTGAAATATTGGTAATTTCGGGTTTGGTATTTGTTAAAATGTTGCATGCGGTTATCTGTATTCGCTCAAAACGCAATTTTTAGCGCTCATTGTCTCTTCAAATGAAAATTGATGTAAATAACTTTTAAAGTGCATTTATAAAAAAGAAAATTCTATTTAATACACTCACCACACATAAAATTGCCGGAAATAACGTCATTAATGAGAACAGATTATAACAATATACAAAAAACACAAAAAACTGATTAACAAATCATAAAATTAACTTACAAGAAACTGTCATTATCATTACAACTGATTACAACAAAATGTTCCCAAATAACCGCTAAAGTAGGTAACGATTACGATTTTAACGATCATTAGCGCCATCTAACGTGATGGTTCCCTAACATTCGTGACTATGTTCATCTGGTATGCATCTGTCAAAAATTTGACATAAACGTCAGTTAGCTTTAATTTTCATAAAAAAATGTGCAATACAAGAAAATTCGAAAATATCGAAATAAATTTAAGTGTAAATGATTTAGTATTAACCCCGGCAACGTGTGCACTATTAATTAACGAAATCATAAAATACTTGGTATACCAAAAATCCCAAATTCCTTACCCTTACGCTTGGCTAAAAAGCGTGGTCTCTCGTAAACGAAAATCTGGCGAAAATGATAAAAATTCAAACCCCTCTATATCCCGAAATTATAATGTTGCATCCAGTGCCTACGATATAATCGAAGAAATGATGAAAAACGTTTCACATCAATTCAAAGAAAACGGCGATGATCTAAAGGAAGTGATGGTTTTGTTCGGGGTTACCCCACATAGCCCTAAAGAAATGATTAGGTTTTTAATCCCAAAACTCGAGGATAAACACATTGATGTTAACCACGCAATTAGTAACGAAAAGAATAAAAACAAAGTTTTAAGATCTTTATTTCTCTCAGAAGAATGGATTAACGGAATGGAACTTTCGTATCCTTGCACTAATATGTACTTATTGATTAATAAAACCACCCCTAATCCAACTGACGATTCTGCTTTTTTCTTACCAATTCGTAATTATGAACATAACGAGAAAGTACCTCATCGGACAATTCGGTTTTTATATAATTTTTATGTAGGTGTGTGTTGTCATAATTTAGAAATTTATAATACTTTGATTAAAGAGGAAGTAAAAGAAGATGTAAAAAATTCAGAAAATGATAATGATGGAATTAGTAATTATTGGTATCAGGGTAAATTAATTTTGAAAGGCTTTAAGGATTGCTTTATTAATAAACAGTCAGCTTCTGGATTTTTTTGACAATTTTTTTGTTTAGATTAATATAATTAGATTGTAACAAGATTTATTAGAATTAATTTATATGTGCTAGTATCAATTTGATTGTATTTTAATACTTTTTATGACTTTATGATGTTAGAAATAAGAAAAACTGTTGATTCATTTTAAATTTATGTAACTATAATAAGACTTATAACTTTTTAAGATCTGGTTATTCAATAAAAATATTCATTTTAATAATATTTATTTTGTTGTAATTAATATTTATTTACAAGAATTGCCACAGATAACCTAACAGAAACCATAATTAACAGTTATAACTAATGTTGTAAAAGGAAAAGAAAATCATACAATTCAGAAATAGAAACAGAAAATTAAATTTAGATGAGAAAAAAAAGGACTAGTTTAAATAAAGATAATCAAACAGGGACCCTGTTTAGGAGTATTAAATAATACTCCTCTACATTTTTATGATTTGGAGTATTTAAATAATACTCCAAAAACTAACGAAAATTCATAATCTTCAAAACGTGAGGGGCTTAATCAATCGACGTAACAGAATCTTAACCCTCCGTCTATCGGGCGCGCTTTCTTAACACTTTCGATCGGGTATGGTCTGTGGAGTCCAAAATAGAAAAAACTCTAAAGGACGCCAACGTTTCCACTAACCTCCAGTGCTAATTTCTCATAAATATGTTTTATATGATGCTTGTACTATATAATAGCTTAATACAGGGCCAATTCCAAACTCACGTTTTATGTTAACTTGATTTAAAGGAAATGCTTACAATTTAATCACATATTTTTCAAAATTTGGAAACAACGCCTAAATAAAGGAAAAGAAAAAATGTATAAAGTGTTATAAAAAAAATGTCTTAACTAAAGAATAATATTCTATGCACAATCTGGAGGGCTTCAAGCTGTGGTCTCCATATTTCCCAAACAATCGTTACAGCACGCTGTTATATGCTCCATGCATAACGTGACCATTTATTTTTTAACTCAAAACGGGACATTGGTTTATTTAGATTAATTAACAAGTAGTAAATAAAAAGCACTATTTTAAAGTTATTTATTCAGAAAAAGTCAGTTAGGTTAAAAGCTACGAATTAAAAAATATATATACCCCAAACGTTTACTTATATTTATCAGAAGAACAAATTTGCTTTAATACAGCTGGTGATGATTTTAAGTAAGAATGAAACTCTTGGCACGTTTTCTTTATATTCACCTTAATTGTCAACATCGCCTTTAGAACTGAAATTTGTAACTGGGTCTTCTCAGAGGGCCACAATTTGTTCATCATAGAAAATACTCTTTCTACTGGAGCATTTGTAGCAGGCAAACATAAAACATATTCAATTAAAAGAGAAAAATGTTTATGCTGAAGATTGTTAGCTTGAAAGTGTTTGAATACTTCCACCCAACGAGTTTCCGTGGAAACATTTAGGTTATTCCATTCGGTTACTTTGTGCGATGTAATGTAGTTACAAATTAACGAAAATTCGTCAAAAACTTCTGCATCTTTATTACAGTCAATATATTCCTTTTGAATTAACACATCCAGAGATTTTTGAACGTCTGTCCATAAGGGGACCTTTTTTAAATCTGCCCAATAAAATATCTCCATTTCTTTGGTAAGAAAGCAAGTCCACTGCTCCAGATATTCACGGCTTGTTTGATAAAATTCTGTAACCACCCTATTCACAAACTCTTCATCTATGTCAGAAACATTATCTTTCGATTTCACTATTAATTGACGGACCATAAATGGAAGAAACTGATTGGTCTGCTTCTGAGTCAAATTGTCTTTTAGTTGATTGATTTCTTTTGCAGCTTCAATTGCCGATACAGTCTGACCTTCCAGTTTCAATACAGCTTGATGAAAACTTGCTGACTGAGCGTGTAAAAAATAAAGCCACAATTCGGATGTGGGATCTTCAAAAAAGTTTTTTAGTAACAAGGGACATTTTTCAATACTCAAAAAGTAGTTTTTTAGTGGCTGATACATTTTTAAAACTCTTTCCAAGGCAGGCATAAGAGCAAGCCATCTAGTTTTGCTGTAGCCGAGCATTTGTTGATACTCCGTTTCAGTTTCGGCGCATAACTCTTTTAGAGCTTCAACTCGAATCGTGTAAATATAAAAAAACGAATATATCTTCACAATAATGCTTTCGTAATCTAAGGGTAGCCTGTCTGCAGCAGATTTTATTGCATTGTGAATTACATGGGCTCTACATCCAATACCTATTAATGGCTTTTTCAGTGATGACTGTAATTTCGTTAACACATTGTTAGTTCCACGCCTAGCCGCACCTCCGAAATTGACGTTGGCATTGTCTCCGCAAAATGCCACGACTTTTGCTGTTAAATTATTATATGTCAACACTTGGTTTAAATAATCGACAATGATGTCAGAAGTCTCGCCTGGTTGGTCTTGGAGATCTAAAATTTTTACTTGCACACCTACGTAAGGTTGAAAAAAGCGCACTAGAATAGGGTATATTTTCTTGTTACCGTGGTTTGAAGCGTCGTTTAGTATTGTAATACAATTGGACTTATCAAGATCATCTTTTAATTCTTTCATTACTGTAGGCGCCAAAACATTTACTACAATAGCTTCTGATTTCGTACGCGCGCATGTAAATTTGGGTTCAAAACATGATTGAATTAATTTTGACGATTGAATCATTAGAGCGAAAACTGTGGTTTTCTTGTATCGTGTGATAAGCCCAGACGCCTTCTGCCGCGGCGATATCCATATCCTTTAAAGTTGGTGCGGCCGATTTCTTGAAAAAGGTTAACATCGAAGAACTCGAAGCAGCGGCACGATCGGCATTTTTATGTTTTTCAGACTTTAAATGCTGTTCAATATCACTCCCACCACCATGGGAAACACTAAATTCTGTACGACACTTTTCAGATCTGACATCTGAGGAAGTATTTATTTGCTTGATAAACGGATATTTTGCTTGTAAGTTAATATTGAACGTACACTTGCGTTTTGGCATTTTAAGTTATGATTCCAAAACAAAAGAAGTTTAAGTTATTTGCTTGGTAAACGAGCATCAAACAACAACAAAAAATATATCGAAAACTGGGCGCACGAAAAATCTATGAAACAATTAGTCCAAATTAATCAACAAAGCGCGAGCGATGACGTCTTCGCTTCTCTCGGCTATCATCCCGTCAACTGACGACGCCGTCTCGCTCTCGCATACCGATCGCGTCCGCCCAACTCGGCTATAGTCTGTACCACGAGAAACGATAGTGACTCATCGCCTAAAAGTAGAGGCAACAGACAAACTCGTAAGCAACCATTTCACTCTAACAAACGTCAACGTACGGCCCTAATACCAAGTCACTATCGTTTCTCGTGGTACAGACTATACTAAAATTTTCACGCGGTTTTAGAAAACGGGACAATTTTGCGTCCCAGGGATCATTTCGGGGACACCGGGACTCGTAACTCTAAAAAGGGACAGTCCCGTTCAAAACGGGACGTATGGTCACGTTATCCATGCACAACCAACATTTACAAATTTTGCAAAAATAACGAGTTTTTCGTCTTTTGCAATATTTACAATTACAATTAATCTCCTCTTCAATATCTGAGAGCCTCAAGGCAGAAGTACGCACACTTTTGGTCAAGTGCTTATCAACGGCTCTTCTTTGCATGTTATTTTTCACTAACTCCATACCAAGATTTTTTTGAAACAGTCTGCGAGATTTAGCAAATTCACCATCTGGTATGTTGCCTTTGTAGATAACAAAAGCGTTAATTGCTGCTATATTGAGGAGGTTATAGAAAATTACCATTGGCCAACGCTTTGTGTTTTTTGCAACATGTATGATGTGATCATTCGATCAACAACATCTACTACACTTTTTGTGCTATTATAGAAAGTAATTATTTCGGGCTTTTTCCGATCACCGGTAGCTTCATCGATATGATCGTCTCGGTGCATTGTTGAAACTACAAGCACATTCTTTCCTTCTTTGGGTATATATGAAACTGCAGTCATATCATTACTAAATGTTAATAACGAAGAATATACTTTCCTGTTTTTAACTTGTGTTATTTCAAGAGGTAGTTCTCTTCTCTTGGCTCTAATTGTACCAACCACAGTAAGGCGATACTCTCTTAGCAATTTCTTTACAATTGAATATCCTGTGAACCAACGATCTATGGTAACATTTCTTCCTGATCCTAATAAATGTGAACACATTCTTTCAGTTACTGCAACGGTAGAGTTGTCAGTTTTATATGGACCATTGGGTTGAACACCAGCGTAAATTTCTATATGTGAAGTGAAAAATGTATTGGCATCAACAACGGCGAAGACTTTCAATCCGTATTTGTTTGGTTTACTGGGAATGTACATTCGGAAACTGCACCTACCCCTAAAGGCAAGCAGCATTTCATCTAATGTTACATACTCGCCCACAGAATAAGTTTTCTTACAATTGTCGTTGAACTTGTCAACAATAGTACGAACTGCTGCTAGTGTGTCCATTTCTTTTCTTTGACCTCTAGTTGTGGTATCGTCTAAGCGAATGCATTTCAATAAGAAGACGAACCTCCGCTTTGCCATTGTAGCAGAAAATATCTCATATCCCATACCGTCTGATGGCCTATACTCTGCTAGATGTGTCTTTGATCCATGATGGCTCAGCTAAATAAAGCAAACCCATCAGCGCTTGGGTTTCTACAGAGTCGGTAGGTCTACACTCAGTCGTATCTTGGTATTTAACAGAAATTTTATCAATAAATAAATTAGTGTTTTCAACTACAATATCAATGCAGTTTCCAAACATGTACATGCAGCATTGAATGGGAGATAATGCGTCACGTGCTTCACCAATGACCCCCGGCAGGTGAGACACTATGTTTTCGTTGCGAGTTCTAATATTTCTACGTGGGGCAGCCTTTTTCCATTTAATTCCATCTTTACCAAAAAAATACGAGCATCTGTCACGAATCACGGGTTGTTCATCTTCATCATCCTCGCCGTCATCCTGATGCATAATATCTGCATCTTCATTTACGTTTTCCTGCTCGGTTTCTGTATCATGATCACTGATACTTACAAAATCTGGATCTGATATCGAACTATCGTCAGACTCTTCTATTTCACTGCCCGTGCTAACTTCTTCATATAGTTTCTGTAATCTTTCTTTCTCCTTTTCATAAGGACCCATATCACAATGCTATCAAATAATAAATCATTTATTATTTTATCAAATCATATCAGAAAATTGTGTGTTACTACTTACCTATTTGTAAGTATGCTATTTGTCGATTGCTAACTAGATATTTGATATTAGTTATAAATAATTTTTATGCACTTTTCTATTCTCTATATTTGTAAAATAAATAACACATAGCACAACGCCTCAAAATGAGGTTCAATAGTAAACTGTCGTGTCAACGATACGGTAACCGTATATATAGTAATTATTAAGGGAACTACCGAACTATATTGCGATCACTCCGAGGTATAGTTTTATAACTCGGTAATACCCCTACAAATACAAAAAGAACGCATAGAGTTCCAACTGGAATACGATTCTTACAGATTACATCTGCGAATATTATTACACATTTGATCGGAACGGGTCTGTCAGGACAAAATATTATGTAGCGATTATTTAGAATTTTGAAAAACAGTTTTTTATAGCGAAAGCAGTTGATATTCAGATATTTGAAAGGTACTGTGACCGTAGAAGTTTTGAGCAAAATTATTTAAAAAATATTTCACATAATCATTTTGTCGTGGACTCGTAGACCACACCCGACAGACGGAGGGTTAAATGAAACAAGAGAGCCGAAAAGATTAAAAATATTGAAATTTACGCGATCCGCAGCTCTAGCCATACGTAGTATGAGTAACGTAACCGTTTTTATTTCGACTAAAAACGGGTCAAACCTAGGTAGTTTTGTCGATAATCAAGGGCAGTCTAAAATTATTAAAATTTGGTTTTAAGTTAAACTTGATACAGCTTCTACAAAATTTGATAGTTTCCTAAAGACTTGCAATACTTCCAGAAGACTTGTTGTTCCTGCTAGAAGTCTTGATATTGCTTTCAGAAGACTTGAAATGATCTTAGACGACTAAAAATATTTTTAGAAGACTTAAAATGTTTCTAGAAAGTTTGACACTACTTCCAGAGGACTTAATATTGCTTATAGAAAACTTAATACTACTTCAAGGAAATTTGAAAAGCTTCTAGAAAACTTGAAATGATATTAGAAGACTTGGAATGCATCTAAGAAACCTGATACTACTTCCAGAAGTTTTGATATTGCTTCTAGAAGACATAATATTGCTTCTAGAAGACTTAATATTGCTTCTAGAAGACATAATATTACTTCTAGAAGACATAATATTCCTTCCAGAAGATTTGAACTGTTTCTAGACTACTGTTTACTGAGAACTGCTTCTTACAGCAGTTAGACTACTGCTGAGAATACTGCTTGTTATTGCTTCCAAAGGACTTGAAATGCTTTTAGAAAACTTGATACTACTTCCGGAAGTCCTGATATTGCTTTTAGATATCAATTAATACAACTTTCAGAAATTTGATACTGCCCTTGGAAGACTTGAAATGCTTCCAAAGGACTGGATACTACTTGTAAAACTGTTTGTAAAAACTGGATACTGTTGATGAACCAATTAACTATGCTTTGAAAATATTAAATACTATTGAACAAAATGCACAATCTTTCCGCAAGGAGTCCATAAACTGTTAATTAAAGGTTAAATACTGCTAGCAGAAGACATTTTGATGGTAAAAAGCGAAGGACTATTAATAAAATTTAATTTTCCTTCCAAAATATCAAATACTGTTGGCAAAATACAACATCATCATATCAAAAGTTTAAAAGCTACCAATTAAAGGATAGATACTGTTTGTAAAACTTTACTTGTTTTATCAGACATTTTTGGAGAGTGCAAGCCAATCCCTTTTAGGCATTACAACTGCATCTTATTATGTAGTCAAAGAAGTACAGAAAAGCTTTGCTATTTAGCATAACCCCAAATCCGAATTCCCTGGTAATCTGAACAAAATTGAAAAACGTAAAATTTGCTGTATGTCCCTTGTAATCCGAATTGGTAAAAGATTCGCTAATCGAAAAAGGCTATTCATTCTACCTGCAGAGAAAGACGACAATTCCAAAACTCTGAATAGCGTTTCTATGAAAATGCCGAGTCCATACTATCTAAGGTTTGTAAATCCTTGTCATTTATTAGCAAAATGGTAGAGATGTGTATTTCGAAAATCAGCGGAGGAAAAAGAACCTGATTATGTCATTCCACTGTTCGTTCAACAACTAAAAAAATTTAATATTATGCTGCAACAAATAAGGCAGTTTTTCCACAAAGAAGCTGGGATAACCGAATTAAAAGTAAAGAAGATATTAAAAGTTTCTGTGTATTATATGTATTGCAAGATAAAGAAGCCAGGTTTATACAAAAAAAATGACTGTAAATTTAAGAACTCGACAGTTGGGTAAACACATTGCTTATCTTTTGGATTCGTGATTGGATAATCACGAATCGAATTCTTAAATTTAAAACTAAAACAAAAAATTATACTTCTTTCTGTCCAACACTGGAAAAATTTGTTGTATGCACTTCACATCACGCACAAGACAAAACTAAATTGTTGTAAACACTCACTACTGCAACTAGTTGGTGCAGGGATACACGCTATTCCTGCTTATACAAGATCGAGCAGGTTGTATAAAGTACAACTATGTACAATTTAGTACGATAAAGTACAATAAAGTACAATTTTATGCACCTGTCTATATTTATATTTTACTTGAGATGTAAAAATTGCTAATAATTTATTAATAAATTAATAAATAATTTACTAATAATTTATTGGCGATTTTTTATTATTATTTTAACTTTCGTATTAAAAAAGATGTGTCTCAATTTATTTTTTATTAAACCTTGTGTGTCAAATCGATTTTAATTTTTCGAGGACCCCCTGAATGACCCTAGGGACCCCTTGGGGAACCACTGGTTTAGATTAATATAATTAGATTGTAACAAGATTTATTAGAATTAATTGTAACAAGAATTATTAGATTTAATTTATATGTGCTAGTACCAATTTGATTGTATTTTAATCCTTTTTATGACTTTATGATGTTAGAAATAAGAAAAACTGTTGATTCATTTTAAATTTATGTAACTATAATAAGACTTATAATATAAGTACGAAGGCTTTCACGACCGGTTTAGTTCAATTAACGAACTAAAATTAGAACTAACACTAGCACTAACACTAGAACTATCACTAGGACTAACACTAGATCTAAAACTAGAAACTTTCGGGTTTCGCCGTGCGTTTTTTGAAAAAATGTTTGACGTTTCGGATGCCATGTTGCAACCTTCTTCAGAAACTGGTTCTAACTGACTTATAATAAGACTTATAACTTTTTAAGACCTGTTTATTCAATAAAAATATTAATTTTAATAGTATTTATTTTGTTGTTATTAATATTCTAACAAATCAACCTCTTAACGGGTTACATCACCTTGAAATTAAAGAAAAAATCGATTTTTTTGACTAAATAAATTGTAAATAATAATAATAATTCTTTATTTTTTTCGAGATTAAAGAAAAAAATTGATTTTTTTTTACTAAATAAATTGTAAATGCTTTTAAAAATATTTAAGCATTCAAAAAAATCTAAGTTATAGCAATTAAAAGTAGAATTCATCAAATATCGTGTTTTCTCCATATTGATGCATTTTAGAAGAAAAGTATCAGAGAGCAATATTGCTGAAAATTAAATTTCCAACAACTTTTGAAAAGTATTTTTATAGGACGCTTAAATTCATAAATTCCAAATTTTTATAAGTACGAAGGCTTTCACGACCGGTGTTAACTGAATTAAAATTAGAACTATCACTAGGACTAACACTAGATCTAAAACTAGAAACTTTCAGGTTTTGCCGTGCATTTTTTGAAAAAATGTTTGACGTTTCGGATGCCACGTTGCAACCTTCTTCAGAAACTGGTTCGAAGTGACAAAATCGAGAATTGTAAAACAATATATTGGTCGAAAAACTAATTAATAATTAATTTTATATTAATTACAAGCTAATTACTAACTAATTACTGCGTCACGTTCGGTTTGGGAGTCGTATTCGTCTTTACCACTATCTTCCATGTTCTGCTGAGTTCCCAGTCATCTTCTCTGTTGACGTTGTTTTTATGTCGGTGGATTTCTATGGCTTCTCTTGTCAGCCGTTAATGATATTTATTAGTCCTAGCCAGAACCTTTGTTTTGTCGAAGTTTATTCGGTGACCTTCTGAATGGCATTATCCCACAACCGCCGACTGTTGAATCTTCCCCAGCCTCACATCCCTCTCGTGTTCCTTGATACGGCATTCGATGTTTCGTGCGGTTTGGCCAACGTAAAACTTTCCACAACTGCATGATAGCCGATAGACACCCGCTCCTTTTAAAAGAGGTAGCTTGTCCTTGGCTATCGGGAGTGTATTCCGAATTTTCGTAGCCGTTCCTTATCGCACCACGATGTCGTTTTTCTTTAGTTGTCTTGCAATTCTGCAAACTTTTACATGGAATTATTCAAAGAAAATGCTCTGAAGAAGGGCCAATGGAAACTGAAGCTATGGCTCCGATGTGTGGACCACACGTTTGTTGTATGGCAACATGGTAGAGAACGCCTCTTTGAATTTCTAGGTCTTCTAAATGCTCAACATCCCATGATCAAATTTACCATGGAAACAGAGTCCTCTAACCAGTTGCCTTTCTTAGATGTATTGGTCACTAGAACAACAAATGGTGACATGGAACTGGGGGTGTATCGAAAGAAAACCCACACTAATAGGTATTTAGAGGCAACATCACACCATCATCCCCAACAGAAGAGGTCCGTCATTTGCACTCTGTTCCAGAGAGCAGCAAGAATATGTAAATGAGACAACCTAAAGAAGAAGGAACGGTTTCTACGGAACGTACTACAGAAAAATTGATATAGTTTAAAGGACATCAACCGAGCCACCAAGCAGCGGAAGCAAGGAGAAAAAGCTGCAGCAAGTACAGAACCAACTGGATTCATCTGTCTTCCTTACGTTTCCGGTGTAACGGAACGAATTGCAAGACACCTAAAGAAAAACGACATCGTGGTGCGATACGGAACGGTCACCAAAATTCTTAATACACTCTCGATAGCCAAGGACAAGCTACCTCTATTAAAAGGAGCGGGTGTCTATCGGCTATCATGCAGTTGTGGAAAGTTTTACGTTGACCAAACCGGACGAAACATCGAATGCCGTATCAAGGAACACGAGAGGGATGTGAGGCTGGGGAAGATTCAACAGTCGGCGGTTGTGGGACAATGCCATTCAGAAGGTCACCGAATAAACTTCGACAAAACAAAGGTTCTGGCTAGGACTAATAAATATCATCAACGGCTGACCAGAGAAGCCATAGAAATCCACCGACATAAAAACAACGTTAACAGAGAAGATGATTGGGAACTCAGCAGAACATGGAAGATAGTGGTGAAGACGAATACGACTCCCAAACCGGATGCGACGCAGTAATTAGTTAGTAATTAGCTTGTAATTAATATAAAATTAATGATTAAGTAGTTTTTCGACCTATATATTGTTTTACAATTCCCGATTTTGTCACTTCGAACCAGTTTCTGAAGAAAGTTGCAACATGGCATCCGAAACGTCAAACATTTTTTCAAAAAACGCACGGCAAAACCCGAAAGTTTCTAGGGTTAGTCTTAGTGATAGTTCTAGTGTTAGTGCTAGTGTTAGTTCTAATTTTAGTTCTGTTAACACCAGCCGTGAAAGCCTTCGTACTCACAGCACCATACATAATTTGTAATGATGGTTGAATTATTATTCAGTCAGCATCCGCTGCGATTTTATTTGAGAGTTTTTAAAAAATATTTAAGTCAAAATATTTAAATATTTTAATTCGCGAATTTACGCATTAACACTTTTCGACTTTTCCACTTTTCCTTGCAACTATAAATTTAGCCCTATAATAATTTAAATGTTGTTTTAAATTGCCTTGTGTGTTATATCTAACTTAAATTATATTTGTTATGTTTTTCAATTAAAGGTATATTTTCTAATTAGCATTGCTTCAAACATTTCTTGAATATTACAAAATGAAAAATTCGAAATAAACGTTTTAAAAATAATTATGAGTATAAAAACAAGTTTAATAAGTCATATCTATTCAAATTAGAAAATGAATCCCTCATTTTCAAAAATCGATTATGCAATATTTATTATAACGTTACTTTTAACGTTTTTAATAGGGGCATATTATTCGATTTTTAAAAAACAGAACACAACGGAAGAATATTTACATGGAGGAAGAAAAATGAATTGGTTGGTTGTCGCGTTTTCAATTATATCTGGGTAAGATGTTATTAATAAATTTTTTGTATAATCATTTTTTTTTATTACAGGACGGTATCTATTCATATTATCAC
The DNA here is from genome assembly GCA_036711965.1 of Onthophagus sagittarius. Lineage (NCBI taxonomy): Eukaryota > Metazoa > Arthropoda > Insecta > Coleoptera > Scarabaeidae > Onthophagus > Onthophagus sagittarius. The sequence continues at coordinate 10,543,880 of JASERS010000002.1, read as the reverse complement.
TATTCCAACAGATGTTTATTATTATGGTATAAACTATCTTTATGCTGCTAGCATAAGCTTCGCATTGATCGTATTAACATCGTATTTCTTAACTTTTCCCGTTTTTTACAAGTTACAACTTACAAGTATTTACAGTTATCTCGAAGTAAGATTCGATAAAAAAGTGAAATTATTATCTTCTTTTCTATTTGCTGTGCAAATTATTGTTACTTTTCCTATTATTACTTTCATACCAGCACTTACAGTTTCTTTGGGTTGTTTATACGCGATATTGAGTTATTAAAAAATAACATGATTTTTTTTAGTAACGAATATAAACGTGTATTTAGTAACATATCTTTTAAGTATTCTATGTATTATTTACACAATTTTTGGAGGCATAAAAGCTATTATATGGACGGATACGTTACAATTTTTATTTATGATAATGTGTGCACTAAGCATTATTATTGTTGGCATATATAATAATGGAATTTGGAATTTGTACAATACCGCAAAAGATACAGGACGATTAAACGTGGAGTATGTCTTAAAAAATTAACGCATAATTTACTAACAAAAATTATTTTTTTGTAGTTTTGATCTAGACCCAATGAAAAGAGATACATTATGGAATGCATTAATAGGAAGTTACTTTCAAGTAATGGGTGCATTAGGATTTCGTCAAGGAGTAATTCAAAAATACTTATCACTAAAAAAATTTAGTGATGTTAAACGGTGATAAAGTTATTATTCAGAAATTAAACACATTTTATTAAAAATATTTTTTAGGGCTCATTTCTTTGTATATTTCGGAATGGCGATAATATTAATATTACCCGCCTTTTGTGGTATTGTTGCTTTATACCAATACGTTTATTGCGATCCGATGATAACAAAAAAAATCACAAAACCCGACCAATTATTATCGTATTATGTCATGGATTTAGCAAAACAATTTCCTGGTTTAGCTGGTCTTTTTGCATCCGGTGTTATTAGTGCGAGTTTAAGTACTTTATCGTCAGGATTGAACAGTGTGGCAACTACGGTTTATTACGACTTTTTAAAAGCAAGTCTATCAAACAAATTAATAGAAAAACACGAAACGACATGCCTAAAAGTTTTAGTGCTTATTTTTGGAATTTTGTGTGTCTCATCCACATACGTTCTTAGATATTTGGAAAGTAATGTTTTTCCAATTTTTATCTGTGTTACTGCTTTAACAAATGGGCCAATGGTTGGATTATTTATTGCTGGATTGTTTATGCCAAAAATAAATGCAAATGTAAGTACAAAGAATATATCAAATTCTCTTGGATATTTTGTGGATAAAATTAGATTTTTTGTGTAACTCTTGTGTTATATGTTAAAAATATATATGATTCTTTCTTACATTGTTGCCAGATCTGGCGAAATTTCACCACATCTGATGATTTCTTCGTGATCAGATTTCACAAAATTTCATATTTTTGGTGAATCTTTAACTTTTTATTTCTTGGTTAAAATTTCGAATAATGTACCAGACAAAATAATAATTGTCAAATTTGTTGGCAGCAAGATTACCTAGTTTTTGGTAGCGGGAGCTATTGGGTCACCAAAGTCCTGCTGATCAGATAGAAGTCTGCCAACTTGTTATCTTAAAGATTACCACTTGTTGGCCACTTGTTGGCAGTCTTTAAGATAATGTATAATGTATTCATCGAGTCGATATCGCCTATTGGTGTTCTGGTAGGAACTGATCGACAGATATTGCATACAATAGTTATTAGTTTTTGACAAAATTGTCAAAAAATCGATTACTTGTTTATTCCCCGTCGATAGGTGACAGTAAAAACTTTAAATAACAATTCGTAAAATTATATATTTGAGATGAAAACTGGAAAGCCCAGCGAAGCATCCAGTAATAAATCACAATAAATAACATAAATAAATAATTTCTTAACAGAAATAAAAAATTGCTGAACAAGAAATTAATAATAATGAAAATTAACAAAAGAAAATAAATAATAACGAAAATTCTTAGTAAAAGAAAATAATTAACAAATAAGAAAACATTTTAAAGGCTCAATTACACAGAGAACAATTCTAGGTAAATTATATTTGTTATTAATTTCAAAAAATCATAAAAAATCAGGTTAACCTAAATAATCTTTATCTCAGAAACCAATAAAGATTTTCTGATTTTGTTCTCACAATGACAAAATAGACACTTATCTTTATAAATTTAAATGTATCATTAAAATATCCCAAGAATTCGATTTTTGGTGATTTTTAATTAACTTGAGGTAGCCAATAATGTTCACGTTGAATTTAATGATTTATATCTCAAAAACGAATAAATATTTTCAAGATCCCAATTCATCCCAAGAAAGTAGACACTTTCCTCTATAAATACTGAATAATGCATTAAGATGTCTTAAGAATTCGATTTTTCGTGATTTTTTAAAGCAAGATTATTAATTTCAAAAAATCATAAAAAATTAAGTTAACTTAAATGATCTTTATCTCAAAAACGAATAAAGATTTTCTAATTTGGTTTTCACCATGACAAAATAGACACTAGCTTCTATAAAATTTGAATGTTTCATTAAAATATCTCAAGAGTTCGATTTTTGGTGATTTTTAATTAACTTGAGATGGCCATAAATGTTCACGTTAAATTTAATGATTTATACCTCAAAAACGAATGAATATTTTCAAGATCCGGTTTTATCACAAGCAAATAGACACTTTCCTCTATAAATCATGAATAGTTCATTAAGATATCTTAAGAATTTGATTTTTCGTGATTTTTTAAAGCAAGATTATTAATTTCAAAAAATCATAAAAAATTAAGTTAACTTAAATGATCTTTATCTCAAAAACGAATAAAGATTTTCTAATTTGGTTTTCACCATGACAAAATAGACACTAGCTTCTATAAAATTTGAATGTTTCATTAAAATATCTCAAGAGTTCGATTTTTGGTGATTTTTAATTAACTTGAGATGGCCATAAATGTTCACGTTAAATTTAATGATTTATACCTCAAAAACGAATGAATATTTTCAAGATCCGGTTTTATCACAAGCAAATAGACACTTTCCTCTATAAATCATGAATAGTTCATTAAGATATCTTAAGAATTTGATTTTTCGTGATTTTTTAAAGCAAGATTATTAATTTCAAAAAATCATAAAAAATTAAGTTAACTTAAATGATCTTTATCTCAAAAATGAATAAAGATTTTCTAATTTGGTTTTCACCATGACAAAATAGACGCTAGCTTCTATAGATTTTGAATGTTTCATTAAAATATCTCAAGAATTCGATTTTTGGTGATTTTTAATTAACTGGAGATAGCCATAAATGTTCACTTTGAATTTAATGATTTATATCTCAAAAACGAATAAATATTTTCAAGATCCCATTTCATCACAAGAAAGTACACACTTTCCTCTATAAATGATGAATATTGCATTAAGATATCTTAAGAATTCGGTTTTTCGTGATTTTTTAAAGCAAGATTATTAATTTCAAAAAATCATAAAAAATTAAGTTAACTTAAATGATCTTTATCTCAAAAATGAATAAAGATTTTCTAATTTGGTTTTCACCATGACAAAATAGACGCTAGCTTCTATAGATTTTGAATGTTTCATTAAAATATCTCAAGAATTCGATTTTTGGTGATTTTTAATTAACTGGAGATAGCCATAAATGTTCACTTTGAATTTAATGATTTATATCTCAAAAACGAATAAATATTTTCAAGATCCCATTTCATCACAAGAAAGTACACACTTTCCTCTATAAATGATGAATAATGCATTAAGATATCTTAAGAATTCGGTTTTTCGTGATTTTTTAAAGCAAGATTATTAATTTCAAAAAATCATAAAAAATTAAGTTAACTTAAATGATCTTTATCTCAAAAATGAATAAAGATTTTCTAATTTGGTTTTCACCATGACAAAATAGACACTAGCTTCTATAAATTTTGAATGTTTCATTAAAATGTCTCAAGAATTCGATTTTTGGTGATTTTTAATTAACTTGAGATGGCCATAAATGTTCACTTTGAATTTAATGATTTATATCTCAAAAACGAATAAATATTTTCAAGATCCGGTTTTATCACAAGCAAATAGACACTTTCCTCTATAAATCATGAATAGTTCATTAAGATATCTTAAGAATTTGATTTTTCGTGATTTTTTAAAGCAAGATTATTAATTTCAAAAAATCATAAAAAAATAAGTTAACTTAAATGATCTTTATCTCAAAAATGAATAAAGATTTTCTAATTTGGTTTTCACCATGACAAAATAGACACTAGCTTCTACAAATTTTGAATGTTTCATTAAAATATCTCAAGAATTCGATTTTTGGTGATTTTCAATTAACTTGAGATAGCCATAAATGTTCACTTTGAATTTAATGATTTATATCTCAAAAACGAATAAATATTTTCAAGATCCGCTTTCATCACAAGAAAATAGACACTTTCCTCTATAAATCATGAATAGTTCATTAAGATATCTTAAGAATTCGATTTTTCGTGATTTTTTAAAGCAAAATTATTAATTTCAAAGAATCATAAAAAATTAGGTTAACTTAAATAATCTTTATCTCAAAAACGAATAAAGATTTTCTAATTTGGTTTTCACCATGACAAAATAGACACTAGCTTCTACAAATTTTGAATGTTTCATTAAAATATCTCAAGAATTCGATTTTTGGTGATTTTCAATTAACTTGAGATAGCCATAAATGTTCACTTTGAATTTAATGATTTATATCTCAAAAACGAATAAATATTTTCAAGATCCGCTTTCATCACAAGAAAATAGACACTTTCCTCTATAAATCATGAATAGTTCATTAAGATATCTTAAGAATTCGATTTTTCGTGATTTTTTAAAGCAAGATAATTAATTTCAAAAAATCATAAAAAAATAAGTTAACTTAAATGATCTTTATCTCAAAAATGAATAAAGATTTTCTAATTTGGTTTTCACCATGACAAAATAGACACTAGCTTCTACAAATTTTGAATGTTTCATTAAAATATCTCAAGAATTCGATTTTTGGTGATTTTCAATTAACTTGAGATAGCCATAAATGTTCACTTTGAATTTAATGATTTATATCTCAAAAACGAATAAATATTTTCAAGATCCGCTTTCATCACAAGAAGATAGACACTTTCCTCTATAAATCATGAATAGTTCATTAAGATATCTTAGAATAGTGATTTTTTAAAGCAAGATTATTAATTTCTATATGATATGCATCAGCATAATGTATCAAATAGATACTTGTTGACGGCGCATATCCGTTACGAAATGAATGTTTTATAATATTGGAAAATAAGTTAGTTCTAAGTAAGCTTTCGATCAATAAACAGTTAAATAAAATGTTATTGAAGTTTTAATCAAAAAGTACTAAATCAGTACCAACACCAAAGAATTATTTTTTACACATAAATTAGCTTGAATACATTAGCTAAATACATTTTATATACGTCTTTTTTAATTTCAAGTAGATGTCAACTATTGTATTTCAAATTGCTTGGTGTATTTTTCTACGCGTCATTAGATTGAGATTTGTTTTCATCAATTTTGAATACAATTTTAACTAAAAAAGGACACCTGTATATAGAGGGTAACTTTCGTAACTGATAGATCTTCGTTCGTACATCTAATCTCCTATTCATCGGAGAGCCATTACTTCTCTGGTCAAGTCTGAGCTCACTTTCCATTGTCATTAATTACCACAGTCTTCGCCAAGGATACTTAGGTTATCGGGGGTCCATAAACTTGGAAATTAAAGTCGGAATTTAGTAGAAAAAGCTCACTATAAATATAAAGAAGACAAAATAACATTCGCCTTAGATAGTTGATAGGTTACCAAATTTAGATTACTCCATAATATAAATTGTAAAGCATTAAATAGAGCATTCTTGTGATAAAAACAAATTTTACGTAATATTAATTAAAATTTAATTTATATAGGGCGCATTTTATGGAGGAATAGCATCCTTAATTCTTATGGCATGGTTGGTTATTACTTCACAATGGTATCAAATGCAAGGTTTTGTTAAACATCCCACACTCCCAGTTTACACAAATAACTGCACAACTCCTTTTGAGATCAACGTTCATAATCAAACAAGGAATGAAGACGCACCTTGGATGTACAAATTATCTCATTTCTGTTTCTCTATCATTGGTGTTTGTGCTGTTATGTTGATTTCATTTTTAATAAGTCATTTAACTAAACGAACAAAAAATGATGTACCCGATGAATATTTAAGCCCATTAATGTATTATATTCGTAAGAAATGTAACAAATATAGATATAGAAATGTATTAGATGCAACTAAAGAATGTGAACATACCTAATTTGATTTACAATTAGGTGATATGAAAACGAAACATTAAATACATTTAAGGAAAATTTATTTGTAACTAAATAAACATTTTTAAAAAAAATATTAAAAAATAGTTATTAAAATAAACCCGTATTTTTTTGGTGAAAAATGTATTAAGGATAACCAGTTTTAGGATAACATTTTAATGCTTCCATTAATTCTTCGAAAAATTTACCTTGTTGTTCTCCCTTAAAGGAATACGAGGCTAATGTCTGATAAAACTACATATCTTCACAAAATCAAATCTTTATTTAGAAAAATCAAATTTGTCTGGAACCACTTTCTTTGTGTTAGGACGTACAGACGAATTCTAAGGAGATGTCTATTAATTTTATTTTTGGATCTCTACCCTTTTCCACATCATTATCTTTTCCTCGACTGCCGTTTCACTTTTCATTTCATTTTTCATCAATATCTCTTTAAACTTTTTGAATCTTCCAGTGCTAGCTCACTCCTCTTTGCACAATGGACAGAATTCTGAGATTTCGCGTCCGTTAGCTATCTGTCCTTCATGTAATTAATTGTTCCTTAGATGTGGACAATTTATAGCAAAAGCTTTTCCTGTTCGGTTCGTTGCAAATTTGAGTATATGCCCATGCTGAAGCATTTGTTAATGTTGATGCTTTTTCCATCTCACATCTCGTAAAACCCATCCATAGGCTCCTGCTTTTCAGCAAAATTTCTACACTCTTATCGTCTATCTTCATTGTTATTGCCTGCGATTGGTCTCTCATCGGTCTCCTGTGGCTCAATTTAATACACTCTGGCTTACACTCCTCCCATTGCAAGATCTACTGCCTCTTGGACCTCGTTGATTTTCGCTAATGCGTCCATACCTCATATGTATATCGTTTGAATATTAGCATCTCTTATTTTTTTGCAGTTTATTTCTCCACCTTTATTATTTAAGACTTCACTTATTTTATTATATGTTACTGCATCTTTTTCTAGAGCTATGAATAACTTCCCGGTTTTTGTACTTCTTAATTCCTCTATTCCTTCCTTGACCTCTGCTTTTTGCAGGGTGTTTTTTACTTCCTTAAGGGTTTCCGAGTAACACATTTCCTTGCTTTCCATCACTTGTACTAGTTTTCCTCCATTTCAGGGGTATAAATCGCAACCTTGGTTGTGGAAGAGTGAAATATACTCTCTATTATTTTTCTAATTACATTTACTTTCATGTCTTTTATTTTATGGATTGCAATCCAGTCATCTTCTATTGTCTCATTTTTTAGTATTTTAACAGCTTCAAATAAGCTACATTCCGTGATTTCTAATTTCTATTTCTCGCTGGGTACTTTTACTGGCTGAGTCTATTGACCAGTCTCTTTTCAGAGATGGAGTTTCTCTTTTTAAGCTGTCTATGGTTTCTATCCAGTTCTCGCTGCTCTTTTCTCGTTTGCGAGATTATTGGGCTCATCGTAAGGCCACACTTAAATTTTTGGATATCATGTTAAAGTTAAGAACAGGCTTAAGAAATATGTTGGAGTATGTTTAGGTGCCGAAAACAGTTGCCTAGATTTCTTGGTCACTTTGCTATGGCAGCTTAACTTTTCGAAATTTGCAAGTAGCATGTAAAAAAGCCTGCCATTCATAAGGCAAAAAACGTTGAAACTAAACCTAACCTGATGATTTCTTTTCCGGATTTGCAATCCAAGAAAGAATCTAATATAGTTATGAATATTAAAGATGCCTTCGTGCGAAAACTTAGATTCGTGCGCCTATATAACTTTTTTAACAGTATCTCACAACGAGAACTTGTAATCGTGGAAGCGATGCTTCTTCAAGGTACTCTGCACTGAATATCTACTGATTCCAACATCTTCTTGGACAACTCGCATTGTAGCGCTGGGATTGACCACCACATAAGCAAATTTTTATTTTGGCCAGAACTCCATAAATGATCTCGTTAAGACACTCTGTATATTTTGACGTTTGTAATCGATGAGCGTGTGTTTTTGGTTGTTACCTTTGAGGCACGGTGCCTTGGGTTCATCCCGTTTCCATGTATGTAAATAAAAAACAGTGCCGAACCTATGTATCTGTAAAAAAGTATGATAATAATACAAGACGGATTATAAGATAAATTTTGTATTATTTAAAGTATCTGCGATCTGATTAAAGTTGGTATTTAAGTCCTGCTGGTCGCGATAATTTGCACCACGCTTACTTTTGATCAATAACAGCTTTGTATCGAGCTGCTTACACACGTTTTTCTTGGGTGTCTTTGTTAGTCATCCATTTACTAATAGTAGTCACTGAAGTCTTAGATGATTCACATGAGATAATGGTTAATATCAATTATTTTAAGTAACTCCATCATTTTTTCTTGGTACATTATCATAGGCTTACTCTAATTATACCTCCCACTTCCGTTGGTAGTCTTTTCTATATTGCTCTCTACAACTGCTTGAGCCTTTTTTATTATCTTTCTTGTAAATAGATGGAACAGATTCTCGTTAGGTTATATAGTTAGGATATAAATTTATTAAGCCTATGATCCGAGAAAATAGTGTCTCCCAAACATATTTGATAAAATCAGCTAGTGAGTGGCATGGTCCATGCGTTCTTCTCGTTCTTCTCTTATACACTTATCCAGTTCTTCATATTTTATTAATATACATTCTTATCGCTCGTTGAACATTTATCATCATATTTCTTCCACTTATCTGGATTAATCATAGATAATCAAACTTCTTTCTTTGATGTTTTCAAGATTGTGAATACTTTCCATAATTTCGTGAATTATGAGTCCCCAATATAATTATTAGTCAGATTTTGCTCTGGTCAGCTCTGAGTCTACATCCAACTGTAATTAGATATCACAATCTCACTTGATCACCTGACTACATCAATTTTTTTGCAAATAGTTTATACGCCATATTATTTAGACTACACTATAATCAAGATTAATGCATAAAATAGTATTAATATTATATTAATTTAATGTTATTTAAAATATAATTTATATAGGGCGCATTTTATGGAGGATTAGCATCATTAATTATTATGGCATGGCTGGTTATTACTTCACAATGGTATCAAATGCAAGGTTTTGTTAAACATCCCACACTCCCAGTTCACACAAATAACTGCACAACTCCTTTAGACATCAACATTTATAATCATAATCTAACGAGGAGTGAAGGCGCACCTTGGATATACAAATTATCTCATTTCTGTTTTCCCACCATTGGTGTTTTTGTTGTTATATTGATCGCATTTATAATAAGTCATTTAACTAAAAGAACAAAAAACGATGATGTACCCGATGAATATTTAAGCCCAATAGTACATTATATTCGTAGGAAATGTATCAAGTATAAATATAAAAATGTATTAGACGCAACTAAAGAATGTGAACATACGTAATTTGAATTAGACGATATAAAAACAAAGAATTAAATATGAAAATTTATTTAACGTTTAATAAATATTTACAAGAAATATAATAAAATAATTATTGATAAAAATCCGTATTCTTTGGTACCAGCCCCAGAAGCTGTATCCATCCTTCTAACAGCACCCTCCAACAAACTAACATTCTTATAACAATTACACCATTTCTCTTCAATTCCAGCATCAGAACAACCTCGAACACTCGGAACATATCGAAACAACGAAACGCATTTTGGACATGATTTAACATCACTAACAACATGGTTACTAGAAATCGCCAAAATATCTTGCAAAGTTGCGTATATATCGAAAAGCGAAACCAATTTCGACGCATTTTCTTCGATATTTTCGGTTTCATCTTTGAACCGATTCCGAAATGATTCCGGTAAGTACGCGTAAAAAAACGGCATTTTGCTCTCAAACGCTCCCAAATTCGTGTAGGTTATCTCGGTTTTTGGATAACCGGTGTCGCTCATAAACAAAATGATCGAATTGTTGATTAAATCTTCGAGTATACTGAAAAATTGCACCATTTTGTTGTCCATGCGACCGAAGGCGTTAAAATCTTCGTGGCTGAAGGAGTTTATCCAAAATAAACCGAAATAAGAGTAATTTTGGAAAGTTTTTGCAAAATCTAGGGCTAAATTTAAAATTCGTTCGCCTAAAAAGAGTGTTTTATATACCTATCATTTCTTTCATGAAATCCCGGGACAGACCAAATTACAATAAAATTAATTTACCTGTATTTTCAGGACCTGTACAATGAGGCATATTATCCAAATAAGTAGTATTTAATCGTTCAGTGGCAACTGAAAAATGTCTGAAATAATAATCGGTGGGGGGCTGAAAAAATCCTTTTGTGTCTTTATTAAAAGTATTCATGATGGGATAATCCTCGGCGTAAGTTGTAACGTATCCATACTTTTGATAATCATTCCAAATGAAGGGGTAATCATCAAAATATTTTTCAACGGGACTTCCAAACTTTTCAGTCGCCAACTTTTCAGAATACCCCGTCAAAAATGCGAGCGCATTTCCCAAAGAATCTTTATCCACTTTATTAAACGCTTTAAATTGAATCCAACCTTTATCAACCAAATAATCGTGAGTTTCTGGCATCAATCGCATAAAATTCTGTTTCGAAACGCTATCAATCATCAACACAAGAACGCTCAACGATTTTGGGTCATCTCGCAATTTCAAATTTTTTTGTTTAATATTTTTAGGCGCAAACAATCCAAAAACGTTTTCGTAAATATGTTCAAATCCGTGATCTTCGATTTTATGACACGTCACTTTAACAACATCGTTGTTTAATTCTAAACGACCTTCAATGTCGAATTGTACGCAATATGATTCTCTAAACATATAACATTCATAAAATAAAATTAGATAATTAAATTGAATTAATTACGCAATATTATTATCGGGGATTCCACCTTCTTTAACCCTGTAAACATTCTTTACGCAGCATGTAAAATTTAATAATGTCGATTTTAATGTCGAGTTGATAACGGCGAATACTTTTCCGTCTATCCTTTCTAGATAAACTAAGGCTGGTGATTGTTCACAGGGCGCGTAAGATTTGTTCACATAAAATTCTTTAAACATCCATGGATCAACGCAGGGGTAGTTGCAAAGCTCGTTTTCGATGAGGTAATGTTTACTGGGAACTGGCAAATTTAAATGTAAAAGACGCTTATTGTATTGTTGTTGTTTATGTTACCTGAAGTGGTAGCTTGGGAGAAAACTTGGGTCGATTCGAGCAGAATTAATAAACATAAATACAGAAGGAAGGTGTTATTATAACATTTTCTAAACATGTTTGTAAATGTCAAATGTATTATGGAAACAAACATTTGAATTTGTCAATAATTATCACGGATATCCAGTGTTCATGAATGATTAAAATGAAATATTAGATTGAAATTTCTTGATTTTTGCTTCTTTTCTAACATATTCGGTGTGTTGATTTATTTTTTCGTCTCAAAGAAGCAATGTTAATTCAAGAAAAAAGTTGATATATTTATAAATAAATAAATGTTTTCACTTTTCAGTTCTGGCAAAGAGCAAATACCGAAATTGAATACTTTTTGCAGAAAATTAGAATCTACTAGCAGAAGACCAAATATTGCTACTAATCCAACGAGAAATGTGGCGATGATGGCTGATTGGATAATGTTTATGCATTGGTGTCATAGACTGCCACAATCAATATGAATAATATAGGGGATTGCATAATCGTCTGGAAATATTTTTAGATATAGTACAATTTTTAGGGATAAGTAAGGAGTGGTATACAAAGCAAAACATACCCAATAGAAGATTTGAAGATGAGTAGGTTTAGGCCATATGGTAATAGCATGCTGGCAATAACGATTGAATTAGGCAAGAAAAAAGCTGAGATACTTCCAAACAAACAAAAAACGAGTGAGGTAGGTAATGTGATAAATAGAAGAGAAAAACAGAATCAAACTATGCAAAAATGTTGATTACCGTATCACTTAGTCAAAGACTACCATAGCCAAGATAGTAAAAAATGGTGTTATAACTGCGGTGAGAAGGACATCATGCAGATAAATGTTCAATCTAACAAGATGTCCCCATTGTTAAGTTGAGGGACGCAGAGCTGGATGGGGAAAGTGTTCTAAATATGTAATAAAGGAAAAAGTAATAAGACGGGAAAGAAAAGATTTCAGCGAACAGCGAAAGCAAGAGGCAAATGACAGAGAATGCAAAAAATATATCGAAACTGAAAGAACACTGGAAGAACAACGAGAAAAAAAGATAATTGAGTATATCATAGCACTTCAAACGGAAACTAACACACCAGAACAAGGAACACAGACGAAGAACTCGGATTGGACTACACCAAAAAACATAACCAAAAATATGGAAAAGGATAAACGTAGAAATGCAGAGAGTAGGGCTGAAGATACTCAGATATATGGAAATATATCATCAAAATAACAGTAAGAAAAGAAATCGGATTCTTGCAGGTGAAATGCAACAGAAGGTAGGTCACCCACGATATGCTAGAACATGAAACAAGAAAGTGTGCTTGCGTGTTTAGATGTTTTGAAAGAGCAGTCTTCCCGAAAATTTGGAGTAGGGCAATATTGTTATAATAATAATAATATCTTTATTAACCCATATAACACAAGAAAATGTACAAAAAATAAAACTAATGCTAATAATAAAACAGAAAAAAAATGCAAACAAAAAGATAAAGAAGGACAAGTCAATTAATGAGACCGCAAACTGCTTTTAATTGATCGTCGACCATCAAAAATTAAATTAAATACAAAACCCATTCCGATATTAACCCCAGGTGCAACTCCAATTCACTGTTTACAGACGTCATAAATTTTTTAATATGCCTAATGATGATAATTGCCCGCCTCCTCCTGTTGTCCCCTCAATTCGATTTTTAACTTTTTACTAAAAACTTTTTACTTCGGAAGGAATGTAGCAGTGAGGAAGATTACGTTTGAAGATCTGGTTAGAAGCTATGGGAATGGAGGAAGTGCAAGCTAGATATTGGGCATGGGTAATTGGGGTGGCGAGAGAAACATCGAGGTATATAGTGAGGCAAGAGGTAAAGGTGGATAAGGTCAGAGTGGTGGCGGACAGGGGGGGCAGTGAAATATGAAGTGAGAACTGAAGAGCATCCCCATAATTAAAAACGGATAACACATAAATGAATCTTTATTGTTGAGGCAAAATGTTTTTGTTTGAATATAATGGCTTGCGACTGGAATAGGCTCCTTGAAAGAGATTACTGACACGCCTCCTGTATCACAAGTTAGCGTCCATGGTAACACCCAAATTACGCGTAACAGGAACAAATTTTAGTTGTTCAGGGTAACATCAAGAAGAGCCGTCGTAGAACTGCAACCCGGGCGAAACCCATTTGCAGTTTTCTATTTATTAGGGTAGAACTCAAATTCCAGACTACAATTAATAATGTGACACAAACACAGAACAACAACAGGGCAGCACAACAGTAGCATTTTTAGTACTCAGTGCCCAGTCATAAATAAGATAAGCATTAAGAGTCAACACAAAAGCAGGTAAAAGATAAGGCTGAATGTAGTATTCAGAAGATAGGTAGAAAACTGAGCAAACTGGGTTTCCAACTAGCACCCCCAAAGACATCACAATACCATGTACAAAGTTCGTAAAATACGTATTTTACGATTTCCTTTATCTATATAAAGATACCACGATGACTCTGCATATATCTACTAGCAGAAGACCAAATATTGCTACTAATCCAACGAGAAATGTGGCGATGATGGCTGATTGGATAATGTTTATGCATTGTTGTTATAGACTGCTTGTAAAAAACCAGATATTATGTGTGATTATACCACATGAAATATGAGTAATATAGGGGATTGCATAAAACGTCTGGAAATATTTTTAGATATAGTACAATTTTTAGAGATAAGTAAGGAGTAGGAGGTAAACAACGTTATACAAAGCAAAACATGCTCAATAGAAGATTTGAAGATGAGTAGGTTTAGGCCATATGGTAATAGCATACTGGCAATAACGATTGAATTAGGCAAGAAAAAAGCTGAGATACTTCTAAACAAACAAAAAACAAGTGGGGTAGGCAATGTGCTAAACAGAAGAGAAAAAGAGAATCAAAATATGCAAAAGTGTTGATTACCGTATCACTTAGTCAAAGACTACCATAGCCAAGATAGTAAAAAATGGTGCTATAACTGCGGTGAGAAGGACATCATGCAGATAAATGTTCAATCTAACAAGATGTCCCCATTGTTAAGTTGAGGGACGCAGAGCTGGATGGGGAAGGTGTTCTAAATATGTAATAAAGGAAAAAGTAATAAGACGGGAAAGAAAAGATTTGAGCGAACAGCGAAAGCAAGAGGCAAATGACAGAGAATGCAAAAAATATATCGAGACTGAAAGAACACTGGAAGAACAACGAGAAAAGAGGATAATTGAGTATATCATAGTACTTCAAAAGGAAACTAACACACCAGAACAAAGAACACAGACGAAGAACTCGGATTGGACTACACCAAAAAACATAACCAAAAATATGGAAAAGGATAAACGTAGAAATGCAGAGAGTAGGGCTAAAGATACTCAGATATATGGAAATATATCATCAAAATAACAGTAAGAAAAGAAATCGGATTCTTGCAGGTGAAATGCAACAGAAGGTAGGTCACCCACGATATGCTAGAACATGAAACAAGAAAGAGTGCTTGCGTGTTTTGATGTTTTGAAAGAGCAGTCTTCCCGAAAATTTGGAGTAGGGCAATATTGTTATAATAATAATAATATGTTTATTAACCCATATAACACAAGAAAATGTACAAAAAATAAAACTAATGCTAATAATAAAACAGAAAAAAAATGCAAACAAAAAGATAAAGAAGGACAAGTCAATTAATGAGACCGCAAACTGCTTTTAATTGATCGTCAACCATCAAAAATTAAATTAAATACAAAACCCATTCCGATATTAACCCCAGGTGCAACGCCAATTCACTGTTTACAGACGTCATAAATTTTTTAATATGCCTAATGATGATAATTGCCCGCCTCCTCCTGTTGTCCCCTCAATTCGATTTTTAACTTTTTACTAAAAACTTTTTACTTCGGAAGGAATGTAGCAGCGAGGAAGATTACGTTTGAAGATCTGGTTAGAAGGTATGGGAATGGAGGAAGCAGGAAATGCTGGAGGACGTGCATGCTAGATATTGGGCATGGGTACTTGGGGTGGCGAGAGAAACATCGAGGTATATGGGTGGATAAGATCAGAGTGGTGGCGGGCAGGGGGGGCAGTGAAATATGAAGTGAGAACTGAAGAGAGGCCAAGTTACGCGTCTTGGGGGAATGTTGGAGGGAAATCAGAGAGGGAAAGGTTCGATATGATGAAGGAGACAGAGACAACTATTACAGAAGAGTGGGCTATTCGGTAATAATATTCGGACCGAGATGTCCAAGGACACAAATAAAGGAGGGAAGGTATAACGAAGGGTACAGGGACATAAATACGGAAGGGCTACCTAGATACTTGTTTTTGCAAGGAGATGAGGAAGGGATGAAATTAGTGGCTAGGTTCCATTGTGGAAACGAGAAGAGAGCTAATCGATACTGGATGGCCGATGGCCTCTCACGTCCTCTGATAGTAAAAATAAAGCGAAGCTAAGAATTCTCTACCCGCCGAATACGAGATCTATTCCCGGCATCGATGCAAGTGTGGTAAAGAACATCCCCATAATTAAAAACGGATAACACATAAATGAATCTTTATTGTTGAGGCAAAATGTTTTTGTTTGAATATAATAGCTTGCGACTGAAGTAGGCTCCTTGAAAGAGATTACTGACACGCCTCCTGTATCACAAGTCAGCGTCCATGGTAACACCCAAATTACGCGTAACAGGAACAAATTTTAGTTGTTCAGGGTAACATCAAGAAGAGCCGTCGCACAGTGGTTCAAAATGGCAAAAAGTGACGCATAGACCTTTAGAAATTTATTACGTTGATGAAATTTGGTATATAGGTATTATAACAAATATGATGATTTGTATCAAAATTTAGACCAAATTAGTTAACCGGAAGTGACACTTTACCTGAACACCCCACCTCCACATTTTCATATAAAGTTGTAATTTAAATTGGTGTAGATGAATGCCATTTTGTATGATCTATTATAATCTTGCAAAATATCCAAATATCAAATTTCAATCAATTCGCGTAACCGGAAGTGTACCGGAAGGTACTTTATCTGAGCACATCTCCAATTTTATTCATAAAAATTGTCACTCTAAATTAGAATAAAAATAAATAAAATGAATTGTAAAATTGTAAAATTTCTAAAATTGTAGTTTCTATGGCCCTCCAAAATATTCTGACATCATAGTTTGGTCTTGTTGTGTAATTGGAACCAATAGAAAGTAAAGGAATAAAATATTCCATAGAATAGATTCAAGTAGTTTGGACGATATAAAATAAAAAAAGATATGTAATGAGAATAGTATATAGAAGATAATATACCTACATGTATTGGTGCAGAAGATAAGTATACCTACATGTATTTATGCATAGGTAATTGGTTATGTGTAGGTATTATATATAGGTATATATATATATACAAAAAAATGAAATACAACCAGTTTATTAAATTCAATAAACATACTTTACTATATTAAATGGTGTCTTCAAATTCTTCTGCGAAGACTGGTAAGGAACTTTCCTCATCGAATTGTATGTCGTCATCAGAATCTGAATCATACGATTCATTCAAAGGAGCATCTTCAAAATCAGCAGTATCATCTATGTGTAGTTTTTTTGTTGAAGATTTACTCTTTGCAGATGATCTATTAAATGCTCTGAATATTTTAAAAAATAAAGGATCAGACGTTAACATGAATCTGTTAAAAATATCTTCAAGTGTATCTTTGCGTGATGTTTTTCTTGAAAAGTCGGTCCTATATTTCTTGAAATCTTTGTTTCTAGACTCCAGTGGTTCTTCACTTAGAGCACCTATAAAATAAAAACTATAGTTTTCTTGTTTGTTGTCTATTCAAGTATAATTTACCTAATGGAATTGATCCAAAATGTTGAATATATTCATGCCCGTGAAACAAAATTTTATGCACAGTTGGAGAAAATGTGAATGAGGGGTATGTTTTCGAAAACTTTTGTGCTGTTGCAATGCCGTACATTTCATATTTCTTGAAATTAACTACTGTGTTGCAAGATATTGCCGCTAAAAGATTTGAAAATCGCTCGATAATTTCAACATCAATTCCTGTTATTTCTGATGTTAATTTACAATCTTGAAAGAATCTTCTGGCGGTATTCCCATCATGGGAAATTCCAAAACCTGGCTTGGGTTTGTCTATAATTAGGCCAGTTTTTTCCTTGAACAGTTTTTGAATTTCCTTCTTCCGCACATCTGTTTGCTTGTTTTCGTCCAATCTAAGAAGAAATTAGTCATAGAAAATAAAGAAGTATTAGAAGTAAATCTCTTACTTATAGGCACATCGTAGTAAAAACTGCATCATATTAATTTTCGCATGTAATGGCGATATACCAAAGCCAAAAACAGTTTTGTTAATTGCTCCTTTGTCTGGAAATTTATTTAAGTCTTTAGGTCCAGCTAAACATACTGGACATCTCTAAAATCATTTAATTTTAGTTATCTTATTGACAAAAGAATTCTTTCGTTTCTGTCCCACGTTTAATATAATCATGAACACACTTACCGAAGTTGCGGGATTTTTAATAATAGCGTTGATAACTTTTCCATTTATCATGGTGAACAGAAAACTATGTGTCATTTCCACCTCGTATGATTCCGACATCTTAATCATTGATGGCCTTAAATTTTCTATTACTGTCATCATTCTTGTGTACTCTGCCGTTATGGAATTTGGATCTTCTTTACAGAATGCCATTCGTATTGGCCTACCTAGACTAAATTAAAAAAAAAACAGGAGATTAGAGCCTGCGTTACAATATTTTATATGAAAAAATACCTTGACGAATTAGGAGAGTCATTATTCCAAACAATGACCTTATCACCTTCTATAAATAAGGGTAATATGTGCGTACACATTACGGTGGCATCCGAATTTTCTGGATTAATAAACCTTTGTTTAAATTCAGGATGACCACTGCTGCCATCCATACCCCATTTAAATGTTATTTTCAACCTGTTTGGGCAATTTTCTATTGGAATATTTTTCAAAATTCTTTCGGCTGTTCTGTCCACCATATGTTGAAGCGATACCTTTGCCTCTATTTCCGAAAAGTTATCGGGATTTAAAGTGGGATAGCTTTCTTTTTTAGCTTTCAATATTTCGTGGTATGTTGGATATATATCAACTTCTATAAAATAAATACAATCAAGTAAATTAGGTCTACATACTTAATAAAATGAATATTACTTTTCCACAATGCTGCTGAACGCATATTTTGATACTGAGCCTTTGTTTGTTTGCCATTTATAATAAATAAGGCTATTGCTTCTTCCGGAGAAAATGGTTCGGGAGCACTGCGCTCCACAGCGGACAATACGTCTTCTGGGACTAAGCTAGCCAATTTTACAGCTTTTGCTGCATCGATTTTATGCTCTTGTCTAAGGGCAGATGTGGCGGCATACGCTAATTCTTCAGACGTGTAACTATCTCTTATTTCTAAAAATAAATTTTATAGCCACATTATATCAAACACGTGCTGATCTATTACCTTTGGTTACTCTATTTTTTTGAGAGGTTGACAAATCTGCAAAACATTTTCGTTTCGAAGGTCCAGGTTCTGACACATTCTCATCACATAATTTGTTAAATGGTTTGTCATCTAACCAAAGTTGATTTTTGGCAACAAATTTTTCCCAAGAATATCCAGAATTTCTCCATTTTTCTGCCCATTTCTTTAAAAAAGATTTTATTTGGGTTTCGTTTGGAAAAAGTCCGCGCCCGTTCATGTATGTTAGTATTTCGTTAAATACCTCTGTTTCAGTTCTATTACTAAAACCTCCCTTAAGAAATTTATTGCATAGATCTATACGTGTAATTTCAGCTGTAATAAAAAAAATACATTAGCAAAAATAATAGCACTATACTATACAGGATATGATATGAAATAAACTATTACCAAAAATTTAATGAACTGTTAGCTATACTTACTATAACTTGATCAGTGATAGTGGCAATGTGTGAAGCGGAACATCAATATCATCTCACTTGTTGATTATATTAAAGGAGAAAAGATTTCTAATGATATCGGGGAATGACAAATTTGTAGCAAATTTTTTTCCAACTTTTGAGGGTTGTAGTTACCTAGGGGTGTCGATGTGCATGTGGTTCTTGTATATAAATCATCTACCTTAATTTTCGGGAAACAATCACTTCCCAAAGTTTATCGCATTTGCAGCGAAACACTAAAATAAATCAAAAGTTGGATCCAGATGGTTTTAAATTATTCACCACTGATAAGATAATACTCAAAATTATATTTACAATCAATAACTGCAGCGGGCTGAAGCTGGCGTAAACATTTATTATGACTTATTTCCTAATAGTTGCGTATTTTACGGATATGTAGTGTTAAAATGTAACATATTTTCGACAGGCGGATCATGGTGGGTCTAAATCATATACCTCCAGGTACGTAATACTTTAAACTATATTTACGATGAAAATTCAAAGCGGGCATAGGTGGGCGTCGAGACTTATTACAGTTTATAACTTAAAAATTGTCATAATTCATGATACACTTTTTCATAATGTTAGCTGATAATCAAGGCATCAATTGAAAAACTGTTATATACATATGATAATACTTACCTAAACGCTTGGATTCCATATTTTCTTCAGAAATAACTATCACTCGAAACGTCACAAAATTATCTTAATGTGCGCTAATGAAGCGATAAGGCAAAGTGACCTAAGAACCTGCCCGACCTCCTTATAAGCAAATCCATCTTACTCAGGTAGATTTGCATATAATTGACTTTGGGTATCGGTTTTTCTTGGAAAAAGTGTTATTTATAAAAGGGCTTTCCCAAAATTACCTAGGGGTAAATTTGTTTTTACCTCTATGCGTCACTTTTTCATGTTTTGAACCACTGTGCGTCGTAGAACTGCAACCCGGGCGAAACCCATTTGCAGTTTTCTATTTATTAGGGTAGAACTCAAATTCCAGACTACAATTAATAATGTGACACAAATACAGAACAACAACAGGGCAGCACAACAGTAGCATTTTTACTACTCAGTGCCCAGTCATAAATAAGACAAGCATTAAGAGTCAACACAAAAGCAGGTAAAAGATAAGGCTGAATATAGTATTCAGAAGATAGGTAGAAAACTGAGCAAACTGGGTTTCCAACTAGCACCCCCAAAGACATCACAATACCACATCACAATATCATGTACAAAGTTCGTAAAATACGTATTTTACGATTTCCTTTATCTATATAAAGATACCACGATGACTCTGCATATAAAGCGGATATCTGAAAAGCGGGCAAAATAATTAACGCAATGACAGGAATTATGTCTAAGCTCAGAGGACCCAGCCAACAAAAAAGAATGTTAATAGCCACTGTCGTCGGATGCTCTAAAATATAAAAAATATGTAAACACATTAAGATCGATAGAGAGAAAAATGTGCACTATGCGTAACATCAGCATCTTATATTACCGAAAATCTTTAAAAAATACAGAAACTGGCATTTGATATGGCTGTGAAGATAACCCAAGGCATAGTGTTTTTGAATACAGATATTGTGCAGCATTGAGAAAAGATGTACGATATAAGATCGGAAGACACCTCGATATAAATAGTATCTCTTGGTTGAGTTGAGCTCCAACTTCATATCATTCAATTTGAGGAATGTCATGGGTTGGGTTCAATTCGGTTATGTTATGGTCAAGAGAGTTAGAATTGACAGCACGAAATCAGCTAAGTACTTGGGAGTGTATTGGGACAAAGATCTTAAAATGACGGACCATATTTAACACGCTTCAGTGAAAGTGTCGAAAAGTGAATGTGTAGAATGCACAATACTCTACTAAGGCTGATGCCGAGAAAGGAAGAGCCGGGTCTGGGAAGGAAGGGAACCGTGATACAGTCAGATAGAGAAAATGTACAGGGTAGGCCGGCACCTTTATAAAGAATATATGGGCATGGAAAAAGTTTGCAGTGAATACAGAGTATTATGTAACACAGGCTATAACTGGACATCTTAAAAATATTAGGAAGATAGTCAGACGTATGCTGGTTTGGACGTAATAAATCCAAAATGCTGAAACATAAAATTTTCGAATGTAAGGAATTACAAAAGGATATCAAAATCGTAGAAGTACTCATGGGAGAAGACATTGATGAAGATAATGTCCTAGGTTTTATGATAGGGGAAATACAGGAAAGAGAGATAATTATTAATCTGCTACCATCCATAATAAAGATGACACAGGTACACGAACGATGACGAACGTTTCATACAGGTATGAAACGTAGAAAAGATTGTTTCAAAAATTAGTCTGGTTTGTGTGTAAATGTTCACGAACACCTGGAGAAAAGGAGAAGAAGAAAGAATGGAAACCAACAGGAAGGACGAAGAGATGAGGGGTGGGATCTCTCCCCCACCTTCAGGTATCGACACGGAGATACCGGAAGAGATATCCTGGTGGGGTATTCCGGGAAGAGAGGGGAGTTTTTAGTGGGTAGCGAGGAGATTAACGTAGTCCTATACTCCCAGCCAAATTTTGTTGCAATCCAAGATGGAGTACCTCCACCAATAGGCCGGAGTATTTTCTCCTCCTCTGGGCACAAAAAGAGCTCCTACTTAATATCATTCAATATGAGGAATGTCATGGGTTGGGTTGGTTGTGTTGGATTAGGTTGAACTCCAACTTCATAACATTCAATATGAGGGATGGTATGAAAACAAAGAAATCACAGAATATTTGCAACAAAGTTGGAAGAATCGTTATATTGGGTTTGGTTTGATCGAGTTGAGCTCCAACTTCATATCATTTGATATGAGCATAGTCATTGGTTGGGTTAGGTTCGGTTTGGTTATGTTGGGTTGATCTCATTCATTGGAGGAAGACGTAAGAAGGTAGTATGGCGTAGAAAAGATAGACATCTCACTCTTTCCACTTTATACAATTTCGGAACACAGATAGAATGCAATTAAACAAAAACGGTACAACCGCTAAATATTTAATGTATTGTTGATAAAAGCAATCTAACATTCTCTATTAAACAAAGGTTGGAGTTGTAATGTAAAATTTAATTATTACTAAATGTTTTTGATGGGGAGACGCAAAAGAAGTAGCAATAACAGCAATAGTTTTTGCTTTGCTTTATGCCTTGTTACAAAGGTACCAATCTTGCAAGTAAGTTTTACAAATTCATATAAAATACTTATTATATTGAAAACATTTATAAAATTGTCAGTCACTTAACATAATAAGTTTTCCAAAAGGTGCCCGACATCAAGGACTAACCGTAGATAAAATCTTCTTATGGAATGATTACTTGCAGGGACTTTTGCACAAAGCTAGACTATCCTTGTGGACTTGTCGTAGTATTTTAGCAAAAAATTGTGGACTTATCCTTAAAAGACTGTGTTAGCTCAATCTAACTGTAGTTAGACTTATGAACACATATGGTATCGGAAAATCCGACAGGCTTGTTACCAGTAAACTTTCAAGAATTTAAAGAGTAGTTAATCTCTACGCCAACTTTAGCAATGTAGAGATACAAATATAGAGATAGTGACCAAAACTGCATTTATAAATTTAGGCAATATGCTCAAACCTGTTCCAACATGACTTATCAATGGGCTGCTGAAGATATAAGTACTGATGTGCTATCATTGCCGTCAGATTTGACTAGACCTTTGTCAGTGCTTAATGCTTCATACCCGATTAAGCTGAACAGTCTTCTCTAGTTCAGGCAAATATCTACATGTTGACAGATAGATCAAAAACGACGGAAGGGGACGGACAGGAATATACTACCAGACACTTAGATCAAGCATGCTTACAGCCTAGGTACTTATTGTAGGGTGCGCGCATAAACATGGTTATCGCCGAATATACCTGATCATGACTACGTATATTAGAAATTCGAAGGAGAGAGAGAAACAGAAGAAGAATCATGAGCGAAGACATAAGGCTAGGAAACTGAAAGAACTACAACCACATCAGAGAGTCTACATTTTAGATACTAAACAGTACGGAACGATGGACAAGAAAGTAGATACCCCAAAATCATACTGGATAAACACCGATGGACAGGACATCAGACGGAACAGGAGAGATGTTATAATCCTAGGCAACGAGGAAGTGCGTGAGAATTGTGAGAACCGGGAACGTGAAAACAGGGAAGGTGAAGTGCGTTGCAATCGCGAGAGCAGAGTATGTGAAAACCGTGAGAGTGATAAAAACTTTAAAAATGTCTCAAAGGAGGAAACCATTACCAGGTCTGGAAGAGTATCGCGCCGTCCTTACAGATACCGAGAGGAAAAACATAGACGGATAAATTAATAATTTGAAAACATCTCCCGTTTTAAAATTATTAATTTATCCGTATTTTATCGTAGTATTTTATCGAAGTTTCAAAATTGTAACATAATTTTTAAAGAATGGGATATTTCATGTAAAAGTGAGTATAATTTATCTTTAGAATTTCCATTAAATATTCTAAAAATTACACCTTATTCAAAATCTAAAAACAATTTTAAACAATATTTCAAAACGCACAAAAATATTCAACTGAAATTAAAAACAATGTCGTCCATTTTCCATTATTACTTCCCTCTCGGTTGTATTATCTTATACCTCGAAATTCTCAGAGTTTGCCGCATAATGAAGTCAGACTGACATTGAGAGAGAAACAACGAACAAAGCGAAGCGAAGACATTGCAAACTCGGCCACCAAGTATTTTACCTTGCTTTTGATTTCTTACGAGTGGACTAGCCACCATTCCCTTTAGTCATAAAGCGAAAAGGGGATGCAATTTTGAATTAATAACAACCCAGATTCCAAGGAGATTCAGAAGGGAGTTAATGAAATTCTGCAGTATATACACCCAGACCGGAATTGATGTTTATAGCTTAATGGACTTTCGATTTACATCGCCGTATAATCTTTACGAGATTTGAGTTTAAGAAGTTGTTTATTCCACAAAAATTGAAAGCTGTTCTAATTGTAAGGTACTAATTTGTTGATATATCAATTTAGCCTCTCATAATAACGCCTGGAGGGTTCATGCTTAATTTAACAGAATGATAACCTAAGGGTATTATTAGTGACGATCTATTTTGGTAACGATAATTAATAATTATTGTAATGAGCCAATTATTGATGAATTAACCTATAATTATGAAATAAGAACGCGACTATTTCGCTGGTATAGCGAGTTAACCAAATTCAAATCAATAATTTAGTATTACTTGCATAATATGGACGATTTAATGTAAACATTTTAAAGAATGTATGCGATTTCCGCGATTTGAGGTGAAATCGTTCCTTGTATATCTTAGCAAATATATAATGTCTCTTATAAGACGAATTTGTTCCGACTGCGCCGAGGTCGCTTGCGGGCGAGGCCCTACAATGTTCCAAAATGAACAATTTAATGTGAATATTTCAAATCCAGCCACTCGCCCGCAAGCGACCTCAGCGATTTGAGTTAAAATTGTTCCTTGTATATCTCAGTAAACGTATAATGTCTCCTATAAGACGATTTTGTTTTGACTTCGCCGAGGTCGCTTGCGGGCGAGGCCCTACAATGTTCCAAAATGAACAATTTAATGTGAATATTTCAAATCCAGCCACTCGCCCGCAAGCGACCTCGGCGATTTGAGTTAAAATTGTTCCTTGTATATCTCAGTAAACGTATAATGTCTCCTATAAGACGATTTTGTTTTGACTTCGCCGAGGTCGCTTGCGGGCGAGGCCCTACAATGTTCCAAAATGAACAATTTAATGTGAATATTTCAAATCCAGCCACTCGCCCGCAAGCGACCTCGGCGATTTGAGTTAAAATTGTTCCTTGTATATCTCAGTAAACGTATAATGTCTCCTATAAGACGATTTTGTTTTGACTTCGTCGAGGTCGCTTGCGGGCGAGGCCCTACAATGTTCCAAAATGAACAATTTAATGTGAATATTTCAAATCCAGCCACTCGCCCGCAAGCGACCTCGGCGATTTGAGTTAAAATTGTTCCTTGTATATCTCAGTAAACGTATAATGTCTCCTATAAGACGATTTTGTTTTGACTTCGCCGAGGTCGCTTGCGGGCGAGGCCCTACAATGTTCCAAAATGAACAATTTTATGTGAACATTTCAAATCCAGCGCCTCGCCCGCAAGCGACCTCGGCGATTTGAGTCAAAATCGTTCCTCTTATATCTTAGTAAGCATATAAGGTCTCCTATAAGACGATTTTGTAGGGTGCGCGCATGTATAAACATGAGTAGGCAAATCATGTGTACAGGATTAAAGGAGGGTGGTAGGGAGAGTCATGTCCGAACCGCCATTGTAAGATTACAAACGTGCTTAATAAGTACACCCACTACACTTCTGTACTACATTTTAGGCCTTAGTATTTGCAATTGACATAGAAGCTAAAATCCTGCTGGTGGAAAGGATGAAGTAACCGCTCATATCGTAAGTACTCAAATCGCTCTCCAGATGGTGCAAGCTGTGAAATGGCGTTGGCTCGTATTAATGATCGAAAAAGAACTTGAAACACAATGAATTATGATAACAGTCTCTCTGATCTGGATTCCAGGTCAGAGAGACTGTAACTGGTGTAGTATTTGCAATGGAAAAACACAGGATTAGACTGTGGGCTGAGGAAAGACTTCGCCTATGGTGAACTACTTCTTCTGGAATGAGACATGCGACTTGCTAGCAGCAGCACTAGAGTTCTAATGGCTGTGTTGTAGACATTTGTTGAGGTTTGGACAAAATCCAAACCTCAACTTGTTGACTATAGCTGACGATGTTGAGTGCCGCCTAAGCGCAGAAGAGGAAGAGACGGTGGAGCTAGGATCGCGGGATAAAGTGCGATATGTAACTTAAGTTAAGTGCATCACAACAACAGGTAAAGTCAAAAAGAAACTAAAATTTTAACACGTGTATAAGAAATTTATTTAAAAGTACGGGAATGTTAGCAGATAGATTTTGTACGTAGCAAGATTATTTTACATTACTAACGATAAATATTAAAAATAATAACACTATATCACAATACAAAATTGAACATTTTTAAATAATACTAAAATACGAAAAAAATAGTTATAACAAGATTAGTTAAGTTTTCAAATTGTAAACAAATGCAGTTAAATAAAAACATACATTATTATAAATGAGCAAAATATATTTTAATTACATTTCGACTCTAAGTGTTCCCATGAAATTGAGCTGAAAAACGGGTGCGTTTTGATTTCCTCCGTTTCATTAGCACCACATCCCAGTCTTCGAAGAGGATCATAAATTAACAACTATCAAAAATAATTTTTATCAAAAATAACTTATTTATAATAAAATTTTTACCTGTTTTAAAAGTGATTTTCCTTCTGGACAAACATATTTAGGAACTCTTAAATTAGCATAAGACGGAATTCCACCGGGATGGACGCATTTTAACGACTACAATTTAGTTTAATTTAATAAATATTTTTTTATAAGATAATAATAAAGTATTATTACCATCCCGACTAATAATTCATATAAAATTGATCCATAACACCACCAATCAACACCAATTGTAATCGGTTCATATGTATATAGCTCAGGAGCTAAACAAATATCTTGATTGTTTTTAAATATTCTATCCTCAGAAATTGAACACATATAAGTTAAAACGACGTCACCATTATCGTCAATCAATAAATTATTTATATTTAAGTCACTAAATAAATTTATTTTAATTTTATTTTTTTTAAATTTTATTTAAGACTCACCAACAAATAACACCTAATCTATGCAACTTTTCTAAAGCAAGCAATAATTGCGCGCTCCACTTAACAACATCCTCCAACTTTAAAGCTTGTTGCGGATTTTCAAATTCATCGCAAATCGAACGATCGCTCAATTTTCTTGTGAAATCGTTTATTTTTTCGTCGTAATTTACGCTATTTTCACGAGAAAATTGTATCGTTGATTCCATCGATGATATTAATTGTTGCGATTTGGTTAATATATCATCTAATTCTTTCACTTCTGGAGTTTCTTCCTCTTCAATTATCGGTTCGATAATCGCATCGTTTGGCTCGATTTCAATTGCGGGAGGAGTTTCTTCGGATTTTTTGATTTCTTGTTTATTAATTTTACTTGCTGCATAATCATTAAGTAATTCTGAATAACTCCCTTCTGATTCATCATCGTCCGAAATACCTTCGTGACTACTATACATGGTGGCGGAAGTTAAATGATTATTTGATAATATTTTAAGGTAATTTGATAACTTTTTGCCGCTAAAAAATTTAATCTTTAACACAAAAAAAAGAGAAGGCAGAGAAAGATTTACCAAGAATATTGTAAAATTAAAAATATGGCATTTTCGCAATTATAATAATTATGTAATCTGATCATATAAGGCACGTTATCAGGTAAAATTTAGCATTCATTTGAAAATGTTGACTTTTTATATATGACTTTAATGAAAAAAAGCTCTTGAGTTTCAGAGTGCATGACTAATATACCATTTTCGATGATTCGTATCGCTTTAAATTTGTATAATTCGGTTAAAGGTTTTTGAGGTATTGTCAATTCTTCTTGTTTTGACTAAAAATAATTGGCTAACTAAATTGGGCTAATGTTAAATAATTGACTTACAAGTTCTTGTATACTTTTCATTTCTGGTGATAGATAAACATTGTATATTTTTTCTGCTCTTAATAGATATTTTTCAATTTTAAATCTTACCAATTGCCTTCGCTCAGTGTTTTTGTCATCTGCAAAGAAAATGAACAACTAAATTAAAAAAAAAAACTAAAACAAATTTAGTAAATTTCGGAAATAAATAAACAAACTTTTATCCGTAAGAAAATTACGGGTTGGTAAATAATACACAAAAAAGTTAAGACATTTAAGACATAAATAAATGACATTTTTTATGTCTGGTCTTTGTGGTGGGTTTATCATGTTATTTTATCATATTTTATCTCTTTTAAACATTTATTAATTTAGGTTTGAATTTTTTATACATCTGACAAATCAGCTGATGATGGCTTATTAGCCGAAACCGGTACTGAACAACCCGACAATAGCAACAAATTGCAACAAACTTTTACCCGTAATTTCCTATCTACTTTACAAACCGATATCTGCGTTGTTTTTAGAGATAGCGGAATAATATAAACACCACTAGAGAGCCCCATATTTTCTTCATCTATAACCACATTTTGTCCTGTAGATATTTCTAAACCGCGTATAATTAAAAAAAAATTGAAATGAAACAAGAATTTGTTTATTTGACACTGTCTCCCAATAAAACTGAAAGAACGGAGTTTGTATTAATGTATATAAGTCAAGTGATAGAACATAATTTGCAAGAGAATGAAGATGAACAAGAACCAACTTATCTCAGTGAAAGTGAACTCATAAGTGCAAGTACTTTATATGCATCCTCACTAAAAGCTGTCAGGATTTGTGGTGCGTCTTTTGAAAAATATTTGGCAATTCGGATATCACGTTACAACATTTTCAGAAACTGATTTGAAGTGAACTAGTTCACCAATTTAATTTGTTTTGTACAAAATGCTTGTACAAGCTTGTGATGTATAAATGCTATACACCACTGTAAAGAGCAGAAAATTTCCTATAGGTTCTATATGGTCTCAGGGTTTTATACGTGTCATATAAGAATGTTATGAGACTGTAAACAGTTGATTACGGCAATTATACGCGGTTTTCGCAGTTTTTGGAGTAGAAGATGCTTGTGCAAACTTGTCATCGATGAATATTATACAACACTGTAAAGAACAGAAAATTTCCTATAGGTACTATATGGTCTCAGAGTTTTATACGTGTCATACAAGAAAGTTATGAGACCGTGAACCGTTGATTACGGCAATTATACGCGGTTTTCGCAGTTTTTGCAGTTTTAATTCAAGCCTCCAAACAACTTGAAATGCTTCCACAAAACTGAAAGTGCTTCTAGAAGACTTGATATCGCATTCGAAATATTTGAACTACTTTCATAAGACTTGAACTGCTTCCAGAAGATTCGATCCTGCCTCTGGAAGATTACATTGCATTTAAAAGACTTGATACTGCTTCCAAAATACTCAAAATACTTTCAGAAGACTTAAACTGCTTCTAGAAGACTCGATACTGCCTCTGGGAGACTTCATACTATTTCCAAAAGACTTGAAATAGTTCCACAAAACTGAACATGCTTCTAGAAGACTTAATACTTCTTTCAAAATATTTTAAATACTTTGAGAAGACTTAAACTGCTCCCAAAAGATTCGATCTTGCCTTTGGAAGACTTGATACTGCGTCCAGAATATTTGAAATACTTTCAGAAGACTTGAACTGCTTCCAAAAGACTCGGTACTGCTTCTGGAAAACTGGATATTGCTTTTAAAAGATTTTAAATGCTTCTAGAAGACTTAACAATGCTTCCAGAACACTTGAAATACTTTCAGAAGACTTGAAGTGCTTCCAAACGACTCGATTCTACTTCTGGAAAACTTAATAATGCTTTTAAAAGACTTTTAATGCTTCTAGAAGACTTAACAATGCTTCCACAATACTTGAAATACTTCCAGAAGACTTGAAGTGCTTCCAGACGACTTGATACTACTCCTGGAAAACTTGATATTACTTTTATAAGATTTGAAATGATTCTAGAAGTCTTGATACTGCTTCCAGAAGATTTGAAATACTTTCAGAATACTTGAACAGCTTCCAGAAGACTCGATCTTGCCTTTAGAAGACTGTTTCCAGAATATTTGAAATATTTGCATCTAGAAGACTTGATACTGCTTCTAGATAGATGACTTGCTACTACTTGCAAAAGACTTGACATAGTTCCACAAAACTTAAAATGCTTCTAGAAGACTTGAATTGCTCCCAAAAGATTCGATCTTGCCTCTGGAAGACTTGATAGTGCTATCAAAAGACTTAAAATGCTTCTAGAAGACTTGACACTGCTTCCAGAATACTTGAAATAATTTCAGAAGACTTGATATTGCTTTTAAAAGACTTGAAATGTTTCTAGAAGATTTGATACTGCTCACACAAGATTTGAAATACTTTCAGAATACTTGAACTGCTTCCAGAAGGCTCGATCATGCCTTCAGATGACTTCATACTGCTTTTAAAAGACTTGACATTGGCTTTGGACGACTTGAAATGCTTCTAGAAGACTTGACACTGCTTTCAGAATACTTGAAATAATTTCAGAAGACTTGATATTGTGTTCGGAGGATTTGATATTGACACCGGGAGACTTGTAATGCTATTTAGAAGACTTGATACATCTAAAAGATTTGTAATACTTTCAGGAGACTTAATATTGCTTCTACAACATATAAAATATATTTAAATGACCTGCTAATGCTTCTGCAAGACTTGAAATGAGTCCAGAAGACCTGACTCTGATTCTGAAAGTCTTGATATACAGAAGACTTGATACTGCTACCAGAAAGCTTGATATTGCATCTAAAGCATTTCAAATGTTTCTATTAAACTTGACATTGTCTCTGGAGGACTTGATATTGCCTCTGGAAGACTTGTAATGCTATCCAGAAGACTTGATACGACATATAGAAGATTTGTAATACTTTCAGGAGACTTAATATTGCCTCTACAACACATAAAATACATTTAAACGACGATGTTGAGTGCCGCCTAAGCGCAGAAGAGGAAGAGACGGTTGAGCTAGGATCGCGGGATAAAGTACGATATGTAACTTAAGTTAAGTGCATCACAACAACAGGTAAAGTCAAAAAGAAACTAAAATTTTAACACGTGTATAAGAAATTTATTTAAAAGTACGGGAATGTTAGCAGATAGATTTTGTACGTAGCAAGATTATTTTACATTACTAACGATAAATATTAAAAATAATAACACTATATCACAATACAAAATTGAACATTTTTAAATAATACTAAAATACGAAAAAAATAGTTATAACAAGATTAGTTAAGTTTTCAAATTGTAAACAAATGCAGTTAAATAAAAACATACATTATTATAAATGAGCAAAATATATTTTAATTACATTTCGACTCTAAGTGTTCCCATGAAATTGAGCTGAAAAACGGGTGCGTTTTGATTTCCTCCGTTCCATTAGCACCACATCCCAGTCTTCGAAGAGGATCATAAATTAACAACTATCAAAAATAATTTTTATCAAAAATAACTTATTCATAATAAAATTTTTACCTGTTTTAAAAGTGATTTTCCTTCTGGACAAACATATTTAGGAACTCTTAAATTAGCATAAGACGGAATTCCACCGGGATGGACGCATTTTAACGACTACAATTTAGTTTAATTTAATAAATATTTTTTATAAGATAATAAAGTATTATTACCATCCCGACTAATAATTCATATAAAATTGATCCATAACACCACCAATCAACACCAATTGTAATCGGTTCATATGTATATAGCTCAGGAGCTAAACAAATATCTTGATTGTTTTTAAATATTCTATCCTCAGAAATTGAACACATATAAGTTAAAACGACGTCACCATTATCGTCAATCAATAAATTATTTATATTTAAGTCACTAAATAAATTTATTTCAACTTTATTTTCTTTTTTTAATTTTATTTAAGACTTACCAATAAATAACACCTAATCTATGCAACTTTTCTAAAGCAAGCAATAATTGCGCGCTCCACTTAACAACATCCTCCAACTTTAAAGCTTGTTGCGGATTTTCAAATTCATCGCAAATCGAACGATCGCTCAATTTTCTTGTGAAATCGTTTATTTTTTCGTCGTAATTTACGCTATTTTCACGAGAAAATTGTATCGTTGATTCCATCGATGATATTAATTGTTGCGATTTGGTTAATATATCATCTAATTCTTTCACTTCTGGAGTTTCTTCCTCTTCAATTATCGGTTCGATAATCGCATCGTTTGGCTCGATTTCAATTGCGGGAGGAGTTTCTTCGGATTTTTTGATTTCTTGTTTATTAATTTTACTTGCTGCATAATCATTAAGTAATTCTGAATAACTCCCTTCTGATTCATCATCGTCCGAAATACCTTCGTGACTACTATACATGGTGGCGGAAGTTAAATGATTATTTGATAACATTTTAAGGTAATTTGATAACTTTTTGCCGCTAAAAAATTTAATCTTTAACACAAAAAAAGAGAAGGCAGAGAAAGATTTACCAAGAATATTGTAAAATTAAAAATATGGCATTTTCGCAATTATAATAATTATGTAATCTGATCATATAAGGCACGTTATCAGGTAAAATTAAGCATTCATTTGAAAATGTTGACTTTTTATATATGACTTTAATGAAAAAAAGTTCTTGAGTTTCAGAGTGCATGACTAATATACCATTTTCGATGATTCGTATCGCTTTAAATTTGTATAATTCGGTTAAAGGTTTTTGAGGTATTGTCAATTCTTCTTGTTTTGACTAAAAATAATTGGCTGACTAAATTGGGCTAATGTTAAATAATTGACTTACAAGTTCTTGTATACTTTTCATTTCTGGTGATAGATAAACATTGTATATTTTTTCTGCTCTTAATAGATATTTTTCAATTTTAAATCTTACCAATTGCCTTCGCTCAGTGTCTTTGTCGTCTGCAAAGAAAATGAACAACTAAATTTAAAAAAAAAAAACTAAAACAAATTTAGTAAATTTCGGAAATAAATAAATAACTTTTATCACGCTATAAAATAAATTTATTCAATAACCCGTGCGACGATAGCAACAAACAAAATTAAATTTATTATCCCAGCAACAAACTTTTATCCGTAAGAAAATTACGGGTTGGTAAATAATACACAAAAAATTTAAGACATAAAAAAATTACATTTTTTATGTCTGGTCTTTGTGGTGGGTTTATCATGTTATTTTATCATATTTTATCTCTTTTAAACATTTATTAATTTAGGTTTGAATTTTTTATACATCTGACAAATCAGCTGATGATGGCTTATTAGCCGAAACCGGTACTGAACAACCCGACAATAGCAACAAATTGCAACAAACTTTTACCCGTAATTTCCTATCTACTTTACAAGCCGATATCTGCGTTGTTTTTAGAGATAGCGGAATAATATAAACACCACTAGAGAGTCCCATATTTTCTTCATCTATAACCACGTTTTGTCCTGTCGATATTTCTAAACCGCGTATAATTAAAAAAAAATTGAAATGAAACAAGAATTTGTTTATTTGACACTGTCTCCCAATAAAACTGAAAGAACGGAGTTTGTATTAATGTATATAAGTCAAGTGATAGAACATAATTTGCAAGAGAATGAAGATGAACAAGAACCAACTTATCTCAGTGAAAGTGAACTCATAAGTGCAAGTACTTTATATGCATCCTCACTAAAAGCTGTCAGGATTTGTGGTGCGTCTTTTGAAAAATATTTGGCAATTCGGATATCACGTTACAACATTTTCAGAAACTGATTTGAAGTGAACTAGTTCACCAATTTAATTTGTTTTGTACAAAATGCTTGTACAAGCTTGTGATGTATAAATGCTATACACCACTGTAAAGAGCAGAAAATTTCCTATAGGTTCTATATGGTCTCAGGGTTTTATACGTGTCATATAAGAATGTTATGAGACTGTAAACAGTTGATTACGGCAATTATACGCGGTTTTCGCAGTTTTTGGAGTAGAAGATGCTTGTGCAAACTTGTCATCGATGAATATTATACAACACTGTAAAGAACAGAAAATTTCCTATAGGTACTATATGGTCTCAGAGTTTTATACGTGTCATACAAGAAAGTTATGAGACCGTGAACCGTTGATTACGGCAATTATACGCGGTTTTCGCAGTTTTTGCAGTTTTAATTCAAGCCTCCAAACAACTTGAAATGCTTCCACAAAACTGAAAGTGCTTCTAGAAGACTTGATATCGCATTCGAAATATTTGAACTACTTTCATAAGACTTGAACTGCTTCCAGAAGATTCGATCCTGCCTCTGGAAGATTACATTGCATTTAAAAAACTTGATACTGCTTCCAAAATACTAAAAATACTTTCAGAAGACTTAAACTGCTTCTAGAAGACTCGATACTGCCTCTGGGAGACTTCATACTATTTCCAAAAGACTTGAAATAGTTCCACAAAACTGAACATGCTTCTGGAAGACTTAATACTTCTTTCAAAATGTTTTAAATACTTTGAGAAGACTTAAACTGCTCCCAAAAGATTCGATCTTGCCTTTGGAAGACTTGATACTGCGTCCAGAATATTTGAAATACTTTCAGAAGACTTGAACTGCTTCCAAAAGACTCGGTACTGCTTCTGGAAAACTGGATATTGCTTTTAAAAGATTTTAAATGCTTCTAGAAGACTTAACAATGCTTCCAGAACACTTGAAATACTTTCAGAAGACTTGAAGTGCTTCCAAACGACTCGATTCTACTTCTGGAAAACTTAATAATGCTTTTAAAAGACTTTTAATGCTTCTAGAAGACTTAACAATGCTTCCACAATACTTGAAATACTTCCAGAAGACTTGAAGTGCTTCCAGACGACTTGATACTACTCCTGGAAAACTTGATATTACTTTTATAAGATTTGAAATGATTCTAGAAGTCTTGATACTGCTTCCAGAAGATTTGAAATACTTTCAGAATACTTGAACAGCTTCCAGAAGACTCGATCTTGCCTTTAGAAGACTGTTTCCAGAATATTTCAAATATTTGCATCTAGAAGACTTGATACTGCTTCTAGATAGATGACTTGCTACTACTTGCAAAAGACTTGACATAGTTCCACAAAACTTAAAATGCTTCTAGAAGACTTGAATTGCTCCCAAAAGATTCGATCTTGCCTCTGGAAGACTTGATAGTGCTATCAAAAGACTTAAAATGCTTCTAGAAGACTTGACACTGCTTCCAGAATACTTGAAATAATTTCAGAAGACTTGATATTGCTTTTAAAAGACTTGAAATGTTTCTAGAAGATTTGATACTGCTCACACAAGATTTGAAATACTTTCAGAATACTTGAACTGCTTCCAGAAGACTCGATCATGCCTTCAGATGACTTCATACTGCTTTTAAAAGACTTGACATTGGCTTTGGACGACTTGAAATGCTTCTAGAAGACTTGACACTGCTTTCAGAATACTTGAAATAATTTCAGAAGACTTGATATTGTGTTCGGAGGATTTGATATTGACACCGGGAGACTTGTAATGCTATTTAGAAGACTTGATACATCTAAAAGATTTGTAATACTTTCAGGAGACTTAATATTGCTTCTACAACATATAAAATATATTTAAATGACCTGCTAATGCTTCTGCAAAATTTGAAATGAGTCCAGAAGACCTGACTCTGATTCTGAAAGTCTTGATATACAGAAGACTTGATACTGCTACCAGAAAGCTTGATATTGCATCTAAAGCATTTCAAATGTTTCTATCAAACTTGACATTGTCTCTGGAGGACTTGATATTGCCTCTGGAAGACTTGTAATGCTATCCAGAAGACTTGATACGACATATAGAAGATTTGTAATACTTTCAGGAGACTTAATATTGCCTCTACAACACATAAAATACATTTAAACGACGATGTTGAGTGCCGCCTAAGCGCAGAAGAGGAAGAGACGGTTGAGCTAGGATCGCGGGATAAAGTACGATATGTAACTTAAGTTAAGTGCATCACAACAACAGGTAAAGTCAAAAAGAAACTAAAATTTTAACACGTGTATAAGAAATTTATTTAAAAGTACGGGAATGTTAGCAGATAGATTTTGTACGTAGCAAGATTATTTTACATTACTAACGATAAATATTAAAAATAATAACACTATATCACAATACAAAATTGAACATTTTTAAATAATACTAAAATATGAAAAAAATAGTTATAACAAGATTAGTTAAGTTTTCAAATTGTAAACAAATGCAGTTAAATAAAAACATACATTATCATAAATGAGCAAAATATATTTTAATTACATTTCGACTCTAAGTGTTCCCATGAAATTGAGCTGAAAAACGGGTGCGTTTTGATTTCCTCCGTTCCATTAGCACCACATCCCAGTCTTCGAAGAGGATCATAAATTAACAACTATCAAAAATAATTTTTATCAAAAATAACTTATTTATAATAAAATTTTTACCTGTTTTAAAAGTGATTTTCCTTCTGGACAAACATATTTAGGAACTCTTAAATTAGCATAAGACGGAATTCCACCGGGATGGACGCATTTTAACGACTACAATTTAGTTTAATTTAATAAATATTTTTTATAAGATAATAATAAAGTATTATTACCATCCCGACTAATAATTCATATAAAATTGATCCATAACACCACCAATCAACACCAATTGTAATCGGTTCATATGTATATAGCTCAGGTGCTAAACAAATATCTTGATTGTTTTTAAATATTCTATCCTCAGAAATTGAACACATATAAGTTAAAACGACGTCACCATTATCGTCAATCAATAAATTATTTATATTTAAGTCACTAAATAAATTTATTTCAACTTTATTTTCTTTTTTTAATTTTATTTAAGACTTACCAACAAATAACACCTAATCTATGCAACTTTTCTAAAGCAAGCAATAATTGCGCGCTCCACTTAACAACATCCTCCAACTTTAAAGCTTGTTGCGGATTTTCAAATTCATCGCAAATCGAACGATCGCTCAATTTTCTTGTGAAATCGTTTATTTTTTCGTCGCAATTTACGCTATTTTCACGAGAAAATTGTATCGTTGATTCCATCGATGATATTAATTGTTGCGATTTGGTTAATATATCATCTAATTCTTTCACTTCTGGAGTTTCTTCCTCTTCAATTATCGGTTCGATAATCGCATCGTTTGGCTCGATTTCAATTGCGGGAGGAGTTTCTTCGGATTTTTTGATTTCTTGTTTATTAATTTTACTTGCTGCATAATCATTAAGTAATTCTGAATAACTCCCTTCTGATTCATCATCGTCCGAAATACCTTCGTGACTACTATACATGGTGGCGGAAGTTAAATGATTATTTGATAACATTTTAAGGTAATTGGATAATTTTTTACCGCTAAAAATTAAAAATTATATTTTTTAACACAAAAAAAGAAAAAGTAGATAAAAATTTACCAAGAATATTGTAAAATTAAAAATATGGCATTTTCGCAATTATAATAATTATGTAATCTGATCATATAAGGCACGTTATCAGGTAAAATTAAGCATTCATTTGAAAATGTTGACTTTTTATATATGACTTTAATGAAGAAAAGTTCTTGAGTTTCAGAGTGCATGACTAATATACCATTTTCAATGATTCGTATCGCTTTAAATTTGTATAATTCGGTTAAAGGTTTTTGAGGTATTGTCAATTCTTCTTGTTTTGACTGAAAATAATTGATTAACTAAAATTGGCTTAATGTTAAATAATTGACTTACAAGTTCTTGTATACTTTTCATTTCTGGTGATAGATAAACATTGTAAATTTTTTCTGCTCTTAATAGATACTTTTCAATTTTAAATCTTACCAATTGTCTTCGCTCAGTATCTTTGTCGTCTGTAAAAAGTTTACAACCAAATAAGGTTTAAAATTAAAAAAAAAATTTGTAAATTTCAAAAATAAATAAATAAATTCTATCACGCTATAAAATAAATTTATTCAGTACCGGTTTCGGCTAATAAGCCATCATCAGCTGAATTGTCAGATGTATAAAAAATGTAAACATAAATTAATAAATGTTTAAAAAAGATAAAATATGATAAAATATACTTGATAAACACACCACAAAGAATGTATGTCTTAATTTTTTTATTTGACATTTTTTTATGTCTGTTCTTTGTGGTGTGTTTATCAAGTATATTTTATCATATTTTATATTTATTTATATTATATTTTATATATATATCATATTTATTTATTTCCGAAATTTATATTTATAACACGCAATATGGATTTCCAAAGACACATTTAGTAGTCCAGAAAATATCTTCATTTATAATATAAATAACGAATCCGGTTATAACGAATTTTCAGGTATAACGAAAAAATGAACGAGTTTAAGCTGTTACTTAATCACATTCGCACAATGCCAATGAATTAGCACTATTTTGTAATTGTTATCATACCATACATTAATACATGCCAAAGGAATGTTCGGCGAAAATGTTCTAAAGGGATGTTCTAAAGGGCGAAAATGATTCAGTTGATGATCTTCCAGTAACTGCCGTAAAAGAAGATAATCAGCAGGAATTTACTGATATCAGAAACATGTTGCAACAAATTTCGGCTTATAATCATCAGCATAACGAAACTAAACTTAACGAAGGGTTTGTTGTACATAGCGATGATAATGTTTCGGATGATGAAACAGTTAAGGTGCCGTTAATGCGAGAAAGATGTTAAGATTGGAAATTTGTTCGGATTGGATGAAGGTCACGTGATAACCATCAGCCAATACAACGAATCTCCAAGCGCCTAAATCTACAGGTCTCCTTAGCACAAAAACTAAGCTAGCTTTATAGGGAAACATGAAAAGGCAATCAAAAGATTTAGTACTTGTATAAAATGGGCTGAAGAAAATGGAGCGGAATTAGGAACATTACACACTTAGGCTGATACGAGAATGAACAGTTTTACAATGTTTCCTTATGATTCTTTAAGATGCGAAATTATGATTTATGTGTTTTATTTTCATAGGCGCTGGATACGTGGGTCCTTTGGGTATACAAGTTTCCATTCAAATTGTTTAATGGGGGCAAAGGTGGTTTCAGAAAACTTGATACTGCTTCTATAAGATGTGATCTACTTCACAGAAAACTTGATACTACTTCCAACAGACTTAAAATGCTTCTACATGACTTGAAATGTTTCCACAACATTTGAAACCATTTTTATCTTAACTTGAAATACTTTCAAAAGACTTGAACTGTTTCCAGAAGACTCGATACTACTTCAAAATGACTTGATACTACTTCCAAAAAACTTGAAAAGCTTCCACAAAACTGAAAGTGTTTCCAGAAAACTTGATATCGCTTCCAATAGTTGAAACACTTTCAGAAGACCTGAATTGCTTCCAGAAGATTCGATACTGTTTCTGAAAGATTTGATACTGCTATTAAGACTTGAAATACTATCAGAAGACTCGATACTACTTTTAAATGATTTAATATTACTTCTAAAAGACCTAAAATGCTTCCAAAAAATTTAAAAAGGTAGCAGAAGACTTGAACTGCTTCAATAAGATTCGATCATGCCTCTGGCAGACTTTACATTGCATTTAAAAGACTTGACACTGCTTCCAGAATACTTGAAATACTTTCAGAAGACTTAAACTGCTTCTTGAAAACTCGATACTGCCTCTGGGAGACTTGATACTACTTCCAAAAGACTTGAAATAGTTGCACAAAACTGAAAATGCTTCTAGAAGACTCAAACTGCTATCAAAAGATTCGACCTTGCCTCTGGAAGACTTAATATTGCTTTTAAAAGACTTGAAATGCTTCTGGAAGACTTGATACTGCTTCCAGAATATTTGAAATACTTTCAGAAGAATTGAAATGCTTCCAGAAGACTCGATTCTGCCTCTGGAAGAATTGATATTGCTTTTAAAAGAATTGAAATAGAAGCAAACAGTTCATACTACTTCCAGAAGTAGATATATCTTCAGAAGACTTGAGATGCTATCAGAAGACTCAAAACACTATCAGAAGACTCGATACTGCTTTTAAATGACTTAATATTATTTCCAAAAGACTTGAAGTGCTTCCAGAATACCTTCAGAAGACTTGAACTGCTTCCAGAATACTCGATACTACCTCTGGAAGACTTGAACTGTTTTCAGAAAACTTGATACTGTTCCTATAAAACTTGGCAGCACTTCTGGACCATTTAAAATGTTTCCAGAAAAGTTGATATTGCCTCTGGAAGACTTGATACTGCTTCTGGAAGACTTGAAATGCTTCCAGAAGGTTTGAAATACTTCCAAACGATTTAATATTACTTCTAGAAGATTTAAAATGCTTCCAGAATGCTTAATATTATCTCTGGAACACTTGAAATGCTTTCAGTAGACTTAATAGTGCTTCTGGTAGATGTAAAATGCTTCTAGAAAATTTGATATTGCCTCTGGAAGACTTGTAATGCTTCCAGAAGACTTGATACGACATCTAGAAGACTTGTAATGCTTCTAGAAGACTTGATATTGCCTCTAGAAGATATAAAATACTTTCAAAAGACTTGACATTGCCTTTTGACGATTTGAAATGCCTGCAGAAGACTTAGAATGGTACCAGAAGACTTAATGTTGTCTCTGGAAGACTTGATACTGGTGCTGGAAGACTTTAACTGCATCCAGAAATTCTTTTTCTAGAAAACTTGGCATTACTTCTGGAGCATTCAAAATGTTTCCAGAGACCTTGGTATTGCCTCTGGAAGACATGATACTGTTTCTGGAAGACTTGAAATGCTTCCAGAAGATTTGAAATACTTCCAAACGACTTAATATTACTTCTAGAAAATTTAAAATGCTTCCAGAATGCTTAATATTATCTCTGGAACACTTGAAATGCTTTCAGTAGACTTAATAGTGCTTCTGGTAGATGTAAAATGCTTCTAGAAAATTTGATATTGCCTCTGGAAGACT
Source organism: Onthophagus sagittarius (assembly GCA_036711965.1). Classification (NCBI taxonomy): domain Eukaryota; kingdom Metazoa; phylum Arthropoda; class Insecta; order Coleoptera; family Scarabaeidae; genus Onthophagus; species Onthophagus sagittarius. The sequence goes on along the minus strand of JASERS010000002.1, from coordinate 10,502,741 downwards.
TGTAATGCTTCCAGAAGACTTGATACGACATCTAGAAGACTTGTAATGCTTCTAGAAGACTTGATATTGCCTCTAGAAGATATAAAATACTTTCAAAAGACTTGACATTGCCTTTTGACGATTTGAAATGCTTGCAGAAGACTTAGAATGGTACCAGAAGACTTAATGTTGCCTCTGGAAGACTTGATACTGGTGCTGGAGGACTTTAACTGCATCCAGAAATTCTTTTTCTAGAAAACTTGGCATTACTTCTGGAGCATTTAAAATGTTTCCAGAGACCTTGATATTGCCTCTGGAAGACATGATACTGCTTCTGGAAGACTTGAAATGCTTCCAGAAGATTTGAAATACTTCCAAACGACTTAATATTACTTCTAGAAAATTTAAAATGCTTCCAGAATGCTTAATATTATCTCTGGAACACTTGAAATGCTTTCAGTAGACTTAATAGTGCTTCTGGTAGATGTAAAATGCTTCTAGAAAATTTGATATTGCCTCTGGAAGACTTGTAATGCTTCCAGAAGACTTGATACGACATCTAGAAGACTTGTAATGCTTCTAGAAGACTTGATATTGCCTCTAGAAGATATAAAATACTTTCAAAAGACTTGACATTGCCTTTTGACGATTTGAAATGCTTGCAGAAGACTTAGAATGGTACCAGAAGACTTAATGTTGTCTCTGGAAGACTTGATACTGGTGCTGGAGGACTTTAACTGCATCCAGAAATTCTTTTTCTAGAAAACTTGGCATTACTTCTGGAGCATTTAAAATGTTTCCAGAGACCTTGATATTGCCTCTGGAAGACTTGATACTGTTTCTGGAAGACTTGAAATGCTTCCAGAAGGTTTGAAATACTTCCAAACGGTTTAATATTACTTCTAGAAGATTTAAAATGCTTCCAGAATGCTTAATATTATCTCTGGAACACTTGAAATGCTTTCAGTAGACTTAATAGTGCTTCTGGTAGATGTAAAATGCTTCTAGAAAATTTGATATTGCCTCTGGAAGACTTGTAATGCTTCCAGAAGACTTGATACGACATCTAGAAGACTTGTAATGCTTTTAGAAGACTTGATACGACATCTAGAAGACTTGTAATGCTTTTAGAAGACTTGATATTGCCTCTAGAAGATATAAAATACTTTCAAAAGACTTGACATTGCCTTTTGACGATTTGAAATGCTTGCAGAAGACTTAGAATGGTACCAGAAGACTTAATGTTGCCTCTGGAAGACTTGATACTGGTGCTGGAGGACTTTAACTGCATCCAGAAATTCTTTTTCTAGAAAACTTGGCATTACTTCTGGAGCATTTAAAATGTTTCCAGAGACCTTGATATTGCCTCTGGAAGACATGATACTGCTTATGGAAGACTTGAAATGCTTCCAGAAGATTTGAAATACTTCCAAACGACTTAATATTACTTCTAGAAAATTTAAAATGCTTCCAGAATGCTTAATATTATCTCTGGAACACTTGAAATGCTTTCAGTAGACTTAATAGTGCTTCTGGTAGATGTAAAATGCTTCTAGAAAATTTGATATTGCCTCTGGAAGACTTGTAATGCTTCCAGAAGACTTGATACGACATCTAGAAGACTTGTAATGCTTCTAGAAGACTTGATATTGCCTCTAGAAGATATAAAATACTTTCAAAAGACTTGACATTGCCTTTTGACGATTTGAAATGCTTGCAGAAGACTTAGAATGGTACCAGAAGACTTAATGTTGTCTCTGGAAGACTTGATACTGGTGCTGGAGGACTTTAACTGCATCCAGAAATTCTTTTTCTAGAAAACTTGGCATTATTTCTGGAGCATTTAAAATGTTTCCAGAGACATTGATATTGCCTCTGGAAGACTTGATACTGTTTCTGGAAGACTTGAAATGCTTCCAGAAGGTTTGAAATACTTCCAAACGGTTTAATATTACTTCTAGAAGATTTAAAATGCTTCCAGAATGCTTAATATTATCTCTGGAACACTTGATATGCTTTCAGTAGACTTAATAGTGCTTCTGGTAGATGTAAAATGCTTCTAGAAAATTTGATATTGCCTCTGGAAGACTTGTAATGCTTCCAGAAGACTTGATACGACATCTAGAAGACTTGTAATGCTTTTAGAAGACTTGATATTGCCTCTAGAAGATATAAACTACTTTCAAAAGACTTGACATTGCCTTTTGACGATTTGAAATGCTTGCAGAAGACTTAGAATGGTACCAGAAGACTTAATGTTGTCTCTGAAAGACTTGATACTGGTGCTGGAAGACTTTAACTGCATCCAGAAATTCTTTTTCTAGAAAACTTGGCATTACTTCTGGAGCATTTAAAATGTTTCCAGAGACCTTGATATTGCCTCTGGAAGACTTGATACTGCTTCTGGAAGACTTGAAATGCTTCCAGAAGGTTTGAAATACTTCCAAACGATTTAATATTACTTCTAGAAGATTTAAAATGCTTCCAGAATGCTTAATATTATCTCTGGAACACTTGAAATGCTTTCAGTAGACTTAATAGTGCTTCTGGTAGATGTAAAATGCTTCTAGAAAATTTGATATTGCCTCTGGAAGACTTGTAATGCTTCCAGAAGACTTGATACGACATCTAGAAGACTTGTAATGCTTCTAGAAGACTTGATATTGCCTCTAGAAGATATAAACTGCTTTCAAAAGACTTGACATTGCCTTTTGACGATTTGAAATGCTTGCAGAAGACTTAGAATGGTACCAGAAGACTTAATGTTGTCTCTGGAAGACTTGATACTGGTGCTGGAAGACTTTAACTGCATCCAGAAATTCTCTTTCTAGAAAACTTGGCATTACTTCTGGAGCATTTAAAATGTTTCCAGAGACCTTGATATTGCCTCTGGAAGACTTGATACTGTTTCTGGAAGACTTGAAATGCTTCCAGAAGGTTTGAAATACTTCCAAACGATTTAATATTACTTCTAGAAGATTTAAAATGCTTCCAGAATGCTTAATATTATCTCTGGAACACTTGATATGCTTTCAGTAGACTTAATAGTGCTTCTGGTAGATGTAAAATGCTTCTAGAAAATTTGATATTGCCTCTGGAAGACTTGTAATGCTTCCAGAAGACTTGATACGACATCTAGAAGACTTGTAATGCTTTTAGAAGACTTGATATTGCCTCTAGAAGATATAAACTACTTTCAAAAGACTTGACATTGCCTTTTGACGATTTGAAATGCTTGCAGAAGACTTAGAATGGTACCAGAAGACTTAATGTTGTCTCTGAAAGACTTGATACTGGTGCTGGAAGACTTTAACTGCATCCAGAAATTCTTTTTCTAGAAAACTTGGCATTACTTCTGGAGCATTTAAAATGTTTCCAGAGACCTTGATATTGCCTCTGGAAGACTTGATACTGCTTCTGGAAGACTTGAAATGCTTCCAGAAGGTTTGAAATACTTCCAAACGATTTAATATTACTTCTAGAAGATTTAAAATGCTTCCAGAATGCTTAATATTATCTCTGGAACACTTGAAATGCTTTCAGTAGACTTAATAGTGCTTCTGGTAGATGTAAAATGCTTCTAGAAAATTTGATATTGCCTCTGGAAGACTTGTAATGCTTCCAGAAGACTTGATACGACATCTAGAAGACTTGTAATGCTTCTAGAAGACTTGATATTGCCTCTAGAAGATATAAACTGCTTTCAAAAGACTTGACATTGCCTTTTGACGATTTGAAATGCTTGCAGAAGACTTAGAATGGTACCAGAAGACTTAATGTTGTCTCTGGAAGACTTGATACTGGTGCTGGAAGACTTTAACTGCATCCAGAAATTCTCTTTCTAGAAAACTTGGCATTATTTCTGGAGCATTTAAAATGTTTCCAGAGACCTTGATATTGCCTCTGGAAGACTTGATACTGTTTCTGAAAGACTTGAAATGCTTCCAGAAGGTTTGAAATACTTCCAAACGATTTAATATTACTTCTAGAAGATTTAAAATGCTTCCAGAATGCTTAATATTATCTCTGGAACACTTGATATGCTTTCAGTAGACTTAATAGTGCTTCTGGTAGATGTAAAATGCTTCTAGAAAATATGATATTGCCTCTGGAAGACTTGTAATGCTTCCAGAAGACTTGATACGACATCTAGAAGACTTGTAATGCTTTTAGAAGACTTGATATTGCCTCTAGAAGATATAAACTACTTTCAAAAGACTTGACATTGCCTTTTGACGATTTGAAATGCTTGCAGAAGACTTAGAATGGTAGCAGAAGACTTAATGTTGTCTCTGAAAGACTTGATACTGGTGCTGGAAGACTTTAACTGCATCCAGAAATTCTTTTTCTAGAAAACTTGGCATTACTTCTGGAGCATTTAAAATGTTTCCAGAGACCTTGATATTGCCTCTGGAAGACTTGATACTGCTTCTGGAAGACTTGAAATGCTTCCAGAAGGTTTGAAATACTTCCAAACGATTTAATATTACTTCTAGAAGATTTAAAATGCTTCCAGAATGCTTAATATTATCTCTGGAACACTTGAAATGCTTTCAGTAGACTTAATAGTGCTTCTGGTAGATGTAAAATGCTTCTAGAAAATTTGATATTGCCTCTGGAAGACTTGTAATGCTTCCAGAAGACTTGATACGACATCTAGAAGACTTGTAATGCTTCTAGAAGACTTGATATTGCCTCTAGAAGATATAAACTGCTTTCAAAAGACTTGACATTGCCTTTTGACGATTTGAAATGCTTGCAGAAGACTTAGAATGGTACCAGAAGACTTAATGTTGTCTCTGGAAGACTTGATACTGGTGCTGGAAGACTTTAACTGCATCCAGAAATTCTTTTTCTAGAAAACTTGGCATTACTTCTGGAGCATTTAAAATGTTTCCAGAGACCTTGATATTGCCTCTGGAAGACATGATACTGCTTCTGGAAGACTTGAAATGCTTCCAGAAGGTTTGAAATACTTCCAAACGATTTAATATTACTTCTAGAAGATTTAAAGTGCCTCCAGAATGCTTAATATTATATCTGGAACACTTGAAATGCTTTCAGTAGACTTAATAGTGCTTCTGGTAGATGTAAAATGCTTCTAGAAAATTTGATATTGCCTCTGGAAGACTTGTAATGCTTCCAGAAGACTTGATACGACATCTAGAAGATTTGTAATGCTTCTAGAAGACTTGATATTGCCTCTAGAAGATATAAAATACTTTCAAAAGACTTGACATTGCCTTTTGACGATTTGAAATGCTTGCAGAAGACTTAGAATGGTACCAGAAGACTTAATGTTGTCTCTGGAAGACTTGATACTGGTGCTGGTGACTTTAACTGCATCCAGAAATTCTTTTTCTAGAAAACTTGGCATTACTTCTGGAGCATTTAAAATGTTTCCAGGGACCTTGATATTGCCTCTGTAAGACTTGATACTGCTTCTGGAAGACTTGAAATGCTTCCAGAAGGTTTGAAATACTTCCAAACGATTTAATATTACTTCTAGAAGATTTAAAATGCTTCCAGAATGCTTAATATTATCTCTGGAACACTTGAAATGCTTTCAGTAGACTTAATAGTGCTTCTGGTGGATGTAAAATGCTTCTAGAAAATTTGATATTGCCTCTGGAAGACTTGTAATGCTTCCAGAAGACTTGATACGACATCTAGAAGACTTGTAATGCTTCTAGAAGATTTGATATTGCCTCTAGACGATGTAAAATACTTTCAAAAGACTTGACATTGCCTTTTGACGATTTGAAATGCTTGCAGAAGACTTAGAATGGTACCAGAAGACTTAATGTTGTCTCTGGAAGACTTGATACTGGTGCTGGAGGACTTTAACTGCAACCAGAAATTCGTTTTCTAGAAAACTTGGCATTACTTCTGGAGCATTTAAAATGTTTCCAGAGACCTTGATATTGCCTCTGGAAGACTTGATACTGCTTCTGGAAGACTTGAAATGCTTCCAGAAGGTTTGAAATACTTCCAAACGATTTAATATTACTTCTAGAAGATTTAAAGTGCCTCCAGAATGCTTAATATTATATCTGGAACACTTGAAATGCTTTCAGTAGACTTAATAGTGCTTCTGGTAGATGTAAAATGCTTCTAGAAAATTTGATATTGCCTCTAGAAGACTTGATATTGCTTTTGGAAGACTTGAAATGCTTCCAGAAGGTTTGAAATACTTCCAAACGATTTAATATTATTTCTAGAAGATTTAAAATGCTTCCAGAATGCTTAATATTATCTCTGGAACACTTGAAATGCTTTCAGTAGACTTAATAGTGCTTCTGGTAGATGTAAAATGCTTCTAGAAAATTTGATATTGCCTCTGGAAGACTTGTAATGCTTCCAGAAGACTTGATACGACATCTAGAAGACTTGTAATGCTTCTAGAAGACTTGATATTGCCTCTAGAAGATATAAAATACTTTCAAAAGACTTGACATTGCCTTTTGACGATTTGAAATGCTTGCAGAAGACTTAGAATGGTACCAGAAGACTTAATGTTGTCTCTGGAAGACTTGAAATACTTTCAGAAGACTTAATACTGCTTCTGGTAGAAGTAAAATGCTTCTAGAAAACTTAATATCGCCTCTGGAAGACTTGCGTTGCTTCCAGAAGACTTGATACGGCTTCTAGAAGACTTGATATTGCCTCTAGAAGATATAAAATACGTTCAAAAGACTTGACATTGCCTTTTGACGATTTGAAATGCTTGCAGAAAACTTAGAATGGTACCAGAAGACTTAATGTTGTCTCTGGAAGACTTGATACTGGTGCTGGAGGACTTTAACTGCATCCAGAAATTCTTTTTCTAGAAAACTTGGCATTACTTCTGGAGCATTTAAAATGTTTCCAGAGACCTTGATATTGCCTCTGGAAGACTTGATACTGCTTCTGGAAGACTTGAAATGCTTCCAGAAGGTTTGAAATACTTCCAAACGATTTAATATTACTTATAGAAGATTTAAAATGCTTTCAGAATGCTTAATATTGCCTCTGGAATACTTGAAATACTTCCAGAAGACTTAATATTGCTTCTGGTAGAAGTAAAATGCTTCTAGAAAACTTAATATCGCCTCTGGAAGACTTGCGTTGCTTCCAGAAGACTTGATACGGCTTCTAGAAGACTTGATATTGCCTCTAGAAGATATAAAATACGTTCAAAAGACTTGACATTGCCTTTTGACGATTTGAAATGCTTCCAGAAGACTTAATGTTGCTGCTTTTGGAAGACTTGATACTGCTGCTGGAAAACTTGATACTGCTGCTGGAAGATTTTAACTGCATCCAGAAAGATTCTCTTTCTAGAAAACGTGGCACTACTTCTGGACTATTTAAAATGTTTCCAGAGAACTTGATATTGCCTTTGGAAGACATGATACTGCTTCTGGAACACTTGAAATGCTTCCAGAAGACTTAATACTGTTTCTGGTAGATGTAAAATGTTTCTAGAAAACTTGATATTGCCTCTGGAAGACTTGGAATGCTTCCAGAAGACTTAATACTGTTTCTGGTAGATGTAAAATGTTTCCAGAAGATTTGATATTGCTTTTGGAAGACTTGAAATGCTTCCAGAAAACTTAACATTGCTTCTGGATTACTTGAAATGCTTTTAGAGGACTTGATATTGCTTCTAGAGGATTTAAAACACTTCCAAAAGACCTCATATTGCCTCTTGAATACTTAAAATGTTTCCAAAAGACTTGCTATTGCTTCTAGATTTAAAATGCTTCCAAAAAATTTGATATTACCTCTGGAAGATTTAAAATACTTTCAGTAGAGTAAAAATGCTTCCAAAAAACAAATACACAAAATTTTTAATGCTTTTTATATGGATTAAAATTATCATTTTCAATTATTATTAATGTACTATGAAGCTTATTCTTCCCCATTTAATGCTAGCATCTGTTGAAATGTTTTTTTTAGAACAAGTATGATATTTTGAGGGCTGTATTTTTGGAAAGCCATCATTCATTATTTGAATCTATTCCCAGTTAAATTTTTTTCCGCACAAAAACATATTTTCAAAAACCAAAATATGTAGGAGTTAGCAAATGTCGCAGTTAGTTGTAGTTATAACATAGAATACATTCTATAGAGTTATATCATATAAGTTAATTCTTACACATCATAAAATCTAATTAACAAAGCAAATATCTTATAATTCCACATACCTTTAACATTTGCCAACAAAATATCAATCCCCTGTTTATAAGCAGTAAACGCTTCATCATAATGCTTATCAATCTCCAACTCAGTCGCTTTGGTAATAAACTGCGCCGCATCAATAATATATTGATTACAAAAATCAGTCCCTCGTGGACTCAAAGGAGGAGTTGGAGACGAAATAATACTTCCAGAATCGAGAGAACAATTTTTTGTTGCATCCATTAATGAATCAGAACTAATTTTTTTATTAAGTGGGATTAAAGATGTTGTACTCCTCGAAGTTGGCTCTACCAATAAATCAATAGCCTAAAATAATAACAGATAATAATCAAAATGAATTTAAAAAATAACCAAAACCTGTACTGATGGGCTTAAACTGCTCATGGTAGAAATTGAATCTGTGTCACTCATTGTGCGCTCATCATCTGAATTTATGTTGAAAAAATTGGAATATTCAGGTTCTGATGGTAAATGCAAGTCTGCTCTTATCGTGTTAATACTTCCTTTCATTAAGTTATTTGGTGTGTGACTTGACTGTGATAAAAAATAATGTTATTTAATTTAAAATTAAATGAAATAAATTTACCTCAAAAAATTTTACGAATGATTGTGATGTAAATAAAGCAGGAATTCTTCCAATGTATTCTAAGAAATTTAACATGGCTTCTTTGCGTTCTCTCACAACATCTTTATTGAACCTAAAATAAATTTGCTTTATTTAAAATTAATATTTAATAAACTTATCACACCTCTTAAAATAAGGATGATTAGGCAGAGCAGGATATTTATCAGTTAATTTTAAACTTTGATGTTTTCCTTTTAATTCCCTATGTAATTTTTTGAATTCATTGTATCTTTTCCACACGGTGATTTTGGTAACAGCATCAGGGCAATTTTCAGGATACAGCTAATAAATATACAAAAATTAATTAATATTCTAGTTGTATACTAACTTATAGATTTACCATGGAAATTATTTTATAGATTGTAAATCCTTTTTTGTGTTGGGTAGTTTCAGGTATATCGAAAATTCTCACCCATTCTTTACGAGACGAACTCATATCTTTAATATTTTCTTATCAGTTAACCACTTTTCATTCAAATAAGCTAAGTGTTTAAACTAGGTTAGTTCTGTTGACGTTTGACGTTTGACAATGACAACTAACTGATTATATTAATGAATACGTTCAAAACTATATTTCTTAAAAATGTTTTAATTTCATTTAATTTTTATAAATAATTCTAAATACAACAAAATGATTTATAAATTTAATGAATTTATGATTTTTACATATTTTATTTAATAAATATTTTATTTAACATAAAAATTAATAGGAATCTGCAATACCAACATAATCAGCAGTAATCATTTGAGGTTATGTCAACTTGTTGTCATACTCGAGTGCTCCTAAAAACTCTCTAAATCTTCTTTAATTTTATTAAACGATGTCGGCATCTCGTAAATGTAAGAATTGCGGTTCGTCGGATATCGAAGTAGACCCGGCTCGCGGTGACGCCGTTTGTACAAATTGCGGTTCGGTTCTTGAGGATAACATAATCGTAGCTGAGGTCCAATTCGAAGAGGGTGCAAATGGGGCCGCAAATACGATCGGACAATTCGTCTCGTCCGATTCAAAGGGCGGAGCGACAAGTTTCGGAAACGGTTTGATTTAATTCTTATTAATATTCCTTAAATTTCACTCATCTTAACTTGTTATTACAGCTTTTCATGTGTCTCGGGGGATGTCATGCATTGAATCCCGCGAAATTACATTGAATAAGGCACGAAATGGTATTTCCCAATTATGTAATCAATTGAGGCTAAACGCCCATTGTATTGACACAGCCTTTAATTTCTTTAAAATGGCTTTGTCGAGGAATTTGACTAGGAGAAGGAAGAATGCTCATGTTTATGCGGCTTGTGTTTATTTGACTTGTAGGACTGAAGGGACTGCCCGTATCCTTTTTTTTTTGTTTTTTTTGAAATGTTATTTTGGTTTGATGTAAATACTTACTTAATGCTTTAATAGATATGTTGATTGATATCAGTGATGTGCTTCAAATTTGTTGCTATGAACTTGGGAGGACATACTTGAGGTTATCTCAAGCATTATGCATCAATGTTCCATCTATGGGTGAGTCATTTAAAATGTTTTTATGCTAAATCATTGATGTGGGGAGATTGTTTCTATTTTTGATTATAATAGATTAATGAAACGGACACAGATTAATGAGATCAAAACTTTAATTTCATCAATTCATACATCTAACAATTTTGTACATCAACATGTAATTAAATGGTTTTTTGTTCTTTAATTGTTTTTAAATGTATCCAACTCTTTTTGATCTAAAATGAAGGAAAGGACGTGATTTGAAAATACTGCTTTCTTTTCTTGTCTATTTTTAATATATGCTACAAGGATTACAATGATGGGATGTTCTCATTTATTGAGAATAAAATTAAACAAATAGCTTATTAACTAATTAAATTGAAAATAATTAAAAATTTTCATTAATAAGTATGTAAGGCAATGTTTGTATAATATTGATATATTTCTGGAATTCTTTCCTTTACAATGCCTTAAGAAAAACCTTAAGTATTTTCCAGATTTTCTCTTAATCTAAAACAATTTTCTATTGAGTTGAAATGAAAGTACAGAGTGAAACTCCTCTTATTATAAGAGATAGAAGAAAATGATATCAGTGTCTAAGGCTTAATTTTTATAAAAAACTTAATGGTTGAAAACTGCTTAACAATATCTTTTACTGTTTCTGAGATACAGGCTGTTTTTCAAAAGAAATGAAATTTACTACTACTAAAAAGTCAAAAACTAATCATCCTTTAATATTTTTTTAAGATAATTGGATTTCAAATTGAAACAACAGTCATTTGAAAGAGGTAGATTCAACTTTCAATTTGATATACAAGTCATTTCTTCATTTTTAAAAATAGGGCGTTTTCTTGATTCCATTAAAACGTCAAAAACTCATCCTCCTTTAATCTTTCTTAGGTGGAATTGATTTCAAATTGAAACAAACTGTTGTACATCATTTGAAAGACGAAGGTTTAACCTTCAATTTGATGTATAATTTATTTTTTCATTTTTAAAAATAAGACGTCCAAGATCTTTCAAATTTTATCATTTTATTTTGATTCCATTAAAACTTCAAAAACACATTATCCTTTTAACATTTTTTTAAGTGGAATCAATTTGAAATTGAAACAACGGTTTGTATATCATTTGAAAGACCAAGGTTCAAACTTTAATTTGATGTATAAGTCATTTCTTCATTTTCAAAAACAAGACTTCCACGATTTTTCAAATTTTATAATTTTTTTCTTTATTCTACTAAAACGTCAAAAACACATTATCCTTTAATCTTTCTTAGGTGGAATTGATTTCAAATTGAAACAACAACTTATACATCATTATAAAAAGGAGGGTTCAACCTTCAATTTGATATACAAGTCATTTCTTCATTTTCAAAAATACGAATTCCACGATTTTTCAAATGTTATCACTTTTTTCGTGGTTTTACTAAAATGTCAAAAACACATTATCCTTTAATATTATTTAAGTGAAATTGATTTCAAATTGAAACAACAACTTAGACATCATTGTAAACAGGATGGTTCAACCGTTAATTTGATATACAAGCCATTTCTTCATTTTCAACAATAAGACGGTTTCTTGATTCCACTAAAACGTCAAAAACACATCCTTCTTTAATCTTTCTTAGGTGGAATTTATTTCAAATTGAAACAAACTGTTATACATCATTTGAAAGACGAAGGTTTAACCTTCAATTTGACATACAAGTCATTTCTTCATTTTCAAAAATACGAATTCCACGATTTTTCAAATGTTATCACTTTTTTCGTGGTTTTACTAAAATGTCAAAAACACATTATCCTTTAATATTATTTAAGTGAAATTGATTTGAAATTGAAACAACAACTTATACATCATTGTAAACAGGATGGTTCAACCGTTTATTTGATACACAAGCTATTTCTTCATTTTCAACAATAAGACGGTTTCTTGATTTCACTAAAACGTCAAAAACACATCCTTCTTTAATCTTTCTTAGGTGGAATTGCTTTCAAATTGAAACAACAACTTATACATCATTGTAAACAGGATGGTTCAACCTTTAATTTGATATACAAGCCATTTCTTCATTTTCAACAATAAGGCGGTTTCTTGATTCCACTAAAACGTCAAAAACACATCCTTCTTTAATCTTTCTTAGGTGGAATTGATTTCAAATTGAAACATACTGTTATACATCATTTGAAAGACGAAGGTTTAACCTTCAGTTTGATGTATAATTTATTTCTTCATTTTTAAAAATAAGACGTCCAAGATCTTTCTCATTTTAACATTTTGTTTTGATTCCATTAAAACGTCAAAAACACTATCCTTTTAACATTTCAGATTTCCTTTCATCAACATGCAGGGTTCAACCTTCAATTTGATATACAAGTCATTTCTTCATTTTAAAAAATAAGAGTTCCACGATTTTTCAAATTTGATCAGTTTTTTCGTGGTTTTACTAAAATGTCAAAAACACATCCTTTAATATTACTTAAGTGAAATTGATTTCAATTTGAAACAACAACTTATACATCATTGCAAACAGGATGGTTCAACCTTTAATTTGACATACAAACTATTTCTTCATTTTCAACAATAAGGCGGTTTCTTGATTCCACTAAAACTTCAAAAACAGATCCTTCTTTAATCTTTCTTAGGTGGAATTGATTTCAAATTGAAACAACAATTTATACATCATTGTAAACAGGAGGGTTTAACCTTCAATTTGATATACAAGTCATTTCTTCATTTTCAAAAATAAGACTTCCACGATTTTTCAAATTTTATAATTTTTTTCTTTATTCTACTAAAACGTCAAAAACACATTATCCTTTAATCTTTCTTAGGTGGAATTGATTTCAAATTGAAACAAACTGTTATACATCATTTGAATGACGAAGGTTTAACCTTCAATTTAATGTATAATTTATTTCTTCATATTTAAAAATAAGGCGTAGAAGATCTTTTACATTTTATCATTTTATTTTGATTCCATTAAAACGTCAAAAACACATCCTTCTTTAATCTTTCTTAGGTGGAATTGATTTCAAATTGAAACAAACTTATTTCTTTTTATAAACATTATAAACATCATTATAAACAAATTTATTTCTTTCTATTTTTAAAAATAAGACGTCCAAGATCTTTCACATTTTATCATTTTATTTTGATTCCATCAAAACGTCAAAAACACATCCTTCTTTAATCTTTCTTAGGTGGAATTGATTTCAAATTGAAACAAACTGTTATACATCATTTGAAAGACGAAGGTTAAACCTTCAATTTGATGTGTAACTTATTTCTTCATTTTTAAAAATAAGACGTCCAAGATCTTTCACATTTTATCATTTTATTTTGATTCCATCAAAACGTCAAAAACACATCCTTCTTTAATTTTTCTTAGGTGGAATTGATTTCAAATTGAAACATACTGTTATACATCATTTGAAAGACGAAGGTTTAACCTTCAATTTAATGTATAATTTTATTTCTTCATTTTTAAAAATAAGATGTCCAAGATCTTTCATATTTTATTATTTTATTTTGATTCCATTAAAACGTCAAAAACACATCCTTCTTTAATCTTTCTTAGGTGGAATTGATTTCAAATTGAAGCAAACTGTTATACATCATTTGAAAGACGAAGGTTAAACCTTCAATTTGATGTGTAATTTATTTCTTCATTTTTAAAAATAAGACGTCCAAGATCTTTCACATTTTATCATTTTATTTTGATTCCATTAAAACGTCAAAAACACATCCTTCTTTAATCTTTCCTAGGTGGAATTGATTTCAAATTGAAACAAACTGTTATACATCATTTGAAAGACGAAGGTTTAACCTTCAATTTAATGTATAATTTATTTCTTTATTTTTAAAAATAAGACGTCCAAGATCTTTCACATTTTATCATTTTATTTTGATTCCATTAAAACGTCAAAAACACATCCTTCTTTAATCTTTCCTAGGTGGAATTGATTTCAAATTGAAACAAACTGTTATACATCATTTGAAAGACGAAGGTTTAACCTTCAATTTATTGTATAATTTATTTCTTCATTTTTAAAAATAAGATGTAAAAGATCTTTCACATTTTATTATTTTATTTTGATTCCATTAAAAAGTCAAAAACACATCCTTCTTTAATCTTTCTTAGGTGGAATTGATTTCAAATTGAAACAAACTGTTATACATCATTTGAAAGACGAAGGTTTAACCTTCAATTTATTGTATAATTTATTTCTTCATTTTTAAAAATAAGATGTAAAAGATCTTTCACATTTTATTATTTTATTTTGATTCCATTAAAAAGTCAAAAACACATCCTTCTTTAATCTTTCTTAGGTGGAATTGATTTCAAATTGAAACAAATTGTTATACATCATTTGAATGACGAAGGTTTAACCTTCAATTTAATGTATAATTTATTTCTTCATTTTTAAAAATAAGATGTCCAAGATCTTTCACATTTTATTATTTTATTTTGATTTCATTAAAAAGTCAAAAACACATCCTTCTTTAATCTTTCTTAGGTGGAATTGATTTCAAATTGAAACAAACTGTTATACATCATTTGAATGACGAAGGTTTAACCTTCAATTTAATGTATAATTTATTTCTTCATTTTTAAAAATAAGATGTCCAAGATCTTTCACATTTTATTATTTTATTTTGATTCCATTAAAACGTCAAAAATACATCCTTCTTTAATCTTTCTTAGGTGGAATTGATTTCAAATTGAAACAAACTGTTATACATCATTTGAAAGACGAAGGTTAAACCTTCAATTTGATGTGTAATTTATTTCTTCATTTTTAAAAATAAGACGTCCAAGATCTTTCACATTTTATCATTTTATTTTGATTCCATTAAAACGTCAAAAACACATCCTTCTTTAATCTTTCCTAGGTGGAATTGATTTCAAATTGAAACAAACTGTTATACATCATTTGAAAGACGAAGGTTTAACCTTCAATTTAATGTATAATTTATTTCTTTATTTTTAAAAATAAGACGTCCAAGATCTTTCACATTTTATCATTTTATTTTGATTCCATTAAAACGTCAAAAACACATCCTTCTTTAATCTTTCCTAGGTGGAATTGATTTCAAATTGAAACAAACTGTTATACATCATTTGAAAGACGAAGGTTTAACCTTCAATTTATTGTATAATTTATTTCTTCATTTTTAAAAATAAGATGTAAAAGATCTTTCACATTTTATTATTTTATTTTGATTCCATTAAAAAGTCAAAAACACATCCTTCTTTAATCTTTCTTAGGTGGAATTGATTTCAAATTGAAACAAACTGTTATACATCATTTGAAAGACGAAGGTTTAACCTTCAATTTATTGTATAATTTATTTCTTCATTTTTAAAAATAAGATGTAAAAGATCTTTCACATTTTATTATTTTATTTTGATTCCATTAAAAAGTCAAAAACACATCCTTCTTTAATCTTTCTTAGGTGGAATTGATTTCAAATTGAAACAAATTGTTATACATCATTTGAATGACGAAGGTTTAACCTTCAATTTAATGTATAATTTATTTCTTCATTTTTAAAAATAAGATGTCCAAGATCTTTCACATTTTATTATTTTATTTTGATTTCATTAAAAAGTCAAAAACACATCCTTCTTTAATCTTTCTTAGGTGGAATTGATTTCAAATTGAAACAAACTGTTATACATCATTTGAATGACGAAGGTTTAACCTTCAATTTAATGTATAATTTATTTCTTCATTTTTAAAAATAAGATGTCCAAGATCTTTCACATTTTATTATTTTATTTTGATTCCATTAAAACGTCAAAAATACATCCTTCTTTAATCTTTCTTAGGTGGAATTGATTTCAAATTGAAACAAACTGTTATACATCATTTGAATGACGAAGGTTTAACCTTCAATTTAATGTATAATTTATTTCTTCATATTTAAAAATAAGGCGTAGTAGATCTTTTACATTTTATCATTTTATTTTGATTCCATTAAAACGTCAAAAACACATCCTTCTTTAATCTTTCTTAGGTGGAATTGATTTCAAATTGAAACAAATTGTTATACATCATTTGAAAGACGAAGGTTTAACCTTCAATTTGATGTATAATTTATTTCTTCATTTTTAAAAATAAAACGTCCAAGATCTTTCACATTTTATCATTTTATATTGATGCCATTAAAACGTCAAAAACACATCCTTCTTTAATCTTTCCTAGGTGGAATTGATTTCAAATTGAAACAAACTGTTATACATCATTTGAAAGACGAAGGTTTAACCTTCAATTTAATGTATAATTTATTTCTTCATATTTAAAAATAAGGCGTAGAAGATCTTTTACATTTTATCATTTTATTTTGATTCCATTAAAACGTCAAAAACACATCCTTCTTTAATCTTTCCTAGGTGGAATTGATTTCAAATTGAAACAAACTGTTATACATCATTTGAAAGACGAAGGTTTAACCTTCAATTTAATGTATAATTTGTTTCTTCATTTTTAAAAATAAGACGTCCAAGATCTTTCACATTTTATCATTTTATTTTGATTCCATTAAAACGTCAAAAACATTATCCTTTTAACATTTTTTAAGTGGAATCTATTTAAAATTGAAACAACGGTTTATATATCATTTGAAAGACCAAAGTTTAACCTTTAATTTGATGTATAAGTGATTTCTTCATTTTCAAAAATAAGACTTCCGCGATCTTTGAAATTTCATCGCTTTTATCTCGATTCCACTAAAACGTAAAGAATACATCATCTTTTAACACTTCTTAAGTGGAATTGGTTTCAAACTGAAACAAAGAGTTATACATCATTTGAAAGAGGAAGGTTCAACTTTCAATTTGATATACAAGTCATTTCTTTATTTTCAAAAATAAGACCTCCTTGTTCTTTCAAATTTTATAATTTTTTTGTGATTCTACTAAAACGTCAAAAACACATCATCTTTTAATCTCTCTTAGGTGGAATTGCTTTCAAATTGAAAGAAACTGTTATACATCATTTGAAAGACGAAGGTTTTACCTTCAATTTGATATAAAACTTATTTCTTCATTTTTAAACATAAGGCGCTCACGATCTTTCAAATTTTATCATTTTTTTAATTCCATTACAACGTTAAAAACACATCATCCTTTAACATTATTTAAGTGGAATCGATTTGAAATTGAAACAACGGTTTGTATATCATTTGAAAGACCAAGGTTCAACCTTTAATTTGATGTATAAATCATTTCTTCATTTTCAAAAATAAGACATCCACGATTTTTCAAATTTTATAATTTTTTTCGTGATTCTACTAAAACGTCAAAAACACATCCTCCTTTAATCTTTCTTAGGTGGAATTGATTTCAAATTGAAAGAAACTGTTATACATCATTTGAAAGACGAAGGTTTAACCTTCAATTTGATGTATAATTTATTTCTTCATTTTTAAAAATAAGACGTCCAAGATCTTTCACATATTATCATTCTATTTTGATTCCATTAAAACTTCAAAAACACATCATCCTTTAACATTATTTAAGTGGAATCGATTTGAAATTGAAACAACGGTTTGTATATCATTTGAAAGACCAAGGTTCAACCATTAATTTGATGTATAAGTCATTCCTTCATTTTCAAAAATAAGACTTCCACGATTTTTAATATTTTATCATTTTTTTCTTTATTCTACTAAACGTCAAAAACACATCATCCTTTAATCTTTCTTAGGTGAAATTGATTTCAAATTGAAACAACAACTTATACATCATTGTAAACAGGAGGGTTCAACCTTCAATTTGATATACAAGCCATTTCTTCATTTTCAACAATAAGGCGGTTTCTTGATTCCACTAAAACGTCAAAAACACATCATTCTTTAATCTTTCTTAGGTGGAATTGATTTCAAATTGAAACAAACTGTTATACATCATTTGAAAGACGAAGGTTTAGCCTTCAATTTGATGTATAATTTATTTCCTCATTTTTAAAAATAGGACGTCCAAGATCTTTCACATTTTATCATTTTATTTTGATTCCATTAAAACGTCAAAAACACATTATCCTATAATATTACTTAAGTGAAATTGATTTCAAATTGAAACAACAACTTATACATCATTGTAAACAGTAGGGTTCAACCTTCAATTTGATATACAAGCCATTTCTTCATTTTCAACAATAAGGCGGTTTCTTGATTCCACTAAAACGTCAAAAACACATCCTTCTTTAATCTTTCTTAGGTGGAATTGATTTCAAATTGAAACAAGCTGTTATACATCATTTGAAAGACGAAGGTTTAACCTTCAATTTGATGTATAATTTATTTCTTCATTTTTAAAAATAGGACGTCCAAGATCTTTCACATTTTATCATTTTATTTTGATTCCATTAAAACGTCAAAAACACATCCTTCTTTAATCTTTCTTAGGTGGAATTGATTTCAAATTGAAACAAACTGTTATACATCATTTGAAAGACGAAGGTTTAACCTTCAATTTGATGTATAATTTATTTCTTCATTTTTAAAAATAGGACGTCCAAGATCTTTCACATTTTATCATTTTATTTTGATTCCATTAAAACGTCAAAAACACATCCTCCTTTAATCTTTCTTAGGTGGAATTGTTTTCAAATTGAAAGAAACTGTTATAAATCATTTGAAAGACGAAGGTTTAAGCTTCAACTTGATGTATAAGTCATTTCTTCATTTTCAAAAATAAGACGCCCACGATCTTTAAAATTTTATCATTCTTGTCTTTATTTCACTAAAACGTAAAATAATTATCGTCTTTTAACATTGGAAACGATTTCGAATTGAAGCAACGAGTTATAAATCATTTGAAAGAGAAAGGTACAACCTTTAATTTCAAAAATAAGACCTAAAACGTTTCTATAAAAATATCATTAAAAGGTTGCCGTCTTGTTGAATATCAATCATGGTAGAAATTAAATTATTGAAATGTGGTTTTCGCCATTAAGTTTCTCATAAAAATCGAAAATAATAAAACAAGTCAAAATTAAATACAAACTGAAAGCAATTATCGTGGCCGACAAGAAAAAATAAAAAACAATAAATCAGTAAATGTCCCAAAAAAGCAAATCGAAAAAAAATAAATAAAAGAAATAATATATATAGACACACTTCTTCCAGATGGAAGTAGAACGATGAGCTAGTCATTAATTACTTTAATTTTAAAATCCTCGTTTTCATTATCTTTGGGTGTGAATTCGCGTGAATGTTGATTTACTTTATAAGGTCGTAGTGTAGTAATAAGGTCGGTAGTGTACAACATTTTTTTCACATAACAAGATACAACTAAAAAATATATATTAATATAATTTGATCTAGACATAAATAATACTATCTTTTAGAAACAGACAATGAAAAAATTATTGTAATTCTTGAAACACTTTTTAAATTGAGTCTATGCTTCAGAAATTATGATACTGTAAGCAGTGTGACAATGTACATCATTATTACTATGTAATAAACACTAAATCTACATCAGACTTACTTTAAGATGGGACATTATATTTCAAAAAAATACAAGTTGTGCTAGTATTTTCGCAAATGAGTAATATAATAAATATTGTGTGTTAGTAAGGGAAACAAAATGACAACGTAATTTATTCACAAATCTTATCATAGTAACGGGCATCTCTCGAATAACGATCATCTTCTGGATGTTATTGTTTTTTTCTGATCCATTTTTTTTTGGAGTTGACACTCATGTCGATTAAATGCTTCAGATCAAAAAATTGAGTGCCTGCATTGCATGCTTCATTAATCCTTTCAGAGTTATAATATTTCAGAACCTTAAGTAATCAATTATTGCTTTGGACGTATATGACCTCATGGTCGTCAAAGGATCTTCACTAAATCTGCATAAACTCTTCCAATAAACTTCTCAGTGACAATGAGTCTTGACATCTCTGGACTAATTTTCACAAACTGAGTGTTGACTCTTATTGAGTATCCATTAACTCTTCCAACAGCCTCCTAAATTCAAGTGTTTGAACAACTCTGAGTACTATCTGACTGAAATCATATCCGTTTTCAAAGTAATAAAAAATTTAAAATCAAATAACTCCTCACCGATTTTGTTAATGTACTGTTAATTTACTTCTTTTGTGCGCTTATAGTGTGAAGACAAAAGCAGCTATCGAAATATAAATGTTCTCGAAACAGTCTATAGATTTCTACCAAGCAATATAAGCTGCGTTGTAATATTTTTCCATTGCTGTTACTTAAGCCATTGACGGCCATTGTCCCAAGTAATAATTGATTGCAGAAGGTTACGAATCCTTATAGTTCTGAAAGGGCTATATTTATAAATTTTAATTTCTTTATTGTTTATTAATTTTTGCCAGCCGGATGGAAAAAAAACAAACACTACACGTTATAATGAAAAATGCCTGAGATGCCTGGATGTTATTGTTTTTTTCTGATCCATTTTTTTTTGGAGTTGACACTCATGTCGATTAAATGCTTCAGATCAAAAAATTGAGTGCCTGCATTGCATGCTTCATTAATCCTTTCAGAGTTATAATATTTCAGAACCTTAAGTAATCAATTATTGCTTTGGACGTATATGACCTCATGGTCGTCAAAGGATCTTCACTAAATCTGCATAAACTCTTCCAATAAACTTCTCAGTGACAATGAGTCTTGACATCTCTGGACTAATTTTCACAAACTGAGTGTTGACTCTTATTGAGTATCCATTAACTCTTCCAACAGCCTCCTAAATTCAAGTGTTTGAACAACTCTGAGTACTATCTGACTGAAATCATATCCGTTTTCAAAGTAATAAAAAATTTAAAATCAAATAACTCCTCACCGATTTTGTTAATGTACTGTTAATTTACTTCTTTTGTGCGCTTATAGTGTGAAGACAAAAGCAGCTATCGAAATATAAATGTTCTCGAAACAGTCTATAGATTTCTACCAAGCAATATAAGCTGCGTTGTAATATTTTTCCATTGCTGTTACTTAAGCCATTGACGGCCATTGTCCCAAGTAATAATTGATTGCAGAAGGTTACGAATCCTTATAGTTCTGAAAGGGCTATATTTATAAATTTTAATTTCTTTATTGTTTATTAATTTTTGCCAGCCGGATGGAAAAAAAACAAACACTACACGTTATAATGAAAAATGCCTGAGATGCCTGGATGTTATTGTTTTTTTCTGATCCATTTTTTTTTGGAGTTGACACTCATGTCGATTAAATGCTTCAGATCAAAAAATTGAGTGCCTGCATTGCATGCTTCATTAATCCTTTCAGAGTTATAATATTTCAGAACCTTAAGTAATCAATTATTGCTTTGGACGTATATGACCTCATGGTCGTCAAAGGATCTTCACTAAATCTGCATAAACTCTTCCAATAAACTTCTCAGTGACAATGAGTCTTGACATCTCTGGACTAATTTTCACAAACTGAGTGTTGACTCTTATTGAGTATCCATTAACTCTTCCAACAGCCTCCTAAATTCAAGTGTTTGAACAACTCTGAGTACTATCTGACTGAAATCATATCCGTTTTCAAAGTAATAAAAAATTTAAAATCAAATAACTCCTCACCGATTTTGTTAATGTACTGTTAATTTACTTCTTTTGTGCGCTTATAGTGTGAAGACAAAAGCAGCTATCGAAATATAAATGTTCTCGAAACAGTCTATAGATTTCTACCAAGCAATATAAGCTGCGTTGTAATATTTTTCCATTGCTGTTACTTAAGCCATTGACGGCCATTGTCCCAAGTAATAATTGATTGCAGAAGGTTACGAATCCTTATAGTTCTGAAAGGGCTATATTTATAAATTTTAATTTCTTTATTGTTTATTAATTTTTGCCAGCCGGATGGAAAAAAAACAAACACTACACGTTATAATGAAAAATGCCTGAGGTTGTATTTTTTGGCCAGTTTTTCAAAATTGGGTTGGGTTTCCGAAATGTCAATCCTTAAAATTGCATTGAGATAAACATCAGTGATCCTGTTTCTTTTTATTTTTTTAATTACTATCATACGTGAAAAGGCGTGTTCACATGTACAGGGTGTGTCACGAATCTGGTTCATTAGAACATTTTTAGGTTCCACTGTTGGTAGAGCATGGTGATATTTGTCAAAAAATCAAAATAACTCGAAAACAAAGAACGCTAGGTACCAACAACTGTTATTAAAGTGAATATATGTTTAAGATGTAATAAAACTATAGCATTCCATTTGAAATAACGAAGTTGAGGTCTACTTCCGGTAGACTGGTTTTGGTAACAACCCATATTACCAAAATTTCAAACCTCGAACGAATAGTAGAACCTAGACACCCTGTATATGTCCATCCAAATATTGTTTAAAAGAGCTTTATAAAACTGCAGTAAATGATCCTCACAGGTTAAATATTTATTTCTTAACACAGTTTGTTTCTGAAAGTCAATAATTTCTAGTTGCAAAGCAACACCATAATTAGTAGATATTTCACTGAATGGGTCTTCAAAAATCAATATTTGTTTGTCATAAATTTTTAGTTCAC
The DNA here is from genome assembly GCA_036711965.1 of Onthophagus sagittarius. Taxonomy (NCBI): domain Eukaryota; kingdom Metazoa; phylum Arthropoda; class Insecta; order Coleoptera; family Scarabaeidae; genus Onthophagus; species Onthophagus sagittarius. Next base: position 10,479,944 of record JASERS010000002.1, on the reverse strand, counting down.
CAAATATTGTGCCATTCTTCAATTAACCGTTACACTGCATTGCTATAACGGTTCGAGGAAAAATTTTCTGTTTGTTCTGCAAGTCTTGAAAATTAATCAAATTGATAGTTTTCAATTTGATTTTTAAATGGGATTATCTCCTGTTCAAAAGTTTTTATATTTGAAGCCAAATGGCATATTAATTCTCCTTTATCTTAATTATTTGTTATATCGACTAAAAAGGCCAAATCACTCAACCTCTCCTTATTTGATCATTGTTTTAAGAGTATTCGTTTCTTATTCATAGAATAGAACGGATACTCTAGAACGGAAGACCACAAATTCCTTGGCTCAAAATAGGTTGATTTAAGTTAACTTGTCTATATCCAAAGTTGCTTCGTTTCGCCACCAGAGGACTTCAAAGTTAGAAAATAATCTTCTTTTATTCTTTATAACTCGATATCGCGATAATCAATCTAAACCATTTTTAAGATGTGAGTTCCTAGATTCAATTAACGTTAAAATTAAGTTTTCGTATTCGGGGTCATTATCTGAAAGAAATTCTTGGAACAATCGATGATTAGAGTCCATTTGCTCAATTAAAATTTACGGTTCTTACTACAACGTTCATCATATTATCCGTAACAATAATTTTTCCATAGAAAATTTCCTCGTGAATAATACAATGAATGCTAATCAAGGAGTGTCCTCCAATCTTACTTATTTGTTTGCATATATATGTGTGAAACTGAGTCAATATTTTTACTCGTCATGTTACGTGTGCCATCAGTTGTCACTCTAAAAGACTTAAAACTCTTCAATAGTTTTTCGGAAATTGTGCGTTCACATAATAAACATTACAAATTAACAAATTCCTCAGTAATATAGAAATTTCCATCAATACTCCGGATCAAGTGCAATGCTATATTTTATTTTACTCGATCTACTTGAAATTGATAAGTTTTTTGCAATATTTTCATCTCTTCAATTTATATTTTGGTGAGATGAACCACCATCTTCCGGGAGAAGTCGTTCCGAGCACATTATTTCTGTAATATTTAAAAATTTTTTTTACGAATTCCGCGTCTAAATGATGGTTTGGTCTCTGCTGCAGTCAAATATGCAACTTGGTAGTTTTCTTAATTGCATCTAAGTTAAGTTGTTTAAATTTATTTAGCGTATTTTATTGTTTTTTTTAATCTTTTATTATTTATCTTTTTTTTTATTTTTATACATGTCATAATTAGTTGAATATTTTGTATTGTAGTGTCTTTTTAAATTGTATTCTTTAAAATCTCAGACATTTTCTTAACTTATCAAACGTCAGCTTTTCGTCAATATTAGTAAAACATAAATTTCCGACCATCTCTCATTAAATATTTGACATTCCGAATCAACTTACTGTTTTCGTGACATTATAGCTAATTCTACATGCGAGAGTGTATATTTTATTTGACATATACAGGAATAAAAGTTAAAGATTCTCTTATTCAATTAACACAAAAAAGCACCGTAATTACAAATGGGGTGTGTTTTATATTTCAATGAACGAAAACACATTTGTTAAATATAAACAAACGTTAACACATTTGTCGAACTGAAGGGATTCTAAAAGCACAGCGAGGCTATCTGGCATCTCTCCTTCAGATGAAAAGCAAGCGATTGCAAATGTTTCTCTGTTTATCAAACATATATATACAATCTGATAAAAGTATTAAACCCATCATTAGCTATACTAACATTCCCACTACCAAAGTCTCAAAACTTTCACAGGTAGGTTATTCTTTACGGTTCTTTTCAACATGTTTTCCAGTATGCCATAAAAAACTCAACTGATTTCATTAAAAAATTGTAACCTTGTTTTCTTTAAATATTATCAAAAACCATCTTATTAGTACTCAAGATATCCATAATCTAAATAATATGGAAATTAATAGCTTCATAAATCTTCTATAATTCTATAAAAGTTCCCCGTTTTTGGTATGTGGGAAATAAATAGGGAATTATGGAGGGATTGTAAAAAAATTTTTTTTCGTATTTAACGATGACATGACATTTTATTTTTAATTTTCTTTAATTTTTTTGCTATCATCAGGAAACCAGGTTATATAGATATCTCGAATTTTATCTTATTTACATAATCTTTTCCCATCTTTATTACTATTTTCTGTATTTGTTTTTGATTTTGCTTGTAAATTTGTAAAACGCTGAAACCGGTAGAAACTGAAAATCAAAAATAAAGTTTATTACATCGTTAAAATGAAATTCGTACCAAAAAATTTCTTTTACAATCCCTTCATAACAACAAATAGGGAATTGTTCACTGATAAATAATGTAACTCGGTTAAATTTTTGCCCCTTATCTATGAGATGAAAATCAATCAGTCCTTAAATTTTTAGACCTGCTAATTTATTTCGGCGTTTTTACGTAATAGTGTTTAAAAATATTTTCTTGAATTTATTTCATAATTTTGACGCGCACTGTATATCCATATGCAAAGAAATCTATTAAGTATCCACAGAAATTGGACTAGATTCATTTAATTTTTAATTTTACACGTCTGCGCTATGAATCTCCTTATACTTGTTCTCGTTATTCTTGTCTTCCTGTGCTGTCTAGATTTAACAATTTTTTAACTTGCATTTTTTACGATTTTCTTCATCTTCAACTACTTTGACGGTAATTGTCGTTTTAATTTACTACTATAATGTTCAATTTTTAATGTTTCTCATCTTGTACTCTTTATAAATACGTTTTCAGTCATGCCTGATGATGTGAAGACTGTCACGAAACTAGTCGCACCGATTGTAAGAATAAAATCATTTCCATCGTTCATAAGTAATCTACTTTAATTGATTAACTTAATTATTTTATATTAAATACGTTGAATATGGTGTCTAGACTTGCAATATTAAAATAAAATAGGAAGGATAGCAAAAAACAAGTTAACATGCTTGTCCAACTTTAAATTTTGCACTCCAGTGATCTTATTTCTTCTTTATCGAAGTCATTTACAACTGTAGATTTAGGGTTGTGAAAGATATTGATATCTCATGTTTACTATGAGACTGAATTAGAGACAGATTTACGTCTAAATCAACTAAATAAGAAAAAGTAAAATTAAAACATCGATATTTTAATGAACTGTCCACGTTTTTTTCTAATAATTTTCCTAATTATAATCAATATATTTACAGAAATTACTTATACTCCGTTCCGTTAGAAAACTCCAAAATATGACTTATATGTAATTAATATGACAGAATTCTTGATGATTTGTTTAAGAATCGAAACTGGTAGAGAAGAAAAGTAAAGAATAATAGCTTAATTAAAATCATTTTGCGATAATATTGTCTAAAGTCTTTGTTAAACAATTTTTTTAAATAGTTTTCATTAAAATCCAATGAAATTATTTTAGATTAAAATCGGTAAAGACACCTTTTATTTTTAAAAGTTTTAGATGAATAAATTTAATAATTAAATTAATGTTAGAAATAAAAATCCTTATTAAACTACTTAATAATATATATTTTATTGAACAACTTTGTATCACATAGGAAATGTACGTTATACAATGGCAATGTAAGCAAGTATCTGCTGAATATTGCTAATTTCTAAAAGTCTAAAAATGAGTATATTTACTTGATGAAGAAGAATAATCACTTCATTTGTTTTCAGTTTAAAATATTCCTTCAATATATACAGAATAATCGTGAGGGTGACACTTTTAGTTTTAATTTTTAATAAAATTTTAGTCGAGAACTTGAGTGACCCTGTAATAAGATACATTTTATTTCATTTATTTTTTCATTCGTTTAAATGTAAAATATTCAATTTCATTTCATTACGCTTTTAATTCTATAATATAGTAAATGCAACTGTCGCTTAAAACTAGATTTTATGTACATAATAAGACATTTCGAAAAATATCTGTTTGTTGCTTATCCATTTAAATTTTTAATTCTTTTTAGAACGATGTTTGTTTTCGCTAGGGCTATAATATAGGGTAGAACTAGATTAAAATGAGATAAACCTACCATAATATATATCAGGGGCAAAATCATAAATTAACAAAAAAAAAAAAGAAAATCACATTCAAGTTTTAGTTTCATTTAAAAAAAGTTTCAAGTTTCGTTTCAGTGCTCTTCGTATGAAGGACCATAAAAAATAAGTTCAGGTATTTGTCCACCTTGTACGCCAGTTCCATTTGTACTTTCAGACGAACATTGAAACTGAAAAGTAACTGATCCAACGGTCACTTCACTCATCCCTTCTTGACCGAAATAACTTAATTCCGCCCCATCTAAAATCGCGGACGCGGTGTAGAATGATTCTGGCTCGATTTGTATGGGATTATCGAAATAAACGTGGAAAGTGTTGCTTGAGCCGTCTGAGAAAAATTTTGTGTTATTTTCCGCTAGTATTCGTCCTAAACGTTTTAATTCGATTTTTACGTTGTAATCGGCAGCCCCGTTTGATGACCCATACAATCCAAAACCAACAACAAATATTCTATGGTCCACTGAGAATTGTATGCTATCGCATCTTCCTCTGTATCTCCATTGATTTGATCGATAAGCGCATGATTGAAATCTGTGACAAACCTAAACACAAAAAATTAAAATTAAATGATATTTAAATTGTATAAAAAAAATTACCTGAGATTTTAAGCCAGTTCTTGGTTTTATGGGATACTGAAGCGATGGTTTATTCGAGGCTGTGAAATGAAAAAATATATCGATTGTTTCTTGTTGGGTTAATATCCCCAATTGCGCGGCGCCATTTGCAAATTCTTCGAGGGTCATTGTAGGGATTCTGATGAGATATAAAGCGTCTCCTAAAACGGAGCGTTTGTTTTGGGGGGTTGGCTCGACGTCTTGTCTTATACATTCAGCTCCAGCCCAATTTAAAGCAGCTTCTAACAAATTCATTTCTTTGCAGTTTAATGTTTCTCTTCCCAATACGGATTCTAATGTTGAAATGTCTATGTCTACAAATCCTTCTGATTTTAATGCCATTTCAGCCTAAAATTAAAAAAAAAAAAACTTTAATTTAAATTTTAAATATTCTTGTTATTGTATGCATTGATAGATGCATTAATTAAAGTTGCATTCAATCTTTCAAAAATTTTTAATGTTAATTTATGATTAATAATTGCGGGAAACCAGGGTTGATTATTTCGCAACTTTACAACATTTTGATCATTGATTTGGTATAAGGTGTATCCAAAAAAAGGTGTTATTGTCAGAAAGTTTAGACATAAGTCTTGTCCAAAAATTTTGCACTCACGAATTATTATTAAAAATGTTGTGTTTGAAAATTTTGATTTTGATGCAACTCCTGATGATGTGGATATAAAATTATCACTTGAAAATTATGTTATTTTTATCTAATTTCAAATCAATCTTTTTTGTTGAGAGGCATAACTTTCTTAAGACAATTTATAAACAATACTCTCATTTTAAAAACTTCATATATTCAACATTCAATGTTTACATACAATACTTTTAACAACACATCACATTTACACTAATTTAAAGACACATAACGGGTTCATATAAATAAAATAAAAAATAAACGGCGATTTTACTTATTTCGGATCTATAAAATCGCCATTTATTGAACAAGCCTCATAGTTCGTCGATCAACATTACATCACCTTTATTATCATGACCAAATCGTTATTTTAATGATAATCAAATTTTGCACTTAAGATATGTTATTATAAAATATTGAGCACTCTCATTTACAAAGTGGTACATTTATGAATACAATCGGGTCCACAATATAGATTTCAACAATTTCATTTGGAATGTTCATTTATTTTTTTTTGTTTATGTTGGTGCTGTAATAAACGATAAAGCTGCCTTTTGTGTTAGAGAGATTCGTTTAAATTAGCTGATGGGGAAAAAATAAAGTTGGTATGGAAAAGGAACAAGATCTGGTTCTTTTCATCACAATCATCGTTAGATCGTGCGGTTTTTAAACATTTTCTAGTTACTTTTTTAATAAATCTGCCAGATCATATTACTTTTTCAATACCAACCTAATTTGAAAAATAAAAATTGACGAAGTTCGTTATTTAAAGTTATAGTGTCTCATCTAAACCTCAAGCGACATCAACTATTTGAGTGTAAATGTCAGTTTATAAAAGTTTTAGTACTTTAATTTCGTGTTGCTACATCACATGTACTGCCTTGTCCATGTACTGTCTTGGTTGAAATATCAAATCGTTCATAAGATGATATAAGAAACGATTTTGCCTTAAATCATCGAAGTCACTTGCGGGCGAAGCTCTGGATATGAAAAGTTTATATAAAATCGACCATTTTGGCAGATTGTAGCGCCTCGTTCTCAAACGACCTCGGCTTTATATATTTATTAAAACATACAGGGATCGTTCTCTGCAGGTTGGTATCTCAACCAAGACATGGAATGACCGATTTCACCTCAAATCGCCGAGGTCTCTTGCGGGCGAGGCGCTACAACCTTTGGATTATCGATTTCATGTTGACATCAACTCTAGTGCCTCGCCCGCAAGCGACCTCGGCGATTTGAAGCAAAATCGTCCATACATGTCTTGGTTGAGATACCAAATCTTTCATAAGACGACATTTGCACTCAAATCGCCGAGGTCGCTTGCGGGCGAGACGCTACAATCTTTGAATTGTCGATTTCATGTGGATGCATCAACACTAGCGCCTCGCCCGCAAACGACCTCGGCGATTTAAGGCGAAATCGTTCATCCATGTCTTGCTTGAGATACCAAATCGTTCATAAGATGATATTTATGCTTAAATCGCCGAAGTCGCTTGCGGGCGAGGCGCAACATTCTTTGAATTGTCGATTTTTTGTTGACGGATTACCTCTAGCGCCTCCCCCGCAAGCGACCTCGGCGATTTGAGGCAAAACCATTCATCCATGTCTTGATTGAGATACCAAATCGTTCATAAAATGACATTTATACTCAAATAGCCGAGGTCGCTTGCGGGCGAGGCACTACATTCTTTAAATTGTCGATTTTATGTTGATGAATCAACTCTGGCGCCTCACCCGCAAGCGACTTCGGCGATTTGAGGCGAAATCGTTCATCCATGTCTTGGTTGAGATACCAAATCGTTCATAATATGATATTTATATTCAAATCGCCGAGGTCGTTTGCGGGCGAGACGCTACATTCTTTGAATTGCCGATTTTGTGTTGACGGATCAACTTTAGTGCCTCGCCAGCAAGCGACCTCGGCAAGTTGAGGTGAAATCGTTCATCCCTGTCTTGGTTGAGATACCAAATCGTTCATAAGATGATATTTATACTCAAATCGCCGATGTCACTTGCGGTCGAGGCTCTACATTCTTTGAATTGCCGATTTTGTGTTGACGGATTAACTCTAGCGCCTCGCCCTTAAGCGACCTCGGCGATTTGAGGCAAAACCATTCATCCATGTCTTGATTGAGATACCAAATCGTTCATAAAATGACATTTATACTCAAATAGCCGAGGTCGCTTGCGGGCGAGGCACTACATTCTTTAAATTGTCGATTTTATGTTGATGAATCAACTCTGGCGCCTCACCCGCAAGCGACTTCGGCGATTTGAGGCGAAATCGTTCATCCATGTCTTGGTTGAGATACCAAATCGTTCATAATATGATATTTATATTCAAATCGCCGAGGTCGTTTGCGGGCGAGACGCTACATTCTTTGAATTGCCGATTTTGTGTTGACGGATCAACTTTAGTGCCTCGCCAGCAAGCGACCTCGGCAAGTTGAGGTGAAATCGTTCATCCCTGTCTTGGTTGAGATACCAAATCGTTCATAAGATGATATTTATACTCAAGTCGCCGAGATCGCTTGTGGGCTACATTTTTTAAATTATCGATTTTATGTTGACGAATCAACTCTGGCGCCTCGCCCGCAAGCGACCTCGGCGATTGGAGGCGAAATCGTTCATTGCATGCTTGGTTAGCATACCAAATCATTTATAAGATGATATTCCTATAATCAAGTCTATCTTTGAAAAGTCGATTTCGTGTTGACACATCAACTTTAGCGCCTCGTCCGCAAGCGACCTCGGTGATTTGTGACAAAATCATTCATTACATGCCATGGTTGAAGTACCAAATCTTTCATAATGACATTAAATTCGCTCACATATCCGGCGTTTATGGCAGTATGTTCGCCATCAGCCAATCAGACCCAACGCAAATCTCCATCACACAAAATGCAATCACAATATCCCCATCAGCCAATTCGAATTAATCTCTAAATATTCATTGCAATTTGGTGATTCGTTCGGATTGGCTGATTGCGAACATATTGGCGTCATATAATCGCCATCAGTCAATTCCAACGAATCCAATACTAGTATTGCAAAGAAATTGATGACATTGCTGTAAATGCATCTATTTTGTGTTGAAGTGACGCTTTGCTATATTCAAATCCATACAAATGAATTTAATTCATGTCACTTTTATCGTTTATTACAACACCTTTCACTATATTTGTATTTAGGGTATTCTTGGTTGAATACTATGTGTTGTGCTAAAGCTCAGATGTCGACGTTGCTCAGATTTGCAATGATTCGCGGTTAGGTCGAGGCAGGATAAGGATTGTGATAAGCTTACCTGCGCGTCAATCACCTCCCAGCATCTTTGCATCAAATCCGGTTCTTCAAACAGTCGCGATTGACTTAATAGTAAGCAAGCGTTTTTCTCAGTCAAGCTCGTTTCTAAATAATTTACGCAGGCTCTTGCTAAATGAGGCACTATATACTTTTTGGCTACATACAACGTCGCCAGTACCGTGTCCGCTTCTAATTGTATTTCATCACAGTATAAATATCTAAAAAAATTATTCAAAATGTTATATACTTGTTAATATTGCAAGTTAAATTGTATTACTTTAATAATGTTAGAAAAGCTGATGGTTCAACATCGGGAACCTCGATAGCTTCTTTGCATTCAGCAAGACCCCCATAGAACATCGCGTAGAAGACTGAACTTCCAGTGGCTAAGACGTATTTATGGGCTGGGATGACTTGGGTCATCCCAGGGCTACCCACTATGAATCTTATGTCTGCCATGAGATCGTTGTTGAACATGGCAGCGTTGCGTTCTCTTACAGTGGGCTTTGTTGCTTGCCAATTTGGGTCTAATGTACCAGTGGTACCTATCGGGGAAACGCAAGGACTCGTTGGTGGTGATCCCGGTGCGCTCGCCGGTTGCATAACCTGAGTATTCTCGCGTTGGAAGATGATGTGCGGTGGGGAGAGGCTGAGTGAGCCAACATTAAGAGTTTCTGCTAAAAAATTAATTTGCTCTTAATATGGTAATAACGGTTATATCATGGTGAGGTGAGGTGGGGTGATTATGCCTTGGGTTTGTATTTCAGGAGAAATCAAAAAATCTAAAAAATTAAAAAAGAATGCAGAACATTATATGAAAATATGAAGGAAATTACCCCACCTCTCCTTAATAATAGCATAATTTTATTCACCATATTTCTTTTAATACAGCTAAAATTGTTGCTGTATAAATTTAATGTTGACAAATAACATTTTGACAATCATATTGTAACTACAAAAATAATTAAAATAAATAAAAAAAAAATGATTTTTTTTTTAAGGGATGCCGCTTTCGATTTTTTGAACCATCATCAGTCTTGGCTCATAATACACAAAATAAATTAATAATATTTGATTTAATTTTTAACATCAAACGATAATTAGAATTAATGGGGTTCTGCCCACATCTAATTAATTCTTGTTAGACCGTATTCGCATACATAGCGCATGTATATACGTATAGTATAATAACTATAGATTACGCCCATACAAAAAATGAATCTTACCATTCATCCAGGCGTTCGTTTGTGAAACGGGCATATTGTCTTGTATACGTTTCGCTGGCTTCGGGGCGATCTTTGAATACAGGTTCGACATGGCCATACTTTCAACGGCGAAAAACGGCGGGAGATTTACGCGAAAAAACGACCGACTTTCCGCAAACCTACCGCTGCGCGAGCGCCATCTTGTCTTCTTCGTAGCCAGACCGTTACGGCGCACGATCGGCTCCAACGATTTAACATCGGTTTCAATAACCTTTACTGCCTTTACTATTATTCGCGAATACCTTTTCTTTTTGGTGTCACATCAACGAGTATTAACGATTTTGTTTTGGGGATTATAATTCAGAAATGTTATTTTCTTATCTAGATAAAAAATGAAGATTGTATCTTGGATTGTGTTGGTAAATAATGTACATGTAGGCAAATGTAGATGTAGAGCTGTTATTACGGTTGTCTACAATGCAGATACATATACAGTATTTCCCAAAAGTAATGGATAAATTCGATAAATCCATTAAATACAACATATGGGAAAATCGCTAAGACGGGTTTAAGAATGAAATTAAAGATTTGTGTACATTTTTTGGAGTTAATTTTAATTTGTTTTATATTATGCGAGCTATTTTCTAATGTGGAATTCTAAAGAGCACTCTTTTCTACATTTAGCAGTCAAAATTAATGATAGTTAAATAAGAAAAATTTCGAGAAAGGAAACAAGATTTTCTAAATAACAAAAAAAAAAACAAAATGGGTCAAAACGTTTAAAAGAAGGTTTTATTTTTTAAATTGAATTTAATATTTTTATTTATCTTATTATTTATTACCTCATAAAATGTATCTGATAATTTATCATAAATTATTATTGATTATATTGATTAAAAATGCTGGTTTAAGTTTATTAATCTTTATTGAAATCTTTTAATTGTTTTTTAATATCAAGAAATTTTTGGGGTTTCGAGATAAAACTTTAAATTGACCTTCATATTTGGGCGATAAAGATGATTTGATTGTTTAACTTCAATTTTGACAAATACAAAATTAGATTCTACCAAATTTAATTTTAAATGGTGAAAATTGAGAATGACAAAATATGTCCACTGGTTTTAATTTAGAAAATGTTTCTTAAAGATGTGTACGTGTTGGCTAAATATTCCGGTGATGATTGAGTATCTATAGATTAAGTATCTATCTATAGATTGAGTATCAGATAATCGAGTACTCTTTAATTTTTTGTAACCTGTATGCACACTTTTTTAAGTGTGTGGAATTTGTATAAAAATAGAAAAGGAAATATGCGGCAATTAAACCAAAAAAGAATAGCATTAATATTAAACCAAATTTAGTACTTTCCTATACGCATTGACTATTTTACAGCAGATTACTTGTACTAGTACTCTAAACTATCCTAATATGTCAAACCGTTCGTTCGTAAGACAAAAATTAGCAGATTTTTTTTTGACTGATGGGGTATTCTCACATATTTGTTGACTTGTTATATTGAAGTTTTTTAAATAATAATAAATAAATTAACAAACTTTTACATGGATGCAAAAAATCTGAAAAATAATGATTTCTTCATTTTTTAAGAAAAATATTTTATATATTAACGTGAGTCAATAGTGCGTGGACGGAAGATAGTGGCCTTACTGTTGAAAATTAAAATAATGGTTTTATGTCATCATACATTACAATCAAAGCTACATCGATTAAAATTATTTTTTTAGAAGTTTTTTAAACATAAAAGCCGGTTTCAAACGACTAATATTTATGTTTGATTTCTGTTAAATCTTGAAATGATGAAATTATTTGAAAACTTTTGATGACTGAATGGTCCTTCATACTTTGCTGATAAACTTGTCTTTTTGTTTTCTATTCGAAAGTTGTTCTATTTTTTTAATAAAAATAATTATTTATGAACAAATGGTTTCGGAGAACAACGATGAACAGTTGTCATAGGTTCCAGATTCGAAAAAGTTGCGCGTAAAGAAATTGACAAAGGAAAAGTTTCGATAGTATTATACGTTTTTGTAGAAAAATTAACCTATAAGATGCAGAGGTTGACCATAAACCAGCTCTGCAGATGAACATCCAAGATCTTCTTTTAGGAAAACGTAGACCTAAAAGTACTAGTTTGAAGTTCGTGTTTCCAACGGTCTGTATTACCTCTTGCAATATGAGCAGCTTTTAAAGATCTGTGAAATCTCTCGAGAATACCGTTACTTTAGGGATGATAGATAGATGTATGAATTTTGATTTGAACCAAAAAATTTATTAAATTTATGGAATAGTATTGATTAAAATTCGGTGTCTTGATCGTGCGTAATAGTATGAGGAATGCCAAATCTCGAAAAATAGTGTGTAAAAAAAGCTTTAAGGCCATCTTGTAAAGCGGTCAATTAGTCAGAACAAATGTATTTCTGTCAGATGGAGCAAAAGGTCCAACGAGATCTGTGTGAATATGTTGGAAATATGTATGGAAACCTCCTTATGAAATATTAAATTTTGTTTACTTTAGAAAGTTGGCAATTAATGCAAGATTTTGTGCAATGATATATATGAGTCTTCATTCTTGACCAGATAAATCTTGTTTAGATTAAATGTCGTGAAATTTGTTTTAAATTGGAGGAAGAAATTTGTTCTTTTGATAAAATAAATTTTACTTTGTTAAGAAATTATTTCTGAAAAGATGTTTAAGATCTAAATTGCTGTCTTGAGTTATTTTTAAAGTTTCAAGATCAGGATAAGGTGAGTTAATGACATCAATATCTAAACGCGATAGATTCAGCTACTACGTTAGTTTCTCCTTTAATGTGTCCAATGTAAATTGTGAAATATAATTTAAATAACGAGATTATCTGGGAGATTTTTCTGTTATAGATGAAAAAGGATGAATAATAGGTTTGTGATCAGTAAATGGCAAATAATTCACGATCAAAAGTTAAATATTTAGTTTGTGATGGGGAAAGTTTTTTTTGAAAAATATGCAATTGGTTGTGAGAAATTATTTACTGATTGCTCTAAAACAGCACCTATGGAAGTAGTAGAATCATTTGTTAGTGTTAATTGAGCATCTTTACAAGGATGAGTAAGACTAGTTGCATTTATAAGAGATGTTTTAGCAGAAGAAAAAAATCTTGGTACTCAATAGAAAAGGAAAGTGATTCTTTTTGTTTAAGATTACGAGTAGAATTTACTGGTTCATGTAATGGTTGTAATAATTGACAAAAAAACTAAAAAAAAATCTATGATAAAAATTTAGCCGCCCCAAAAAACGTTCAATTCTCGTGGTTGTTGGAATTGAAAAATCATTAAAGATCTTTATACGTTGGATTTAGAAGGAATAATGCCTACTGAAGTTATATGATGGCCTAAAAAATCAAGAGACTTGACAACTAAAATACATTTAGAAGTTTTGACGTTAATGCCATAATTGTTAAGACGTTCAAAAAGTTCACTTTCGCTTGCAATTAGAACGTCATCAATGTAAACAAGACTGAAATTTACGCCTCTAGTTACTTTATTAATAAAACGTTGAAAGGAAGGTCTATGCGGCAATGTTTCAATTAACACATTGGACAATATAATTACATTTTTTATTTACATTATTTTACATTTTTTTTTCATTTTTTATTGATGGCGATATTGATTTTATTGAGAATATGAATTTTCTCTATTGTCTTTTGATTTTAACCACTCTATATATACTTTAATTAAATTTATTTAGCATTTGGCGTTCTCAGGGCAGACTTTTTTAGTATAATCTTTTATATTTTTTCCTTATCATGATATCAAGTCACTTTTTCCGAGAATTGCTCGTGAGAGAGGAATAATTTCCGCCGACTTAGAAGACGTCTGTCGCCCCAGATAACAGGAACAGCACTTAGAGAATCTTCGAAGTCGACCAAAATATTTTTTCCACAAACGCTAAGAAGGATTACTTCTTACATATATCATGAACATATCTTGGGCAGTCGACGTTTTCGAAGTCGGCTGAGATACTTCTATTAAGTCTTTGTTAATAAATCTTGGAAAGGTCTGAGCTGGAATGCGAAAACCAAATGGTACACACACAGTTTGCCGTGGTATAAACTCAAAAAGTCCGAAGAACGTAGTTATAGCAGTTTTGGGAATATCTTCTTCTTCTACCGGTGGTATGCTTATACCAAATTGATTTTAGAAAAGATCATTCATCATATAATTGTAAATTAAAATCTTGAATGCGAGGAAGTTGGTAACTTCAAAGAGCTCTATTAAATGGGCAGTATATCTTGATAAACTGCATTACCATCACTATATGCCGTTGTTGTTTGGGGGACTTTCTCAAATTTAAGAATCATACATGTTCATCGCCCAACAAGTAATATACGGCATGTTACTTCATGGAAGGAAAAAGATATTTTCATACATCCCACAACTGATAATACCAATCAAAAATTTATTGAATACAAAACACAATTTTGTAATGAGCTCAACATTTCGAGTTATTAAATCTAGCTCTATTTCAATATAATGGCGAAGCTCTGGCTCCATTTCCAAAGAGAAGAATGTTAATTGTGGCGATGAATAATATTTTCTCATAGCGATATGTATTTCTTTATAGTGCTTTGTTTGATTATAAATATGTGAAGACTAGATTTAGTATCATCATTTTGTTGATCTGTTAACTGTAAGAACTATTTGTATCCAAAGTATTATTCAACTTAAGTGTTTTGAAACCTTCTTTTGAACGTCCGTCGACAATTACATATTATTCATGAGTTCGTCGTACGTAAAATCGTTGTAACATTCTCAAATCAATCTTAATTAATAAAAACAAATAAAACATAATCGAATGTTTTTCTTTGCGGACATCAACTCAAGCACTCTTAATTTGTGCTGGATAAGGGCACAATAATACTTTACATTTGAAATAGCCTCAAGAAATAATTTATAGGAGTTAATCCAGAGGACCCTTGCAAAACCGCACTCGTCGATCAAAATTAACATCGGAAAGTTCCTGTAGCAGGTTTTCTTTAGCTTCATATTTTTCAACATATTTTTTCTAAAGTGTGTCAACAATGCGTGTTTTGTTCTCAAATTTTATATGTAAGGTTGCCAAGTATTTAATCATATTGTACAAATTTTTTTAATTTTAAAAACTGTTTTGAGTACGGTCCTGGAATAGTGAAACATCTTGTATAGCTGGAAATAATTTTAATCGATGCAGTTTTGATGATAATGTATGATATAAAAACATCATACATTATCATCAAAACACCCTGAGTATTTAAAATCGATTTCAGATTTATTATTATACTAATTACAGATATCCCTTGATTAACGCGAATAATTAGTTACTCAATGTTACTGCGATAATCAAATTTGTAAAGTAATGTCCTCCGCGATAATTAAATCTTATATAGCGCAAAATAAGGGATAGTCATAATTTATTTTCGCAAGATAATCAAAATCGCGCTAATTAAAACAGCGTTAATCAACAGGTATCTCCTGTATACGAAAAGAGATTTACCTCTTAGTAGTGGAGATTTACCTCTTAACAGTGGAATTCATTCATTCACAAAATTATAGATGGTTATAAATATAAAGGTATTTTAGAACCTAATTGGAAATCATTAGTAGAAAGCTTCAGGATCCATGCATATTTCATCAATATAATGACTTCAAGTTTACCACAAACCTTAACAAGCATTGGTTGCCCTTTATGCATTCGAGCAGTTAAATATACCTCGTTAGAGTTCGGATTTAAATCTAATGGGGCATGTTTGGGAACTTTTGAAATGTGAGATGCGACGAAATGTCACTGATGCAAATATAATAGAAACTGCTTTAGTCGAATTTAGGGTTGAAATACCAGCAGAAGAGACAACAAACTTTGTCGATTTTAAGAATTTAAAAGGAAATACCTGATGAACATTTATGAAAATAAATCGTAGATAAAGTAGTACAAGAAATTTTCCAAATTATTTAAATTGTTGATATTTGCCGTAAAATCAAAAATTTTTCTTCTTGTTTGGCTTTTAAATGTACGTACCTCCTAAACGTCTTTTCATATTTAAAATTTGTTTAAATATGCGTTTAGGAAATGTTTCGCAATATTGATTTGCCGTTATGTTAAACATTGCCTAAGTACTCTTCTAACGTTAATAGCATGTCAGTTTGTTCATTAAAACTGTAATTATTTACTATTTTGCACAACTATTGGCCATTAATGGAGTTTTTTGCGAATAACCCATAAACCATGCGTCCAATCAAAAATTTCTAAGAGCGAAAATAATATCAAAATGAAATAGGCTTTTAGAATAGGTTGGAAAATTGAAAGGTTAACGACATAATAAAAAAGTTTTGAGGAATTAACCTTCGTGAAAAGTTATATATTATTGATCCCGTGGATGTTTATTTTCAAAAGTAATCTTTAACTAAATTTTAGTTAACCATTAAGGCTTATATTTTAGCTATTTAAAATTGTTACACGAAACTTTACAGAAACATAATGTATATTATCAAAAAAAAAACAGTATTAAAGTTAATTTTTAAGTTTTGTGCCAGTTTATATTGCACAATATGTAATTATTTCATAATTACTTCGTGATTATAAAAGCTTTTAATGGGAATTAACGTTAAATAGCGAGCAAACTTGATGTTGGTAGCGATGTGCGCTGTGTACTTTGAAAGTGTTTAACTTTGAAAGCCGCATATTGATGGTGTACTTACTGCACTTGAAACTATTAATTGCGTTAAATTTACTGCTTCATTAAAACACCAATTACCAATTAATTTTTAACCAATTAAAAATTCGTTAAAAATTGGGTATAACTTCACCATTGAAATATAGACAAGAACTAGTTTAACCAAAAAACAAAACAAAAATCGATAAAACACCTAGAGTGTAGTGATTGGTTTTAGTATAGCATAGAACTAAGCTAAGGTGTTTACACTCAACTTTCTTGTATTTTAATACTAAAGGAAGTAAAGCTTTAATTTTTATTTTGTACGATTGCAATTTACTTTCTTTTTGACAGCTCGTATATGCGAAATAATAAAAAGGCAAAGACAAGCCAAATCCATTTAGTTTAATATGTGGTGTAACAATGAAACGGTTCTCAGAAAACGGATGGAATTTCCTCCTGAAATTTATTTAAAGGAACTTTTTTGCTCTATGTACAATGTTCTTGTAAATATTACACCGTTATCATTGCGTTTTGACAAGTTAAATTGGTTTCTATTAGATTATAATAATTACGAAACAAATAAATTATATGAATAATTTATTTCGAGAAATTTTAAATTAAGTTAAGCTAACTATGACATATTCAAAAATATAAAAATTTGTTCCTAAGTAAAATATTATCAAAAATCATTAAAAATCATTAAAGAGAAAATTGGAGGACAGGCTGCTGTATGAGAAAATCTCGTAAATTAAGAATCATAACATATATCGGTCGTTATCTTATTTCGTATTGTAACTGTTAAGAGGCATGATTCTTCGGAAACTCTTTCAATAATATCAGGATTAATATACTACATATCATATTATCATATACACTGGATCATCAGAAAATATGGAAATTGTCCCGTCTATTACTTAATTTCCTTGTTGGTTCAAAGTTTTAATTGTTTATATATTTATAATTATATAATATTATATAATTATTATGTTGTAATTATTATATAATTATATATATTATTATATATGCTTTTCTTGGTACAATAATGTATCTTTGAAACGACACTAAATAATATGAATGAAGCTCTCTCATATTTCCGATACATAACAAAAACTGGAAGCATTAGTACTAGAGATGTACGCGTGAGTCACTTTTTATGTTCGCTCACGCCCCCTCACGATCTAGACCCACGCGGTTCACGCACGCCACTCATGTGAATATCATAGATGACTTACGTGAGTCATGCGTGGGTCGCACCAATTCACGTGACTCACGCTCGATCAGGTGATCAAATGTATGAATCATCTTTGATTATTATTTAATCATGTTTGACAGAATAGCAGAATTGAGAGAGTGTGTACATTTTAATAAAAATAATATTTCTATCGCAAATTTTCTATAGTATTTACTTAAAAATTGATTAGAATTTTGATTTCAACATTTAGTTACTGAAAATGTTACTAATAATCTGGAAAATATCAGATTTCCCTTGAACGAACAAATATTATAAAAAAAATCAGGTATAATGTAAAAGCTGTTTAACTTAAAAACTGTTTCTTAACCTTTTTTAACTTGCGCACCTACAGAATTTGTTCAAAAGTTGGGCGGATCGTTGGGATCGGTTGGGCTCAAACAAGGTTCATGGTTTAACCTAACCCAATTAATATTTAAAGCTAACGAGCTAGTTGGTTTGGATTAATGTTAATGGTTCAACCCAACCCAATTAATATGTAACGCTAATTAACAAGTTGGGTTGGGTTCAGATAAAGTTGATGACTCAATAATCCAACCCAATTAATATTTTATGCTAATATGGTCCTATAATATTATGATCTTCAACTAATATTTATTATTAATGTAAAGTATTAAATTAAATCAAAAGTTTAAATTCGTCAGCTGCGTTATTTCTGCCAAATAGCTAATAACTTGTTCCTTTACATATCTGAATGATGATAAAGAATTCCCACACAGAATGAAACTCACGAACTATATTGTGGAGGATTCGATCTGCGCAATGTGTGGTGTTACCCCCTTTTACATCATACTTTGAAATTGAAATTTATCATCATATACGGTTGAGTTTTTATTAATTCCATATTCAAATCAATTTGATCAGTGAAATAGTTATTTTAGCCTTTCAGAATTTGGCCTTTCAGCAGCTGTTCAATTTGATACTTTAAATAGCACAATGTTATTGAATTACTTATAACATTTTGCACGCGTACCATAATCTTGGCTAAAAGACGTTATTAATATTATGTTCAAGTATCCTTAATAATACTGGAAAAGCTTTATTTTAGCAAAAACACGAACACTGCCAGTTTTTCAGTAAAGGTTTGGTTTTTTCCTAATCTTTTTCGTGATGCATAAGGGAAAAAATTTTTATACTCTTGAGGATGCAAAATTATCTTTTTAATTTCGTAGTCGATCTAATGGTTGAAACTGTGACTATATCCTGGAAAAGTTGTAGTTATCTGTGTTATGTTTTTAGAAAACGTTGGAAAATCACTTACAAAGTATTTCTGAAGCTGATGAATCCAACCCAACTAATATTTAATGCTCACTAGTCAGGTGGGTTGGATTAAGGTTAACAGCTCAACCTAACTCAAATAATATCTAACATTAATTAGTTAGTTGGATTGGGTTGGATTTAGATATGGTTGTAAGAGAAGTTGAGAATTGCTGATCTAGTCTATACCATTAAATGGAAGTTATTATCAATGGCGGTACATAGTGAAAAAGGCCATATTATAATTATTGATCATTTCTACAATAGCTTACCATAATCTATCACGCCTACCGTAATCTTAGAAAAGGTTAATTTTAGCAAAAACGCAAACACTTCCTGTTTTTTAGTAAAAGTTTGGACTGCATATTGAAAAATATTTTTTGATACTCTCCTTAATTTTGTTGTCGGTTACATCGAAGATCCGATCTAATGGATGAAGCTATGGGAAAACTATAGGTATCTCTATCATGTTTTCAGAAATCTTTGGCCAGGAAATCTC
Organism: Onthophagus sagittarius; assembly: GCA_036711965.1. Taxonomy (NCBI): domain Eukaryota; kingdom Metazoa; phylum Arthropoda; class Insecta; order Coleoptera; family Scarabaeidae; genus Onthophagus; species Onthophagus sagittarius. The sequence goes on along the minus strand of JASERS010000002.1, from coordinate 10,460,446 downwards.
GAGGTTAATGAACTCAACCCAACTAACATTTAATGCTAACCATCTAGTTAGGTTGGGTTGGATTAAAATTAATGGCTCAGCCAAACCGAACTAATATCTAACGCTAAGTAGGTCGTTGGGTTGGATTGGATTCAGTTAAGGTTGATGGCGCAACCCAACCCAACTAATATTTCTTTGGTGCATCATTTCTGTTAAAAAGGAATTGCTACAAATTTACCGAATTTATTCCTTCTATCGTGAACGCACTGTAGGTATATTAAAAAAAATGTTAACTGTATCAATAGTTGGATTGGGTTGGGTTTAGACATGGTTGTAAGAGAAGAAGTTGAGAATTGCTGATCTAGACTATACCATTAAATGGAAGCTATTATCAATGGCGGTACATAGTGAAAAAGGCCATATTATAATTATTGATCATTTCTACAATAACCTACCATAATCTATCACGCCTACCGTAATCTTAGAAAAGTTTTACACTTCCTGTTTTTCAGTAAAAGTTTGGACTGCATATTGAAAAATATTTTTTGATACTCTCCTTAATTTTGTTGTCGGTTACATCGAAGATCCAATCTAATGGATGAAGCTATGGGAAAACTATAGGTATCTCTATCATGTTTTCAGAAATCTTTGTCCAGCCGCTTACACAGCTGTCTCGAGGTTAATGTACCCAACCCAACTAATATTTAATGCTAACCATCTAGTTAGGTTGGGTTGGATTAATATTAATGGCTCAGCCAAACCGAACTAATATCTAGCGCTAAGTAGGTCGTTGGGTTGGATTGGATTCAGATAAGGTTGATGGCGCAACCCAACTCAACTAATATTTCTTTGGTGCATCATTTCTGTAAAAGAGAAATTGCTATAAATTTACCGAATTTATTCCTTCTATCGTGAACGCACTGTAGGTATATTCAAAAAAAAAATGTTAACTGGACCAGTAGTTGGAAATTGCTGATATATATAACAACGTACATGGTTTCATATCAATATCAGTTTTTATAACTCCGTCTTAAATTCGATTCAATCGGGTCACGCCAGATCCTGTCGAAATCAAAAACGTTCACGATCATGCACGTTCAAGTGAGTGGTTAATTAATCGTGTTTGGCAGAATTAACAGACTGTTTCATTTTATTTATCATGTTCTGAAATAAATGAGAGTGTTATAAAATTAAAATAAATAATAAACGCTAGAATATTCTTATGGGCAATACCTCCTTTAACGTTTTAAAGATTTTCCTCCATTCATCATAAATTTAAAGTAAATTCTACACTTTGCTAAAATCGTATTTACTTAAAAATTGATTAGACTTTTGACTTCAACATTTATTCACTGAAAATGTTACTAATAATCTGGAAAATATTAGATTTTAAAATAAGTATTATAGAAAAAGATCAGGTATAATGCTGAAGCTGTAAACCGTTTCTTAACCTTTTTTGACTTGCGCACCTACAGAATTTGTTCAAAAATTGGGCGGATCGTTGGGATCGGCTTAAACAATGTTGCTGGTTTAACCTAACCCAATTAATATTTAAAGCTAACTAGCTAGTTAGGTTGGATTAAAGTTAATGCCTCAACCCAACCCAATTAATATCTAACGCTAATTAACTAGTTGGGTTGGGTTCAGATAAAGTTGATGGTTCAACACAACCCTACTAATATTTTATGCTAATATGGTCCTATAGTACTACGATCTTCAACTAATATCTATTATCATTCATCAGCTGCATTATTTCTGCCAAATAGCTAATAATTTATTCATTTACACATCTGAATGATGATAAAGAATTCTCACACAGAATTGAGAATATTTATTAAAGTAAAATATGGCATTAAAAGGCTAATGATGAATCTCACGAACAATATTGTGGAGGATTCGATCTGCGCAATGTGTGGTGTTACCTCCTTTCACATTATACTTTGAAATTATCAAAACTGCACCACGATTGAATGAAATTATTCGGGTCTTATTTGATTGTGTTGATTCGTCTAATTTCTACTGCATTTTTTGATTCATCATCTGATACGGTTGAGTTTTTATTAATTCCATATTCAAATCAGTTTGATCAGTAAAATAGTTATTTTAGCAGCAAATTTAGCTGTTTAATTTGATACTTTATACAGTACAATGTTATTGTATTACTTATAGTATTTTGCACGTCTATGTTCAAGTATCCTTAATAGTACTAGAAAAGCTTTATTTTAGCAAAAACACGAACACTGCCAGTTTTTCAGTAAAGGTTCCTAATCTTTTTCGTAACGCACAACTGCATAATAGACAAAATTTTTTATACTCTAAAGGATGCAAAATTGTCTTTTTAATTTCGTGGTCAAGCTACTTAACCTAGCCCAAATAATATCTAGCGTTAACTAGCTAGTTAGTTGGGTTGGGTTGGGTTGGGTTGGGTTTAGATATGGTTGTAACAGAAGAAGTTCAGAATTGCTGATCTAGACTATACCATTAAATCGAAGCTATTATCAATTGCGGTCCATAGTGAAAAAGGCCATATTATAATTATAAGGTAATCTCTTAATTATAATAGAATAGATAAGCGAAATTTGTTATTATAATTATAATAATCTTGGCCAAATGACATTTTTAATATCATGTTACTACTAGCTAACATGATGATGAAAGCTTTATTTTAGCAAAAATACAAACATTTCCTGTTTTTCAGTAAAGGTTTGGACTTTTCCTAATTTTTTTACATTACGTATAACTGCATAATCAAAAATATTTTGTAACACTCTCTTAATTTGGTTGTCGGTTAAACCGAAGATACGATCTAATGGATGAAGCTATGGGAAAACTATAGCTATCTCTATCATGTTTTTAGAAAACTTTGGCCAACCACTTCCACAGCAGTCCCGAGGTTAATGAACCCAACCCAACTAATGTTAAATGCTAACGTAGGTTGGGTTGGATTAAAATTAATGGCTTAGCCAAACCGAATTAATATGTAGCGCTAAGTAGCTCGTTAGGTTGGATTCAGATAAGGTTGCTGGCGCAACCCAACCCAACTAATATTTCTCTGGTGCATCATTTCTGACCAAGAGCAATTGCTACAAATTTACCAATATAGGCTGTAGGTATATTCAAAAAAATGTTAACTGGGACGAATAAAAATTGTCCAGGGACCGGTCAAATTACTCTATGGACCAATGATGGTACACCGGACCAACAACGTACACGTCCATCATATCAATATCAATTTTTATAACTCCGTCTTCTAATCGATTCAATCGGGTCACGCCAGGTCCTGTTGAAATCAAAGACGTTCACGATCATGCACGTTCACGTGAGTGGTACAAAAATTAATGCCCGCTCATGGTGGGTCACGCATGATCGATCGTGACCCGGCGGGATTCACGTAATTTGCACATCTGTAATTACTACTCACGTTGCAAACTCAAAATAATTTTAAACATAAATATAATTATTTTAAAGGCCACTATCGTGTCACTTTGAAGAAAAAATGTGTTTAAAAAATAATCGTTGTTAAGTAAACACATGGATTCAGCCATGTGTAGTTAGTGTAGATATCATCAATGAAAAGCAGAATCGAATTAAATAAGAATTAAAGAAAACGTTAAGTGGTGTATAGGTATGAACGAAAATATAGGATTAAAATGTTAATGTTATTGTTTAAACTTTTGTTAGTTACTACCGTCAGTTATCACGCAAAACATTAAGAGATATTTATTACATAAGAGATTTCTCAGTAAAGATATTACAATTTCGTATTCGATATGTTTGAGCAAGATAAGTTATTTTTCGATTACACGATAGTCGAACATTCTCTTGAAGAGATCATTTGTTTGATCAGCCGTGCGCCATATGGCACCATCTTGTTAAAATCATATATCGCTGATGTTAAGTTCATTCAATTCTAGCGAAAAATAGTTTCCAATATAGTATGATATCAAAATCTATTGGCCGTAACATCGTTATTATTTTACTTGATAAAAATATCGCCTAATAATACATTAGGGCAGCCCAATCGAGTTTTTCTTTCAACATCTCTTTTCGTATTGTATTTTTTTATTATTCATGTTAGTGCTATTTACTGAACTCGTTTTACGTTTTGAGGCTATTCCGAGCGGTTCGTTTTCTTCTTCCCTTACCCCTCTCTATCACTAAATTCAAGCCCGAGATAACCAGGTGGATCAGGTACTTTTAAAACGAATACAGCAATTATCGTTGATTTTAAATTTGTTGTTTTGGGAAGGATAATTTTAGCTAAAAATGGATTCATTTAAAACCACATTTGGAAAACTATTTTAGCGATGCTTGGTATTAAAGGAAATGTGTTATTAGTTTCATATCCTTGATTATTATAGATCTTTCTATCTTTGTAATTTCAAGATAAATTTTTAACTTGTAGGAGTTATTAGTGTCTTAAATAAAAGTTTATCAGAACCGCTTCAAGCAGGTACAAAAATACTGCACTAAAAATCACGAAAGTAGAACCATTTTCTGCAATTATGGTTTTCAAGGAAGTTATATCCAATATTACTATCATGATTAACACACGATTTAGATCAAGACAGTTTTTTAATTTTTAATTTCTTTTTCTTTTTTATTTATTTATTTTTTGTTTTTTTTATTGCTTGATATTGATAAAATAATCGGCAACTTTTAAAACATTTACAAGCTGAATAGTTAATGTTTGTTTTTAGCAAACTAATCTTAACTAATCTGTTAATAAAGATATCTACATAGATTTTTTATTAATTAAATCTGCTCATTCATACTTTATAATAGTGGTAATCGTAATCTTTGATAAATAAGCGCAACAAAAATAAAGGGACAAACCAATTTATTAAACACATTTTTTGTAACAGTAACCCCTTGTACGACCATTTGCTCAAGGGCACAATTCCAACCGGAAGTACAACAGAAAAAATAAACAGGAAAATATAAACACAATTTTAATTCTGTACACAGCCAAGCGATGGGAATTGACCCTGCAGCTGCCAAGTCGGGTGTTGTTCAGCATGTTTACAAAACGGTTTAAAAATTAAACGTAATTTTAAAAGATTAAGTCGTAAAGTTTAACATAAAAGCAAGAATAGCCATTTGTTGTCTGTTAATAGGATTGTAAAAAAGAATGTTTTTTTAAAATCGTATGGAAGTGAGAAGTCGTGTGGAAGTATGTGAGTGAGATGCAATCTCTTATTTGCAGATATGAATTAATGTTGCCACAAATCAAATATAATCGGCAAATAGGGGATGAATTTTGGGATGGGTGTTTATCTTCTCAAAATCGTTTATGATACACAAACAAATAAGTTAGTAATCAACTTCTCTATTAAGTATTACTTTTTTATGTTTATTTACTTTAGAAGTTTTTGATACAATTTGATATAGGATTTTGTTTATAAATGTAAATATTGTGATAATCCTATTTTCAGAATGTGAAATATTATGAAAGTTGTGGATCACAATCCTGTTCTGATTTTAAAGTTTTAAAGTCAGGGTAATTCTCCTTTAAAGTATCTAATATCTGATGTGAATTGAGCTATATAATTTAAATATTTTTTGTGTTTGTGAAAATCTAGAATGTATAAAAGGTTTGTTGTCTAAATATAGTGAGTTCCTCTTCGGTTTTGCTAGCAACAAAATATCATAATTGCCATTTTATAAACATTTGGTGCAACCAAAATATGATGATGAGTCTATCATATCAGATCAATTTTCGAAAAGAAGGTAATATAACAACATTGAAATGGCGATAATCGCCACAAATATGCCAGTCGTTTGAATCCCTTTTTTGGGACCATATTTAAAGTGTCATCTTTAAAGTCCTCTAGCGACGAAATGAAGTAAGTTTAGATGTAGATAACGTAACCAAAATCGACTTGTTTTAAGCCAATGAATCAGTGGTCTTCTGTAAGTATATTATGGTTCTCTATGAGAAATGTTTTGGTGATGCTCACTTATCACTAAAAAAAATGGCAAAAGCTAGGATGGTTATGGATTATATTTTCTTGGTTCAATACAAACGATATAGCGCTATAGGTTATAATTTTGTTATAGTTATTGATTATTAATTGAAACCTAAAAGTGAGGAAAGTTTTGATATTGTTCACTTTATGCCAAAAACTAGGTTATAACTAATTATGAATTACGGATTCCTGGTTCAAGATTTGTTCATATTATGGTGCCCTATTGGGTACAGTTTTGCTTCAGACATAAATTATTGATTAAAAACTAAAAAATTAGGAACATTTTGCGACATCTACTTTATGTCTAGAAAATGACAAAAGCGATTATGGATTATGGTTTCTTGGTTCAATACGAATAATTTTTACATGTTATGGTGCTGGTGCTCTATGAGCTTTAGTATTGCTGGAGTCATGGATTATTGATTAACAACCCAAATATGAGGAACATTTTGGCAATATTCTCCATTTGCTGAAAAACTGGAAAAACCTAGATTGTAACTGATTATTATGCTTTCTGGGATAGTTTTCTATATTTTATGATGTTCTATAAATTGTAGTCTTACTGTAAGGATTATTGATAAAAACTGAAAAAAGAACATTAGGTAATATTCACTTTATGTTTAGAAAATGGCAAAGGCTATAATATAACTGATTATAGGTTATAAATTTTAGTTTAGTTGAAGTCATAGATTATTGATTAAAAAACCCAGAAATCAAGAACATTTTGGAGATATTCACAATTTGTTTAAAAACTGGAAAAATTAGATTGTAACTAGATGCTTTCTTAGTTCTATACAAAAAATTTTCTATATTTTATGGTGTTCTATAGATTGGAGTCCTTCTGTAGTTATGGATTAGTGATTAAAAACTGAAATAAAAGTACATTTTGCCCATATTAACTTAACATCTTGAAAATGACAAAAACTAGGATATAACTGATTATGGATTATACTTTTTTGGTTTACTAAAAACAACTTTTTTGGTTTTTGTTCTTTTTATGTTGTTTTATGTGTTGTACTTTTGCTGTAATCATGGATTATTGATTAAAAAAAAATGAGAATGGCAAAAATGGCAAAAACGAGATTATAGGTAATTATGGATTATGCTATTCTGGTTCAATACTTGTACGGAGTATGGTGTTATATGGCTTTCAGTTTTGCTTTAGAGATATTCACTTTATGCATATTATAAAAATGACAAAAGCTAGAATATAAGCGATTATGGATTATGCTTTAGTGGTTCAATACACACAATTTTTGTATATATTTTGGTGTCCTATGAGTTCTAATTTTACTGAAGTCATGGACTGTAGATATAAAAACTCAGAGATCAATAGTGACAGTCACTATTTGCTTAAAAACTAGCAAAAACTAGACCGCTACTGATTTGATTTCTTGGTTCTATACGAACTGTTTTCTAAGTTTTATGGTATTCTATGGATTGTAGTTTTGCTGTAGTTATGAATTATTGATTAAAAAGTAAAGGAAAGAATATTTTAGCAATGTTCAATTTATGTCTAGAAAGTGGCATAAGCTAGTATATACCGATTATATATAGATTATGGTTTCTTGGTTCAATGTGAACAATTTTTGTATATTTTATGGTATTTATATGGCATTATTTTCATTATTACGATTTAATGTGCCATAAATAATTTCTTAATTTCCATAAACATCGAAATAATGATTTTTTAACTCTGCACGGTTAAGTACTGCAAAGATGAAGTATTAAAGTCTATACTTCATTTAAACGTTATATCTTAGGAACCAATGATGATATCATAATGAAATGAAGAATATCTTAACGCAAATATGATGAAGATTGGTTGTGCCATAGATAATTTATGAATTTCCATAAATTATTCCAATCATCGATGTAATGAATTTTTAACTGGAACATGTTTGCTGTAAATATGAAGTATTGATTTTAAAATGTTGTATCTTAGGAACGAATTGAGATATCAAAATGAAATAAAAAACGTTTAAAAGCAACTTTGTACAGTGTTTAATGTACAATAAATAATTTCTTAATTTCCATAAACATCGATGTAACAATTTTATAACTCTACATGTTTAAGTACTGCAAAGATGAAGTATAGATTTTAAAAAGATGTATCTTAGGAAACGAATGAAGCAATCATAATGAGATAAAAAACATTCTAAAGCAAATTTGATGAAGATTTGTTATGCCATAGATAATTTCTTAATTTCCATAATCATCCTCGTAATGAATTTTTAACTTGAACATGTTTGCTGCAAATATGACGTATTGATTTTAAAATGTTGTATCTTAGGAACGAAGTGAGATATCAAAATTCAATAAAGAACATTTTAATGCAAATTTGATGTCATAAATAATTTCTTAATCATCGATGTTATGATATTTATCTCAATTTCTGAATGTTTGATTATAATTGATATGTAGTATAAATTTAAAAAAGTTGTATTTAAAGAACAAGTTGAGATGTTAATCTGAACTAAAAAACATTTTAAAGCAAATTTATTGAAGACTCAATATGCCACAAATCATTTCTTAATTTTTATGATCATCAATGTTGTATTAATGTAATTATAACAATGTTGTATTAATGTAATACAATTGTTTTAATGATGATATTCATTATTTCGTAAAAATTGGCAAAAACTCGATTGTAACTAATAATTGATGATGCTTTCTTGATTCTATACGAACAATTTTTCTACAGTTTTTGGTCTTTGGATTGTAGATTTACTGTAGTCGTGGATTATTCATTTTATGCCTAGACTTAGATTTTAACTTTATTTGAACTTTATGGGATCAATATGAACAATTTTTGGATCATCGGGAATAAGGAACATTTTGGTGATATATTCACTGACAAAATTACAATAACTAGGTTGTAACTGATTATGAACTATTTTATCCTATTGTTCAATGTAAAACTCATCTAAAACAATTTGAATCAGCAAAGTTTGAGTTATTTTAGATTGTTGTATGTTATTTTATTATTATTGTGTAATTTAACACCATTGAGGCAAAAATTACAGCCTGAAAACAACTAAAAACATCAATTTTCCTTTAAAGGGTAATACATGTATATTGTCAAAGAATCCTTACATCTCAAAAGAAGATTATTAACATAAAAAATGTTTTAACAAAAGATGTATAATAACAGAGATATTATTGTCAAACAATTCTTCTGCTCTTATTTTTTTTTAAATAATTTTTTACCATATTAAGTGAAACGGTTTTTTTTATTCACTCATTGTTCAAAGTTATCTTCGTGCTATGTTAAAAAAACTGCATTTCTTGACATACTTTTAAAGGAACTTCTTTCAACCGATTTAGGAACAGAAAAGGGGCAATAAGTTGTCTTTTGAAAATTATGCAAAATCTGCACTGCAAATAACTACGAGTAATAGCATTTAGATTTTCGGTTTCAATTAAGTTGATTTTAGTTGGCGAATACATGTGAAGACAAGTTTGGAATTTTAATGATTTTGCTAAAACCATTGACAAAATAATTGTAGTCATAAAGGAGCCCATACACGATGATGCAAAACTGAAGCATATTTGCATGCGATCAAATGTGAAACAATCTTATGGTGCCATTTCTACACCTTGATCACATTTGCTCGTGTATGTTAGCTTTGCACGATGATGCAAAATTGAAGCAACCAAACGTGAAACGATTTTATCGTGTGATGTCTACATTTAAACCGGTCTATACATTGTGATACAAAACTGAACTAATGCACATGCACAAATATGGTCATCTAACCCCCAAAACTGAAGCCGCTTTAGGTGTACACATGGCAAGATCGTTTTACATTTTATCGCATGTAAATGCTTCAGTTTTGCATCACAATTTGCAATAAATATGATCTTCTATGCCCCAAAACTGAAGCCGCTTTAGGTGTACACATGGAATGATTATTTTATATTTGCTTGCATGTAAATGCTTCAATTTTACATCACAATTTGCAATAAATATGATCATCTATGCCCCAAAACTGAAACCGCTTTAGGTGTACACATGACAAGATCGTTTTTCATTTGCTCGCATGTAAATGCCTCAATTTTTCATCACGTTGTGCAACAAATATGATCATCTATGTCCCAAAAACTGAAGCCACTTTAGGTGTACACATGGCAAGATCGTTTTACATTTGCTCGCATGTAAATGCTTCAGTATTGCATCACATTGTACAACAAATATGATCATCTATGCCCCAAAACTGAAACCGCTTTAGGTGTACACATAACAAGACCGTTTTTCATTTGCTCGCATGTAAATGCCTCAATTTTTCATCACATTGTGCAACAAATATGATCATCTATGTCCCAAAACTGAAGCCACTTTAGGTGTACACATGGCAAGATCGTTTTACATTTGCTCGCATGTAAATGCTTCAGTTTTGCATCACAATTTGCAATAAATATGATCTTCTATGCCCCAAAACTGAAGCCGCTTTAGGTGTACACATGGTAAGATCGTTTTACATTTGCTCGCATGTAAATGCTTCAGTATTGCATCACATTGTACAACAAATATGATCATCTATGCCCCAAAACTGAAACCGCTTTAGGTGTACACATGACAGGATCGTTTTTCATTTGCTCGCATGTAAATGCCTCAATTTTTCATCACATTGTGCAACAAATATGATCATCTATGTCCCAAAACTGAAACCGCTTTAGGTGTACACATGACAAGATCGTTTTTCATTTGCTCGCATATAAATGCTTCAGTTTTGCATCACATTGTGCAACAAATATGATTATCTTTGCCCAAAAATTGAAGCCGCTTTAGGTGTACACATGGTACGATTGTTTTACATTTGCTCGCATGTAAATGCTTCAGTTTTGCATCACCTTGTATGAGCCCGTTTATAGCGCTTTCAGTTTTGTGGTATAGATGTTCACATTTGCTCGTGTGCACAGTGTATGGGGCGGTTACCAGATGATCTTTAGGCTGAAAAGATTGTACTTTCTATACATGAAGAAGAAAGCATCGATTCTAGAATATAATGGTTTTATTTTTATTTTTTTTTATCAAAAAAAAAATTGAATGGAAATATTTCTTTTATTATGCAATTTTTATTAAGACATTTTTTAAGCTTTTTTTAAGACGTTTAAGATTTTCTTGAAAATAAAATTACATGAACGTAAACACATATAGGGTATGTTTTAATTTTCTTGAACAATAACAAGAACAACAAAGAAAGTCTGATTATTTAAAAAATGAGGGGTTAGCCAAAAAAACAGTTTGTTCGGGTTTTCTCACTCAGTTTTTATTTTTTTTATTTGCCGTTTTGGAACAATGTAGAAAAACTCTAGAACAATCTAGAACAACAATAAAAAATTTAAAAAGCAAAAATGGGGGCTAACTTTCCCCACTCGAATTGTTAAATGTCGAAAAATTTACTCGTTTTTTGATCCTTATTTTTTTGAGAGTTGTGTTTGTAATTTTGATAAAATCTGCACCAAGAACCTCGACATTTCAACGCTTTATCATTGAATTTACTAGCATGTTTGAGACGAAAATGATGGATTTCTAGAATTCGAACGAGATTTGTTCCGAGATTGTATAAATGTATTTTTGTTGATAAATCTATCGATTTCTTAGGTCATAATATTTCAGAGAAAGGTGTTTTATTATCCAGAAAAAGTATTTTATTACTTTTTTAATTGAATCCAGTTTACAGTTTCAATTAAAAAAAATAACATTTCTTCGCTTTTATTACTTTTCTTTGTATTTCAACTTTCTTTTATTGAAAGTGTAAGTTTTCATTTCTCATGATTCAGCATTCAACGTTGTGCCGGTTAAGTTAAAACCCGTATTGCACTACTACTCTATAAATTATTCAAAGTAACCGTTACGAAATAAATAAGAAATTCTAATCCGTCCTTCCTCGTCCGCGTTACCAATTACAATAATTTCCATTTAAATGTGTGTTCTAGGTATAGATTTCCCGGGAGAGTGCGAAAACGTTGATGGGAATCTCGAAATGAATCCTTTTTTCTGCCGCATGATTTATTCCGTTATCATATCATGTTATTACAAATTGTTTGGATTCGTAACTCAAAATTTGGATGTCCCCAAAAAAAATTCTAAATTTATTGTGTTTTTTAAAGTTCCGTTATTTAATAACAAAAAAAACTGTTCGAAAGGTGGAGTTCGTTACAGTTCACGCTCGGTTAGATGCAATTTAATGCGGATAATTGAAATCATTCAATGTTTAAAAATATAAATTTATGCAAACACTTGATACTTATCAAGTTTTGATTAAATGTCAATAATAATTATTACGTAATAAAGCTTTCTTACCATCGTTATATTGTTCGTTCTGGCCGTCTACCAGATGGTCGTCGACGTCATCGTCCAGATTGAAAAGATTGTCCAAGATGGAAACGCTACTCTGGTTTGGATCTTGAGATTTGCCGACGTAGTGTGCGCACCGATACAGAAGGTACCACACGTGAGTGTGACCGAGGGCCCACGTTAACACGTGTCGCCCGTTGGCTAATCCCGACTGCTCAGCACCCAACATAGCACGCTCATCAAATGGGGCTTCTCACGTACTTTAAGCCTCATCAATGAAGAAATGCTAGTCTAGAAAATAAAAAATGCAACGTACTTATAACAGAATTTAAAAACGTTTTGGTTATCAACAAAACTGAATGTATCTTTAATTTCTAAATAATGACACTCCCAAAAAGAAAATTAAAAAAAAAACAGAAAGCAAAAACTTTCGAGTTCTTTCGCTTTCAACAAGGTTCGTGTTATTGAACTTTTGGTGTGACCTTAATCTGAGACGAGCTATGTGTATAACCTTGATGTGAATTTGTGTTTTCCTCGATATTATTGTTAAACTTTTTTTGCATTGTTCTTGTTTGTCATTACTCTTAAATTTAGAATTGATTACATAAAAGCAAAGATTGTAAAATTTATTGATTTTTCTAATTTGACGGTTATTTTATGTTAGCATGACCATCCTAGTAACAAATTGTGGTAAATTGCAGTTTATGCAATTTTAGTGAAAGCTATTGGTACAAACAACACATACTTAAAGTACTAATATATGTGGAGGTTAAACGATTTATGTTTGGTTTTTAAATTGGGTAGTTTCACTTTAATTTTATGGCACTACTCTTTCTTTATGATTTTGATACAATTAGTAAAATAATTCTTAAATTAATGTGAAGATCTTTATATGGGATTTTAGACTCGCTTTTCTTCATTATGAATTAATACGCTCTGTTAAATAAATATTCTTTGTAATTGCATGCTCTATATGAAAAGAGAGCAACTTTTTCTTCTTACCAATAGTAATTATGCGGAAGGAAAAAGTAAAGTTAAAGTAAATTAGAAAATATAATCATAAATCAGATCTAAAATGTATCGGTTTTAATTAAAGTTCCTCAATTTTGAGATTATTAATATACTTAAAATTTTGTATAGATTATCTTGAAACAACTATCTTAATATCTAACTAGATATTAAGACAGATCCTTAAAAGTTTTTCTTCTACAAATAATTAAGAAAATAGTTATTTGTAAGAAATGCCACATATTTAGGTCAAGTTCAAAATTAGACATCACAAAAACTAAGCGAGATACCGAAGTATGGATTTATTCTGAAAAAGTGTATACTTTCCTTTATATATTATGAAAAATTTCATCAAAATATCTTACGAATTGTATTTTCTGAGATTTTTTATTTAGATTTGTAATTATGAACGTAATTGTTATTTTTAAGAAATCGAATTCAAGACATGATATCCCAAAAACAAATTAAGATATTAAAGTATGGATTTATGCATATAAAAGTACATAATTCATTATGATAAATTTCATCAAGATATTTTAAGAATACGATTTTTTGCGATTTTAAAAAAAAATATTGAGAACATTTTCAAATTTAAGAAGGGCTACAAATTTTGTTTAAGTTCATAACTAGATATCTCAAAAACGATGCAAGATACTGAAGTATGGTTTTATTCTGCGAAAAGTGCATACTTTCATAGAATACGAAACATTTCATCAAGCTATCTTAAAAATTCTATTTTTTGCGATTTTTCAAAATTATCAACGAAACTGTTATTTTTAAAAAATTGAATTCAACATATGATATACCAAAACCAAATTGAGATATTAAAGTATGGATTTGTGCGTACAAAAGAACATAATTCATTATGATAAATTTCATCAAGATATCTTAAGAATACGATTTTTTAAAAAAATATTGAGAAAATTTTCAATTTTATGAAAGGCTACAAATTTAGTTTAAGTTCGTAATTGGATATCTCAAAAACGTTGCAAGATACTCAAGTATGGTTTTATTCTGCGAAAAGTGTATACTTTCATAAATATACACTTTCATAGATTACGAAAAATTTCATCAAGATATCTTAAGAATTCTATTTTTTGCCATTTTTCAAAAATTATCAACGAAATTGTTATTTTTTAAAAACCGAATTCAAAACATGATATCCCAAAAACAAATTGAGATATTAAAGTAGGGATTTGTGCGTATAAAAGTACATAATTCATTATGATAAATTTCAAGATATCCTAAGAAAACGATTTTTTTGCGATTTTTTAGAAAATTATTCAGAAAATTTTCAATTTTATGAAAGGCTACAAATTTTGCTTAAGTTCATAACTGGATATCTCAAAACACGATGCAAGATACTCAACTGGTTTTATTCTGCGAAAAGTGCATGCTTTCATGGATATCCCAAAAACAAATTGAGATATTAAAGTATGAATTTGTGCGTGTAAAAGTACATAATTCATTATGATAAATTTCACCAAAATATCTTAAGAATACGATTTTTTTGCGATTTTTCAAAAACTATTAAGGAAACCTTTAATTTTATGAAAGGCTATAAATTTAGTTTAAGTTCATAACTTAACATCTCAAAAATGAAGCATGATATTCAAGTATTGTTTTATTCTGAAAAAAGTATATACTTTCCTTTATGGATCACGAAAATTTTCATTAAGATATCTCAAAAATTCGATTTTCTATGATTTTTCAAAAATTAGCAAAGAAATTGTTAGTTTTAAGAAATAAAGTTCAAAACATGAGATCTCAAAAACAAATTGAGATATTAAAATATGGATTTGTGCATATAAAGGTACATACTTTTCTTTGTAAATTATAGTAAATTTCATCAAGATATCTTAAGAATACGATCTTTTGCGATTTTTTTAAAGAATTATTAAGAACATTTTTAATTTTATGAAATGCTGCAAATTTAGGTTAAGTTCATATCTTGATATCTCATAAACGAAGCAAGATATATAATTACGATTTTATTATGAGAAAAAAGTATACTTTTGTTTATAAATCACAAAAAAATTCATTAAAATATCTTAAGAATTCGATTTTTTACGATTTTTCAAAAACTATCTAAGAAATTCTTAAATTAAAATTAAAATTTAATTTTTAAGAAATAGAGTTCAAAACATGGGATCTCAAACCAAACTGAGATATTAAAATATGCATTTGTGCGTAAAAGAGCACATACTTTTCTTTGTAAATTGTAGCAATTTGATTACGATATCTTAAGAATACGATATTTTACGATTTTTCAGAAATTATTAAGAATATCTTTAATTTTATGAAAGGCTATAAATTTCGTTTAAGTTCATAACTTAACATCTCAAAAATGAAGCACGATATTCAAGTAATGTTTTATTCTGAAAAAAAGTACATACTTTCCTTTATAGATCACGAAAATTTTCATTAATATATCTCAAAAATTCGATTTTCTATGATTTTTCAAAAATTAGCAAAGAAATTGTTAGTTTTAAGAAATAAAGTTCAAAACATGAGATCTCAAAAACAAATTGAGATATTAAAATATGGATTTGTGCATATAAAGGTACATACTTTTCTTTGTAAATTATAGTAAATTTCATCAAGATATCTTAAGAATACGATCTTTTGCGATTTTTTTAAAGAATTATTAAGAACATTTTTAATTTTATGAAATGCTGCAAATTTAGGTTAAGTTCATATCTTGATATCTCATAAACGAAGCAAGATATATAATTACGATTTTATTATGAGAAAAGAGTATACTTTTGTTTATAAATCACAAAAAAATTCATTAAAATATCTTAAGAATTCGATTTTTTTACGATTTTTCAAAAACTATCTAAGAAATTCTTAAATTAAAATTAAAATTTAATTTTTAAGAAATAGAGTTCAAAACATGGGATCTCAAAACAAACTGAGATATTAAAATAAGCATTTGTGCGTAGAAAAGCACATACTTTTCTTTGTAAATTGTAGCAATTTGGTTACGATATCTTAAGAATACAATTTTTTACGATTTTCGGAAATTATTACGAATATCTTTAATTTTATGAAAGGCTATAAATTTAGTTTAAGTTCATAACTTAACATCTCAAAAATGAAGCACGATATTCAAGTATTGTTTTATTCTGAAAAAAAGTACATACTTTCCTTTATAGATCACGAAAATTTTCATTAAGATATCTCAAAAATTCGATTTTCTATGATTTTTCAAAAATTAGCAAAGAAATTGTTAGTTTTAAGAAATAAAGTTCAAAACATGAGATCTCAAAAACAAATTGAGATATTAAAATATGGATTTGTGCATATAAAGGTACATACTTTTCTTTGTAAATTATAGTAAATTTCATCAAGATATCTTAAGAATACGATTTTTTTAAAAAATATTGAGAAAATTTTCAATTTTATGACAGGTTATAAATTTAGTTTAAATTCATAACTGGATATCTCAAAAACGATGCAAGATACTCAAGTACGGCTTTATTCTGCGAAAGGTGCATACTTTGATAGATTATGAAAAATTTCATCAAAACATCTTAAAAATTATATTTTCTTGCAATTTTTCAAAAATTATCAACGAAATTGTTATTTTAAAAAAATCGAATTCAAAACATGATATCCCAAAAACAAATTGAGATATTAAAGCATGGATTTGTGAATATAAAAATATATAATTCATTATGATAAATTTCATCAAGATATCTTAAGAATACGATTCTTATGCGATTTTTTAAAAAATTATTGAGAACATTTTCAATTTTATGAAAGGTTACAAATTTAGCTTAAGTTCATAACTGGATATCTCAAAAACGATCCAAGATACTCAAGTATGGTTTTATTCTACGAAAAGTGTATACTTTCATAGATATAGACTTTCATAGATTACGAAAAATTTCATCAAGATATCTTAAGAATTCTATTTTCTGTGATTTTTCAAAAATTATCAACGAAATTGTTATTTTTAAAAATCCAATTTAAGGCATGATATCCCAAAAATAAATTGAGATATTAAAGTATGGATTTATACGTATAAAAATACATAACTCATGATAAATTTCATCAAGATATCTTAAGAATACGATTTTTTTTTAAATATTGAGAAAATTTTCAATTTTATGACAGGTTATAAATTTAGTGTAAATTTATAACTGGCTATCTCAAAAACGATGCAAGATACTCAAGTACGGCTTTATTCTGCGAAAGGTGCATACTTTCATAGATATAGACTTTCATAGATTAAGAAAAATTTCATCACGATATCTTAAGAATTATATTTTTTTGCGATTTTTCAAAAATTATCAACAAAATTGTAATTTTTAAAAAATCGAATTCAAAACATGATAGCCCAAAAACAAATTGAGATAATAAATTATGGATTTGTGCGTATAAAATTGCATAATTCATTATGATAAATTTCATCAAGATATCTTAAGAATAGGATTTTTTTACGATTTTTTAAAAAAATATTAAGAAAATTTACAATTTTATGAAAGGCTACAAATTTAGTTTACGTTCACAACTGAGTATCTCAAAAAGGATGCGAGATACTCAAGTATGGTTTTATTTTGCTAAAAGTGCATACTTTCCTTTATATATCACGAAAAGTTTAATCAAAATATCTTAAGAATTCGATATTCTGCGATTTTTCAAAAACTATCAACCATATTGTTATTTTTAAAATATGGAATTCAAGACATGATATCACAAAAACAAATTAAGATATTAAAGTATAGATTTGTGCGTATAAAAGTATATAATTTATTATAATAAATTTCATCAAGATATCTTAAGAATACGATCTTTTGCGATTTTTTAAAAAATTATCAAAGACATTATTATTTTTAAGAAGTGGAATTATGAACTTAACTTGATATCGTTAAACGATGCAAGATACTAAAGTATGGTTTTATTCTCAGAAAGGTGCATACTTTCCTTTATAGATCACGAAATGTTCATCAAAATATCTTAAGAATTCGAGTTTTTACAATTTTTCAAAAATTATCAAGCAAATTGTTATTTTTAAGAATAGAGTTCAAAACATGTGATCTCAAAGACAAAATGAGATAATAAAATATGCATTTGTGCGTAAAAAAGCACATACTTTTCTTTGTAAATTGTAGTAATTTCATCAAGATATCTTAAGAATACGATTTTTTACGACAAATTTAGGTTACAAATTTAGTTGAAGTTCATAAGTTATATCTCAAAAACGAAGCACGATACTTAAGTACGGTTTTATTCTGAGAAAAGCGCATACTTTTCATTATAGATCACGAAAAATTTAAGAATTTGATTTTCAAAGTTTTTTCAAGAATTATTATTTTTATTGGTAAGAAATGGAGTTCAAAACATGAGATCTCAAAAATAAATTGAGTTATTAAAGTATGGATTTGGGCGTATAAAAGTACATAGTTTTCTTTGTAAATTATAATAAACTTCATCAAGATTTGATAATATATTCGAATTGTTCAGGTCAAAATAATTAAAGAAGAAATTGCTAAATTTATATATCAAATAAGACGAATCTTTAAAAAGAACATATCATTCATGTTTTTTAGAAATATGATGTATATGATAAATTTTAACTTAATATTTCTAGTTTATGATATGATATAGAATGATAATATTGTTGACATGTTCAGGAAGAAATAAATAAGGAAGAAAATAATAAATTTATACACCAAAGATAAGACAAAACCTTCAAAAGATCATATCTTCCGAGTTTTTATCAATTATGATATGATATATACGTCACATTGCAGCTTAATATTTCCAGTTTATGATATGATGTGAAAGCAATACGATAATGTTCAGGAAGAAATTGCTAAATTTTAATATGAAAGTTATGACGAAACTTTCAAATGATCATATCTTTTGTGTTCTTAAGAATTAAGATATGATACAGACCTCAAATTGTAGCATAATGCTTTTAATTTATCGTATGATATGAAAACAATACAATAATATTGTTCGCATTTTCAGAAAGAAATAATTAAAGACGAAATTGATAAATTTATGTATCAAAGATAACACGAAACTTTCAAAAGACCATATCTCGAGAATATGATTTGTTTTAAATGATTAAAAAAATTTAATTTTATGAAATGCTACAAATTTAGGTTGAGTTCAAAAGTCGATATCTTAAGAATTCGATTTATTACGATTTTTTTAAATGATTAAGAAAGTTTTTAATTTTATAAAAGGCTACAAATATATCTCAAAGGATACCTCAAAAACGAATTGAGGAGGTTTTGTTTTAAGAAAAGTACAAATCTCCTTATATCATCATTTAAATCTGTTTATAGCTAAGTCCCGAATAAAAGGACACTTCTATATGACATTAAACTGATTTTGAAAGTAACAGTTATACATAATGGCTAAATAGATAGATATGCCGGATAATCACATATCCGACTGAAGATGATGCTTGATACTCGGTATCCGGCTTTAATTATCCACTATAATAAACAAATGCGGATATCGTTATCAGGAGAAAAAAGAAATCTCTCCTTTAATTTTAGCAAATGTTATGTGAGTATAGATATTTTTATATCGGCATTGTCTTCTTTTTTTATTCAAATATCTATTCTATGTTTCAAATATCATTTTTAAAATAAAAGCTTTAACGTTGCAATTTTGCTATATATTGTTTCTGAAGTGTTCTGCTAGTGGTGAATTTAGATTATGTAACATTATTTCTTCCTACTCTTAAAATCATATCAGTACCTGTTAAAAAAAATTGTGAGCTAAAAACCTATTTTTTCACAGAATGAAGGAAACCTTGAGTCCAAGTTACGATATTATGTCTTGTGAGTAATTCAAAATGTTAAAATTATACATCGAAAATGCAGAGTAACAAAGTTAAGTTAATTTCATAATTGGGGTTCTATGTAGAATTAAAAATTATTAAACCACATTCACTTTTTAATAGTTCACTACTTGGTTGATGCTCGAGAATTTTCTCCTTTCGTAGTAGAGAAAATGCTTTACAGTTATTTTCATCATTATTATTAAAAAAAAATAACATGTGTTCGATGAATATAGATATGATGGCGACTAATTTTTCGACCCCTAAATAAGATTTAGAGTTTAAAGTCTATTAAAGAAAATTAAAAAATAAAACCATAAATCGGATTTAAAATCTGTCAGTCTCAATTAAGGACCCTCAATTTTAATTTTAATAGTTAAAATCTTTTACAGATTATCTTGAACCCTTGCATTATAGCCAACTTTACCTTAAGATTTAACTCCTAAAACTTTATTAAAACATCGCCATTTTCATCCATCTCAATATTTAAGAAGGGGATAATTTTAATATTTAATTATGCAGAATTTAATTGAATATTTTATAAGCTAACTAATTATTTTTATTTTTTATATCTTATAACATTTGATAATCACTTTAATAGTTGTGTTTCGATTTCTCTTTATCATCGTTAAATGTAAGTTGTATGAAATAGTATGACGATGAAAATTTTATTTTTTCTTATTGTTATATTATCAATCAGATTTGCTTCCATTAATTAAGTACGTATGAAGTATCAAATAAGCATATTTAAAGATTTTAACCCAAGATTTCAACCTAAAGATTTACTTGCTTGGAAAATAATAAAATAATTATATTAATAAATTTAATAATTTTAATTTTACAACACGATACTTTCTTTCGACATAGTCAAACATGTTTTGATCAAATAATAAACTAATTTATTATTTAATTTTATCCAAATTTGTCTACAATAAAATTTTTGTACATTTAACAATAATATTTATCATTATAAGGATACAAGGACTTAGGATCACCACCCACTGACTTGATTACTGACATATTCCTGGATAAAGTGGAAAGAGATAAAATAATTAACAAAGAAAGTCCATCATTATACTCTCGATGACCTCACATCATATTGCATTAATTCGATTTATAAAAACATCAAATTTACCTCAGAAAAAGAAAAGAATAATAGAATAAATTTTCTTGACCTAACAAAAAGATAAGTTCAAATTTGACATATATAGAAAACCAATACAGGCATCTACAATAATACCATGTCACTTATTTCGTGAACATATTTAAAAAATAGCTGCATTTAGATATTACATTGAACGTGCATTTTCGACAACGTCAACTCAAACAATTTGAAAAATTATATAGAAATTATAAAACAAAGTAGCATCACAACAATTCCACAATAAAGTTGATAGAGTACATAATTAAAAGCAACAAAATAATAAGAACCTAAATTATGCGGAAGTAGAACATACAAAGGTATTTTTTTGAAAATTAAAGAATATATTTAAAAGATATTAGTCATATCCAACCATAAAAACAACTTCTCACCAACAACAAAAACAAGGTAAATAAATTGTGTAACATATATAGGATAGACAGGAAGTGCATTGAGAATCAGAATAAGAGAACACAGAATATGACCTCAATCCAACTTTAAAAAAAATAATTACGAAAATGATAACACCACAATAAAACACAAAAAAAAATACAAAATTGAAAATTGCAAAATCAACAAGTATAGACATAACGAGAGTGGTTACACGAACAAATACAACCTATAATCAAGCCATTATACAGTTCCTTTCACACCACCTACACAACAACCTCCAGCTTGATGAGAAACTCAGATCAAGGTATAGTTGTTTACACCAATCTGGAACCTTTGATTACCGCATCCCTATTTCTTAGTATTGATATCCAATTTTCCTTAAACTATCATATTTTAATTTATCTTACTACTTTAATCTATCTTTAACTAATTTAAGGTTTATAAACAAAATAGTTATTTTCTTACTTTATCGTTTTCTGAATTTTGATTTTATGTACATCCACCGCAAAACTTACAACAAACGAACATAAATATATTTTTAAATTGTTTTAAGTTTAGAAACAAAATAGTTGATTCTTAATTTACGTTTTTCTGAATTTTGAATTTGTTTTCACATAATTTTGTTTTTTTTTTATTGTAATTAGGATTTTTCAGAGATGAAAATAATTATAAGATGTAACTTGAATTTTATGTTTAAAATTACCTTCACACTAAACATATTTCCAACCATAAATTATTGTTATACTTTAGTTTCAGAAACGTCACTTACAATAAAAGAAATCTCGAATAAAATTAATTACTTAGGACTAGAAGCAGAATTATTTTAAATATTGATTGGAAATTTGTAACACATAAATGAAAGCAAAAGGAAAGAAATTTTATCTAACACACGTAGAGACAGGAATGAACATGAAAAGAAATGATAGCAGCGCTAGGATCATAAAATTTCCTTCTGTTTTCAAAATTATTTTAGGTTAAACATCAATTACAAATCAAAAGAATAAAGAAAATTGGAGAATCAACTTGTAAAATGTAATTTAATGAACAGGTTGGCCTGAGGTTGGCGGAAAAGCCGAAAACGGTCGAAACGGAAAAAATTAAAAAAATTATCTTTGTCAAGTATGAATATTATTTCATATGTAATCAATTTAACGCTTCATATTTTTTAGAAATTTCAGTTTTTGTACAAAGATTTGATATCTTCAAGATGCTTAACTCAACTTAAAATGTTTTCAATTAAAGAAGTTTCAATTGATGTTTAGGTGTGTCTAATGAAAATTACAATAATACCAAAATTGCCACAATAATGCTGATCCTTCTATCATAAATATTCATCCAAACCATGATATTAATGTAATGCGA
Organism: Onthophagus sagittarius; assembly: GCA_036711965.1. Classification (NCBI taxonomy): domain Eukaryota; kingdom Metazoa; phylum Arthropoda; class Insecta; order Coleoptera; family Scarabaeidae; genus Onthophagus; species Onthophagus sagittarius. Next base: position 10,437,482 of record JASERS010000002.1, on the reverse strand, counting down.
TTTTTCAAAAACGAATCTGAATTGAGCTATTTGATTATGTCAGCAATTAAAACACTACATAGTTTTGTATGGATCTCTTTTACTGGCACCTAGGTGTAGTTGACGACCCATTCTTGTAATGTTCAAATTGCAAAAATATAATTTTATTCAATAGCACAATCAAATTGAAAATATAGATCCATCTAAAGCGAATTTAGATTATTCGGCGTCTCAGGGCTATTAAAATGAGTGCGTCCCTTTTTTAGAAGAAAATTCAAGTAATAAAAGACATAAAAAAATATCAGAACCACAAGAAATCAATATATTTTCATTGAGCATGAAAGTGAGCAAACACAAACCATGTATTACATTTAATTGCAAAAGATAGAACAAAAACGCAAAGAGCTGGCGCCCCAGGGCTATAGCTTTTTAGCTCTTTGCTTAGGGTGGCTCTGAATCTATAGCTATTGATGATGTTTCTTAATTAGTAAAGATTTGTTTAACATCAAGAGATTTGATGGTCTAGTATTTCTTTTCTGTTGTTTCCGTATTAGTCAACTTTAACGAAGTTCATTATTATTATTATTACTGGGTTGAGATGAGCGACCCCCCCTCTCGTCATTGGGATCTTTAAGATCTATCGAACATTAGCCCTTCTAAGATTTAGGGCAAATATAGGTCATAATGAACCTTAAAAGTGCCCCAAAGTCTTTTTCCTTTATGTCGGTAATTGTCAAAAGAGCTATACCGCAAGTTTTGTATCCTAGGCAGTCTCTAGTAACGCAATTGCACAGAATATATTGAGCTGCTCCTTAATCATCATTGCAAAGTCGATAAATTTGATCGTTGGCTTGTTCAATATGGAAAAAGGGGTATTTGAGGGGTACATGGTTAGTCAAGATGCCTGAGAGCATCTTTAACATCTCTATAGTTATGGTATTCTAATCTTACTATATGTGATTTATGATTTTTCTCACATTTGGTGTTTGGCCTATCTTTCCAATCATTGATGCATGTTGATTCCATATGTATCGGCTTTGTTGTTTGAAAGATTCTTGATTATAATTAATTACTCTTGATTTAGCAATGATCAATCATGCCTGCTTTAATTTATACCAATATTTCATTCATATATGCATGGTTCCTGTATTCTTCTTAGATGTTGTTCTTTACGTATCTAGGTGACGTTACCAAAATGATACTCAGGTCTATCAAAGAATTTTGACAGTTTTTGGCAAGTTCTTAAGAATTTGTTTAGAAGCTTTCCAAAAGAAATCGGAATAAGTCGCTCTTCAGATAGGTATATCATTTCTTCTGTGGAGTATGTAAGCATTCTTCAAGTATACCTCAAAAAAAGCACAAATTCGTTTCAAATTCGCTGGAAAGACTCTAGGTTGCTAGTTCTATCTGTCTACATCTCTTTTTATTATAATCTGTTCCTACTTCTAAATTTTGTACGATGTTTTTCAAATAGCAGAAAAATCTGTAACTACTTGGCTTACTAATACAAAATAAACCTAGGTCACATTTGCGATTATCTTCAGGATTGTAAAACAAGATATACAACAAATTATACAGAAAATGATTAAAAATTATACAGATATGATATAATTTTTCTTTGATCAATACTTCACAATTTATTAAAATGTAGATAGCAAACTAACCAATATCCGATTACATAAATATAAACAGCAGCTCCGTTGTATATCTTCGATAAACATTCCTTGCAGAGTTACTAAATATGTAATGCAAATTACACAATGACAGAGCATGATATATCACTTAGTTTACCTTTAAGTAATCATACCAAAGCATATGCTCTTTTCTCATTATGCAATGTATGGGCCGCTAACCCATAGTATAGGTATAAAAGCTAAAGTAAGAAAAATCATTTCACGAAGATATTTTACATTCAAGTTTTTGTTAATTTAAGGTTATTAAGACTCAAATCTTTGACAGAGGTCAGATTGATGGCCTTGGCGAAAGAGAAAGATGTTTGTAACGGAATAAGATCAAGAATTGTTGCTCCGGTTTTAAATTGCCGTTACAGGTGTTTTCAGAAGTGTTATTACATTTTTTTGTAATATCGTAAACGGAGAAGAAAGAAAATGATGCAAAGATCGACGATAACATCGGTTCAAAGATAATAGTTTTGTAAATTCGATAGTGTTTAAGTAATTGGTGATCTTGTGTTAACGCTTTTACAAAAATTAACATTCCTTTCTTGAGAATTTAATTGACCTTAACGGAGAAAATGTTATTCTCTGTGATAATCTAGATCAGTGGTTCCCAAACTTATTATGGCTTGGGATGCAAGCATTCTTGAACCAAAGCGTGGTTATAGACGTCCTAGTTAATGCCAGTCTACAAAACTGTTTTTGTCGGAACGCAGTGGTTGTAAAAAGTGAGCTGGCTTGAAAATTGATTGATTCTAAAAAAAATTGAGTATTAATTTATTAATAATTGTGATTAATTGTTAATACTTGTAACGTAAAATAAAACATTAAACTTAAAAGAACATTAAATAAAACATGTTTATATTTTAAAGGAAACATTTTTTATGAGGTCAGTGAGCTTGATAAGCTGTGATCAATTCGTTTATGTTTGGTTCTATGTTTGTAAGCAATAACCACAAATAATAACGAACACTAACATCAAGTCGATCTATTTTTTCGGTTATCACGTTTATAATCGCACTCAATCCATGTTTTGTAAGCTATTGAAAACTTTTCCACAAAGTCCCATACTTCGTGATATAAAGTTGGTACCAATATTTTTTATATTCGTCAAAATATTGGTTTTAATTTTTCGTTTGTACTTAGCTAGATAAGAAGTTACATAAACAGACAAGTTATATAAACCACATAACAACTTAGTTAGATAAGTTACATAAACATTGAATCGGAACTAGTTGAGTTATATGTAAAAGGGTCCAACACTCAATTCAGGAATAACCAAATGAAGATTGTCTTCAAATCTTTTCTTGAAATCTAAGTAATGTGGCAAGTGAACATCACAATCAACTGAACATTATAAGAGGTTATGTAGACTATAGTGTGAACTCTAGCTGTTGCATCATATCATAATGTGTACTCATAACTATCAACAATCATTAAAGTGTTCTCTATTTCTGCACTGTGACGTTAAGAATATTGGACAAATAACAGATATAAACACTGATCCGAAACCACTAAAAAATATTTCTGAAAATTAATGCAGAAATGTTTATCCGTTATTCCATGGTTCAGCTAACATATTCAATCTTCGAGAGATCGCTTTTTTTACAATTAGATTTGAGTTAAATAAAGTAAACATATAGCTCTAACCGACTATTACAATTTTGGATAACAATATACTTTTTACATTATGTCAGATTTATGAAGTAAACATAAGTTATTAAAGAGGACGACATTAATTCTCACGTTATGATGCCTTCAATCGATTGAGAAGGTGACAATGGCGTTACCATAATGAATCCAGCTGTCTTGAATCTCATCTCAAACTTCTGTGCCAATTGAATTATGAATTAAGGAGTGTACAAAATTTAATTAAAATCATTATCGAGTATTGAAACATGAATAAGATTTGTACCTCTTTTAATAAGTCTGGTATTAGTGCTTTCAATATTGGACCAAAAGCTTAATATACGTGTATTAGCCCATCGCGAGCTGTCGTGCACGAAAGTACTTCGGCAAACTTATGATTTTTATGGTTAAATGTATTGTATGTGTTGCACTCATCCTAGACACATGGGATATGCTTTCTTTTAGAAATGCGCCCATAAACGATTTTTAAATATGTAGGAAAATTTCCTCGAAATATGTATGAAGATATCTTATGAGACATTACGAAGTATTATTCTGTTTCTCTCAAGTTGAATAGATACGTGGCAAATGATTTGGAGAGGTGGTGTCGATATGTTGAGGAGATGTAGCGATCTGAGGGAAAAAAGGAACTGATTCTGGAAGAAAGTTGTATTTTTTGATTGAATTGTACTTGACTTGGGTTGGGTTGAGTTGAGTTGGATTGTTTGGTTGCTGTATGCTTTAGCCAAAATGCACGTTTTGTGTTTAAGTTTAACTATCATTGATACATGATTCTGGTATTTGAAATCTAGGAATATCGGTATTAAAAACCCTATTTGGTGCATTTGTGGTGGTGTATCTATAGGCAGAGTTTTCTTGAATAGGTAGTTGAAAAAATGCCGAGGCATGTTGAACCTTCGATGAGATTAATACGTCGCATCTCATAATACTACACCGGATTCTGTCATTGAATCATCAAATTTCCGGTTGCACTTTAACAGCAATAAATTTTATACAGGGTGTTGCACAAAAGACACCCTAAACTGTAATTCTGTCATTTACATTCCGATCTTGAGTCAGGTACCAAATGAAATGGTGTGATGAATACTATATATCATATCAATCATAGCAGTTAAAAAAAATAAGAATTGGTCATATTCCCCTTACCAAGATATATGAGTATATAAGGATAATAAAAAAAGTAAAAGCAACAATGTGCGAATATCCCAACGACTCAAAACCTCTTATATTTGTTGTATTAATATAGGCACCAGCTTTTGAAAATTGGGGAAAGACTCAAACGGCGAATGATGTCTCTCGAACAAAAAAGACTGAGTTGGGTTTGAAAACATTCATAATACCTGCTCTTCAAAAAGCTTTTTGTAATTTCAATCTCACAAAGCCATTAACAATTTTGCGCGAGTGTTCTTTAGGAAACATTTCAAGTCTTCTATTGAACAGTATCAAGTTTTATGGAACAGTACCAAGCCTTCTGTAAGCATATCAAGGGTCCTAGAAGCATTTCATGTTATGTGAAAGAATTGCAAGTTTTCTGGAAGCATTTCAAAACTTAAAACTTTTGAATGCAGTATCAAGTCTCTTAGAGGCATTTCTAGCATTGTCAATGCGTTTCTAGTCTTTTGGAATGATTTCAAATCTTTTGAGAGTAGTATCAAGTCATCTAGAAACAGTATCAAGTCCTCTGGAAGCATATTAAGTATTCTGGAAGCAGTATCAAGTCGTCTAGAAGCATTTTAAGTCTTGTGAAAGCATTGAAAGTCTTCTAGAAGCATTTCAAGAATTTTTGAATTGAGTATCTAGTCTCCTAGAAGCATTTCAAGTCTTTTAGAAGCAGTATCAAGTCTTCTGGAATCATATCAACTTTTCTAGAAACAGTATTAAGTTCAACGGAAGCATTTTAAGTCCTGTAAGTCTCCTAGAAGTATTTCTAGTTTTGATGAAGCATTTGAAGTCTTTTTGAAACATTTCAAGTCATTTAGAAGCACTGTCAAGTTTTCTGGAAGTATATCAAGTCTTCTAGAAGTAGGATCAAGTATCAACTCAAAATATGTGCTCTTCAAAAAATCGTTTGCAGCAGATGCTTCGACTGAATTGGGAAGAAATAGGTAAATAGTACATTAAAACTAACAAAAATAGTTGAAAATGGCAACTTCAATCCAGATAAAATCATTAACAATTTTTATGGGTGCTTGTACACTCAGATAATTTATGTATCCGGCGTCTATGTGTGAAAGTAATGTATAGTAAAGTATGTTATATGATACATTATGGACATTTTCTTGATTAGGAGGGCCACAAACTAAGATTTAGTGGGGTGCTGCAAATGACAAATTAGAAAACAAACCTAGCATGAGTAAAAACATGGAGAGAATCCAGAAAACTGATTTATTATGCAATTTCTGTCCCAACACTTTGCTATCTTGTGGTGCTGATAAATGAAACATTCTAATTTAAGTCTTCAGAGTCAAACTGATCTTTGGGGTGTTAATTAGAACTCAGGGTTGATTTGATTGAATAAAATCATCTATTTTATACTTGGGTTGTGAAGAAACTTTGTCAAGTCTAATTCATGATTTATGTTTAGTATTGAAATGCAACTAAATGATTTACATTTTTTGAAATTAATAATAATTTGCATAAAAATTCCATTAATTTGTTGTTGACCTTACATCCATGAATGAAGATATGAGTAACGTTATATTATTGTCTAGACTAGAAGTCTGAGTTACTGTCCCTCATTAAATCTATCATTTATTAAAACATTTTCTAAAAGATATTTCTTATCCCATAGACAGATAGTGTTAAAATAAAAAGACTATTAGTATATTACCATTATCAATTAACGATATCTTTTTAAGAGCACTTAGCCTGTAGCTGTTAAGTACAAGGAAACAGTTGGAATGTTGTTAAATATTATTCGACGAGGTTATGACATACCTTTAACCTTCGAATGATTTAAATAATGTAATTATAACGTATTTCAAAAGAATTCCATTGTTTTTTCGTTTTTATTAAGTACCAAACAATACTAGAATAATGTTTGGATAAATAAACACAATTTTCAAAAATATTTATTTTAATCAACTTTCTTGAACATAAATCATTATGATAATGATATATAGGTTAGATCATACCAAAGATTTTAGTTTAAAATTTATTTTCTTTTTACTCAAACACGTGTGCTTTTACATATCAGTAACAGTTTATAAATACGATCATGCTGGATGGGCATTTTTTATTCAACGCTGTTGGCAAAAACGTTTCGGTTTTCGTCGTATTTTAGCGTGAAATTGAAATTAACTTAATCTTTCGAAATCTTAGCACAAATTAAAGAAACTTAACAATATTATCAAGGTCTCAAAAAATTTAAATGGATGATAATACATTTTGCTTTACTATTCGTTTAGAATAAGTAATCAAGGTTAATACTACACAGTAGTCTTCTTTGGTGGTCTGAACTTTGAAATTTAGTATTTGGCTAGAATTTTTATTAACTTTTAAATTAAAAAAAAAAAACGATAAACTTTAGGATTAGAAGGATTTTATTCTTTTTTAATTAAAAAGAATACCTTGATATTTGCAAAGTTTTATCACAAAATCTTGTTAATTCAAAAATTAAATTTTTATAATTTGTACTTACATTTTTGTAATTTCCACCAAATAAATTACTATTATTATAAAAATTTTATTAATTTATTTAACACGCAGCACAAATCAACGCGAACGCACTTCCTTCGGCACAAAACCGAGTTTACCTGTTGGCACAACCTTACCGTGCTCGAGCGTGGTTAAGAATGTTGTTCCTACCATCGATCTTTGTCGCCACAATTGTTTATAACCAGTTGTTTGGTGTTGCGAGGTCGGATATGGGCGAACCATCCAAGGCAAGTCATTGCCAATATGTGGTTCATCCAATTTGTTTAAAAAATGTTAATTGATTATTCATCGTTTCCTGTTTACGTTAAAAAAAGAATTAAATTAATTTTATAATTAAGTTTAACTTAATTCAATTTTTTAAAATCTTTTTAGCTCTTCTAATATTGAATTATTTAATGAGACTTAAAAATGATTATATAAAAAATCTTCATACTAATAAATTCTTAAGCTCTAATCTACATACGAAACGACTCAAAATCAAAATAGTTTTTTATTAAACCTAATATTTATAATAAATATTTACAGTTGGATGAGTATTAGATTATTTAGTGAACATATATTATGTTTAAAGACAAATACAATTTTCAAACACAATATTTATTTGAAATATTATTAAACTTATTTTCGTCTAAATTTTACTTCTTGTTAAATTTGATAATTTTGATAACCAATTTTCTTTCTATTTTTAATAAATTTAATTATGTGTAAGATATCATTCTGTCATTCTGATTTTTAAATCATGTTTTTAGCGTCTTTGTAAATATTTAACTAAAACACGTTTGGCTTTTCTAAGACATATTCTCGTTGCCTTTTACGGTACCTGAATATAAAGATCTTGTGTCTTTGCTTCGGGTTTCATTTGATAACAAATTCCGTATGCTTTTGCTTTATAATTTACCAGAAAAGTTTTATGTATCTCTTTATCATCTCTAGTAACTCATTTACTGTCTTATTAAGTATGAATAAGTCTGAATTCATATTTCATGTTGTATATAAAAATTAATTTGCTCTATACAACGTTGATCTATAAAGCTGTAATAATGGGGCTGTTAATACTTAAAATTAATACTCAAATTGTTTAATTTTCGCTTTTTTTTATTTATTTTAATAACAAATTGGAAAATTAATATTACTATACATAGCTTGTTTTTATTGAACATAAATTTCAACTCTGCATTATCACGGACTACTCTTAAAAAAATTTCTTTTCAGTCAATAGTGGATTGTTCTTTTTGCTGAGGTTGTATGGCTGTGGTGCTTCTGTGTATTGTATATGTTCGTGAAATCGGATAGTCATTGTCGATATAAAGTCTGCTACACTGTCCACATGTAATTCGCTGTGTAATGTTTCGTTAAAGATATACCATTCGGCGTCAACTGCTATGAGTAATACTTTATTTTGCAATGTTTAGGTTTTGTTAAGATTCGATTTAGCCGAATTTTCCCAGATAACGCGGGCACAATTAGAACTTTCTAAATTAAAAATTTTAACATTCCGTAATCTTGATTAACTTTTTAGAGTATATGGTACTTCCATGTTAATTTTATGTTAAGAAATATGCCAAGATATTTGACAGGTTCGTGCAAAGTCGTCCATCTACCGATTTCTTCGTTACTTATTATTTCCGGAGGAAGTTTTAATTCGTTTAAGTGTAAAAGTTTTGATGGATTTATGGCTGTATTTTAAGTCTTGGAATATTGGAGACCATTTGATTAGGGTGTTTACAGCTATTTGAAGATTTTTAGCTTCAAGCTCTGAGCTTTGCACTATCATGACAGTAATAGTGATGCGCATATGCAAGTATATGCAAGTGGTGCCTTGGAGTACACCAGCGAATATTTTTTTTTCGGAAAGAGACTTATGTATTTTAATAAACAATAATCTGTCTTTAAGGAAGGATATTAGTATTTGTTTGATATTGATCTCCAGATCGAGGATACTGTACTTTTAGTCGAGTTCTTCATTATAAAGCTGTTTTCTAAGTTCTTCATTATAAGCTGTATGTTCGATAAACGTAATTGATAGCTGATTGAGAATTGGTTTATAAAACGAAATTGGAAGTATGGAATCACATTAACTTCATTTAATGCTGCACATAGTTGGAAATTCATTGTTTTTTTAAGCTTTGATCATCAATGTATAAGATTTGAGCTCTTGGCTTCCCTACTCCTTGGAAAATAACCTTATTCCACACAGGCACTGAATAATCTCTTTAGAAACTGCAGACCTTTTTCAGTAGACTTTTATGGCTGAGTTGGGAGGTTCTGGGGCTTTCATAATTTTTAGATTTTTAATAATCTGTCGAATTTCATTTATTTTGACTTTCTGGAAATTACCATTAAATACCAGATCATATTTCTCGTATATGAAGTAGTTTCACAGAAGTTGTCATTACAGTTAACACATTGAGGAGGATCACTAGTGACGTTTGGACATTCATTAGTTAAATGGTTTCTTTATTTAACTTTCATTTAACACATGTTAGAGGCATTGCGCAGAATTTATTGGTATGACCATATCGTTGACAACAATAACATTCACGAACAAAGCGAGAGATGTTGTGCCTGGCATCAAGTTTATTCACCTTGTAGATTTCAGAAGCTTTTTCAGTCGCCGTGAGTTCGATTGCGCATATGTATAGCTATTGATATTTTGTTTTTGTTATACAATCTATTTACTTTTAATACTAGAAATCCTTGTTAATACAGTTATTTCTTCTTCTGACATTGACGGAGGAAACAACGAAAAGTGGCTTATAATCTGGGTTTTTGTAGATATATTGGTGTACATTATTTGATTTGTAATGGTTAATTAACGTCCGAAAATCGTCTTCACTGGTTATCTTTATTTTAGTTGTAAAATGAAATCTTTTTAGAAATATTGGTCGAATTTGACTATTTTTTGCAATTATTTGTCTTGTGATGGATGGACTCGGCTCTTTGTCATCTGGTTGGTTGTTGAGTTAAAAAAACGCAAAAAACTGATTAGTTTCGGGAATATTAATCGGTTTGGTCTTTCTGGTCCAAATGTATCGCTTTAAGGTTTCATTTATAGGCGGTAACAATTCTTGAGATTTTCTCTCGAAGTTCGTATCGTTAGGGTTGAGTTACAACTCCTTCGGTTTGTCTCTTATTTATATCAATATATATGGGTTTGTTTTCCCGATAACCGATAAATAAAGATTAAAATATTTTCGAAATTGTGTTGTTTACGTTAAGGTCTATAAAAGTTGGAAGAAAACCCACACTACATATAATTTTTGCTATAATTAATGTGGCGTTTACGACGTTTTCGTGTAAGATTAAGAAGACACAAACATGCATCGTTCGAATCTCTTCTTCTAGTAAATCAGATTCTTATCAGTTTGCTCATGCACCTTTTATCGCTTGCGAAGCACCGTGACGACACTAAAGTTTTTTCAAAATTTCAGTATTTTCTTTTGAAAAAACTAAAGCTAAGTAATTTATAACGGCTTATTCTTGACTGAATCTTGGTTAAGAGGAATATGGTACATGTCTATAATCCTACATATTCATATCCATCTAGAACAGTCGTTCCCAACCAGTGATCCTAAGAGCGTGCAATGGTAATCAAAACAAGCCTATTAGTCAGTCATACGATTTTTTTTATCTTACTAAGCAGTGGAGTTAATTTGCATAGTTCCACCAAATCTTCAAAATGTTATGTCAAATAACATCGAGAAGCAACTTGTTTCAAAAATTAAAAAATCATCATTCTTCACTGATGTTGTCGTCAAAGATTATTGATTTCACAAGAACTGGCAACGACATCAAAAGATATTAACATCATGAACATAATAACTGAATATTTCCAAAAGCATGACATTATGTAAGAAAAGCTTGCCGTTTTATTTATAGATAACGCTCCAACGATTTTATGTTCAGTTTCCGGTCTGACGACCTTAATCAAACAGATAAATCTAACAACAGTAACATCGCACCGCGTTTTTGTTTCAATTAAACGCGTTTTTTAAAACTACACAAATGGACTCCGACCATGAGAACATTCTGTACCACACAGAAGTTCTTTGAAGAGCAGTTTTCTGATATGACATCTCAGTTGCATTTGGTTTGTCTTGTGAATATTTTGCCACGCTTAAACGAAATATAGTTATCTTTGAAAATAAACGTCGTTGTATTTGTAAACTTCAATTATAGATTAGAGAAGTTTGCAAGGACAACTATAATTAAAGAAACTCCTTCATAAGTAAAGTGTAACACGTTTAAGAAAACCATACAAGAACATCAAATGACATCTGCAAATGTTGGCCTAAGAATTTAATCATCATTTCCCAGAATATAGCAATACACTAAAAACTGATACGCAATCCTTTTGGGGTAATGATAGAGAAGTTGTTGATGAAATTCAAGAATTTATTGAATTGCAAAATGACTAAAACTGTAAGAACGCACTTAAAACTGATTCTTTACAACAGTTTTATTGCAAGCAGTATTGAAATCGCTTTCCGATATCTTACGCATTTCTACACAATTTATTTATGCTTGTTGATAATGAAGAACAAGTCTAGAAATCGATTAAAGCTAAGTGATGATATGCGTGTATCTTTGAGCAAAAATATCACTCCAAGGAATCCCGAACTTTGCAGAAAATGCAAACTCAAAAATCTCATTGAAAAATTTTCAATGTTGATTAGTTATGTTTCAATATTTTTAATACGTTTTATTAAATAAAAACTATTTTTAGATTTATACAGTTTATTTTTTAACCGTGTGATTCTTGCTAATAATAACAAAGTCAAAGCGGTTCTTTGTCAAAAAAAAAAAAAGGATTGGGAACCAGTAATCTTGAATATATTCCATACTATTACTTGGAATTTTCTTTAGTGCTTACGACAATGTATAATGAATTATACATTATTCATTCAGGAGTTAATATTTAATACTCATTGTTGCAAAATAATGGTAAGAAAATCTTGGTATATTAAGTTTGATGAAAGATGGCTTAGCTATTAATGCTGATGAATCTGTACAAAAAAATTACGACTATATTTGGTATTTTAAGGAACCGATTGTATTTGTAATGAAATATTATGGATTGTATTAATGTTTGATTCGTTATGTTGATTGTCAGAAAATATAATAACTTGTAACTTGTACGTATGAAACGGTTTTTTAAGCAGATACAAAGTAATTTAAATTTATGCTTACAGACGATAGCTTTTTGCTTACAGATAATAACTTCTTGCTTAAGGGAAATTAAATAATATACGCAGAAGGATAAATACTGCACACGAAAGATTTCTTCTCACTCTTGCTCCCATTTATGTTTTTGTGTTGGGTTTTCGATTAGGGATTGTAATCTCGAGATTTCAATCCCAAAAATCCTAAAATAATCTGGGGAACGATTATAATGGATTATAATTTCGGGATTATGTTCATGTCGTAAATTCACTATTTTTTAAAGATTAAGACTGAATCTATCGGTTGACACTGCTAAAACGTATTCGATATTACGTTTCCCTAAATATTTGTGTACTTCCCCAAGATAGACAAGGTTATTACATTTTATTGTGGAAGAAAATGTATGAACAGAGGATGAGTGAGGATTCAGATTGAGCCAACAACACAATTTTTATCTTAAGTGCATTAGCTTCAACTAAAACACCGTGTAAACTTTTTTTTGATAATTACATTGTAGCCCATAATCGGGCTTTCCGGGATTTCGGGATCAGAATTCTCTATCCCGGGTAATTCCGAGATTATGAAAATACTTCTTGATTGCAATTGTTATTTTCGATCCATCTTTCTTTGATGTTCTTATTCCGCACCTTACATTTTATGGTTTTCCTAATATCTTGTGCAGGTACTTCATATCTGTACCTATTCTGTTCTTCATATCGTCTAAGTTACTGATCCATAGTGATGTGTCGGTCATTATTTGTATGTGTTGTGTTGTCAATATCTCCCGGTTTTACGACTTTTACTTTTCTGTTATGTGTAGGACATTTACTCTGCCTGATATTTGTATATCCTGTTTTTTGCTGACAGAAAATTACTGTTAGATACTACAGTGATCTTCTACTGATAGAAAACTAAAACTTCTTTTAAGAAATATTACTAAAAAAGATATATTCTGTAAAACTGTTTAAGATTAATTTCTTAAAGAAAGAATTTGAAGAACACCCAGAAATTGCGTGGGAAGTAAATCGATTCAAAAATTATTAATTGTCTAATATAATCATCATTATGGTACCTGAAGTTGACGTTAGTTGGTCATATACCTGCTGCTATTGTTAGATTATACTAAAATGGAGTATTTAAAGTGAACATTGGCTAATACGGAACTATCGAGTAGTTTTGAAGGCACTTGGCTGATTATAGAAAGAGTAGTGTATCTTATTTTCTGTCAGCTTCTAAGGAAAATAGTAAAATGACGTTTGATGCAGCATTCGATTAAGCTATAAAAATGCAAAATCTGGCCAGGCTCATAAAATTGCAAAAAAATTAATTGGACCATGTGCAAAAGATATGGCAAAGTGTATACTTGAAGAAAAGGCATCAAATAGTTTTGACTTTATTTATCAAATAATATGCTATAGCGTAAAATTTATGATATGGCAAATAATACCATATTAGACAGCTTGACGAGTCGGCCGATGTAGCAAATGCTGTAATATTGTTTGTGTATGTTAGATATATTTTTAAAAGTTCCATTCAGAAAATGTGCTTTTTGCAAAATCTTTAAAAACTCCTACAACTGGTGAAGCAATATTTGATTTTGTTAATAGTTGTTTTGAAAAACTGGAATAAAAAATTAGTTTTATTTTGTGGGTGTATTGGTAGTGCAAAATCATTAACAAGAAAGTTTTATGGTTTTGTGGCACGTGTAAAGAAGACCATTGACACAATTGAATAAACACATTACTGTATACATAGACCAGTATTGGCATGTTAGCGTATTATTACTGAACTATCTACTACTTTAAGTAACGCTGTATAAATTGTAGGTGATTATTGATTGTAGATGAAAATTTTGGATGCGTTCACGTTTCTCTATTACTTCACACAGATGTTAGATGGCTTTCCCGCGGCAAACTCTTGACACGTCTGAGTTAAAAATTGAAGTTCAATCATTTCATTTATCACGTCCTCCATCTGATACATTTGGGTTTGGGCAAAACTTTGCGCATTTATCTGATATATTTTGTAAATTAAATCTTCTGTGCATGATAGAATTGAATCCATGCTAAAATGTTTAACTTTTGGATTCAATCTCTGCAGATGAATGAGTATGACCAACTTGAATAGACTTTGGCTAAGTATTAGAATAGAATACGCTATTTTATCAGAAAAAGCCGTCAAAGTTTTATTATCTTTTTGCACAACGTGTTTATGTGAGAAAAGTTTTTCCACTTTTACATACCTGAAAGATAAATTTAGAAACAAACTAAATGCAGAACCCGATTTAAGATTTAAACTATCAGATATTGAGCCTAATTTTGAATTTTTGTGTTCCAAGAAATAGGCGTAAGTATCTCAAATGAAAAATAAAGAAAATTCCATAAAATTTTATTTTTTTACTTTGAAATAATAATTACAGAAGGGGTTTCTAATTTTTTTTCTAATTTATAAGGGATTTGCTAATTTTTTCTTAGAATACCTCGAGTCTCCAAGGGAGGTTGTACGAGGGGCCCGTTGTGACCTAAGTGCTGCATGCCTTGTATGCCCTCACTTTCTCATACATACATACATACAAGGGATATGCAAGGAAAAAAAGGTTGGGAAACTCTGAATTAAAATATTGAATATTGATTATTGAATATGATGATTATGGAATATTGATTATTGAATATTATGTATTAAAATATTGATTAGATTACATGAATATTTAACTGATTTATAAATACTTGAATTGACTGGTGCAGCAATTAATGTTGTAATTATGAATATTGAAAATATTATCTCATATAAAAGTAGGTTTGACTGAAAGGAATCACTTAAATTAGAGATTAATTTCTACAGTAATTAAAATGTAAATTAAGTAGGAGTTTAAATTGGAATGTTTATAATAAAGTAAATGATATTTTAATACGAATATTAGAAATTAAGGTAGACTTGACCAAATTGAGCAATGTTTACTTCGTGAATATATGACATTTAACTAAACAAGATGCTTCGATTTCTAAACGAAGTAATAATAAGTAGTATAATTAGTTATTTTAAAAAGTTCTTGATTAGTAACTATTCTTGATTAGGGTTGATTTGGTTCTTTTTTTTGAAACAATTTTATTCTTATTAAGTTATACTTCTTATTAAATTTTGCATACATATAAGTTTTTGTATACGTATTTTTTTCTAAAAATTAAATTATTTTCCACGTGATTAAAGGTCTCTATAGTAACCATAAAATGTCTTGATCGTGGTTCAAATGATGATCGTACCGTTACCACGTTAACAGGCATTTGCCCGAAGGAATTTAACGGGGTATGCTGTGGGTCGGTCCGCAACCAAGAAAGAAACGGCACTTGCGCAACTTTTCTACTGTTTACTAGGCTAAGAGTTCAACGCCTTTTGTCTATAGCCACAAAGATTCTTACGCATTTATACATACATACACTCTATTGCAGTGCCGATTCTTTACCAACGTTGATGTCCATCAACTGTTTGTTATTGTGAACTATTGGGCAAACACGACAATTTACGTTAAACTGCGTCACAATCTTTTCCGGTATAACACTAGATGTTTATGTAAATTTTGACTCGGCCGTTGTATGTAAACGAGATCCGCAGTCAATATTATGTTTGTTTCAATTTCGTTTAAATACAATGGTTAATGAATAATTGATTTAGTGTGATTTCAAAAATTAATTTTTTTAAATGGATAATAGGTAAATAGTTTATTGTGCTAATGAGTGAAGAGTGGATAAGATGATTTAAGAGGAAGTGATTCAATTGAATTATTTAAGGAGTTTATGTGGGTGTTTTGATATTGACCCAATTGTTATATTATTTTTAGATTAAACGATTGACCTCAGGTATTTTGTTTTACTGATGTACCTTGACATTATAAATTACAATTTATTGGAATTATTTATTTTTTTAAACGATAATACGTAGGAATAATATTAAAATTAATGAAACTATATAGAATGTACTAAAAGTTCAATGCTAAATGGATGTTTGCGTGGTTACATTTTTTTAATGTGTAAATCGGTTAATATTTACGTTTAACTCAACAAAAATATACAGAAATCTAACAATAATTAGTAACTAAAACTAGAACTAACACTGGCATAATTACTAACACTAGAATTAGAAACAATTGGGGTTACCAATCTTAAGAGACGAACTAGTAAACCCTAGAGATTTTAGTCTGAGTTAATTCTATATTGTTCAACGAAAAATGTACAGGGTCCATCACGACGAGCTTAATCCATATGTATATGGTAAGCTGCTGGCCTTATTTTGGTGAAGTTTTGTATTGAGGGGTTTATCCGAGCTGCTTGTTTCCACTAAAATATTTTCAGTTCTCTCCAACTACCGGTTATACAGAACTGGACCTCATTTTTTTTAATTTTAAGTGGATAATATCCATTTTTATTTTTCGAATTGTCGAAATTCCTGGTAAATTTTAATATCATTTAATATAAAACATCATAATACTAGAGCGTACCATTTTTGAACTACCTATTTAAGTTTTTTCAAAATTTTGACAGGTGCAACGATTACAATAAATAATAATTTTCCGAAATTATACTCAACTCCGGCCAAATATTCTCAAGTTTTGTACAGTAAGGACTTAGCTCATAATCCTTGAAACATTTTTTTTTAATGATTAGAAATTTGCGCAGAACTTCGCTATCTCGAAATGATGAAAACTTTTTTTTTTTTGAATGACACCCCAATTTTTTCGTTCTTATTCTAGCCGAAAATCAACTGTGTCAATAAATCTCTATATCTTAAATTTATGGTTTTCGGGTTTTCGTTGGAACAAGGAAAAATTTAAATTTTTTCGATTTGTTCTAAGTATATCATTACGGAAGATCACAGTTTCTTTGGCTCAAATAGGTTCATTTAAGTTATTTATATTCAAAGTTGTTTCGTTTCGCCGCTAAAAGTTTTTTTGCGAAAAATGTTTGCTAAATTGGCAAAAAAATTTAATTATTTTGCATAATTCAAATACTCGTAAATCAATGTACACCATCGACAAATTTTCTTCGTAATTCCTCTTCACTATCAATTGTAGAAGTATGGACTTTTGCAATTGCTATGAAAATATGGCATATCTGCTGAACTTATGACTTTTCCAAATAAAATTTTATAACTTCTAGCGGCGAAACGGAGCAACTTTGAATATAGATAACTTAACTTTAATCGACCAATTTTGAGCGAAAGCAGTCTGTGGTCTTCCATTTTACACCTATTTTGAGAGTACCTGTATAATTATATAAGGTGTATTTGAATAACGTTTCCAAACTTCAGGGGCGATTCTTTAGCTAATTTTTAGTATATGACCCCCTGAAATTTGGCAACATCATTAAGATACACCCTGTATAATAAAATCGTTAAGAATTTTTTATTCTAACCTATATTGATAACTGTTATTCAGTAGAAGGTAAATTGCACAAACTCTATCCCGCTCACAAAATATATCGTCCAACTTTGATAAAGTCTTGTTAAAAATTAATTATTAAAAAATGTTTAAAAAAACCACTAATTAATTTGTACCAAAAATTTTAATTAAGTACAAAATTAACAGATAAATAACACATAATTCACATCTTTATAATAAATAATAATTATAATGTGAAAAGAAGGCGTTCCAACTGGAGGTTCAGCTATACTACCACTAAATAAATACTAAACGATTAGTAGCAAAACGTTTAAAAGTGGTACAAAATAGCACAAAGATATGAACTATCAAAATGGTAAGTAGAGTAAATGGGGAGTTGCTGTATTTCCAGTTTGATATATATAAACAAAAACAAAATGATTAGTACAAATATTTTTAATATTGTACAAAATTAGCACATACATAGCACAAAACGATGGTACTTGTTGATTAATACACACATTTTTAATGTAGTACAAAATTGTTCCTGTAAGTCGTGGCACAATTTTATACATAATTTAACATGAAATATTAGAGATAAAATGATAACGCTTCGTGTAAAAATTTTTGATCTAAACCCATAAAGGGCTAAGGTATGGGCCTTCACAGTTAAATATTTAAACATTTTCTTAAATATTATTAATATAGTTTGTCTTAGAAATATAATATTTTGTAAACAGATCAATGTGATCATGAGAAATCGTTATCATTTTATCTCTAGCGTTTGTGATTACCATTATACCACGAATTATAAGAACGACTTGTATATAAAAAAAATACTAAATGATTAGTACAAAAATTGTTAATGTAATACAAAATTAGTACATAGATAGTATATAATTATGGCACTATCAAAATGATGATGTTTTCAAAGTGGGGTGTAACATACGTACCTTTATGTATAATTTCCTAGCTCCCAACTTAACCTATCCAGGGAGTCCCCGTATTATTCATTGGTACCAACGCAAGATTCAATAAACGCTAAAAACCTCAAATTTAACATATTTCATATCACCTCTATCAAGTTGGCACTACATCTTGCGATCTGAATAAAAAAACTATTGCATTAATTGTCGCTTAATTTGTTGTAAAGTTTACAAATTTGTCGCGTTCTTTTTTATAAACAATATTTGTAATATTGCAGTTTTGAGGTAGCGCTAACTTGGCAGTGGGAATCTATGGTAAAGAGTGGAAATAGCAAGAAACTAATGACGTCATAAATTGTCGATCAATTTGTTGTAATTTGTCATAAAGTTTACAAATTTGTCGCATCCTTTTTTATAAACAACATTTGAAATATTGCATTTTTGAGGTAGTACTAACTGGACAGTGGAAATCTATGGTAAAGAGTGGAGATAATAAAAAACTAAAGCCGTCATAAATTGTCGTTTAATTTAATTAATGCAATAGTTTTTTTTATTCAAATTGCAAGATGTAGTGCCAACTTGACGGACGTTTTCATATCTAAAGAGGTTGTATCTAAAAAATTTATAATGATAGAAAGAATATATTGAGACAAAAACGTTTTAAATCGTTCTAAGAATGCATATTATTGACAATATTTGTATATTAATCATTGTTACCAACGCAAGATTCTCAATAATCGGCAAAAACCTCAAATTTGACATATTTCAAATCAAAGGGGTGTACATCATTCCAAAGAATTCATATCATTACTAATATTCGTGTATCATTCTTTATTACCAACGCGAAATTCAGTAACCGCTAAAAACCGAAAATTAGACATATGCATTTCGCGCAATAAGGGGTTGTTTCTCAAAAATTAAAAATAATAAGAATAATCTTTGATACATAAACCTCTTTAAATCATTTCAAGAAGGGATATCAGTAACGTAATTTGCGTATTATTCATTATTACCAACTTAAGATTCAAAAATAGTTAAAAATCGAAAAATGATATTTTCAGTAGAATAGACAATTACATCTTAAAAATTAAAAATAGAAAGAATCCATTGAGACAAAAAACTTTTTATTCATTCCAAGAATGTATGTCATTAGCAATATTCGTGTAATAATCATTGTTACCAACGCAAAATTCAATAATCGTTAAAAATGTCAAATTTAACATATTTCAAATCAAAAGTGATTGTATCTTAAAAATAAAAAAATTAGAGAAACAATCTTTTGAAAAACTTTTTAAATCGTTCCAAGAATCATTAACAATATTATTTATATAATATACCAAGGCAAGGGGTTGTACAGTCACTCACAAAAGTCTACTTATACCTCTACAAATCAAAATATAGCAATTTAAATAGATTCCAAAAACAACACAAATGAATTTTGTAAAGTTATTGCTTTAGAAAACTAGATATGTTATGATGATTAGTTAGAAATATTGTTCGTTCTAAAACTGATATACATAAGTTACCTACAGGCCGACAAACGGTTGATGTGGTATACTTTAAAAACAATAAAATATTGCAAAGTTTAAATAATTAGTAGTCTAAAAAAACTATATTCATTAAGTTTAGTATGAAGATATTGTTTAAATTGTCAAAATGAAGCCGCTCGTAAAATTTCAATCAAAATGATATCAAAAATTTAATTGTTTTCTTAATAAATGCCGGAAAATCGCTATCAGAAATTTCAAAATCATTAAGACACGTCGATCTGACGATCTGTAATGCACATAGTGCTACGAAATTTTAATAATACTAGTACAATCGAAAATAAACCACAACTCAAAGAGACTGAGGACAAATTAAAATAAAAAACTGCAGTAAAGATAGAGAAAGTTAGGGAAGACATAGGGCTATCATTACATTATAAAGTAACTATATGGAGATTCTTAAAAAATACAAAAGAAATTTAAAAACTGTAAAACTTTTCAAATTTTATTATTATTCTGTGTTACATTTGCATATTTTTCTGATGTATGAACATTCTTTAATAATAGTTTATTATTTTTTATACAATCATAAAACTGTTTCTATGACAAATCATAATTTAAAGTTATGAATAAATCTGATTATATTAAATCGACGCAAGCCTTGTTCCTTTCTTTTTAGGTACATTTATTTCCCATTATACCAAAAATTAAAGATGTGTAAACAAGACGAGATACTAAAGTAAAAAACTTTAATTTTGAACACAAACAGAAAACATTCCATTTTAATTGTCCATACAACAAATGTGACAGCTGGTGTTCTAATCTATAAGTCTATTCATTTGTGCATTCCAATTTAAATTTATACCGTTCAAGGTCATACAAAATTGCAGCCTTACATCAAAGATGCCAACACGAAGCGTTGCATCTTATTTACTCTTTAATCTTTGTGTATACTAAAAAATACGTATGAGTGCTGGATGCTGAAAAAGAAAACTGAAAGGCTCAAGCGATGAATTGGATCTGAAAAAATTCAAAATATCCTATGTGCTATAAGCTCTAATATATTAAAATTAAAAGGCTAATAGAAAATGACAACTCCAGTATAGCTGCTCTTCTGAGACCGTTTCAGGTCTTCCAGAGACAAATCATGTCTTTTGGAAGCATTTCGGACCTAGAAGCAGTATCAAGTCTTTTGGAAGCATTTTAAGTCTTCTAGATACAGTATCAAGTTTTCTGGACGTATTTCAAGTCTTCTGAAAGAGTTTTAAGTCTTCTAGGAGCAACCTAAAGCCTTCTGGAAATATTTCAAGTCTTCTGGAAACATTTCAGGTCTTTTAGAAGTAGTTCATATTTTCGGCAAGCAATTTCAATGTTGTAGAAGCAGTATCAATTCTTTTAAAAGCAGTATCAAGTCTTCTGGAAGCATCTCAAGTCTTCTGGAAATATTTCAAGTCTTCTAGATGCAGTATCAAGTCTTCTGGAAATATTTCAAGTCTTCTGGAAGCATTTCAGCTCTTTTGGAAGTAGTTCAAGTTTTCTGCAAGAAAGTTCAAGTGTTCCAGAAGCAGTATTAATTCATTTAAAAACAGTATCAAGTCTTTTGGAAGCATTTCAACTCTTCTGGAAGCATTTCAATTCCTCCAGAGACAATATCAAGTCTTTATGAAGCATTTTAAATCTTCTAGAAGCAGTATCAAGTCTTCTAGGGGCAGTAATAAATCTTCTGAAAGCAGATTAAGACTTTTGGGAGCAGTATCAAGTTTTACAGAGGCAGAATAGAGTCATTTTAAGTTTTTTGGAAGTATTTCAAGTCTTCTGCAAGCAATACCAAGTTTCCCAGGAGCAGTATTAAATCATTCATGATCTTCTACAAGCAGATCAAGTCTTCTAGAAACTGTATCAAGCAGTACTTATTCCGGGACCATTTCAAGTTTTCCAGAGGCGATACCTCTGTAGTTGCAAAGCATTTCAAACCTTCTAGAAGTAGTATTAAGTCTTCTGGAATCATTTCAATTCCTCCAGAAACAATATAAAGTCTTTTGGAAGCTTTTCAAATCTTATAGAAACAGCATCAACTCTTCCAGGGTCAGTAAATCTTCTGAAAACAGTTTAAGTCTTTTGGAAATAGTATTAAGTTTTCGAGAGGCAGAATAGAGTCATTAGAATGCGTTTCAAATTTTTTAGAAGCAGAATTAAGTGCTCTGGAAGCATTTCAAGTCTTCTGAAAGCAATATCAAATATTCTAGGAGCAATATCATGTGTTCTGGAAGTCATCCGCAAATATTTCAATCTTATTTAAAATTAAGTGCTCTGGAAATACTTCAAGTCTTCTAGATGTAGTATCAAGTCGTTTGGAAACATTTGCAAACAATTCTTTTGAAAGCAATATCAAGTTTTCTAGAAGCAGTATCAAATCTTCTGGATTCAAACCAAGTCTTCTGGAGCAGTTTCAAATATTCTGAAAGCACCATTTCATGTAGAAGCATTTCATGTCTTCTTGAAGCAGAATGTAATTTCCTAAAAGCAGTCATCAATTTTAATTTACAATTTACGCCACAGTCGAAACTCATGTATGTGTTTTATGTTATAATGCCGTAATCCTAATTTAATTGCAGCCACATGGTCTTCTTCTGGTGAATGATTTAATGTACAGAAATTTTTTCTGTTTTACCTAACTATATCAATATTTAATATAAAATATTTAATACTTTAATAGAGAAATCTTTAGGACATAAAGTAAAAAGCGCATATTCATCATTAATTTTGTAGGTTTTAGCCATTTGTACATGTTAAACCACTTTTTGGTATAAGTAGATTTATACTTTGGCTTCTTAGTGTGTGGTGCGTTAATCTTCTAGATCTCGTCTATATTTATCTCATTTTCTTTTTATTCGTCACTCACCCTGATCATTTTAATTTATATCAATTTTAATAGATCCACAAATTTTAGTTTGTGTAAAAGTTTTTATCTTTAGGGACTAAACATATCTAAATAGTATTAAATAGTTAATTAAATTTATTATATGAATATAAAAGTATTTTATCCTTTATATCCAAAATTCTTTATGAATGAATGGTTCATTACCTACATAAAAGTATCTTGCTTTAACAGCAAGTATTTATATCCAATCCTGCTAAAAAGGTAACAATAAAGAGGAGTCCTATAAAATAAACGTATTGAGAATAGTATTTACGTAACCCAGAATCAATAAAACAAAGATTTACATACCGCGGACGAACGAGTTTATTACGCAACATCTTTAAAGCAAATCTCAGCGATATTTAAATCCAACCTTAAATAAATTGAAAGGTATTGTCCTTAAATTTTGCCATATTTACAAAAGCTAATTTCAAACTTTACCTTATTACTTAATACCCCCTATTAAGTAAAAAAGAAAGCCAAAATGATATCAAAAACTTATTAAATTCGATTTATCATAAATCTTGAGAAACTTCCGAAATGGTATTAAATATTTTTCAATGGTGCGGAAAGAAGCCTTCCGGCAACGCCAAAAATTCTTTACTTTCGCCTTCGCCCTCGTTCATGTTCCATTTGCTTAAAGTGGTTTCAAGTTCAGAGAAAGCGGGTATCCTCCCGTTGGAGATGGCGTCGAATAAATTTACCACTTTTTACGATTGAGATGTAGGGCCCACACGAAGGACTCTCTTGATTCGAAGTGTTGCAATTTGTTACAAATTTCTATATTCAACTAACACCTAAATTTAATCTTACAATCAACATTCAGCTAAATTTCTTTTCCCTTTTTTTTAAGGACAAGATGTAAATTATTTTGGCAAAGAATGGAAAGTGGTAGTCGAAAGTGATGATTAAGAAAGTAAAAGTTTAACGTCACCTCTTTATTTATAAATAAATTAAAAAAGATGTTAATAAAGTTTCGTGTTATAAAGAGAATTATTATCGGGCTGGTATTATTTAATGAATTATTTAATTAACATATTTTTGCATATGGTAATTTTGATGATTTTGTTTAGTATATCCGAATTATATTTGCGTACTCGCTTTTTTTAACAGTTATCTTGAATTAAAAAAAACTTTCAATGATTTATTTATAGTGTTGTTATATGCTTAAAGATATATCTATTTTAAAATGTTTATTATGCAAATGGATGTAGATCCGTTACCTTTACCAAAAGAAGACAGAAGCCCACGTCGTAATTCTTACGTAAAAAATTGGCCACAAGTCGTGTTTTCTTACCTTTTTCGTTAATTTTTTAGGCTGCACCCAAAACGTGTTTCTTTAGGTTCACTTTCAAATTGCTGAGGATTACAGTTGAAATTTCTGTTCTGGTAGCATGAATATTTTACTGTATTTTATTCAATGATTTCTTCTGCAATTCTTGCATAAAAACAAATCATTTTTGACATCGTTTCTTTTGGATTGTTTATATACTTCTGTTAAGATATCTCTATCTATGCTTATTTAAAAAGTGGTATTTAATGAAATTGACTAACAATTACTAAAATGTGTGCTTTACATCTATATCTTCTATCTAAATTACAGTTACTCTTCAGCAAAATTTTCCGATAAGAATCTTAATGCATAATTCACGAGTTCTTATTTAAAATAAATGTCAGTGTGTAAAATTATCGAATATTTACTCTAGGATATAACCATGAAGGTCAACGGACATGTATGACGCTTGTTCTTCCTATTAGAAACAACAATGAATTACAGGCATGTGCTAATGAGCAAACAGTAGATAACAATCTAGAAATAAGAAATATTGTAAATCTTGCTACAGAAAATATCACATTAGATACTCCAAAAGGTGTAGCAAGTAAAATAACGACTTATTTGAATCTAAAGAAAGCTTATGGATTCTTCCTAGAAAAGGTAGGGATTCTCATGTTACCACTGGCAGGAAAAAAACTTAACGATGGCTAATTGTAAGTTTATAAAACCGACGTAATTACTACCAATAGTCTCGATACTTTTGAAGAATATTTTGCTCAAAAGATTGATGGCAATAATAGAAACTAAATTAAATATCTAATCCCAGATTATCAATTTGGTTTTAAGCAAAAGCACTCAACAATACAGAGAATAAAAATAACTGACACCATTGAAAATGTTGTATATACTGCTTACAAGCAGTATTTGCAGTACTGTTAAATATTGCTTGTATTGGACTAGATTCTGCTGGCAGAAGACAGATACTGCTAAATGATGATTGTGTAATACTAGATTCTGCTCGCAAAAGTCAAGATACTGCTAAATACTGTTCTTAAAGGACAGATACTGCTTGCAAAAAGTAAATTCCGCTAAATATTGCCTGCATAATACTAGATTTTTTTTGCAAAAGACTAGATACTGTTATATTGCTTGTATTAGATTACATTCCGTTGGCAGAAGCCAGATACTAATAAATGATGCTTGTATACTACTAGATTCTGCTCGAAAACGACTAGATATTACTAAATATTGTTCGTAGAAGATGTATACTGCTCAGAAGTCAGAAGACTAGATAATACTAGCTACTGTTCGTAAAAGATAGATATTGCTTGCAGAAGTCAAAATCCTGCTTATATTTGACTAGATTCTGTTGGCAGAAGTCCAAATACTGCTAAATACTGCCCGTAAAAGGCAGATACTGCTTGCAAAAGAATAAATACTGTTTGTGGTAGACTAGATTCTATTGGCAGCAGATACATACTGCTAAATGATGCTTGTATAATACTAGATTCTGCTCACAAAAGATAAGATACTACTAAATACTGTTCGTAAAAGATAGATATATTTCTGCAAAAGACTAAATTCTGCTAAGTATTGCCTGCACAATACTAAATTTTGTTTGTAAAAGACTAAATGCTGTTAAATATTTCTTGTATTAGACTACATTCTGCTGGCAAAAGCCAGATACTACTAAATGATGCTTGTATAATACTAGATTCTGCTGGAAAACGACTAAATTTACTAAATATTGTCCGTAGAAGATGTATACTGCTCAGAAGTCAGAAGACTAGATAATACTAGCTACTGTTCGTAAAAGATAGATATTGCTTGCAGAAGTCAAAATCCTGCTTATATCTGACTAGATTCTGTTGGCAGAAGATCAAATACTGCTAAATACTGCCCGTAAAAGGCAGATACTGCTTGCAAAAGAATAAATACTGTTTGTGGTAGACTAGATTCTATTGGCAGCAGATAGATACTGCTAAATGATGCTTGTATAATACTAGATTCTGCTCACAAAAGATAAGATACTACTAAATACTGTTCGTAAAAGATAGATATATTTCTGCAAAAGACTAAATTCTGCTAAGTATTGCCTGCACAACACTAAATTTTGTTTGTAAAAGACTAAATGCTGTTAAATATTGCTTGTATTAGACTACATTCTGCTGGCAAGAGCCAGATACTACTAAATGATGCTTGTATAATACTAGATTCTGCTGGAAAACTACAAAATTTACTAAATATTGTCCGTAGAAGATGTATACTGATAGCAAAAAATTAGACACTCCTAAATAACACTAGATTCTGGTGTCAGAAGACTAGACAACACTAGCTACTGTTCGTCTAAGATAGATAATTCTTGCAAAAGACAAAATCCTGCTTATATTTGACTAGATTCTGTTGGCAGAAGACCAGATACTGTTAAATACTGCCCGTAAAAGATAGACACTGCTTACAAAAGACTAAATACTGCTTGTGGTAGACTAGATTCTGCTGCCAGCAGACAGATACTGCTAAATATTGCCTGCATAATACCAAAATTTTCTTTGCCAAAGACTAAATACTATTAAATATTTCTTGTATTTTACTACATTCCGCTGGCAGAAGGCAGATACTACTAAATGATGATTGTGTAATACTAGATTCTGCTCGCAAAAGACAAGATACTACTAAATACTGTTCTTAAAGGACAGATACTGCGTGCAAAGAGTAAGTTCCGCTAAATATTGCCTACATAATACTAGAATTTGTTTGCAAAAGACTAGATACTGTTAAATATTGCTTGTATTAGATTACATTCCGTTGGCAGAAGCCAGATACTAATAAATGATGCTTGTATACTACTAGATTCTGCTCGAAAACGACTAGATATTACTAAATATTGTTCGTAGAAGATGTATACTGCTCAGAAGTCAGAAGACTAGATAATACTAGCTACTGTTCGTAAAAGATAGATATTGCTTGCAGAAGTCAAAATCCTGCTTATATTTGACTAGATTCTGTTGGCAGAAGACCAAATACTGCTAAATACTGCCCGTAAAAGGCAGATACTGCTTGGAAAAGACTAAATACTGCTTGTGGTAGACTAGATTCTATTGGCAGCAGATAGATACTGCTAAATGATGCTTGTATAATACTAGATTCTGCTCACAAAAGATAAGATACTACTAAATACTGTTCGTAAAAGATAGATATATTTCTGCAAAAGACTAAATTCTGCTAAGTATTGCCTGCACAATACTAAATTTTGTTTGTAAAAGACTAAATGCTGTTAAATATTGCTTGTATTAGACTACATTCTGCTGGCAAGAGCCAGATACTACTAAATGATGCTTGTATAATACTAGATTCTGCTGGAAAACTACTAAATTTACTAAATATTGTCCGTAGAAGATGTATACTGATAGCAAAAAATTAGACACTCCTAAATAACACTAGATTCTGCTGTCAGAAGACTAGACAACACTAGCTACTGTTCGTCTAAGATAGATAATTCTTGCAAAAGACAAAATCCTGCTTATATTTGACTAGATTCTGTTGGCAGAAGACCAGATACTGTTAAATACTGCCCGTAAAAGATAGACACTGCTTACAAAAGACTAAATACTGCTTGTGGTAGACTAGATTCTGCTGCCAGCAGACAGATACTGCTAAATATTGCCTGCATAATACCAAAATTTTCTTTGCCAAAGACTAAATACTATTAAATATTTCTTGTATTTTACTACATTCCGCTGGCAGAAGGCAGATACTACTAAATGATACTTGTATAATACTAGATTCTGCTTGAAAACAACTAGATATTGCTAAATACTGTTCGTAGAAGTCATATACTGCTAGCAAAAATTAAATACTGCTAAATAACACTAAATACTGCTGATAATACTAACTACTGTTCGTAAAAGATAGATACTGCTTGCAAAAGACTAAATCCTGCTTATATTTGACTAGATTCTGTTGGCAGAAGACTAGATACTGCTAAATACTGCTCATAAAAAATATTGTTAGCAAAAGAGTAAATACTGATTGTATTAGACTAGATTCTGCTGGCAGAGAACTAGATACTGTTAAATGATAATACTAAATTTTGCTTGCAATAATACTGTATACTGCTTGTATAACACTAGATTCTGTTGAGATTAGATTACTACTAAATACTGTTCGTAAAAAGCAGATACTGCTTACAAAAACTAAATTCTACTTGCATTAGACCACATTATGCTGGCAGAAGACTAGATACTGTTCTTAAAACGACCAAACGATTAATTACTGCTTGTATAATTTTAGATTCCACTCGTAAAAGACTAGATACTACTAAATACTACTCATAATTTTATCTCATCTTAACTAGGTATTGATAAAGCAACCCTAAATGGATTGATAGTATAAACATGGTACAATATCTCTAGATTCCGCTAGACAAGTTCAAAGTGATAAATCAACTTTTTTAAGAAGTTGGCTCTGCATAAAAAAATTCTTTGCAGTAAATGATATTATTGATATATTGATCGCAAACAATATATTGTATAATTTGAAACGAGTTCAATAAATGTTAAGGATAGATTCCCGATTCTATTTTTGAAATTGCCCGACCTGCATCTTTTCTTATGATTCTTTTTCCTATGATTTTTAAACTTTACACTTCTATATTTTATTCTGCCATCGATTTCATCAAGATAGCTTTATGCAATTGATTTCTCAAATCATTCTATTTGCACCTCACAACAATATTATCCAAATCATTGATGACTGATAAATCTTCTTAAGAACATGTCACTTTTATTTTACACCATATTAAAGCAAGTCCTATTCATCAGTCATACTAAAGTGTAATATCTTATGGTAGCTCTATAAAATACAACACAATTTCTTTGTTTCCAGATCTCATATCAACTTTTCCACTACTGTATTTTTAGTTTATTACAAATTTCTATGTTTGGCGTGGTTATTATAAAATAATCCATTCGACTTCAATGGTATGTATTGTTTGAGCGTTTTGTCTAAGATGGCCAATTTCTCAGCTTTGTTTTGCTTTGGTATTCTATCATCGAATGCTATACATCTAATTAGAAACCTAGTAATATTGTTCATATTGCCTTGAAAATGATCTGATTATGTAGAAATTCAAAGTATATCGACCTAACATCGTCATCAATCCAAATTCAAAAATCATTCGAAATTTTAACTGCCATTAAGGCATCTTAATTGGCGCGGTTGTAAAACTATGTCATATTTAGTGTTTAAATCTAACTTTATCTATTATTCATAATTGTTTTTGGAATCAACAATTCTTCATAAGTAATGTAAGAATGAGTCAACCATATCAGATGTTTTACATAATGTACTATTCCAAAATATCATTCCGACCTTAACAGAAATATAATAACATATCATACCATAAATTAATCGTCTCAATTTAAGGTTGCCATCAAATTAGAGAATTTGATTGTTTTTCCTAATCGAAACGTAATCTTGAAATGAATTTTTCTATAGAACAACATTTTAAGTCAGCTGTATCATCTACCCACCAATAACTTAATATAACCTCATGTTAACTTCATACAGGGTGTTCAGGAATTGGCGAATAATATGCCGGTTGATATCATATACAATCATACATAGACATGGCATTCTTCGCTCGATTGTGAAACGAACATTTTAATTTTAAAACATAGTATCATGCTTCGTAAGGTATGTTTACATACATGAAAAATTCTATTGATCAAATCAGTATTTCAAGTTCCTCAAAAACATTTAATGAGACAACAACTTTTTAATAATTAAATTTAATGAAATGGATGTGTTTGGTGATTTGATAATAATTTATCTGTATCTGGTTTGAATTTTTTGAGTTGCTTTCTTAAACCACCACGTGCAGTGATAACCAAAAGGTTTCTTCTAAGTACGACGTTGGGAATGCCAACAAACTTTTAGTAGGCCTGCTTAAATTGCATTTTCATCTCTTCATTGGTGCATAGTGATATTATTTCTTTTTGTATAATAATGTCATCTGATTCTGTCTCAAAGATTTTTCGATTTTCCAGTACAAATTTAAATGGATTCGTCGATTAACTGGTACTTACTTGACAATAAACAACATGAAAATATTTCAATTAATGATTCAATAAATGGTCATAACTTATACAATTTATCATAACTAAAAGTATTTTTTGAACGATCATAGAATTATGTAATATATGAATATTGTTAATCAAGCAAGAAAAACGATTCTCCACTTTTTTGTGTTCCAAATAAATTGAAAAATAATTTTTTCCAGCATCATTTATTAGATACAGAAATACCTCTGTAGATGTGTCAATTTTTCTATATATTGGTATCGTTTATTACTAAAAATTCCTTCAATAGATGTGACCCAAAAAGTATGTTTATATAATTCCTTTTTCTTTATAAAATAACTGAGATTTCTCCAAGTTCATTATAAATTAAATGAAGAAATTAATAAAATGGAAAATTACGATGAAAAATCTTTATTATATTAAATTTAGTGCTACAATTGTTTCGATTTAAAAAAATTGTATTCAGGCACGACGACGTTTATACTGTTCGAGTCCTTAGTTTTAGATAAACATTGTATTAAAGAAAGAAATAAATCTTTAAAATTATTAAAATTAAGATAAGTTTAGAAGCCGAAAAAATCTTTTATAAAATTATGAACTAAGTAAATCAAATGTAGGATTTTTTTAAGTATGAAAAGACAAATTTAAAGATATAAAGTTAGAACTAAAGTGAAGAATGATAATTTAGATGAAAAATTTTATTTTGATAAAATTGTAATTAGAAATCTTATACTGTTCTATACATGCACGTGCATTAAAAATGAAAATAAATTCTGTAATCAAATTAAAACATAAAAATAAAAATAAAAACTTATTGTTTTCTCTCTGTAACATTTAAATAAAATTGAAAAATAAAAATAATTCTAAAAACTAAAGACGCGAGTTCAGTACGAAGATATATTGTAGAGAGATTATGTCTGATAAAGGAATATCGTGGTCATATTCCCATTCCTCCACAATGTCGTCGTTATCTTCCCATTCCTCCTCAATCTCGTTGTCAAGCATAATGGCATCGGAATCTACCGACATATGGAGAGTATTATATTCTTTTTTTTTAATCTTCATCATCCTCACCACTCTTTTCTATTTCTGATTCATTATTACTTGGTATTTCCGCGAGTAACATACGGACATTGTTTATTCTATGAATGTAGAAGAAGTTGAGTGGTAATGTAGTATGGTACATAGTAGTAGTAGTAAAAATCGTGATTTTTTCGATATTCATGCATTTTTAATTAACATTTCTAATTGAGCTCCAGTGTGAAACCACTAAAATGGAGAAAAAAGGAACAACCCAGCCAACCCAACATCATATAAATCTACGATAACTCTAATCTCAACAACTTTGTCAAAAAAGAGGAAAAAAAAGGTTTTTCTCGATATTCTTCCATTTTTATCAAACTCTTCTGATTGATCTCTAGTATAAAACCATCAAGATAGAGAAAAAATCTAACCCAACCCATTGTACAAATTTTTATTGCAAGCATAAATTAGTACAAATTTAGTTCTTCTCAAATCTATATTTGTTTTATTTTCTTGCCCTTTTTTGTAATGTTTCAAGATTAATCAAGTTTGATCAAGATAGAGAAACAATCTAACCCAACCCATTCTACAATTCTTTGCTGGTACAAATGAGTAAAAATTCAATTCTTGTCAAATCCACCTTTTCTAATCAAATTACCGCCAGTATTTTATTAACGGCATATTTTAGTACAGTACTTTAGTTACTTTGGTATTTAGATCTCTTCAAACCCACCTTTAATTTATTGTTTTACGTCTTTTTTTTAAGTGGTCCTGCTATAATATTAAACTAAAAATATTAAGCACCTGTTTCCTTTTGTCCTTTTAATTTTTGCACATGGTACATATCATTTATTGGTGTTTTTAATTATTTCACTTTTCTAATTTTATTTTTTTTCTATTTCTTAATTTTTGTGCTCTATTTTTCCTTTCTTCCCACTTCAGAAATCTTATACTGTTCTATACATGCACGTGCATTAAAAATGAAAATAAATTCTGTAATCAAATTAAAACATAAAAATAAAAATAAAAACTTATTGTTTTCTCTCTATAACATTTAAATAAAATTGAAAAATAAAAATAATTCTAAAAACTAAAGACGCGAGTTTAGTACGAAGATATATTGTAGAGAGATTATGTCTGATAAAGGAATATCGTTGTCATATTCCCATTCCTCCACAATGTCGTCGTTATCTTCCCATTCCTCCTCAATCTCGTTGTCAAGCATAATGGCATCGGAATCTACCGACATATGGACAGTATTATGTTTTTTTTTTTAATCTTCATCATCCTCACCACTCTTTTCTATTTCTGATTCATTATTACTTGGTATTTCCGCGAGTAACATACGGACACTGTTTATTCTAGGAATGTAGAAGAAGTTGAGTGGAAATGTAGTATAGTACATAGTAGTAGTAGTAAAAATCGTGTTTTTTTCGATATTCATGCATTGTTAATTAACATTTCTAATTGAGCTCCAGTGTGAAACCACTAAGATGGAGAAAAAAGGAACAACCCAGCCAACCCAACATCATATAAATCTACGATAACTCTAATCTCAACAACTTTGTCAAAAAAGAGGAAAAAAAAGGTTTTTCTCGATATTCTTCCATTTTTATCAAACTCTTCTGATTGATCTCTAGTATAAAACCATCAAGATAGAGAAAAAATCTAACCCAACCCATTGTACAAATTTTTATTGCAAGCATAAATTAGTACAAATTTAGTTCTTCTCAAATCCATATTTGTTTTATTTTCTTGCCCTTTTTTGTAATGTTTCAAGATTAATCAAGTTTGATCAAGATAGAGAAACAATCTAACCCAACCCATTCTACAATTCTTTGCTGGTACAAATGAGTAAAAATTCAATTCTTGTCAAATCCACCTCTTCTAATCAAATTACCGCCAGAATTTTATTAACGGCATATTTTAGTACAGTACTTTAGTTACTTTAGTATTTAGATCTCTTCAAACCCACCTTTAATTTATTGTTTTACGTCTTTTTTTTTAAGTGGTCCTGCTATAATATTAAACTAAAAATATTAAGCACCTGTTTCCTTTTATCCTTTTAATTTTTGCACATGGTACAAATCATTTATTGGTGTTTTTAATTATTTCGCTTTTCTAATTTTATTTTTTTTTCTATTTCTTAATTTTTGTGCTCTATTTTTCCTTTCTTCCCACTTCAGAATCCACAACTTTTTGATTTATTTGAAGATGTTTTCAATTTGAGTCAGCTCATTCTTCTTTGCTAGATTTCTCGCTTTCTGCACTAAACTAATGATGGAACGAATAGTGATTTGAACGAAAAACCGTATATCCGGCCTATCTATCCGGTCATTATGTGTAACTATCAGTTTCAAAATTAGTTTTATATCGTATACAGATATCCATTATCTTCTGGATCAGAGAAATATACAAATACAAAATATATCTTGATCAAATTTTTTTATGATTTATAAAGGAGGATATTTATTTTGGTCAGAACAATTCGTTTTGAGATATCTTTTGAGATAAATCTGTAGTAATTCATAAAATAAAAATTTAGTTAATCATTTTTTGAAAAATCGTAAAAGATCAAATTCTTAAGATATCTTGATAAAATTTGTCTTTTTTTATAAAGGAAAGTATGCAGTTTCATCAGAGTAAAATCATACTTGAGTATCTCACATTATTTGTGAGATATCAAGTTTTAAACTTCACCTAAACTTGTAGCATTTCATTAAGTATTTTTTTAACCATTTTTTAAAAAATCGTATTCGTTGGATAACGTGATGAAATATACTTACTATCAATAGTTTCGAGCTTACAGCTCATTATCAAGGAATCTAAAATTTAACATTAAAATCAATACAAGCAGTACAATTATAAAGAAACAAATTAAAAACGTAAAAAAATACAATATTTAAAATTACATACCATTATTGAGCGTAAATTTACAATAAAATATCTATTTTTGCTGACTACAACGTGTTGGATGCCATTTTACTTTAAAAAAGGAAAAGTTTCTATATCTGATCGTGCAAAACATAAAACAGTATCTTAAAGTGGGGGGAAGAGAATCTTTTAAAACTTAAACTTGCTATTATTATTTTTTAAAAAATGTCATAATTAAAAGAAAAATCAATAAATAAAAAATCAATTTTATATCATTAACTCTCGAATTATTGCTGCATAATGCGTACCAATTTTTCCTGCGTCTGTTTTGTAATTAACTACATTTTCTATGTTTTTCGCTGTAAAAATGGATTCTAAATTTTTTCTATGCAATTTGTTTCTTTATAATTGTAGTGTTTGTATTGATTTTAATGTTAAATTTTAGATTTCTTGATAATGAGCTGTAAGATCGAATCGTCGGAAATTTTATAATATTTTTAATTTTTAATTAAATTGGGAATTATACTGAAGATTTGTGTTGGTGATATTGATAGTAAACTTATAGAACCTCAGTAAAACAACAGGAATTATATGTGATGAAATATGTTAAAATTTATCATGATGAAGTAAGAAAAGGATGCGCTTTTATACGTACAAAACCTACTAAATAATTTATACTTAAATATCTCAATTCATTTTCAAAATATCAATTTTTGAACTCAATCGGAACTTTAATTAGTTTACGAAGATAACAATTTTCTCCAATGATTTTCAAAAAATCATAAAGGACCGAATTCTTAAAACAAGCTAATGAAATGATGGCTATTTGTTAAAAAACATTAAAAACACAAAATTTTAAGAAAACTTTATTCGTTTTTAAATATGTAGAATTTGATAAAAATAACAATTATCGTGATTACTTGTCGAAGGAAAACCTTTAAGGGTCTGTCTTAATATCCTGCCTGATTTTAAAACTTGGCCGGATACCGGGTAGTTTCCGGACATTCGTTCCACCCCCGCACGAAACTAATTAATTAAAGCTTTTCACCAATTTCTATATGTCTTTTAGTAATTAAATATTTTTTATTCGCTCTTTTATCACTTTCCTTCCTTGCATCAGCTTCATGTTCCGTTTTCCCTCTTTCTACAAATTTTCAAATTTCTGCTTTTAATATTGTATATACAATATAGTATAATAATCTTTAATCTCTGCGTTTTTTATCAACCTCATTTTAATCACATAGAACATTGTTCACATTGTTTTGATAAATCATAAGATATTTTCTGATTGAGATGCTAATTTAGGTAGTAAATTGTTCCTACTGGGAAAGGGTGAAGTGTTTTGAGAAGTAAATGTAACAATATAATTTTTGTAAGGTGATTAACTTTACAGAACTGTTAAAGTGATATAATT
Source organism: Onthophagus sagittarius (assembly GCA_036711965.1). Lineage (NCBI taxonomy): Eukaryota > Metazoa > Arthropoda > Insecta > Coleoptera > Scarabaeidae > Onthophagus > Onthophagus sagittarius. The sequence continues at coordinate 10,401,986 of JASERS010000002.1, read as the reverse complement.
ATCTATATAATTCAAATAATTATCATCGTGTCTTAATATTTCCATTATTTTTGTCGCCACACAATATTTGCTTACTCAATAATAGCTGTTCATGCGTCATATTGAATTACTGAATTCGTTTATATCTTTAGTAATAACAGTCGCACAAATAAAGTCTTCAATTATTATGTACTGTCAAAAATTAATGGATTAATTATTCATTTATTTTTACACAATAAGTTTCTCAACAAGGCTTTTAACGACGAAGTGTGTATTATAACACCACCATAATAAATCCATACCATTCTATTATCAGATTATCATATTAACGAAAAAAAAATCCCTGCCATTATAGTCTTATAAACTCACTTAGAGTCGTTCTCATTCCGTCATCCCGTGATTTATTGTTGAACTTTTAGCAAAAAAAATCGCCGTAATAAAACAACCTTGTAAGGAAAACGACACATTAAAGCAAAACCGCGACAAGATCGTAACTTTTCTGAGCTTAATTTTTTATTTTCAGATCCTTGTTTGTACATTTTACGGTTTGCTGCGAAACTAGAGTTTGGCGCAAAAACTCAAGAGGTCGCAAATACCGCACTTCGTTTAGTACAAAGAATGAAGAGGGATTCCATACATTCAGGCCGTAGACCTTCAGGACTTTGTGGAGCGGGTAACATTTATCCTGCAATAAATTTCAATGTTTAATACAATTTTTTTATCTCTTCAGCTCTTTTAATAGCAGCTAGATTACACGAATTTAACCGTTCTCCAGGTGATATCATCCGAATAGTCAAAGTACACGAATCAACACTACGTAAAAGGTAAGTTTGTTCAATTACCCATCTTGACTTTCAATTAAGTTAGAATCGATGTATCAATATTTAAATTTACTTGGTTAAACTTAATTTAATGCATAATCAGTTTTTCTTATTGGTTGTGAAACAATGTATTATATTTACATAATTGAGCAAATACATAAAATGTGCGGACAAAATTTTGCAAAAACATTGACCGAATAGATTCAAGGTTTCGGTATTTATGACATTCACTCGAAAATTGCACGATATCGTTAAATTAATTCAATTTGAAATTGGGCTAATTTGCAATCGGTGATATTGCCATTGGTTAAGCAATATGGGCACATAAGACATAGTTTTGATTTTTGGAATAATTTAGGACACTCACATTACACAATTCACTGACCTATTGAAACGTTTTATTTGTTTTACGTGAATGACTACTATTGCAATCTAAATTGTACTATTAGATGATCAAACGTTCAATATTATTGGGTTACAAATAGACATAGGCTATAAAACTCAATGCCATAATAGCATCGCAATATTTACTCTATGCGCCGTAATGAATCGATTTATAGTTTATAGGCTTACGGTCGTTTGAACGTCTTTTTTAATTACGAATTCAAGTCACATTCTGTTACACCACTTACTACTCCATGAATAAAAAAAGTGCTAATACTTTTTTTTATTGGATTTTGTTGATCAATCTTTGGAAATTGTTGGATTTACCACAAGTATCGCGGAGTCATTAAACAATTATCGATGATTTTAAATTGACTGAATTTGATTTTTACGGCGAATGCGGTTTCTATTTGAAGATGAGATGCGCAATTTGCTGATAATGTTTTAAATAGATGTTTACGTCTCTTATTTATCTATTTTTAGTGATTGCGTGCTGTGAAATAGTTGGTAATACATAAGAATTAAGTTTTTGCATTAGCTATTTCCTCCCAACATTTTTATAACTTTTCGTACATGGATGTTTTAATTTGCAATTTTTGTTGACTTCGTTGACTCTTTAATATCGAATCTGTCAATCTGCGTTGGCAAATTTCTCTCCATTCGACATTGATAACTTTATCACCTCGGGAAAGTTTGAAAACTTGCTTTGTTACATTTTTGTGAGAGCCACAGATCAATCATTCTTGAAAAGCTTTACAGTGGCGAAAGAAACTGTCTTTTTTTGATAATGTATTGCATTGAATTTATTTACTGTGATTAATTATGGGTAATTTAACATTTAATAAGATTTAATACCGTACTCAAAGAACAATAACAATATATAAAGTCTTTTAAGTCGATTGCAAACGGTAAGTACGTATTATGTTAATGCTGTATAGATGCAATAAATTTGCCCTTATTCGAAATTCTATGGGAGTTAGAGCCGTTTGAAGATGTCGATTCTAAATTGCACCTTTCCAAATAACTTTATATCGGCTTTCGCTGAATTACAATTAGGTTCGAAGTCTTTTTGTAGTGGCAACTTTGAAAAATTTCCTCTTTAAGAAAAAATTACTATAATGAACATTATTATGATGAGATTTTTAAAATCTGCTGCTGATATCGTGCTTATTTATTTATATTAATAGTGTAATATGAATATCGGGACATATGACGTGTACAAAGGAAGACCACATAATATGCAAAGATGTTTAGTGTAGTCTTAGTTTTTATTTTTTAAATGAGACGAAAAGTCATTAATGGATTTCATTTTATAAAAAAAAACAGTGGGGTGTGATTATTATGGGAACTTTTAATGTAAATTTCTTGGAAGAAAATATTAAGTGTAATAGTTTATTGGATTTATTCAGATCATATAATTTGGAAATGTTATTTAACGAACCTTTAAAAGTAGCTACTGAATCTTCCACTTGCATGAACAACACAGCTACAACGTTAAATTATTTACATCTATCACTGAAAGTATGAATATCATACAAAAAAAACCTGAAATTAAAACAGAGATAAAAAAATATTATAATAATAAAAATATATTAAAATTCATAGACAAACTTAATATCTTAAATTGGGCTATCCCATCTACAACAACAGCTCAAGAAGCATTCTTTATATTTCATTCAAAGCTAGTGACTGAGTTTGATATATGCTATGGGGTTTGTCCATAATTAATATCCAATATTTTAATTTGTCATTGGTTTATTTAAATTTATAAAGTTGACATTTATGCAATATGAAACTAAATCACGTCTTACTCTTTTGATGTAAAATTGTAAAGTGTTTTCTTTAATATATCAATAACTATTTTCGTTACTAACTAGAAATTGGAATATATTTGGTTTTTTTAAATCTAACTGGTGAAAATTTGTTTGATTGAGATTTAGTGAGGGTGGAAAGCTGAATATTATGGTTCTCTATAAACGCTGGTATTAAACAATCAATGTTAATATTAACGTTACATCACTTTAAAAGGACCTCCAAACTTCGGTGAGAGAGATAGTTTCAAGTTGATATGTGCGCGTGAGTGACTTTTTATGTCCGCTCACGTCCGCTCACGATCTAAACCAACGCGGGTCACGCACGCCTTTCGTGAATATCATACATAAATCACGTAACTCACGTTCGATCAGGTGATATTAATTAATCGTATTTGTTTTTTAAAACTAGAGCTAGGTGATACTTTAATTAGATATCGAGTATCGATTCTTTCGTATTCAAAGTATTGAATTATTCAATAAGTAAATTTTTTATATATTTTTCTTCATAGGTTTTAATTTTGTGATTAAAATAGTCGACAAAATAAATGTAAAAAGAAAGAGAAAAAAATTACACAACCTAACTTGTTAAAATTGTTGATGGTTTTATCTGGATTGAAGATTATCATCATCTATTGTATTTTTAATTTTAATGTACCATTAAGCTTCTTCGACCCAATTCAGTCCTAGAAAAACAGGATCCATTCTATCCGCTGCGAATGTTTTTTTAGAGCACGTGTTGTGAATTGAGCCATAACACTGCTTCTAGGAGACTTGATATTGCTTCCAGAAAAGTTGAAATGTTTCCAGAAGACTAACAATACTTCAAGATAAGTTGAAACTGGTTATAGAAGACTTGATATGCTCTCAGAAGACTCGATACTGCCTTTGGTAGACTTTATACTGTTGCCAAATGACTTTAAATGCTTCTAGAAGACTTGATACTTCCCCTAGAAAATTTGATACTGGTTGTAAAAGACTTGAAATTCAAAAGACTTATTATTTTTTTAAATTCCTTTGGAAGACTTGGTACTGCTTCTAGAAAATTTTATATTGCTTCCAGAACACTTGATACAGGTTGTAAAATTTCCAAAGAAATTCCAAAAGGCTTGGTACTATTTCTAGATGATTTAATACCGCTCCCAAAAGACTTCAAACACTTCCCAAAGATTTGAACTGCTTCCAGCAGTCTTGATACTGCATCCAAAAATTCTTGATATGCTTCAAAAGACCTTGAATGCTTTCATAAGTTTTAAAATGCTTATAAGCGACTTGATACTGCTTCCAGAAGCCTTGAAATATTTCCAAATACTTGACATTGCCTCTGATAGACTTGAACTGCTTCTAAAAAACTTGAAAATGCTTCCAAAACGCTTAATATTCCCTTTGGAAAGCTTAATACTGCTTCGAGAAGACTTAATAGGTTTCCAAAAGATTGTCAATACAGTCATAAGATGCTTTCAAAACACTTGACATTGCCTCTGGAAGGTTGGAAATGCTTCCAGAGGACTCGATACTGCCAATGGATGACTTGAAATTGCTTCGAAAATACTTGAAATGCTTTCAGAACACTTAATATTTTAATAACCCTATGAAAGGCTTGATATTGCTTCTAGATGACTTAAAAGTTTTCCGAAAGACTTGCAATACATTCAGAAGATTTGATGCATTTTATAGAAGCCTTGAAATGTTTCCAAAACTCATAAGTTTATCCTTTATCCAAGTTTATGCTGCCTCTAGAATACTTGATACTGTTTCTAGAATACTTGAATTGCTTCCCAAAAACTTGACACTATTTCTGGAAGGCTTGACCTACTTCTAAAAAATTTGAAATGCTTGCAGAACACTTAATAATCCTTCTGCAAGAATTGATTCTGTTTCTAGAAGATATAAAAGCTTTTCAGAAGACTTACAATACTTTTGAGAGGTTGGATATTGCTTCTAAAAGAAATGAAATTTTTTCAAAAGTTTGGATATTGCTTCTAGACGACTTAATAAAATGCTTCTTGAAGGCTTGATACTGCTTGTAGAACTGCTGGCAGAAAACATTTTTATCGCAAAAAACAATGTGAACGATTTGACTGTATTTCGAAAATATTAAATACTATTGGACAAAATGCAAAATCCTGCCGTAAGTAGTATAGTACAATTTTAATACAAAAAGCAAGAAGAAGTTGGCAAGAACAATATCTTCATTTCAAAAGTCCAAAAATTGCCAATTCAACGCTAGATACTACTTGTAAAACTTAAAACACTGCTGGCAGGAGGTATCACTCAAACTTATATGATAAGTTGGTGAATGTTATGAAATATCATTATTGAGGATGCATAAAAAGAAAGAAGTTTTAGATCTTTGAAATCGACGTAAACTGAAGAGGATATCGACGGATTCCAGAAGACTGGTGAGAGAAGATAGCTGAACCCGATAGCGATGAGAGAAGGTCATATGAAATGACGAGAGTAGGTTCCTACTATTCAGACCTGATGGCATATTATCAGAGTTAGGCAGTACCCGGGAAAAAGATACTCAAAGATGTACTCCGACTACATTTCGTTGTTCGATGATATGAATGTTAATGTCCCCCAAAAAAGGTACAATCAGACTTATTAATGAAATGTATAATTCTCATATAGAGAATCTTAAAAAGAAATTCAACAACAGGATTATGTTTGTAGCACTGCGAACACATAATCCACCAAAATAAGAATTTCATGGGTGTTACATTGCTCTGGATAGACGCAAACTTGAAGAGAGATTCATCGATTTTTGTAATTATTTTCATTATACAGACATTACGCCTGTAAGTTGACGTGTGTTAGAATGAAATAGTTTTTAGCAAATACATCTATTTCCTTCACTTTTATGACATGCATCACTATCACTTCTTATGCTGCAGACTATATCTTTAGCTTGGAAAAGATTCTCTGTTACCTATGAATATAAGAGCATTGGAGAATTACTTGATAACATCAACCGCAAGAGTAACAGAGAATGATTCGAATTTTGATAAAGCATTCCGTGAGTTCTCAGTCACAAAAGAATTCCAAAAAGTAGAGGTTAAGTTAAGTTCTTGGTACGTTATAGGTACTCATTCCTCAATTATGACATATACCCAAGTATATTTCCTCAGTATCTCACCTATAAGTACGAATATATCTCAGCTATCTTTGCATATTATGGATACGTTAACATATTTCCTTGGGCACGCAAAAACTTCGGGTGAAGTTGATTATTGAAGCAAAATAATGAACACAAGCACACATCTAGGGACATCCCTAACCAGTTTGCGCAGTATTCATTGATAGTAACAGACTGGTGCAAGCAGAGCTCAAATCTCAACATGTTAGTACCGCTGTTAGACTACCTTCATATACTATTATTCATGCAACTAATTCTATGCCCCATACATGCCAAGCTGTCATCAGCAGTAGAGATTACCCATGTACTAGGTTGCTCTACATATAAGTATAGCTTGTTACGATTACTATGATGATGTTCCCTATGATTACTTATGGCTTCTTTTTGTTGGCAAAGCTATTTAACGTATTTTCAAGCATATGTCATGTGAAGTACATTGCAAAGAGTATGGTGAAAAAATGGTCTGGTTTTATAAAGTTAAAAAAAGTTATGTAAAAATATCAAATAGTCGTACGTAATCTGGTCTGTGGATAGGGAGTTTATGTGTGAAACAAAATTTTTACCGGTCAGTGTTTTTTTGAGACAGTCTGTCACTTAGTGAAAACCAAAAACTCATAGCTTATTTAAAAGTTCCCTAAAAAGTTAAGACAAAGAAGAAGATTGATCTTGCTCTATTCCTGATTCGAGAACATCACTAAATTTTTTCTTTCGTTTTTTCGATGCCAAGCATCTTTTTGGTAAACTGCTTTTCTTGTGTCCGAAATTGAATTGCGAGAATTATGATAGACATACAACTGACGGTTTAAAGATAAACAAGTTGGTTGTATATTTTTCGGCATACGACTATCCACAGATTTTAACAAGAGTTGAAATAACTGACCATTCCCACTGTTTGCAAAATAATTTGTTTTTGCATATTGTATACAGATTATAAAGTGAAATTTTGCTATGCCAAGAAGTTACTTACAAAATAATATGACTTATGATTTTAGATAGCTATCCCATTTATACTAAACACCTTTCTGAACCGATACAGCATTATTATAACCACCTGGTGACAATATTACCATGCATTGCAATAAATCTTCATACGTGTCGACATTACTGAGAATGTACTTAGCCTTTAAATTGCGGAAGTTGCGATCAGGTGCGAACTTCGTGTGACCAGCAAAGAGAGAATTAAATAATTTTGTCAAGTCTTCGAGCCAGTCATCATTGTTGATACAGTAGCAAACGCTATATTTATTCTGTCTTTTATCCCGTAGGATTGCAGGTGATGCAAAGGTAACCTTAAAATAACACTTCTGTGTTATTTTAAAGTAAGCCTATATATAGGGTTGTTATGGACTGATGTAACGAACTATTTGAGCGAAATCTAATGACACAATTGTTGTATCTTCAATATCTCCACACTAATTTTTATAATACGCTCGTTAATTTCGAGTTTTGTAGAGACGATTTATTCATTCAGCTTCTGTTCTCGTTCAATGTCAAGATCGTTATTCACTTACGCAATAAGTAACACAAAATGATAATATTCACAAACTCACTTCTTCAGTATTATTTGTTTAGAAATACGAAACTAGCAACTTACTAATCGTGTAAGTAGTATGATAACATTTTGATCTGAAGCCATACTTTGAGCTCCTTCAACACCGGCCAATGCAGAAAAAAGGGAATGATTAATTAGAAGCTGCCAAAACTAGTTGTTTTCTCGAAAACTTATTTTTGAATATAAATAATAAAAAAAATTCATAAGCTAAGGCACATATATTGTTAGATGGTCATCTTTTTTATGGCTTTAGTATTTTGACCTAATACATATTAATTGATCAATCAGTGATGAACCTTCATACCTCCTTTCATCTACGTAGTCCAATCTTTGTAGACTGCATGTTTATGATAAAATAACCACAGTTTCAATAACATTATTTTTAATGGTAACATTCGGTGTTTATTGATGAGACAGATTAAAATGCATTTTACCCATCCAAAGAGAAGCGATACTACCAACTTAGCTAGCTCGTTGGTTACTATTTCAACCCAATAATCATCAAAACATATTACAGCCTCTCGGCTACTAATGATCTCGATATCATATCAAGCCAAAACTGACCAGTCAGTACATATTCTTGCACTATTTTAATCAGAGAAATCATTATTAACATTTTCAAAGAAGCCGAGGTTGTAGCTGCAACAATACTTTTTCATTTATTTCTATTAGCTTTTTAGTTGTAGCCATATCTATGTAGGAAATAAGTACGATATATTCATTTTAATTTTGTTACATTAAGTATGCTAAAACAAAAATATTGTTCTTTCGTCTACAACACTGCGGTCACATCCGTATGCTCACAGCACACAAGTTTATAGCAGATAAGAAACTCCACTCTCAACAATGACATTATCCGTGGTGCTACAGTTAAGAATTGCGAACTTTCGAAATACAGTGATGTCGTTCAGCAAAGTGCAGTTGTCGTCTGCAGCTGTTGCCTGTCGTTTGAAGCGATTATCGGGAGTCTGGTAAAACCTCTTAAACCAAATCGATTTATTCCAACCCACACGAAGTAACGAATGTTTGAAATTCGGAATCGTTTAATTAACATATATTTATTGTCATAAAACTCTCAATACTATCTTTAATAAGTGAATGAACACAATCTGATCGCTATTCATTACTTCGTACATTTCAATTAACATTAATAGCATAATTACACAGCGTAAAGTGATTAATGACCGACGTAATCTGACTTATTACTAACCCACTTTTATAAATTAATTGTTACTGTTAACGTTTAATCGTTTACATTCCGTCTTTAAAAAAAGTATTCATTGTGACACGTTATGTGGCGTGTTTTTGTACTCCACCCCATACAATTTCATAAATCTATCTAATTGATCTCAAATAAAATTGAAACCCATTTATTTGCCGGCATTTCGTATATAACATCGAGGAATGTAGGGCCGATGAGGTGGTTTTATTCCTCCAATTTATTGGTACTTCCCCCTCTAATTTATGGTCAACCAAAAATTTCTCATCTGTAGTATAAACCGTTTTGAAGTTTGGATGTAGGCTAATATGTATGATTTTATTACGGATATATTTTGGGTTCCCAACTTTAATATATATTAGGATATAGAGGAGTCTTCAAAATGGAAAATCAGAGATTTGTTAGCTCAAAATATTAATTATTAAATTAAAATTGCAATTTCCTTGATTTAAAATCAAAGTACATACGATAATCTATTAAATCAGTTTTTGGAGTTGGTTAATTTCGAATAATTACGTAACGGCGTGTTGTCTGTCAACAACACGGACCACACATTCATCGTCTGATACAGTAATTAAACCGCAATCGGGAAATTCTATTAAAGTATACTTAAATAAACCATTATATAACTCGACATTTATAATAAATTATTTATAGGCTCGTCGAATTTGGTGATACCCCCAGCAGTAGTTTAACATTAGATGAATTTATGACGGTGGATCTCGAAGAGGAACAAGATCCGCCGTCTTTTAAGGCGGCAAGAAAAAAGGACAAAGAACGATTACAAAAGGTAAATAAGAAAATCGCGTATTTAATGCCGCCTTTAAATGGGAGCTTTTTATTGCAGCTTATAGAAGATGAAAGCGATCATATTACTGAGCTTCAAAAGGATATTGAGCGACAATTGGAATCGGATAGTAATCGGAAACGAAAACGTAAGTATCTACTAAAAAAAATATTAATTTACTTAATATGCAACTATGTGACAATTTTAGTAATTTAAGTAATTTGGGTGCTATTACACCAGACATTGTCGAAATTGGGTTTTCGGTTTTAACACGATTTCAATCCATATTAAATGAACTTTCAGTATGAAACGCAATCGGGTCAAGACTACCGCAAATTGCGCCACTGTTAAAATTGTTAATTTACAAATTATATTATAATTTTTTTTAAATTGATGTAATATTAAAGTAGGAATATTTAAAACAAATATTTCGACAGATAGTAAAAGAAGTTCCCATCGGATTGAATTGCTTTGTTACAAAGTTTGCAAACAATGAACCGAAAGTATTTCCCATAAAATCGGGTTTTGGGTCAAAAGCCTTTCTCCGTAACCCGAGTGTACGTTTTTATGTTGGTTTGTAGAATCGATAAGTTGAGATCAAACAATCACTTCTATCAATTGGTCCACTTTGTTTCTGGGTTAATGAGATTGTGGATTTTTATAATAAGTACAATTTATAATGTGGATTCTGTATTTATATATTTTTTTTTCGTTTAAAGAAATTGAATGAGCTTATTTATTAAAATGGATTGAAATGAAATGTAATTGAAGTGGATTTTCTTATATTAAGCCGGATCCACACGGCTTAATATAAATGGACGAAAATGATAATAGGAAGATAGTTTCTTTATTATGCCATTAAGAAATTTTCTTTTACACTCGTCACAGCGAAAAATATAAAAAAATAAACATTCAAAAGAAATAAACAGACAAAATAACATTGTAGCTCTAGTTGTCTTTATAAAATTAAGTTGTGTTTATTTATTACATAAAAGTAAAAAGTAAGGAAGATTTTTCAAAAAGTTATGACGAGTTTACCAAAATGCATATTTTTGAAAAATACCTGTATCTCTCATAAAAAATGCGCAATATTTAAGATAAAACTGAAATTAGCAGATATTCCAAAATTGAGATATCATGCCTAAATTGACGTTGTTATTTAAGAACCTCCATTTTTTGATGTATTTATAGATTCTATGAAATTATTTAGAACATTTTTATGTATGCCAGTTTTTGGGACCCTGTATAATTTCATTACACGAAAAGTATCTTAAAAATATGGGTTGATAAATATAAAATAGATGTTGATATCTCAGCTTAATCTAGCTCAGCTTTTTCTCAGAGTAAATCCTGTAAATCTGAGATATGTTTTGAACTCAACCTAAATTTGTAGCATTTCATAAAATTAGGAATGTTCCTAATCACTTTCGAAGAAATTGTAAAAAATCGAATTCTTAAGATATCTTGATGGAATGTATTGTGATTTATAATGGAAAGAATACATTTTTGTCAGAGTAAAAGAATACTTAAGTATCTCGCTTCGTTTTTGAGATATCAAGTTTTAAATTTAACTTAAATTTGTAGTATTTTATAAAATTAAAAACTTTCTTAATCATTTTTGTATATTCTTAAGTGTATATTCTATATTCTTAAGATATCTTGATGAGATTTATTATGATTTATAAAGAAAAGTATGTACTTTTATACGAATAAAACTAAATATGAATATCTCGTCTCATTTATGACATATCATGTTCTGAACTCGACCTAAATCTGGAACATATCACAAAATTTGAGACTTTCTATGAAAATACGCTGCGTATTAGGAGATAAATCTTCTAAAGCAACTTGGAGAATCTTTAAATCCACTTAACTTATTTTTCAAGTTCCTATTTTGTGTGTTGGTTATGTTTTTGGAAGTATTTTGGAAGTATATTGGAAGTCTTCTGCAAGCAATATTCAATTTTCTAGAAGCAGCATCAAGTCTTTCAGAGGCAGTAGTAAATCTTCTGAAAGCAGTTCAAGTCTTTTGGAATCAGTATTAAGTCTTCCAGATGGCATCTTTTGCAAGCTTTTCAAAACTTCTAGAAGCAGTATCAAAACTTCTGGAAGCATTTTATGTCTTCTAGATAGAGTATTAAGTCGCCTAGAAGCATTGCAAATCTTCTGGAACTATTTTGAGTCCTCTGCAAGTAATGTCAAGTCTTTTGGAAGTATTTCAAAACTTTCACAGAAAATGATTTGTTCTATCCCGTTAAGAACATGTAGAAAAATTATTCTAGGAAAGCATAAGTACAAAAGTACTTTTGTAATTAAATTTTTAATAGCGGTTTCTCATAAACTTGTTTATTCCTTGATAAAGAATCAATTAACAGATTATGAAATATTAGAATCAATCAATAGTTTGCTTAAAAAGTCTTTATCTTTTCCTGGAATAATTTTTCTACGTATATTTTAGAACTTCTAGAAGCATTATCAAATCTTCTGCAATCATTTCAAGACTTATGAAGTACTATCGAGGTTTCTGGAAACATTTGAAGTATTCCAGAGCCTAAGTATTTAAATATTCTAGAAATAGTAGCAAGTCTTCTGGAAACAATATCGAGGCTTCTAGAAGTAATAACAAGTCTTCTGGAAGTATTTCAAGTCTCAGAGGCAATACCAAGTATTCTGGGAGCATTTCAAATCTTCTAGGAGCAGTATCAAGTCTTCTAGAAGCAATATCGAGTCTTCTAGATGCAATACCATTGAAATTATTTCTAGCCTTCCTAAGGCAATATCAAGTCTTCTGGGATCAATCATTTCAAGTATTTTGGAAGCATTTCAAGTTTTCTAGAAATAGTATCAAGTTTTTTGGATGTACTTAAGGTATTTTGCCAGCATTTGAAGTCCTCTAGGAGCAGTCTCAAAACTTCTGGTAACATTTCAAGTCCTTTAGATACACTATCATGCTTTCTAGAAGTATTGAAGGTCTTCTGGGACTATTTTGAGTACTATGCAAGCAATATCAAATCTTCACGAAGTAGATCAAATCTTCTAGAAGCCGTCTCATGTCATCTGGGAACATTTCATGTTTTCTAGAAGCAGTATCAAGTCTATTAGGTCTTATAGAAGCAGTATCAAGCATCCTAGAAACATTTAATGTCTTCTGAAAGCATTATCAAGACTCCTACAAGCAGTATCAAGCCTTAATTCAAAATACATGCTTTCCGAGCAGATGCTGTGATTGGATTAGAAAGAAAGAATTGATATTGGAAATGACAACTTGAAAATTTTGTATGGATGCTTGCGTACCCAGAGTACTTTCAGAGTAATTCGGCGGCTATGGATAAATCTTACAGCAACATTAAAGTAATGTAATGTATGTTTTTAAATGTTGTTTTCTTTATTTCGAGATTTGTAAAATATTTACAATGTTTTGAGGCAAAATAACGGGGTAATTCCTCAATCATTGGTTCAAAAAAATTACATAAAAGACATATTTTATTTCATCTATCATAGTCAAGGTCATTACAAAAGTATTATCATAAATACAATCTGGTGTGGTCGCCGTAAATGAAGACACGTTAAATTGTTTACGTCCTTACCCACATTAGAATCAGGGGCGAAGTATAACCACGATCATTATAAACACATTACCGCTCATTCATTATGTCTATAATTATATAAATTATTTTAAAAATTTACAAAAAGTGTTTTCACGCTGCCGCAATGTCTTCTCCAGTTTTTATGGTCTTATGGTCTTATGTGGTTTTATGGTGTTTTCTTCCAAAAACAATTTTTTTCAAAATAATATTATGGTTACACGAGTTATTTGTAATAGATTAGTATCATATGTTTCAGATGAAATAACCTACAAAAACCAGGCGTAGCATTATTTACATTTGACCATGTAAAATTAATCTAATCGACCATAGTATAAAGTGCTATGTTTCTTACGCAGAAATTTAACAGTAACTAGAAAGTATAAGCAAAATTATTTAAAACAACCAGTAAACAACCGACAGACAACCAACAGAAAATAGTCCCGAAATTAAATTACGTTTGCAAAAACATTTAATTACTTTAGTGCTACTATAGAACTTATCCAATTAAATACGGCAAATTTATATAAAATGAGAGAAACATAACAAAAACACAAAATAGGAAATTCAAAAAAATAAATTAAGTATTAATTAAACCGAGCGTATTTCTATTGCAAAATAACAGGCGGTTGAAAAATCGTTCTTAAATTCGAAGCTTTTAAAATCCTGGGGTGAGCCCGAGTCCAAATACCGGGACTGGACACTCAAACACGTGCGATTCCTCTTTATTGTTTCTGTGTTGGAACTTAAAGTTACATGCCACCCTTCGTTACATTCGTAACAGTGAGTTTACGTGCTTCGGTCTCTTTTTCAGATAGTTCATGACGTGATGGGTTGGCATGACTGCTGAAATTTCTACTGTTCATTTCATAAACCACAAATAGCATAAAAAACTATTTTAACCGCTTGCCTTACCAATTAAATTCCAATTTTTGGTCAAAAAATATTTAATTTTTTTATTAATGATAATGATAAATCAAATAAATCTACGGAGATTTATAATGCTAAACTTGTCGATTTCCCAAAATCTTAGATGCTTTTTATTAATTTTAACTTAAGGGTACTAAACCGAGATAATTTGTCAGTTGTAATAAAAAAAAATATATAAAAAACTCAAGTTGTATGAAAGTCTTTGAGACAAGGTGTTACGCATAAGCCCACGTCACAAATTTTGCAGTAGTAACGGCTCTCTCTTCTGACAGGCTTAATTGAGAAATTAAGAATTATCACGTTTTCGGGAACACACAACGCATCTTCTTGTTGGGGAAGGTTTCTTTTCTGTCGCTGGAATGTAATCTGGATAGTGTCCTCCTGCTAATCGAAGAGGGTTTAGTGTTTTACTAGGACGACCAGAAGGGAATGGTTGGTCGCTTTCATACTTCTCCAACATCTCTTTCACAAGGGATAGTCTGTATTGAAAGGCTGATTTCTTACCTCCGCCTTTTTGGTAAAGAATGTAAGAGTTCTGTTGAGTATGTTTTATAATACTTTTTTCCACGTTTTCGAGTAACTGGATAGTTGGCTAAATGTTGATCAACTTTATCCACTCCACCCATTGTATGGTTATAATCCATCACTAATAGTGGCTTCGTCCGTTCATTTCCTCTCTTTTGGTAGGTCTTTGTTTCGATGTTATGTATAGTAGATAAAAGAGTGACGTCTTTTTTATCTTTCCACCGCATAATTAAATTTTTTCCTCTTTGAAAAGCAGTTACTTCTCCAGTTTTCAACTTTTTTGTTTTGAATGCAAGAGGAATTTCCTTACGATTCGTTTTCATTGTCCCGTAAGTGTCAGTCCTGTTAGATACAAGAATTTACGATACACGTCGGATTCTACACGTCGCCACAATTGTGGCGACGTGTAGAATCCGTTGCCAAGAAGCGGTTTTAGCAATGTCAGCACTACTTGGGAACCCATTGGTAAATTTTTATAATCATTGTCAAAATGAGTACCCTTTCCGGTATAAATGACAAATCTCCACACATATCCACTCTTTGACTCACATTGCATATAGGACTTTATGCCAAATCGTGCTCTCTTCAAGGGTATGTACTGTACCCAGCCTAATCTGCCTTTATACAGAAGAAGACTCTCATCTATTGTGACTTCTCTCTCTGGAGTATACAATTTCGAAAACTTTTGCGACAAGTCCGAAAGTATAGGCCATATTTTATTTAGCTTGGGGCTAGGATGATTTTCAGAATTATAATCTGCATTATTTGAAAAGTGAAGGTACTGCTTTATCGCTACGAATCTTTTGTACGTCATCACTTTCCTAAAAAATGGAGTTTCGATGATGGGATTTCTGCTCCAATAATGTTGGAGGTCTGGTTTCTTTACCACGCTTTGCATTATATTGATCGCCAAAAAAAGGCGAATCATCTGTATTTACATTTTGGCATTGACATTTGGCGTTACCCTCAATTCTAACTTGACTTGCATATGTATTAGTTTGAAGAGAAATTACGTTCATTAAGGGATCATCGAAAAACATATTGAAGAACTGTAGCATACAGTTATTTATGTCGTCTTGCAAGTTTATATTTTGAGAAATTCCTGGGGTACCTATGATAAATTATAGAATATATTTCTTTATTGCACAACATCGATGAATATTTACCTTGAAATGGAAAGCGAGGAGGTGCAGGAGATATTGGCAACGTTGTATCAATTTCGCACCACTTTGTGGCTTCTAACAAAAAATTTTCGTACTCATCGTCGTCGCTTTCCATATCCGATATGTCATCTTCTGAAGAACTACTTCCCGACTGTTCTAACTCATCTTCCAACACAAATTCTTCTTCAGTAGTTTCATAATCTGTTGAACTTTCCATATTATTTGTCACAATTCACAGTAATAATTACTACAACGATCAGAAGTACACGTGCTTCACTGAACAAGAATAATCCATCCATGCGCGCGCCGATGTACGTCATCAATATCTCATAAAAGAAAATTTGGAAAATCAACGGCAACGAAATATCTCGACATAGTACGCCTATTAAAGTGTAAAAGACCGAAATAACTCGGTTTAAAATGCTCCGGACGAGCAGAAGTACATGCGACGAGTTAACTCGGGGTAGTATTTTTATGCAAAACATATTGCCCCGAGTTAACTCGGCTTAGTAAGGCAAGCGGTTAATAAAAACAAGTTATCAATAGATTTGTTATAAAATTATCGGTCCATGTTTTCAATAAAATGTTTCCAAATAAATGAAAATATAACGTTTCAAAATAATAATTTGCGTGTAAATAGTGGCGAAGGACGTGTTTTCACAGTGTGCGACACGTATTCAGCTTTCATTCCTACTTTCGGTCCTTTTTAACTGTTTCTTTTTTCGTTGCATTACTATGTGATAGTGTTTGGTGATTGTCATTTTTGCCATCCTAGTACGGATTGTTCCTAATTAATCATTTTCGCTGTTTTATCTGTTTACGATAAAAAGTGTTAATGTCGGGAATGTGCGACCAGTGTGGTCGTGTAGTAGGGAAAAGGACGGGTTGGGTTTCATATCAGATGTGCTAGTCGTGCTAGTACTGACGAGACAACCGAGAGGTCTATGTGTATACAGGATGAAACCTGAAATTGTCCGAAATGCAGATCGTCTGTGAGAAGAGGTTATTCTCGCACATCAACTGGGATCGCTCAAATGACTCCATCCAGTTCTGTGATCACTCTGGTGTTGGTATATGTTATAGTTACCGGTATGAGCTCGGGGATATGATCAAGGAACAGTGAATTTCTTGATTCAGTCGACTTTTGTACCAATCGTATATCCAATTTTACAAAGGTAATGAATAAGTTAAATGAAAAGATAAAAGCTATCGATAAATTAAAGATGAAGAATGCTAATTTACGTGAACAGGTAACAAATCTAACTTCCCGAGTTTATGATTGGGGTGTGATTGAGATATAGGGTGTTCCACAGCGAAACGGCGAGAATTTGTTGAATGTACTGGATGCTGTTGGCACGCATGTTGGCTTTTTTGTTTTTCATGCGCTCTTTTCAACTCTGTTTGGATTGGCCGGAATCCCCGTCTTTCCGCATAGCTTATTTCTGTTTCTCTTTAATTTATAATTCGATTTAAATCACTCGTTAAAAGATAATGAGACTTAATTTTAAAAAACTGATAATGGAAACTTTAAACGACATTATTCAACACATTTTGGTAAATATCGCGTTGATATCCATCCGGTTGAAATAACCGTGGTTTTCCACGAAACTATAAGGAATATCGATAATATAAAATATGCTCCACATTAAGAACACGTCGGGTTATCACCAATTCAAATTCGAAATTTTATCGTCGAATTGTTTTGGAAAGAAAATCGCAAAGTAGACAAAGTTGCCGTTACTCCAAAACTTTACCACAATTTTTTATGTCGATCTCTAACGTGAGGGGCATATTTCATAGTTTAACATATTGCACTCATATTAGGCATATTTAAAGATATTTCACCACTTCATTTTTAGTCCAGTTGATACCAACAGTATTTTCTCAAGCTCAACGGCTTCAACGACGTTAAAGACTCATTAAACGTTTATTTTCCATGACACATTAGGTGAATATGGATTTTCTCCCAAGCTATTTATTTTACGTATATACGAATATATGAAGTTATGGTATTGTCAAAATTTGAATGTTTATCGTGCCATAGTAACATGATCAAACGGTCTAAACAACTGGTCTCGGCACCAAAACATATCCAACATGTTGTTTATATAGCATGTTTCAAATCTTAAATTGGTATCTTAAAAATCGAGTGTTTTCTGATGTCGCAATCATCAGAAATAGATAAAGCTGTTTTATTTTTTCGAATAACTAGGGGACGATCGAATCAACTAGCAAAAAAAGTTATTGTACACCTCGTAAATTTTGAAAATAGACAAATCAAAATATGTAAAAACATAGAGATGTTAAAAAAGAATAGGTGGCTACTTCCAGTATAAGCGGAAGTGCTAAAAATTGGAAAATGTTTTAGTCGAATAGAACGCAATTGATTATAGTTAAATCTCAATCTTCAAATTTTTATTTTGATGAGAACCCCATTAACGTGGTATAATACGGCAATATTATTGTGAGCATAAACAATATAATAATAATAATCATTTAATATGCAGAAAAAGCAACAAATTCTTACAAAAAAAAAAGAAAATCAAAAATATAGAGATATAATAGATCTAAAGCCCGTGCCAAAAGTAAGGGCTCCTCATTTTAGAGATCGATATCTTCGTAACCCCTTGACAAAAAAAAATGTGGTAAAAATGATTGTAATCAGTGAACATTTCTGCGTATCATATGTTAATTTGGAAATTTTTGGATCTTTATCTACATTGCGTTTTTTTTCTCAAAAACAATTTGACGAATAAATTTAAAATTTGAACTGGTGGAAATCCGAACTGTTCTTATTAGTTTATGAGAAAAAAAAATCGCAAAATAGATAAAGTTGCCGATACCCTCAAAAATCGAGTACTACAATCACTTAAGTCGCGCTAAAAGAAAAATCGCAGATCGGAATTTCCAAATTAACATGTGATACACAGAAATGTTCACGGATTACAACAAACTTATGATATCGACCTCGAAAGTGAGAGGCCTTAACCTCTGACAAGGACAATAGGTAGTACATAAAACATCATTACAACACTGAAAATCAAAACGCTAGAAGATCAAAAAGAAGGAATAGAAACAATTAGGCATTCAATTAAAGAAAAATCTATTGATTACTTAGTAATCCATAAGCAAATCCAGTCAATATATTTGGTGTGGTATTTAATATTATAGTCAATGAGTAATTTATTGTTCTTGAGACGAATATGTTCATGCTGTTACCTCTTTAAATATTTTTTATTCTTTTTTAACACCCTGTATATAAATTGCTATACATACATATGTATATAAAGTCAAAGGTCTATGGTCTAAGGTCCTCAACCTGCTTTACGAGAGGAAATTAATCACTGCATCAACGAAATTCAGCCACAATTATACAGAAATGTTACGAAAAAATTCGACTAAAGGGTGTATATATATTAGTAATCAAAATAACTATAAGTTTACTCTTCTTTTTACTTATTCTCACCCTATTTTCGATTAATATAATTAATATTTTATTCCATGCAATGCAGAGCTGGGTCGGATACAGGAAAATAATATTCGAGTACGGAACTCCGGCTGCTTATAATCAGAGCTGGGCTAACTACTTGAAAAAAGTAATGGAGTATAACTACTAACTAAAGAAACGTTAAAGTAGTTGTATTTATATTATTTACTTTTGTATTATGAGTAGTTATACTCGATTCTTTTAAGCTGGCATAAAATATACACGGAAAATAATTAAAACGGTAGTTAAATCTTCGTTGTTAACTACTTTAGATATTCTAACTATTTTTGTTTATTTTAATTCGTTTTAAGTAATTTAATTATTTTTAAAATAATGAAAGTTAAAATATTACGATAAATACAAAAAACATTTGCATCAGATAAAGATTTACTACAAAATAAATTGGAGTTAAAGTTATTACAGTATTTGGACGATAAAAGAACTAATAAAGAAATGCTCCATGATTAAAGGTTAGGGGTAGGTTTATGTTGGAGCTGCGATAAACGATAAGAGCGGCGATATTAACCTAGAAAGCCAATAATATTGAAGTGAATATTGGATCGACCAATTAAACTACGCGTTGTATAAAAATTCATAGAAACTATATCCATAAATCCATAGAAGAGATGCTCTTATTGTTTATCGCAGCACAAACCTAAACGTACCATTAATTAAAAAATATTTATAAATTACTACACCAACGTATCAATTTTGCAAGATTGCTTAAATCTTCCAGAAAATATGCTATCTCTGACTGATTTTTTAGGCATTTGGTTTTTTAACAGCAAACCTAACTTAAATTAAAAGTCGCTTTCAATGTTACAAAATTTCATGTTCATTAATTTTTTTACTTTTTAAACAACTAAGTTTTTAAATAATCTTAATTTAATCTTACTTTTAAGCATAATTTATGTATACTGCAGTGTAGCAGTTCAAAACATGTTAAGTAGTAACTAACAACTAGTTACCTTTAAAATGTTTTATAAACAAATACATGTTTTTTTTTATTTTCCATTCATTTGTTATTCTAGACCTATCTATGTATTTTTATAGTTGTAGGTACAGCATTGGGTGTTAGGCCATAAAAATGTAGTAAAAAAAGTAGTTTGATATTTTTTATTGCAGTAGTTAAACTACCTTTTGGCGAAAGTAGTTAGCAGTGTAATAATACTGCTGTTTTCAACTCTGCTACTAACTACTTTCACAAAAAACTTTTAACTACTTTTAGAATATGGTACTTTGTTAAATATTAATTTTAGGACACCTATACATTTTAATTTTAACACAAAAATGCGGGCTAAAAATGAATTGATTCCCTACTTTATGTAGATACTGTATAAAGTTTTTAAAGGTAACTAATTTCTAGTTTACTTTTAGTTTATGTTAGGTTTATAGCAAGTCTTCTTGATAATTTAACCAAGGTTGCAAAATTGAATATCCGTACGTTTGTGTTTTACAATTTATTTATTTTCTCCATCAAATTAACTGTACACTTGGTACGAAATGAGCTTCTTTTCTAACAGAAAATTTTGCGTACAAATTTTAGTCAGAGGGAAGCCCTCGATTACTCTGATTGACTTTTCATCATTTAAAGCCACAATTATTGATGTACTTACAAAAGGTAACAATAAATAGGAAACAAAAAAAACTTAACGAAAAATTTTTAGTTATAACAGATACCCTTTTTTACTACTTTTGATGAGAACGACAGAATGAAACGAAAATTTTTAATTTATTTATAATGGTACTTTTGAATATGACTTCGTCCAGTACAAGTATCTCTAAATATTATTTTGATATGCTTCTCTTTTGGGCACATGAATCATCGTGACAGAGGAAAAATGTCTTTGTACTGATTCCGATGAAAGTAAATAAGAATGATTGGAATCTGTTATAAGGTTGGGTTGTCAATTAAGGCTTGTAAATTCCTTGCTTTGTCTTCCAAAAATCTTAAAACTTCCAACTGTATTTTTCAAGTTGTTTTGATGTTGCTGACATTCGTACTCTCATATTCGCCGTGTACTGTGTTCTTGCACTTGGTCTTGAGAATCATTAAAGTCAAAAAATCATCTAAATTTAGATCCTGGCATTTCTCTGATTTAAGCTTCCAATTCCAATGTTCTTTTGTCAAAAGGTATCCGAACACCAAATGAAGTATCTGCATACTGGATCTGATACTGAGATCCACCAGATACGAAATACCAGATGCAAAATTTGAAAACTATGAGATACTCAAAAAGTTATACAGAGTATCAGATACTCTAAAAGTATCCGGATACAACTCAAATCTGATATAGTGTTATTTTCTTTAAGATACTTTCACTTCCAACTGGCTTTATATTGCTGTAATATTATCCGTGCCATAAGTCTAGGCCCCTCACTTTAGAGATTTACATCTTCGAAATCACTCGATAAAAAAAATGCAGTAAAGTTTATTGTAAACAATGAACAATTCTGTATATCAAAGGTTAATTTGGAAATTTTCGGATCCTCGGTTTTTCTTCTATCGCGAGTTAATTGAAAAAAGTACCCGATTTTTGAGAGTGGCGACAACTTTATCTACTTTGCAATTTTTTTTCTCAAAAACTATTTGACGAATACAATTCAAATTAGTGGTAACCCAATGTGTTCTTAATGTAGATTATATTTTATTTTAACGATATTCCATACAGTTTCGTGGAAAATCGTGGTTTAGTAAGTTATTTCGAAAATGACCGAAAATGGATTTGAATGCGATTTTTACCAAAATATTTTAAATAATGTCGATTGTAAGGATTGCGTAATCAGTTTTTCAAAATGAGGTCTACCTCATGAGCACCTCTACTCGGAGTGTTGTTTCTGTTTCTCTTTAACCTGAGTTCTCATTAAATCGCTCTTAAAAAATTAGGGAGCCCTTATTTTGAAAAACTGGTAACGGAATCCGACATACAATATTATTAAATATATTTTGGTAAAAATCGCGTTGAAATCTGACTGGTCGTTTTCGAAATAACCACATCTTACTCAACCGTAATTTTCCGTGAAACTATCTTTTCGTCAAATAGTTTTTGAGACAAAAAACCGCAAAGTAGACAAAGTTGTCGCAACTCAAAAATCGGGTACTTTTTTCAATTAACTCGCGACAAAAGAAAAATCGCAGATTTGACATTTCCAAATTAAATGGTGATGCACAGAAATGTTCACTGATTATAATAAACTTACCGCATTTTTTTTATTGAGCGATTTCGAAGGTGAGGGGCCTTGACATTTGGCACGGATAATAGGAACATTGGTTTTACCGTTCTTTGGTTTTCCTTGAATAAGTTAGATAACTTATTCAAGGATAGATATAAAGGACTGTATATGGCTTTGTTATTAGCGGATTTAATGATATTTATATCCGCAATTTAGGGGTAGACTTATTATTATCATATTATTGTTTGAATATTTAGCGTAGTTTTAGTTGATAATACAAAATCATTATTGGTTGTATATGATGGTGTTATATTTTTTTATTTGGAGTCATCTTGTATAATTATTGGTGTAATAACCCCTTTAATAGCCCTTTTGTAATCGTATTACATTTTCAGTACAACTATTTCTCATAAAAAAAAACCAATTTTTCTTTATAAAAGAGATTTATAATAGAGATATAACTACAGTAGATAAACGGTAAACATTTGCTATAAAGAAAATGTAAATAATTCTTGTTTACTTGACATTCATTCCAACACTCTTGTGCTTTATATCTTTCCTTATTAAATTTCATACGATTGCAGGGCGCGCCAACCTTTTGAGTTATTATTCATAAACATCTAGATACAAGAATTCTGCAGATGGAATATTCCCAAGCTTCGAGCTTTTAAAAATAACATATTGCAATTTTTATGTAACGTACAAAGATAAATTTGTTATTTCTAAATCTTCTTTACATTTTTACATTATACAAGAAAAATCTTTTCGTGGTTATCCAATAAAGAAAGACTTTTCAGAACGAAATTATTAATTAAATTTTATATCAATATTTCGTTCAGGTTCTTCATTAATTACACCGAACGATGATTCCGAAATAACCAAGTACATAGAAGAGACCACCTTGGGTGCAGTGAACGATGCAATTGAAAAGATTGGAGACACTGGAACAACGTCGGAACCAACGGAATTAGGTCCGGACATAGCAAGCATGGGATTAGCATGTTCTTTGGACGATGTCGTCGCTAATCCTACGGCTAATCAAGCGATAGAGATCGATATCACCTTCGACGACATCGACGATAAAGAATTAGATTCGTACATTATGACTGAGGACGAATACAAATCAAAAAATGGAATTTGGCATCGGTTAAACGCGGATTATTTGGACCAACTTAAAAGTAACTTATTATAATATCTTTTAATAAATATTTTATACTTAATTTGTAATGTATTTGTGGTGTATACAGGAAAAGAAGAGAAATTGGCTAAAGAACGAGAAGAGGGAAAACCCGAGAAAAAGAAGCGTAAACGGAAGACAAATATAGGCCCGGCGAATTCCGCTGGTGAAGCTATCGAAAAAATGCTGCAAGAAAAAAAGATTTCCTCCAAAATTAACTACGAAGTCCTTAGGAGTTTAACGACGACGACGACCAAAACAAACGGCCCGGATGACAACAAGGACGCCGTAATAAAGGAATCCCCAAGGTGAGTAGAACTTGCCTCCATTGTTTTCCTCAACAAACTAAATTTCGTTTATAAAATATAAAATGAACACCAATTTTACGAAAACTGAATACATAGTGGATTTGAATAGAAATTTCCGGAAATTATTTTTTATCGTTGTCTTGATATGACTCATTTTTCGTTCTGATCACGTTTGACCCACTGCATTAAAATCCCATAAAACACAATAAAATAACGATTACTTCCTGAACGGTATCACGCCTCGACGTTATTTAGTGTTTCAACTCACGAATAGCACTGATTATTTTTATCTTCAACCCTTTACGACTTTTATTAGTAACAGACTTTACTACTATTTTATTTTTAGTTTTTTAATAAGCGAAATGAATGGAATTTTAATATAAGTGGAACGATTTTCCTTGGGAAATTTTCAATTTCTTGGTGACGTTCTAAATCGTTTTATGCAAATCATTATTTAATTTTTTATCTTTAAAATTTTTAAACATTAAAGCGGACTTATAATATGATATTTCTAATATTGTACACTTCCAATTCAAAATAATCCGAAGATTTTTCATTCGTTATCAAATCTACAAATGTTTTCTCATTTTAGTTAATAAATGTTGAGATGCTTACATCTACACCCAATATGATATCGTACATTCATTTTTTTAAATTGTAATTTCTTTAATTTGTTTAAAAACTTGATTTCCCATTGATGTTGTGTTATTACAAACAAGTTAGAAGATTTGCAAAAATTAAATTGACTAATGAGTACAGATTACTATACTCGTTAGAAATAAAGATGGGCACATTTATTTTAAAAATACAACAAAAATTCAAAGAAAAATCTAACAAAAATGATATGTTCAACATTTTTTGTACAAAAAGTTACAAAATGTTGAAGTTAGTTTCGAGTAAAATCATCCTGGGTAATTCATTTTCAATTTTGATTAGATTTCATCAAAGCATGGTTGTAATCGTAGCTGATTTTAAAGAAATATTCAGGAAAATATGTTTACATCTGTCGACAATCGTCGTATCACTATTTTGGTTCTACTTGATTTCAGCAAAGCCTTTGACTCTGTAGATTATGATCTTCTTGTTTCTATACTTTCATCTATTGGTTTTTCTTCCCCGAGTCTTTCATGGTTTCAATCATATCTTTCGAATCGCACACTGTGTGTCCGTGCCAATTCAACCATTTCCAATCGCTTTGAGCTTTCTTGTGGTGTGCCCCAGGGCAGTGTTCTCGGTCCGTTGCTGTTTTCTATCTTCATTGATGGTGTCACCAAGGTTATTTCTTCAAATTTTCATCTTCACGCGGATGATCTGCAGATTTATACCGATACATCAGTTGATGACTTTCCTCAAGCTATTGAGCGAATTAATAGTGATGTTGCTAGAGTATCTAAGTGGTCTAAACTATACGGTTTGAAACTCGATGTTAATAAGACCTAAGCTATAATATTTGGTACAAATCCTTTGCGGAGCAGGGTGACTACTTTTGCTAGCTCGCAACTTCTACTTGGTGACACCGTCATTAAATTTTCGGATGTAGTTAAGAATCTTGGAGTTATGATGGACTCTGCACTGTCTTGGGGCCCTCAGGTTAAGGCTATTTGTAACAGGGTTTACTCCTGTTTTCACTTCCTTCGTAAATTTAAGTGTTTTCTTCCTTGATGATATTTCTAATATTGTACACTTCCAATTCAAAATAATCCGAAGATTTTTCATTCAATGTTTTCTCATTTTAGTTTAATAAATGTTGAGATGCTTACATCTACACCCAATATGATATCGTACATTCATTCTCTTTAATTGAAATTTCTTTATTTTTTTTTCAAAACTTGATCTCCCGTTGATGTTGTGTTATTACAAACAAGTTAGAAGATTTGCAAAAATCAAATTGACTAATGAGTACAGATTACTGTACTCGTTAGAAATAAAGATGGGCGATTTATTTTAAAAATACAACAAAAATTCAAAGAAAAATCTAACAAAAATGATATGTTCAACATTTTTTGTACAAAAAGTTACAAACTGTTGAAGTCAGTTTCGAGTAGAATCATCCTGGGTAATTCATTTTCAATTTTGATTAGATTTCATCAAAGCATGGTTGTAATCGTAGCTGATGTTTAAGAAATATTCAGGAAAATATTTTTACATTTGGTACACTCGTTTGACAAACAAAGAAATTTTTGTTTACTAACATTGTTAGACTTCTATTACGAATAGGCCACTAGATTGGAAACATTTGAATTAATTGAGCTGAGTATTAAAAGGGATGATCAACTATAAACATATTAAAATCTACTACAGTTCTCTTTGTGTCTAAATTTATTCAAAGATATTTCACCACTTTTGTTTATTTTTCCATTAACTAATTTAGTTAGGTATTTGTATATCTTTTCTGCACATTTTTATTCATTTATTTATACAATTTTATTCAAATGATTCAGATGACTGACTGTTACAGCGTCTATTGGCGCTTTTGTTTAATTATTAAGTGAACAAGAAATGAAGAACCAAAAATAATTTAATTCTTTCTTTAATTAACAAATGTACAAAAATAACTCTGCTGCAACCTGTATCCTAGAATGAAGGCAACAAGATCAAAATCAAACATCAAAATTTTTATTGCTTAGCATATTTATTAATTATATAATATTAGAAAACATCCTCTATTTATTATTATATGTTATTTGGCATATACTCCATTATAGCATCTAGAATTGCACACAAGTTTGTTAAAATTTAAGTCTGTTGCGTGTGTGTGCGTTAATATGTTGCTGCAGCATTTTATGAGAAATATGAATATATATAATTGACAAAGATTTTTTTTGAAAGATGATAATAGCATTTTGCGGAATGACGGAACATTTTAGTACACCAAGAAAATCATTATTTTATTAAAGCAGTGGTCTGCAATGCGTGTAATGACTAGGTTTTTCTGCAGCTACAAAGAAATTGAATTTTAAACATAAGAGGCATTAACATAAACATTTTGTTCAATTTTCTAACTAAATTTTAACACTAAAATTAACACGCTCTAAAGCATAACGGATGTTCTTTAATCGCGCCACGAAAATGGACAAAAATATTTCTGTAGAATTTAGTATCATTAACGTCCTTGACAGTTGCTAAAATGCTGCTTGTTTTCTTGGCGCCATTCAAATATTTCTGTTGACTGGTACCCTCATTAGACGATCTGGCCCAGGAAGATCCCCACATAACCCCATGATGATATATTGTAACGACCATGTTACAAACTCTAAATTCTACAACAGGTAAGGTAAGAAATTGTCTGGAATAAGTGCGTTAGACGAACTTGAGTGAATGAACAGTATGACGAAATTTGAAAAAGCTGTCATGGAGATAAGCAACTGCACTATAGTTGCTTCTATAACACTATGTTGCTCGATTATGTTACAATCTACACGAAATCGTAGACCAATGGGGAGGGATAAAACATATTATTCTTAGAAGATTCGAGGTCGGATTGTATTCTAAAACATTATGCTTAGTGCAACTTCTCTTAAAGACTGTAATACCGGATATGATTTGTAATGATTTGGACAGCATTGCACAAAATGCGGATTTTCAAACACCTTAAACAAAATTCTCTGCGCAGTCGATGCACTCTGGATTTGTTTGCTCCGAACAGATGCAAGTACCACAAAACTCGTAGTATTTATACCGTTGTCGGTCAACCGAAATTGCTTAAAGTTGTTGGAAAGTTAGTAGTACTGATAATTGAACCGCTAGTACTTCCGTTTTCCGCGGTCTGTTCGGTTTATTAGCTCGTATTGTCATATTTTTTTAAAAATAATTTATCAGCCTGTTCCTCTAAAACAATCACCTACTTTTTGTAAATTCCCTATCAGGATTATTACCTTTTTTGTCGATTTTGTCATCGTAGTGCATTTTTTGAGTATATTTGAGTATATTGAGTATAAAAATTTGCGAAGGGGTGTTTTCATTTAAGAGAGAAAAATATTCACAAAGTTATGGTCATTTTTCGATTCTAGCGGAACAGTATATGTTGCACGTGATATTCATAAGTTAATTTGAGAATCCATGTTGCAAGTTAAAATTTTTAATATATGTTAAATTTTAGTAAATAATACTTCTTACTTGCTATTTATATTTTTATATTAACGGTACTAGTTTCCCATCATCAGCCGAATCTGCATATACAAAAAAATGGTTAAAACAATAAATAAATAAACTAATACAAATATAAACAAAATTGAATTGAACTTACTGTCAAGTTAATAAAACTATAAAAAATGTATAAAAGACGAACACAACACTTTAAAATTATTGTAAATTGACATTTTACAAACGGATAATATGACGAATACAGTAAGACTGGTCCTGTTGGGAATGAATGAAGAAAACTTGTTTTTGAAAACCAGTATTATGTTGTTATGTCCTTTAAATATGTGTAAATAGGTCTTTCATATAATTGAATTTGTTCATTGAGTAATGTTTTTTTATTTTTAACTTTATTATTGTATTAATTGAATTAGGGCATGTGAATTAAGGCATTTGATGAATTATCTCTAGAAATACTGCAGGAATTCTGCTTTATGTACGGTGGATCACTAGTACATTATGCACGCCTGCTCAAGCATACTTAAATGGCAATAAATGGATTGGTTGAACAGGCCTTAACCTGTAGTCACCTCGTTTATTAAAAGTATCTTCATCAATCTAAAAAAATTGAGATCAAAAGTTCCTGTTTTCATTTATCGCACTTAACATCCTATAAAAAAATCAATCTACAGTTAAAATCTCGTTCATTTAAACTCTGTTGCAAAACGAAATGATATGGGTACAATCTAAAAACAAAAATAAATTATTTCAACACAAATCTGGAATATATTGTAGGATATTCAAGGAAATCTGTATTTGCAAATGTATTCCTTCATAATACTTTGTATAGTACTATGTGATGTGTCCAAGGAAAGACATATTATTTATTACATACAGGATAATTTTCCGCTCTACTTGCTGTGGTGCTGACCTTATTTGTCTAAAACAAATTTTGCCAATACTGGATTTTGTTATGCCTCCGCTGACCCATATTTTTAACTTCTCTTTTGAATCATCCTCCTTCCCATCTATATGGAAACATGCTCAGGTTGTCCCCATTCCCAAATTGAAGACTCCAATTTTGACTAGCGACTATCGTCCTATTTCAATCCTTCCTATTTTGTCAAAGGTTCTGGAGCGTATTGTATACACCCAGGTTTATGATTTTCTTTAGGAGCATCGATTGATCAGTGACAGGCAGTCTAGTTTCCGGCGGGGTCATAGTACTACTACTTCCTTGATCAAGATTATGGATGATATAAGATTTGCCTGTGATAATCGTCGTATCACTATTTTGGTTCTACTTGATATCAGCAAAGCCTTTGACTCTGTCGATTATGATCTTCTTGTTTCTATACTTTCATCTATTGGTTTTTCTTCCCCGAGTCTTTCATGGTTTCAATTATATCTTTCGAATCGCACACTGTGTGTCCGTGCCAATTCAACCTTTTCCAATTGCTTTGAGCTTTCTTGTGGTGTGCCCCAGGGCAGTGTTCTCGGTCCGTTGCTGTTTTTTATCTTCATTGATGGTGTCACCAAGGTTATTTCTTCAAATTTTCATCTTCACACGGATGATCTGCAGATTTATACCGATACATCAGTTGATGACTTTCCTCAAGCTATTGAGCGAATTAATAATGATCTTGCTAGAGTATCTAAGTGGTCTAAACTATACGGTTTGAAACTCAATGTTAATAAGACCTAAGCTATAATATTTGGTACAAATCCTTTGCGGAGCAGGGTGACTACTTTTGCTAGCTCGCAACTTCTACTTGGTGACACCGTCATTAAATTTTCGGATGTAGTTAAGAATCTTGGAGTTATGATGGACTCTGTACTGTCTTGGGGCCCTCAGGTTAAGGCTATTTGTAAGAGGGTTTACTCCTGTTTTCACTCCCTTCGTAAATTTAAGTGTTTTCTTCCTTCTTACGTTCGACGCAACCTCTGTTATTCGCTCATTTTTCCACATCTTGATTATGCGGATACGGTTTGTACTGACCTGTCGATATTCTTATGTAATAAACTCCAGAGACTACAAAATAATTGCATACGTTTTATATTCGATCTTGGAAAATATTGTCATATTACTCCTTACCGCAATAACTTACATTTGCTTACGTACGTAAACCGTCGGTCCTTCCGTGTGTTAACAAGTCTCTCTAAGATTATTCATACCCAAAGTCCACAATACTTGTTTAATAATTTTAAATTCCTATCGTCACACGAGCGTCCCACTCGTTCACAATCAGACTTAATACTTCTGTTCCCAATACAGCATACGAATATATACCATGGGTCTTTTACGTTGTGCGCCATATCCCTCTGGAATGGTCTCCCCATGGATATTAGAAACGCTCCAACCCTGCATCTTTCTAGACTTGTCTTACACATTTCCTCTTCTCCCATCAAATTGCGATATTATAACAATTTACTTCCTTTTCTTCTGAGCTTCTTCTTTTCTACTTTCTTTCCTATACTCCTTATTCACCTTCTTTCTCTTCTGCTTTGTTACTGTGCGAATTTCTTATAGTTTTCTTATTTCCTTTTTGTTGTCGTGTCGTTTATTGTTTTGCCGCATTAGTTAATTAATTACTATTCTGTACATCTGGTGGTATCATTGTAATTTAGTTTAGACTGGGTCGATTGGAAGATGTCTGTGGCGATAAATCGTTCCATTTGTCAAAATTGAAAATTGAGTTTATAAGTAATTAAGTAATTGTAATTTTTTTTACGCTTATTAGTTATTTTACTGATAATTATAACAATGTACATTTTTTTCCCTTTCTACTTGTTTTTCTCTCTTTTTTTTTGACAATAAAGATTTATTTGAATTTGAATAATTTTTAATTATTCCACACCAAACATTTATTTTAAATTCAGGTTGAAAATGCCGTTACCATATCATGTGTGGGGTTTCAGTTTTCCAAGCATGACACTTTCTGAAATGTTGTTTCGTCAGTAAACAAAATGTTTTCAATAAATGATGGGTCAAAATTTTGCCTCGTTTACCAAATTTAAATCCGTTCGATTTTTTTGATTTATTAGCAACAAAAATGTCAATTCGGGAAACGAAAATATACAAAGCAAATCTACAATTGTCAAAAATTTATAACTTGCTAAATTATTAGTTATTTTGGGATAAAATAATTATGTCATGATTAAATTTACATATGTCTTAAATTCTAGTTTTCTTTGCGCCTAAAATTTATTAACCTCAACAAAGTTATTTTTTATGCTTGTTCCACTTTAATTAATTTCTTTAATTTAATACAAAAAATTTAACTTATCCGAATTGAATCTCAAGGATACAATCAAAATTAAGAAAATATTTGAAGTCAAATTTAATTATTTTTTTTATTTATTTACGCATTACTAATCCATTGAGTTCGGGGTATCATTACATCTTGTATTTTTTTCTTTTATACACACTCAAATTCCCACCCGGAATTCCTTTGTATAAATTCGCGTGGGTTCTTTTATCTTATAAAGGATCGTAATCAATAATGCCTTTGAGGCATTTTATACGGTGTGTATTCATTCAAAATAATGTTGTTACCCCTAAAAGAAAAGAAAACCCATCAAACTACCAATATGTAGAATTAACTTTTACCAAAAAGAATAGTTTATTGAAACGTATCTTTTTGAGTCCGAATTTAATTCAAACTTATTTTATAAATAGTAATATATTAATCTTTTACAGCATTCTTATTGATTCACCTGGAGATCCTCAAGGAGATATAACATCTAAAGGAAGACGGGGCAGAATAAAAAGGCCGGTTGCAATAGGGCTTCCGGTTGTTGAAAATGAGAAAACTCCCGCGAAAAGCATTCAGAAACCTGAGAAGGATACGTCGAAGAACGATATTTCTCATGGTAAGATTTTTATTAATTTTAAATATACCATAAAATATACTACTATTTTTTATGCCCCTTAAAAAATTTCATTTAAACGAGTCATCCAAAAATTAAGTTTTGTGGTGTAGTAAACTCAATCCTTTATTTCATTATTAAATCAATAAAATGCAAATATTTTAAGTCCCCCTCAGCTGTGCTTTATATATTCCTAGAGAATTCCATAACCGAATTTGTTTTTGATTAAAAAACAAAAAATTTTTCAAATTTTTTTCAAAATTTAATAGAAGATGAGGATTACGAAGATTTCGAGGAAGATCACGTAGAAGACACAAAAGTCGACGACAACGAAATGGACATGTACCAAATGTTGCGCCAACATCGCGATGACGGCGATGAAACCGATGCTCTCTTCAGCACAGGATACGAAGAAGAAGATTATTAAGACTCCTTAAACTTCGTAATGTAAGTTAAATTAAATTAGTCTTATACAATTAAGTTATTTTTTATTATATTTCACTTATTATTACATTATTTATTCTTATAGCATGTAAACTATTATAAATAACTGAAGTAAACGAAAGAACAAAAAAATTTTGTTTTACACCGCTACTTTTGAGGTCTTATTTCGTCTCCTTTTTCTTTTTAATAAATCGTGTGTCGATAAATTGGACGAACGTAGGGAACATGATAACAACTTCCTGGCTCGAAAGAAAAAGATTTATCAGAAACGTGGCGTACTTGAAAATCGATTTAAGTGAATTTATATGCCATAAACGACTTCGAAACTCGTCACGTGTCGTATTTTATTCTTCTGTTTTTGGGGAGAGAATCGAACTGAAGCTGTTAAAACGAATGGAGGGGTGAATACAGATTAGGAATTGTTAAATTGTTTTATTCGATATAAAAAATGACGTTTTATGTTTGAACTAAATTCGGGTCATTATTGATTGTATGAAAGGTAGATTAACGTATACAGTAAGACCTCATTTAAATCTACTGTATTAAAAACCCGAATAATGATTAAAATATATAATACTTTAGTGAAATTCGATTTTTTCCGAATTTGTACGAAGCTCTGTGATTCCCCAGAATATATGCTTCTTGTAATATATGCATATTGAATGTATGCTTGTTGAACTAAATGAATTCATCAACATATCGGACTTAAACTTGCGTTCCAGTTTACATAATTTGCCTACCACCTCACAGTACATTGTTAATTCAGTTCATAAACTTCAGAGTTATTGCAAATTTTAAGGTACATTATCTTCGTCGTACATTTCAACAATGTAATTGTGACGTAGAAAAAAAACCAAAATCTTGCGTCTGGCAATCAGGAGAGGAAACGTCTCAACAAAATTATTCCCGGAAAAGGGGTGGGCGCCACTTATTTGAAAAAAGTACAAATAAGAATACTTCGCCGATCTTAGGGCGTGTCCTGATTTCCAAACACAAAACCAACAATACTCAGTTTTATACGTATTTAACGTGGTTGGACGGTTGGTGAAAATAACAAAAAAAAAATTACAAAAAAAATGAATTTAATACAAAAATAAATCAACGGTATTATGATATAAT
Organism: Onthophagus sagittarius; assembly: GCA_036711965.1. Classification (NCBI taxonomy): domain Eukaryota; kingdom Metazoa; phylum Arthropoda; class Insecta; order Coleoptera; family Scarabaeidae; genus Onthophagus; species Onthophagus sagittarius. The sequence goes on along the minus strand of JASERS010000002.1, from coordinate 10,368,433 downwards.
ACAAACAGCAACAAAAAAATAATCTTTAGAACTTATAAATAGAAAAAAACAAAAACTTAGTTATCTCACCACCTACATACAGACATTTTGCTGAACCAACGAAACTACGCTAATTCCAGGAACTACTCCTTTGTTTTCGATTATCGCAATGAGAGTAGTGGGATATTAAGAAGTTATAATTTAGTCTTTTGTAAACCTTAGAATAAGAAACAATTAATGTAATAAGAAATAATTTTAATAAAAGTTTTTAAAAACAAATTTTCATAACGTCGATAGAAAACTGGCGCAGTCAGTAGGATTACCGAAATTGGTGTATCGTACAACAATTTTCGCATCTTCGATTAATCGGTAATTCGAACGGTGAAATCAGTGATCGGACATTGAATCGCTCAACATCTGAACTCACGGACTTCACGGGATTTGGAACATCATCGTCCACATCCGCAGGAAGAAACCCAACCCAACCACGGCGCAGGGCAATTTCCTATAGAAAACGCTATGAAAATCGCACTAGTTTTGTAAGTACATTTCATTTATGTCAATAGACGATTTGCTCAATAAATTACAAAAGCTCACACTGTCTTCAGACGAACCTCTTACAATTAACCTTACAACTTCCGTACCCGTAAACGTTACAAATAATTTAAATTTAAAAATGGCTTTCAAACCAGAATACTTAAATTGTGTTCCACAATTCGATGGAAACCCAAATGAATTGAATCGATACTTGCAAACCTGTCAAAGTATTATTTCCGCATTTTACGACCCCGCTAGACCTAACGATTTTCAAAATATTTACTTATTAAATTCTTTAATTGGTAAATTAACCGGAAATGCTAGATTAGTAGTTAATATTCAAAACGTCTCCACCTGGGATTCTTTAAAAAATACTCTCCAACGTAACTTTGCTGATCAAAGAGATGAAGCTTGTTTAAATAGAGACTTAGTTATGTTACGACAAAACAATAATGAAACACCCCAACAATTTTACGACCGTTGTTTGTACATCTTAAATTTAATTTGTTCATACGTAGATATGCATGAAACTACGGAACCTGCAAAAGCATTAAAACGAAATCTTTATAACAAATTAACTCTAAAAACATTTTTATCGGGATTAAAAGAACCACTAGGAACCACCATACGTTGCATGCGTCCTACCACCTTAACTGAAGCCCTACAATGTGTAACTCAAGAAAATAACACATTTTATTTCCAAAATCACACTAACAGACATTCTTTACCAAAATCAACACCAAAACCACATTTTCTAAAACAAGAACCAAATTTTAATTATAATAATCAGTATCCGCAGCATTTTGCACCTTTCCAATTTAACCCACAAAGCACATCAGATAATTTCAATTACTAAAATCATTATTTCAACCCACAACGAACACCCCAAAATTTTAATTATCAAAATCTTCCACCTCGTCAATCTTATTTTCCATCACAACCAATCAATATAAGACCCAATTTTAATAATCAACCACAAAAGCTTCCGACAAATGCTCAAACATTCGGAAAACCTCAAAACGTTTTTCGACCACATCAAAATAAAAATTTCTCCGCACCTATTCCTATGAGTACTAGCACTCGACAATCGAATACCGTGCAAAACAATCCTTTAAAGAGAATGAGAATGTTCGCTGTCGAAACAAATCAAAACACCTATGAAGACAATACACCTGAATTTGTCGAAAATGTTGAATTTAACAACGAATATCAACATTATTCCCAAACAGACTTCATACCTAACGATTCCATTAATGATCAATACGTAAATATTTACGAATCCGATGAAAATATTTTACCAAACTATGAGAACGAAAATTTTCACAACCAGCCTCAGTCAACCGACCAAACGTAGAATTAGAAGAAATTTTAATAAATTCCATGTCTAGTTCTGACACCCTATCTTACATTACTTTCCCTGAACACAACCTTAAATTTTTGGTAGACACCGGAGCTTCAAGATCTTTCATTAATCCAGACATAGCATTTAAACTTTTTCCAAATTTCATACAAAATGACCCATTCATTGTCAAAACAGCCCTTCAAAAATCTACACATAAATATAGCACTTACATGCCCGCTTCCAATTTATTCAGATTACCACGACAAACCTTACTTAAATTTTATTTGTTTAAGTTTCACGAAACATTTGACGGATGTATCGGATTAGATAACATTCGCTTATTAAAAGCAACCCTTGATTACGATAAAGGTATTATTTCAACACCGTATACAAATATTAAACTAAAATATTATCAATCAAAGGTAACCAATAACAACAACATAATAATCTCGGAAAGATCAGAACAAGTTATAAAAATTAGAACGTCTATTTCGAACGGACAAATAATAATTCCTTACACAAAAATTCAAAATTGCGAAATTCCTGAAAGTTTAGCTACCGCTACAGATGGATTAGCCATAACATCCATAATAAATAAAAACGACCATCCTGTTTCATTAGATTTAATAACTAACCCCTTAGAAGTAGAAAAATTTTCCGAAAAAGATCTAGGAACTATTCAATTTAATTATTTGACAACAGACAACAAATTAAAACCCCAACTTGATATTTCAAAGATTAGAGCTGACCATTTAAATGACGAAGAGAAATTTGAAATTTTAGAATTATGTAAAGAATACTCGGACATATTTTACAATGAAAATGACAATTTAACGTTCACAAATGAAATTAAACACGTAATTAAAACAACAGACGAAATTCCGACTTATTCAAAATCGTATAGATACCCCTTTGTTCACAAACCTGAAGTAGAAAAGCAAATTAAAAAAATGTTAAATCAAAAAATTATCAGACCCAGTAATTCCCCTTGGTCATCTCCTATTTGGGTTGTCCCAAAGAAAGTAGATTCTACCGGAAAACAAAAATGGCGTGTAGTCATTGATTACCGCAAATTAAATGAAAAGACGGTAAACGATAAGTACCCACTTCCCAATATTACCGACCTCTTAGACAAGCTAGGTAAATGTCAATATTTTACAACGCTTGATTTGGCTAGTGGATTCCACCAAATAGAAATGAATGACGCAGACATACAAAAGACCGCGTTTAATTGCGAAAATGGACATTACGAATTTTTAAGAATGCCATTCGGTTTAAAAAATGCACCTGCCACTTTCCAACGTGTCATGGATAACATTTTACGTGGTATTCAAAACGAAAAATGTCTCGTTTACTTAGATGACATTATAATTTTCTCCACTTCACTCCAAGAGCACATAGATAGATTAAAAACAGTATTTAATAGATTAAGACAATCAAATTTCAAAATTCAATTAGACAAATCAGAATTTCTTAGAAAAGAAGTCGCATATTTAGGCCACATAGTTACCCCAGAAGGTGTTAAACCAAATCCGGACAAAATATCAGCAATCAAAAAATACCCAATTCCAAAAACCACCAAACAAATTAAAGGATTTCTCGGTTTATTAGGTTATTACCGCAAATTCATTAAAGACTTCGCGAGAATAACAAAACCACTTACAAAATGTTTGAAGAAAGGATCAAAGATAGAACACACCGACGAATTTATTAATTGTTTTGAAACATGTAAAAACATATTAATTAATGAACCCCTACTTCAATATCCAGACTTTTCTAAACAGTTTAATTTGACAACCGATGCTAGCAATGTAGCACTTGGCGCTATTTTATCACAAGGACCAATAGGTAACGATTTGCCCATAGCTTACGCATCACACACTTTGAATGATTCCGAACAGAATTACTCAACAATCGAGAAAGAATTACTTTCGATTGTATGGGCCACAAAATATTTCAGACCATATCTTTTTGGTAGGAAATTTAATATAGTCACTGACCACAAACCCCTTCAATGGCTATTTTCATTAAAGGACCCTCATTCAAAATTACTTCGATGGCGCATTAAGCTCGAAGAATTTGATTATAACATTATTTACAAAAAAGGTAAATTAAATACTAACGCTGACGCACTTTCACGAATTGAACTAAACACTAAAGAAACATTTGATATCTTAGAATACATGGATGATTCTAATACTAATGTTGATTCAGTACCTATCGATGATAACGATTCCATTCAAGTTCATCCGGACAATGAAACTTTAGATATTACAGATTTAGATAACATTCTAGATCCAGATGATACACTTCATTCTAATAACGATCAAAACCCCATAGTTGACATACCTATTTCCGACACTCCTATAAATCACGGAAACAATCAAATAATTATATCTTCGGTATTACATACTCCAGCCAAACCCAGACTCGAAAAATTATTTGAGACAAAACAAAGAATCTATGTACAATTTTCAAAAGCGAATTTAGAAGCAGAAATAATTAAGTTTATAAAAGAATTTATTGTACCTAATGTTCAATATCACATTTATCTTGAAGATCAAAATTTATACCAACCTCTTTGTGAAATTATTAGACGTAATTTTGAATGGCCCTCTTTCAAATTTAAACGATGTCTTATCAAGTTGATAGATGTTACCGATCGAGACGACATTTTTGAATTAATAAAAAATTATCACGAAGGAAAATCTAACCATCGCGGAATAGATGAAACCGAACAGAGACTGAAGTCAAAATATTATTGGCCAAATTTAAAAAGTTCTGTACAAACTTACATAAACGAATGTGAGATTTGTCAACAAGCGAAATATCAGAGAAACCCAATTAAAATGGAATTAAATATCACCCCAACCGCTATTAAACCTTTTGAAATTATACATTTAGACACATATACCCTAGAAAGATCTAAATTTTTAACAATTATTGACAGTTTTTCAAAATATGCTCAAGCATATCCTTTAAGTTCCTTAGCTGCTACAGAAATAATAGACAAACTATTAATTTACTTTTCACATCATAGAATACCAACTCAAATCATTGTAGATAACGGAACTGAATTTAAAAATAATCTTTTATCAGAACTGTTAGCACTTCATAAAATAAAATTACATTTTATTACGCCTCATCATCCTCAATCCAATGGTGTTATAGAAAGACTCCATTCAACTATCGCTGAACATATTCGGTTATTAAACTCCGAAGGCTTTGCAACCACAACTATACAATCTCGAATGATTTATGCAATATTAGCATATAATCAATCATTACACTCTAGTACAAAATTTAAACCAGTTGATGTCATCAATGCCCATACTAATAATGGTGACCCTTTCGATATGAATTTAAATGCCCATCTTTTAAATGATTACATGTACCAACATAAAGAAAAAGCTAAATTAATGTATTCTAAAATTAACGAAAACTTAATTAATAAAAAGCAAACTGTTACAGAACATCTTAATAAAACACGCGATAAACCTACTTTATTCCAACCACAACAGAAAGTATTTATTAAAAAACATGAAAGAAAGAAATTAGGAAATAAATTCGAAAAAGGTATTAACATCATATCAGCAGATATAGATAAAAAAGTAATTTCCACTCATATACATCCAAAGATCCACATGGACAATGTTAGACGACCTCTTAAAAAGACGTACGATTTCAATACCAATACTTCTTAAAATTATAGGTTACCCCTCGTCCTCGGACTTCAAGACAGAATTACAATAAGAAATTTAGAGAAAAACACAGGAATTATACCCTTACGACTAGGACATGCCAAATTAGAAGAATATTCCCATACCTTAATACATTATCAAGACTTAAATCCAATTATTATAGAAACCAACAAACTTTATTTAAAAACCAAAACGATTATCGGACTAATCACCAAAAGCTATGAACATTCTTTAGAAATGTCCAACTATTTGAAAGTTTAAGTTTGACCCGCAAACGTACTGAAATTAAATTAAAAGAAATTATACCTCATCCAGAACGTACAAAACGTGGATTAATAAACGGACTTGGTTCAATATTTAAAGCTGTCTCAGGCAACTTAGATGCTTCTGATGGAGAACGTTACGATAATCTTATTGATCAATTACAGAAAAATCAAGATAAACTAACTACTAGCATTACTACACAAAATTCAATTTGTTTAGATATTATCAATAAATTCAATAAAACAATTATGGAAATTAACCATAATGAAAAGGTATTAAATGTAAAAATAGACCAACTTTCAAAATTAATTAACAATTCTCAAAGTGATCATAATTTAACCTTTATAAAAGACACTTTAATTCAATTGATAAATTTATACGAAGTTATACAAACAGTTTTGCAAGATATTGAAAACGCAATTTCATTTGCAAAATTGAAAGTGATGCACCCCAGCATAATCACAATAACAGATTTATTTCATTCCTTAAAACAAATAACTAAACAAATAAATATTAACCAATTGCCAATGGAATTGACACTTGAAAATACATTTATTTTTGAAAAATTTATCGAAATTGAATGTTATATTTCAAATAACAGAGTAACGTATCTTCTACATGTTCCTATAATGTACCCATATGAATTTGAATATTTTCACCTTTACTCCATTCCAATAATGAGTAAGGATAGCCTAAAGACAGTGATTTCAGAAAATAAATACTTAATAAAAAATGAAATGTATTTCGGATTCGAAAGCGATCCCTGCAAACAATTGTCATATCAACATTATGTTTGTAAAAGAGTAAATCTCGAACAATTCACTAAGGAAAGCCCTTGTGAAGTACAACTTTTAAATGGAAAAATTAACAACTGCCAAGAAACAGAAGTTAAAATAACATATACAATAGTGAAACAATTGGATGATACCAATCAATGGATATGGATAATTCCTACACCACAAATACTAAAACTTGAATGTGACCAACAAGACGAAACCATCAAATTACATGGTACCTACCTGTCTGAAATTCCTGTGGGATGCAAAATTTCTTTCGATAACAAAACCATCGTCAATAACGTTCAGAGAATTAACGGAACGAGATCAATCCTATTCCCAAAATTAGAAGAAACGTCATATTCAACGTTACCAAGCCTCAACCTATCTTTACATATTAAAAACATCGGATTAGACGAACTCCACACCTTGAAATCAAAAATAATTGCCAATGATCCATTAACTCCAACATCGAAAATAGGAAGAACACCAAATGCATGGACAATCCTCATCTATATAATTTTAATATTTTTCATCATTTATTTGATTTATAAGAAGATGGTTAAAAATCGAAAATTGAAGATTGTCAATCCAGATAGTATTCAACTACCATCCCTATAGTTGAATCTAATGGGGGAGGAGTTATCTCACCACCTACATACAGACATTTTGCTGAACCAACGAAACTACGCTAATTCCAGGAACTACTCCTTTGTTTTCGATTATCGCAATGAGAGTAGTGGGATATTAAGAAGTTATAATTTAGTCTTTTGTAAACCTTAGAATAAGAAACAATTAATGTAATAAGAAATAATTTTAATAAAAGTTTTTAAAAACAAATTTTCATAACGTCGATAGAAAACTACTTGTTCGAAAACAGGAGAAATCCGACAAACAAAAAAACTTAAAACTACTTACACTATTTCTTTCTTTTCTCTTTAATTTTCCCCAAATTCTTTGTTTGCTTTATTCTATTTTTCCCTTTCCAATGTACGAGGTCCGCCGAAGAATTGTCGCCTTTCCAATAAAATAAAATTTCGTTTATTCCCCCAATTCAATAACCAAATTTAATTATCTATACTAAAAATCCTTAAAACGAAAACAAAAACAAAAGAAATAATAAACTAAATGTTTAACCATGATGGCGACACGTACCTGATCGATGTCAGGGCTTATTCTCAAAAATAACGAAATGTACGACCAAACCAAAAAGACTAAATTTAGAGCTATTACGAGCTTAAAATCCCGGAATCCGGTAAAAATGGGTCCGTTTTCCCAATTTAGCACCTTGTGCTTCCCAATAAACGTCCCAGTTTATATTATTTCGGGAGAAATCCCTCAATTTTAGGAAAATAATTAACTCGCCGAAACAATTTTCTTGGTGTCACCCACTCGCTCGCACGCTCTACTCTCAAAACTCGACGGATCGTTCTTCCCGAAAACGGCCGAAACCGGTTTACAAACCCCTCGCAACGAAATTGAAAAAGAAAATATATAACTTCAAATACGAAAAATGAACATTAAATCTTAAACAAAAATTGAACCGTTACAAATACTTCCCCAACCAGTTTAAGAAAATTTTCCCTAAAAAAAATTTTCACGTGAAAACAAATGCATAAAAAAAATAAACCTTATAAAAAATATATAATATTTTAAATTATTCCCTTATTTCTTCCATTTCATCATCATCCAAATAAGGTTTTAAGTCCTTTACATTCCAAATTCCTTGCATTTTTCCTTTCATATCTTTTAATTGATGTGTCCAAGGTGAAATTCGTTTCGAGATCAGAAAAGGACCAACATATTTCGGGGCAAGCTTTTTAGCAAATCCTTTCGATGCGTCGGAAAGTACATAATTCTTTCTAAACACTTTATCCTTTACATTATAGCTAACATCCCGATGTCGAAGATTATAATATTTTTGATTTTTACCTATAACTTTTCCTAACCGACTTTTGACATCCCTAAAAATAGAAGACATATCACGTTCCTTGTCATTTTTTTCCACAACAAATTTTTGAGGAGTGTTTTCTTGTGTAATTAACTCATTTGATGGCATTTCCCGCCCAAAATCAACGTAATAAGGTGTAAACCTACTTGACTCATGAATTTGAGTTCCCAAAGCGCACGATATCTTCGCTGTAAACACCTGTTTGATTTTGTATGATTTTAACATATCTTGAAATTTATTACTTTTAAAATTAGTACCATTATCACAAATAAGCACTCGCGGAAAACCAAATAACAACAAAAATTGTTCCTCTACGGCCTGACTTATCAATGAAGCAGTAGCATTTCGCAATGGTATAACTAAAGAAAACTTACTAAAAGCATCACAAATAACAAGAATATACTTATAATCTCGCGTACTTCGTGGCAAAGGACCCATCAAATCACATGATATAACTTCAAACGGTGCGCTCACTACCTGGTGGGATGCCAACAATCCTGCTGGTTTTTGTTGTTCCGGTTTATTAGCACAACAAATCCTACACATACGTACGTACGTAGTTACATCCGCCTTCATCTTCGGCCAATAATAAAATCTGTGAAATCGATGGAATGTCTTAAATATTCCCGGATGAGCAGCGCAAGGGTCGTCATGATGCTTATAGATAAGTTCCTTACGTCGATATTTAGGTACGACAATCTTCCACTTCTCGTTATCATTCAGATCACCTGAGGTCTCAACACACTTCAACAACCGACCATTATCGATTCTCGAATTCGGAAAACGTAACGGATTATTAGAAACACGTTCAATCATTTTTTCCAACCAATGATCCAAACCATTTTTATCAGTTTCATTATCCGTTTCCAAAGCATCGATTTGAGGAACAGACCTGGAAAGAAGATCTGGCACAACATGATCTTTTCCCCTCCTATGAGATATCTCAAAATCATACTGTTGAAGTCTTATGGCCCACCGAGCCAATCTTCCAGAGGGATTTTTCATATTATTTAGCCAACACAGCGACCAGTGGTCCGTCACTACCTTGAATCTTGTTCCTTCAACATAAGGTCTTTTTCTAATTTCCTCAAGTAATAACTCTATCGCTTTATTATACTCCTTAATTTCAGAAAGTATATCTATCTTTTGAACCTCCCTTATCGTTAAACATTTTAAATTATCTAACCTTGAACTAAAACCAGCTACTTGACTAATTCGACGATTTATAAATTCCCTATCATTACGCTTATCTTGATTATCTTTAATTCTATTAACTTTAAATGCCTTAATTTCATCTAATAAATTCTTAACTTCTTCTAAAATATCCATAGAATAATAAAGAATAGTTTACTGACCGTTACTAAAATCACTCGGCACCCAAATTTTTAATCTCTACGAGCGTTGAGTTCCATTAGTTCCTGGCTCCTGATGATCTCTTTTCGAATCTTCTTCTCCATCCTCTTGTTGCATTTTATCCAAACGAAACGACCAATTACGATGATGAGCAGCAATCCCATTAGAAAAACTCCTATTTCCCATATTGTGAATGATGTCCCAGGGGTTGTGGTTGTGGTACCTCCGCTGTTACCGGCTTGAGTTATAATAACTTCTTTCTCTTCTTTTGATTGATTGTACCCCATTTTATGAATGTATGTTGATAATTTATTTTTACACTTTACACTTTTTCGTTGACTTTTTATCTTAATATGTTTAATCTGTTTTTTCCTCGAATTGCACTGGCAGGATCGCCATGTAATGTTTAACTCTCTGATTGATTTACGGGGTTTGGAGTGTACTTTATTAAAATAATTTATCTTCTTTTCCTTTCTTTATTTAATCTTACGCTGACTACATTTCAATTCTACGTTTAACTTACTTCTAATAATTATATCAAATCAAACACCTATTAATTATTGAATTGGCGAATATCGCACTGCTCGCACAAGTATGCCTACTAGTACATTTTTTAAGTTTATTGACTTGTTTAAGTATTGTGCAATATTCGCCAATTGCAATTACGTTTTCCATTACACCTTCCTCGCTAACAAAAAAGAAAATAATAACTATCGCGAATATTATTATTTTCTTTCTTCACGTTAGTTTGAGGTTTCTTTCCATTACACCTTCCTATTACATCTAATATTCTTAAATCTACATCCCGGGTTTCTAATTACAACTAAATTTATTTAATTATGATACGGTTTTACGCGGTTTTTATGCACTTCCACAGTTTTATTTTTTATTTTAATAATCACATTGGGTGAATTTTCACGAATGACTTTATAAGGTCCGATGTATAAAGGTTCTAATTTATTAACACCTTCACTTTTTAATAACACTTTATCGTTAAACTTATAGCTAACAACAATTTTGGAATTTTACAATAAATATAACATCCTAAATAAGAAGATGTGCAGCCTATTTTTGGTTGAATTTTTTACTAATGATTTAGTCCTACTTAGACTAGGAGATGTAAATAAGCATCATATTAAGCATCATTTTACTATTGCAAGTTTCTGGTGCAGAACAAGGAATTGAAGAAGGCAAAAACAGGGTTCTGATAACGATAAAGCTTAAATAAATATAATTTAAATATATTTAATAAATCGGTAAATCTTAAACGAATTTCTTTTTGAAAGAATCTCTTTTCGTATGTTTAATTTTTTTACAGTGGCGTACATTTTCGGGGTCAAGGAGGCAACATTTTTTTTTAAATGGCTATTCCAATTTTTTATTTGATAATCTAAAAGAACAAATTTTTTTGACAATCTTAGTTGTTACTGATTGACTATGGCTTGGCTACATAAGAAAAATGTTTCGAAAAAACATTTTTTATGCGCAATCTGAAATTTTGTTGAGTTGCTGATAATACTCATATGGCTTCTCGTGAAGTAGATTTAGAAATAAATTTGAGTCAAAGTACTGTTCTCAATGTTCAAAATTTCATTAAGTCAAGAACTACTTCAAGATGATTTTGACCGTCGACTGCAATTCCGCGAAATTCTGTGTTATAATGACCCAATCGTTTCCAGACAAATTTATTATAGTTTTTGACACCTGAAAAGATTCTTTTAACACTTTTCGGACCGTGTGTGCCAAATGGTGGTACACGAATGTTGGTCGTTCTATGGCCGCGTGTACCACAAGGTGATACACGAATTTTTTTGCATAATATTATTTATTAAATTATAATTTCTATTATATTTACTAAACAATCATGGATTTATTTATTAATTTTGTATGAAAAAATCAATTTTATCATATAATTTATTTTTTCAAGGTTTACATATAAAAAATCAAAAAATTACAAAACTATGGTAACGACAAAAAGTTTCTTAGCATAACTTATGCTTTGTTTGGAAATATTCTAAGCAATAGAACGCGTTGCAGTTTGAACATTTTGTATTTACTCTTTTGCATGAATTGCTTGCGTGCGCAGTGTTGTGACGTTTTACTAATGTTTTATAACATAGGACACAACGGCGGCGTGTTGAACGCTTGGGACCTAAAATAATTATAATATACATATCTTATTATAGCTGTATGTAATAATATGTAATTCTTCTACCTGGTACTTCAACAAGTTTGTGATTACCACCACATGATAATCGAGGTCGACGCTGTTCTAATAAAAATTCTTCGATTATTTGACATTTGAACTCCACGCTTATTTGACTTCCACGCATTCACTAATGTTGTTTGAGTGATGAGATGGAAGAATGAACGTAGATACCATTTTGTTGTCTTTCGCACAAATGGAGTATATGCAGTCATCTGATCACATACCCTTTGAACTCCACGCTTATTTGACTTCCACGCATTCACTAATGTTGTTTGAGTGATGAGATGGAAGAATGAACATAGATACCATTTTGTTGTCTTTCGTACAAATGGAGTATATGCAGTCATCTGATCACATACCCTTTGAACTCCACGCTTATTTGACTTCCACGCATTCACTAATGTTGTTTGAGTGATGAGATGGAAGAATGAACGTAGATACCATTTTGTTGTCTTTCGCACAAATGGAGTATATGCAGTCATCTGATCACATACTCTTTGATTTTGTTATAATCACAAATAACTTCAGCATCAGTATGCTTTGTCGAAAGCATCAGTACATCTCTTTTATCTTTATATTTCATAACTGTGATATCTGACCTATTTTGGCGCGCAATTAGTTCTTTCCGACATAATTTTATGGTAATGACTTCTTTGGGTAATCCAACCTTATTTTTTCGCAAAGTGCCCAACAGCTGAGTTCTTTTTTCGAGCAATTTGTTGGCTAATGGAAAGGATGTGTAGAAATTGTCCGTACATAATTTCCTTCCAGATTCAAGAAAATCTTCCATTAGCTCTAAAACGATTTCCATAGTTGATACACTCTTATTGAGGTTCTTTCCGGCATATACAATAAATTTATTTGAATATCCCCCTTCAGAACATAATTTATATATTTTGATTCCATATTTGTGGCGCTTTCCTTTGATATATTGTCGAAATATAACTACCTCGGAAAGGCACAACACTTTCGTCTATGCAGACGTACTCTCCAGGTTTGTATACTTCCGAAAATATTTTGTTCAAAATTTTGATAACGGGATCGATTTTATATAGTCTATTTGAGCGATGTTATTATCAGCAAAGTGTAAGTTGTTCAAGATTTGAACAAATCTATTTCTGCTGATGTAATTCGCAGCAAATGATTTGCTAAATATAACTCGACTTAACCCGTAGTCTTTGAGATGAGGTCTCTTTTCAATCCCCATGTGAAAGCAGATTGCCAAAAACTTTAGAAATTCAGCTTCATCAACTTCAATCCATGATGACTGTTTGCACCTACCATACTTGTTTGTTTCGCACAAAATTAAATTTAGCAGATCATCGCTCAAAAATCTGCAATAGAACTGCGCCGGTGTTGTAAATGCATAGACACGATTGTCTTGTATGCCATAATTATCATGAAAAACAAAATGTGTTTGTATCGACGCCCTCACATGGCCAGACCATTCGGATTCAGCAGTTTCTTCTAAATATGAACACATATATTTTGAAATTACGTACAAAATCACAATCAATTTTACTTTGATTACCGTTATCTTGATCGACAGAATTTTCACTCTCTGAATCTTTTACGGTTCGAACAATAGCTTCATCGTTTTCGTCCGATGAAGCTGTGGGCGGAATCGTAGATTCGTTCATGTCTACATCATCGTCACTCTCTACTAAAAGCGTCGCAAAACATGCGTCAAACTCCATTTATCGCTAAAACAAACAATTTTGTGGTTATAAGAGCAGTTTCTATTCCCGACCTGCGGACTATAAGGAATTGTAATTGATAAAACTTACTTAAATTTATTTTAGAATTGAAGACATAAGTGGATAAAGGTGTCATGTCACATTTTTAAACTTTTGAGTAAACTAGCATAACACATCTTAAACTGGAACTTTCTTGTGAAGTTCTGGATTCAATTTATTGTAACCTCAAAAAATAGTAATAAATAGAATATTTCCTATCACGTACTTTCTTATTAAAGAAAAACATCCTTTTCTGGAAAAATTAAGATATAGTGTACATAACACCTTTATCCACCAACTCTCAGCTTGAAATGTTATTTCTTTTATCATGAATGAAGGTGTCATGTAACATCTAAATCTATATATTTTTGAAGATATAGAAAAAAAGCAAGATGACAGAATGAAAAACACTTCAATTTATAGTTTAAACTATTTTATTTATAGAAATTTATAAACTGCTTATGAACTTAAAATATGAAACAAATAAAAAATTTAAAGTAAATAGGTATAGATAAGCAACTAATATGATGTTCTCCTTTTCTGCTTGGGATTTAGACTAGTTTGTTCCAACACATCTTTATAGTACCATCTGTAATCCTCTTCAACGAACTTTATTTGTTCTTTCAAGTTGGCAATTTTTTCGGTAGTTAAACCCCCACATTTAGGTAATACGCTTAGAGTAACTTCCCCAGTTTGAATTTTCCTTGCACCTTTCTTATGTAAATCAACCTGCAGAAACGGTGAATGAGAGTCTAAATTTGTTTTATATAAATAAACTCCAAAACTGTCTACTCTAATCCATTTGACACTGTCTCGTAGATTAATCTTCCCGTTAATAGTGTTCTTAGTTTTTTTATATAAATGAAGTTTCATTGGAAGTTCTTCTAAATTATAAAAAAAATTTTCCATATTTAAACATAAACTATGTCTAGTACTTGCAGATCTGATAATCTCCCGATATTGGTCCGGAATAAAAATATTTTGATGCTTTCTCAGTTCTTTCTCAATACGACCAAAATCTCGATCTGAGTCGAGGTAGCTGTGGCCAACCTCAGGAAATTTATGATCTATGACTCTGAAAATCTTGTTTAGAATAAAATACTGGTAAAGACAAAGGATGGAGAAATTCTTATTTTGCCCTGCACATGAATCAGACCAAATTATCAAGTGATCGACATCAGGGTGTTCTTTTTTGAGTAATTTGCAGAACCTTAATAAACAACTTCCAATTTCGTTACTGCCTCTATTGGCAATGTCTTCTGTCCAATTAAAAAAAATATGACTTGTGGTCTGAATGAGTGATGCGGTGAATACCAAAGTTGTAAAGCCACATTTGTCTCAAGTAGAAAGCCTTTGATGTTGATAATTTGGGTAATGGCATAGTTTGTTGTAAATCCACGGTTATGTAACATTTTGTTCTATCACTTGTTGGTATTTGCCTGTCTACTTTTTGGGAATAAAAGGCATATTCCCAGTTGTTTTTGTGTTCAACTGAATTTTCTCCAGCATCACATATACTGCAAGTGTCACTTTTTGGGTGACCAAAAGACCAGTTTGTTCTCCTTGCAATGCTGTGTATAAAGCTGGTAAAGTTGATTCACATTAAGTAAAGAGGACAGATATTTTTTGTTATGATTTTTGTTACGGGAGTAATGTGATTGTTCAGCAGGAAACATATTAACATGATTAATGATGTAGTTGATAACATCCTCACCTATCTTATGAGGGCGATTTATATGATGCCCTCGCTTATCTGGAGAAGGAGCAGACTGGCCAAGTTTTAACTGTTTTTGTGTTATTTCAATTTTTTTTCTTCCTATTTTATATAGAGAGCATAAAGCATCTTTACACACTGGTATCAGCTGCTTATCATAAGTAATTGCATATTTAAATGAGTAATTTTTTGATGTCTTTCTGCCTAATCGGTGACGAAGAACTGGCTTAATTTCGACGCTCTTGAAAATCAGGATACTCTTACTATTTACATCTAAGCTGTAAAATTTCTTCAAAATTGCTTTTCTGTCTTCAATGTTGAATTTATCAGAACAATTCATGCGACATTTCTGTTTGCAGAGTACTCCTTCCTTTATTGTCTTTTTTTCCATAACTCTTCCAGTTTGTGATACATATTCTTGACCCTTTTGCCTTAATAGAGCAGCTTTTTTCCGTTTCCATTTTTCTGGATTACGGGTTCTTTTTTTGGAAACCTTAGGCTGCAATTCAAATATCTTCAATTTTTTAACTTCTGGGCCTTCAGCAATATCATGAATAGCATTACTTGTTTCTTGTCTGTTAGAAGAGTCTATATCTTCCTTTTCTGCTTCGATTTCTTTTAGTTTCAATTCTGTATTTAATAATTTTTTCTTAATATTCTGCTGCAAGTTGACATCCGAGTTTTGATTATTTATCGCTTGTACTAACTCCAGCATCCGTTTACCCCTAGATCCCATAATGGTTTACTTATATTTGCTAATAAAAATCGCTTTTTAAATGAAACACTCTATAAACACTGTCTAAAAATAATGTTACGCAAGAGGAACATAACCTCAAAATATGACATGATACTTCACAGCTAACCTGAACCCTTCAAATTTTGAGCTGATAAAGGTGTCATGTAACAAAAACGTAACATAACACCTTTTTCCACTAGATAATATATGTAGCATGTGCGAC
This sequence comes from Onthophagus sagittarius, assembly GCA_036711965.1. Taxonomy (NCBI): domain Eukaryota; kingdom Metazoa; phylum Arthropoda; class Insecta; order Coleoptera; family Scarabaeidae; genus Onthophagus; species Onthophagus sagittarius. Next base: position 10,351,912 of record JASERS010000002.1, on the reverse strand, counting down.
ATGACACCTTTATCATCTGAAAACTACCAGAAAATATCGGAAATAAGGAATCCCTGTTTATTAAAGGTTAGATCAATATCAGGGGGTGCCCACAAATGCATAAAGTCATTTTTTGAAAAAATGAGACATGACACCTTTATCCACTTATGTCTTCAATTATAACAAGAAATCATAAATTGTGGAAACAATCACTAGAGCGTCACCCTTACGTTTGAACAATCAAACCAAATCAAACAATAATCGTAAAAATAATAATAAAATAAGCAATGACATAAAAACAAAATTCGCGAAAAAGTAAAAACTTTGACGGATTTACGCAAAAAATTACAATTTTAAAACAAATATTATTCAAATCCTTGCTTGGCCATACAGACCAATTTTTCGAAAAATATCATTGTCCGAAATGTGTTAAACAGAAACTCATTTTGAAGATATTTCAGATATACCAGACGTTTTATTCATCTTGTATGTTAGGCGCCGCTTCATTTAGTGCTCCTATCGTACTATTATTTAAGAAAATTAAATTATCATTTAACCCTCCGTCGGGCGCAATGCAGATAATTACGAGGTCGGGCGCAACGAATCTATTAGATTCAAATATGGAAACATTTATTACAAGTTTCTTATTAAATGTTTATTATATTATTATAGTGAAACCTAATTATAAGATAATAAAGAAAATAAATATTTATTATATTAGATGAAAAATAAAAACTAATCTGATTGATGTCTATCAGCTTCATCGCCATCGATTCTTGAACTAAAACAGTTTTCACAAACCACTGCTGCATGTGCTAAACACAAAAACTGTTTGCAAAGTTTACAGAAGTATTTAGAATACCTTTGCTTTTTATTTGCTACGCAAGGTGCACACCGCTTTCTTTTGTTTTTGACAACCTCTGCAGTCTTTGTTTGAGCGAAACAGGAATTCCTCTACTTTTTGTTGCCCTTCTATTCAGATGTTCGGTTACTAATTCTTTACCTAGCTCTTTTAGAAATATACGCCGCTTTTTTCCTTCGTTTCCATTTCTTGCTTGCAGAATTTGCGCATTTATGCCGCTTATATTTAGCATTGAAAAAAATACGACTAGAGGCCACCGACGAGTGTTTCTCTGCACATAGTAAGATTCACACATTTTGTCAACTAAATCAACTCCAGATTTGGTATGATTATAAAAGGTTATTATGTCAGGCTTTTTATCATCTCTAGTATTGTCAATAGAATTATCAAAATGGAAATTAACATCACGTTTTTGCCTTTTCTTGGGATGTAGGATACTAATGTGGCATTTTTTTGAAATCCAAATAAACTTGTCTTTTCCTGTCTCTCTTTAGTCAAAACAAAATTTGGTGGAAGTTGGGGTTTATTCTTTTTTATTGTGCCAACGTATGATAATTTCTTAGTTTGTAGGAAGTTAACGAGCGGTATATCGGTGAACCAATTGTCAGCGGTTATATTTCGCCCAGTATTATAAATCGGCTCACTCAGTCTTTTCACGACGTCAGCAGGTTTATAGCTCACCTGATATTGTCCTTCTGGTTGTCTACCAGGATATATTTCCAAATTGTGAATATAGCAAACTTTGGCATCCACCAAGGCGAAAATTTTTATCCCGTATTTATTTGGTTTGGAGGGTATATACTGCCTGAATGAGCATCTTCCTCTAAAGCCGACTAACATCTCATCAATTGTAACACATGAGCCAGGCGAATAGCTCTTTTTACAGTTTTCGACAAAAACTGTAAAAATTTCCCGAATAGGAGCTATTTTGTCAACTCGTTTTCTTTCCTCCCGAGTTGTTCTGTCATCAAAGCGAATACATCGAAGAATGAACTTGAACCGCTTCACATTACCAATCATTACCAATCGAAATATTTCTATTCCATAGCCATCATCTCCCCATAACTCCTCTAAGCTTTGTCTGTTGCTATGAAGTGTACCTGCCAGATAAAGCAATCCTATAAATGCTTTAATTTCAATTACGTCTACATATTCGCAATCTCTCTCACGAGAATATTGTGAGCGAATAGTTTCAATATATTGATTTGTGTACTGAACGATGTTTTCTAATATATTGTTGCTTATGAGGCAATTCCAACATTCGAGGGCAGTTTTTGCTTGCTTCGCGAATCCTATAACACCTGGTAAACTAATCAAAATATTTTGAGGTTTACGTTTAACACGCTGAGTGTATTTAGTCTTTTTCCATGTACTTATTTTGTCCTTTCCAACATATTGTTCTTCACATTCATCACTACTAAAACTATCCTCTGCAGAAGAATCGTCTTGTTCTGTGGCAGAGTCCTCATCCCGTTCCTCCATATGATCTTCCTCATAAGTATCACTTTCGTCATCAAATTCAGGTGCTTCTTTTTCTTCATCCGACTCCATCATTAATTGTAGCATGATTTCGGCATCTTTAGGATCTTCTGGATTATAGGTTTTAATAAATTTAGCCATTGTACACTGCAACACCTATACAAAGTTAATGCTATCATTGCGTCTGAATCAATCAGACAGATGAATTGTAGTTACATAATATATAGGTGTCCTGTAATTACAATCGGTTCAGTGTGGATTCCTAAGGCAAACTAAGATTTGTATCAAGTTCTCTATACATAAAACCGTTGCATTTGGCAATTACAGGACATCAAATATCTGATTTTTTTATGACAATTTGAAAACGACCATCAATTTATTTCAAATTTTCTTGATCAAACGGTTTTGAAATGTGTCATTATTTTAGTAAAATTATTATTTATTTTATTTGAGTAAAAAGTTCACGTCATAAAATTGTGTTCAGTTTTATCGTTTTTGTAGAAAAAAAAGTATGCCGTGTCATAATCAGGATTTTATAAAAGGCGAAATTTGAAAACAAATGATCAAACTAACTGATATAACATTTTCAAACCTGTTTTCTAAACAAACATTTGAAACATTTGAAATATATTTCAAATAAATTGGTCAAGTCGTTATAGCAAAACATTTTGAAGAAAGCACATCTTTATATGTAACGAAACCAGATTTTTATTAACAAAAAGCTTACTTACAATTTTTTTTCGAGTCCTATTACCAGAAAGTTGAGTTCAAAAGACGATTTTTGAAAATTAATAATACTTCCGTAAACGGTCGCAATGAATCTGTGAAATTAAATTAAGCACTACGACTGATATGTGTGCGCTACGCTGCCGCAAATACGACCGACAATAGTTCTCGGTATATGGTAAAGATACACATATTCCAACTTGTGGTGATTTTACTAACCGGTGGTTATTTACAAAATTGTATCTGGTGAATCTGTCAGATGAGTTGCGCCCGACGGAGGGTTAAAGATATAAAAATTAAGGTTTATACTTATATGGTGGAGGCGCCGGATTATTATTATTTTTTTTTATTACAGACTATTATTATTTATTGGTTATAATCATTAAACTTTATTCATTTTTTTAGAAAATTAGAAATAGGGACAGATTAATTAGGGATGATAGTACGGGTGCGGTACATATGAGAGAGATGCTGCTGAAGATGGAGTGAAAAAGCTCCGTTCTTTTTTTTCTCATTCGTCCTAGATAATCCTATTTACATATTTACGCGACGTGTCCATAAGTACGATATACTCTGTACCATAAGAAGTGATAGTGATTTATCGAATACCATATAACGAAACAACAATTTTTTAACAATATCTGTACCATATAACGAAAATAATAATGGAAATCGATGAATTACTATCACTTTTCGTCATCACATTTGAATTACTATCACTTTACGTACGAGAAACCGGCCATTATTGTTTATTTTGCTCTTACACATTTATAACACATAACTTATTGAATTATTGTAATTAAAATGTTGAAACGTCTTTATTTTTATTCCCTTAACATTTATTGATATGTACCTTTTCGTAACAATTAAATTGTGAACGTTACAAAGAGAAAAATCAATAAGCAAATTTTTATGGGAAATAAATGCGTAAGAAACGGATTATAGGCGGGGGGTTGGACCGATTACCTGATTTACGACCTCCTCAGTCGTTTCCCAGAAATCGCTATTGGATAATTTAAAATAGTTCCCGTGCGGTTTTATAAACAAAATGAAAAAACTTTATTGGAAAAATCGTCTCAAAATAATGTGCTCTGCATCGCTATATACTTCTAGTCCGGAAGATACCGAATACCTGTATAAAAACATCTCAATTATTGTTATTCTACATCCTGCTGACAAAGTTTCCAGAGGTTTCTCTTAGGAAGTTTTTCATCTGCAGATATTGTGAGTTGAAAGGTTAGTTATTATACATAACATAATCCAAAAAGTGAACTTGGAGTAGTTAGCCCTAATCACTGCCCTTAAACAGAATATATGCTTCAATTTAAATAAATAAATAAATAATCATTTATTATGCAAAGCGGAAAAAATCTTTAACAATTTAGCAACAATACATAAACTAAATACAAGTTATTAAACAAAAATAAAGAAAACTATTACTTATACGCCTCGCACAATCACCGGGCAACAATTCAGGAACAAAGACCTGATCTTCCATTGTCACCCTGACACAAATGAAAGAGAAAAAAAAGTATACAAACAAAAAGATTTAATAATACTAAATAATAAAACTAATTCTAATTCACATTAATTCACATTCAAATAATATTAATATTTATAATATTAATCGACTATCAAATACAAATTAAAAAAAAAATGAAAAATGCGCATATCTAATTTATAAAAACTTAATAATATAATGATATAAGAACTAAATGAAGCCAAAAATAAAAAGAAATGTAAAACCAAAAATCAAAAATGAAAAATGCCAGACCGCCAAATAACCAACTAGTGCTACCACCTAAGAGCATCGCCCAACACATTCAAATATCGCCCCTGAATAATAATCAAACTTTGACTCTCGAGCAACCCTGTATAAAGTCTCCTTCGAAACCGTGCCGCATCCGCGATCCTAAGGTCAACAGGCAACTCATTGTATGATTTGTATATATGGTAGGAGAATGAACGTTTAAACATTGAAGTTCTGTGATACGGGGGGTAAATATCGTATCTTCCTCTGGTATCACGACTCCTTACCAAAGAATTGAAACGAATTTTATTAAATAAATACTCAGGAATTTCAGAGTTAATTAATTTTTTATAAAATAACAGAGTGTGAAGCTGTCTTCTATTACCCATTGACAACCACCCCGCCTCAGTTAGTTTATAAGTCATGGAATCGTATTTACGAATATTATAAATAAATCTTAAACAGTTATTTTGAACCATTTGAATGCGTTTAGCGTCGAGAGCACTAATCGCAGGATGATAGACTGGAACTAAGTAATTAAAATGTGATAACACAAGTGCTTCACAAAGTCTCGTCCTCAAGCGAGTAGGAAGACACGATCGGTGAGGATATATCATCCGCAAGCCCATGTATGCATTTTTTATATACCGGCTAATTTGAATGACATATCTAAAGTCATTTGACAAAGAAAGACCCAAACTCTTAGCCTCGTCGACAAAGGGGAGGGTACATCCATCTATGTTAGTATTTATTAGATTTTTCAACTCCGCACAGACACGCCGATTACCGAACAGCACAACCGCAGATTTGGCTGGATTTAACTTCAACTGATGCATATTTGATGTTGCCCACAGGATGTGAAGGTCAAGATTGATTCTCTCTTGAGCAGCAATATATTCCTCAGGTTTAAAAGAATAAAATAGCTGGGTATCATCGGCATACATATGAAACTTATTGAACTTAATGCCTTTAAAAATAAGTGAAGTGTATAAGGTATACAAGAGTGGCGCGACTATTGAACCCTGTGGGACACCATGCTCTACCGGCCTAGGAGCAGACAACATATTATCAATTTGAACAGCTTGGCAACGACCAGATAGGTAACTACCAAGGAATTGTCGTCCAGACTCACTCAGACCAAAGTATTTTAAAATTTTTAACAACGTTAAGTGGTTAACCGTATCAAACGCCTTACTGTAATCCAACAGCGTCATTATTGTAATATCGCCCCTGTCTGTAGCCTCCATAATGTCGTCCGTAACAGCCAACATCGCCGTGGTACAACTGTGTCCTTCCCTGAATCCAGACTGAGTAGGTGGAAGGATATCATATAGATTGGCAAATTGTAACAGTTGAGACTGAATCACCCTCTCAAAGACCTTACAAAGAAATGGGAGGATGCTAACAGGTCATTAAAAGACAGAGGTTTTGAATTTTTAGGTATTGGTTTGACTATTGCAAATTTCCAACAATCTGGGACCGTGCTCTCTATCAAGCATGAGTTGATAATATGCGTAATATAGGGCAACACCGTAGGGCAACACAGCTTTATCATTTGGGAACTCAAACCGTCAGAACCTGCAGAAGATGATTTCGAATTATAGATAATATCTTTTATAGCGTCAGCGGTAACAGGTAAAAATTCATAGTTTCTGTCTGGAAAAGGAGAACAATCATACGCGTCCCCATCATACCCAACATTGCAAAAACTGTTTGCCACATCCGCTACCCCACCAACGAAAAAGTTGTTAAGCTCAGAGACCTGCTTCAGACAGCAAGGCAAGTCAACGTGCTTCCTCCGTTTCACGTTCAAAGACTCGAGACGACGCCAAACGTTTTTATTGTTAACGCCATTAGTTACAAATTCAAAGTATGCTCGCTTTTCAGCTGTTACCGTGCGGGAAGTTAAATTTCGCAAATCCTTATAATACTCCCAGGTACCGCAATATCACCGCCACGCAGATGCAGCAACACCCAAAGTTGTTCAATGTCAGCGGACGAGGTAATAACAGAATATTTAATGTTACTTTTTAAATAAAAACATACCCCTCCTCCTCTAGAGCCACGATCACATCTCAATACGGTATATCCATCAATACAAATCATATCATCATCGATCAGATCAGAAAGCCAGGTCTCAGAAAGGGCAACCAAGTCCACTCTCAAGTCAATCAATAGATCATGCAACTTATGTACTTTCGGTTGTAGAGATCTTATATTTAAATGTGCAAACCTCAACTCCTTAGTGGTCGACACCATGAGAAAAGACAAAAATTTATTAATTAATAAGGCAGGCTAATCAAACAGTCTGACAAAGCGCAAAAAAAATATGTAAGATACAATCAAATATAAAGATAGCGACAAAAATAAAACGAAAAAGCAAAAATAATAATAATGCTAATGCTACTATAACACGAAGTAACAAAGCAGTTGAGATAATTCGATTACTCACTCCGTATTTAAACAAAAAAGACAGAAGAAAACAGAAACAAGATAAGTATTCGTAACTCAAAAAAAAGAACAAAAGCGTAATTATAAAATACAATAATAAAATAATAATAATAGTAATAGTAACAGTAACAGAAGTAACAACAAAAAAAAAAACACCATGCGAGAATACAGCGGGTTATCTACCGTAAAAAAAAATAATGGTAATAGAGGAACTATACTATTCAGCATTTTTATAGAGTTGCGAGTTAAGCTTATAAAGAGGGCTTCAGGAGATTATCTAAATCGGAGGACGATCTTATAACAATTAATGTGTTATTTTGTCTAGTAAATATTTTCCCGTCATAGGACCAAACATTTTTAACGCCGAGTTTCTCCTTAGCCAACTTCAACAATTTATACTTAATAGAAGTTAGATCCTCACATATCACTAACCTGGTATTCTTTAGTTTTGCCTTGGCTCTGAAGACCCGTTCACGAAATTTATAGCTGGTGAACTTAACTATAACAGGACGCGGGACTTTCGGATTTCTTTCATGGACGGGCCAGTTCGGTGGCAGCGATCAATGTTCTCCGACGAGATATCTACACCCAATTTTTGTTTAAAAATGTCGAGTAATTTATTTTCGACATTTTCATTCTTCTCTTCGACAATGCCGTAAACGCGTAAACTCCCACGCCGCGTGTACTGCTCGATGTCATCGAGTTTTTCGCGGAAAAACAGATTCTCTTTCTCCAACTTGGCTGCAGGAGTTCTTAGAGATTCCACTTCTTTATCAATTAATTTCGCGATTTTCACGCAGAAATCCTCTCGTTGTAATAATTTGGTAACTGACCTCGGCGCTTAACCTCATTTCGAACCACTAAAGTATAATTATTTTAACGAAGCGAAGTAAATCGTGTCTCACTCAGTATCGGACATTCGTGTGAATGTCCGCAAAACATTTTATTGTGCGACTAATTTATAGTTTTTTGAAAAATATCTTCAAAATATCTGATAGTTTTTCATGACATTCTTACGAAAGGTGATAACATATTAACCATTATAACTTCGCTATTAGTTCGTAACTTCCTATAATTTCGTAAAAAATGTTATGGATTTTACGATACAAAAATTTATCGATTCTTATAATCAATCAGGGTTTCGTAAATATTAATTATAATAATAATATAATTCGTAATTACTAAACAGCGTTAATGCATATCACTGATGACATCATTCGAGTGACCGATAAAAACGATATCATTCTTTGTTGAACTCTCTTCTAAACTATATTATTTTTCGTGCAAATACTAGCTGTACAATCTCAAATTATCTATGCAATAGATACCAAAAAGTCAAAATAAATAACTCAGTTTTCAGTCCTCGAAGGGTATCAACAGATGTGTCGCAGGGATCTATTTTAGTGCCATTTTTATTCTCCTTGTATACTTGTAACTTTTGTAGCAACTAGTAAACTGCTTTTATCTCATTTAGTTTCGTGGTTAATGATTACAAAATTACTAAAGGTTGCTATTTCCACAATGTAGGAGTATATCAAGATTACCCAAAATAGATTTAAAGGTCAAATTATCAAAAATAAGTTAGTAGACGCTATGTAGCAATGAATTGGCATACTTAGATTGTGTGATTCTCTTACACATTTTAGTCACTTTACTTTTTATGATATAGTTTATGCCATACAGTCTTGCTGAAAGCTTCTGTATTTTGTATACATTTGTTTATGGTTGTGGCTGGTTAAATATGTCTAAAAGAAGAATGTTGCCTTGTTGTTATTCTATCATAAGTTTCTTTTTTTGAGAAATCGCTTTATCTGCATAATAAAATTTCATTTAGAACATATGTTCATAATATTAATACTAGAAGTAGAGGTCTTATTACCCCAGCTATACATACCACAACAATACTTGAGAGCTCATTCACATACTGTGAAGATTCTGAGTTTAAACGTGTACGGTTTGGCGTACCATCATAGAGTATTTGTATGCTTTGGTTATTATTATTATTTTGTTATTTATTTTTTTAAAATTTTTCTTTGATTCTTTCATTTTTTTTTGTGGAAAAGAGGAACTCTGATTCCTAATTCAACCCTGTAAATTAAGTTTTGTTATACTTCTGATAATAATGTCATTTTGTTATTTTGGCAATAAAGGCATTATTATTATTATTATTCGTTATGTCATGAAGTATTCAATATTAATGAATAATATCAACAAAGATACATCCTTAACAAACTATTAGTTCATCAACTTTTAATTAACTTTTTATCCGTTTGAACTTTGGGAATTAATCGGCGCACCGCCCAGGATTATGGAACGGAACTTCGCGAATGCGGGAGCTATTATCTTTGTGGCAACAATCAGGAAATTTGCAGAATTGTAATCTACCAATCACGAAAATTGCATAAATATCGATTTAACTTTACAAAAATTTATTTGTGGAATTACGCAATCAATAAATAAGTTATACAAGAGTTACAAAGTAAACAACTAAACACATGAATCCTATTGAAGGTTATTCATTAGAAATTTTAATATTAAGCAATGTAAACAATTAAGACATCATCACAATCAAGTTAAAAATAGCTTAATTTTTTTGTTTAGCTCGTTTTATTTGGGTATGCATAAAATTAATCTTCGTATTATTGAGTAACAGCACTTGCTTGATTCTTTAAATAGACTTATATTCTAAGTCTTGTAAAGAAATACTAAACTTATATAAAACGGACAATTCCTTCAATGAAATAATAAGTTAAATAGAAATAATAACGATAAAAATGAAGAGATAGAATCGTCAATATTAAGGTGTGTTTTAAACTCTTTCCTAGTGCGTGCTTCCGATTCATTACCAACCACCAAATCTTGAATTTTACTTAATTATTGGGTATTCAATTTCTGCGGATTCAAATATGAAGTGGTTTGTGGTTAATGATAATATTGAAAATCGCAAATGACTACAATTTGTGTCACCAAAACGTTGTAATTGAATCTCAAAGGGGTCTTTGAGCTTGGAGCACTAACGACTGTCCTGTCGAACGCTCGTTTCCCCGAACTGACTGCACGTATGGTCGCTTTGTAACATGTTACATGAAGCCCTGTAACAACAGGTAGTCACCTAACTTTAGATGAGGTTAATTAACTTACCAGAGATGTACAGGCTAGCAGGCGAACGCTTAATTACTGAATTGCAATTCATTGTTTCTTGAATATGTTATTTAAGAGAACAATCTGATTAATATATCCATACAAATAGAAACTTACGATATCAGATACGTATACACAACTTGAAAGACAAGCCAATGTACTAATATAAGCGAGAACATGAATTTACGTACATCAAAGCTGAGGAAAATGTTGATGAAATTGTTGTCAAACTCAACAAATAAAAATTGAAGTCTATGTACTATTATACATAGATTGTTAGAAAGAAACTTATCAAGAAATTTCATGTTAATAGAGACTTTTGAATTTCAGTAAAAGCTAAATATTTCCATTCTAAATAATAAACCTTAGTGGATTTAAATTAAATTTTCGTCGTCGTATTTGCGTGAAACTAAATTTTCGACGGTAAATAAGGAACAGTAGTAACAGAACAAAAATCGAGGTGAAAAACGAAATGAGGGTTAATCAATTCTTAATTATCGCAATTAATTACAAATAGCTAGACTTAATTGAAAATAGGATCCCCGGCTAACAAAGCTTATGCGGAAGAGGAAATCATGCGGTTAATGAACATTCAGTAAGCTAGTGCCGATGTTCGTTATCTAAACCACAATTATGTTCGACATTATTGGCCAATTTCATTGTGTGTTCTATTTGTAACTATTACTATTGGAGATAAACTTTGTAGGGAGTTGCATATCGATGCGAAACAATTAACTGATAACATTAATTGTATAATTAACACCCAAGAAGTGTGCAAAAATACAAACGAATCGTTATAGCGGTTTGAAACCATATTATGAGAATCAAATAAACTAAAATAAGATAATAAGTAGTGTTAAATATGGTAAATGTTTGTATTTATTTTGCTTCTTATAGAAATTAAATTGGAGTTTCATATAATGGTGGGTTCATGCAACGTGTTTTAGTCTTAGTGGTAGTCATAGTTATAAGAGTGAAAAGTTAAGGTAGTGCGTTATAGTAGTACTGTTCATGCAACACCTTATGACTAAAATGATTTTTGTCTTAGTCACAAGAATTGCCCAACTTTTAACTTCTTAAAGCTAAAACCTTCGGTCGCAATTTAACGCATGCGCTCACTTTTCTCTTTCGCGCCTTTAATGGCAGTGTTTCGTATTATTTTATAAATAAAGGTTGAGTTGATTAACTTTTTGATTTTATTATATTACAATTATAACAATAATTTCAATCAGGGTTGTCATATTTTTAATAAAGTGTTTAAAACAAACTGTTTGAAGCATTTTTAAAACTGTATGATATGTTTTAAATAGTTCAAAAGGTGATTTAAAAGATGGGGTGTTTTTTAAAAGAATACTTTTGTTTCAAAATTAGCAGGAAAATAGAACATTTCCTTTATGTATGTTTATCGCCAAACCTACATTATAACTAAAATTTAATATTTGACTAAAAACCTAAACAAAATTTAAAAAAAAATTGTTACCCGTTTCCGCTAGATGCATTATTTACTCCATTTAACTGTTGAAATATGCAAACAGTTTTTGCTGTTTTATCAATTCCTAATCTATTGCTTAAAGTATGGTATTAAGTCCTAGGAAGTAAAAGTCGCTTAATATTGGCAGATGATGCTACTACATCGGATGTAGCTATAAAAATAACTTTAATATAATAGCATCCAAAGAGATAAAGAAAGATCAATCTGCCAGTCAAGATTTTGCATTTTGTCTAATAGTATTTAATATTTTCGAAGAAAACTCAAACAGTTTATCAACAATATCGTGCTTTTTGCAATGAAAATGTTTTCTGCCAGAAGTTTTAAAAACAATATCAGGTCTTCTGGAAGCAGTATCAAGTCTTTTGGAAGCATTTGAATTTTTCTAAAACCAGTATCAAGTCTTTCAGAGGCTATATCCGCTTTTCTAGAAGAAGTGCCTTCTAGAAGTATTTTAAGTATTCCAAAAGCAATATCAAGTTTTCTGGAAGAACTTCAAGAAGCAGTATTAAATCTTTTAAAACATTACAAGTATTCTAAACATTTCACGTCTTTTGGAGGCAATATCAGGTTCTTTAGAAACAGTTTTAAATCTGCTACGGGCATATCAAATTTTCTGGAAGCAGTTTAAGTCTTTTGTGACTATTGCAATTCATTACATGTCTTCTGGCAGCTACATCAAATCTTCTAAAAGCATTTCATATCGTCTGAGAGCAAGATCAAGCCTTTTCAAATGCAGTATCAAGTCTTCTAGAAGCATTTCAAGTCGTTCAGGGGCAGTAGTAAGTCGTTTGGAGGTAATATCAAGTCATTTCCAGTCTTCCAAAGGCAATATCAAGTTTTGTGGAAGCATTTCAAGTCTTCTGAGGCAGCAGTATCAGGTCCTCTAGAAGCAGTATCAAGTTTTCTATAGACAGTATCAAGTCTTTTGAAAGCATTGTCACATAGCCTATGCTTTTAGATAATTCATTTCTACGTATTCAATTGCACTATCTAATTGTCCCCGATTAATATTTGCTCCTCAAAATCGACCTTTTTGGTATATTGATCAAGTAATGACCGTTCGTTAACGTCATTTCTAAACGGTCTAAAACGTTTAAAACAATAAAAAAAGCATGTATTTTGTTTAAAATGAAAAGAAAACATGTTTCTCCAACTTTGATTTTAATGGAATCACACATAAATCATAAAAATAAATTAATCTTTATGTTTTGTATTTGTGCGATTAATAAAGCTGTATTCAAGTTAGGGATTACAATTCCGAAGCAAATACACAATTTCGGGATTACATTATATGAGGAAAGGGTTGTCGTTACCGAAATTTCAAAAAGGCTGAACGAAGACGAATACAGCCTTACGCTATTAAATCATCGAAATCAAACAATCTTCAAAGGTTTTCTCTAAATGAGCATAACTTTTTTTAATTTCTTGCAGCATGCGTTCTAAAGCAATATCTGCTTTATTAAGATTCATGTCTCGATGACAAATACCTTCAACAGTCACTTTGACCCGATCTAAAAGTCAAACCAACTTCTCATAATTTGAAACTCACTGTCATTAATGTATATAATACAGTACTTTAGACTGTCATATTGCTTTAACTGATTAAAAGGCTATCTCATCTTCTTTTGCAGTCAAGTTGAAGTTTCAGTTCTTTCCATGTTCTTCTTTTACATATTTTTGAAGATCTTTGTTTTTTGTTAGAGATTTTTGGTACTTTTTGACCAACATTAATCAACGACAAATCCCAGATTCATAAAAATTGGTTATTATGGAAACAATTCCGGGATCCAGGGATCCCGAGCAATTATTCTTTTTATTCATATTAAATAATGTTAGAAACAAAATGTTTCTAACACATTTGAAATATGTTTCACTCTAGATTTCTTTTTGTATTACACGACTGTATATATGTTCAAATTTTGCTTTAATGTGCTATGCTTAAATATTGCACGAACCAATATTTTTCCTTACAACTAAAGCTAACGCAAACGGTTAAGACTAAGACTACGACTAAAACTAAAACACGTTGCATGAACCCACCATAAATGTATTAATGTTGTTCGTGCATTAATTTTAAATTTTTTTCGGTGCTATTTGTTGTTATTTGAGGTAAGATGGTTACTGCTTATAAAAAATAATTGATTGGACGCTTATTACATCTTAACACGAGATGAATGACATTTCTAATATTTTTAGACACGATATAGTTTTTAAAAATTATCAGTTTTATTAAAGGATATTATTAAAGAATAACATAATTGCTGTTATTTTTTTTATAGAAACGTATTGATAATCAATAAAACCAGTTTAGTACAACTAGTTTAGACATTAAAGAGTAATGTTCAAAAAAATGTTACTTCTGGTTTTATTATTAAAAATCCATTATATATGCCTTACATGTTTCGGTCTGGAGATCATCATCAAAGGCGTCGTTAGACGTCGTCACTCCTTAATTTGATGACGCCTCTGATGATGGTCTCCAGACAGAAACATGTAAGGCATATCTAATAAATTTTTAAAAATAAAACTAGAACTAACATTTTTTTTTGGATATTACTCTTTAAAAATTTCGAGTTTCACCCAGTCAGCCAATAGAGCTGTGTATTTTAAGGATAGTCTTCAAATTTAACAGATAGGTGGCTGCTCTGCTTGCGCATCCATACAAGAGTTTTAGTGGGTGCAAAGCATCCATACATACAAGTGCTTCTAAAAGGCTTGAATTGTAGATGACTCGATCTGGAAAACTTGATATTTGAACTGCTTGCAGAAAATTTGTTACTGAACCTGGAAGTTGTAATACAGCATCTAGAAGATTTAAATTGCTTCAAAAGACTTGATACAGCTTTCAGAAGACTTGATATTACATCCAGTAGACTTAAAGTACTTCCAGAATAATTGAACTGCTTACAGATGATTTGATACTGCCTCTGGCTGACTTGATACTAATTTTAAAAGACTTGAAATGCTTGCAGAAGACTTAAACTGCTTTCAGAAGACTTGATACTGCCTTTGGAAGATTTGATACTGCTTCTAGAAGAGTTGATATTACATCTAGAAGACTTGAAATACTTCCAGAACACTGGAACTGCTTACAGATGATTTGACACTGCCTTTGGCAGACTGAATACTACATTTAAAAGACTTGATATTCTTTCAGAAGGCTTCATCTGCTTCTAGAAGACTAGACACTGTTTGATACTGTTTCTGGCAGACTTGAAATGCTTTTTTTCAAGACTTTCAATGTTTTCAGAAAACTTGTAATGCTTTAGAAGACTTGTAATGCTTCCAGAAGATGTAATACTGCCTCTTGATGACTTGAAATGTTTTCAGAAAATATTATACTGATCCTAGAAGACTTTATGTTGCTTCCAGAGCACTTGAAATACTTTCAAAAGACTTGATACTGTTTCTAGAAGACTTGAAATGCTTCCAAAAAATTAATACTGCTAATTAAGTCTACAAACTGTTAATTAAAGACTAAATACTGGTGATAGAAGACGCTTTTATTGCAGAAGGCAAGAAACTGTTAATAAAATTGTTTTTGCTTTCTAATAATACCTAATATTCTTAACATTGCTTCTAGAAGACTTGAAATGCTTAAAAAAGTGATATTGCTAATTAAGTCTACAAACTGTTAATTAAAGGCTAAATACTAGTGGTAGAAGACATTATTGTTGCAGAAGGCAAGAAACTGTTAATAAAATTTGATTTTGCTTCCTAATGATACCTAATACCGTTGGCAAAATAGACAATCTTATTGAAAACTAGAAACACTACTGGAAATAGATATTTCTATTTCAAACGAACCATAGTCATCAAATACGTGGTTGTTTTGCACTTTTTCTTAGAGTGGTTATTCATCATTTGAGTACTTATGTACTACAAGAGAAGTACTAACTACTGTCAGGGAGGCTTGATACTTGTACGAAACCCTGTATTTGCGTTTGCTAATAAAAAACTACTTCCTGCTTGTAACTTACTAGAAATTGGTTCCTGGTGTGCTATGTGCTTTGACCACTAAATACTGTTCGCAGAAGGATATCTTATTGGGGAAGTGCTAGATACTGCTCGTAGAAGATTATGTACTACTAGAAAAGTACTAGCTATTGCGGGGAAACTTGATACTACTAGAAAATCTTCTATTTGCAAATAGGGGTAAGTTACCTGTAAGCAACTTACTAAAAATTGATTGCAAGCGTGCAGAAGTTATTGGTATAAGATCATATATTGCGTTGAGATACTACTCGCAGAAGCTTATGTATCATTGTAAAAGCACTAACTACTGCCAGGAAAACTTGATACTATTAAATTTGTAAGTGCTGATAGAAATCTGTTTCCTGCTTGCGGATTACACTTCCTTTTATTTTTTCAGTACTGGCTACAATTTGTAAGGATGCTGATGTTTTGTGTAATATTCTCCATACCCTAGTGCGTGGTGTTTTGATATCGTATTTAAATTAGTGAGTTCAAGTGAGTTATTATCTTATTTATTTATTACATATCATACAGTTACTGGATTCAAGAAGAATTCATTTTTTAGCGCCCAGCACCCATACGTATCCTCAAAAAGCGGCGCTTATGATAGTCTTGCTTTTTTATAAGCATCTTTAATTTAAGGTTAGTTTGCAGAGTAATACCCAGATAATGGTGTCGTTTTGTAGAGTAATGGTATTGTGTTTGACTTTATAGTATGCTTGATAGCACTGAAAAGTGGAAATCAGCAACAAGCTGCTTGGTATTTCCACCGTTTATATGAAAGATACGTATAATACGTTCTTCAAATGAGGGCCAATTATTTTTACTGGTCATTTATTACTAGTAATTTCAAAATTTTAGCCGAAGATGAATATAGAAGTTCATGAAATTAATCTTGGGCGACAGAAATATACCGTTTTCTGCAGATAAAAGCAAATAGTAGATTTTTTAGCTAAATAATGGTATTAAATACCTTTACTTACATATTGAATAAAGTAGAGGTAAACATATCAAAGAGATGGTCTACCTGGTATTGTCAATTCATCCTTCTATAAGAAAGATTAGCGATTTAGTTAGCACTAAAGTGAATCTGTGTATAAGACTAGATATGGACATGAGAGGACAAGGCGATGGTGTGATCTTCAAAGCGTTTAACTTATTCAAACTATTAGAGAAAGAAAATCTTGATATTCCATAAACGACACACATGTTCAAACTCTACTTATGTAGATGAAGTATAACCATTGCTTCCTTGTCTCCTCAAACCATGTTGTAAAAATGATTTGAGCGTTGATGAGGGAAATTACTATAAAAGGGTAAAAAAAGTTTACTTTCAGAGAACATTATCAAGTGCACATGTTTTCTGTGAAAAAAGAAATGGCACTTAAGACAATGTTCATCTTTTATACAAAAGATACCAACCCCTTGCAATCAATCGCACTCTTTGTTAAAAATTAATAAATTAAATTGCAAACTTGCTGATTGTAGTAAGCGTTTACCGGCTTAACAAATTTCATAAAAAAATGTTCGGCAAACGCTGATCGGTACCGGCTTCAAATACCTATAAACACTCTTCTAATTTGTTCGTGTCCATTTGAGAACATGGAAATATTCTTTTTGCTTGTTGACGCATATCGGGGCTGATTACAGCATTATATATACATAAGAAAGAAGAAGAAGAGCTAAGAAAGAAGAAGAAGAGCTTATAACCAGTATTCTATGAGTTTCTTCCCTAACACAACACACGGCCTTCAGCCACTTTTTCTATTTTTAAGTCTTATATAATCTTGTTTAACTTTGAAGGTAGTGCGTTAAATATCCGACATGTACTAAGATCATACATGTACATATGTTGACTACTTTTCGTTTAATTTGTGTATGAAGTCTTCATGGGAAACTTAATCAAAGCATGGAAGACTATAAAGTATATTATTTTTTCTTACAAGTTAATTTCAAAAGATATTATTTAATAATTAAATACTATCTTTTGTAGACTAATATTTCAGACTTAGGATAGTTTGGATTATTCTTGTGATTACTTTGAATCTTGACGCTTCATTTGGGTTTAGATTATGTTCTATCTCATCTATTACTTCTTTAGGACTAAGTAGTGTGTTTGTTTTGTTGTGTCTTCAATTTTATAAGTGTATTTTTTCTTGATTGTTTTCTGTAGGCTGGAAGTAAAAATCTCAGACGCATGTTATGCAAACAACGGCAGGTTTGTTTATTGCCTCTGATACATGGTTCATTACAATTTCTTATAAGAGGAAAATAATTCAGAACCTAGCCTTCCATAGCAAACAAACGGTTTCATTTTTGTTAACAGTTTTCTATGTAGGCACTTTTTGTTAAGCTTTCTAAATTTTTTCTCTTTTGAAAACTACAGGATCTTTCGCAACCGTTGCAATCACCAATGGAAAAATGCAAAAAAAATTATTCCTACCGGAGACTAACCAATGCTACTCCAAGGACGTTTTGAAAGATTATGCGTTCCTTAGGAGCGGTTCAGTCTCCCTCTGTTTGGGCTGCTTGTGATGGGGAATTATTGACAAGATTTCTTGCTGACCCTCCTTTAATCATTGATGGTGAGACTAAGACGACTACTATTACTGAAATTCTTGCCTCACCTAAGTCCTCCTTTTTCTCCTTTGTTCTGGTCAACGCATCAGAAGTCCGTGATACCTTGAATTATTCTAAGTCTACTAGTGCTGGAGCTGATTAAGTTGGTCTCAAACTTCTTCTTCCTATATTGGATATTGTTCGTACTCCTATTATTCACATTTTAAACTTTTCACTTCAACGATCCTCATACCCTTCAATTTATAAGGTTGCTCATGTTATCCCAATACCTAAATCCTTTTTATCAGTTCTATCTAAAGCTTTCTTGCGCATTGTTTACTTACAAATTCAAGAGTACTTACAAGAATTTAATTTGCACAGCGAGTTTCAGTCGGCTTTTCACCGACTATATATAATATTAATAAGTATTCAGATAAGATAGTTTGTTGTGAGTTGAAAAGATGGTGCTGGCGTGAACTTCAGACAGCACGTGGCATCTTTCCGTCGACGCACGATATATAGCTAAAATAATATTGGTATATTGGTATTTGGATGCAAAAACATTACACTGACGCGATCATACTTGATAAAGTTAGCTGGTGAGTGTCCATATACGTTATCAATAATTAATATTAACTTAAATGCGATATTTTTAAAGGAACAGTGTCGTTCAACTTATGGGACAAAGTAATTTCGAAACCAGTCTTTAAATAAAGAAATAGTAACCTAAGCTTTTTGGTTTAACTTCCCACTTTAGAGGTCGATATTTTCGTAACCCCCCGAGAAAAAAAAATATGGTAAAGATAATTGTAATCAGTAAACATTTCTAGGTATCACATATTGATTTGGAAAAATTGAAAAATGGAAATTCGGATCTGCGGTTTTTCTTTTATCGCAAAATGTGTTAATATCGTTTACCGGATTCCGTAATCAGTTTTTCAAAGTTAGCTCTCTTAATTTTTTTAAGAGCGATGTAATGGATTTATAAAGTAAAGAGAAAGGGAAATAAGCCATGCGGGGAGAGGGGGTTCGGAGTTGAACAAATATTGCGCTGGTGCTCTTATTACGTTCTGTGTGTTGGTGTCCGCTTCAGATGAGACGTGGCGTCTTTCTGTTTACGTACGTAAAAAGACATTTAATTTGAAATTTTAGATACTGTAAAATTAATTTATTACAAATGGAATAATTATGTTCCATTTTTGTCATCAATCGATTTCAAAGGTATCGACCTCTAAAGTGAGGGGCCTTGACATTTGGCAAGGACAATAGTCGTGCCTGAAGATGTTCTCACACATAGCGAAACATTAATAAAATTTAATTGATTACTTAATAAAATTTATAATCGTAATTTTTATTTTTATAATTTTTAACGTTTTATTTAGAAAAGCAATAATTTTATTTCGAATATGCTCTCTTAAAGAAACCTTTTCAGTCAATAATATTTCGAGGATTAAATTCTGCAAATACAGCGTAATGACATCAACAGCAGTTGCTATTCAGGCTGCTTTCAGGAAATTATTGCACTCAAATAATATTTTAGATGCACATTGATTGAATAAAAATTTTAGAACTTTAACAATTCTCTCAAATATATCACAGCAATATTTTTTTCTTTTAGTTCCTATAAATTAACATTACCCATAATTACCTAAAATTTGCTAATTTATTAAAAAATGTTGGGTAAAGTGCTGTTTGTTAAAATGACGTGGGATCAAAGAAGGTTGAATAAAAATTAGGATTTATAAATATTCTCCTTGAGATTAAAAGTTATTTGAAAATACATTTAAAGATATCTTTAAAATACTTTTTATTAAAACAATTTATAATTCTGTATGCTCGTATTTAACACTCTTTCCAAATAATTTATCCCAAAACTCCATATTTTTTCGATCAAACGGGCCAACCCTCGCAGTCAAAGAATCCGTCGATATATCTAAATAATTCAATTTATTTTGAGTAACTTTTAACCAACTCACTCCTAATTCGGTATTTTTCGGCGTTGGTTTCCCGAATTTTGCAAAATTCGTCCAAAGCTTTACCATCTTAATAATATTTTGTCCTTCGATTGAATCTTCGGTAAGATCTTTTGGGGTGAATTTATTTTTAAATAAATAACCAAGTTCTTCGACATGGCCCGCACCCGGCATTTTACCAATATCTTCGTGCATTTGTTTAAACTGATTTAATTTAGTATTCAATGAAAATTTATATAAATACAAATCTTTGTGATCAACCAAAACATGTTCAGTAATTGAGGAGTAAATCCCGTAAGTTATAAAAATCTCGGAGAATAAATTTGAGTATTGCTCAGTTCCAGCTTTGTATTCTTTGATTTTGTAATGTTTTTGGATACGATTGAAAATATTTTGTTTCGACTCTTCATCCGTAGCGTTTAATTGGTGAGGAATAAAATAATGTTTGGGTAATTCTCGTAATTCTCCGTGTATAAGCATATCTTCAGCATAAATAACCAAAACTTCATTGCTGTTGAAACCTAGAATAAAGGGAAGTTTTTGGAATTGTCCTTTAGTTATGATTTTTGCAGGTGATTCTGATAAAAATATATCTCCATCGTGGAAAGATTCAACGATTGGGCCAAATAAAGGTTTTTCGTGAAGAGGAAGTATCTACAAAATTAAATTAATCATATAAAACGACAAAAATAAATATTACCTTATCTATTTCTTTTGCAATCTTCATAATCTCATCAATTGGAGTTGATTGTAAATAATCCAAAATTTCCGTTTCGTCATCAATCGCAAAATTTAATTTCTGAGCAAGATAAATTCCCGTATTTTTTTGAGCTTCATTCCAAATGCAATTAGCACTGCCACTTTGAGCGATCACTCTATGTGCTAATCCTTTGGAAAGTGGGGATAACATGTGCATATGGACGCTTGCCCCTCCAGCACTTTCGCCGAAAAGTGTCACACTTTCGGGATCGCCACCAAACGTTTCGATGTTTTTCTGAATCCATTTTAACGCTAAATTTTGATCCTTGAAAGCGGCATTACCAGGGACTCCAATATCTGGATTTTCAAAATTAAGGAATCCTAAAAGACATCATTAATATTGAAGGATTGTTAATTTAAAGGATGTTTACCGAAAAATCCTAAACGATAATTGATTGTTATTAATACAACTTTTTCTGGAAGTAAAAACTCTGGGCCAAACATATCTAATTGTCCACTTCCTATGGTGTATCCTCCACCATGGATAAAGACCATAACTGGTCTTAAATTTTTAGTAGCAACCTAAAATAACACAGAAGTCTTGATAATGCTTTGATATTACTTTTAGAAGATTTGATACTGCTATTAGAAACGCAATATTTTGAATTTTATAGTATTTTAAAATGTTTTCAAGAAGTGTGTCAATGATATTTTCGTGGTCGCTTCATTTCTCGATTTTCGAGTTGGCCTCCTCGTTCCCTAGATTTGTCCATGTGCACATAAATTAAAGAAAGTAATTCGTGTGGAAATTGGTCAAATCATCGGAGCAATGTTGAAGCAAACTTTTGAGAGTGGCTTGAGACGTGCATCGCTAAAAACTACCATTTTGAATTGAAATGTGATGGCTATATTCAAAAAGTGAAAAATCTAAACACAGCAATAAAAATAGAAAGTAACGTTATCAGGTTTTTAAGGCGATATGATATTGACGTAAACAGTATCAAAATATTAATACACTCTGTCCCAGACTAAGACAGCATAATGTATTATGTTTTTGATGAAGAGTTGTTTGAAGTTCTTAGTTAACAAAGTACATATATCTGCTTGATACGGAGGAAGAGATTGTATGATTGACAAATTGAAAGGAAAATTTCAAAATAATTACAAAGGACATGTTACTATTTTTAAGGCTATGCGAACCTTGTGTTAAAAAATTGAAATATAAGAAGAAAGGACTGGTTGCAAAACATTTGTTATTCAAGGAATTTAATTCTTCATCAACTTGATAAAGGTTTCAAATTTATAATGGTATACCAGGACCATTTAATATTATTTGTTGTGCTGAGACCATTTACATCAAAGACTTCAATCGAAGTGTGTAATAATATCATTGATATTTTTATTTTCTTAGACGCTCCTTGTACTTTACATTTAGACAATGTTAAAGAATTTGTCAATAACATTATTGACAGCCTGATTAATACATAGCCGAAGTTCAAAATGGTGCACAGCAAACCACGACGTAGAAGAGTCAAGATAGACGCTATCTTGACTGAAAGAGGCAATCAGGACATAGAGAATATGATAACAATCTGCATGCAAGACCACTGTAGCGTTACCGCCACAGAACCCACCTGATTTGAAATTTACTTTTGTATATAATCATTTTACCATGGCGTTGCCATGAAAATTTATTATTATTTTATGAATAAAACGCATTCCGTTTCCTCAGTTCATAACGAGAACACGTATTTTCTACTGTTATCTTCATATGAGGTAGTCTGCAACCACAACACATCAAAATGGAGTGAAGGATAAGTAATACATAATGGGACAAAAGGTCCTACACATTTAATCAAATTCAAAACGAAACAAATCAAAATTTTATCAAGTTGATGAAAGAACTTGTAATTGATAGTGATTATCTCCTCCTTGATCTAGACAAATCTACTGCTAACATTAAAAGGCATAGGAATGAAGTTTTCACTTTCTAGAACAGCAAGTAAAGCGCATGAAGAAAACCTCTGATCAGATTAATAAATTAATAGAAAAGGGAACATCAGTTCGAATTCCTCTCTCTAATATTGAACGCGTAAGAAGAGATGCTCGATCTATCCTTGGCGTGGTACTGGCGGTTGTCAATGATTATTTTTGTTGAAATACAACATGATATGGAATTCTAAAGCAGCTTTTCTCAAGGTTATTTTTGTAAAATAAAAATTTCTTTTTTTCCCACCTCTCTCTCGCGACCCATAGTATTAACTTGCTCAGAGCTCAATGACAATTTTTTTTAGTCTCAATTCAGTAAACGTCCTACAAATATTATCCAAGATAATGAAGGACTGTTGCAACTTTCCAATCACACAACACTATATGCTCAATGGCTTAAATTTTGCGGCAGCAGTTATTTATAGGCCTCCTTCTTTTGATATTAATTTGTTTCTCCGTTCGTTTGAAGAATCATTTTTTAATCATTTGCGAGACTTTAATATCAACTTTATGGCGCCTGGTCCTTCTATTGATTGTTTACTCAACTCTAAATACTTTTAGTTTAAGGCAAATTATTGACTAGCCAACTCGTATCACCAATTTTTCTGAAACACTCATTGATGTTACTATTATATCAAATGATGATGACCTCTTTGTATTTTTAATATTGTTGATGTTGGGTTTTCCGATCACTTGTTAGTTTTTTGTGAATTGGTGATATTAATGAGTACTATGTCTAAGGCTAGAGTCCTTTAATGAGTACAAACTGATAAATACAAACTGAATTGCTTTATTAATACTATGTTATTCTCATTTGATTTTCATGTGCTGTGATTGCTAAGGTAATCAGAAAACGTGTTTTGCCATGAATCACTTGGAATGTAAGACAAATGGTTAAACTAAGGAATGAGGTATTTGATAAGTTTAAAAGCATTAGGAGTCAGCAGATTTTTCAATATTATAAGACGTATGGGTGCTGTTCGTTGGGAAAGGAGACATTTTTTAAATCCTTACCTATTAATAAATTTCGCATCGCATGACAAAACGTAAATAAATTTACAAGGTTTAATGAATATTGTAGAAAGTATTGAAATATTCAGAATAACATTAAGATTTTGACATCCGATTTTAAAATCGTCGCCATTTAACAGTGTAAAAATATGTAGGTAGAATGTAGGTACGGTGTGTGTGTGTGTGTGTTGCATTTCTTTCTACAAGAGCCATTTACCAGCATTTTCAGAAGAAGCAAAACATTTAAAGAGAAAATTTAATTATTCTTGGTTAGAAACATATTCTCCATGGTTGGTATATTCCAGGGGTCAAAACGGAGCATTTTGCAAATATTGTACGTTGTTCCCACCAAATCCAAATTCATTTAGATGTATATTGACATCATTTCTTAGAAGGCCCTTTTGTAAGTTCAAAGATATTCACGAGCAGTGCAAAAAGCACATTGAAACCCATTTCCATAAGGAAGCATTGAAAGCTACTAAATCTTTTTTCAAAGGTGTGCCTGTCGATTTGCAACTGAAAAATCGCAAAATTATAAAATCTATTATTTCCTGCATTACGTTTTGCGGGTTACACGACTTAGCATTGAGAGGTAAACATTATGATGAAGGTATTCTCGATGATTGATGCGGGAGATTTGATTCTAAAGAAACACATTGAGGAAGGGAAAAAGAATGTAAGCTACTCACTACTACGACTGTAAGGCACTCAACAACTATCGATTGGGAGGCGATATTTTGATGAAGAAACACAGCAAGTCCAAGAAATGTTTGTCGGATTCATTGAGCTAAAATATTTGGATGCGAAATCGATTGCACATAGCATAGATTATATTTTGACAAAAAAAGATCTGAATATAAATATATGGGTTGGTTTTGGTTTTGATGGTTGTTCAAGGATGTCAGGAAGAGACCGAGGGGATAAACTGTTTTCGGGAATCAGTTTTGAGGAGGAAGTTGATACCTAATATTTCCAGACTTTGCGAGACAAGATGGAGTGAGAAACACAAAACCGTCAGTGTTTTTAAAGAAAATCTTCCAGTAATTCTGGAAACCTTACAAATATTAACTCAGAAAGGAAACAGTGCAACTAGGAACTCCAACTGCATGCGGGTACTTCCAGAATTTCTTTCATTCTCGGGATTATGTTGGTAGCCAAATACTCGGTTTTGATGGAACCCGTTATCAACGTACTGCAATCTGTAGCTTTGAACGCGGTCAAAGTTGCGAGATTCATCACTATGAAAATCAGGAAAAGTAAAAATCTGAAACAAACTTGTGAATCTATTGCTCAGTTTTATGATTTACGGAACATAAAGAATGAAATCGAACTTTGGCAGCAGTTGTGGCACGATAGGTATAATCTAACAAATCTTACAGTTGTTGATGTCCTAAAAGAAACAAATTCATTCTTTCCCGAAACAGAAAAGCTTTACCATGCACAATCTGTACAGTAGAGCGATCCCTTAGCAGCCTCAGAAGACTAAAAACATGGCTAAGAAGCACCATGGCAGATCGTCTTAATGATCTGAACATGATGAGTGTACACAGCTATAATAAATAAAAAACCTGAATAATTTTAATGATAAAGTGGTTGAAAGTTTTGCAAAAATATCCCGCAGGTTTTTTTTTAATTAAATATTATTTTTGTTAAAATAAATACTTATTACTGTGTTGAAGAAACACAGCAAGTCCAAGAAATGTTTGTCGGATTCATTGAGCTAAAATATTTGGATGCGAAATCGATTGCACATAGCATAGATCATATTTTGACAAAAAAGATCTGAATATAAATAAATGCGTTGGTTTTGGTTTTGATGATTGTTCAACGATGTCAGGAAAAGACCGAGGGGATAAACTGTTTTCGGGAATCAGTTTTGAGGAGGAAGTTGATACCTAATATTTCCAGACTTTGTGAGACAAGATGGAATGAGAAACACAAAACCATCAGTGTTTTTAAAGAAAATCTTCCAGTAATTCTGGAAACCTTACAAATATTAACTCAGAAAGGAAACAGTGCAACTCGGAACTCCAACTGCATACGGGTACTTCCAGAATTTCTTTCATTCTCGGGATTATGTTGGTAGCCAAATACTCGGTTTTGATGGAACCCGTTATCAACGTACTGTAATCTGTAGCTTTGAACGCGGTCAAAGCTGCGAGATTCATCACTATGAAAATCCGGAAAAGTAAAAATCTGAAACAAACTTGTGAATCTATTCCCCAGTTTTATGATTTACGGAACATAAAGAATGAAATCGAACTTTGGCAGCAGTTGTGGCACGATAGGTATAATATAACAAATCTTACAGTTGTTGATTTCCTAAAAGAAACAAATTCATTCTTTCCCGAAACAGAAAAGCTTTACCATGCACAATCTGTACAGTAGAGCGATCCCTTAACAGCCTCAGAAGAGTAAAAACATGGCTAAGAAGCACCATGGCAGATCGTCTTAATGATCTGAACATGATGAGTGTACACAGAGCTATAATAAATAAAAAACCTGAATAATTTTAATGATTAAGTGGTTGAAAGTTTTGCAAAAATATCCCGCAGGTTTTTTTTTAATTAAATATTATTTTTGTTAAAATAAATACTTATTACTTTGTTTCAAAGTTTGATTTAGTTATTGTGGTGTCGAGGGCTTGTGAAGTTTTATACATTGATATGAGAACCGCTCTTACTACAATCGTCATCGTGGCAAAGACTTCCAAAGTGTAACGCTTTATGCTTTCGACTAGTTGAGACATTTTACGACCACGATTACATGTGCTGAAACAAATTTCGTGAAGTGCGAATACATAGGTATATGATAGCGTACCTACTATACAATATGCTTAGGTAACTATAGGCAAGCTACGACCCCAAGAAAGTAATGCCTTGTCTTGTACGTAGATCAACTTGACCCCAGAAAGGGCCCTAATGATCATGGGAATACGACAAATTATGTCGAGTAATGCAACAACTGGCATATTCGAACGATGTGGATTTGTTTTGCAGAGAACAAATTATTAATTAATTAATTATTAAATTAAATTACAGACCAACCAACCCTAAGTTTTATACATTGATATGAGAACCGCTCTTATTACAATCGTCATCGAGGCAAAGATTTCCAAAGTGTAACGCTTTATGCTTTCAACTATATCAGGCCCCCCTATCAGACCATAATATTACCCCATTGCACCCCCCTCCCCCCTTTGTCATAAACTGGCGACGCCCTTGACTGAGTATATCCAGCAGATTTTATTGAACCTAAAGTCTACGGGATCTGATTGATTGATTCAGCCTAGATATGGTCCGACTATGTTGCCCTCGTATTCTTGACGTGTTTGTCCATCTTTTCAAATTTTGTTTGACACATTCGGTGTTTCCGGCTTACTGGAAGTATGGTGCTGTTGTTCCCATTCCCAAAGTTGTTGCAACCACTAGTTGTAAGGATCTGAGGCCTATTACCATTCTGCCAGTTCTTCCAAAGATCTTACAAAGACTTATGATAGAGCAGTTATATATTTATCTGGAAACACTTTGCATATTGCCTCTTAAGCAGTCCGTGTTCAGGAGACAACTCGGTTACTACTGCGCTTTCGAATTTGATTGATAATGTACTCAGGTCTCTCTATTAGAAAAAATCCACAGTGTTACTTTGACTTGATTTCACTAAGACTTTTGACATCCTTGATCCTTGATAGTCTCCTGTTGTCCATTTGAGGTTTATTGAATTGAATGTTCATGCGGTTAAGCTATTCGATAGCTATCATCAAATAGGGTTCAGTCGGTGAAGCTGAATTTTATTTTATAAGATCCTCTGATCTGCTTTTCTGGTGTTCCTCAAGGTATTTTAGGTCTCGCCCGTTTTACGTTGTTCTTATGATCAGTATGTGGACGAACGCAACTGTATTACAACTTTAAACCTGATGACGTTCTTTCTATGTGTCGTATTATTACTGGCAAGTTGAAAATTCAGTGCACGAAAATTAATAATCATGGCTTGAGGATAAATCCTGATAAGACCCTGTATCTGTATATCATATTCTGTAAAGGAGGTGGTGAGTTTTGGTTGGCTCATATTGAGATTTTGGATAAACCAATTTGTTTTTCGGATTAGGTTAAAATTTTAGGAGTCACTATAGATAGTCAATTGAATTTCGGTAGGCATATAGGGATTATGTGTGCGCGTGCTTTTGTACCTTAACATGTTTGTATTATGTCGTAAATTTTTGTCTGTTGAGCTCAAGCGTTTATTGTGTTATAGCCTAGTTCTATCCAACTTCAACTATTGTAGTGTTGTTTTTAGCTCTTGCTTGTCTCTTGAATACAAGCTGTTCAAAATTTTTGCTTACTTAATCAACTTTTTCAGAAAAGATAAGTAAGATTCGACTTTACATATTTAGGTAGAGTCAAATTTTACGGCAAAATCAACTTTCCCGGTAAGATATACAACAGAAAATAATTATTGAATAAATGTGGAAAAAACGTACATTTGGAGTGTGTATGTTCATATACAAACAATCTTCTTGCCCAACTATTTCCCCCTTTATATCGAGTTGAACACATTGTGGCATGTCGATTTCTGCTTCTAAAATTCCCACCCATTTTTCTGCTGGTTGTGGATCCTATATAAAAAAATACATAAATATTTTTATAAAAAATATTAAATTTATATACTACGTAAATAATTTTCTACAAGAATGTAAAAAATTTTTACTTTGTACTAAAGCATTCCTCATCAACTAAATAATAAACAAGTTTTTAATTGTTTATATAACCTTTATAAATGAAAAAAGTACACCAAATATTTTTATATTTATTCTTTGATGAAGTGTATTTTCATTGATTTTTCCTAATGTAAACTATGTCAAGCGATTGGGTCAATAGGTGTAATTAAGACCCATATCCGTACCAATAAAAATGATTTATTATGTCATTAACTTTTATTTTTCCGGTACAAGTGTTTATTTGCTCTCTCCACATTCTCGCCAATTAAATGGTTTAAATCTCGTATTAATTTTATTTCTTACCTTAAATCTAAGTTCTCCAAGTGGTGGTTTAGCATAAGGAACTTTTAAAAAGCTATAAAATCTTCCTCCTTTCCAATCTTTTTTCACAACTCCCCGTATTTTCCCCTGATCAATTTCAATAACCGGTGATCGATTACACGTTATGAACGCCGGTAATAACAAGAATAAAATACATTTTGATATCATGACTCTTCAACGTCTTATGGTAACCTAACGAATTCTTAACAGTTTTAAACGTCCCTTGTTATCGGAACTCTATGTTATTTTAGTCTATTTAATGCTATGTTTATTAAACTCACCGTTCTCCGTTACGTTGGAATTTATTCTATTTCTATTTGTTCCTTCTTGGACTCGTTATAGCTAAAGAAAGCTTATCAACTGAATTTCCTTTTGAAGCTAGAATAACTGAATGGAATATTTCAAATTTAATGAGCAGAGGTTATTTTAATATTATTTTAATTGTTTGAAACGTTTTATTATTTAACATGTTTGTTTATTTCTTAAAAAATCTTATCTTAGAACACGTAATCGCAATTTTTGTGGAAAGATAAATTTAAAAAAAGGAGCCTCCAATGTTATTTGGATACGTGTACGTTGTAAAATTAACTTGTCTCAAAAATTAAAATTAAAAGGTAATCAAGATTACATCAATAAATCATGATGATTTAAGAGGTTAAAAAG
Organism: Onthophagus sagittarius; assembly: GCA_036711965.1. NCBI lineage: Eukaryota > Metazoa > Arthropoda > Insecta > Coleoptera > Scarabaeidae > Onthophagus > Onthophagus sagittarius. The sequence continues at coordinate 10,322,125 of JASERS010000002.1, read as the reverse complement.
TTTTTTGGATATAAAAAATCTGAAATAAAAACTACTGGATATTTTTTAAGATCATCATATTATTGAAATTGCTCCGAAAATCCCAGAAATTTATTAAAAGATGTTTTTCATAGATTCCATACTGCTTAACATTTAGCAAGGAATGTTTCTTTCAAAGTCTTTTTAACGAGTATAACGTATGAGTTGCACATCTCTCATGATTAGGAAGTTAATAATTAGTTATTTCCCCAGGATTGTGAAACTACCCCTGCTTCGTCCTAATCTAAATCCCATTGTACTTGTCTCTAAAATGTTGAACAGAAATCGACTATCCTTCTTCTTAAAGCTCACTAGCGAATAAGAGATTCTTCGGACGGTATGTACATTTGATGAGAAGAAAGACATTCAATTATTATGCTGTGATTTGTGAAAGGTTTTTGATTGCGTTCAACACAAAATGTTGTTAAACAAAACTGGAACATTTTGGTATAAGAGTTGAAAATCAGATGTTACCGAATTATGTGGTATCCCGCAAGGTGCATTTCTCTGCCCAATGCTCTTTGTTATTTATATGAATGCACTTCTTTTAACATCTCAGCTGATAGCATTTGTATACATGCTGATGATAGTTCTTTTTTCTAACGTCTAAAGATAAAGTTGAACTTGAAAATAAATCCGAAATTGTTATAGCCGAAGTTGAAAAAACGCAGAAGCTACTATTAACAGCTAAAAGTCTGCGACGGGACCAAGAACCTATTAAATTCCTGGATATATACGTCATGTTAAACCTTAGCTGGAACTCTCATGTTGAATATCTTCAAAGAGACCTGGCGATTTTTATGGTCATAGCAGGAGATCGTATGGTATACTGATTTGGGAGAATGCTCTAGTGGCCAAAACTATTTTCTTGCAGTAGAAGATATCATTATGAGTTTTAGTAGGTGCAAATAGTACTGCAAGCTGAAAAACCACTTTTTCAACAACATAATACATGATACTTACCTTATCCTCTTTTTTAATCCTAAGGAGTATTCTTTATGTACATTCTTCAAAAACTTCCTTTCTAAAAGTTCTGATATTCACATTTACGGAACCCATTATAAATCTCATCATCATCGCGTGTAAAAATATACCTAATTGCCACTTCGAAGAAGGTATATTGTAGAGGAATTTCTTCAAATGCCATCTTCGGAGATAGAAATATTATTAGTTATAATACAAAATGCCTTTGTATTTATGGTTTAAATACTTTAATTTCAAATAAATCATATCTCTGTGAAGTACCAACAAACTCAAAGTACCATTTTCGGAGTAAATTATAGGAAATTATTGATATGATTCCATAGAGTGATTCATTAGTTGAGACATTTTACGACCACGACTACATGTGCTGAAACAAATTTCGTGAAGTGCGAATACATAGGTATATGATAGCGTACCTACTATGCAATATGCTTAGGTAACTATGGGCAAGCTACGACCCCAAGAAAGTAATGCCTTGTCTTGTACGTAGAACAACTTGACCCCAGAAAGGGCCCTAATGATCATAGGAATACGACAAATTATGTCGAGTAATGCAACAACTGGCATATTCGAACGATGTGGATTTGTTTTGCAGAGAACAAATTATTAATTAATTAATTATTAAATTAAATTACAGACCAACCAACCTTACACCGCAACTTTCAGGATCTATTGTATCCCGATAGCTAACGTTATTAAATTTTACTATGCAGTCCAATGCTCTTAATGAACATTCCTTTTCCTAGAGATAATTTAGTTAGATTCGTGGTGGAGATACACTGTGGTCCAAAAGCATTTAACATCGTCGACTATATCCAATAAGTCCAGATATCTTTAATTCGTTCGGGTGTCTTTACTGGGCATTTTCGATTGAAGATAATGCCCAGTAAAGACACCCATTAAAACATTAATGCTATTGGGAGCAAGTCCTAAATTATTCCCGGGTTTTACAGTGACGATGATAATAAACAACCTACTGGCTCTGGCTCTGGCTACGCAAACGCATTAGTTGGTCCCATCTAGGTTGCACGTCATTACAGAGTAGCGTGGGACATAGGTCGGAGACTGTTGATTATTTGAGATAAATCGTGTTGTCGTTTCTCCACCTCTCCCTTTAGAAGTATTTTAGCTCCCAAGTCAATTGCAAATACCTCCGCATGAAATATAGTACAGTAAGTATCCAGGATATAAGCTTGCTTGATGTAAAGTGTCTGGTAGTATACTATAGCATTTTTGATCAATCTGTGAACATACAAATATCTGCTTGATACACAGAATCGATTCTGCAAGCAGAAATAGTGGTAATAAGGTTAAGAGTAGAATGGGTGGAAAGACAAAGAGAAAGGGTCCACGTATTTAATGATAATCATTTGGTAGTAGAAAAGGTAGGATTATAGGTTAAGATTATAAGAGAATACAGTAGAGATAAAAAGAATATAGTAGTGGAATGGAAATCAAAAAAAGAGAATGAGATGAAGTTAGTTGATGAATATATGAGGAATGATGAGGAGAACTGGGGTGCTAGAGATAAAGTAAGGAAAGGAGGATGTTCAAAAAGGAGCATAGGAGTAGGATGTCAGAGGATGGGGAAAAATGTGGAGAGTATCTAAGGTAGGAAGAGGGGTGTTTGAATACTTAAAGTATGAATGGTTAGGCGGAACGGCGATGTCTGCGAAGGGGATCCAACTGCTCTGTGGACACGGCCCTTTCAATATATATCTACAGAGGTTTGATTTGAGGTTGAATAACGAGATGTGTGTATGTGAAATAGGAGAGGACAGTCAGGAATATGTGAGAGTGTACGGATCATAGAAGGATTAAATGTAGGGAACGGGTTGGGACAATATCATTGTATAGATTTCATTTTATTTTATTAATTCTGTTTCATTTATTTATTTGACGTACATATTGTATATTTATTTTTTAAATTAATAGCTTGTAGATATTTTATGTAAAAAGTTTTGTTTATTTCTTTTATTTTAAAAACGAGAAAGGTGTTTTATTTCTCTGCTAATTTTTGGAAGGTGGAGGTGGTAGATTGCCTTGGCAGCGGTTTGGATGGATAGGGGAAAGGTTGTATACTGAAATGTTGATCAACCGTGGATGTGCATTTGGACAACCACCATCATGTAATGATACTAATGTGGCTGTGTTGGCCCTGTCTGAAACCTGGCTACAGGATATTGACATTTTCACATTTTTCATGTGGATGGATACATTATTACATTATGTGATACGAAGAGATCGGGGGGTCGAGAGGTGAAATTTGTTTTTAGTTTTACGTGATTTTTAGAAGTTCTCTGTTATTCCATCCCGTCTTGTTTCGAGATTGAACTGTTGTTGGTAAAAGTCTGTTTTGGTTGCAAATGAGTTGGCTGTATGTATAAGCCCTCCGCTATTTATTACAGAGGACTTCTGGATGAATTTGAAAATTCGATTGTAAATTATTTAAGTTTTATTAATTAACATTTTCTGACTATGATGTGGTATTTTCCGATGGTAGTGTGAATGCTGGTAGACAATTTGCAGTGTTTAAGTCAATACGATTATTAAGCCGTGTTGATAATGTGTCTTTTCTGCACAATTTAGAATCAGTTCAATTCAATTTTATATTAACTATATAAAATATCATACTGATATTAACGACAATATCTCCTTCTTTACACATAATTGATTTAATTGATATACATGCTTCAATAAAGTTTAGACATACGGGCAGGCCGGCTTATTGGGCATATTATAAAACTGTTAGTAATTTTAATAGTTCAGGTATAAAAAATCGGAAGCGAGCTTATTTTAGTTCTATTGCTGCTACCGGCAATACCAAACAGATGTGGAATAACTTGAAAGTTTTGAACTTAAAACCTATTAAAAAAATCTTGATTATCTTTAAATTAAAAACATCCTAATCAGATTAATGATTATTTTGTAGGCAGTGTAAATGACATTTAAGACTCTGAAAATCCCTCTAGTTTCTGACGATATTACAATTATTACATCTTCTACTGTTGGTACTGATGCAATTTCCATTGAGATGATCGAACTACGTTACCCTACTATTTCCCCATATTTGATCCACATACTGAATTATTGTTTAGTTGATTATGTCTTTTTATTGAAGTGAAAACGCGCAAAGGTTATTCCTCTGCTCAAAAAGGATAACCTATGCGAAAATTTAAGAGAGGATCATCATAAGTATGATTACTATGATTACGCTAAGGAGACCAATAGTTTGTTCCCTTCAGAACAATTCGATTTTAGAGGTGGGTGTGGTTGCACAATATTAATGTTATACCTAACTGATGTTACATGATCCGCTATTGACGTGGGTAAGAGGACAGCTGATACTGTTATCCATTTTGAGCAACTACTTCGTTATCTGGATTTTAGTGAAGGTACAGTGACAATATTGAGTGGGAGTAAGTTAATGATGCTATATCTGGTGAAGTCGCGCTGCGTAATGGTGTTCTTCAGAGATCTGTGCTGGGACCTTTTTTGTTTCCTTACAATTTTTGAATTAGCAACATACCACCAGCTAAAAATAAATCTTGACAAACCTATGTGGATGAGTTTTAATGGCCTCTGAAGTTAAGTCTTGGTATAATTTTAGATAACAGCTTAAGATTTAGAAAACAAACCCAAACATATAATCAGAGACCACATTGATTTTGCGTCGGCCGTACTTGTATTGTTCACGTTTACCTTTGAAATTAAAAGTGACATGCTTGCTCTTTCACAATTTAACTATATGTCTGCTGTATATCATAAGGCTATATCTTTGTATCTTCACGTCACGAAATATACAAAAGGTTCAGAATAGTTGCCTATGATTCATTTATGGGATTCGCAAATTTGATAGAATTTCTCATAAACTTAAGGATGCTGGATGCTTGAACATGAGCTCTCGTCGGGAGTTTATAGTTTCTCTCACTCTATAATATAATCGTTACTTTTTTAATAATAATAATATATATATTTATTGCCACACTCAGAATACATATGTAATTATATACAAATAATAGACAAAACAAGCTGACAATAGGTCATTTTATCGCCATAGGCGATGTCTTCCAAAAGACCCAACTGGTAATATATGTATGAAATCAATGTAAGTAAATTATATGGCATGTATATAAAAAAGAAGGTCTAAATATCAAAAAGACAGAAAAAGAAAACAAAAAGCAAGGAGAAAAGGAGAGGCAAAGCAAGCAAAGAAACAAAACAACAAGAAAACATCAGCCCAGCCCCTGAGGAGAAACACAAAAGAGAAGTTTTAAGATTTTCTTTGCGTGAAAATAAGCGGATGACTCTAACAAGCAGACTCGGACACCTGACGGGACAAGAAATAGCATCTTAAAGAGGACTTAAACGCAAGAAAACTACGGACATTACAAATCTCGAAGGGTAAACCATTCCAAAGTGATATGGCCTGAAGCGTGAAGGACCCGTGATACATTTCAGTACGATGAACTGGAAACATGAGTAATGTGTCCCCCTGTGCTCTAGTAGGTAGACAGATCATCGTTAAGTCGCACCACAGCTGCTGGAAGCTCGTCCACAGTTGTTGACGTATAAATTTGCAAGTCATCTGCGTATAAATGATAGTTGCATGAGATTAGCTTAGTAACACTGTTTACAAAGATTGAGAACAGTAATGGACCCAATACACTGCCCTGAGGCACTCCACAATGAGTTGCAAATATTGAGGAGGACGATGACGTATCACGTACACACAGGGAACGGTGCAAAAGATATGGTCGAAACCAAGCAACACACTCCGGGGTAAAACCAATAGCAGACATAGACGCCAGCAAAAGGGCATGGTCAACGGAATCAAATGCCTTACTGAAGTCGAGCGATACCAATAAGGTCAGGCGTCGGTCATCACAGTTGCTTCTATCTTCTAATATCGTCAGTAATTTTGATGAGTGCCGACGACGTACTGTGCCCCGGACGAAAACCAGATTGAAATTCAGTAATTATGTTATGGTGATCAAGGTACCCCTGTACTTGAATATATATCAGACGCTCAAGTACTTTAGATATTACGGAAAGAATAGAAATTGGCCGGAAGTCACTGGGTGAGTAGGACGTTCGATCTTAGGAATTGGTACAACATATGCTTGCTTCCAGATAGAAGGAAAGGTTGAAGATTTAATTGAAAAGTTAAAAATATGTAGTAGTGGAGAAGTAATAATGTCCATGATGGGAACCAATTGTTAATATTGATACCATCAGCACTGACACAAGTGGAGCGCGAATCCATAAGAGCATCAGTAACCTGGACCGAATCCAACATGGCAAAAGAAAAGGTTGAAGTGATATTAGTACAAGAGCCGATCGCGAGCATTGTAGATCTCTTGATGGAGTCATCAAGAATAACAGGAGGTTCTGCAAAATAGCCCGCTAAAGAATTGCAATCAATGTTGTTATGTTGACAAGGCGACTCAACTATGTCAAGGGAACGCATGATTTTCCAAAATGATCTTGGGGTTATATAAGATAACTTCTGATAAATATAATTCTTTTTTGCATTTCTGCACCGGTGGTTACAGCGGTTACGCAAAATGCGATAGTTTTCCCGATTTGCAATAGAAGTAATTCTTCGAAAAGTAATCTTAGCAACATTACGTTTTCGCATAAGATCCCTGATCTCATCATTCAGCCAAGGAGCTGACAAGCGCTTCGTTTTTCGTTGCTTTAACGGTGCATGACGATCGTACAAGTTATTTATTTTAATGTTGAAATAATTAACTTTTGCATTGACATCTGACAAGTGGTACATAGTAAACCAGTCAATCGCCATTGCATCAGATTTCAACGTATCATAGTTGATTTTGCCATAGTTACGAGCAAAAACATAACGAGTTGGAACTGTCACACGACAAGTCCGTAGAGCACAATAAATCAGGTCATGATTAGAGAATTGATGTGCTGGTAATTGACCATGAGAAAGAATTTGATTCGGGCAAGATGTAATAATAAGGTCCAAGATGGAATCGGAGGTTGAAAGGTGATGAGTAGGTTGGGAAGGAAGAATAGATAGATTAAGAGACGAGGTGATGAAGTGAAGTCTCTCACAGCGCAAGTCGTTCCTAAATAGACAGGTGTTAAAATCTCCCATTAAGATAATGGTATCATAGTTAATTGTGTGTCTCTCGAGTATATCCTCTAACTCATCAAAGTAGTTCATGCCTGGCGGACAGTAAAACGTGCCCAAGAATATGCGACCCCCACCAAGCCTCACTTCAATCAGCAGTTACTCAGCTTTCGGAAGTGATCCATCGGATGCAGCAATAATAGTCACGTTGAAATGTTCACGGACAAATAACGCAACTCCTCCACCACGCGAATACACCCGATCATTTCTAATGAGACGATAATTACGTAATGAATATAAAGCAGAAGGTAGGGAGGGCATAAGCCACGTCTCGCTAATCATGATGACATCAAAAGTGTTTGAGTCGAATGTTGCTACAAAGTCATCGAAATGTCTATTGAGACTTTGCGAATTAATGTGGCATATTGAAACAAAGTTATTAAGGCCGTGAAATAGATCAGTCAGAGGTGCCCCCGTATACGAAATAGGACCATCAGCAACATTGCCCACGCCATCTCCGAGAGAGTCATAAGAGGTTGAAGGTGAATAATTAACAGAATAAGAGCCGCAAGAAAAAAATGTAGAGGAATGGGTATCAGGGGAAGAGCTGATATCCATATAAATAAAACGCTGTAGCTATGTAACACGTAAAGTACGTAGAATAGGTCGGAAACAATACAATCACAGGTTGGGTCTGAAGAAAACTAAATAATGTCAATCGAAAATTCGACACAATTCAACAGATGTAAGAATAATACAATAAATGACACAAAAATCATCCTTGCTAGAGAAAAAAAAAAAGTTATAGCGCAAACCACACTTGAGATATAAACCAGTTATAAATTCTAATAATAAAGCAAACCAAAACATATTAATAAAAAAAAACAAAAATAATAATTAACAATTATAGAGCAAATAGCACAAGCTCAAATTTAAACAGTTATCAATCAATAGTAAAATACAAATAAAAACAAACTAAGTATATAAGTAAATCAGTACAAATTATAAACAAACAAATCTAATTGTAAGTGCTAAATGCTAAAAAGAAAGAAAGTACGCATGCAATACAATTTCTTAATCCAGTCTAGTAGCCTGGCTTCTGGTGTTAATCCTACGTGGTAGTTTGGGAGGCTCGCAAAATCGGATTCCGCGCGAATAATCTTCTTTTTACCATTGGACAACGCGATGAAAATACGCCCATCTGATGTCCAAGTATTGCGAGGACCGACAGTAGCTTTAGCCCTTAAATACAGACGAAGACTGCGTGCCGTCAGAGATTTCGAGATGAAGGCATTTTGTCTCTTCAGATTTTTCTTGTTGTTCCAAACTAGATTGCGCAGATTATGCGTAGTGAATTTCACTATTATAGGACGTGGACTTGGTAGAGTGTCCGATACTTTATCTCGTCGTCTAGGGCGACAAAGGCGGTGGGTGCGATCTGGAGTTTTTCAATAAGAAAGGTGGTCACCACAATGTCTGTTTTCTCGTGCGCATCCTCCAGAATCCCATGAATTAGTAGGCAATTCCGCCTGGAATACATTTCGAGATCATCAATGCGCTCATCCAATTTGATAATTGTAGAACGGATCTCCTTTAAACAGTTAAGAGTTTGATAATGAAACTCGGTAAACTCAGCCTGAAGCGTCGCAAGCGTAGGCGTATCGCCCGTCCCATCATCCAATGCCGACTGAAGACGCGCCTCGAACGCACTCATCTTCGTGAGGAACACAGATTCGAACCACTTCGGAACCAGTTTCCATGTTTAGGGTTATTTACACGACTATTGCACAAAGTCTCACTTAATACACCGAATTAATAAGTTCACTGAACAGACAAGGTCTTCGGCAGTAAATTAACAAGTAGAGTGCGACAAAAATAAAACTCGTTAAAACCAGTGCGCATACGGAATTAATGGTTGAATAGCGCCGACATCGAATCACGACTACACTCTCTCCGCCATATTTACTGTAATGTTAGTTCTCAACTTCCACAGCCAGTCAGCTATTACTTTCTATCCTTCAAAACATAGAGTATCACTTTTTCAAGGGTCATTTACATATCATGTTCATAAGTTGTATGAAAGCTTACTATATGTATTACATTAACTGAATTATACTCAAAATTGGTCAAATTGAAAAAAGAATATGATCTTTTAGCAGTCAGGAGGTCTTGTCTGATGATTGTTTTCCTTTGTTCTTTCTTATATCATATACTAGCGCAAGTTGGTATATCTTTTTTGTTTTTTTTCGTTCTTCGCTGATATCATTGTCATCACTTTTGTTCTTATTCATATAAACTCATTGTGACAATGTTAGTACTAACTGATGTCGTAACCATCAGTTATTACACCGAGTCTATTTCATATTTCTCTTCTTTCTTCTTTTCCATTTAATCTACGTTTGGGTTTTTGGGCCCTTTATTTAATTTTATGCTTAAATTTAGATTTGATATAATGTTGGTGACACTGTACTAATAATTTCAAGATTTTGCTTTTATTTCTTTCTTTTTGTTTGTTAAAAATCATAAAATTTTTTGATTGGATAGATTTATTATGCCATAGCGTAAATTCCTTAAATACAATATTAAGAAATTTACATTATACAGTAGAACCCCTCATATCCGTCACCCATGGGACCGGAGCATGGTCGGTTACCAAAAAAGGTCGTATAATCCGAGGAACAACAAAAATGAACAAGACAAACATAAACGAGTACATATATTTAATTATGTATACAAATCCATGTATGTACATGTAAATTTATTTAAAAAAATCAGTTATATTTTTTTGTTTTAATCTACCAAATCTTGCTTTAGCTGAGATATCTTTCCACTTTTTAATGCACAGCACATCCATCGGTGTTGCTTCTGGATGTTGCTCGACGTATTTCATTGCAATCTCGAAAGCCTCTGTAGCTGTCGTATGACTGATATTTTCAGGTTCTTCTTTTTCATCATCCGTTTCATCTTCCTCTGTTTCAACTTTAAAAACTGCGGATACGATTTGTTCGTCGTTCAGATCCTCGTTAGTGACTTCAACTATGTCCCCTCCCAATAGCCACTCTTCTATATCCGCTGGTTGGATTTGGGCATCGATAGTCTGTAAATCTTGTAGAATTTCTGCTTCATCTGTATTTAAAGTTTCAGACTCATTAGAGATTGCGCTCTCACCTTCAATAATACTTGGCCATAGTTTTCTCCAAGATTTTTGTAGAGTGGTGTGATTGAGTTCGTCCCAGGCTTGTGCGGCAATGTAAATGGCATCTTTTATATTAAAAGTCTTCATTGCCTCAAATAGGTTACTGCCTCCTTCCGTTTGCTCTAATAAGAAGCTGACATATTTTCGCCTGTATCTTTTCTTCAACCACTCAATAACCCCTTGATCCATAGGTTGGATTAAAGGTGTCACACGAGGAGGTAGAAACATAGCTTTGATGTTTCCCATTGTTAGTTCGTTTTCCGAAGGATGACTGGGAGCATTGTCAAGAATCAAGACTGCATTGAGTGGTTGATTTTTCATTTTCAAGTGTTTTTTTACATCTGGTACAAACTCTTCAAAAAACCACTGTTTAAACAAAGAACTGTCCATCCAAGCAGATTTTTGATTTTTATAATAAACAGGCAATGATGCCATGTTCACATGTTTGAACGGTCTGGGCTTTTTAGATTTTCCAATGACAAACAATGGCATTTTATGGTTTCCACTTGCATTACTACAAGTTGCAAAAGTTAGTCTATCCTTGGATAATTTTGTCCCTGCTACTTTTTCATTTTTTGCAGCAAGAGTTTTTTGTGGGAGCATCTTGTAGTTTAACCCTGACTCGTCAATATTATACACTTGATCCGGATGCATATTGTTTTCTTTAATAAAAACTTCAAATTTCTTCACGAACTCTTTGGTTGCGTCATCATCAGCTGATAGCTTTTCGCCAGAAATAACAACGTGACGTATACCATGGCGACGTTTCCATCGGTGAAGCCAACCTTCACTTGCACTGAAATTTTCCCCTTCCTCTCCTACTATTGTTTTATGTAAAATCGCTGCCTTCTCTTTAATTATAGGACCTGACAAAGGAGTTCCTTTGCGTCTTTCTTGGCAAAACCATATCCAGAGAGCATCATCTAAAACATCAAATTTAGGCTTTTTAAGCATCTTTCTATTTTTTAAACCTTCCTCCCCTTCCACTGTCATAGAGTACGATTCGATATTCTTTCTGTTTTCCTCCAGTCTTTAATAGTTGTGACGCCTATTCCTAATTCAGAAGATAATTTTTGAACTGACTCGCCATTGTCTAGCCTCTGAATAACTTCCAATTTCTTCTGTAGTGTACATACAATACGTTTTCGTTTTTGTTGGGTAGCCATAATCACTTTTACTATAACAATTGTAAATATGCATACAATTGATATTCACAATGATGAACACAGTTGCGCAACCCTTGGCAAACATCAAGATTGAGCGAATCAAGTAATTCCCCGACGGAAAGTCGGGTCTCTTGGGATTCACAAAAACGTACATTAGAGCATTTGAACAAAATTGGGAGTAGAGAGGGGTGACGGATATCCCGAGGAGTCGGATATCCCGAGGTCGGATATGAGGGGTTCTACTGTATTTATATTTTATATTTATCATTACATTATATATAAGTCATTTATTATTATAATTATCATTATTAAAGCGATAATAAGAGCCCACGAACTGTAGTACAAGGATTCATACCAAGGATTACGCGCAAATAATAATTTGAAGGCTGATCACAGACAATCAGCACGTGTAGGGAATCTACTAAAACTTAACTAAAGTTGGGTGAGATATAAACTTATTTGTAACATTAGTTATCAATTTTAAATCGACCAATGAAAACATAAAACCAATAATAATTAAACAATTGTCTACTTGAAAAAGTTATCTCAACTGTGCATTTCCAGTTATTCGTGCTGATTATTTGTATCAATAAATGTTATAAAATAATTTAGATTTTCTTAAAGATTTATTTACTAAAAACGTTACAAAGTTAATTACTTTCTTCTTGTTGTGTAGCAATTTCAGATGGAAATGTACTTACATCGATCGGATTTAACGTAATCTCAGTCATGTTTTCATAATTCGTGGTAAAATCACCATCAACATCACTACCAGATCCTGAATTTTCACTTAAAATTTCTCCACTTTCATCCCCAGAAAACACATCATACCCATTGAGCATCATTTTATTGCATTTTAATTCATCATCATTCCCATTTAAATCAAAAAATTCTTTTTTATTAAAATTTCTTTCATTAAAATATTCTGACCCAAATCTTTTATAAACCCCATCCCAAAAATCCATTCTTCTAAACGGATTAACGCCCATTTGCATCGATTCCGTTTTAAAATCTAAATAATTAAATTGTTCCGTAACGTTACTCCAATAATTGCGTTTAGGAGTTGGATAACCAGTTTTTGCAAAATTTACGAATAGCCCAATAAATCTCTCCAAACATTTCGCCTCTTTAGAATCAAAGTTGGATGTTGTTGGGGTTTTTGACGCCCTGAAAAGGTACCCGATATCGTCGTAATGAGAGGCTCCTTGAACCTTCGCCGTTTCCGGATTAGATAATTTAAGTAAATTTAATCGGGTGCTCGCCGAAAATTTATAAAGGTACACTTCTTTATGATCAGCTTCGAGATGTTTCTTAACGGCAACGTAAACAAAATAATTCATGAATAAATCGTCCAAAAGTTCTCGATATTCCCTCGTTCTCACTTCAAAGTTTCGCAGTTTATACGCTTGAGAAATTTCTTCCAATACAAGCATTTCGGTGAATTGATTAAGTTGTAAAGTGTACGGAATAATTTGATTGATTCCGAGAGGGTTTATCATCCCGGTTGTTTTTAAGTCAATAATATCGTAAAATAAAGATGGTTTATTTGTTGATCCTAGTATAAAGGGACATTTTTTGAATGTACCTTTCATTAATGTTAAAAACGGTGATTCTGATAGAAATATTGTTCCGTTGTGTTCCGTTTCAATAATTGGGCCGATTAAACGTTTATGATTAAACGCCAACTGTAATAAAATTGGACTAACTCAATATGTACATATTAATATTTTGGCAAGTTAAACGATTTAATTAAATTTCGAAAGGTCAGCAATGAAATGTGTATATTGGCAGGTTTAAACACATTTTCAAATACAGTGTGCTCCGATTACTTTGAGTCTTATGCGACTTGTCCCAACTAACCGATTGTAGAAATACTCAGCAAGAATAACAAAAAAAACAAAAAAATCGCCAAAAAAATAATGGAGACAAGAGGATGATTCATAGAGCAAAAGAGACGAAAGTGTCCTTTTTAAAATGGTATAGGATACATGTCGTTTGAACGAGGAACTCCTGGGCTAGAAATTAAAATGTGCAAAATTGCGCTTCAAATTAATTACAATTCAAAAAATCGCCTTGGCTTTAATAATGGAGATAAAGAGATAAATCATGGCTTAAATTGGAGATGAAGATGTTTTCTTTAAAATAATGTATAACTGCTGTTTTATTAAAAATTATTGATGTACAAATTACGTTTCAATTTAGAAAAGAGTAAAATAATTAATGGGAGAAAATTAAATAAAAATTGTGATGGCTAAAATAATGGTGATAATGGGATGGATCTTGGATCAAATTGATAACGAAATTATTGACATAGAAATTAAAATGTGGAAGATTGCGTTTTAAATCAATTATATATTAGGATCCATGTTGCATTAAAATGCAATAAATTATTGAACATTTTAAAAACAGAAAATTTGTATAAACAATCAAAAAAATCATTTTATTGTTACAATGCTAATATTATGAAAGAGAAAAGAAGAGAATAAAGAGAGAAAAGGAAGAGAAAATAAGTTACTGTTAAGAAGCTATACGAAAAGTCCAATCCAATTAAAAAACATTATCATTTTGAAGGAATACATCAAATCACAAAAATGAAAATATGAAATCAAATGTATTAAAATAATATAAAAGGTAGTTAATGAAGTTTGATGTGTTCTTTGCAAAAATCAGGATGTAAAAATACACACAATATTTGACAAATATTTTTGAGATAACAGATTTCAAACCTACACTTTTAATTCCGAATTCTTTTAATTTCATAGATAAAACAAAAAGTTTAGTTTCAAAAATTCAATTCTAGTCTCTTTTGATATCACCAATCTTTATGCCAATGTTCCTATTTATCTTACATTAAAATTTAAATAAAAAATATTTAATGATTACTTTAAAGATAAAATTACAGCAATTACAGCAATTAATATATTAAACCAGCATCTAAAACCGTACGAGAACAACTCCGGTCTCTACGCAAAGGATAGTAACCATCGATAGCTACACTAACAGAGTCTAACAAATTCAATCAGATATGTTTGTGTAAGACAAACAATGTCATAGTTACCATTATAGAATAAGATTCCTTAGTTCATCAAAAGAAGGGAGCAATGATTTTATATTTAAATGACAAATTAAGCATATCTGTTAAATCCGGAAAAACCAATTATCTCAGACTAAGTACATCAAGGCAAGAATCAAATGAAAATAAAATATCACGCTTTTAGCTCACGAGTGAAAAGAATATAAAACAAGAATTAGAGAAAATGATGAACAGGGATATCAAAAAAATTTTAATAAACTTATTACACGATCTTAAGTGACTCATTCGAGATACATCGTGCTTCAAACCCCTCTATGCAGTGGAAACTATGATCGAAAAATGCTCCAATTTAATTTTATTACCACCATATGAGTAAAAGAATATTTCTACGAACGGTCCATATATTTGTTCTTCCAATCCTCGGCAATAATCACTTTTGTGTTGTTAAGAAACTCAACATCTGATCACTCAAAATTATTGTTCTTTAATAATGAATATTATCTCATTACTGAAGGTCTACCGATGGGAATGCTTTTATTAAGTTTATTGTTCGATATTTTTTTAAATCGCAATAAACAAAACTTTATAGTGACACACACCAATCTTTACTTTGAAATGTTTTCAAAGTGAATATATTATGTGGACGACGTTTTTTGTATTTGGAATGGTTAGGAAGCTTCTGCCAGCTATATTATCTGCCAGCCACAACAACTGGCAGCAGATAATTCAACAAAATGGATACAAAACGGATAGAACAAGAGGGGAATCCATATTATTAATGAACCCCCCTCTAGGCAAAGCAAATCCCCCATCCATTAATAGACCTCTCAATGAATGTCTCCATTACACTATCCCATTCAACTCAGAATTTATTCACAGTTTTCTTATGTATATCCACCCTCATTCACCATTAGAAAAAATATTTTCCACAAACCAATGCAATATGCAATAATTGTGATTTCTTCTTTGATTCTTGGACAAAATTGTAACATTAATTATTCCTGGACACTTCGAATGTTGTTAAAAGACATACAGACCCCACATTTCTAATACAGAGAAACAGTGACACAACTCCGGATGAGCTTAGTCATACCGATAATATCACCGAAATTGTGAATGATATCAACCTCACGGGGGATTTACGCTCAGACCATCTAGCAATTATCTTCAAAATAGCCATCAATCAAACGCCTTCCATATAAACGGAAATAACAAATTATAATCTATTAATACTAACGTACATACACTAAATGTAGACATGAAAATGTTCATGCAAAAGTCCAATTCAGCGTCAATCACTTCCAAATTTTATATAGAATACAATAGAATACAAACAAACAAGAGACAACGAATTAAATAAACAAAGATAATAGTTTAAACAGACAAATACAAAATCTTGTGGAAAAACGTATTGGCAAAAAATTTAAAAAAATACAAAATAGAAGAAGACAGAATACAGAACAGACTAACAAAAGTGCAGAACATATTTACAGAACACTTCCAAAAATCCTTCTCTCCTGATTCAAATAGCGACGACGATGTTGAATAAGGAAATGGTACTCAAGATTCCTCAATACATAATAATAACTCAAGAAGAATATGACGAACACCTAGCAAAAAGAAAATATTCATGCCCTGGGTATGATGTTATAAATAAGAAGTTTCTCAAACAACTCAACTTAGAGGTATGCAATGCAATCCGCAACATATTTAACTTCTGCATACAAAATTGCACATTTCCATTAATATGGAAGAAAAGCACAATTATAACAATTCCCAAATCTGGTGCTAATCATTCTCTTCCTCAAGGCTATCATCCTATCACTTTATTACCTGTGATCGGTAAAATCGTAATAGAATCGTTAATCCTATTAATGAAAAATATCGATACATCAGCTAGTAGGAGTCCATCCTTTAATTGTCCTCATAAGTAACACAGTGAACACATTAAAAATTATTAAAAATTTAGTTAAACTTTAAAATTGTAAGAGGACATGACGAAATGTTGGACAAACAAAATAGAGCCATAAATAACATCCACATCGCTAAAATTCAACACAGGAAAACTGTTACCTTATTACTGATCCTGTTACTGGATATAAACAAGGCATTCGATACAGTTTGGCACCAAGGTTTAATATTTAAAATAGTGCAGATGGAAATTCCCGTGCCATGCAAAAAGATTATTAATGAGTTTCTTCACATCAGAACATTAAAAATTTCAGGTCTTTTAAGGATCTGCAAGGATCTCCACTATCGCCAACTTTGTACATCTACTGCTACGATAGCTATCAATCAAACACCAATACAATAGACCCAAACAGCTATATACTCTAATACTCAGATGATACGACGTTAATAACACATGGTAAAAAAGATATATATCAGCTTTGATTCTGCGCCCCAGAATACCCGAACCCCTACCACACATCATGGCAGCCACCATCAAATATCTGAGTGATTATTATGGATGATAAACTCTTTAAAACAAATTATAAAAGAGTTCAAACGGAACATACAAAAATAAAGGCATTTTCACTAAGTCAGCAACAAATCTATAAAAGCATATGAGCGTATGAGCTCGCTGCCCTGGATCTGTTATGTCAAACTCATGAAGATATATAGATTTCCGTCTTGGTACTCGCTGCCAACCATTACAGCTATTAAAGAAAAGCTAAAATATCATAAAAAAATGAAGTCCACTGGTTGCGATAATTATTATGAAACGTTCCGTTTGCTCAGAGCTCGTACTAAAGCATTGATCGCAGCTGATTATAGGACTTTTTTTGACGTCACACATGAAGATACATCAATGTCAGAGTACCAAATTTTAAAACGAAATGCAGAATACCCTAATATTGCGTATGGTGTGCCAATATTTCAGTTTGGTAGTGTTGTAGGTTTGGGAATGTTTAAAGTCCCATTTCTAAACGTTTCCCTAAACGTGACTTGATACAATAATACCCTCATCGCTATTTTTTCCGTATGACTCAATATCAACAAAAATAAATTTGTCATCAGCATTAACTAAAGTAAGTAAAACAATGGAAAATTGTTGCAATAATAATTTTTAAAGCAAAAACAAAGAAATCTTTAAAAGTAGCAACCGAGGTGCCTAAGGCAGCAAGCACTATTATGAATTTTCTGCTAGAGGGAGAAAAATTAAAGCAGAATGAAGTAAAGATGAACTGGATTTATTTTTTAAAACGATGAAACAAACTGTTAAAAAATTTTCAGCTGCTGATAAACATACAGCAAAACAACAAATTTTTACAGTGGGTTGAAACCACTGCTGGAGAGTAAATGCATTGATCCTCCACCAGAGCTAAAAAAAGACCATTTCCAATGTCAATGCCATCTCAAATAACCAATAGAACCTTCATAAAACAACCACAACCTAGAATATGCTGTCTCTAATTTCAAAACTTGCGCACCGAGTCAATATCAGGTATTATCAGTCCTCAAATTCTTTCCTGCTTAGTATATGGTACTTATAGAGTACTCCTTCTCTAGAGAGTTCTAGAGTACTCTCAATCCATAGCTCACTTAGTGAAGTCTAACTAATTTTAGTCATTAATCTCTTGGATGCTACGCAAAAATGGTTTTTGAGAATCCTTTATTTTTATTATCTAATTAGTTAAAACTTTTCCATAAAAGAAAAAATTTACAAAAGAAAATACCATTCTCTCACATTACAAAGATCCTATAATATGATGATTGACAGGTGTAAACAAAAGGTCTTTCACGCTGTAATTGAGGAACAAAAGAAGGCAGCCTTCACGGTATAATTGGGGAACAGAATAATCTACCTGTCTTAACAATCCTTTGTATTACAATAGATGATTGACAGATGTAAAGAAAATGCCCAAAAGGAATAAAAGATACTGTTATATGAGTCAATGTTGCACTTGTACACTCCAACAGAAGAGACTGAAAATTGTTATTGAAACCTTTACTTTTAAAACAGAGGCTTCAAATATCACCGATTCAGATGTTACTGGTCATGGTCCATGCCGTTGATGAAATATGAAAGATAATAATAAATCATTTAGAGTGAATTTTATTAAAATGTGAATCACTTGATTTTGGATGATGTGGGAGCTATACTAAAATGCTTTAACAAGATCCATCCAGACATTCAGTTTACAATTGAAAATTCAAGTAAGACAAAAAAAAAGGAAATACTACAATTATCCGTAGAAACACAACATCCATAATGAATGATTGGTATAGGAAACCTACGTACTCTGGTAAATACCTCAACTTGACTTGAACCCATAGTTTTAACTATAAAATAGCTGCAGTACAAACGATGTAACAAAGAGTTACTTGTCAAGCTTGACGATAATCGATGCAGATCAGCGTTTACTATCAAAATGTACGCGGCTTACAATCTAAAACAAATACTTTGTTCTTGAACACCAGCGATTCTGAATTCGATATAATTTGCTTCACTGAAACGTTTTTAAACAGCTCAATTAATGATGGTGAACTATTTAACGCGCAGTACAACGTTTTCCGACGGGATCGTGAATCAACATTATCTACTAAGTCTGACGGAGGAGGTGTTCTTATTGCGGTTAAATCCAACATCATTTGCCACAACTTGTTTGAATCCTCGAATATTGAAGATTTGTGGTTGTCGGTGCAGTGTGGTGTTGATCAATTGCTTCTTTGCTCTGTTTACCTTCTGCCTGCGGATCTAGAGTCGTTTGAGATATTTCTTGTTAATTTGCGAACTGTCTGTGACGGCTACCCTGATCATAAAATTCTCGTCTTTGGAGACTTCAATCTTCCCGATATTTCATGGTATCCGTCGCAACGGCAATCTCTAATTGCGTCAAATGTCGGTGATGCACGTTCGCGTTTATTCTTAAGTTCGCTTTTTTATTGTAACTTAGAACAATTTAACGGTGTACGGAATGCTAATGATAGAACTTTAGACTTGATCCTGAGCAATTCCTACAATATTATCGCTGTCGTCCACTGCCTTGAACCATTGGTACACGTAGACACCCATCATCCCGCTTTACTGCTCTCAATTGATTTATCTCGCTGCGCCCTCTTCGCGAAAATTGTCTACATAAATACATTTTCCACAAAGCTGATTATGGGGGTCTGCGTTCATGTCTCGCGTCTGTTGATTGGGACGAGGCTATTGGTCGTCTGCCGGTTGATGAAGCAGTGAGCATATTTTACTCTATTGTTCGAGGAGCGGTCAATAAATTTGTTCCTCAAAGAACTACGTATAAATATAGATATCCGTCTTGGTACTCGTTGCCAACCATTAAACCTATTAAAGAAAAGCTAAAATATCATAAAAAATTGAAGTCCACTGGTTGCGATAATTATTATAAAACGTTCCGTTTGCTCAGAGCTCGTACTAAAGCATTGATCGCAGCCGATTATAGGGCTTTTCTTGACGTCACATAGTCTAATATGTGCGTCAACCCTAACGCTCTTTGGTCTTATACTAAATCAAAAAAGAAGGGTAATATGAACATCCCCAGTAGAATGACCTATCGCGAACGAACGGTAGATAGCGGGCAAGATGTCTATGACCTATTCGCCGATTACTTTGGTTCTGTTTTTGTTAATGCCTCCCTGGGAGGCGACCGCGAGCGATCCAATGTGGGCCTCATTGGTTTACGCATGATGACATCCTGCGCACGCTATTACTTGTGGACCCAATGCCGGAGCGGGTTTTGATGGACTGCCCGGCTTGTTTTTTCATGAGTGCGCTTTGCAACTAACCGAACCGTTATTATATATCTTTAAAACTTCTCTTTATACTGCCACTTTCCCTTCTGAATGGAAGAAAGCCCTACTACTTCCCATACATAAAAGCGACGAACGCAATTTAGTTTGCAACTACAGACCTATCTCCATTCTTTCAATTGCCTCTAAAGTCTTTGAACGTCTTGGTTACGATCGTGTAATGTTTAGCGTTAAATCATCTATAATCCCTGAACAGCATGGCTTCTACCGTGACAGGTCGGTGGAATCGAATCTAATCTCTTACTCCAACTTTTTACTAAGCTCTCTTGATGACAATTGCCACGTAGACACCATATACACTGATTATAGCAAGGCGTTTGACAAAATTGATCACGGAATCCTTTTAACTAAACTAACCAATTTTAACATTCCAACTGGCTTAATTTCCTGGATTTCATCTTACATCTCCAGCAGATCGCAGGCCGTTAGCATCGGTAACTATCGCTCTGCATTTAGGGATATTAGTTCTGGTGTCGCTCAGGGTAGTCATCTTGGACCGCTTCTGTTTCTACTCTATATAAACGATATCCATGCATGCTTTCACCATTCAAATTTTCTCCTTTACGCCGATGATAGCAAAATATTTAGCCGCATCTGTTCTACCGACGACTGTGCAAGACTGCAGGACGATTTAAACAGATTGCATGAATATTGTATAAGAAATAACTTGTTCTTAAACTTTGATAAATGCAGTAAAATCACATTTACGCGCAAATGCTATCCTGTTGTCTTTGACTACTCCCTTGGCTCAACTATCCTCAAACAATCCGAATGCGTGAAGGACCTTGGAGTTATCTTTGACACTAAACTCTCTTTTTCGGCTCATATTGACTATACTGTTAATAAGGCTTCTCGCATGCTCGGATTTATATGTCGCATATCCCGCCCCTTTTTGGATCTGTCATGTATTCGTTCTCTTTATTCTGCCTTTGTATCCTCTGTCCTTAACTATGCATCTGCTGTTTGGAACCCTCAATATCATATCTACATCGACCGCCTAGAACAAGTCCAGAAGCGTTTTGCTCGGTATTTGCCGCATAAATTTTGTTTACCGTACTGTAGTTATGCGCAACGATGCATAATTTTTGGCCTCACACTGCTTTCCACCAAACGTAATATTAATGACTTAATCCTACTTCATAAAGTTTACAATGGCCTTATTGACTGCCCCGTGATCTTGTCCGAGTTAAAATTTAAAGTTCCTATCCGACCGTCTCGCGTCTTACCTTTATTTTCGGTGCCTCGTACTAATACGAATGCTTTTTCAAACGCTGCGGTTCCACGCCTTATGCACTCGTTTAACCGCTATTGGTCAAATTTTGATATGTTTAACACCTCTACGGCGACATTCAAGAAAAACATTCGCCACTTGCATTATCACTAGCATTGCGTTAGTCGTCTTTAGTCGTTGATAATCACATTATTTAAAAAAAAACGATAATATTTTTTCATTTTATTTTTATTATATCTTTCTTTTTTTCCTTTTTGCTGGTTTTTGCTTACTTTTATATATATTTGTATGTATTATTAACATTAATTTTTGTTATTATTTCTATTATGTATTATTAGTGGATGCTTCACTGGGCTTATCCTGTTTGCATCCCAAAGAACACAAATAAATAAATAAATAAGATAAAAATCTTAATTTCTTAAAAGAAAAATCTTCAACAATGGTTACCCGCAAAATTTAATTAGTAAATTATTGTTTTTTTCAAATCGTCAAAGAACCTTACCTAGAAATAACTTTTCGGACAGTCAAATCATTAAATATAGAACAATTCTTTTCATAAATGCTATAATGGGGATAAGGATGGCTTGGGGATAGCTTAGGATGGCTTTAGATGTTCCAATAGCCAAGAGGCCAATTAACCGGAGTACACTGTATTTAGAAAATCAAGCCAGCAATAAACACGCGTTAAACAGTACTGGTAAGACAAAGATACAGATAATGAGGAGATGAGGTAACACAAGCAGCTTTATCTATATATATATATATACATACCGAGATTAAATCTTCTTGCATTTCCATTATATCCGCTGCTTTAGTCCTCTGCAACTTCTTTAATATCATCATCGGATTTCTATCTCTATATCCTAATAATCTACCCAAAACCAATCCTGTGTCTTTGCTACCCATGGACCAAGTGTGAAGAGCAGTTCCGCTTAAACTAATTGCTTGATGAAATAATGCTAAATAAAAGAAATAAATAAAAAAAATGTAAAGTTTTTACTTGGATTGTTCGTACGTTGTGATATAGGCGACATCATATGAAGATGAACACTCGTTCCTCCAACATCTTGCCCGAAGATAGTGATTTTATTTGCATCACCACCAAATTTAGCAATGTTAGTTTTAACCCATTCCAAAGCCATCACTTGATCTTTTAACCCAGCGTTACCAGGAACTCCAACTTTTGAATTTTCAAAATTAAGAAATCCTAAAAAATCTTAATTTTATCGATTCACTGTTTGAGTTTGGTGAATTTACCAAAAAATCCTAATCTATAATTGAAGGTTACCAACACGATTTCTTCTGCCATTAAATATTCAGGTCCCAACATTTCTGAACTTCCCGTATTTCTTAAATAATCACCCCCGTGGATAAAAATCATAACGGGGGCTTTGCCAATTAACTTAAAATAATTATAAATTTAATTATTGTTATTATATTAAATTTAATTCTTACTCTGTATGTATGGACGTTTAGATATAAACAATCTTCTTTCCCTATTATTTCTTGGTCCAAATTATGTTGGATGCATCGTGGCATAATTGTTGTGGCATCTCTTATTCCTTCCCATTTTTCGGGCGGTAAAGGATCCTAAATAAATAAAAATTAATAACAAAAAATAACTTTTTCAATAATTAATTACTTTAAATCTAAGCTCTCTTATGGGTTTCTTGGCATAAGGAATACTCAAAAAACTAAAAAATTTCCCCCCTTTCCAATTTGTACCCATCATTCCTTTCAGTTTTCCTTGTTCCACCACAACAAAAGGTTGTGGAATAGAGTTTGTTTGATAATGATTTTCTCGATGACATAATCCTACAACACAAACAAAACTTAATTTTAATATTAAAGTATTTTTCAAACTTACCGAACAATATTTGTGTGAAAAATATAAAAATTTTCATTCCTAAAGCTTCTCATAATTTCACAAAAATATTTATAAAATGAAATTTTTCATGGTGATTTAAATCTAAAACAAAGGAAATAATTGAAATCAAAATTAAAACTTCGTTTATTTTAGCGATTAAAACGGTTATTTATTTTACGCACAATTTAAACGCCCCAATTTAAATGTTGGTCGAGGGAGGTGAGAGAGCGCCAATAATTTGGCACCCAATATATTCATGAATTTATCGCAACCTGTAGAGTCGAATTCGCACCCGAATTGATATCAATTTATTGGTTTGGCAGGTTATAACCCTATATCAATCAAAATTGTATTCGAAACAGTCGTAATTTCTATAATATTCGAAAGTAATATGTCACTAATGAATTATCAAGGTGGGTGTTGTTAAAAGTTTTAATTAATTGAAGAATTTAATAAATACAAAGCACTTTGTTGTTGATTGTGCTGATATAATTTATAATGTTTTTCACATCACAAATAAAGGATAATGTAAAATGAAATGTTTTCCTTTAAATGAATTCTGCAAATGAGTTAATAAGTTATCTCATAGTTGTTGAGGTTTTTCCTTCTAGCTCTCTCTTCAACTGCATTCTCTAATACATTTTCTGTTAATTATCAATTTCATTGCTTCCTTCAAGGACTTCGGCTCAATTGTCATGTTTTTTCTCCCAACAAATTTTGTTATTTTTGTTCTTGATAAGATTTCTTCCTAAATTGAAGTGTCACAAGATTTCTGCCTTCATAACACGGAAAAATAAACCAGCACACTTCCCAAAATATCTCTGAATCTTCGAGGTATATCAGAAATAAATACTTCTAGCTAGAATGATAGCACAACCATTACTGTACAACTTCTCTATGATAACGGAAAAAAAACATGATGCTCTTGGAAGAATAACTGGAGCAAAAGATCAATTCACAAGTATACAGAACCATAGACGTCAGATATGCTCATACAAAATTTTTAATTAGTGCAGAGCACTCAGAAGACGTGAAACGCTTCCAGAAGATTTGATACTGGTTTTAAAGGACATGATACTGATTCCAGAGATTTGAAACGCTTCCAGATACCATGATACTGCTCCTAGAAGACATGATATTGCTTCCAGCAGACGTAAAATGCATCCAGAAGACCTGCAATGATTGCAGAAGACTTAATACTGCTTTTAGAAGACTTTATACAGCTTCCAGAAGATTAGAACTATTTCTAGAAGACTTGCAATACTTGCAGACGACTTGATATTGTTTCCAGAAGACTTGATATTGCTTCCAGAAGATTTGAACTATTTCTAGGAGACTTTCAATGTTTTTAGAAGTCTTGCAATGCTTCCAGAAAATTTTAAATGTTTCCCGAGGACTTATTATTGTTGCCAGAAGACCTGGTATGCTTCTAGAAGACTTGATATTGTTTCCAGAAGACTTGATATTGTTTCCAGAAGACTTGATATTGTTTCTAGATGACAGAAAATGTTTTCAGATGCAAGATAAAGCAACTTAACATTGCTTGATACTTTTACTTGATTCTGCCTCCAGAAGACTTGATACTGCTTCAAGAAGACTTGAAATGTCTTCTATAATAATATAACGCTTAATATTGCTTCCAAATATCTTGATACTGGTTGTAAAATTGCTGACAGAAGACATTTTTATTGCAAAAGCAGAAACTATTAATAACATTTGATTTTTGTCTAATATTGACGGAAAAATACAAAACTTTCATATCAAAAAACTCTCAATTAAGTAATAGATACTGCTTGTAAATCTATAAAGATATCTAGCAGAAAACAATTCCATTGTAAACCAATCATAGGTACCAGATACAATTGTTTGATCTGAAAAAAATTGAAAATACAGTAAGTATTTCTTCATCTTTCTTTGAGAGCCATCTTTCATCGTTTGAGTCTTTTTTTGAGGAACTCTCAGATATAGAACTAATATTGTGGTAGATGACGTTCAAGTCACTATCCATATTCTGAGAAAACGGATCATTCCGGGGCCTAATAGGTCGTAATCAGAATTCTTTAATTTTTTCTATTTTTTAAGAACACGGAGTTGCAAAACAAACACCTTTCTAATATATCCTCAACCTATGGTACATATCAGAGATAAATACCTTTAGGACGATTGCGCAAACACTACCACACAATTCCTCTAAGATAACGGAAGAAATCTTGATGCTCATGGAAGAGCGAAAGGAGCAAAAGAACAATGCACAGATCTATAAAGAAAGAAAAAATGTGAAACGAAGTTCAGTGAGATATATGAACTATAATTTCTTGACAAGTCAAATTTGATAGAGGAGGATGATAGAAAAATTTGTATGTAAAGTATTGTGAAGAAGAAAGTACGCAGTTTTTTGAGAACAAAATCAATGGTAAGTACCTCACCTCATTTTTAAGATATCAAGTTTTGAATTCAGCTTGAATTTGTAACACTTCATAAAATGGAAAATATTTTTGAAATCATTTTAGAAAAATCGTAAAGAAACGAATTTTTAAATCTTTATGAAATTTTTTGTTATCACAACGGAAATTATAAACTTTTCAGAAAGCAAAACCATGCGTGAGTATCTTAATCTATTTTTATTTATTTCATAAAATATAAAATATCCTTAAACATTTTTGAAAAATCGAAATTATTGAGATATATCGATGAATTGTATTGTCATTTATAAAGGAAAGCATGTACTTTTTTGAGAACAAAACCATGCCCGAATATCTTAAATCGTTTTGGAGATATCAAGTTTTAAATTCAACCTAATTTTGTGGTATTCATAAAATTAGAAATTTACTTCATAATTTTTGAAAAATCTTGAATTCTTAAGATATCTTGATGAAATTCTTTGTTAACTGTAAAGGAAAGTATTCACTTTTCCGAGAACAAAACCATGTGTGAGTGTCTCAATTCGGTTTTGAGATATCACGTTTTGAACTCAAGCTAATTTTGAAATATTTCATATAATTAAAAATTTCTTAAATCATTTTTGAAAAATCATAAAAAAAACGAATTCTTAATATGTATTTATGAATAGTGCTGTCATTTATAAAGGAATATGTGTATTTTTACGAGAAAAAGCTATGCTATTCGTTTCAAAAAATTTAAAAATTCTTTTGATCATTTTTGAAAAATCCTAAAAGATCGAATTCTTAAGATATATTGATGAAATTTTTTAGTAATTTATAAAGGAAAGTATGCGCTTTTCCGAAAACAAAACCACGTTTTAGTACCTCAATTCGTTTTTGACGAAAAAAATTTAAAATTTTCTTAATAACCTTCCAAAAATCTTAAATAATCGAATTATTAAGATATTTTGATGAAATTTCTTTGTGATTTAGAAAGGAAAGTATGTACTTTTCCGAGAATAAAAGCATGCCTGAGTATCTCAATTAATTTTTGAGATTTCACGTTTTGATCTCACCCTAATTTTGTAGCATTTCATAAAATTAAAAATTTCCTTAATTATTTTTGAAAAATAGTAAAAAATCGTATTTTTAAGATATCTTGATGAATTATTTTGTGATTTATAAAGGAAAGTATGCACTTTTCCGAGAACAAATGCGTGAGTATCTAGTAGTTTTTAATTTAATCTAAATTTGTAGCATTTAAGATAGTTAATGATTTCCTTAATTATTTTGAAAAAATCGTAAAAAAATGAATGTTAAAGATATTTTTGATGAACTTTTTTTTCATTTACAAAGGAAAGTATATACTTTTATAATAACGAATCTATACATAAGTATCTCAGTTCGTTTTTCAAATTCATTTTGACTTTTTGACATTTTTTAGTATTTTATAAAATACCAAATATTTTCTTTAACATTTTTGAAAAATCGAACTATTTAGATATATCGTGATTTCTCCATTCGTTCTTGAGATATCAAGTTTCAAACTCAACCTAATTTTATAGAATTTCATAAAATTCAAAATTTCTTTAACCATATTTGCGAAATCGACCGAATACTTAAGATATTTTGATGACATATTTTTTTAATTTGTATAGGAAAGTACATGCTTGTTAGCATCAATTTTTAATTCAACCTAAATTTGTAACGTTTCAATTTCCTTAATCATTATTGAAGAATCGTATTAAAACAAAAAAATTCGTGTAAAAAGTTTTCTTTTCTGTTTAACTCATGTTAAATGAAATTTGTGTGAAAAAAGAACTAGATGTACTAACACTATTAAAAATTTGGGGTGATGCGTTGATGTAAACAATGTATATCATGATACATTACAATTGTTGTGGGACGATAACCTTACAGAATTAAATCAGAAGATAGCATGGAGAAAGTGATAGCTCATGGAAAGAATTTAAAGGCGGAGGATTTTGAAGGTTACTGCACTGAAGTCGAGAGACTGTTCGCGAGTGTTTCACACCGTATTGGTCTTGTATTAACTATCTGAATGTCGTTCACACTTCTTAATGTAGGTTCTGTTATTTCACGTTTAGTAATAACGAAGACATAATATGCGTATAGAAATAAGAAAAGTAGATGATAATAGATCTGATAACTATAGGAGGCCTATCGCTCTGTTAACGGTGTTCTCCAAAGTTCTAAAGCATTTAATTAAATCCAGAATAATCGAAAACTTGTACTTAAGTGGAATTTTTCAAATAGAAACGGAAATAGACCTTCCTGCAGACAGACTATATTTGGGGCTGCCATGGCGATGCAGAATCCATTATAACTCCCAAGTTTTTACCTGACTTAGAAAAGGTGTGATGTCACAATCAAGTATCAGGGGGATATTATTGATGGCGTAAATTTTTTAGCAAAGGTTATAATTCGGAGGCAATAGGACTAGCAAGATTTGTATTAAGGTGCATTATAGCTGCTGGAAGTTCATCCAAAGCTGCAGAGGTATAAATGTGGTAGTCATCTGCATATTGGTGAAAGTTACACTTAAATATCTTATTAACGTTGTTTATGAAGATAGAAGGGAGTGGACCCAAGACACCGCTCTGAGGTACATCGCAATAGTTTGTAAACACAGACGATGAAGATGTACACATAACTGACAATTAGCATGATATGATTGAAACCAAGCGGCACAGCTCGGCGATAAATCAACATAAATTAAAATTACTTTCAATAACCTATGATTAATAGAATCAAATGCCTTGCTATAGTCAAAATCAATAAGGTGAAACGCTGGTCATGATAATCACGTCTAATATCATCAGTAATCTTAAGGAGGGCCTTTTACAAATTTACAAACATTTACAAATTTTGCAAAAATAACGAGTTTTTCGTCTTTTGCAATATTTACAGTTTCCTCTTTTCCTTAGTTGTGGCTCTGGAATAATCTCCTCTTCAATACCTGAGAGCGTTAAGGCAGAACATACGCACACTTTTGGTCAAGTGCTTATCAACGGCTCTTCTTTGCATGTTATTTTTCGCTAAGTCCATACCAAGATTTTTTTGAAACAGTCTGCGAGTTTTAGCAAATTCACCATCTGGTATGTTGCCTTTGTAGATAACAAAAGCGTTAATTGCTGCTATATTGAGGAGGTTATAGAAAATAACCATTGGCCAACGCTTTGTGTTTCTTGCAACATTGTATGATGTGATCATTCGATCAACAACATCTACTCCACTTTTTGTGCTATTATAGAAAGTAATTATTTCGGGCTTTTTCCGATCACCGGTAGCTTCATCGATATGATCGTCTCGGTGCATTGTTGAAACTACAAGCACATTCTTTCCTTTTTTGGGTATATATGAAACTGCAGTCATATCATTACTAAATGCGAATAACGAAGAATATACTTTCCCGTTTTTAACTTGTGTTATTTCAAGAGGTAGTTCTCTTCTATTAGCTCTAATTGTACCAACCACAGTAAGGCGGTACTCTCTTAGCAGTTTCTTTACATTTGAATATCCTGTGAACCAACATAAATTAAAATTACTTTCAATAACCTATGATTAATAGAATCAAATGCCTTGCTATAGTCAAAATCAATAAGGTTAAACGCTGGTCATGATAATCACGTCTAATATCATCAGTAATCTTAAGGAGGGCCTTTTACAAATTTACAAACATTTACAAATTAATATTGTAACATTTCTTCCTGATCCTAATAAATGTGAACACATTCTTTCAGTTACTGCAGCGGTAGAGTTGTCAGTTTTATATGGACCATTGGGTTGAACACCAGCGTAAATTTCTATGTGTGAAGTGAAAAATGTTTGGGCATCAACAACGGCGAAGACTTTCAATCCGTATTTGTTTGTTTTACTTGTTTGGAATGTACATTCGGAAACTGCACCTACCCCTAAACGCAAGCAGCATTTCATCTAATGTTACATACTCAGTCTTATCTTGGTATTTAACAGAAATTTTATCAATAAATAAATTAGTGTTTTCAACTACAATATCAATGCAGTTTCCGAACATCTACATCCAGCATTGAATTTGAGTTTTTGTTGACAGCCTTTTTCCATTTAGTTCCATCTTTACCAAAAAAATACGAACATCTATCACGAATCACGGGTTGTTCATCTTCATCATCCTCGCCGTCATCCTGATGCATAATATCTGCATCTTCATTTACGTTTTCCTGCTCGGTTTCTCTATCATGATCACTGATACTTACAAAATCATATCTGGATCTGATATCGAACGATTCTTCATACAGTTTCTGTAATCTTTCTCTCTCGTTTTCATAAGGATCCATATCACAATGCTATCAAATAATAAATCATTTATTATTTTATCAAATCATATCAGAAAATTGTGTGATACTACTTACCTATTTGTAAGTATGCTATTTGTAGATTGCTAACTAGATATTTAATATTAGTTATAAATAATTTTTTATGCACTTTTCTATTCTCTATATTTGTAAAATAAATAACACATAACACAACGGCTCAAAATGGGGTTCAATAGTAAACTGGCGTGTCAACGATACGGTAACCGTATATATAGTAATTATTAAGGGAACTACCGAACTATATTGCGATCACTCCGAGGTATAGTTTTATAACTCGGTAATACCCCTACGAACATAAAAAGAACGCATAGAATTCCAACTGGAATACGATTCTTACAGATTACATCTGCGAATATTGTTACACATTTGATCGGGAAGGGTCTGTCAGGACAAAATATCATGTAGCGACTTTTTGTAACAACATTTGGAATTTTGAAAAACAGATTTTTATAGCGAAAACAGTTGATATTCAGATACTTGAAAGGTACTGTGACCGTAGAAGTTTTGAGCAAAATAATTTAAAAAGTATTTTACATAATCATTTTGTCGTGGACTCGTAGACCACACCCGACAGACGGAGGGTTAAAATATGAATAAATCTCACTGCAGTCAATAAAGATTACGAGTCCAAGATTACTGACTTTTTAAAATTAGGCGTTATCTTCTATTATAACTCAACGTCTATCTCTAAATTGTAAACCCTTTAGAGATTTATCTTTGTTAGGACATAATGAGTTTCATAGCTAGTTGCTGCGTTGTGCCACTTGGAAGTCACGTAACGTAAACATATTGTGTCTTATAGTTGTTAGGTGCATAATACCTTAAAATATTACATAATCTAGTAATGCTAAACATCTATAACAGAAATTTATTTGTAATGTAACGTTATATTTCAACAACGTGAAATGTTATAAACATTGCATTACAAAATAAAACGAAACTCCAATATGTTAGGGTCGTAATTGAATCTATATATAATATCAAGATCAATTTTCGCTCTAAATTTCAATCATATTACCCTGTAGCAGAATAATATACATAAAATAACATGGTGCAATATTAGGTAATTATAAGCATCAAAATGCAATTAACTTTATTTAAATTTGATATAATCCATTAACATATGCACTAATATTAAAAGAATTAAATATTATGTTATTAAATATAAATATCATCTCTCCAGAAATCCAATATTTATTGTTGCGAAATTATGACTGTTAATGTCAAGTTATTATTATGACACTCATATTAATACCAAGAATTATTTTATCTACAAAAAATGTTTATAGAATGATTGTAAATAATCACCTGTACATTAAATAGACCCTAAATACTCGCGATAATATAACCGAAAATAATCGAAGATAAACGAAGATAATAATATAAAAGGAAAGTGAACTACAATGACGAGATTGTCGTACGTATAGTACACAAACGAAAATATCGCTGGCAATCGATTTAACTGTCGCAGTTTATAATTAAACTGTCCGAGAGATCGTGGATAGTTCACCACTAGCTCTCGCAATAGTTTCAACAACTCTAAATCATTTTTGCCACTTTTTTGTTCATAATCTTTAATAAAAGAAATCAAGTGAATATTTTTATAAGAAATGTCTGAAAATGGAAATGAAAATGTGAATGAAGAGGTGGATTCATATCCACCTTGGAATTTTTCTTGGGTGGTTGACAATAAATTAGCCGCTATGGCTTGGCCTCAAAACAAAGAAAATCTCCGCTACATCTTCGAAGAGGGGGTTCGTCACCTCGTGACTTTATCCCCAGAAAAACTACCCCCAATCGAACAGTTTCCACAGCTCGAATGGACCAGTATTCCCATTGAAGAATTCGGAGCGCCCACCATTAAAGATATCTTAAAGTTTATTGACGTGTGCCAAAAGTGCCAACAGAAAAATCAGGTTCGTCTCATTTTATTTTTCTTTTTTACTAATCTTGTAACTAAAATGTTTTTATTTACACTTTTTAATGCTCCTTTCTTTTATGGTTCAAAGAAAAATCTTGAACTTGAATAATTTTTTGGCACATATTCTAATATTTAAATATAACTCGAATATGTGATCCAAGAATTTATTTTTGGGTTGCCAATTGCAAATTGTAGCAATGCGTAATGTTGTGATGCACTTTTGAGTTTCCGGGTTCATAATTTACTAGCTATTAACATAGGTTCGTTAAGTGTTTTCGATTTTGTAATTTAAACAAACTTTCGTTTTAAACTAATTGAAAAGAAAATGCAAATAATAATAAATTATTCGATAAAATTCAATTATTTGGGTAAGTATATTATTTGGAAAGAATTTAGATTTAACGTACCTTTTTGAATAAAATATGATGACTTCACGAGGAGAAATGCACAAAAACGTTTTTTAAATGTCCGCCTACACGAGTATTGTAATTTTAAGTAATAAATTTGATGTAAAAGGTAATTAACTTTTACTACCACAACATTTTGTTGCAATATCAATATTTGATTAAATCGATCAATATTGAAAAAAATTTAATTGAAAAGATAAACCATAATTTATCTTCTATTCATATACATTGTTTTCTATAACAAGGAAATAGAATCACCATACGTCTTCAAATCTTGATGAAAGAAGCAGGATATGCATTTTGTTCAGCAACATCGCTTTATATTTTGTTTCATGTTACATCTAAGATTTCAAAACGTTATGTTGTCTTTTTTTATACTTTATTTAAAGATTGGTATATAAAAAATAGAATAAAATAGAAAGATACATGAAATACTCTGATACCGATAATAGACGTGTTCCCGGGAGTTCCTGATGATGATCTAATAGAGATCGAAACTGGTTGAACAAAAATAGTTATAAATAGTTATATATTATATATACCAGTCTTTAAATAAAGTATAAAAAAAGACAACATAACGTTTTAAATTACTAAAAGATGAAAAAAAGAAACAAACTTAGCAATATCTAAGATTTTTTAATTGGATCCATGTTGCAAGTTCAGAAAGTATATAAAATAAAAATAAAAATCAAAAACTTCTTTCTTGCTAAAAATTGTTTAATTTATACGGAACTAGTTTCGAGTTATTAGCTCATCATCAGCCGAATCTAATTATAAAGGAAATAATCATGTAAATCCTATTGTATAACATATACAGGTTATAAAAAGAAAAATAAATGAACTTACTGTCTAAATCACTATAAAAATCTGGAACATCATTATTTAAAATATATAGGCAGAACACTTAACATTAAAAATTATAATTGTTACTATTTAAATATATAAAACAGACAAACACAACGGACTGCACGAATAGCGAATGTTAAAATCTTTTTAAAATCAGGTTGACAGAGAGGGAAGGAATGTGGTCCGAGGAAAAACATCTTTTTAAACAGAACATACAAAAAATGAGATCACGAAATACATTACTTATATATACGGTTTAAATTTAAATTTATATAAGTATGCGAAGAGAGGTTTATAGTAATTACTATTTAGTTGGTCGTTTTGATGGAAATTAATAAATACGACTCAGATAAGAATTTTGAAATACTAATTAAATGCAAGAACCTTAAGACCAATACTAAAAACAAGATAATTAAAAAGATATTACAGGACGAAAAGAGAAAACATCATAGGGCTTTGAATTTCAATTATGATAAGCTGGCAAAAATCCAAAGTAATCTAAGAGATAAACTTCATTTTATCGAAATGGAACAACTAATTCAGGATTCACAGACGAAAGCACTAATTATTAAGAACGATGACCTTAGAAAGAAGAAACAAAAAATTCTAAATCTCAAGAAAAACAAGATACAAATGGACTATAACAATACTAACGGAAATAATTCCAACGTTATTCAAGATGTTATTCCACAATTTATAAATTTAACTGATATCCTTTTCACTACAGATGAAATCCTTTTTCTGAACAAAGGTCAAAAATTTGCTTTATCACCCAAGATAAATCTTCCTCTCACGTCCATAGATATGGATATATGTATTAATAAACACCCAGAACTTAATAACATAAAAAATGAATTGATATGTCTTCTGAAGAAAACCGAAAAGAATGTTCACCAACATAAAAATAATACCCAGATACAATACTGGAAAATAATAAACTCTATTCGTAAAAAACTTACCGACAATAAAGCCATTCTAATTAAAGCAGATAAGGGAGCAGGCATGGTGATCATGGACATGAACACCTATATAGATAAAACATTAAAATTTTTAAGAGATAACAATTACACCAAACTGGAAAAAAACCCTATAGATGCTATAGTCAGGAAAACCAGAAATATTATTAATAAATGCAAAAGTACATTAATAGAATACACTCCTTTCCTAAAATGCTCCACCAATAGCTACTTTAGTAGTAGTCTTTTCATACATATGAACCCTACTATTCCTATATTATATTCCCTCCCAAAGCTCCATAAACACAACATTCCAATTCGTCCAATTACGGCTTTCAGAAATTCTCCGACCTCAAAACTTGCAAATTTTATGTTGAGAGTTTTTCAAATGATCGATTATAAACCCAAGTTCTCCATAGACAATACTAAACAATTTATTGATTTGACAAGAGACATCAATCTAAAAAACAGAATTCTAGCCTCGTTTGATATAGTTAATCTATATTCCAATGTTCCCATAAAACCCACAATCGACATAGTAATGAAACTTTTTGAAGACCATTTTGTTGATCCCTTAATAGTTGAGCATCTCCACACAGCTAATTGGAGCATATCGTTACTCAGAATTATTGTTCTTTTAATAATGAAATATACAGTTTAACCGATGGTCTACCTATGGGAATGCCATTATCAGGTATTCTCTCTAATATTTTCTTAGACTACATAGAGGAGAAATATATTATCAATAATCACAATCCTTTCAACAAATCTATAATAAAATGGTTTCGTTATGTTGACGATGTTTTCATAATTTGGGAGGGTGATATCGACTCCCTTCACGCTTTTCATGAATACGCCAATAAATTACATGATAAAATAAAGTTCACCATTGAAATAGAAGAAAATAACAACCTTAACTTCCTTGACCTCTCTCTAAATACTTCATCAGATAGCATTGCATACAATATATATAGGAAACCCACTACAGTACCTACAACCATCCCTTACGACTCTGCCCACCCTTTATCGCAAAAACTTGCAAATTTTCGATATCTAATTAACAGAGCCTTCCAATATCCTCTCTCCCAAAATGATTTCACTTCTGAATTTGACTACATTGATAAACTAGCGCAAGATAATGGTTTTCCTTCAAAACTTATTAATAAGCTTACTAAGCAAATTAAAATCCAATATGAACCTTTATATACGAAAACTGAAAATTTAAATAAAATATACAAACCCATCCCATACAACCATGTTACTCTATTAAGCAAAAAAATCTTCAATAAATACAATATCTCTTTGGCTTTTTCAAACAAAAACACAGTTCTAAACTTACTATCGAATCATCATATTGGTACTTCTAACAACAAACATGATAAATGCGGTGTATACACAATAAAATGTACAGAATGTAATTCTATTTATGTCGGATAAACGGGTAGAAAATTATCTGATCGGCTAAAGGAACATAAAACTAAAGCTACATCCAATGTTTATAAACATACATTAGCTACAGGACATACATTTGATTACGAAAATGCCGAAATAATACACAAGTGTAATAAGGGTTATAGAATGGATCTATTGGAGTTGATGGAAATTAATAAATACGACTCAGATAAGAATTTTGAAATACTAAACGACCAACTAAATAGTAATTACTATAAACCTCTCTTCGCATACTTATATAAATTTAAATTTAAACCGTATATATAAGTAATGTATTTCGTGATCTCATTTTTTGTATGTTCTGTTTAAAAAGATGTTTTTCCTCGGACCACATTCCTTCCCTCTCTGTCAACCTGATTTTAAAAAGATTTTAACATTCGCTATTCGTGCAGTCCGTTGTGTTTGTCTGTTTTATATATTTTTATTATTTGTTTTTGATTTTTATTTTTATTTTATATAATTTAAATCTAAGATTTTGTTTTAGATATGAATTATGAAATTAAAATGATATCATTTAAGATTTCTACTTTACGTTTATTTCCTATTAAAACCAAGTGGTAACATAAACAAGTTTATGGAAGATATAATCTCGGTCGATTTCGCAGATATCGATCGCCTTCGAAGTCGGCTGAAATATTTATTTTACAAAACGCAATGTTTTGGAATATCGCAAATATCAATCTTAAGTTTTCTGCTTTTCCTGATATACATATAATGTTTATTAATGACTTACTCATTCATAAATTGAGCCGATGACAAGGTTCTTCTGGTTTCCTAGTTTTATACGATGACGCTGCTACTACTGCTATAATTATCTGTTCTTGAATTCCACAAAATCCATGACCCTTAATCTTAAGGAGATTGGTATATATAGTACAACTTGTATATCTGGCTTGTTTTAATCGTCTTAATATGAAATTATAAAAAGGACGAACAAACCTCGGAACTAATAATGAATGCCAACATTAAATGGAATTTTCATATTGATTTAATAGATCCTCAAATTACTCTATTGAAGCACTTAACGTTGAGTTTAACACTTAACGTTGAGAAATTGTTTATATTGGCCGTATCTAAAGGTCTTTTATTATTCTTTTGTTCAGTCGGTGTTTTAGTCACGTCGGGTTAAAAGGTCAAGTTAAAAAGCTTTAAAGGGAGGAATTTCTGACAAGTATTCAAAGAAATTACTCAAGTTTGAAATTAATAAAGTTCCTTAATGAATTTAGGGAATGTATGTTTGTTAACTTTACATTTTCCGCCATTTTTTGGATAATCAGTTTTACACCATGATCAAAGACTGGTTTCAAGCTTATATGCAGTTCTTAACCACGTTTTTAACCAATATACCTTAATTGTTCTTTATTTTATTCTAGTTAATATACTCTTGTATTTCTTCAATGTATCTCTTCATATGTTCATATTCATCATTTATCCTTGTTCTCTGTGACACTTGTTTGTGATCTCTGCTGTTATTTTTTTTATTACTTCCTAATACTCTTTATCAAACCATGATATTCTATTCGATTTACTAATGTTGTGCCATTTTAATGTTGTACCACTGAGCTTGTACTGATTGTATGTAATTACAGCATTGCTAGTTTTTAGCAATTTCCTTTTGGAAACATTCTGGATACAGGGTGTGTCTGTAAATACATACAGGGCTAAGATATGAATTTTTACATTTAAAAGAATGTTCAAACTTTTTCTTAAATCTTTTTAATAAGTTTGCTATAGCAAGATAAAATTTGGTAGGTAGTGTAATGTTATTAAGAGAAATTGTTTAAAATTACTTTTGAAGATATACGACACAGGAACAATGTTCTACTGGATGTTCATAAAGCTAAGCTGATTCTAAAAGCTAATTTGTTTCTAAAATTATTTTTACTCTTATAAATTGAGCAAAATGTGTGCTGATCGTTCTACAAGCTACTTATTATTGCTAATCTCTAAACCCTTTTCAAACGCATCCAATAATTCCTTATATAATTCATATAATCCAATAATTTCCTCATTCGAAAAAAAAATCTCAGATGCATGCGACATATCCATGATTAGTTTCACAATCTCTGCATGGCAATCGACTTCCATATGTCAACTTCTTCCATAACTGCTCTCAATATTGTCTTCCTGTAACGCCGTTCATGTTGACAACGGTCCCATCTTCTCTTCAACGACACCTGGTTTACAACCTTTATCTAGAGGATTAGAGGATTATTTACCCATACTGCCTCCCCTTTTCCAAAACTTTTGCCAAAAACTTCCCGATCGTGATTTTGCTTTTCTGTCATCTACTCCATCTCCATATTTGTCTTACTATATTTCTATATGAAAAGAAATTCTGCCTGCGTTATCCCATTCATATTACAAAACTCACTTGCAACAAGCTGAGGATCCGTATCAATCACCACAAACTTCGGCAAACCAAAACGAGTAAAAATAGAACGCAACACCTCTATGGTTTTAATGGATGTCACCATCCTCATCGGAATTCTCACCAGACAACGAGAATAGGAGTGCACAAGCACCAACCACATGGTTTTGGATGACCACCCCAACGGTGGATCTTATAGCTTATTATTAACCAATCAGGACTTTTGATATGACGTTGGTTTTTGGAAGCCCTTTCAAGAAATGCTTAAATTACAAGTCGGAAGTATATTAAATTTATAAAGGTATTTGGAGTTCTCTTCTCCAGGATCTTTGAAAAGGCAGGTAATAAACTAATTGGTCTCAGATGACTAAGACTGGTAACTTCCAAATATCCGACAACTGTCCATCAGTAATACAAACATTTAATATATATGTGTAAAATAAGGTAAAGTAAAATAACTTCAGAACATGAGTTTAATTCATACACAAGTTTCTCCATCAAAGCTAGTACACAGTAGAAAATTAAAAAACACCTTCGTTGTCGGATAAATTTGTATAAACATGCAAAACAAATCGATACATTTCAAAAAGTAATCATTCAAGTCTTTAAAATTTTTCAAAATATCCAAGATACCACATATTAATTTCTTTTACAAACTAAGTGCCCCAAACTTAGACCACATTTGTTTTCTGTCACGCATATTACCAATATGACGAACATATGATCTCTTCTTTTAATTAAGCCAGCTTTTTTTATTAATATTCTCAATAAAAAAATATGGTTAAAAGAAATTTGATTGAAAAATTCCTCAAATCCATTTTTCTCAGATTTCCCCCAATCCTAAGACAATCTGTGAAGAAAGACCTAACTAACAACTCACAAAACATAACATCACAATCAGAAATCTGAGAAGTTAGAATATCCTCCATACGGAAGGCAAAAACAAGATCAATTAGTTTCGACGAAGTACGATGAAGTTATATCAAAAGTCTTTCATAACTCTAAACTGAAAATTGGCCCAAGACCGTATTCTGTAAGATTGTTCATAATGATATGGAAAAACATAATCCTTAAGATTGCAAGAATACACTAAAAATCTTCAAAATATCATTATTTTAGGTTTTCAGTATAAAAATCAATCATAGCTCAAAAATTAAAGCAGAGAGTACTTGAACTAAAATTAGAACTAACACTAGTACTAACACTAGAACTATCATTAGAACTATCACTAGGACTAACACTAGATCTAAAACTAGAAACTTTCGGGTTTTGCCGTGCGTTTTTTGAAAAAATGTTTGACGTTTCGGATGCCATGTTGCAACCTTCTTCAGAAACTGGTTCTAACTGGAGTTAGAACCACTGGAGTTAGAACCAATTTCTGAAGAAGGTTGCAACATGGCATCCGAAACATCGAACATTTTTTCAAAAAACGCGCGGCAAAACCCGAAAGTTTCTAGTTTTAGATCTAGTGTTAGTCCTAGTGATAGTTCTAGTGATAGTTCTAGTTTTAGTGCTAGTGTTAGTTCTAATTTTAGTTCAATTAACACCGGTCGTGAAAGCCTTCGTACTTATATTATTAACCAGAGAGTACTTTTTACAGAAACGCAAAAAATTTGTAATGAGAAACAAATGCTAACCTGTAATCAGAACCAAGATTTAAAAACCCTGTAGAAATTATCAAAAAATCTCAAAAAGTGTTTGTCATTAAAGAGTTTTATGTAGAAAGTTTCTAATATGTTGGAATCTTCCTATATTTGCAAACCGTAAGTTTTGACGTCATGATGTTATTTTGACTTTTGCCCAGCTAGACTCGAAATTCAGCCTAGTATGCGCAGAAAGGCTTCCTGAACCTTAGCTGAAGAATTCTTGTTGTATCTCAATTTATAGCTTCTTCTTGGAAGATATAATTAATGATATCATAATAAAGAAATTGTCAATTGGAAGTCAAAAGGGGAAGGTAGGGCAGCTTTTACAGTTTTTACATTTTGTCTTATAGAATTCCTTCGAGTATTCACATCTGTCTCCATTCATCAAAAATCAATAATCCAATACTGTTTTTGTACATTTTGTCTAACACTTTTTCAAAAAGTTAAAAATGTATGAAAATATCCCATATGTGAGGTACTTTCATACAAGTATGGGGCAAAATATGCAAGTTTCACATAAAATGTTTTTTACTTATCAAAATCGAGGTATGAAAACAGATTCATGTAGTTAAGCGTCTAGAGAAGAACTAGAATTAGAACTAGTACTGGAACTATTACTAGGGCTAATACTAGAACTAAAACTAGACTACTAGCGGGTTTTGGCATTAGCCCTTTGAAAATATTTTTGATGATTAGGGTGTCATATTGCAACCTTCTTGTGTAACCGGTTCAATTGACTCAAATGGTTGATTTGAAAGAGGGATTTCTTAAAGCGGTGCAATGATATTGATGTTTTTGGACAGGACAAATGTGGTCAGTAAGGATTTATTTACACGACCCTCTAGAACACTATTTCAGATCGTTACCTAGAACATTTAACGCCGTTCCATGTTTTTGCCATTTGTGTTCGGTTTGTGGAAAATTGTATCTCTTCCAAATCATATAAAATACGATTTAATGTCAAATCGTCGAAGTCACCTGCAGGTAAAAATATTTGAATGCATGTTGATCAGTCTTGATGATATTGAATCATCCCGCACTGTTATGATTATATCAACGTGCTTTTCTGTGGGCATTTGGTACTTGGGATCAAAGTGGCTGCCAGAATAACGATGTATCCACAACATATCCATCATTCCCAAACATCAAACTTGTTCTAGTTGTATTACATAGTTTGCTCCCACTTCTCTTTGGTCCAGATGAGATAAGCTTTGGTACATTTAAATAAGTTTCTGAAGGAGATTGCAGGAACATTTACTTAAAATAAGAAAAAGAACTGAACGAAAAAACTAAAAATTAAGAAAGAAAAACGCTTTGGGTTTAACAGAGCTGAATTAAAAAGTGTTTTATAAAAACGAGTAACTAAGTGCTGCATTCCTTCTGATTACGATTTACGATGGCTGATTTGATGGTTTTATTTAAAAATCGCTCAGTTATAAAGTCTATGTCACCTAAATTTGAAAACTATGTTACAAATTTCATGGAAAATAATGGTTCTACGGGATAATTACAAACAAGATAAGCAAGGGTTCAAACATTAATGAATAAGTTTGAAGAAATACAATTGAAGATTGAATTAATTTATGGTGCCACAAATTATGAACAAGATTATGTAGTATTCGAAGAAAAGTATTACCAAAAATGTCAAAAAGCGATGTACTCCTGGAAAGAGAGAGTGTAATTACAGAATTAGATACGAGTCTTGCAACAAATGTCATTGTTGATGATTTTATACGATTACTAATCTTAAATTTGTGCCTTAGTGACTAGAACGTTGCTAATGGTGAACCATGTTGAAATTGTTGTCGAGAAATGGTAGGAAATAGAGGATGAAGGAGAAGAAACGGATTTTTGTTTGGAAGAGCTGGGAAGAGTTTTAAAGATTCAATATGAAGAAACAAATATGGTAGATTTATTGTTAAATACCCTACTAATTATGATTTTTTTTAATGAGACAGTCTTAGCACGGCAATAAAATGGTTTTGTAATTTGGAACGAAGAGTAGAAGAAAATCCTACTCTGAAATCTGAATAATGTCAATGTTTTCAAAAGTATGAAGACGCTGATCACATGTCGAGAGTTGGTGAATTGCACGATGAAACTCTATTGTCAATTAGGGAAGATTTGAAACAAGAGGCTTAGTATAAAATTTTAACAATTATATTAATAAAAAATTAATAATATTAATTATTTGTACATTAATAAAAAATACCTCAATTTGTATATACCACATGATGCAGTACACAAGATGGATAGTTCCACTACAAATATAAAGGTAGTATATGATGCCATTGCTAAAAGTAGTGACGGGTTGTTACTAAATGATGTCTTAATGAATTGTCAATTCAAAGTGAATTATAAGCTATACTACTACGATTTAGCGAATATAACGTAGTGTTCTCGGCGGATGTGGGGCAAATTTGTCGACATATAAGTGAAGGGCAACGAGATTGGCAAAGGACTCTGTGGAGAATCCTTTAGAAGAAATATTTAGATTGAATACTGTTACTTATGGTTTAAAATATGCCACTTATCTGACGACTAAGTTCATTGATATAGCTTAATATGTATGTCGATGGCATCACCTTTGTAGCTAACAGAATTTCTGAAGCTTTAACACTCAAAAGGGGAAACTTACTAAATTCTGAAGAATGGTTATTTGGAGCTGAGAAAGTGGCGAAGTAATTGTTCCCAGCTATTAAATTGTTTTGTAGACAACGAATCAAATGATAAACATTTCATTAAGGATAAGACATTGGGTTTGGTTTGGGATTCGCAGGAAGGTTTATTGAAGTTTGAAATCAACTTGAATCTGGAGTCAAAGAGCAAACTAACTAAAGGAATCATTGATTTCTAAAAATTTTGATCCTTTGGACGTAGTTGGTCCGATGGTAGTTAAGATTAAACTTTTCATGCAGAGTTTGTGGTCGTTGAGTTTATCTTGGGATGATTCTTTATCGAAGACAATGCAAAACGAATTTGTTGAACTCACTGAAGATTTACAACAAATCAATAACATTGCTATTTCTCGAGGCACAAATATTGAGGATTGTACTGTTTTGGAGATTCATGGATTTTGCGATACAAGTTTAAAGGCATATGGTGCTGCGATTTATTTATGTTTTAAAGATCAAATAATAAAAATGGAGTTACTCTTTTCAAAGTCAAAAGTTGCACTTTAGAATAAATGTAGTAAATGTAGAGTTGTATGGCGTTGTGTTGCTTATCATTTTGGTC
Source organism: Onthophagus sagittarius (assembly GCA_036711965.1). NCBI lineage: Eukaryota > Metazoa > Arthropoda > Insecta > Coleoptera > Scarabaeidae > Onthophagus > Onthophagus sagittarius. The sequence goes on along the minus strand of JASERS010000002.1, from coordinate 10,279,158 downwards.
AGTGTTGTATCTGAAGAATTGCCGTCTGAGGTTGAAAACTGAACTGATTCCTCAATCATTATTTACTGGATAAGATCTGATTATAAGAAACTCAAACGTTTTGTTGCGAATAGAATTCAAAGAATTCAATCAATATGGAATTATTTTGCAGGAATTGATAACTCTGCTTATATACTTTCTCGAGGTTCCTTAGCATCAAATTGAAAGGCTTCTACCCGATTTACTGGTCATCATTAGTTTTAAATAAATGAATTAAATTGGCCAAGTACTGTAGTAAGGATGTCTGATGACAATGAGTGGTGTGAAATAAAAAAGACATCGGTGATGATACTTTTATGTTCTGACGATAAGCTTGATGTTTTGGAAAGGTTTTTGAATTTAAAAACGCTGATACGAGCTGATACGAGATACATGCTGATATGCATTGTGCAGAAGATTCGTAAATAAGTGCAATAAATCAAAGGTAAAAGCACATTCGTTAGGTACTGATGAGGTTGCTGAGACATTTAATGTTATTTTGAAATTCATACAATTTGAGCATTTTCGCCAAAAGACAGTGTTTAAGGAAAAATTGGACTGGATCTTACATTCACAGGAAGAAATTCAAAGTACAATTTTGACAAAATACATCCATTCATTTCGCCGAAGAGTCATTTTGTAACAAAGCTGATAATAAATGCTAAATACCTGAAATGCATAAATTTAGGAGCATAAGGGTTATTAGCTAGTCTACGAGAAAGATTCTGGTCTGCGTCTAGTTTGGGAACTATTACTTAGGAATTGTCATGTGCGTTTTAAATTCAATTCCGGAAAAGATTTTGCTTTGAAAATGGCAGATTTGCCCTACGGATGAATAACAATAAGAATGGAGAGAACAGTAATAAGAGAACATTAATCAAATCTTACGTTGTTCATCTGGAATTGGTCAGTGATTTAACATCTAAGATGTTTTTGAAGCTTTAAGCGATTTGGGGCTAGAGAGTGGCGTCCCTGCTAACATTTATTCTGATAATGCTACGAAATATGTTGCAGCTAATAAGGATTTGCAATCGTTTTTTAATCAGAGTAAAGATTCATCAGATGATGTACAAGACTATTTTATTGAAAACAATGTAAAATAGCGTACCATGCTTGTACGTATTCCTCACATTGTTGAATTACATGAAATGCAGTGAAATCCATGAAAAATCGTTTAAAAAAGGTCATATATTATTTATCAGCTATTCTCAGGCTGATAGCAGCAACTATCCTACGCCAAATATAATTTATTTTAAACTCCCGTCATTTATATCCAATGTCTAATGATCCCAACGACCTGTCAGTGCTTACACTGGGACATTTCCTCATTCGAGTCAGTTATTGCTTTACCACAATTCGAAGAACTTCAACCTTCAAAAAGTGCTCTGAACACTTTTAAATTATTATAACACTAAATAGAGCAGTATTCAACAAGAAAAACGTTCAAAGTGAAATTGGAAAAATTACTAATGAGTGGCTAAATCATTTTCACATCGACTGCTGTTAAACTCCATCAGCAACCATATACATAAGATGGCTATATATACCCTGTTAACCCCAAATGTTATCCTGTTGATATGTAATTTTAGATATATCTAGTATATGATGATGCCTCTGGTGTGAATCTGCCCCATTTTCCCCTATCATCTCATGAAAAAAAGTTGTGTGAAAAAATGTAAAGAATTACCATTTCGGTATTAAAAAATCGCACTCTTATAGATGAATGATTTGAAGTTCTTCAATCTGACGTTTTCAGTCCTTGAAACAACAAAATATAAAGGATTATCATATTAATGTATAACAAGAGCTCTTTCCACGAATTCCTTTTATAGTATCTTTTATCATTTAAAGAACTATTATTCCCAAAAAAACTATTAGTTCTTAATAAACTAATCCAGCAAAGTCTTTTTCAGTTCTTCCAAAAATTTATTTATCGAAAGTTCTCTTTTAACACCACTTCTTTTTTTATGCACTATAAATATCTTGTTTTTATATTTTTACGTAACAATTCTTTTCCCACAATTTTATTTTGTTCCCATCTATAATAAATTGGAAAATCGACTGAAACAGAAATATTCTGCATCATAAATGTCCTCACATCGTACTGGGGGCTTATTTCGACAGTATCCATTTTATGAATGTAACATACGCCTCCTACGGATTATGATGTGAGTGGACTAAATTGCGTTTTCACCAATTTTACCGTTGGGACACACAAAGAGATGTATGCGTGGTGAAACTTGGATATAACGAATTTTCGGGGATCAAAGAGAGGAAGTTACAAAACAACGTGAAAGCTTTATTTGTGGTGTACTATTTTTGTTTATTTTTTATAAAAAAGTCAACGAAAATGATTGTAAGTAAACAAGAAGCATGCTGCTCGTTAAACCGCCTGTTTACGTTAACCTAACATTTAACAGAATTAAATGATTAAATGAATTTTAAATTTAAAATAAAGTTTCTTTTCAGCCAGTAGGAGTTCATTCTAGAATGGGGAAGGATAGAACGGGTGTTATGGTGGCATGTTTCTTGATTAAATTCAAAGGTCTCGATGCGGAAACAGCTCTGTCGGAGTTGAGACGTAAAAGACCACGATCTATAGAAGAATTACCAGATTTCGAAGCTTCAATAAACGAATATTATAAAACCGTACAAAAAACTTAATTTTTAGTTTTATTTGTTATTATTAATTAATTTCTATATACGAAATTTTTGTCGATTCAAAAAGTGTGTTTTTTTAAATTATTAAAACGATTTTTAAATCAGAATTAATCGAAAAATTCGCTTGAAATTTTCATTGGAAAAACCATTCACAATCAACCATTTGGAAATCCCGCATGACTTTTTTTGTTGTTTTTTCCCGTATATCCTGATTGGTTCACCCTTGATATATTTTTTCAGATGAATCTCTTCGTAATGCTTGATTTATATGCTAAACGATTTTTGAGTTCGCCTGTCAATAAATGGTGCACATTTTACGAGATATATTTCGACACCGAACGATTACTGGAATAATCAATCATAATTAAAAGTACAGTGCACTCCGTTTAATTGGGAAAATAATGTAAAGTAATTGAGGTAGTGATGATTTATGGATCAAATTGAAGGCAAAAATGTACTCTTTAAAACGATATAAAATAATTTAAATCTGTATGATTGCATTTAAAATTAATTAAATTAAAAAAATCGCATTGGCTTTAATAATGGAGATAAAGGAATGAATCATGGCTTAAATTGAAGCTGAAGTTTTTTTTCAAGATTGTGCTTCAAATCAAATAAACTTCAAGATATCGGTTTGGTTTCTATAATGGAGATTAAGGAATAAATATAATGTATCATAACTTTTGTTTTATTCAAATAATTATATTATTTAAATAATTATGACAGAATTAAAAAAATCGCCATGGCTAAAAAATCTGCCTTTGGACGAGTCTTCAAATATAAAAGCTCTTTTACATAATTTTGATGATTTTTATGCTTAAGATGTATTAATATATACAAAAAAAATACTTTATTTTAGCTAATTTTCGATGGTTTGGAACACTGGAAGTTGAAATGGAGGGGTGTCTCAATATTTAACAAAAAATAAATTTTTCTTTGATGTGAGAACTCTTAAAACTGTGGCACAACAATTTTGTTTTTGAGTCGGCATTATTCAATGATTTAGGCAATCATATCGAATTTGGACATGGGTTCTGTAGTTTTCAATGTTTTGATGCTTTCTATCAATTTCCTCCAATACACGAGGTTGTGAGATATGTCCTTTTTTTCTCGCTTGGTATCCATCTATTTACTTGTTCGATTGGGTTGATTGTAGCACATTAATTTACAGTAAAAAGTGTTATTATCATTTCAAGCTGTAACAGTTATGTACTCATATGTGCCTTCAGTCCTGTTAGAATTGATGGTTCCAGTGTATCCATATTCCAAACTTTGAAGATAATCAACGCAAATTTTAAACGACACGTGGTTTTGAAGTTTTGCCATCAATGAGACAACACTAGAACTGTCAACACCTAATTATTCACTCTGAGGTCTGTTCTTTTGGTGTCCCTGATTTGGTTCAAATTGAATCAAGTATCCTAATAGATCAAGCTCTATATCTTGTGCCTCTATCTAATCGGTTTAACGTTAAACAAATATTTGGGTCCATGTCGATCTAATCAAGATACCATGCTTTTTCAGTCATCATTTTTTCATTTAGGACTGCAAGTGCTAAGTTACGTTTTATTTAGCATGTCAAAAAGAGGACGCATTTTTGCAAATTTATCATCTTTAGGTGAATTAGTGTTCTCAGTGTAGTGTATATACTTCTTTATAACGTCAAACCTGTTTCTAGTTATTGCATTTGCGACCATAAAATTTTATGTATCGCTGTCAGTCTCCCATAGCAGACGCCATCGAGGAACTTGAAGATGTCCTGACAAGAACAAAACGGCATTTAATTACGCCGGTATCAATTTCAAAACTATGCTCACCATGTTGCTCAACATAAAGTATAAACATATCGTTCAAGAAAGTACATATTTTTTCATCAAAGAAACTTTCAAAACTAGAAACAGCATCGGTAAAGTTGTATGTACGAGATTGGGTTGGTGAAAGAATTGGCGGCAAAGTTCTCAAGTAATTTATATCTGAAGGAAGTTCATCGTCACTACCTTCCTCAAAGTCTCTTAAATCATTAGGTAATGTAATATAAATATAAGCTTCTCAAAACTCATCACTTTTCACCAAATCAATAACCTCTTTGGTAGAATAGTGCCTAGAAGAAGACGGCATCCAATCACTCCAAGCGTTCCGACGTTGGAACATTTAAAACAACGGTAAATTAATACCGTTGTTTTAAATACCATGTACCATAACAATTGCATGCAAATTTGGCAAAATTATTTTGACAAACAATCAACAGACAATAAAGTATTTATTTAAAATTATTTACAATAAATTACAAAAAAAGTACTTAAATTTACAAACGTGTGAATTCTAACAATGTGGTGCAATTCCTAATAATGCATGAAACTATGGCGGAGAAGATGACATGCAGAATGCAAAAACCCCACCAAAATGAAGAAATGGTGATATAAACTTGTCGCTGTTCAAATATTGGAACTTGGGCAAAAACGGGATAATGGAGGCTTCTCAAAACTCATCACTTTTCACCAAATCAATAAGCTCTTTGGTAGTACAGTCCCTAGAAAAAGAGGGCACCCAATCACTGTAATCACGGTAAATTATATATTGGAACTTGGGCAAAAACAGGATAACGGAGATAATGGGATGATTCGTGGATCAAAACAAAAATGCACTTTTTAAAATAATATAGGACAATTAAGGTTTGAACGAGAAATTATTGAGATAGAAATTTAAATGTGTAAGATTACGCTTCAAATCAATTAATCTTCAAAAAATCACCTTTGTTTTGTTAATGGAGATAAAGTAGTGCATGATGGCAGGGGCGAATCTAGAAAGAAGTGTTAAAGGGGTTTCGTTAGATTTTTATGATGAATTTTTCTGAGTGTAAACGTTTTTGCGTGCAATACTTTTTGGGTCGGGGGAGGTTTCAATCTCCCATTAAGAACCCAATCAAAAAGAAGTTAAACATTTAAAGGAAGAAACGATATTTTTTTAATCAGGAAAAACTAGAAACACAAAAGGAAGTAATCCTTCCACAAATTTCACTAATCTCTTTATACCACCATTAGAAAGGAGAAACCACAACTTCTCCTACGAACAATCAGGTTACTAAGTTAATTAGCTAATTTTCATCGATAATGTAGCACACGGATAACTGTGACAATTCCGTAAGGAGATAAACTTCAGAACGTAACAATAATTAAATTACCATCATTTTGGAGTTCAAACCCTGACCTTTCAAAAAAAACTTGTAAAGATTCGAAAGAAGTTCTTTCTAAATTCAAAATTAAGATTGATCGTCAACCTTAATTTTCTGCATATTCATTTCTTACAATAATTCAATTGGTAGTAGTATAATAACTCTATAATTTATAACTCTTATGAAATCTTTTCCAAAATTGACCTCTACAACTGATATTGGTTCACAAGTTATTCTGCTAACACACAAAATTATGACAATCTCATTTACAGTTTTATCGTTCTCGATGGTTAGATTTGTATAAACGTGGAGTACCTAAAAATGAACTTGTACAAGTGGATTTAATAAGAGCGTATTATCAAGTTCCGGTTGAAGAAGAAGACATTCTCACATACAGTTATCACTACTCCTCTTGTTTTTTTTGAGGTTACCCGTCTACCTCTGCAATGCAGCTCATACTTTTCAAAAATTTATGAATGAAGTTCTTTCAGGTCTCGACTTTTTATTCGTTTATTTTCTATTATTAATTCTGATATTTTCAATCAAATTCATTCAAATTAGTTATTTGTTATTAAATAACTAATTTCTGTTAATTATTTATGTCAATTATAGTATTAATTGACATCAACCCACGTCATTACCAGATACCAAATTATAGTGAATAAAATCTCCGTGTGTTTATATTTCGTAGCAATTTAGAAAAACAGTTATAAAAATTTCATGATTTATCTCACCCCGATATACGAGCAATTATTCGCTTAGTAAAAACTAAATTCTTTTGTCCTCATAAGTCAAAACAAATTAGTATTTGAACAAAATACAACAAAAATCACCAATTTTCAAAATTAATTAAAAAATTCACTCCGTGGCCAAAAACTTTTCTTTTTCCTTCAGCTACAGCATCTATTACATATACAATTTTCAGCCATTACTTTAACCGTTTCGATATTTGTAGGAATATATGCTATGCTGTGCTACATTTATGCATACTGTGCTACTATTTGGTAATTAAGTGAAATGAAGAGCACGTGTTTTGAATTAAGATTCGATGCTGTTTGCAGAAGTCTTGAAATGCCTTCAGAAGTCTTGAATTGCTTCTAGGTGACTTGTTACTACTTCCAAAAGACTGAAATGCTTTCAGAAGACTTAAATTGCTTTTAGAAGACTTGAAGTGCTTCTAGAAAACTTGGTACTACCTCCAGAAGACTTAACATTGCTTCTAAAAGACTTAATACTATTTCTAGAAGACTTAATATTACTTCTGGAGGACTTGATACAACTTCCAGAAGAATTAAAAAATTTCCAGAAGACTTGAAATGTGATTAGAAATGTTGATATTGCTTCTGCAAGACTTGGAATGCTTGTATAAGACTTGAACTGCGCCTAGATGACTTGTTACTACTACCAAACACTACAAATGATCTTAGCAGACTTGAAATGCTCCCACAAGACTTGTAATACTTTCAAAAGCCTTGAAATGCTTTTAGAAAACTTAGTACTAATTCCATAAGAGTTGACATACTTTTAGAAAACTTGTTACTTCTTTCAGAAAACTTGAAATGCTTCCTCATTAATTGAAATCTTTCTGGAACACTTGATATTGCTTCCAGAAGATTTAAACTGCATCTAGATGGTTTGTTACTTCTTCCACAATACTTGAAATGCTCCCAGAAGGCAAGTAATGCTTCAGGAAAATTTGATATTACTTCTAGAGGTCTTGATATTGCCTCTGGACGACATAACACCACTTCAAAAAGACTTAACACTGTCCTTGGAATACTTGAAATTCTTCCAAAAAACTTGATACTGCTTGTAAATACAGGATAGTGTTACTAAACCAATTAAGCACGCATTAAAATATTAAACACTAATGGACAAAATGCACATTATTTACGTAAGTAGTCCGTAAACTGTTAATTAAAGGCTAAAGGCAGAACACATTTTTACTGTAGAAGGCGAGGGATCGTTAATAACATTTTGTTTCTAAAATACCAACTACAGATGGCAAAATACAAAATCTGCATATCAAATGTTTAAAAACTGCCAATTAAAGATTAGGTACTACTTTAAAAATACCTTCTCCCAATTCCGTCCCAGTATGTGCTGGGAACGTTTTATCACACTTTTCTTTGGACAGTTCAATGCATTGCATGCGCCTTTTAAAAAACTCGCTTCAAGATTTTCCAAGAATTTTCCTGCGGTATTTAACAAAACTCATTACAGGCATGGAAGATAGAAGAACTAATAAAGAAATGCGATTATATGTTAATTAGAAAAATATGTAGAAAATACACATTAAACGGATGTAAAATTAGCAACCAGGCTTAATTCATCAAGAATACCTGCGATGTTATAAGTTTCATGCACCTTATAATGCAGTTTCATCATGCAGTTTTGATGCAGTTTCATCATGCACCTACGTCATAAGTTTCAACTTTGTGTGTTTGTATCAAAATAATCTGACTTTTAATTATGATTTATGTATAACAGTTTAAAATGTAAATATAGTTTGAAGGTAATTAGAAACTAGTTACGTTTTAAAAACTATTTAGTTGTTATTCTAGTATTGAGGTTTTAGACCTTAAAAGTGCATTTTATTACGTAGTTACATATTTAACTACTACCTACTTAGTAGTTAGTAATCAGAGTACCATAATCTAAAAGTAATTAGTAATTATACCCAACCATTTTTTTCAAGTAATTAGCCCAGCTATGATTCTCTCACGCTCAAGGACGACAATTCAAATCACTATTATTTTCAAAAATCCAATCACCTTTAGGTACGTATCAAATACATATTTTTGCTCATCACCCACAAATTAACGGTACGGTTAAGCGATTTCACCTAATTATTGCTCAAGGTAATTTCCATAGATACCCACAACTTACCTTTGATTTTACTTGATCTTAGATCATCTGTGAAGGACTTAGGTTGCTCATTTGCGGAACTGGTATTCTGGTCAGCCAGTCAGATTGCCAGCAAAAATTGTCTAATAAAATAAAGTTATTACTTTATAATTTTACAACCCGGTAAAAAAACGTTTGTACTCAAAAAAACATTAAATTCAAACTTTGTTTATCCCTCTGTCTGTCGGGTGTGGTCTACGAGTCCACGACAAAATGATTATGTGAAATATTTTTTAAATTATTTTGCTCAAAACTTCTACGGTCACAGTACCTTTCAAGTATCTGAATATCAACTGTTTTCGCTATAAAAAGCTGTTTTTCAAAATTCCAAATAGTCGCTACATAATATTTTGTCCTGACAGACCCTTCCCGATCAAATGTGTAACAATATTCGCAGATGTAATCTGTAAGAGTCGTATTCCAGTTGGAACTCTATGCGTTCTTTTTGTGTTTGTAGGGGTATTACCAAGTTATAAAACTATACCTCGAAGTGATCGCAATATAGTTCGGTAGTTCCCTTAATAATTACTATATATACGGTTACTGTATCGTTGACACGCCAGTTTACTATTGAACCCCATTTTGAGGCGTTGTGTTATGTGTTATTTATTTTACAAATATAGAGAATAGAAAAGTGCATAAAAAATTATTTATAACTAATATCAAATATCTAGTTAGCAATCTACAAATAGCATACTTACAAATAGGTAAGTAGTATCACGCAATTTTCTGATATGATATGATAAAATAGTGATAAATCAGTGATCATGATACAGAAACCGAGCAGGAAAACGTAAATGAAGATGCAGATATTATGCATCAGGATGACGGCGAGGATGATGAAGATGAACAACCCGTGATTCGTGATAGATGCTCGTATTTTTTTGGTAAAGATGGAACTAAATGGAAAAAGGCTGCCCCACCTAGAAATATTAGAACTCGCAACGAAAACATAGTGTCTCACCTGCCGGGGGTCATCGGTGAAGCACGTGACGCATTATCTCCCATTCAATGCTGGATGTACATGTTTGGAAACTGCATTGATATTGTAGTTGAAAACACTAATTTATTTATTGATAAAATTTCTGTTAAACACCAAGATAAGGCTGAGTGTAGACCTACCGATTCTGTAGAAATCCAAGCGCTGATGGGTTTGCTTTATTTAGCTGGGTTCCATCATGGATCAAGGACACATCTAGCAGAGTATTGGGCATCAGACGGTATGGGATATGAGATATGTCCTGCTACAATGGCAAAACGGAGGTTCGTCTTCTTACTGAAATGCATTCGCTTAGACGATACCACAACTAGAGGTCAAAGAAAAGAAATGGACAAACTAGCAGCAGTTCGTACTATTGTTGACAAGCTCAACGACAATTGTAAGAAAACTTATTCTGTGGGCGAGTATGTAACAATAGATGAAATGCTGCTTGCCTTTAGGGGTAGGTGCAGTTTCCGAATGTACATTCCAAGTAAACCAAACAAATACGGATTGAAAGTCTTCACCGTTGTTGATGCCAAAACATTTTTCACTTCACACATAGAAATTTACGCTGGTGTTCAACCCAATGGTCCATATAAAACTCACAACTCTACCGCTGCAGTAACTTAAAGAAAAAAAGAAAGTTCACATTTATTAGGACCAGGAAGAAATGTTACAATAGATCGTTGGTTCACAGGATATTCAATTGTAAAGAAACTGCTAAGAGAGTACCGCCTTACTGTGGTTGGTACAATTAGAGCCAATAGAAGAGAACTACCTCTTGAAATAACACAAATTAAAAACAGGAAAGTATATTTTTCGTTATTCGCATTTAGTAATGATATGGCTGCAGTTTCATATATACCCAAAAAAGGAAAGAATCTGCTTGTAGTTTCAACAATGCACCGAGACGATCATATCGATGAAGCTACCGGTGATCAGAAAAAGTCCGAAATAATTACTTTCTATAATAGCACAAAAAGTGGAGTAGATGTTGTTGATCGAATGATCACATCATACAATGTTGCAAGAAACACAAAGCGTTGGCCAATGGTAATTTTCTATAACCTCCTCAATATAGCAGCAATTAACGCTTTTGTTATCTACAAAGGCAACATACCAGATGGTGAATTTGCTAAAACTCGCAGCCTGTTTAAAAAAAATCTTGGTATGGAGTTAGTGACAAATAACATGCAAAGAAGAGCCGTTGATAAGCACTTGACCAAAAGTGTGCGTACTTCTGCCTTGAGGCTCTCAGGTATTGAAGAGGAGATTATTCCAGAGCCACAACCAGGGAAAAGAGGAAACTGTAAATATTGCAAAAGACGAAAAACTCGTTATTTTTGCAAAATTTGTAAATGTTGGTTGTGCATGGAGCACATAACAGCGTGCTGCAACGATTGTTTGGGAAATATGGAGACCACAGTTTGAAGCCCTCCAGTTTGTGCATAAAATATTATTCTTTAGTTAAGAAATTTTTTTATAACACTTTATACATTTTTAAATAAATATTATTATAGATCGATTTTCTTTTCCTTTATTTAGGCGTTGTTTCCAAATTTTGAAAAATATGTGATTAAATTGTAAGCATTTTCTTTAAATCAAATTAACATAAAACGTGAATTTGGAATTGGCCCTGTATTAGGCTATTATATAGTACAAGCATCATATAAAACATTTTTATGAGAAATTAGCACTGACCACACCCGATCGAAAGTGTTAAGAAAACGCGCCCGACAGACGGAGGGTTATATGGAATCGATGATATTAAACCTACCTTTTCTTCTAGGTATGAAAATCTCTTCAGAGTTGTAAAGACCTTAAACCAACCTTCTTTTTTAATAATGAAACGTTAATAATAAGATAGTACAGTCAACAAAAAAAAACTGCACGTTTTAATCTGACGCACAAAAATTGTTTGTCCATCATTATTTTATATTTTGTTAAGATTGCCTAAACAAAATTATTTTAAAAAACAATTAATAGTAAATAAAGAAACCAAAATTATAAAAAAAAATAAAATATAATATAATATAATAATAAAATACGTATAAAACGTTTCGATCCCAATTAAGCGAATATTCCCATTAATCGACAGGGCAATTAACCGTAGTGCACTGTATTTATAAAACAATTTATTGAAGATATAAATTTTAAAATAATTATTTTTAATTTGATCGTCTGACTCTAAAGGTATGGTAATTTAAACAACTACGACTGTTTCTAATTCCTTTTTATTTATCCTAACATAAAATGTGATTATTTATTTATTATTTTGCCTATGAGTTTCAATATAATAAACAAATTAAATTAATAGGCAGTTGGTATTCATTGTCGAATGGGCAGAGGAAGAACCGGCGTAATGGCAGCTTGTTATCTAGTTCGTTTCTTGGATTTAGCACCCCAACGCGCAATCACAGAAATACGATTAAAAAGGCCCGGCTCTGTAGAAGTTATAGAACAAGAGCGAGCCGTTATTAAATACTTTGATTGTCTTAGAGGAACGATAACTTCTGAAATTCAACAAATCGAAGATACAACGTTAAAGCATAATTTGTATTCATATAAAAAATAAAACTTTTTAAATATAATCTTATTTAATTAATTTTCCTTTTATTATTATAGAAAGATCAAACGAGCAAGCAATATATTTTCTTTATTGTTTTAATTATTGATACCCAGCTCGAAGGAACTTCCAAACTACACAACTTCGCCGAAATACCGCTCGGAAACGTTTACGGTGAGAACGATGCGGCAATACATCTCCAAACTTCGGCGGGTAATAACGAAGAACTTACACGGAAGCCAAATCGAACTATCTCAAGTATCTCCTAGGTAGTTTATACCACAAAACCTGACACAAAATCCTTTTAATCTATTTTTCTTTCTTAATATACTGTTTGGAGATAACATAATAGGATTGGAGTTCCTGTGAAGATGTTTCTTGTAATTACAAATATTCAATCGCATTTCGACAACGTTATTATGATCTAACTCCTTTAAATTTAATGCTGGATTTTGAGCCACAATAACAACGCTCAATAGGATTTAATGGTAATCTTCAATGCTGAGTATAACTTTAACGTCGAAAGCCTATTTGGAAACGTAATCTAATTAAGATAATTGCGTTGTGATGATTACGATGAATTTATCTAAAAATTATTAAATGGTATTTATAGTAATTATTTAATTTATAACAAATTTTGTGAAAATCTTTTAATCATTTCGATATCATACCTTGATGAACTTACTATCTCATTCTTCGTAATTGTGTAATCGTAATCTGTAGAGTTTTTAAAATTTTGAGTACAACCACAAGAATTTCTTAGCGTAATTTCAAATTTAATGCTTGCAAAAATACTTACACTTTTCCTGAAACATGGAAGAAGTCATTTGAGATACCCATACTGAAAAGAAACCCAGCGTAGGATACAAAGAATTTGAACCATGTGGGACAAGCTTCATATAATTTATGGTAATAAATCACATTCATTTGTTACAACAAAGTTTTTTTAATCTTACTTATAATGAGGGATAGTCTTAAGGAGCAAAATGACTCAATTGGTGATGAGATGGATTTGAAGCATTTTGTGTCTGCATCCAACGGAAAATCCAACTTTACCGGAATAGATGTCACGAGAAATGATTGAGGAAGATATAAATAAGAAAGATTCATACTACGGTTGCCTTTTTCGCTACAAGAAACCAAGTAGACTGGAGAAGTGGGATTAAGTGTTCCAATTACGACCAGATAGGTCATGTCCAGATTTGCCCAGATTTAAAGCAACGTAACACAAGAAAGGTCTACTTTTGGGTCATTTAATAAAAGATTGAGACGTCAACTTTAATCGTAGATTTATCTTTCGAGAATTGGTGGTTCGAGTGGAGCTACGGAGCACATGTGTTGTATACGAGGTATGTTCAAAGAATTATGAGAACCAGAGGAGCGTAAACAGGTCAAACTGAGGAATTTATCGATTGCAATAGTAAATGGAATGGAGATGGTGGAAGTTAAGGGATGGAATGGCAAAACATGGATTAAGACAGATTTATGCAATGTTTTGTTTGTACCAACATTAAAGGTAAATCTATTTTCGATTAGTACAATATTGGATAAAGATTTCAAACTAGAAGCAAATAGAGATGGGCGTCGGTTAATAGACAATAAGGATAAAGTTAAAATAAAATAACATTTAAATTTGACAAAGATAAACTTGATTATTGTTTAAAAATAGATAGTTTGCACTTGTTAGAAAAGTTTTAAAAAGAAATGTAACATCTTATAATTAAGTAAACGATCTTTCAATAAAAAATATCTTAGTGGAAAACAACATACGTTAATTTTTCTGATAAGTAATTCATGAAAAGACGAAAAAAAAAGAATAAATTAAAAGAATAGACGAACGAATACATCGAGATTTAGATATTACGCAAGATATTTTTTATAGTTTAAAGATGATTTCTCAAACAACAGAATGGCATATTTTCTTGAATCTGGTAGAACCTCAAGCAAGGGATAAAGTAAAACGATAGAGAACGGATAATGGATTGGAATTTATGATCAATGGATTAAACAATGGCGTATTCGCCACTGCAAAATAGTTGACTAGAATACGAACTGCGAACTATACTGGAAAGAGAAAGAATGTAGTAAAAATTTGGATAAAAGTGTTTGGGCGGAAACTGTGAATGTAGGTGTATTTACGATAAATAGGACAAGCAATAGTTCAAAGAATGATGAAACTCCATACGAAACTTAGTTTGATAGAAAATACAATATTATTATTACTACTACTATTACTATCACTATTAAAGGAATATGGATCATTGGTAGCAAGCATATTACAAAATAGAAAAGAACGAAATTAGATCCAAAAGCTGAAGGGAATCATTGTTGGATATGGAGATACTGTTAAAGGTTATATAGAGTGTATGTTCCTACAAGAAATAAAGTGGGAATCCATAGCGATATAGAAGAAGTGAATGAGATGATAGCAGAATTTAAAAAAAATGTTCTCTCTAGAACTTGTAAAATCCTGCTGTATAAATCTTTAGTACTTATAAACTTAACCACTAGGCACGTTCTGTGGTGAGTTTTCTGTAGAAATCTGTCTTCAGATGATATACGAGATTCGACGTCCTCACTATGATATTGACAAAACAGCTTTAACCACAATCCAGGGATCAACCAAAATAATTGCACAAAACGGACAAAGGCGAGTTGACCAAATTACCATCGCTGAACGAGGTGTTCTGGTGATCAAGTGTGGTACAATTAATGCTCTTGGAAACTATATAGCGTCTCTTTTCATATTTTCCAGAGCTAATTTTAAAGATAATATGATTAAGAATGCAGTACAAAATCCTGTATGACTTTTAATGGATAACTTTGAAACACATTTGTCCTTTGAGGTCATAAAGCTAGCAAAGAATTCTGGCGTTATTCTTTTTACATTACCACCTCATGCAAGCCATAAGTTGCAGCCACTTGACAAATGTTTTTATGGTCCTCTGAAATATTATTATAATGAGGCCTGTAGATTCAGGCTTGCAATAAATCCTGAAAAAAGGATAACAATTTACGAGAGTGCTGAGCTGTTAGGGATTGCCTACCCACTTGCTTTTATACTAAAGAATTGCGCATCTGCCTTTAAAAGCACGGGTATTTTTCCAATAAATAAATATTTGTACGGAGACGATTTGTACGTATTTAGCAGCAGATGTAACAGATAGATTAGGAAGTCAGCAGTCTACATCAGCTAGTAAGAAACAGAAAAAATCCAGGTTCAATAACTCCTTTAGGTCAAGCCATACCATAAACCAGTACATCCAGTAAATGTTCTTCTGCTATACCGGGGAAAGCTTTGTTATCAAGGAATAATGTGCCATTTTATGTCACCAGAGATGTTGTGTTCATATCCGAAAGAAAAAGAGAGCTGAAGTTTTGACAAGCACGCCAGTTATGCAGAAATTATGAAGCTAAAAGAACAAATCATTCAAAAATTGAGAAAGGAAAGTTTAAAGCGAAAAAAATATGGAATAAAGTGATAAAAAAGAAAAGAAAAAGCTCATTATGAAATTTATAGAATTTACAAATGATTCTAATGATGAATTATCAGAAAATTCTATTGAGAATTTCGACAGTGCAAATAGTGTGATTAAATCATTTGTTTTATTCAAGTTTGCAACAAAAAAAAACATAAAATATTATGTTACCCAGACAAAATTTTTAATAGGTACAGAACATATAAATGTTTCCAGAAGACTTGACACTGCTTCTATAATAACTGATTTGCTTCCAGATGACTTGAAATGGTTTCAGAAGACTTGATATTGCTACCAGAACACTTGATACTGCCTCTGGAAAACTTGATACTGCGTCTAGAAGATATATTATTTTCAGAAGACTTGATATTGCTTCTGGAAGACTTGAAATGCTTCTAGACGACTTGATACTATTTCTAAAAGCCTTGATATTGTTCCAGAAACTTGAAATGCATTAAAAAGACTTGATACCACTGTTAGAGGACTTCACACTGTTTGTAAAATTTCTGACAGAAAATGTTTTTACCGCAAGAAACAAGATACTGTTGGTAAAAGATTTGACTTTTCTTCGAAAATATTAACTACTGTTAGACAAAAATCAAAATCTTAACGTAAGTAGTCCACAAACTATTTATTAAAGACTAACTACTGCTGGTACGAGACAGTTGCAAAAAGTAGGACACCGATAATAAAATCTTACATTTTGCTTACAAATACCAAATATGGAATGATACAAAATCATCATGTCAGAAGTTCAAAAACTGCCAATTAAAGACTAGATACTCCCTGTAAAACTGTAAAAACTGCTTACAGAAGATATTTCCATTGCAAACGAACCATACACGCCAGATACGTGGGTGTTTTCTCATTTTATTTTTTTGACTACCGTCATTTGCCGTTTCAGGCTTTTCCTAATTCTGTTTTTTCAGCATCCAGCACCCATACGTATTTTCAAAAACCAGAGCCTATGTACACAATACGTAAAAATGAAAACCCAAAATATTATTATAACTGTGGTAAAAAACGTCGTTTATTATGCAGCAGAACGTAAATTCTACGCGAAGAGCTATGAATCCATCATGTCCAAGAAAGAACGCAAGTCCAGAGTAATAAGGAATGAGACAAATATCAGTCCACAATGCCAATGTAATAGAAGTAACGAAAAATTTTGGAATTAATTATTAACGACATAGAGGATCATGCGTTTAAGACGATAAGTGATTTAATATTTTTCCTCAGCTGGAATAACAATTAATATCGAATTGAGACAAGAAATCCCTATTTAATGTCGTAAATAAAAATATTCCGATCAATTTGAAACAGAAAACTTGATAATACCGTTGCAAGGATTTATTTGTGGATGAAACATAGTATTCATCAAACAATTTCATTTGATATATAGTTTCCTAAAATGTGGTTGCCAGTTACTTGGGAAGTTTTTATATGCACTATGTATAATGTGTTTTTCTCCGGCAAAGAAACTAATATGGTGGCTGACATTAAATACCAGCAAAAGAGCAGTTGGTGAAAAACTGATTTTTTGTGCATCATAGAGTTACTTTCCAGCCAACGATATTCTCTAGTTCTCTGATGCGTATATTACCAAGGTTTGGTATTTATGAAAATCTGTTTATTTTTTGTTTTATTCATAATGAAAGTAACACAACTCTGACATACCGAGTTCGGTGAAAAGGTGTAAAGTGGGGCTAAGTAGGAATAAGTGTTATTATTGTTAAGTAGGTTAGGAACAAAAAGGTTAGTTAATTACGTTGTTGTAACACATAAATGAAGGTAAGCATACAGTAATTTATTGTAAGAGATCAGTTAATAATAAGAGTTAATAAACAGTTCATAGAAGGATTAACAAAAAGTAAAATAGTTATAACCTCTTTATATTGATATATTCAAATAACGAACACCTAACAAAACTCAAAATCATCTTATTAATTATCTTGTGCATCTCCACAGGCTTGTTGTAGTCTACATCTCAATTCTAATGGATAGTGTGTAAAATTGTAACTAGGGTCTACTTATATAACCACAGATTATATTTGATGGCAAATTTGCACTTCTTCCAAACACTAATCATATGGAGTGTAACGTGTTTCCGCATGAATAGTGTTATTGTATGCAAACGACTAGGATGACACTCAAGTAGTCCATGAATTTGGATGTTTTGACATTTGTATACATAGATAAGCACTCAAATTTTTGAGAGAATTTTCCAGTGAACCCAATGCTTTATGATGATAAGCTGTTAAATATGGGTTATTAGTATTCACTAGTTTCCATACATCTATGAATATATTTGCAATATTTCTGACCAAAAATAATATTTTTTTGTATTGTTAAAGATTTTGTTAACATATGCATGTCTTCCTGTTGTAAACATAGGAAAATTATTCAAAATTAATTGGCTTTTATAATAAATTACTCTATACTTATACTAAACTTAATGCTAACGTTGAATGAAGGTTTGCTGTTGTAGCAACAACAAACCTTCGTTTATATGCTACAATAACTTAATGTGTTTGTGCTGAAATGAATTATCATTATAATTAATATGCAATAATTTCAAAACGTTTTATTGCAATATATTTGGTTCGATGTCAAGTACTTTAGTGTTTCCAATATCGGAAATGTCTCCTTTATCTGAGGCGTATGGGATAAAGCACAAGTTGACTTCCATAACATATAATCACGTTAGTATGTGGATACTCTACTTTTTAACCATTGATTACTTTGTCCTATGTATATACCTTCCAGATCTCAACAGACGCTTTATATAAGTGAAATACCTCATAACTTTGTTATCGTAAACATACACTACTTTGATGTTATCTATCACATCTAAAGCTATCTTTACATTACCACCCCATTCACAAACAAGGGGGATTATTGTATTGTTAGTTTCGATGTTAATATGTAAATCAGACGAGAATAATAGCTTATTAACAAGACCAGTAGGTTAACCAATATTAATGAAGGTATCTCTAAGTGAGATCACTCTTTATTCCTGAAATTGTTTTAATTGTGACCAGAGTAGGTGGGTTTGGCATACCAATCAAAAACAATTGTGTTATGTGATTAATTTTATATCTAAGAAAAGAATAATGTTATTAACTTCAGTTCGAATAGTTATTTGAATGCTCGGATAAAGATTTTTAAAACTATTTAAAATTCTGTCAATGTCATCTTTGTAAACGCCCAAAATTAAATCATTGGCATATTTTCTATTAAAGTCAATTTTAAAATTTGTATTATTGCTTAATGCTTTTTAAAATCATCAATGGCATATGGACTGTGCGAGTGGGACCAACAGCAGAGATATTCTGGTGCCCATGTGGGTGCTCTCTATCGGATGATAGATATTATCGTTGAAGGTACAAATGAGGAGATATCCTTATCCCAACCGCATTGATGTTCAATCAGATTCCACTTCTCATCAGCTATCTTATTAACAAGATTTAAATGTATGTCGGAAAATGGCTAACAATATCCACTAAGATCAGTATATATCCCTTAGGTAACTTACATCCCTTGAACTTATTAACAAAATCGAACGTGTTCCTTATGTTGTATGAAGACCTAATTTTAAAGAAGTACCTAAAACATCAGTCAAATGTTCAGAAAACTCAAAAGATGCAGTAGTGTTGGATGAAGTGATATGAATTTTTGGTAGAAGATAAATATGAAATGTGTGAGTAGTAAAGCACGTAATATGCGTCCAGGAGTGATATCCTGTCCAACGAATATTTGAGCTTGAGCAACGCAAAATACGACGAATTTAATCTTTTACATACGTTATTTATATGTGGTCCAAAACTCATTTCGGTATCAATGCTCAAGCCCAAAAAGTTGGCTTCCTTCTGTAAAGGAATCCCAGCAAGATGTTCTTTGGAAAGCGATCGCCGAACATGAAAATTTACGCAGACTGTCTAAATTTTATGTTTCGGGTGCACCAATCCACAAAACGCTCTACAGTGCTACCAACTAACCTATCAAGCTCACTCCGATCACGAGCAGCAATAGCGATAGAGGTGTCATCTGCATACATCACTACATGAACATTCTCGAAAAAACTTGGTAAAACATTTACAAAAATTAAGAACAGTAAGGGACCCAGTATGGAACCCTGAGGTACGCCAAGATTTACAGGTGAGTCCTCCGAGGCTATTCCCGACAGAACCACTATCAAGCTACGACTTGTAACGAAAGAAGTTAACCATTTAAGCAGACTTCCACGAATACCCACATTGTATAACTTTTCCTTGATGAAGTGTTGAGGTAACGAATCGAAAGCTCGGGAAAGGTAAAAAAAAAGACCAACCACATAATTACCCTTGTCAAGGTGTTCATAGACATATGAAAAGAAATCGACAGTACACATTACTCGAAATGCATCAAAAAAACACAACAATCTCTGCTTAACAACGCTTTCGAATATTTTTGAAAACACGCTATAAACAGAAATAGGCCTGTAGTTCTCAATACTATACGCATCACCCTTTTTGAAAACAGGCGTTACACTAGCCACCTTCAGTAAGTCAGGAAAAACCCCTAACTCAATTGACCGATTCAAAATCTTGTCCAAAGGCACGCATAAGCTATCACTCACAAATTTGACGCATTCAATAGTAACATCATCCCATCCAACAGCTTTAACATTTTTCAAGCCTTTAATAGCATCCAAGACCTCTGTATCCGTAACGGGAGCAAAATACAAAGAAGAGCCCACACAGTCACCCAGCGTACAAGATTGTGACAAAGATGACCCGTAAGTAGCCACCAATCTGTCCTGAACTACAGATGAAAAATACTCGCCAAAATGATTGCAACACTCTGACACATCATCTATCAACTATAATCAACAGACAACACCACAGAATTTGTTAGTAACCAATGGAAATTTTTTAGTTCCTGCCCGGCTTGTACGATCGCAGATGTTACCCATCTTTTATGTGAACCACTTTTTACGGGAGAATCCCTTCTAACAGTCGGACAATATAAGTTATAATAATACTGAAATATCTCAAAAAAACTCGCGTACAAGGAATTCGCATCATTCAAATTCACAGCAAGGACAGAATCCCAATCGAACAAAATTAGTTTATGATTTAAAAAAGATAAATTATTATAGGAAAATCTCCGCTTAGATATGGAAACCGTTCGATTGGAATCCTCAATTTGCAAACTTTGAGCAGTATAGACCAAGGAGCAAACAAAATGGTCTGCTATATTTCCGTCAAAAACATCAAAAGAACATAAAGACGGCGATAAATTTGTTACAATATAGTCAAGTGTTGACCTATTTACTGCTCCATTTAAGTTACAATAAATTCTTGTATATTCCGTCGTATCTCCGCGCAGTTCATAAGAATGAAACAAATCGCCGAGAATATTAGATTCCATAGTATCATTGTTTATATCAACATTCAAATCCCCGCAAAGCACGACAAAATCATTATTACAATACAAAAACTCCAGCATTGAAGCTAAAATATCTATAAAAGCGTCAAAGCAACTCGAGGGAGGCCTATAAACACAAGCGCAAACATAACTCTGATTTGAGTGTTTAAACCGGATCGCACAGCACTCAAACAACATATCCTTAGCGAATCTATCCAACTCAACTGAGTTCACATGAAAGTCAGATCTTGCGAGTATAAGAGTACCACCATGCGCTCCAGCAGCACAAGAATAAATACTTACAAGCTGGTAACCCGGTACATTAATGGCCTTTTGTGCAGCAGAAGTCGCCCAATGCTCGCTAATACATAAGATATGTGGAGCGTGTTCAATAGTTAATAATTCTATTTTGTTAAACTTATTAAAGATCGACTGAACATTGACATGCAGAATGTTAATTTTTGCTAATTGCGAGCATCGAGAACTGCGCCACCAGAACACCCCCAGAACGAGACACTCGCGCAACCACAGGATTAGCAATATTCGACCGATACTTCAACTCAACTTCCGGCTGAGTCACCAAATGGACAAGATTTCCCATATTTACATGGTCATTTGCAGCATCAATAGGGTTGACCGTGTCCAGCAAAGATCTCACCAATAAATTTCTGCCAGATCGATTCATATGCAACCCATGTCAAGTAAAATGGCGACGCTCCAGTATGGAATTTATGTCCAGTCGCTGGATTAATGAATTTTCAACAACATTCAAAGAAACAAGATCATTAAATTCAGAAATAAACTTATTTAATACTAAACGATCTCCCAAGAATGGTATGGAAATCAAAATAACGTTTGTATACTTCGCACATCTATGCAGAACGTCAAAACTGTCGACTTGAAACCTTGCCCCAGATAATACATCATTAGTGCCTCCCATAACAATAACATAATCATTGTAAGTGAAATCTTTTGTAAGTTCACAAATGTTCTCCACAACGGCGTTAATTCTAGCATTTGGCTTAAAAAATGATGTTGCATCATATTTACTATCTGCATGTCTGCGCACAATCTCAGTAAGACCTCTTCCATGGCTATCAGCAAGCATTAAAACCCGCTTTTTGGGAGGTTTACTAGTGGGTAATCTCTCTGGTTGGTTACGAGGTGTATTTATACTATATTCATTATGACCATTGTAGTAAAATGGAAGGTTGTCTTTAATAAAATTTTTAATTTCATATAACATTTTGTGAGTCCAACATTGAACCCATCACACGCACATTCAGAACATTGAAAGTTCATAATGCTGGTAACTTTAGAGATTAACAAATTTTTGTGTTTATGTTCTGATTCCTGGATAGGAGACAGAACAAGGAAATAAGGACATAAAGAAACGTTTTAGATTAAAATTTTGATTATTGGTTGGTAAATGAAGATTTGTACGAAGTGATAAAAGGATTAAGACCTTATTTGGAACAGCGACGTTAGTTACATTTACAAGCCATTTATAATTAACGTTAAACAACTTGACACTTTTTTTAAATGCCCCAGTTGTGGTACTTCCTTTGTTAGTACATTGCTCAATACAAAATTGCTGATCAGGATGTTATTGTTAATTCAGATAATTCCACTTATATAAAGTTCAGCTGATTGATTATCTAATTAGATTCGAGTAAACAAATTGATAATCAGTTTAAAACAAATGCTTATGAATAAATTTTTTTCGAAAACGGATTAAGTAATTTAAGTTGAGCGAAATTACAGTAAAGATTTTCTCTCATTAGCAACGGAACTGCGGTCATAATCATTATTGCATCAACGTTTGGAAGAGTTGGGAAAGTTTTTAAATTACGTCCCGTTAAATACCGAAAGGGAAATATGGTTTTCATGATGGTACCTTTGCGAATAGCATAAATGTAGTGAAGTAATTTCTGAGGGACCATTTCCCATTTGCCGATAGCATCCATAACTTTTGCCCCGGACACCGGAGCCTACACCTAAGAACCATTATTTATGGGAGCAAGCTAAATCGTTGAAATTCGATCGGTCATCCAGTTCGTGCTATGAATCGTCGATTCATTTGACCAAATTCGAAAGGAGATAAACGTATTGCTTAGAGTATTACTTAATTTAATAATATCAACATACTTTACCTTGACATTTTTGTTATTTTTTTATTCCTGTAATTGTCGTTAAAATTTCCAGTTTGTTTTGATACTATTTTTTTAAATCAACTAAAACAATTTCAAAATGGATTCAACTAAATCTCCATTTGAAAACGTTGCATACTTAATGACGGTTCACTTTTTTTTTCACTTGTTTCACTCTCTTCTTTTATTGATTATTGAAATTGGAGCCGAATGTTTTTGCATTCAACACAAAAACGGCGATGTCAATATTATCGAAAAATGGTGAAAGTTTTTTTAGAATAAATTTTCTTTATCCTGAACAAACAAATTCAGGAAAACCTATTAAACACAATTCTCGAAATTCGATTTTAACGATTTCACATAATATAGTTTATACTGTACTAAATTGGAGGAATCCAATATAGGATTTGCAGGAATGGTAAAATCCAATAAATCGTAATATATTGATAAAAATGTTGTACGCAAATGTCATCTCTAATTCTTAATCCCTTTCTCAAAAATTACTCATAATTAATTAATAAAATCGTATTTATTCGGAGATAAGGGAAAAATAAACATAAATAATAAAAAATTATATTTTAGTTTTTGCTGCGATTTATGCGAATTAATCCGGAAACATTGTAATTTTTATTGTTTTCCTAGCAAACGGTCCCCATAAACGTAAAATTTAATTAAGATAACCCGCGTTTCCGTTTGTGGATGTTGCAACGCTCCCTTTGTTTTCCCATGCAAATTCAATGCAACAGTAGAAGAAAATTATAACAAAGTTGAAATATATCAACCCATTTTACATTTTCCAACCACAACGTTGCACGATACAACATAGAGTTTATGAAACAATTTCTTTGTGCAAATTAACTATTAATTAGAAAGATTTGTTGAGGAAATTCAAGTTTTAGGGTCGTTTTTACTCAACTTTGTGATTTAACATTTAAATACAGATTACAATTATCGTAAGCAAATATCTCTTACAATTAGAGTGTATGAATCAATTAATTTTATTCATATTTCTCAATTTTAATCTAAAACGTTAAATCAATCTACAAACAAATTTTTTTGGCAAAAATATTGAAAGGATCGAAAAGAACGTAACGAAAATCCAATCGAATTGCTGACGAATAGAATTCAAATAGATCCGACTATGGATATCCCCGTGGATTTGTTCTACACGAGGAACACAATAAATGCATGGTTTCCAACAACTCTATTCTTGTTCACATGTTTTCTCTATTCATACAACCAATGAAAAAGATCAACAAAATCGCGTATATGATCTGTTCTTTGTAACGATGTAAAATCGATAAACTGCATCCGTACCGAAGGTTTAAAACCGAAATAATGGGGAGAGCACATTTACGACGGAACCATTCCTAATAGTTCTCCACCAAGCTATTTATGGTTAAATCCTGCGCGTGACCGAGTTGTAGGGTTTTATAGCAATTAGAGAAGTGAGTGATTGCGTGGGGTAGCAATACCATAAGTATTAAGTTGAAAATGGGGGGTTAATGTTAATAAGAAATTTTAGAAGCAATATTTTTTTAATTTTAATAATTATTTGTTTTATTTTTACACTTAAACGTTAACTCAAAAATATGATGAAATTTTTTAACAAGGAAGTAACTGTGACACACTGATTTCGATTAAATTTGGTACAATTATAAAATAGCCCAAAATAAGTCCTTGTGCCGTATTTTGGGGTTGAAAATAAGGGGAAAATGCTATATCATACGGCGAAAGGGGTGAACTATCATTATGTTTTCGGGTTTCCGTGTTCTCCGCGTGATATTTATGTAGACGACTTCCTCTCTGGAGCTGATTCAATTCAAGGAGGCTGCGATATACAACAACTCGAGATGCTGAAAGCTGGAGGTTTTACACTAAGAAAATAGAGAAGAGATTCTTTTATCACTGTCAAATGAATTAAAGAACAAAACGAAAAGAAAATTATCAAAAATTAGCTCGCAAACGCAGTGGAACAATTTTCGAGTACAACCAGAACAGCTAGAAGGAATAAAACTGTTAAGATTGCTCAAAACTACAAAAGTCGTAAAAAAAGGCATACGGCGCAGTTGTGTGCATGAGATGTATAGAAAACGATGGTCATTCATGAACAACCCTACTCACTGCAATATCCAAAGTGGCGCTAATACGACAAAAATCACTGCTCCAAGATTAGAGCTATGAATAGCGGTTCTTTTGGCCAAGCTCGTCAAATACCACAATGGTCACTTGGTCGGATTCAACAATCATTTTAGCGTGGATAAAAAGCGACCCGATAAAATACCATCAGGCTAATCGTAAAAGATTGTTGGGGAGACGTAGATACTGCCAATAATTCACCTGACATTATATCATGTGGAATTTATCCCAAGAGATTAGCAATGCATTCATTGTGAACTGAACCAGCGTGGTTACAAATAAAGAGAAAGTGGCTAAAAACAGAAGAGACCAAATCAAAGGGAGTAGTCAGTTGTCATCAATCCTTGTGAGAAGTCTAACTGATCCCAAAACGATACTTTTCTCTAACAACAATGGTTCGAGTACTTGCCTACTACAGAAGATTCATAAACAATTGCCGAAAATCAATTAAAAGAGAAGGTTATGTTATAGTCAAGAAATGAAGACAATGTTAATGATAATTGTAGAAGAAGTACAAAAAGAAGAATACCAGGAAAAAGTAAGATCGCTACAGATATCCAAAATATTTCCGTTTTTGGATAACAACAGGATCTAAGGGTTGGAGGTAGTCTTCAAAAGTTCTTGTTTTCTTATGAAGAAAAATGCCCCATCATTCTTCCATATTATTCTCATCTCTTGAAACTATTAACACACAAAGCGCGTCAATCACCATTACATGATGTAAATCAATTAAAAGAGATCAGTACAAAAATGCATTCGAAATTGTGTAAAATACATACGGTACAAAGCAGAGATAGTCAAGGAGCTGATGGGTATAATACCAATAGAATTTTAAGAGTGGAATTGGAGTCCGAAGTAGAGATCATTGGTTATGCTGATGATCTGGCATTGTTGGTGATTGGTCGGGATGAGAGTGAACTGCAAGACAAGGCGTCGTATGCGGTTAAACAGATTATTGATAAACTGAAGGAGATGGGTCTTGACATAGCTGCACAGAAAACAAAAATGGTTTTACTTCAAGGGAGAAGAAAGATAAGATCTCTTAACCTTGAAGTAAATGGGTCTGTAATTGAAAGTGCTGAAAGGGTCAAGTATCTCGGAGTTTTTATCAATAAAGACATGACTATGACGAAACATATTGAAGAGTATTCATGAGTAATTTACTTTTAAGATTGATGCCGAACTTAGGTGGACCAAGATCAAGAAGTAGGAAACTTCTTGCATCGACGGTGAAGTCAGTTGTACTTTACGCCGCACCTATTTGGCAAAGAGCCCTTAAATTTAAAAGGTATCGTGATATGTTGACTAGAGTGAATCGAAAACTTGCAATAGGAATTTGTTCCGCATATCGAACGGTTTCTGCTGAAGGGATTCAGGTTATTGCTGTTATGCCTCCGCTGGAGTTACTTGCTGAAGAAAGAACAGCGTAATATAGGAGAGCTAAAGAAGCAAAACGTGAATGTAGAGTAAGTTTATTGAAGGCCTGGCAGGAAAGATGGGATCTATATGAGGGATGGACAAGAATCCTTATCCCGGAAATAGAACCATGGTTTAATAGGAAGTGGGGCGAGGTAGATTTCTACTTATCTCAGGTTTTGTCGGGTCGTGGAGTTTTTAAAAAGTATCTTTTTAAAATTAAAAAGTCGGAAACTGAGGTGTGTTGGTTCTGTGATAGTATAGACACAGTGGAACATACATTATTTTTATGTGAAAAGTTTAGAGGTGAAAGGCATATTTGTGAAAGGAAATGTGGTCGATTATTAAATTGAGACAACATAGTGAAAGTGATGTTAGAAAGTGAAGAATTATGGAACATTGTACAAGAAATGGTTATGAAAATAATGAAAGTAAAGGAAAGCCATGAAAGATTCCTAGAAGGAGTTGAAAATGGTGAGGATGAGAACTTGGAGAATGTTCTGGAAAACAACATTGAAGAATAATAAATTGTTTATTATTAATATTCCCTGAAGCTAGTACCTTGGCGGGTGGTTCCGGGAATAGAGGAGGAAGTTTACTTGATGTTTGCTTCAACCCGTCACTATCTGGCCACATGCTATCTTCGGTCAGGTGTCTGTTTACAGATTTCCTAATCCCCTCTATAATAAAAAAAAGGGTATAATACCAAGCCCTAGAGTCATTAAATCTCCTCCATTGACATACGCTCGTATTGACTACGCCAGTCCTATTCAAATAAGGACTACGAAAGAAAGAGGTTTTAAATCATACAAGGGGTACATTGCAGTTTTCTTTGACAACATATCGATACATACCTAATGACCCTACAATCCTACTCAATAACAAAAATTTAAAAGTGATTGCTGGTGCTTCAAATATAATATTAGAAAGCTGGACAAATCAACAAAAAAATATATATTAGATTTAAAAATATTTTTATATTACTTTGTTTTGTTCGGCGATTTATTTTTGAAGATATTTCGCGATGGAAAATCAACCTAAAGATTAACTCTTCAGCTTTCTACTATAATTTTAATTTTGCAAGTTTTATCATATATGAAAATGTTAAGGTTAACTTTTGATAACCTTCCTGATGGTATCGGGTCAAAATTTTTCTTTTACAATATAAAGTGGCTAATATAGGTTCATAATTACTTGAAATAATTTGAAATTTTGATGATCCTATGGATATGGAAATTACTTCGGAAATAGAAGACGCTTTCTCTTTTTGCATCAGATGTTAAAAGTAGATGGGAAAAATCTCAAAGAAAAGAAAATAGATTTTTGAAGGAAAATGAGAATTAGCTTAATACATCCATAAGGTTTGCTATATCTTGTGAAGAAACGGAACAGAAAAAGTTAGGACGACCACCAAAATGTCAAAAAAACAGAAAAAAATATGTTCTTCACATGATTTTAATGAGCTAGCTTATGCGGTACGGATGAGTCTTCGTTCAACCGGATTAAACGTATTGAAAGATATTACAACCACGTCTTTTTTTTGATTCAACTAACATATTATTAACCTACATATGCTCGATAACCTTATAAAAGAATAACTCATTAAAGCGATTTTTTACAAAATTTATTGAATCTGGGTTAAAGACCATAGTTACAAAAACATTTTCTTCCATTCTTTTACACTATACATTTTACCGTGTAGATACAGAGCTGCATACCGAAAATCCTTAGGGCGCCCGTACACGAGCCACAATTTTGCAGCTGATTTAACTACAAAATTGTGGTCACGTCGACTGCAACTCGCGGCTGACACAACTGCATTTTTGTGGTTGATTCGCAGTTATATGAACCACACTTGCAGTCGAGGCGACTACAACCCGAGGCGACCACATCAGAAGCAAAACAGAAACGTTGTTTTTTCCGTTATTTTATTTATGGTTTCATAAGATTGTAGTCGCCAGTCTCGATATTATGGATTTTGAATAAGCAGCACTGTTACTTCTTATTTTGAGGAGAAGAAGAAGAAGACGTACAGATTTTATTTATTTTCTGTTTCGACTAGGTATCTATAATTGAAAGGCATCTTCAAAAGATGAGTTTGTATGAGCAGAGTCTATAGACAATGTTGAACCCTGCGGAAATATTAACGGAGTAGCAATATTGGTAGAGGGAATTGTTTGATTATTACTACAGCACTGAAATTGTCCGTGTGTGGTAGGTATGGATAAATTAATGTCATGGCTTATTGGGTGAATTTGTAATGCACAATACAACGGCTGGCTCGTGTGCTGGTTGTAAGGGTTTCAAAGCAGGTTGTTTCTTATGTTTTCCTCGATAGAAATTGTTGCTGCCATTGCCTTAAATTTTTTCAACACCTTGAATCGATCGCGTTGCGGTTGAGTACGACTGCAAGTTTATGGTTCGTATACGGCAGAAGAAGCGCGCGCGATTGTGAACCACCCGGCGGAGATCGGCCGCAAGTTGACTGCAGATGCCCGTTTCGACTTTTGTAAACGCCCGTGTACGGATGATATAGTATTTCTTATGGTGGGCTTCAGTTCGTTGGAACGCGACAGCAATTCTGTGGTCGGTCCGACGGCAAAATGTGGCTCGTGTACGGGGGCCCTAAGGGCGTACACGAGCATTAGAAGGTATGACTCAAAATGTTTTACGAGGTGAAGCACTTTTTTAATTTGTCGATTCTACCCTTACCAAAGAGATTTCTTTCTTACAAAGAAATTTAATTAGCGAAAAAGGAGTGCTATCCACTAGGAGGATATATAATTGTTTCTGAAACAATGGCAGAGGTGAAGTGCATTTTTGAAAGGATTAATGAATATATAGTAGTGTGCTTAATTTCAAAATAGGGTTTTGATGTATCGTCCCAAGTACAACATAAACAAATATTTTTAACGAATTCTGAAGCGTCAGATGCCAATATTTTCATTGCATCGATGGTGCCGTTGCGTTTGATAATGGATGAACGCATGTTATGGCAAAATAACAAATGCTCGTCAACTAGATTTTGCAGGCCTATTCGGTTTCAATTTGCGCACAAAACAACCGAATTAATAAAATTGAAATAAGAATATATAGACAAACAAACAAAAGAACTAATATCTCCAAAATATTGTTATGAAAGATGTGAATATCGAAATGACTCATCAACTTCTTTTTACAATGGTGGATGCAAAAGTTTGTAATACACTTACTGACACGACATCTACACAACGTTATATATTTGCGGATTACCATTAAAAGATTTTAATGATATTGAAAAGGCAATAAAGGGGGACATTAAAAACGATTCATTTGACTTTAGTTTGTCAATACTATAGGCTTGGATTCGATTTTTTGAATGCGTTTTGCACATTCTTATAAATTACCGCTAAAGAAATGTCAAGCGCGTGGAAATGATTTGATATTAGTGCCAACAACAGAATCAACAATGCAACAGAATCTGATTTGTTAATCAGATTTAGAAGAACTGGCAAACTCCATCTCGTCTTCAGTATCTCCTTTTTTCTGATTCTTTAGTAAATTTTAAAGATACTTTAATCTATGAACCATATCTATATACCTTGATGAATTACTCAAAATACTTAAACTCTTAATGACACTCAAAAATGCTCACAGTTTAATGTCAAAAAATGGAAGAAAAGATATTACCATGCCCTAAAGTTACTTCATCTCTTCCATTTACACACATTAGTGTTGACTACACCGGTCCTATTCAAGTAAGGACTGCAAAAGGAAGAGGTTTTAAATCATACAAGGTTCATTGCAGTCTCGGTGTGTCTAACCATCAGAGCTATCCATAAAGAAGCGGTCAGCGACATGACAACGAAAGCATTTATAATAGCATTCCGAAGATTTGTCTCGAGGAGAGGTTACTGCGCTCATATGTCGAGCAACAATGGAACTAACTTCGTAGACGCTCAAAAAAGATTAGGAGGAACAGTGTTATCAAAAACGTAAAAATCCGAAGTTCAAAAAGCTCTGACGGCACAATCACAAATCCAGGTCACTTTTTAATTGGAAGACCAATCATTGCATCACCAGAAGAAAGGTCAAATATATACGAGAAACTCTCGATGGGATGGAAACTCGTCCAGAAAATGAAAAGTGACTTTTGGCAGTGATGGTCCAGAGAATATATGAGTAGATTATAATAAAGGTTAAATTCGACTTCATGGGAGGAAAATCTTCAACCAGTAGACGTGGTAATCTTAAATAAGAGTATCGTCGATCCCAACAAAGGGTCATTGGCAAAATTGCCGACGCACAACCCGCAGCCGATTGCACCGTAAGATTAGTAATCCTCAAAAAGGCTAATTAATAATGTTCAATAATAATTATAATGTTCACTACAAGAGGTTGACGATTGACATGGAGACAGTCGGGAGAATGGGAAAAAATCTGTGCGAGAATCTCCAACATTATCTGGATGAGAAAAAAAAAGCATTCGGGTTAAAAGCGATCCCTCATCAAAGGTTCAAAAGAGGTTCTTTTGGGCAAAATGTTAACAAGCATCTTTGGAGTCAACGACGTAGTGTACAGAGACATCGACATGCTGGAAGTCAATCAGAAAAAGTTAATAGGAGGATTGAGTCACCAAACCAAATTTATGCTATTAGTTTTAGTCACAATTAACATCACTAAAGCCAAGATTTATGGTCACCTTGAACGGTTTTGCCAGAAGTTGGGTCAAGTCCTCAAACCATGTACCGAATGGAGAGATGGTTTAGCAAAGCAGATATGAATGAACGCAATAAATTAGGATGGAAAAGGGACTATCCAGGTGTTAGACGGGCTGGTGAAGGGGATGCGAAAGTGTAAGGATTATGGCTGGCATGGTGTGGTTGTAACCTTACACAAATCCAATGCATTTAATGCAATATGGATCCCGGGGGTTTTGAAGAAGTACCAGAATACTTGATTTGTGCGATTAGTGGATGTTTGTGTGAAAGGGTGTTAAGATGTGAAGGGGTGAAAGTCACGGTGAATAAAGGTTGTCCAGGAGGGTGTACAAGGTGATCTTTTACAGGCGTACGCTGACGATCAAGTGGGGCTCATTGGGGAATGTGTCTATGAAAAAGATAGAAAGAAAATGAGAAGAAGGGTGGAAGGTATGTACGGAATGTGCAGAAGAGTATAAAGTGGAGTATACCGAACGAAAACTCGAGGGGATATTCTTTCCAAGAAGAAAAATTAGAGGCCCAGTTTTTCGAACTGGTGATGGAGTAATGAAAATGGGATGTATGGTTAAGTATTTGGGAGTGTTAGTGGATCCTGCGTTATTGAGCATATAGCATTGTTATTGAGCATATAGGACGTACGAGGAAGGGTGGTGGGAATGTTAGGAATAATGTCAGTAATTGCGGGAAAGGGGTGGGGATTGATTATAGAAATGAGAAAAATAGTTGTAGAAAAGGTGGTGATTCCGGGATTGATGTATGGAGTGAAAATTTGGGGTATGCTTGCGATGGATTGAACGCTACATGAATGCAGCGATAAGACCGGTTTTACTATGGGCGACTATGGCATACAGAACTACCCCTACGGAAGCTCTCTTCAGGGTGATGGAATTGGTGCCCATTCAATTAATGGCGAAGTATGCAAAGGAGAAGTGGGAGAATCAAACTTGGGGCAAATTGGAAACAAGAAGTAAAGGAAGTGAATGATGTGAAAGTGTGAGAAGGGTGAATGGGAAAGGGGATGAGGATGGGATAAATAGGGTGGAGGTGTATACGTATGCTATGAAAGGAATGGAAGGTGTACGTGTGGCGTTTGTGGCATGGAAGGAGGATGATGTGTCCGATAAATGGGAGAAGATGATAAGTGCGTATGCAACTGTAATGCAGGCAAAGGTACAGGCGATGGAGGCAGAATTGGCAAGGCAACAGGGGGGTGAACTGTTCACAATCTGCAACGATAGTCGTTTGGCAGTTAAAAGGGTCCTTCAATTCCTTCAGTTAAAAGGTTGACTGGAAATGGCGCAAGAAGTGTGGAGAAAAATGAGGTAATGAAAGTGATTGGACAAGTCAAAGGAATGGATAAATGGGTACAGATGGAATGGAGATCTAGGGATGAGGATGGAATGAGGGTGGTCGATGAATATGTGAGGAGTTATAAGTGTCTACAAGACGGAACAGAAAAAGTTCTTTCTTGTAGAGTAAGTCGAGGGTAGGGGGAAGTATGCATGAGTTATTGAAGAGTGAATGATCATTCAGGGTGAGAGCGCAATATCGGCGAAGGGAATCCAGCTGTTAAGCGGTCCTTCAAGTCATACCTGAAAAGATTTTGTTCCTCACAAAGAGAGGGATGGATTGTGCGTGTGTGGAAGGGGTGAAGACACACCACACCACATATTATGGGAGTACGAGGTTGATTGAAGGGTGAGTTGTAGGAATGCGGTAATGGAAGAAAAGAAATGGGATGGCAGAAGGGAACTTAGAGGAATCGAAATGAAGAGGGTGTAGAGGACTGTACAGTCCTCTTATACAGTCCTCTTCATCCCCTTCAGGTTGGTTTTGTGTTTTATTACGATGGGGATGGGAATGGGAATGTATAGATTAAAAATTAAAATAATTAAATAAGGAAGTTAAGGCATAAAATTACCTTGACAAGGGACATATCGTGGTTTGTCCTCTCTCAGCTGGCTCCGTTATCTTGGCGAGGTGCTTTCCATAGGGTACCTGAAACAGAAAAGAAATGATTAATTTGTGTTGTAATAAATATGTTAGTAAGGTTTAATAATAGTAATTAAGTTTCATTTGTTAGTTTGTAAGGAATAAATACTGTTGGTTTGGTTTGTAATGTTTGTTAAATATAATTGGGGTGGTTGTTCGTTCTCAGCTAATTTTGGAAGGCGGAGGCGGTGGGTTTCCTTAGTAGTGGTTTGGCAGGACGATGGGCTGGGCGAAAGGTTGGTCGACGTGCTCACGCCTTTTTTTGAGTGATCACAAAGTTCAATATTATAAGTGATGCACATTACTCTAAATCAAGGAAACCTTTTTGACATCATATCTCCTGCTTTCAACAACCTAGTAGTCAACTCCGCAAACGCCTAAGATCCATCTAAAATTCAAATCGTTCAATACATCCAAGGATAACAAATAAAGTTATACACGACCAAGACAACATACAATTGTACAACTAAATGAGCGACTATGAATTCCAATAACGAATCATGATAAAGGAAACACAATACCTATGTGTCCCATCATCGGTGAAGAACATGGAGAATGCACCAAATTGTGTGATGCTTTCAGAATAAAAAGAGGTGTGCATCTCTGTTAGCTACCACCTACGTTACCTCTCCTATTACTTGTTATTCCTCAGAACTCTGTTGAGCATATTTTGAACGTATTTCTTTTGTATGTCTAGAATGTAATTTGGGAGGCCTATACAAACGAAAATCGGCGTATCTCCTTTTGTTCTGATAGTACATGAAAAAACATGTGGATGAAACTAAAATGTTTATGAAAAAGTTTTGTGCTTTTTGATCACTTTATAAAGCAAAGTTATCCCAAAAATTAACAAATTTTTGTATTAATCGAAAAGTAGTAACATTATACCAATATTTATGTGCATTTCAAATATATTTGAAACTAAATATATAAGCAATATAAATTACTATTATTATGCTGCATCAAATACACAAACAAATTCTTATAAATATACAATTAGATTATGAAACTTTATGTGATCGTTTGGTGTCGTGTAAATTATTTCTCAAAAATAAAAATCTTTATATTTCCGGAATGAGGACTACTTTACGAAATTGGCTAACATCACGTCTTACTATCGATTCCACGTCCGGGATATGAAGATGTATGTCTGAATATTGGGTATCACTTTATGAGGGACGTTCGATTCAATTATCGTGAAAAAAAAACAACAAAAGAAAATATATTTTTCTCCACCTTAATATGTTAATATTTTATGTTGTATATAAGATCTATATTTTATAAATATAACTTTGTATTGGAATAAATTTACTTTCAAATGAAATTCCAATAACATTACCCACCCTTCTCGTAAAAAATAACTAACATTTATTAAACAAAACATTATTTTTAGAAGAAAATAACCATTTTACTGCGGATCAAAGGAGAATCCCAAACATAACCAAAAACAACTAAGCTTTACGGATTAAAGGTATTCATCGATTAAATAAAAATATTTTGATCAGTACGTTTTTTTTTTTCGTTTAGACTCCGTGTTCATATTTCCGTCATTTTGTTAGTATTAAGACTACAGTAAATAAATCGAATTTGATCGAATCAATGAACTAATTTTAAATTAGTTTTTTTTTATAAATCAACAATATTTACTTGGTAAGAAAATTGATTCTACTACAATTTATCCTCAACGTTTCAATTACAATCATTCTATTTAAGAATGATTCATAAAGCTCGACTTAAAAAAACCTCGTTTTGATTACTTTAGCGTTACAGAAAAAATTATTTTAGTTGTGAAATTTATTGCTCTGTTTTCACACATTTAACATTAACTACACTCCTCCGCATATTTCAAGCCCGATTCAATGGACTGATACAGTGGAGGTTAAAACTGACTCATTAAATCACAGCTAAACTCTTAAACAAGCTCCAAGAGAAAGTTCTTATTGATTAGCTTGAATATTTTTTGCGCCAAATACATATCTTAATGTCAAGATAAGAGCACGCTACAACGTCTCGTGATTAATAATTTTTGCTCATAAATATTCATATTTATTATTTCTGATTCTGACGGGGAAAATTCTGTTTATCCCTATATCAAAAACGAAGCAATTATTGAACAATTTATATTTTTTTAAATTTCGCTTTGTTTATTTCTTTTATTTTTAATTTAATACGTTGGGGTTATCCGAAATTTAGTGCTGCATTTGGATTAAAACGCGTGCAACGAATGATATAAAACATCCGGGGTTGGTCTACTTTTTTATTAAAACTGTAAGTTTTAACTAACCTAACTGAGTGTAAACCTTAATGGAATGGTGTTATTAAAAAAAGAACAAACTGTCTTGGAAGGACGTAATTTGAGAGAGGAAACACGAGTTTCTCATATGTGTTACAATAAAAGGTAATTAACTTCAGGGTCGTTACACGGAATTTTGAAAACACGAAACAAGGGGAAGAAAATGAGTTTTACGTTATCTTGTCTAAGTACTAGATCTTTTTGGAACATATATTTTCATGAAAATAGATTGATTTATTAATGCTAAAACTCTAAGGGACACTTTTATCACCTCTTGATCAATTTATCTAATAGTTATTAATGTCTAATTATTGGTAGTATTTTTTGTAGTCTCAAAATGATTTTATTCTATTCGAAACCTATCGTGACATCGTCGATCGTGATATAGCGCACACCAAAAACTTAGTTCGTATATCATAATATTGTAGATTCTCAAAAATATCAGATAAACTTGAAAATATTTGATTAACTTACTGATTAAATGTTAATCAACCTATAATTGGTCACCATCTCTGCTTTATCAAATCATCTGATTGCAAATCTACTTCAGTTACTGTTGCAATTAGAATCATATAAAGCTATAACTAATTAAAGCATCTACTTCTTGACTTTAAATAAAGAAATGGATGTCTGTAAGTGGCCTTAGTTTCATTAAATACAAAACTAAGCTCGGTTTCAGATATGGCTAAATGATCAGTATCACATTAATGTAAAATTGACAATTATGAACTATTTTGTGGAACCTCGGTTTGATCAGATAAATGTGTAGTTCAGTACATCGTTGATTCATTATATTTAACAGTCGTTCTTTATAAACATGATCAAATAGCGAAACTCTATTTTTCTCTACTTTTGAAAGATTGAGTTTGAAAATAGATTAAAACATTAAGCAAAACATGATAATAATAATAATATCGTGATTCAGGTTCAAAATCTTGTACAGTTTCTGTAGTGGAGTGTTTGCTTGAATATTAGTTCTATAATTCTTCAAGCAAAAGACACTATCGTAATGGGTAGCATGGCCTGATACAAAGAAGTTGAGAACGAACAGTAATCAGCTTTGTAATGAATTTAATGTTATGTTTGGTAGTCATTACTACGTAAGGAATGTAAGGCAAATAGAAAGGTCTTTTGAAAACCTTTTGATGCGAAATATAATACAACGACCATATTACAGAACCATACTCTAGCTTTGGCAGAATAAGCGCCAGAAAGAACGATATGTATACTGCAAAGTTCGTATATAAGCGTGATGAACGGAGCACCAAGCAAAGCATCCTTGCAGGTCAGAAAGTAATATCCTCTATTTGCGGTATAAACGAAAGTCTGCATAAAAATCACTCTCATACCTATGACAGAAGATCTTTTCAGCAACAAGATTCCATTTATACAGTATATTGAAGGGATAGGAGTATATCCCTACTATTACGAGTTAATATTACAGTTTTATACATTAATTCTGAGTTGAATTCGATCACACAAATCCACCAAGTAATATATATGTCATCATCCAAGGCCATAGGATGAAATACCTTAAGATCGTTAGCATAGGCCAATACACCAGACTTGAATTTGTTTAATAAGTCCTTAATAAATAGAATATATAAACAGTAATGGAACCAAGATCGAAGAGTTCTGAGGGATGCGAAACCATACGACAAAAACCATCAACGCAAAGCCATTATAAAATACATAACTAGGGATATTTGACAAATACGATGAAAAATGATGTATAACTCCAGGAATAACGCCAAACATACTGAGCTTCTGGAAGAAAACCATGAAAATTCGTATAAAAGCTTTAGGAAAGTCAGTATACGCTACATCCACTTAACCCCTATCCAAGGACTCACATGTTACCTCAATGATTATCGTTTCAAAACTGATTTATGAAAGAAAGCACATCATGCTTAGAGGTGTCAGAATGGATATATAGAACTACAACGAAAATGGTGATTGAAAAGAAGTGGATTAGCAAGTCAATACATTAACGAGAGTTATCAAGTACTGAATGTCCGGGATATCGATGACTTTCACTATAAAGTAATTATGTAAAGTAAGCAGAATATCTCGTTTAGAATGTCCACCTAAATCAGAACTTCGATCAGTCCTCCAGACACAGCAATCATCCAAAATCAATCCACCAGAGGGAATCGCAGAGTACAAACCACTCTCAGATAGTGCAACCACATCATTTTGACAGTCAGAACAATTAATGTAAAAGTTATACAATTTTGTACGAAGATCATTAACATTTTGATGATACATATTGATACTCTGATTGAACCTTCCTATAGAGAAATGTTTGAAAGACTAATAAAAAACATGTTAGACAACTTAACACGAATTATATGTCTAGAATTATTAAAAGGATCAAATCTTCCGTAATTGATGCCTAATTGGTCCCTAATTGGAGAGAAATCACTTAACTCCGGCATGTTAAAATCATAAGGTTATCCTTTCTGCGATCACACTTCAATATTTTCTGGACAACTTTCCCCGAATCAAAATTTGAGGTTAAGTCAGTCAGAAAATATCTCATAACATATCACCGCCTTTAAATTGACATGGTATGAACACAAGCTTTTTAGGTCATTGAGTGATTGATATTTTTTTCAAACAAATAGATAAGGATGAATCCAACACATTTATCATCATCAGTTGTGCAGTGTAGTTAATCACCAGTAAGAAAATTAAAATTAACCTGAAGATTTTCTTTTTCACCTATTGTTGAACGATCGATGTCTATTCATTTTGATATCAGGTGATGCAAGCAGTGATAGCAACAATGATCAGGCTGCGAGCGGCTAACAATAAATGGCTATATAAATGTGGAAAATCGACTAGTTAACTATGGGAAGAGACATGTATCAAACAGCCGCTTCTGATTGGCAGAGTAGATACGATACCACTGCGTTTTATTTCCGAACGATCGTACGAAACAAAGGTAGGAGAATAATCCATGCTTGACAAAACCGTCTTCCAATTTTGGGTGGAAGGATCTCGTAGGAAAATTGGCTTTAGTGCTTCAGTTCTGTCGAACGAACAATAAAAGTTTCTAAACCACTGGAAATTTGACCCATCGAGACAACAAAATTACAGAAATTACACTGTCCCCAAACGACCAGATTTATTTATGAGGCTATTCAGGAAGAAGCTACTTTTGGGTCATAGGTCTAATCGCTATACACTGACATCTACAGAAGCACTTACGGAACATTAGAATAAGTAGTACCGACATCTGCAGAGAACGTGGTGAGGAAGAAGTGTCGGCGGAATATGTTCTATGCCACTACGTAGTCCTCCAAACATTAAAGATTTCCATTTTTGGAGATATCCAGATCGGTATTACACTCATACCACCAGGCCAACACAACCAGAACAAATTGTAACTTTTGTCTCCAGGGTAAAAGGACCCTAAAGTTAACCAAAAGAGAGAAATAAGTACAAGATATCTGCTGAGGTCAAAGTGTTGCGAGCATAGCACCCCACCTTCCTGCGAATTCAGATATCTTGTTTATACAGATAGATTATTTTTCATATGAGGCTATAGAGTCCTATATGAGAGTCTTTGTCATATGGGACTACAAATAAAACGGGTTTTAGCATTTCTTATTTTTTGCATGCTCGCCTGTCTATTTCTTGTCTACTTCTTCCACATACAAATCCGATATCCAATTCGCAACCATTTTATAAAACTAAAGCAATATATTTCAACTGCGCATGCGCGTTCACATTATCAAAATGGAATTTAAACTAATTTAACCAAACAATCTTGTCAGATTGTAACAGATTGTTATAGCGTATTTATCGTGCCAATCTAAACCGATAACGTGTTTTATACGATCCGAACGGTGGTTGGGAATTCCTTCAATAAAAGAGTAAGATTTAATTAAGTATTATTTATTTTTTAAGTTTTATTGTATACTAAAAGTTTACAATTTTAACCAAAAATACAATACATTTAATTTTTGAAAATTCAATAATAATAAAATCTATCCTTTGCCACCATCTCCATGCTCTCGCCTCTCTCTCCCAAAATCTGACTCTTTTCCATCACCGCCTCCCTCGGTTCGCTACAATCTCTCTGCATGTGATTTGCACACAGCCTCCACCATCACCTCGTCCCAGTATCAATTCTCTTACTCCTCATTTCCAGAGTGAAATCTGTCAATCATTCTCTTCCGCTCTTCATCCCCTTCCATCCACAGATATCTTAGGAGTTTCTCCGTCACTATCTCACCATATCTCACAATGTATCTCCCTTCCTGCATTTGTAACCTTCTTTCATGCGTCCGTACGTCCTTATCCATACCCCTTAGTTCTATCCACATTTCACCTCTTTCTACTCTTCTGTTTTCGATGCCAGTTATTGAATATTCCACTCGTCCATAATAGCCGTTGCTATCTCCTTCCGATACGTTAATTTTCCCTTCTTAATCTCCTTCCAGCACCCTTCTAGAATCCTGAAATTCCTGATATCCTGAAAAATCCTGAAATTATTCGCATTCTCCGAACCTAGTGATTAATCCTTAGTCATCATTTCCTTGTCCTTCTCCTACACTCTCTCTATCAGTCGTTCTGTGATACATTTCCTCCTCATTTTATCCCACATCTTCCCTCTATCCACTTTATCAAATGCTGTCTTTAGATGTATGAATAATGCATATAACATTCCTCCCTTCTTGCTTAACTTGCTATCTTCCAGGTATTTCAGTATGCAGGTGCATCTGGCAACATTTTCCCTCTTCTCATTTCCTCTTCCATTTTATCTAACAGCACCTTGGCATATATTTTAAAAGCCGTATTCAGCAGGGTAATCCCTCTATAATTGTCGACCACTTCTTTTCTTCCATTTTTATACAGTGGACACATATTCTCCATTCTTCACCAGGCCGGAAGCCCTTGCCATCTCTATTCGCCGTTTATTACCTCCCATAGCTTCTGTTCCACTGCCTCCGTCGTCTTCGACCATACCTCATTCAGCATTTCATCCTCTCCAAGAACCCTCTCTTCTTTAGTCCACTTGAGACCGCCTTCATTTCTTCCAGTGTTATCTCCTCCCCTCCCTATACCTCCAGCTCTCTCTGTCTCACTCTTATCTCTTCTACTCACCCAATAATACCATAAAATAGGCTCTGTATTCCATCATTTACATGTACCTGGTAATCTTCTTTGTGCCCTTTCTTATCCTGCATTAAATATCACCATTCATCATTCTCCTCCTTCAATTGCATAATCTTTCTAGTCTTTATTGTTAGATAGGTTATGCATCTTCCCCAGCCTCAAGATTCTCTTCCTCTTCCTATATTCTCATTGTTAAAATTTTGGGCATCCTTTGTCTAACCACGTTGCTCAATTCTTTTTCTTTTCTTTGCCTTTTGTCGCCATTGCTCCCTCAAACTTTCTGTTTCATTTCTCTAAAGTTGTTGTCTACTGGTTAATGGTGACATTAGAACATTTCTTTAATTCCTGTTTTGTTTGCCAGAATCTCTTCTTAATATAATGTGCAACATGTTTACCACCATCTTTTTAGAACATGGCTATTTGATTTGCTGTGCCTCCATTGGGTGATATCCATATGACCCAGTATACTCCTGTATGAAAAGCACGTAGAATTCTGGTTCTAGTTTCAGTTCTAATGTTAGTTCTAGTATTAGTTCCAGTATTAGTTCTAGTCATAATTTTGTTGTTAGTTCTAGTTTTAGTTCAATTAATAGCAGCTGTGGAAGCTTTTGTCTCATATAAGCATGTAGTGCTTTTAACTATTTTTTGCTAATGGTAATGTTAAGTAGGCAATATTCATTTCCATTAGATTTATCAAGTAGCGCTGACATCTGGAGGATTATTGAAAATGTGACATCTTTATTTGGCTTAGTTTATTTTACTAGATACTTTGTGGGGTTGGGTTGATTCTAAACTGAAAACATTTACTTCTTGGTAAATCTACATGGTCGTTTATGTAGCGTGATCCAGAGAGAATGTATGTTAGTGAAGTATCAATGAAGATTAATCTAGAAGCATTGCAGCTTTAGATTTCTGTACTTTTTCCTATTAATTAAGATAAACGAACAGGTAATTTTTATATTAAATTAATAATAAATGTTATATCAAGAAATAATCGGTTAGTATAAAAAACTATCTAATTTTTCGTCTGGGTTGATATCCAACGAGGTCGATCACTAGGTTAAAAAAGGAAAGTGTAATAAGATCGTGGTAATTTTTTTCGTTTTGCGAGGATATCGTAGTCCATTTACGGCCCTGAAGACACTAACGCAGATAATTTACAGCAGTTGGGTGAGAAAATTAGAGAAGCTGCCAACACTGTAACTATACCGAAGTACGGTTTAGTGCTTGGGTCACTTTTTATAACACACTCATTTTTTGCTACGTTCAGCATCCAAAAAATAACTTTTCTTTTATTTCATATAAAGATAATTTCAAAATATTCCCAATTAATCCAAATTACGACATAAAGATCTATATATAAGTGCAAATAAGTACAAATAAGTTAAAAAAAAAAAAATTTGTAGAAGATTTGGAGATCGAGATGATAACGAAATATTCGCGCATGTACAGTTGGTACTTTTCGACGCCTGAAATTTCAGTCACCCGTTTGTAGTATCGCGCTGAAGCGGCTTCAGGTAGTGACGTCCTGAAATCGAAACCGCGCTCTCCGAACGTAAAAGTTTCCGAATTTTCAAGGTGAATGGTTTCAGTGAGTTGTGCCGATTAAAAGTGAAATATGAACGCAATAAAAGTTTTTTAACTTTGCGGATTTGGTGATTTCAACGATGTCTCTGTAAGTGTTGTTTTTTGCTTTTCTTTGAAAATGTTAGTATTAAGTTTGAAATTTATGATTAAGGAAGTTCTATTCTTAAACTAAATATAAACAAATACAAGATGTTTATGTTATTGATTTACATAAATTATGAAATTAAAATAAACTAGATTACAGTTAATCCGAGAAAATAATTCTATTTAAATGGATTAAAAAAAATATAAATAAGTCATTTGGGTAACATTAAAATTCCTCAACTAGCGTAATCCGTTAATCGACACTTTGTATTTAGCACCACTCGTAGATGAATAAAAGTAACAGGTTTGATTTATAGCAAGATACATAACAACTGGGAAGAATATCGTAAAGATTTTACGATTTTAAACGGATGCTAATAATCTTTATGTATTACTGGACCCAAAAATATCTAGACAAGAGATGGAACTTTTTCAAGTCAATTTGAAATAATTATTTTTAAACATTATTTAGCTATTTTTTATAAACTTAATTTTGTTAAAATATTAATTTAATAATTCAAAAAAATAAATATAAATTTTTGCATTAAAAACAATTCTGTTTAAAGTGGCAATAAACTTCAATAATTTAGATCTAATTTCTCATTTTAAGCTCGGGCAATTTGCCCAAAATATTAATTATTTAATGTTTAGTCAAATTCTTTTCAAATTTATTTTCAACAAAAAAATTGTTTTCGTAATAAAGTAGAGAAAGTTAAATAGCAATAAATTTATTTTTTTTAGATTTTTAATATCAAATTTCTAAAATAAAATGATCTGTATTAAAAAAAAATAACATATCGATTTAACGATTTTAAACGGGCATTAAAAATGTTTATGTTCGAAAACATCTCTAGAACTCATTTTTTAAGATCACTTTGTTTTTGTAACTGGTACTTACTTCCAAAAAAATATTTCATCATCATAATCAATCCTATTAATCTAGGTTTTATTATTTATAACAATCCGTAATGTTTATAGTCTCTCAGCTTAGGTTATAAAAACTCCTTCTACTTTACCTCATTTTCTTCGTTCGAGACGATCATTATGTTATGATCTTTTGTGTAGATTTGCAATGTGAAGTTTTCAGTTTAGTTTACTGTAGAGGTTTTTTTCACATTTTAATTGGGAAAAACGACTTTCCTTCGGATTATAATAGATTTCTTCACGCTTTAATCGGAATAGAACAGGAAGCAACGTTCCTGCACGATATATATTTTTGGGATGAATGCTATTCTAAAAGAAAACTAACCCTACCCAACTAACCAGATTAGATTAGATTCTACTGTCTTAGAACCCTACCCAATATTTTTGTGAGTTGATTGATATTTATTGACTAAACTAACCTAACTCAATTTTCTTAATTTATAATTCTAATTTTATTGGAACTGCTTTAAATAGGTATATTAATTAATATGTATTTTATATTTTAATTATTTTTAAACATGCAGTATTTTCATCGTTTTAGAAAGAATCAGAGGAATTTTTATTAATTATTCAATAACAATAAGAAATGTACCAAGATTGTGCATTATGGCATCAGAAACATCAAAATTTTTCAAAAGATGAATGGTAAAATCCGAAAACTCTAAACGTTAAGAAAATAAAAAATAATATTAATAACTTCTTAACTTGCTTTATTAAATTTACATCGATACCGGTTTCGGAAATATCATTACCTCTTCAACCGAGAACTACAATAAAAAGATTTTTTACAAAAATGATGTAGAAGCTAAAAATATATGCAAAATCAGTATTTAAAAATATTAT
Source organism: Onthophagus sagittarius (assembly GCA_036711965.1). NCBI lineage: Eukaryota > Metazoa > Arthropoda > Insecta > Coleoptera > Scarabaeidae > Onthophagus > Onthophagus sagittarius. Next base: position 10,234,709 of record JASERS010000002.1, on the reverse strand, counting down.
TTTTTATATATGCGGACAATGAATTTGAGGTACTTTGTATTAGAGATGTGCAAATTACGTGACTCCCGCCGGGTCACGATGGATCATGCGTGACCCGACGTGAGCGGGCACCAATTTTTGTACCACTCACGTGAACGTGCGTGATCGTGAACAACTTTGATTTCGACATGACCCAGCGTGACCCTATTGGATCGATATTTTTTCATTAACAATATTATTTTACCGAACGCCGGACAAACATTTAATTTAAACAAAAAACATAACCTCATTTTGTATTTGAGCACATGTTGCATCATAATTTCATTTTAATAATAATTAAACAAACTAACAACAAACAATAGTTTTTTGAAAAGATATTAATGTACTACTCTGAAACCATATGTAGACGTTTTCCTAACGGTTCCTGAAGATGATCTAATCCAGATTGAAACCGGTAGAACTAAAATCTATTCATCATTCTTTAATAATAAAGTACAAAACCAAATAAACGTTTTAATTGAATTCAAAAGATGGAAATGAGAAACAAACTCAACAATTAATTCATAAATTGTATGAGATTGGTTTTCAGATAGTAACTTATGTATCAGACTGTAGACTCTCAAACATTAGATTGTAACGAGAATTATGTATTAGTTATGGACATCCATATATATTACATCCAATGACTACAAAAGGATTTATGCTTTGGCTGACATCTCACATCTTCTAACATTAGTCAAAAATTGGTTGTTCAAAATTTCAAGTTGAAGATTCCATCATAAATAAAAATTACCTTGACTAACTAATAACTGAATGTAATACAGAAATAAACAGCTGCTTCAAACTATCTCCAAAACACATTTCTTGTGAAGGTGCTAGAAGGCAAAATGTTAAATTACCTTCAAAACTTTAGTCACATTCCACTGCTAGCTCTAGCACTTAGCAATTTTATTAGCATTATATTCCTTTAAAATGTGCAACTTGAGAATTAAATTATCCTGAATTAGGAAATTATTCTCATAAGCGGAAATGTGATCACACATATTTTGCGCCTTCATGGTTGGAGGGATTGTTACTTGGCAGTCTAAAAATCCCTTCAGATCATTGTAATAATTGATTATTTGAATTAGAAATAGAATTTAAAACAATTATGGGAATTAGGCAGGAATTCACGTGATTCGTGTATAATATACACGTGAGTGACGTGCGTAGCCCGCGTGAGTCTAGATCGTGAGCGGGCATAAAACTCACTCACGCGTACATCTTTGTATGCATGAGTCTTTGTACTTTGAATTCGTCTCCAATTATATTTTTAAGTATTGTTAAAATTATAGACCTTATTTGTGCTTGTTCTTTATTCTTCAAGAAGGTGTTGAGTCTAGATCTTGTTCTTTCCCATTTCAAATCTACTTTTGTTTTTACGGATGATTTTATTTGAAGAGTATGAATCTCTTAATTCTTTTTTATATCATTGAAGACCAGTCTTATCATCCTCTTAGTAAATTATCTAAAGAATAATCATTGTTACAACGATTTAAGCGTTTTTACAATACAATACAATTTATTGCCACCAAGATATACAATAAAAGAAAAAAAATGTACACATCATTCCTTAACATTGGTACAAGGTTAACAAAAGGTCGATTTATCGCCAGAGGCGATGTTTTCAAAACGACCCAATCAGCAATGTATGTTAAAAAAAAATAAATTGATATGGCGAATATAAGTAAAAAAAATAATAAATTTATGTATAAAGTATTAGAAAAAGAGTACGCAAGAATAAGAAGGAAAGAGACTCGAATTAAACAAAAGAAAAATGATTGGAGAAGAAGAAATAAAGCTGTCAGCTGAGAACGGAAAGAGAAGAGGCAGATTAAATCAGGAAACAGTCTGAGACAACTGTTGTGACAACAAGCGATCTTTAAGCGATGCTCTGAATACAGAAAAACTACGGGCTTCCCGCAACTTAGTGGGTAAGTTATTCCAGAGAGTTATAGCTTGCACTGTGTATGACCCGTGATATATTTCGGTACGATGAATCGGAAACATGAGTGAGACACCAGATTGTGCTCTAGTAGGAAGACCGCGAGAGGCCATGAACTCAAATGTAGTGAACAGATAGATTGGAGACTGAGAGGAAAGAATCTTGTATAAGGTAGTTAGTATACGGAAAGATCTACGGTTCTCAACGGTAAGCATTTCGAGGTGATTACGATAAGGTGTAACATGCTCACATTTTCTCAGATCGAAGATAAAGCGCACACAATTATTTTGTAACCTCTCTAATTTGTTACGAAGACCAATCGAAAGGTCCGGGTATACGGTATCGGCATAGTCCAAATAAGGGTAACAAAGGTTACGACGAACAGTAGGTGGAAGGAAACAACTAAGCTTGCGTAGGGAGTAGAAACAGAAATAGACCTTCCTACAGATAGACTGAATCTGGGGCTGCCAGGACAATGCAGAATCCATCATCACACCCAAGTTTTTAACAGTTCGAGAGAATTGTATAATATTACCGTCAAGTGACAAATAGGTATTGTTAAGGGAGTAAAATTTTGTTACCAGAGGCCTTGATTCAAAAGCAATAGCCTGAGTCTTTGCCACATTTAAACCCAAGCCATGGCATCTAGACCAGTCCAGAACGCTAGCAAGATCCCTATTAAGCCGCATCACCGCTGCTGGAAGTGCATCCACAGCTGCAGTTGTATAAATTTGGAGATCATCTGCATATAGGTGAAAGTTGCACTTAATTATTTTAGAAATGGAGTTTATAAATACTGAAAATAGGAGTGGACCCAAGACACTGTCCTGGGGCACATCACAGTGGCTTGCAACTATAGACGAAGATGATGAGGAGTCACGTACACACAACGAACGATTAGAAAGGTACGATTGAAACCACGCGACACAGCTCGACGAAAAACCCACAGAAGAAAGAATTGCCACCAATAAACCATGATCAACAGAATCAAATGCCTTACTGAAATCGAGCAAGACCAATAAGGTCAAACGCCGATCATCACAACCACGTCTAATATCATCAGTAATCTTGATGAGCGCCGATGTCGTGCTATGGCCTGGCCGAAAACTTGATTGAAAATCAGTGATAATTTTATGCTCATCAAAATACTGCTGCATCTGCATATATACCAAGCGCTCTAGTGCTTTAGAAATTACAGAAATAATGGATATAGGACGAAAATCACTCAGACAAGTAGGACATTTAAGTTTAGGTATGGGTACAACGTAAGCTAGTTTCCAAATAGAGGGGAAGGTCGATGTCTCAATGGAGAAGTTAAATATGTGGAGTAGTGGAGGAATGATTACATCCAAAATAGGAAGGAGCTGCTTAATGCTGACACTATCAGCATTAAGCAGCATTAAGCAGCATCAGCATCGTTTTCATTGGCTAAAAGTCGAATTTATCGTATAAACTTATTAAAAGGTGGGCCCAACTGATGTTAGAATCGAATAAATCGATTAAAATTATTTTCAGCTATACAAGGTGTTTCACTATTCCAGGATGATACTCAACTTATTTTTTTTTATGGCAATCCTATGTAACATTAAATGCTATAAGTGTGTATGTTGCTTTCAAATTTTGAATGCAAGGTTGCCAACTTATTAATCATTTTGTGAGAATTTTTGAAAAATCATGCGAAAAATCAACATTCTAAAATAAAAATTGTAAATATTGATAATTGCAATTTGGCAAATCGATAAACAAAGCTTTGGTCTTTCGAACGCCGCTAGTACTATTGGATAATAGTATACTGGCTGTTTACCAAAAGCTGTTAATTTACGCATTGTTTGGGGAGCCATGACTTTGTTATTTTAATTGAAACAATCTGTATTTCTAAAACGCCTTATTTATTATCTTTCATTATTAATGATGTCATTGTTACGTGTTTATACGTGGTTTATACGTGTTTGATACACCATATCATTGTTAATGATTTCTTGACATAATCAAACTGTTCATGCTACTGTTTCGAGTGGAAAAGTTATTTCTGTTTGGACTCCTAACTTAAAAGCAGTAACCTAAAGAATAGAAAAAGGGCGGCAGTGAATAAATTATTAGGCTTTCTACAATATACAGGTTATACAAGTAGCGATTGAAAGAAATCCTTAAATATATGTAAGGCATCATAGCATAGATCAAGGACTTTCACCTAGATTAGTAAAAAGAACATCAATCATTTACACCTACATTACAAACTTAAATTTTAATTTAAATTTTATAGTTATTTAAGCCATAATGGTATTGTAACATCCCAGGAAGAATTGTACGGGAATGTTGCAAAATATCCAAAATTTCCTTGCCAGATATTAGTTCGTTAAACGGCAGTAACATATGTTGTCAAACAAATAAAAACGTCAAAATTTATTACCTGTGGTACCTTATGATGAAAAGAAAATGAATATTGAAGAAACTACGCATGCAGCTTGTGAGAATTTATTACCCTCCAAATGTCTAAAACGTTCTGATAATACTTATTTCAAAGATAGACTTCATTTGAAAGAATGATCTTTGTCAATTTTGGTAATATTTATTACTTTCCTAGAACAATAATGAATATTAAGTTCTCGTGTTAAGGGATGTTATAATAAACAAACAATATGTCTAACTTACGATACATGTAACCATGAATGCAATTGCAACTTACGAGATAGCTAGTGGGAAAAATCATTATGTTATGGTCTTTTGTGTAGATTTGCAACGTGAAGTTTTCAGTTTAGTTTACTGTAGGGTTTTTTTGAAATTTTAATTGGGTAAAACGACTTTCCTTCAGATTATAATCGATTTCTTCACGCTTTAATCGGAATAGAACAGGAAGCAATGTTCCTGCACGATATATTTTTTTGGGATGAATGCTATTCTAAAAGAAAACTAACCCTACCCAACTAACCAGATTAGATTAGATTCTACTGTCCTAGAACCCTACCCGATATTTTTGTAAGTTGATTGATATTTATTAACTAAACTAACCTAGCTCAATTTTCTTAATTTACAACTCTATTTTACTGGAACTGCTTTATTAATATGTATTTTATATTTCAATTATGTTTAAATATGCAGTATTTTCAATCGTTTTAGAAAGAATCAGAGGAATTTTTATTAATTATTCAATAACAATAAGAAATGTACCAAGATTGTGCATTATGGCATCAGAAACATCAAACTTTTTCAAAAGATGAATGGTATAAATCGAAAATTTTAAATGTTAAGAAAATAAAAAAGGATATTAATAACTTCTTACATTGCATAATATTAAATTTACATCGGTAGCTGTTTCGAAAATATCATTTCCTCTTCAGCCGAAAATTACAAGTTTAAAATTAAATCTAAAAAATTAAGCATAGGCTTAAATGCGATTTGCTGTCAGCTAATGGGGTAGAAACGTTGAACCAATTACGAAATATAAAAAATTTTGAAAAGCAGAAAGATGAAATTTAAGTTGTGACAATTAATTGATTCCAAAAAGATTTTTTATAAAAATGAAATTTAAAAATATTAAAAAACTTTTAAAAAGGTTTAGTAATGGATAGCCTATGCGGACAACGAATTTAAGATACTTTGTATCCGTCTCTAATTATCTTTTTATTCTTAACACTCTTCATTCTTTTTTATATCATTGAAGACCAGTTTTATCATTCACTTAGTAAATTATCTAAGGAATAATCATAGTTATAACAATTTTAAGCATTTTCATTGACTAAAAGCCGAATATATCGTATAAATGTATTACAAGGTAGGCTCAAATAATATAAAATGAATATTGCATGACGGAATATTGTGGTTTTACTGTTAAAAATAAAAAAGGTGTTTATGTCATCATACATTACCATCAAAGCTGCATCGATAAAATTATTGTACGCTATACAGGGTGTTTCACTATTCCAGGATGATACTCAACTTAATTTTTTTAAATGGCAATCCTATGTAACATTAAATGCTATTTAAATTTGAATGCAAGGTTGCCAAGTTATTAATCATTTGTGAAAATTTTTGAAAAATCATTCGTTATCAGTATCAGTATTATATATATCGTTATCACTATTATTATTAAATATTGATGATTGAAATTTGGAAAATCGATGAACAAAGCTTTGGTCTTTCGAAGGCCGTTAGTACTATTGGATAATAGTATACTGGCTGTTTACCAAAAGCTGTTAATTTTCGCATTGTTTGGGGAACCATGACTTTGTTATTTTAATTGAAACAATCTGTATTTTTAATAGGCATTATTTATTATCTTTGATTGTTAATGATATCATTGTTACGTGTTTATACGTGATTTATACGTGTTTGAGATAATCAAACTATTCATGCTCCTGTTTCGAGTAAGAAAGTTATTTCTGTTTGGACTCCTAACTTAAAAGCAGTAGCCTAAACAATAGAAAAAGGGCGGCAGTAAAAAAATTATTAGACTTTCTACAATATACAGGTTGTACAAGTAGCCATGGAAAGAAATTCTCAAATATCCATAAGGCGTCATAGTATTGATCAAGGACTTTCACCTAGATCAGTAAGAAGAACATAACATAATCATTTACACCTGCAAGATTCAAAACGTCTATGCTTTGACAATCCGATATTATTGTCTTTGCCTTGATTCTTGTGAACGCATACTACAGATGTTTGAACATAATCTATAGCTTGTTAATAATTTATGGATTATTGATGAAGCTCATTTCCACGTCAGCGGATATGTTAATAAAAATATCTTTCTATATTCAACCGCTGACAACCTTCATCAACTTATAGACATATTTAAAAAAAATTATATAACTTATAGATTTTGACTAATTCCTTCTGTTCTACGTATAATCGTATTTTTAATTTTTATTTTTAAAATTTTGAAACTAATTCACTTGCTTTATCTTACATATTGTGCCAATTTTGACATTTGTACACGTTTTGTTAATTATGATTACTATTTTATAGTTATTTAAGCCATAAGGGTATATCTGAGGAAAAATTGTACGGGATTGTTGCAAAATATTCAGTTTCTTTGCATAAAATTCCCCACATTCTTATATTTTCCCCACACTTATCCCCACACTATTTATACGCGTATGCGTTGTAACAAATGTTCTACTACATTAAAACTAGCATAGACAGTGTATTATTGTTAAACTAACTTACCAGATAAAGATTTTCAATAATTAATTGAAGTTCTTCGCGAGATACTTTCCAAACCTTTGCGGTTGACCAGGATCGACGTGTAGGCCACCTCTGGCATACATAACGTAATCCTTTAAACATATGGATACTATGGCGAATCTTGTCAGCAATTTAGCATTATTATAGCAATATTAGCATTTCATCTCAAATGATTGTCGATTAATACACATGAATAAGTACCAACTTACACATATGTGAGATCCTTTTAAAATTGCAATCGTTCACACAATAATTATTTTTATAGATTGAAAAACTTGAAAAGCTATTTGTAGGATCCTTCCTGATGGTAAAATTTATAAAATTTGACCTGTTATCTGCTATAGTTCTATTTTCAGCATTACGCCCATATTTTCAACGCCTTCCACAAACCGAACGGTATCAAGCACATGAGAGATTACATTTTCATTAAGTGTAATAAAAGCAGATCATTTATATAAATTAAAAATAAAAGAGGACCTAGCCGTTTTCTATGGCACTCCGACGTTCATTGATACTAGACAGACTTTGACCAATCCTTACTTACTGGGACATTTTGTACAGATGATACTCCTATATTCATTTCCAAAGTACAAGTTTACGCAAAAAGGAAATCTGGTCTATCGTATCTTAGCTCGACCTAAAACAGTGTTGGTAAATACCCGGGTATATATTTTCAAGGGAATATACCTTGGGTATTGTAATAATATTCAGTCTTTTAGATTTTTCAATGTTAAAAGGAATAGTGTATAAAATAATAACAAAAAATGAAAATAAATTACTAAAAAAATAAAATGACAAAGAAAAGTCATAGAAACAAAAAAAAAGAAGGAATTTTAATGATATTAATAAAAAATAAATAGAAATAATTAAGACGTGTTACGAGTTCTGAAAAAAACTCGAAAGAATCTAATTTGCAAAAAAAAAGAATAAAGAAAGAGAATTATTAATAATAAATGAATTAATCAAAAAAAAAAAATAGAAAAAAGGAATTTGAATTTGTATATATTCGATTCATTTGTTGGAACTTGCTTGTAGTGTATTGTATATTTAAAAAATAATTAAATAAATATCACAATTTTTCGCGCCCAGAGTGGGGTAGGCAATACAAAGAAGGTTCACAAACAAAGGAGCAACCGATTTTTCAAAAGGAAAATAAAATAGCAAAACGTAGAACCAGATCTAGAGATTCGACTGAAGAAGCAAGCGAATAGAATAATTGCTACATAAATGTAAAATGTAATTTTTCCTTTTCATCAAGGAAGAAAGAAAAAGAAGAAATATCGATAATGAATGTAAATGAAACAATTGATGGGAAATATGAATGAGAAATTTGAACAAAACAAAATGGAAATGAATTAAATTATAAAGAAAATGAATCAAAAGTTAGAAGATAAATTGGACAAAATAAAAAGGAAATGAATCAAAATTTAGAAGAAAAATTAGGAAATATCTCTTTTAACCAAAATTTTATTCAATGTTATGAGCATTTAAAACTGTTTTTAGCAATATGACTTATCATTTTATTAACGTTGCTGTGTTTATATCCTTGAGTGCAATATTTGCAGATTACCCTCAACTTTTGCTGTTTTTCTTAACTAACTACAAAAACTAATACTTTTATTTCTTTGATTAATTAATATATTCGAATTAAAAAAATATTCATGTATTACTATAAATTTTTATCTGACAGGAAATCTAACTTCATATAAATTTCAGACAATGGTATTACTCAGGCTACTATTTCCTAACAAAAATTGCCTCATTTCTTTAAGCAATCGCCTGCCTTTCCATTTCAAATAAAAGTTGTTTATTTTATCATGGAAGATGCTAAAAACATATATCCATTTAAAACATCTTACATAATAACTAAAAGACGTAGATGGTGCTTTTGAAATGCAATGAATACCATAAAGAGAGAATACCTAAAGGGAGAATATTTTCCCCCTTTAGGTATATGATGAATCTTTTATTTGAAATTTTTTTATACAGTATTGATAGTTTATGAGTTATAAGGTCGTCTCAATTTAAATGCCTCACCCGGTATAACAACTTCAATTTGTCTGGATATAACGATTTATTACATTTATGGAATAGATTTGCTCACAAATTTGTTTTAGTTGGTCTATTCCATATTTAGTAAGTTCTCCAGATGTATATCTCGGATTCGGAGAACAGATGTTGAGTAGTTTGTTCACATACGACACAATTATTCTTATAGGGGATCTTTCAGATCTGTTCTAAAATAGTTTCAAAACTTTGATTATATTATTGATGACATAGATGATTAGTTACAGCGATTTTAAGCATTCTCATTGGTTAAATGCCAGATTTATCGTACAAATTTATCAAAAGGTGCCCCTTTTGATGCTTTCTACAATTATATGATACAAACAATTTTTCATCAAATAATTTGGTAATGTGATACTGAATATTTTCTTTTCAATTTAGTCCTAGAATCTTAAAATTTTTTTGGAACATACTCAAATCTTTTTTAGGGTTTTGATGTAATATTGAGTTTTCAAATATAGCCCATTTTTTTGAACATATCTATTTTCAAAATCTAGCGTCTATGGTCTAAATTACTCACTTTCACATGAAATATACCACCCATTAAGAATTAGACTACAATTTTGAAACATCAGTAAAATAAGGCTCACTAAAAATCGCTGAAGTTAACAGCTTTTGAAAAAAAAGCAAGTAGTGGGTAGTTATAGGATGGTATTTGAGGAATGATGTTTTGGAGAGGTATTTTTGAGGAGCGTACCGCTTCCGTGCGATTTTAAAATACTCGTTACAGAACGGTGCTAATACAGTTACATATTTGTAGAGATGGTACGGTATTTGAGGAACGATATTATGGAGAATTATTCGAATGGAACGTAGCTTTCCGGCGCGATTTTTAAAATACCTGATTCCGAACATTACTAAAATTTTACCTTGTACATTTACGACAGACAGTCGGATTAAAGGCTGTTATATTGATATTTGTTTTAGGATCCAACAACTTTGCATTTAAATAAAATATATATTGAGCATCTAATATATTTACATCACAGTATACAATTATATCCATAAAAATAATAATTCCAGATTTGACCTGCAAAGCTGAAACCCCAGATATTAAATTTGATTTAACCTTCATAACGGAGCTAGAACTCTTTGAACTTGGTGCCTTCAGATCAATTTCTTCATCAATTCCCAAAAGTGACTTTATCTACTGAAAAGTTTAAACTTTGGGCACTAAAATCGAACACTCTTCATTTGATTTTTCTGTTATAATTGCAAGAAGTTGAAATGGCTACTCCATTTAGCAGAATTTTTCATTATAATTTCTTTATCTTCAGATATTGAACATTTCACATCTTATTTGTAAAATGTTCTAAAAATATTTGCTTTTCTATTCCCCTGATGCTCCGTTTTCGAAAATATTTAAATTGAAGTTTTTGCAATTTAAAAATTTATTTATTACAATACCAAGAGGGCTTTGACAAAACAAAACAATTCTACGTTTATTTTGTTTTTATACTATTACAAGAATTATCATTAACTAATAAATTCTAATTGGATTTTTTTGGGCACCGGAATCAAAATTAAAACAACTTTTTAAAAATCGTTAATATTTTGATTGTTGGTTACAATCATCTTCAGAGCATTATATTGCTAAAATTATACAAAGAAGAACCATAAATTATCAAACCATAATTTTAAAATCAAAAAGGCATAAAAATAACACAAACATATTACACATTAAAATGATTAGGAACTATTGAAATGAGACAGTTAGGATTTAATAACATAGAGCAGGTAAACGCAAAACACGACTGTCTTTTTGTAAAAGAGAAAAATCGTGTTTTTGGAGTGAGAAAACAAACCCAAAAACTCAATGTACAGAGAAAATGAAAATTTTGCAGGCATTTGAATATAAACAATACAATTTTTTTTATAAAGTTTTATATAACTAATAAAGAGCTAATAATTGAAGTAACATAAACTGTTTAAGAACTAAAAAAAACATATTAAAGAAAGTTAAAGTGTTATTACTAGTAATCTGCAAATTAGGTGACCTATTGTGATTTAGTCTATCCATGGGAAACAAATACGCAAAGATGTTGCTAATGTTTTGAGTATTAGTTTTAAAATTAACCGCATTCTGTGTACAGTTAATATATACCATTTCCAAGAACAAGCTGTTACAACAACTTCTCTCCGTATCTAAGATTTTTTAAGCTTGAAAATCAAATTCATGTCCAGAGTCCAAAATATGTTGGGAGAGAGCACCACTAGACTTCTTCAGTTTACAGTGACGAGCATGTTTCGAAATTCTACACTTTAACCATTGACTGGTCTAATCAACGTAATTATGATCACAACCCTTATACGATAAACAATAAATCATGTTGGATCTAATTGTCAATAGTCCTATCCTTAAGCCTAGTATAATGATTTCCTAATTTGTTGTAAGTTGTCTCTTTTCAACAATGTTGATGTACTTCTTTTCATAAAATAATTTTACGTAATAATTGATTTTGTTCTGTACAGAGAGCAATGAGTTATTATTAAGAACCTTGTAGATATTTGTGTCACTTAACATATCTTTGGCCTTGATTAAGTAATTATCTTTGTGAAGGTTGACAGTTGTGATGCCTTTCTCAGCTCTGGTTAAAGTAAGTAACCTTTTTATAATAAAATTTGGTATTATTGACAGGTAGGTTGAACTTAGAACCAAGGGAAAGCAAAGTAGCAACTTCATTGGGAACAGCCACCGATGTTAAATTAACAAGCCATTTATTGTGTTATCATTACAAAGTTTATAACTATTGTTAGACTTAAGTAACAATTAAGCTAAATTCTTAAGCTAAACTTCAAAAGTTTTAGCTCTTTATGAAGAATTTTCGGATTAAGGTAATTTAAGTTAAATCAATATAATATCAAATCTAATATTTGGGATTTCAATAGGGCAGGTATGTTTTCGAGGTATTCTGTATAGATATTTACATCTCAGTTCTTGTCTTAGTCTCAGATCCATCATATCCTAGACATGATCAATCGCGACAAGTCTGCAAAGCCAAAAATCCAACCTGGGCAAAATCTGCAAACCAACCTGGTCCAGGAAGCTTCTTGTAAACAAGGCGACATGAGCTTTTGCATTATCCTGTTGGAATCAGAACCGAAACCATAACTACAGGTGTTAAAGTCTTCATTTACTCTTAAACAGAATCTGATTCAATACTGAAGAGAATGCCATTTCATTGATGAACCTAACCTTGTTGTTCTTGACACCATGCTAATCTGGTTAATTTATTGAAGTGTTAATGGAAGCTAAGTATTATTAATTTCTTAAGCTGTGTACTTTTTTAACAAAAAGGGTGTGCTTATCAAAATGCGCTAAAGTTGACCATTTTCAAGATAATTCGTTTTTTTACTATTCGATTTAGAACAATTTTCTTAGAAAATAGTTAAATGTGGCAAAATGGTTTACATTGTTAATAATTTCTTTAATCTTACTTTTGTATAATTTAAATTACAAAATATTAATAAACTGAAGCGTTAGTTAATTTACCAACTTTGTTTCTATGACATATTACTTTATCAATTAAACCTAAAAAAAGTGATCTACATTCAATAATAATAAGCACATTATCTTTAAAACGATCAACTTTAACGCATTATCAATATGCGTTAAAGTTACCCTTTTCGTTTAAAAAGATACAGAGAATAAACGTTACAGAATGCCGAAAAATAATCGTCTTTCTCATGCCAAATAACCTACATATACCAAATTTGAATACAATAGATTGGAATACACATGTAATATTAAAAAACAATCAATTTAAATTTTCAACATACCCTATATTCAAAACAAAACGTTTGTCGACAATGTTTATATGAAGTTTTTGTGTTAATTTTACAAGATCTATCGACTGTTAATGTCTTGCTACAAAAACCTGAAACACCCTGTTTACTTCAAGCCAAATATCGAATTCTTGTATGATTACTCATTCTTATAAGCGGATATTTTCGATACCCAGACAAAAACGATTTTCCCAATAGCGAGTGCTTATTACAGCCATCTACTGCAAACTTTTTCAGTGGTATGAATACAGAGGAACATATTGTTAACGGAACATCGCAGAGGGACAAAATACAAAATAATTAAATAAAAGCGATTTATTAATTGCATCGACCAATTTTTTGTGTTTAGGTTTTTTTTCGTAAATTAATGATATCTTAAGAGTATTCAGTAAAAAGACATTCCTTGATCCATCCAAACTTAGAACTTCGATAAATGGCGATTGTTCGTCCAATTCCTCGCGACTCACATTTCGTTAATAAACCTAATAACGTTTTTCAAAAATATCTCCACTTGTCAAATAAAAATTCAAAGTGTTCTCCGAATCAGTAACTGATTACATTCTTTTTTGGACAAAACATCGTTATTTCACGCGATCCGACATCACTATCGATCCTGACTCATCCCCTGAACGAGCTCGTTTTCGTTTTTGGTTCGATTGCAAACGGATTTCCTTTATTAACATGGAATGAGATTTCTAATCGAATTAACAACACTAGGTTTAGATGAGAATATGGTAATGAAGCATGCGTTTATAGTTCCTTTGTAAAAACTGACATTGTTGTCACTTTACTTGCAAATATATGCAGGTATTGATGTTGTATTTTCCGGCTTTTAATATGTTCTGTGATGTTCTTCGATGGAAAAAATTTATTTTCCAATGTTTGAAGTAGTGATTATCTAAAATTATTTTTAGCTAAACAAGCATTCAATTATATCATAAACTTACATTATCTGTTGAACAACCCCATACATGTACTTTTGAATCAATATATTCAAATTATATATCATTTATGTATGGTTTCAACAATTCCTTTACTAGATCCAACAAAACTAAATAAAATGCCTTTCTTTCCCGGATAATTGCGTCGAATTTCTTCTTGGAAACATTTGGATTAAGTGAGATAAAGATAATTAGCGATAAGACTAAATAAGTCTTATTACGGTAGTTTTCAAAGTTCACTTAATTAGATCATTGGTTTAATCGAGCATAAGAGATTTGAAAAATACTATATCTTTTCGCGGAACCATTTAACTTGAATGAATAATTAATATTCGGAACGAAAGAAATTTCGTTCCGAATATTAATTATTTGGAATTATAGAACTGCAATATAAAACATTATAATTAATGTTATATCAAACATTTCCAAGCACCCATTACTGATTCTTGTAAAAATGTGATCTCTTCCATAACAAAATTAAATGTGCTGCAAGTTTCAAAATTATTGTGATCAATAAGTATTATTATTAATATTATTACATTCTTGGCTTAGAGAACTTTACTACAGATTATAATACTAACGCGGTAACTTAGACCCTCCAAAAGTTGGATCGATGGCAATTTGGCAGCCGGTGGACACCTAATATCTGAACTATTTGCATCTTTCTTTATTTCGGTTTGCACCGAGGACAGATTCCAGCAACAACCACGTTCCACTGTAAACTCCAGTTTCCAACTTTGGTTCTCAAACGAGAATGTAGCTCAGATCCTCACTCGAATTGACAATGAGATGAGTTCAAATTCTGACGGGCTACCAGGTATTTTCTTAACGATATGCACCTCTGAACTTACTAAACTCTTCTTCATTATCTTTAGTCGTTCATTAGCTCAATCAATATTTCCATTGAAGTGGAAAAATCGCCCATTGTACGAAACGATCGCCCAAAGTACCGAACGTTTTCATTAAATACGCACCGTTTTTAATGTTCTTAAACTCGTTTAAATTCCCTGCAATTGTAAGATTTATTTTTGTTAATCACAATTTCGCTAATTGTCGTTTATTTTTAGATAAAAATGTATACTCTGAAAAAGCTTTAAAAATAAAGGGAAATATTCATAACTGACATAAATTGCCGATTTTTCATATATCGTGGCATAAAAACAACTCTTTAAAGACTAAATATTGCTTCCACAAGACTTAAAATGCTTCGAGAAAACTTGATACTGCTCTTAGATGACTTGATACTGCTTCCTAAAGACTTGAAACCAAGACAAAAGACAAAATTGGCAATGGTTTTATTTGGATTGAAGTTACAATTTTCTATTAACTTTAATTTACTACGAAGCTTTTTCTTCTCAACTGCATATATTGTATGTCAAATTTTTTTTTTTTGACAAATTACACTGTGGAACATTTTCAGGGTTATTCTCCGGGAATGAGAAATTTGAAGCAATGGTGAAAATACTAGGCCAATACAATATAACCTCCAGAGAATTTGGCTTTCTCAACCTAAACATTTTCTTTTACGATCTTTTAAATTTTTTCTTATCTTGATGCTTGTTTGGTTAGTTTTTCAGCTATAATGCTAGAACCGTTGATGATTTTACTTTTCATACTTCAGCAATCTATATGAAAATTTAAGTTGGAATATTTGAACTAAAGAACTAACACTAGTACTAAGTTCTTCTTCGAACCAGTTCACTTAAGTATAAAACTTGGGCAAGTATAATTCATATTTTTGCATGCAAAAAATATACATGTTAAGAAAAAGTTTTATATGATGTTCAGGATTATTGAATGAAAAGGAAAAAGAAATGGGAACTACGATAAGGAAAAAATTTCTTGGCGAAAGTCAAAAACGAATGGAAAATTTGTTATTCCGTCCCTTATTTTTTGAAAACTAGGTTTAGTTGAATTTTTTGTAAATTTTCACTGATTAGAATTTCTAACTTCTTCAATTTCAATTTGAAATGATTTGTCAGAATTTCTGATCAATTTAATTTTAATTATTCGGTATTTCTTAGGATCAATTTCTCAATGGCAAATAAAAAAGAAAAATTATCTTATTATCTATTTCATAAAAAAATAATTTTTTTGCAAATTATCAAATTTATTTTAACTGTGTAATATTATAAGATATAAGATATCAAACATATTCTTTAAATTCGTGCAGTTGCAACAATTGCCAACGCTTTTGCTTTTAAAACTGTCTTTTGTGCGAGGGAGATTTGAAGATTCGAGAATTTAGATGTTCATCGAAATTGACTGATTGTGAAAGTACAGGGTTGTGTTGGCAAAATACGCCTAGACAGGTAATCTGTCTGTAGGCTCTATCATCATCTTATTGGAAACAAATTTTACTTATGTCAATTCTTCGTCAACGCAGTTCCAATTTTCAGAACATATTAAAATAATTTCACTTTTCATCGCTAACCGGTAACATCTAAACTTTACTATTTTATAAAAATTTTTTGTCAAATTTTAGATCTCAATAAAAAAATAATAAAAACAAAAATAGTTAAATTATTCTCATTTGAAAAATGGACTTCCATTCTACTCCATCCTAATTATAAACGCATTGATTTTAATTAAGTTACTAACAAAAAAATAAAGAAAATCTGAATATAAAGAATTCATATTTCATAAAGATTGTTCGAGACCTCTTCAATGGTGGTTGTTTGAGGCTGGTGTCAACTTAATTTTTTGTATGGATATATTAAGAGTGTCATTTAAAGTAAATGATCTAGAGATGAATGATCTAGAATAAGAGGTGGGAATCGAGCACTAAGCTCGATTCCCACCTCTTATTTTTATATCGCATAGAGGAAGTTTTATTAAGGCGAACAGAAGCTTTTGATTCATTATTAGAAGGTCAAATTTATTTATCAATCTACAGTGCATCAAATCTTTGTACATGGCTGATGTGAATAGCATCCTTAACTTTACTTAAATTGTATGGAACCCACAATTTCCTGTATTATATTGACTGCATTGAGCTCTTGCATATCAGATTTCTGCGTTATCTAGTTCACAAATTTGCATTGCTTTATTTCTCTTAGAGGTGCTTTGTATTCGATTTCCGTACACTAAGTGGACGTCGAGCTCTATAGGTTTGGTATTTTTGTTTAAACTAATGAACGGTTTTGTTGCCTCGTCAAAATTTGTAAGATACATTCTTCTCTTAATTCCTAGCTATCCCACTCAATATCAATGTCTTTTCCGCCTTTATCGTGATTGATGAACTTTACAATAGTCATTGTTCATTGTACGATATTTTTAATTCTTCGTTGGCGTTTTGCCACAAGAGTATAAGAAATTTGAACATAAGGTTTTTTTAAAATTAATAATGACCTCTTGTGTCTACATCATGGTTGTCATAAGGTATTTTTACGTAGTATGTAATAGGGATTCTTGCACTAATTGAATTATGTTTGACCAATATTTATCTCGACTTATGATTGCTAAGTAATCTGCATATTCCTTAATCGTAAATTTATATCCTATTATTTGTTAAGGAGTTCAACAAGTTGACAACTTCCAGGCACTATAAATGAGGTCGATGCGACTCCCGAACTGGTTATGATCTGCCGACATTTCAGCATGGCTAAACAGCTCATGGCTCGTCGATAAATTAAATTTATTTAATTATAATATGATATTACTTATAAATATACATTGTAAACATAATATTTAAAAATATATAAGTTTATTAAATGAATTACATTCGCAAACTTATTGTCAAAAAGTTAAAAAATGAATCACGAGGTTGCGTAAAAAGAAAAGTTAATATTTTCATATATTAACATTTTAAACTATATAGATGTACGTTAAAACAGAAGATTAAGGTTAAAACGTCGAAGCAGATCTTATAAGAAAAATTAACAAATAAATTAATAAATTAACAAAAATAGTTAAGTTATTCTCATTTGAAAAATGGACTTTCATTCTACTCCATCCTAATTATAAGCGCATTGATTTTAGTTAAGTTACTACAAAAAAATAAAGAAAATCTGAATATAAAGAACAAAGTTTATTTCATAATGATTGCTCGAGACCTCTTCAATGGGGGTTGTTTGAGGCTGGTGTCATCGCTATAGCAATAATCGTTGGCAATAATCATCAGGTTCTCAGTCACATAAAACGTTAATTTGAATAAAACGTTAATTTGTATAAAACGTTAATGAAAAAAATTGAAACGTTAACTTGATAATTCTGAAAATTCTTCAGCAGGATCATCTACATCTGCTATATATTTTTTTTAATAATTTGTCGAAAGTTTGCAGATTTCATTCGATAAAATAACTTCAACTTAATTTTTTATATGGATATATTAAGAGTGTCATCTAAAGTAAATGATCTAGAGTTAGTGCTCGATTCCCACCTCTTATTTTTATATCGCGTAGAGGAAGTTATTAGTAAGGCGAACAGAAACTTTTGATTCATTATTAGAATGTCAAATTTATTTACCAATCTGCAGTGCATCAAATCTTTGTACATGGCTGATGTGAATAGCATCCTTAATTTTACTTAAGTTGTATCAAATCCTACATTTTCTGTATATATTGACTGCATTGAGCTCTTGCAAATCAGATTTCTGCGTTATCTAGTTCACAAATTTGCATTGCTTTATTTCTCTTAGAGGTGCTTTGTATTCGATTTCCGTACACAACGTGGACGTCGAGCTCTATAGATTTGGTATTTTTGTTTAAACTAATAAACAGTTTTGTTCCCTCGTCAAAATTTGTAAGATCCATTCCTCTCTTAATTCCTAGCTTTACAATCGTCATTGCTCATTGTATGATATTTTTAGTTCTTTATTGGCGTTTTGCCGCAAGAGTATAAGAAATTTGAACATTAGGTTTTTTTTAATTAATAATGACCTCTTGTGTCTACATCATGATTGTCATAAGGTACTTTTATGTAGTATACAGTAGGGATTCTTGCACTAATTGGATTATGTTTGACCGATATTTATCTCGACTTATGATTGCTAAGTAATCTGCATATTCCTGAATCGTGAATTTATATCCTATTATTTGTTAAGGAGTTCAACAAGTTGACAACTTCCAGGCACTATAAAAGAGGTCAAGGGAAGTGATTTTCCCTTTGGGGGCATCCTCTAAGCTCCCGAAGTGGTTATAATCTGCCGACATTTCAGCATGGCTATACACCTCGTGGCTCGTCGATAAATTAAATTTGTTTAATTATAATATGATATTACGTAAAAATATACATTATAATTATATGATTCAGAAATTAATAAGTATAGTATGTCCCCGATCAAATTACAAAGAAAAGTAACAGTAACAAATTTGATTACTGATTTTTCAAACTTTTCTCAGCATAAATAATGCATTGGATATGTTTAAATCACTAAATAGCATGAATTTTATATTCTAATTAGAAAAGTTAATAAAGTATTCCCAATTTTATGTAAAAATTGAAGTTTGTTTCTTAATGAAAAAATGTTCAAGTTCAATTTATACGTAACCATCGAAACCATAAATAAGAATTATAAATTTCCATCAGTGGTAGAAATTCTATGGCATAAATTATTCTTAGTCTTAATAGTTCTGCTTCGTCTTGTAATTGTTCACTGTAAACAATTTGTTTAAATGGTTCCCAAAAATAAAAATCCATAATAGTAAGATTAGGAATACGTGTAGTCATAAGATGGGCATAAGTTAACAATAGATGCAACTTTTATGGTTTCTATGATTATATAGCATAAATTGAACTTTTAAAATTAGAAAAATTGTTCATTATCTTTCATAAAAATTAAAAAAACAAATGAAATTAATTGTTAATAAAATTAATTTCTTTTTTATTGAAGTTAATATCACTAAAGCTCATATTGAATAATATCAAGTTTAAATATTGTGATGTTTATTTGATTATTTATTATATTATTTATTATTAATATTTTTTTATAAACCATTTTTTTAACATTGAAAAATTTAGAAGAGTAAATACTATTACATTATGTTCAATATATTGTTTTGAATATAATAAGTTCTATGATTTCGCTTTCGCGAAAGTTTTCAATTCAATCTCATTGGATGCAACTGCCTCCTATAAAATGCTTCAAAGCATGGATGATGATAATTTTTGAATTTGCTTCCGGAAATCCATCTGTATTGGGCAAAAGGGGCAATTTTAATTCCATGCAGAAATTAGCTATAACATATTATTCGAAGAAGATGATTTGAAGAAGAGCCAATAGAAACCAACGCTATAGTTCCGATATGTGAACGATATGTTTATGATACGGCGTCATGGTAGAGAGAACGTCTCCAATAATTCTTAGATCACTTCAACCCTGACTTGATACTGCTTTCAAATGCTTCCAAAGCACCTGCCTTTGGAAGCATTTGGAATGGTTCCAGAAGATTTAAAATGCTTCACTTGAATAGCTTCTAGGAAACTTTATACCGCTTCCAAAAATTTGAAATATTTCCAGAAAGCTTGAAATACTTCCAGAAGACTTGAATTCGTTCCAGAGAATTTGATATTGCTTCTATATGACTTAATTTTGCTTCCAAACTTGAAATATTCTCAGAAAACTTGAAACACTTCCAAAAAACTTGAAATACTTCCAGAAGACGTGAACTGCTTTCATAAGACTTGAAATGTTTCTAGGAGATTTGATACTGCTTCTAGAAGATTTGATATGCTTCTGTATCTCACAGAATTGATATTTGTTTCAGAAGACTTGCTATGCTGTCATAAAACATGAAACTGTGTTTAGATGTCTTGGTACTGCTTCCAGAAGACTTAAAATGCTTCTTGCAGACTTAATATTACTTCCAGAAGACTTGATATGCTTCCAGGGGATTTGTTACTGCTTCTAGATGATTTGATACTGCTTCCAAAAGACGTTAAATACGCCCAGAAAACTTAAAATACTTCCAGAAGACTTAGACTTGAACTGCTTGCATAAGATTTGAAATATTTCTTGGAGATTTGATACTGCTTTCAGAAGACTTGGAATCCTTCTGGGAGATTTAATATTGCTTCCAGATTAATTATAATGCTTTCAGAGGATTTATTACTGCTTCTAGATAACTTAGTACTGCTTTCAAAAGACTTGAAATACTCCTAGAAAACTTGAAAGGCTTCCAGAAGACTTGAAATGCTTTTAGAAAACTTGATATTAATATTTTAATGCACTATGAAGCTTCTTCTTCCCAATTGCATATATTGTATGTCAAAAATATTTTTAGTTTCACAAATTATGAGAAATACTAATAGTAACCTTAATTAGTTATGTAAAAAAATAGTCCAATATTCTTATCCAATACGTTTTACGATTTGTTGTATTAGACAATACAACAAATCTTAGTTGATTTTTTCCGAGTAATGTGGAAAGGTTTAGATGTCACCTTCAAAATTGTGTAGATGTAAATTGTGCCCAATAAGAACATTTCTTTGTAGTTTCTATATCTTAGCTTACATTTTGCAAAGAATTTAAGTTTTTGTGATCATTGGTATATCCAGTGGGAATTACAACTATTGCACTTTTTAACTATAATTTTTCAACTACAATTTTGTAATCAGTGTTTCAGTATTCAATGTTATACGTGTTGGAGAGTCAATCACTTGTTTGAAACAAAAAGACCGAATGATTGGCAGAAATATATGGTATGATATATGTCATTTATCTTACAGGCATTAATATTAAACTCCGCCAAAAAAATTTATTTATTCGATACAGGAAAAAGCGTCGACAAACCTCCTCGAAATTATTTAAAACATTAGGCAAGTTGACATCCGTTTTTTACCTTGGGTTAAATTATACCCAAGGTTACACTAACCTGCTTCTTATATTCTAATCCATAACTGCTCCACAAACGGCAAAATCTCCTCAAACATCACCTCAATGTTCCTAACCGTCCCAAAATATGCCGGCAGAGATCTTACATTTAGATGAGTGATTTTCATTTTATATCAGATGAGCGATGAGTAAGAGAGCAAGACAGACAATAAATTCAAACAAGAGTACAAAATACAACAATACAAGCAGAATCATTCCAGTACTCTCAATTCAACCAATACGTTGCAATTATTTGGTCTGAAAAGTTAACTAAACAACAACATAATGATTAATTAATCTAAATCAATTAATAATATATACACTCAGCAGCAGAAGTCTGCGTACAAAAAACTTGTAATACTTTAATTGAAAAAATAAGAGTCATAATCTAATGTGATAAACTTGATTTTTTTTTATTTTGTATATTAACTACATATAATTCTATTAACAAAATATGCTTCAACAAAACAGAAACAGTAGTTACAGAAAAAAATCAAAACTAAAAATTCTACAAATAACGGGTATGCAAAAATCTGCGTACAAGTCAGGACAGTATTTATAAAAAATTCATAAATGAGATCATTGTTTCTATATTAATATGAGGTCGGATAACCTTTACGTTTAATGACCTCCTTTAAACGTTTAGGCATGGAGTGCACTAATTTCTTCGTTTCGTCCGAACTGATTTTGGCCCATTCCTCAATCATAACATTTCTTAACGTTTCCTTCGACGTTATGTTGTGTTGCCGAATCCTGCGTTCCAGTAAATCCCAGAGGTGTTCGATGGGATTCAAGTCCGGCGATTGTGGAGGTGTTTTAAGTTGCTTTGGGGTATTGTATAGTAGCCAAAGCTTAGTGTTGTGGGCGTAATGTTTGGGGTCATTATCTTGTTGAAGAAAGTATTCGGGCCCCAAGCCCAAGTTTTCGATGCTAGGCTTCAAATTTTCTTTTAAAATGTCTATATACATTTTATGGTCCATTGTCGATGTTATGAAAACCAACCTTCCCACCCCTTTGGTGCACATACACCCCCAAACCATAACTCCACCACCTCCGTGTTTTACAGTCGCTTTCAAATTTTCGGGTTTAAGGGCAGTATTAGGTTTTCTCCATACAAGTTGTTTACCCTTAATGCCGAAAATGCAAAATTTGCTCTCATCTGTAAAGAGAACTTTCTCCCAGAATTCAATGGGCTTGTCTAAGAGTTTTTTTTGCAAAGGCGATCCGCTTCTGACGATTGACCTCTGACACAAATGGCTTTTTTCGTGCAACGCGACTGTAATAGTTAGCTTTTTTTAACGTCCTTCTCACCGTATCTTTGCTGATAGTTTTATGAAATTCTTCTTGTACATTTTCTACTATTTTTTTTGCCGTCAGCCTAGGTTCTTTTCTAACCTGCTGTACAATTTTTCGCTTCTCTTAGTTTGTTAAAGGGGGTGGTCTACCAGATCGCGGACGTGAGAGGTAATCTTCAGTGTCTTTATAATTATTAATTACTCTTTGAATGGAAGAGTGTGACCTGCCAACAGTTTCTCCTATTTTTCGAAAAGATTTTCCCTCTTTCCATAACTTTACAATAATTTTTCTCTCTCCCAATTCAATTTCCTTTCCTTTCGTGTCCATTCTAACTTTTAGCTTCTAAGCCTCTGCTAATTGGCTAATTGACACCGATTATCTTTTATTTAAATCGGAAAGCGTACATCGCCAACTACGTATTTAAGTAAATAAGTATATTTTGGAGAAGGCGTCTTTATTTGTACGCAGATTTTTGCATACGCATTATTTGGAGAATTTTTAATTTTAATTTTTTTTCTAACTAATATTTCTGTTTTATTGATGCATATTTTGTTAATAGAATTATATGTAGTTAATACACAAAATAAAAAAAATTGAAGTTTATCACATTAGATCATGACCCTTATTCTTTCAGTTAAAGTGTTAGAAGTTTTTTTGTACGCAGACTTCTGCTGCTAAGTGTATACTGCTATAAGTATAATGTGAAAAAAAACAGTAATGATAGTAATAAGAAAGTTTCAGGTTCTTCTGGGCTCATTACTCAGCTCGAGAAGGTACAGAGGGTCACTTTTTAAGAAATCGGAGACTTTTATCCTATATATCCCATTCGGTAATGAATAGGTCCTCAGATAGTCCAAACGTTTGGTATTTCATACACTTCTCTTATCTGTTGATACAACCTATATCGTATTCCAGTGAAATCCTTAGTTATTACTAATTTAGATCCTTTAAGATTCTTCTCATGTTCAGAATTTGATATTTGTGGTCTACTCTAGCACAAATCTTGCCTCTGGATCTTTTGACCTCAACCGATAAGCGCATTCAACTACTTCCAAGGGTGACTTCACGTCGAGTTTTTCAGTAAACATTTTGGCTTTTGGATCTTCATCCAACTTATCCTCTATACCAAAAATTCGAATGTTATTCCGTCTCGTATATTGCTCAAGGTGGTCACCCTCTTTATGAAGCTTTAAATTCTCTTTCTCCAAACCAACTATCTGTCCCATTTGTTTATTAAGCGCATCTTCAAAGCGCTTCTCAAAAGCACGGATCTCATGTATTTCAAATTGAGATTACCTCATTTTGTCTTTTAACCATCACTCGATGTTGATTAATATCCTTGTTCTATCAAAGCACATTAAATTGTATGTTTTCATGTCATGTGTCATGTGTTTTATTTGTAACTTTTATTATTTCATGTGAAAGTTTAATGATACAAATAGTTTATACTCTTTAACATTTTTTATCAAGATTTAGTGCTGGAAACATATATCATCATGAAGATACTTTTATCTTAAGTTGTGGTCTCATAATTTGCATTAATAGATACCAAAAAACTTTTTGAGACTACTGTTTTATACAAAAAATAGAGTTTTAAACAATTAAACATCACAAATTTTTAACTAACGATTACCCGAATCGTATGGGTATATTCATGCAGATTTTAGAAATGAAATTACAAAATCTAATTTTAAGGGAAACATGTTCAGTCGATTGTATTAATTATAAAATATTAATAAATATTAATTTATTCAATTTATTTTAATATATCGTTTCACAAATTCTAAATATTCATTTATGAATATAAAAAGTATAATAATAAATATAAAAAATGAATTAGTGTATTAATTATTGTAAAAATTATCTAGTAACGATATTGATTTTTATACATAGATAATTGATATGATATATTGATATGATAAAATGCAACTTGTCAGATATAAATAGTTTGGTACATATATTAATTTGTTTGAAACAATATTAGATTATTTTCCTACACTTTTACTAATCTGTACTTTTAATATTTAGTAGTGTACCTTAACCTATTACATGATTGATGAGTTCTTTATGGAAAATGTCACTGCGGGAACGAGTTTTCGATTTCCTACGTCATTCTTAAATCCTATATATAACCTTACGGCTCTTATGTTATGACTTTCCACATTTACATTACGATTGTTGTACAATATTTGTGGATTCAGATTATGTTATCAATAGTTGAGTACACAAGCGTATTTTCGTATCTAAACATGGTGGTTAATATAACAAAAATATAGGATTTACAGATATTGTTCAACCTTGTTTAAACTTTTAACTTTTTGTTTCACGTCAAAATTATTCATGTTATTCCATTGACAAATTTACATCGTTAATGTTATGTATTCTTTGGAATAACCACATGATTAATTTAGATATTTTTTCTTGGATTTAAGATTTGTTATCATGTCCCATTTAACTTGCGAAAACAGAATATCTTAAAAACTGTTTATCTAACATAGAATAAGAAATCGCTACAAAGGGAAATCCATCATTTTTTAAAGGACACTATATTTTTAAAGGCAAAATTTGAATCTATTGACAAAAGTATTTAAACAAAAATTCAAAAGAACAATATTGTTGAAGTTACGTTAATTAAGTTTAACAAGAATTAAATAGATATTAACAAATTTTATATGTTACAAGTTTGAATGAATAAAATGAACTACCACATTAGCACCAAACTTTTTTCCCAAATTAAAAATAAAACAGAAATTTAAACGAAAACTTTTCTTAGCTTAAACCCCATTTAGCCATTGAATAAAAGCAAAACTTTTAAATTTACAACATGCCAAGAAAACAAACCGTTTTAATTTTCTCACTTAAAACTTGAGCAGTTTTCCCCAAACGGAACCACATAAAACAGATTACTTTTTCTAACCATTTATAAGAAGACAAATTTCCAGAAATAGAATCATACGAGCAATATGATCCTTTTACTAGAACAAGTATGAATAGAATCCCGAAGGTCGCTTGCCAATTTACTTCAAGAATCAAGTATTCGACCGTAAAATCTCAATAACATTTCGTTCGGTTGAATGAAAATTCTATGTAGATACATTGCAATATATCATGTTATAAAATTCTGCTCTAAAAAAATCTAAATAAACGCACACATTTATTTAGAAAACAAGAATCTTATAATGTTTTATAAATTAGTCGAAAATAGATCAATCTGTTTAATTTACAAACCTAAATATATCGGTTAATTCAAACTGAAGCGTTTGTGTACATAACCAAAGTAATGTTTTTATTTTTCACTGATTTGGAAGTAAACCATTAAGCTAACATAAACGAAAAAGTTTTATTTTTGTTTATAGTAGTACGTTAATTAGCAAGGGAAATGTCTGATGGCAAGAATGAATGGAAAACTAAACAAAAATCTTAATCTTTCCTTACTTCATTGTGTTTCTACATAAATTAAAGTCTTTGTTAAGCTCCATTGAGTCATTGTTTGACTTAGTATTGTTCCGGGGATTGTGTGAACAGCGAGCAGGTTCGAAAGCATAAGAGAAAAGGACAGATTATAATTTTCCCCCGTTTGGAGGTAAAGTTTGTGGGTTATTTTGATTATCTAAATTATATCGTAAATAAATTTCCTGTATTAAACAATAAATTTTGTATATTAAGTTTATCTTAACTTACTTATTTTAATTGATGAAATTGATGATTTTGAAATTTATTATTTTAAGTGATTGTTTTCAACATAATAATAAACAGAGATTCATGCGAACTTGAAACTTAATTTGTAAATTATGTTCTAAATATAAGTGCTAAATATTTTGAAATACTTGTATTCTTTCAATTACAATGTTTAAGATATTAAATAAATTTTTACATCATATAAACGTTTTAAATGGTACCTTCAAACATGTAACCTTTAAAAATAAGATGGAAGATGGAAGATTTTTTGAAATTATTGTAGTTAATTTAATTTTGTAATTTTTTTTTTGATTATATTTATCATAATTATATTAATCAAATCATATTTATTTGATATCATGCTATAAATTAGAATATAAATAATAATATATATAAAAGCTGTATAAACAATACAGCTTTTAACAATACAGATTGGTAAAATGAAAAGCCTCTGTTTGGATAATATACTGCACAGGAAAACTGACAGAAGCCGGTTTATACTAGATTCTTGCCATTATGCTTCCACCTCTACTCTCTATTTGCCAGCTTTAGTTTTGAAATGAGCACGGTTAGTGGCTTTGTTAAAAAGGTTTACTTTGCCTATTTTGGAAGAACATAATCATAACAAACAATGGGCTCCTAACAAAGTGTATTCTGAATGTGTTGAAGATCTGCGACCATGGTTTAAGCAAGGTAAAAAGAAATCACTTCGCTTTTTATTATTAATTACTTATTATTTAATTACTTTTGTTTCTGTTGTGTGCAAAGATTTAATTTGAAAAGTAAACAGAAGGTTTCGTATCTAAGCATTTTTTCAGCTATAGGTCATGTTCCTTATGAGCCTCATATACTTCCACATATATATATTGTCCTCCAGCTACACTTGAAAACAGTTAAGATTATGTTGACTAGTTGTTCCAAAATAGTGATGACGGTAACAATATTGGCAGGTACTTACGAGCCAAAAGTCTTCACGCAGTCAGAACTAAATGATTTCATTGACCCTTCCAAGGGATTCAGTCGATGTTTTAGGGTTAAGTTTGAAAGAAAAGCATTTGTTGGCTCCTAGAAGACTTTTCTCTCGATGCAAAAGTAGAGAACAGGAATTTGACCATTTTTTCTGTCGAGAGGGTGGCTTTATCTTTTGCACTAATGTTTCTAGATTGATGGAGACCTGCAATATACATACAACCCAGGAGAATGGAGACTTATCATTGATTCCTCTAAAAGAATCTAAAGCGGTTATTAACATAGTTGTCTTACACTTGATGCTGTAAATGATGAACGTGCCATTACTCTTTCCAACTTTCTCAGTTATAATGACTTTGTGCAATTAAATAGTGTAATGAATATTGTTGATAGAAATTTTGATTTGGTATTTGCCACTTCAAATTTAAGTCTTCAAATTATACGCTCAAACTTTACATTGGTGCGAGAAGATAATTATCATACAGCGTTACTACCGACCTTTGCAGTAAGGGTGCCTAGATATATAAACGTCACTAGTGGTGTACCTCATTCTAGGCCCTTAACTATTTAATGAGACTGCTTATCGTTTCAGTTGGATTTGGATAGGCTATCTTTGTGGTATACTGACAATAGAATGATCTTGAATACATCCAAGTGTCAGATGATGACATACAGCCAGAAGAGGAACCTTGTTCATTTTGACTATACGATTGGAACGGATCATCTATCGCGCATCTCTACTGCGATGGACCTTGAGATATGGTTTGATGCATCTTTGTCGTTTGGAGAATATATTAGGATAATATTGGCTAGTGCTCTTAAAACATTGCCCTTTATTACTAGAAATAGCATAGAGTTGGCAGACATCAAAACCATACTTACTCTTTATTGTACTCTTGTACGAAGCAAACTCGAATACTGTAGCGATATTTGGTCTCCAACTCTTTTGATACAAATCGCCTCTATAGAAAAAGTACAACATAAGTTCATCAGATTCTTACATTCTCTGGAGATTTTACTCTGATGGATTTGAAACTGATGTCTATGTCACTAGGTAATAGAGTGGCTACACAAAGTCCCCCCTGCTTCCTATATGAATGCTTCCTACTGGATATCCTTTACTCTGGAAAAGTCTGGATATTCTAGATTTAAGAACGTTGGAAAGAAAGTTTGAGTATTCTTAAAAAGATTCTATTTCTGCGCCTTCATATCATGTACAAATAAAACAATTCATCAAAGCATTGCCTAAAAAACGATGTTTCAGGTATCTCTGTGAGTAGTTTTCTGGCCTATCTGAGATAAAATCTAAAGTTTGTTGGTCCTGATATACCGAAACGACGGACGAACACTTAACGATAAAAATGAAAGACCAAAAAAGGAGAGTAGAAAAGAAGCTGGTTTCCTTGGAAACAAAAAACACCAAAACTACAAAAACATTGTTAGTCTGCTGAATTGTTGGGTTGCAACATAAGTGTTAAATTTCATTTTTTCTATTCCAATGTGGACTATTTTCCGGAAAATTTTGGTGCAAAAAGTGGGGAATATGGAGATATAGAAACCACTAATATTCAAAAGAATTCGTATTCAGATATCAAGGGCACTGGAATATTAAAGTGATGAGTAACTGTTGGATGTTAAAAAGGGGTACTTCTCCAATAAATGAAGTTTTGAAGTAAAAGGACATGTTACTACAAACATTTATAAAGTTGTTGTAGTAAATCTTTACTAACTTTTCTTTCTCTATTTTTAAGATTTACCTTTGTATAAAGTAAGTTTATCAACATGTGCATAAATAAAATCCATATGTCCATTTTATGATTTTCGCTAAAAATTTCACCTCATGTAGATAAACGTTGCGTGATAGAAAGAAACTAATGTTATTTCTGTAATCGACGCCAAAAAGTACATACAATTTAGATATTAAAACAAAAACAACTTTAAATATTATAAAAAACAGAAGACTTAATTTTTGCCGAAAATTTCCAAAATATTTGTTTGTTTCTGACCTTTCCTTAATTTCTGCATAACTGCTTTTTCTTTTAGCTTTTTTATAACCACAAGGTCATATGTATCTCCCACAGTTATATAAACCATTTCTCTTTTTGATTTTATTTTATATGTTGTAGATTGCGCCACATCGTATTTTTTAGCTAAATACGTAACATCTTTTTCATGTTTCAACTTGACGAGTAACTTGACTTGAAATAAACTTGGGAAGTACTCGTCAGAGACGAAGTAAATCGTACACGCTACATGCTTACTTGCCAAGTCACAACTTTTTCTTTAAGTGCAAATCGTACTTTGTTGAAAAAGTCTTTATAGGGAGTTACAGAGATGTCGATAAGCTTTTTATAAAAATCGGATCTCAGAAAATGATATCATTTTTCCTTTATCTCCTATAGAATATTCCCATGTCCAATTTGGCCTAACCTGTAAATATTTTATTCTTTATTTATACTTTTATACACATTGTACGTGTACATAAAGTATGGAATCAATTCAATATTAATGCTGGAAATATTCTAAGAAATAAAAAGGCTTGCACATCAATGGTATATTTTTTAATGCACTAGTTTTAAAATAAACCTAAAATGCGCAGGTATTCCAAAATTGAGATATTATGCCTAAATTGATGTTCTTAAAATTTGATATTATGAAAATTTTTCATATATGCCAATTATTGGAACACCTGTACACTTCAATTATCTGAAAAGTATCTGAAAAAATGCTCGTTGGTAAATATAACATCGAATTTATATCGAATTGATTCGTCACATAATGTATATACTGTATAGCACTTAGGTATATAGCACCATGTATTTGATCCCCTATCAGTCCTGGGATTTCATGGAAGAAATGATGGGTCAGGAAACAATTAAATTATCCAAAACGATTTTTCTACCGCCTGTTATTTCGTAATGAAAATACACTCGGTATTAGTAGATAAAAGTTTAAAAGCAACTTGGAGAATATTTAAATCCACTTATTTTCGTTTTTTAAGTTCCTATTTTATGATTTTGCTATGTTTTTGGATGCATTTTAAGGTATTTCAAATCTCTGCAAGCAATATCAAATTTTCTAAAAACAGTAGCAGGTCTTTCAGCGGCAGTAGTAAATCTTCTGGAAGCCATTCAAGTTTTTGGAAGCAATATCGAGTCCTCCAAAGACAGCATCGAGTCTGTTGGAAGCTTTTCCAAACTTTTAGAAGCAGTATCAAATCTTCTAGAAGCAATATCGGATCTTTTTGAAGCAATATCAAGTCATCTGAAAGTGCTTCAAATTTCCCAGCGCTATCAAGTTTTCTGGGAGCAGTTCAAATGTAGAAGTAGTATCAAATCTTCTGTAAACATTTCAAATCTTCTGGAAGTAATATTGAGTCTTTTAAAACCAATACCAAGGCTTGTGGAAGTATTCAAGTCTCCCAGAGGCAATATCAAATTTTCTTGGAATATTTCAAATTTTCTAGAAGCAATATCAAGTCTTCTGGAAGCATTTCATATCTTCTCAAAGCATTTTAAGTTTTCTAGAAGCAGTATCAAGTCTTGTGAAAGCATTTCAACTTTTTTAGAGGCAGTTTCAAGTCTTCTGGAAGCATTTCAACTATTCTAGAAGCAATATCATCTTTTCTGGAAATGTTTCATGCCTCCTGGAAGCGGTATCAAGTCTCCTGAAACATTTCAGATCTTCTGGAAGCAGTATCAAGTCTCCTAGAAGCAGTATCATGTCTTATTTAAAATACAAGTTTTCCGATTAAAGCGTTCGCAGCAGATGCTGAGATTGGATTGGGAAGAAAGAATTGGTATTGAAAACGCCAACTTCCATCTAGATAACTCAGAGCACCCACATATTCAGCTGCTATGGATAAATCCTGCAGTAACATTAAAGTTTAAAAATCTCAACGCACAGTTTCAAATGTTGTTTTGCAATTGTATTTTGATATCGGGGCTATTTTCGGGAATCTCGAGACCTTCAGCAGAAGTGCCGGATAATTTTGGCCAAATACGAACATTACAACGACTAACAACGAACTGCCTATACTGGCCCATACAATCTACGGGGAATTCATTGTGAATGCAACGGCTCGCTATCGATTTTAATAGTTACTAAAATTCGTTTAAATAAACGTAGGTACAATTTACAGTTTGTTCACGGTATACGGTAGCCTTGCATCTAATTTATCTTGTGATAAATTAGAATGTTTATGCATTAATTTATGATATAAATCACATTTTAATCTTTAAAAATAAGTATGGAATGTATTTATAAAAACATGATAATAAATCTAGTTTTGTAATTTTTTCTTTGGATTTTATTTCTCAGAATTCTGTTAATCAAATGGTATTTATTTAATGTCATGCTATAAATTAGAATGTTTGAGATTTAGAATGAGATACGAAATGTTTTTTTGTAAACTTTATTATTTTTTTTTAAAAACATCTACCTAAACTTATTTTTTACAACTTGTGTTAATGTTTTTATTTCTCGCGTTTCTTTTCATCAAATCTTATTTATTATTTATTTGTTGTGGTGATCTGGAATATTGAGCTTTATCTTAAGATCGTTGTAATAAATTTAATAATAAAATTAAAATATTTATGGCTTACATTAAGATATATCAAACGCTTTCATCTATTAAAATAATGACAAAATGATATTTATAATATACAGGGTGAGTTATTAGTATCGTTAACTCACCACTTTCTATAACCTAAAATTACTTTTACTTATACAGGGTGTGGCAAACCACTGTCAAGTTATCCAATTTATATTTTAACGCCGTAATATCAGCTAATACTTGCAAATCTTCGAGAAACATTTCTTAAAACCATCATAAAGATTTATTAAAATCAAATTTTGTTTATTTCAAAATTAAAATTAATTAATTATCTTTATCTCTCAAATATAATAAGGTTCATATAAAGTTTTATCTCGGAAACCCAAAAATTTCTTGATATATTAGATAACTTGATATTGAATCATCCAATGCAGATTTTCAGCAGTCCAATATCATGAATTGGGCGTAACTTCGTCAGAACAGAAATTCTTGTAATAAAATCGGTTTTTAGGGATGTAAACTTTCGTATGTATTGAACCTTTACGTACAGTATGATTTAAACATAGGTGACGATTGGAAATATCCACACATATGGGGCACCCAGTATTTTACGTTAGCACTCTGATACTGGTGATTATGCTTTCGATTTTTAGTTGTGGTGATTTGAGATTTAAGTAATTCATAATATTTTTGAAGCTGTAGTAGGACATGTACATTATACTGCACTAGGACATACAATCGGTCTTTTGGACATTCAACAAATTTTTGTTTAAATGATATTAGGACCGGTAGGTGGTCAGAATCCATATCATTTAGTACTAATGAATGAGGTAATTAACATCTTTTGTTATAGTCACATCTAAGATATCAGGCTGATGATATCTTCTATAGGGATAATATATAAACTCATATAGTATTTAATGCACCTTAAGTTCTGAGTTCATACCTCAAGTCGGTATGAACTCAGTAATTCATTGAAGTAGATGCTATTTGGATTATCTGCCTAGCAGCCCCAGAATTTGTTTTTAATGGGTTTCTAATATCGTTTCCTGTGAAGTTTATGTTAGGTTAAGAGTAACCACATATAATTGCAATGTTTCTGGTGTCTAAGTGCATACATATCGCTACAGTTTCCATATTAGTTTTTATGAGTTTTTGATGATTTATTAGTTTTTAATTATACCTCCTGCTGCTAAATTGAATAAAGCTGAAAAATATATAAATATCATTTAGAAAGTAATGATTGATTTGAATGAGAAGAGGAGTGATGTTTGTTTTAAGAAAATTCATGATAGATAATACTAGAGGAGTCAGGTTGGGTTGGGTTGGGTTGGATTGCTTTTAATGAGGAAGGATTATTGGGTATTAGTATTAGTTGGATTTTGGGTAGGCGAGTTATTAACATACGACATATTTGGATTGACGTAATATCATAAAGTGGGTTGTTGTGACTATGAGTATCTTTAATGGTATGTCGTGAGTGTTGCTGTAGTATATCGATGTGTGTTCTGCATCTTCTTTCTATCGAAAAAAAATCGGTCGAAAAAAAATGGCCGACGATGGTGAGGTCTTTTATAAGTGTTGTATGAATAAAACGCTAAAAACCGTTGGGTGTGTTAATTGTGGAGATGCTTTCCACCCTGGTTGTAAAGAGAGAGTAGGCAAAGATGTGAAAATTATAAAACCGGGCCTAATAAAGTGCTGTGAGGATGAAACCCAAGAAGCTGAGACATCGTCCAGTAAGTTGATAAATAAAATAGAACTTTTATATAAACAACTACTTGAAGCGAAAATTGCTGAAATCAAATCTAAAGATGAAATAATAAATACAAAAGATCTTCTCGTTAAAGAATTATATGGAAAAATAGATTATCTAATGTCTGAGAACAATAAAAAAGATAGCCAACAGAACGTA
Source organism: Onthophagus sagittarius (assembly GCA_036711965.1). Lineage (NCBI taxonomy): Eukaryota > Metazoa > Arthropoda > Insecta > Coleoptera > Scarabaeidae > Onthophagus > Onthophagus sagittarius. Next base: position 10,200,539 of record JASERS010000002.1, on the reverse strand, counting down.
ACATATAAGGAGAAATTGTTAACCGGTAAGATAGATGGCGACAGAAGAAATGTAAACAGTAGAAGAGCAAGTGATACCAACGTACCTACCCCAAAAAATCAATACATAACCAAATTAAATAAACAAAGTCAACCTACACAAGAGAAAAGTAAGCAATATGATCGAATTGGTAGCGAATATGGGAAGATCACTGAACAACAACTTAAAACCGCCCTACATGAACAGCAAACATAGGTAATTGCTGATGAAATAATTAATCTAGAAAAAGACGAAGAACAACAATGGAAACAAGTAGAAAAGCGAAATAGTAAAAGGTATCCTAGGCAGAAACGTTTTGGAACAGCTGAAACCAAGGATGATGGATTTGTAGGAGAAAACCGGGTGACCCACAGCGATTAAAAAGATTTGTGGTAACTGCACCCTTTAGTAAAAAAGACCAACTGTACAAACCCGAATTTTGGCCATCCAATGTGGGAATTCGAAGATTTGACTTTAAACGACATTCTACTTTTATGAACACACAAGGCGCACATTTTTTATAAATCAGAATTCAACTGTTCGAATACTAAATGTAAACATACAAGGCCTATCATCAAAAATCAACCGTCTGCAGTGTAACTTGCAGAAACCAAATGATTATGACATACTATGCATTACAAAACATTGGTTAAAGGAGTCGGAAGTTCAATCAATACACATCCAAAATTATTCCGTTGCTGCTTTCAGTTGTAGAGAACCAACAATTAATGCACATGGAGGCGTCATAATAATGGTAAAAGACTCCATGACTTCTCAAAATATTGATATCTCTACTTACAACAAAGAAAGATGCTTTGAGGTTTGCTCTGTAGTATTACCGAAACTTAGCACCATAATAGTTGGTATCTATCATCCTCCAACCGGTGACAAAAAAGATATGATTGAAAGACTTGCAGACACACTTACACACATAACACAAACATATCGATGTAAGAATATATTTGTAATCGGAGATTATAACGTTTGTATTAATGAAACAAGTACTACAAGAGATGACTTCTTGGCGGGAATGTCCGAGTTTGGATTGCGTCCTATCTTCAATAGTCCTTCCAGACTTCATGGAAAGCGTTGCGTGGACAATGTATTCACGGACAGATACACCCATCCTATTGAAGCATATACCGTGAACTTGCATCTTGGAGACCACTTGGCACAAATTGCAACTTTCCATCTATCGTCTGCAACAGAAAAACATATACAAATAAAATGTAGAAAAATGAATATTGTGAACATGGAGACATTCAAATTCTTGTAGTAAACAAGACATCAACTGGACACCTATATACTCAGAAACAAATACTGCGGAAACTTGTTTTACAATATTCCACAATCATGTTATCAATTGCTTTCGGCATGCGTTCCCCGAGAAGAATGTTAAAAAATTGGTTACGGGTACAAATCTACAATGGAAAACAAAAAATATAGAAGAACTAAAAAATAAATTAGACGCCTTACGTATAGCAATTGAAGTCACGAAGGTCAGTCATTTAAAACAACTATATAAAATATTAAAATTAGAGTATATAAAAAAATTAATCAAGCAAAGATGAATGCTTATAGCAAGAACATAAATGAGTCTGATAACAAAATTTTGGCTGCCTGGAAACTTGTCAAACAAGAAACTGGAAAATCCAGGAAAACACCAGCAGAAGATCCAGCATTGAATGTCGGAAACTTAAACTTTTTCTTTTCTCAAATCGGGGCTGTATCAAGACACAGTTCGACCAGCTGTGTCGAAGCAATCAGTTTTGTTAATATGGCAAGTTCAGCGTTAGAATCACTAGGAGAAGTTACAGCCCTCACACTTGGTCCATGTGGAGGAAGTGAATGACTACTTTCTCCTAGCGGGTGGTATGTCAACAGCAGTTGCGGGTGAGATTATTGAGTTTTATAATAATAACAAAAAAAGTGATTTTCGTAGTAGTTTTGAGTTTGAAAGTGTGCATGAAAATGTTGTTGCAAATTATCTTCTTAAAATACAATCTAATGCCATCGGAGATGATGGTATTTCAATAGCCACGCTTTTGTACTGTTGCCCGTTCATTCTTCCATATTTTGTGAAATAATAAAAGCCTTTGATTCGGTGAACCATCCAATATTATTAGCAAAACTAGAGAGATATGGAATAAGAGAAAATGCATTAAAATTTCTAGCATCATATTTGCATGGAAGAAAACAATCAGTTTTTTGGCGAGGACAATAATCATCTTGGAGGGAGGTGACGACTGGAGTACCCCAGGGTTCGATTTTGGGACCGTTACTTTTCCTCGTATACATTAATGATTTGCCAAGCAGTATCCCAACGGAGGTAACTTGTCTTTACGCGGATGACACATCTTTCGTTGCAAGAAGTGGTGATATCAAGGAGCTTAAAGAAAAAACAAAACAAAACATTGACAATGCAGAGCACTGGTTTTCCATTAATACATTAGAACTAAATAAAGAGAAAACAAATATACTCACCTCCTACACAAAACAAAATGATGTGGTAACTGATAAATCCACAAAATTCCTTGGAGTCACCATCACAGAAACACTTAAATGGTCGCAACACATATCCAACTTAAAGAAGCGATAGTCAAATGCTTTATATTGTGTTAAAACTATACGTTGTAACCTTCCACCAGAAACACTGCGTAGCGTATACTTTGCATACTTCCATAGCATAGCGAATTATTGTGTGGGGTACATCAAGAGAAATGGAAGCCATTTTTGTAATGCAAAAAAAGGCAATTCGTATAATAGCTGATCTAAAAAATCATGAGTGCTGCAGAACTCACTTCAAAAAACTAAAAATACTCACCTTACCTTGTTGTTTTATATTTACCTGCCTTGAGTATATTCACAATAAAAGAGACTTGCTACCAAACAATACAGATAATCATAATCACAATACCAGATACAAGGATGATATTGTAATTCCGTTTCACCGAGTGGTAAAATCACAAAAGTCTTATCATTATATAGCCGTAAAATTATACAATGAACTACCACTAGAAATGAGAAGTATGGAAGTAAAGGAATTTCGAATTGCTGTGAAGAATATGTTACTCGAGAAGGAGTTCTACTCAGTCCAAGAATATATGTTATCCGATCATTTATAATTATATTCAATATCTTTTTTTTTGACGTAATAATGTATTAATGTATACTTTATTTAAATAAATATGAATATGAATAATATGAATATAACATATTTATGTGGATCGCTCTTCTGTTTCTTACATAGGAAACAGTTATTTTTCACCACATTTTATACATTTTGGTTTGAGTGAGCAGGAATGTTTGGTGTGGCCATAATGTTGGCAATTAGGATATTGGAGTGTTTTGTGACTTTTTCCTAGGATCTACAGTAATGATAACAAAACTTATTTCTTTAATGCTGAGTATTTCTTCCGATTTTTCTATTGGTGTTAAGTCAGCTGCGCTAAGCGGCTTCGGATTTTTAATTTTATTCAACAGTCTTGTTATTCTTATTATTGGTAACTTCATTTTCTGTGACCGAAGGAAGAGGGTAAGGCATAATTACTTTTGTTGCATCTTGATATGTATTGAATTTTATTTTATTATCTGTATAAATTTAGTACGTTATTTTTAAAAACGCTTCTAAAGCTAGAGGTGGTTAAAGCTTTTATAATAAATGATTAATAAATAATTTATTGTTTCTTTATAACTATCAGGATTGTATTAAAATATTTATTTAAATATTTTTGTACTTTTATTAAGACGATTGTTATTGCTTGTAACGTTTCAACCGGTTTCGGCATTGTTTAAGCCATTTTCAGGAAATCCATCTTTCGAGAATTGTTGATCTTATATTATTGAAATAAACAAAAATGAACTCAAACCGCAATATCAACATTTTCTCATATTTCCCTCCCCAAATTTAAATTTCCTTTTTTACCTCTTTTACAATAGTTATTTGAACTTTTGGTTCGGAAATATTCAATTTTATTTTTATTTTATTTTAATCCTATTTAATTTTTCACATTGACACAACATGTCATAAATCACATCATAAAATAAAACGCCAATATAAAATTACAAATTTTAAATAATATAAGATCAACAATTCTCGTAAGATGGATTTCCTGAAGATAGCCTAAACAAGGCCGAAACCGGTTGAAACATTACAAGCAATAACAATCGTCTTAATAAAAGTACAAAAATAATTAAGTAAATATTTTAATTTATTCAAGACGAAAAAACATTCCTTTAAAAATATCAGGATTGTGTAAGAATTCATTTTTGGCTTATGATTTTATTTCTCACTCTTCTCATACTCAAACCTATTGATTTTTATCTTCTAATAAACTATTATCCGTGCCAGATATCAAGTCCCCTCAATTTAGAGATCGATATCTTCGAAATCGCTCGATGAAAAAAATTGCGCTAAAGTTTATTGTAACCAATGAATATTTGTGTGTATCATGGGTTAATTTGGAAATGTTCGGATCTGCGGTCTTTCTTTCTTTGCGAGTTATTTGAAAAAAATGTACCCGTTTTTTGAGAGTGGTGATATTTGACGAAAAACCCAATGTGTTCTTAATGCGGGACATGTTTTCATGTAATCAATATTCCCTATAGTTTCGCGGAGAATCGCGGTTTAGTAAGTTTGGATTTCAACGTGATTTTTAGCAAAATTTGTTTAATAATATTGTACGTCGGATTCCGTTACCAACTTTTCAAAATAAGGACTCCCTAATTTATAAGAGGGATTTAATGGGAATATAGGACAAAGAGAAATAGAGATAACACTCCGAGTAGAGGTGCTCATGAGGGACACCTCATTTTGAAAAGCTGGTTACGCAATCCGGCATTCTTTAACATATTTCAATAACCGCATTTTACTAAACCGTGATTTTCCACGAAACTGTATGAAATATTGTTAAAATGAAATATGCTCCATATTCTAAAATATTTCTCTTCTTCTAAAAAATAAAATATTTCTCCACATTAAGAACACATTGGGTTACCACTAATTCAAATTTGAAATGTATTCGTCAAATAGTTTTTGAGAAAAACAATCGTAAAGTAGACAAAGTTGTCGCCAATCTCAAAAATCGGATACTTTTTTTAATTAAAAAGAAAGTAAAAATTAATATATGATACACAGAAATGTTCATTGGTTACAAAGCCGCAATTTTTTTCATTGAGCAATTTCGAAGGTATCGATCTCTAAAATTAGCCTTGACTTCTGGCACGGATAATAGGTGGTCCAGATTCGGTGACGTTCTCATTTGGGAAGTAAAAATCAACGAATATAGCAAAATGTTCCTTTATATATTTAATATATTATTAGTATGATACGATTTGGTCCATGAAAAACCAAATAGAGATAACTGCATGTTGGTCATTTACATGAATTCGTGTATTTCTCTTGTCTCTATTTTTAAGTTGATAGAGATAGTGTTGTTCCAGTATTAGTCCCACTCCCTAAGGCGATGCAATTCAAATTCGTAATCTACAGTAAGTGTGGGGACGGTGTATCTCTCGCCATATGGAGGAAATTATACTATCGTAGTCTACAGTAAACTGGTGTCCGCTTCCTCATCGATGATGTACACCTCACCGATCACTTCGCTGTTAGGCATTGCATCGCTTCAACCCTACGTTTAAATAGGTCCATTAAAATAGTCCCACAGGGTTTGGCATTCAAATTGATGCAAAGTTTGATATACAATATGAGTTATACTGGTCAATAGAACTGAATCATTACTGCTACTCACCATTTTACGGAATTGTTGTAAAACTTTTTGTATTTTTTTTACATTTTTTTTATTGTGTGAGGAGTATGCTTATCTAATAAAATTACAGTAGACTTTAATATACTATACATATAATCGACACAAATTAAAAAAAATTCTTGAGATTTTTGCGTTTTTTTGACTGCATATTTCCCAAATGTATTGCAGAAATAAGTCACGTAGAGAACTGTGTATATCTCTCAAAAATAGAGTTAAAATAAAGTTATTTCATATCTCATTTTCCATTTGTCAACTTGTAAGAAATCCCACTTTACTACAAAGATCCATATTTTCTACATTTATCACGGTAACCCAAACAGTTTCCTCCACAAAAACTATGTTTGAACTTTTAAATCTTACGTATTCAATTTCAAAACATCGAAAACAAAATCAACTAAATTTATTGTATTTTTATCATTTTTCATCGGATGTAAGGTTTCAGATCAGTTTTGTAAAATTGTATTTTTTCAGTAAAAAGAATTATGAATAAAGTGAATAATTTTATTACATCACGCTTTGTATAATATTGTATATCGTTTAAACTAGTTAAACAAACATCAATAAAATTCTTTAAGAGAACTGAATAATTTCCAAAATATTCCAGTTTAAACTGAACTTGAAAAGTAAACAATGATCCTAAAAACATCCTAACGAAAGTAAAGCTTTTGAATTTTTCTTTTGCTTATATTATAAAGTAGGTTAGTTTAAACAATCTTATTGTTATATGTTTAAGAGTTTAGTTTCAACCGTTTTAAAATGTGTTAGCCCCTATTACTTTGTGATTATTCTTATACATTTGTTTATTATTACAATAGCAACATTTTTGGTAGAACTTTTTGTATAAAATTAATCAATGTGAGTAGATATCAAAAAAATCAAAATTAACCCAAAATTATGAAAATTTATTACACGATTAAAAACTCAAGTATTAATTAAAGTTATTTTTAATAAACTTCTTTTCTTTTTTGTTTAAAAAATCCTTAATATTTATTCAAGTTGTGTATACACCTACGCTTTATTATCAAGTTTAATGATACCCGCGCAAGTTAAATTAAAAGGTAAATAAATAATCCACTCGCAAATTTGAAGTCTATTAAAGAAAGTATTTAAACTGTTTACAGGACATTTATGGTTATTGTGATTTTAAGTACATTCTAAAATGTTATAGTGTTTAAATTTCGGTCAACAGCCTATTTATTTATTGACTTAAGTTCGTAAATATGTTCGGGCATTATCTAACTACCATTATCGTATATTCTTAAATAAATTGTCGGTTTGTTCTATACAATAAAAAGATGTAAAAAGTTGCGAACAAATGTTTCGCAATATTTGAAGTGAATGTAGGTGAAGTCGCAATATTGCCGTTTCAGTACATTGGCAGTCTGTTACAATATTTAGAGATGGTTGAAGAGTTCATTCAAAGTTGATGCGAGCAAATATCACGGAATATCTAGGCCAACTGGAAAACGTATGGCAATGTATAAAACGAGAAAAACTTACACCGTATGTAACGGTATTTGCGGTTTTAATCGGAGGCAATCAGCGTGGATGGGTCGTGATTAGAGATGGATTGAAATTCTTCTCCATCAAGATTCGAATGGTAGGAAAAAAATATTGGAAGTAATGTTCAATATACAGTTTGAACGATTTATAGATCAAAATCAAAAACAATTCGCGTTTATACAAAATTCTTCGTTAAGTATGAACAAGAGTTTAAGAAAGTAAAAATCTTTCAAAATTAAGAACATTGTAAGGAACGACTTTTATTGGTAACGATCACCTTTTTAATAAAGGTGATCGTTCTATTGACTTGCTGGTTGTTGATGACGTTATAGAATGGAATGAGAGGAAAAACTGTAGGTCATAAAATTTGATAAAGTAATTAGTCGAAGTGTCAGTAACTGATAAAAAATTTATATAGAAAGTATGCAAATCCCACCACACACTATGTTAAATCACGGTTCTAACTAAACAAAATTGTTTTATGGCCTTAAATAAAATAGCTTAACTTTCGTGGACAGAACTGAAAATATAGTCTAACATCGATAAATAGGGATATATCTGCATAGTGTTTGCGAAAGTGTTAAAAAATAATAATATAACAAGATTCAGTAATATTAAAATTATGTGTACTAAATTTTCACAACGAATATTGTTTGCAATGAACCAGAAAAGCATAATCCATAACCTGTTACAATCTGGGTATAAAACATTGCAAAAAGACAACAAAACTCCTCAAAACATCATAATTTCGAATTATCAGCAAAAAAATCCACCACAACTCAAAAACTAAAACAAGCAAAGAGATATTTTTTGCATCAACACAAAAAGTTTGTAATGGAACATAAACAGTAAGCCATAATAATAATAATAATAATAATATTTATTTGAAAAGACACAATTACAGAATATTATAATACAAAACTTCGAATACTATTACTAGCAAAGAAAACAACCGATACTGTATCCTTTCAAAGCGGATTGAGTCAGCGCACCTGGTCAAACCAGGAATAACTGTTTTTCATCAACCCCAAAATAACAAAATTAAGAATTAATTTATAATAATAATAACAATGACATTGATCTAAGAAGACTTACGAGACGAAAGAGAAGAGAAAAGAAAGAGAAAAACAACAAAAAGGAAGGAAAGCAACATAAGAGAAACATGTACAAGAAAAGAAGGAAAGAGAAAGAAAGAAAACAAAAAGAACAAAAAAAAAATAAGAGTCTATTGGCGCTGCTGCTAAAGCAAATGAGATCTGTAAGCTGATCTAAAGGATTGCTCACTCCGCTGCTTAATTTGCTCTGGGCTGCTGTTGAGAACTTTGCAAACAGAATACGAAAAGGACCTTTTGAAAAGTTCAGTACGATGAACTGGTATCGTAAGCGTGAAACGATGACGAATGTTCAAATTATGAACATCACAGCGAAAGCAAATTTTGTTCCATAAATAAGGAGGGGTTTTATATAAAATGACTCGGTGAAAGAGACAAGCAGCGTGTAGAGACCTCCGATTCGCCATATTAAGCCAGTTGACCCGACCTTGAGCACTCGAGACATGATCTCTCCTTCTCAAACCAAAAATGAAACGCAAGCAAGCGTTTTGAACACGTTGAATACGAGTGGAAGTAAAGTTATCTATACAAGAGCCGTATAAGACATCACCGAAATTAAAGAGAGACAAAACCAAAGATTCACACAACTGTATTTTTAAACGTAAATTAAGTAAGCAACGATTACTGTAAAGGAGTCGAAGGGTAGAGTAAGCACTACGAATAAGGTTTGAAACATGAGATCGAAATCTAAAAGAAGAATTTATAACAATACCTAGATTCCTAGCCTCTTCAGTAAAGTTAAGTGAAACATCACCAATCTTAATAGATAGAGACTTTCGCATAGAATCACGGAAGGATGGACACCCAAACAGCATAACGGAGGATTTCTTAGCATTAATATTTAAACATAGCTGAGACGCACGAGTGATTAACCTTTGCAAATCGTCGTTAATACATTCCTGAGCAATGCAAAGTTGATCCGGAGTAAAAGAAAAATACAGTTGCGTGTCGTCGGCGTACATATGCACAGAGCAGTGCCTCAGAACATCAGTTAGATTAAAAGTATAAATTAAATAAAGTAAAGGACCAAGAACCAATCCCTGAGGCACCCCAGACGTAATGGATGCTTCCACTGATTGCAGGCCATTGAGTGTGACAATCTGCTTGCGATTACATAAATAGTGCTTAAAGAAAGAACACACATTGCGAGAACATCCAATGTAATGAAGAATGGCAAGAAGTATCTCATGATGCACAGTGTCAAAAGCTTTTGAAAAGTCAAGTAAAACAAGAACAGAAGCAGATTTGCGATCAATTTTCCGGATAATGTTATCGCAAACTTCCAAAAGTGCTGTGCTACAACTGAAACCGGATGAATGACTGCGTAGACGTAAACTGATGATTTTCTCCAGAACCTTGGAGAGAACCGAGAGAATGCTAATAGGTCTAAGGTCACTGTAACTTGCAGGGTTGCTGGTTTTAGGAAGAGGCATAACAAGGGCAGTCTTCCAAGTCTTCCAAATCAGACATAAAGTGTAATTTCATCAATTCGATATAAATTCGAGGGATGTCCTACGTTGTATTTTTTAACGCGCGTTTTGTGACAGAAAATTGAAATGCACAGTTGTCCCAAAATTGAGAAAACCTACCTAAATTAACATTTTTAAACAGGAATCTCCATTTTTTGTAGGATTTATGGCTTCTACTTTAAATTCTGAGTATTCTTCAGGTGAGCATTTCGATATTTAGATGTCTTTGAATAAATGGCTTTATGTGCTTGGGTACATTGTAATCTTATTGAAGTATTGCGTATTAAATGAATTAAATTAAATTTACTATATAAACAAATAAAACAATGTACAAAATCCCAGTCCTAATAGTATTACAGTCATATTTATTCATTTATAAATAAATAGAACTTTTATAAACGTCATTTTGTCGAGAAGAACTTTTTACAATTTAACGTAGAATTTAAGAATGTCAACATAAGCGTGGTATCTTAATTTTTGACACCTGTACATATCAATTTTATCTGAAAAAGTACGTGTTAGAAATAGAACACAGATGTCCGCGTCGTTTTTTTTTCTAAGAATATCTGCTGAATTTATATCGACTTGATTCCATATTTTATGCACTCGAAGCCATTTTAAAGACAGCTAATGCTACATGAAAAATACTCAGAATTTAACGTGGAATCTATAAATGTAATAAAAATAGGGGTTTCTATTTAAAAATATCAACTAAAGCTTATCTTCACATCTGTACATTTTAATTTTAACTCAAAAAATGCGCACTGAAGAATATAACATATATCGCTGCACCTTTTCTTTCTAAGAAGATTGATGAAGAACAGAATCGATTCCATAGTTTATGTACATACTGTATATGAGATCTTAGTGGAATTGTCAATAATCTCCAAAATATCATAATTTAAGAATTTTACAATAAAAATTCAAGGAGAAAACAATTCGTTATTGTCAAAGGATTCATAGTCTATATCTCGCTAGAATTTAGTTATTATAATTTCGCAGTAATAACGCCAAAATATCTAAAAGATCATAACTGGTTATTTTTGTTGCATAATTTTCATAACTAAAACACCAAAATGGATGGCGAGAAAATAAGTACAGTTTCATAATGATGTGGATAGGCATAATCCATAATAAGTTACAACATGAAGAAATTGCAGAATTACAACAAATATCTTCAATATATCTGGCATCAGAATTCCTTAAATCCTTATTCTCTGAAAGCTGAGCAGCAACTTGTACGTTATTTTGTGCTAGCCAGCTTTAAGAAAAACTTCATGTTTGCAATTTTTATGCAACTACAATTGGGATTCGATCCAATTATAGTTCTGTAAAACTTCATAATTCCTTGAGAAAATTTTCCTACATCAGAAAACCATAAACTTCATCAATGATTTTTTTACTTTTGTCCAGCTAGAATCGGGATTGAGTCCAATATGCGCCGCTAGAGGAAATGTACTAAACGCAACCAACCCTATGAATTCAGCAAGGCCTTAAGAAAGGAATACCAATAAGGATCAGCTTAATATGGATTTATTAATATATACATATATGATAGAATCAAAAAACAACGGTTATTAAAATTGACGTGACAAGAAATAGCAGAATAACTAGATTACTTCATTTCACATTTAACTTTATAAGAAAAGCCCCGACCACGTAGCACTTTTTACTGCTTTTTAACAGTAGCATAAAAAACAAGGATTAATATTTGTAACATTGTTAATATGATCTAAAGAAATCATAAAAGTCCTGAATCAAATCTAAATAAAAGAAACTACAGTTAACATTCAGTAATATGTAAATTGCTCCACTAATTGTAAGAAACATTTTGATTACACTTAGCAGAAAGGTTTAACTACTTAAGGATTGCAATCTGTACAGATTGTAATGTTAACGAATCAATTAAATACAATTTTTATGAATAGCTCTTATGGCATACATTTTACCAGGAAGCAACAGTTTCTTAGCCTTAATGATTCAAATATCTTCTGTAATATCTGTTTATATCCTAGCAAGTAATTAGGTATGTGTTAAATATCTTAAAACTTAAAATTCGATCTATTATTATGGTGTAAATCTGACTATTAATCCTCCGACTTTTATATAGCTTGAGGGCAAAAACTAAGCCAAATAATATTTTTATTTATTTGTTTATATATTTCCGAAACCAACAGGGAAACCCCCAAATACCATAAATAACTTTAAACTTCTCCACAACTGGTTTGCTAGTAACAATTTACTGCTAAGTATTGAAAAAACTAACTTTATAGTATTTGGGAATGTGAAGACTACCAAACCAATAAATTTACAATACTCTGATATGCAAATTACTCCCACAGAAGTAGTTATGTTTCTGGAAGGGAAGATTGACTCCAATCTGTCGTGGAAACATCACATCAACGATCTGGCCCTTAAGATAAATCGACTATGTTTTGCAACAATTGCGCGGTTAGTATCGATCAGTGCAGCTGTAAGTACATATTATGCATGTGTGGAGTCGCGACTAAGATATGGCGTAATCTTCTGGGGACACTCAGTGTGTGAGGGCAGTTTACGGTCTTCAAATAAGAGAATCATGTAAACCGGTTTTTAAAAATCAGATAATTCTAACACTTCCATCAATTATTATCCTTGAGTCTGCAATGTTTGTAACGAATAACTATAATTTTTTTTCAAAATATGTTATGGAACAAGAGCTATAGAAAAGTGTTATTTGCTACCATCTAAAACTCAATTTACAAAAGTGCAGAAAAGTACAATTCATTTTTGTATCAAAGTCTATAATCATCTACCTAATAATTTAAAAACGAAACAATCTATTACTTCCAAAAATTGTTTAAAGCGCTATCTTTTAGAAAACACCATGTACACAGTGAACGAATTCTTTGCTGTCAAGTTACCAATTGTGTAATCTTTTATTTTGATGATTTCTGTACTTTTTTGTATTTATGGAAATAAAGTTTATTATTATTATTACCACAACCATGCCCCGCAAAAATCGTTTAAAACATGCAATTGATATATTAAAAATGTCCACATGACAGTGAGTCGTGCGTATTCATGAATGACCAAACCTAAACAGTAATGCATTTAATGTCAGACGACAGACCCTAATCACAAAACCCAATCTCTTCAAAGCCTTAGTAAGAGTAAAATCCACGCGTAAATTAAACATAAGCCTGCTATCAAGAATAACACCAAGATCGTTAATGTGGTCACACGAAACAAGTGTATCCCAAAAGTTCCCAAATGGTAAGTATGGTTCAGTAGGTAATGTTTACGCGTAGATGTGATCATGGGGTTTATATTTGATTGTTTCTAATGTAAACCCCATAATGTCCAGCTTGCTTGAATTGATATGGGGACCATGCTGAACGGTAGAAAACTGTAATATATTAGAAGTCTTTTACAGAATTTAAAACGGTACAGAAAATACTTTGAAACTAGACTCTTGAACGAGTATCTGAATAATAAAAAAAGAAGGAAAGAAAAAAACGTTGAAGAAGCAAATACCAATCTTTTCTTTAATTTAAAATTATTGAAAAATATGAAATTTTGAAATATTGAAGTTAACAAACAGATTGGTTGGTAATTTAATACCTTTCTTTGAAATTTTTTGAAATTTTTTGTTAAAAAAAAAAAATGTGTTTTTTGTTTGACATTATTAATGTTGAAATGCAAAAGTCTGAATTATAATTAATTATAAAACATTAATAATGAACGCTGATGTTAACGTTAAATTATTATTAAAGCCCAAGGGGAGTATCTGAGACTTCTCGTTTTCTCGCTTAGTTTTGAACAGCTACCTGCTTAATTTCCCTTAAAAGTGTGTTCCTTTAACCAAAAGCACCGGATTTTGAGAATATGTGTATAGACTAATACGACGAATGACGGCTTTCCAGAAACAAACCTGGATTGGGTCAGAAAAAACTGCAAAATATCATACGTGTTTTCAAAGAAAAAAAAGGTTGGCAATAGATGTTGCACTAAATTGGGAAAAATTAGCTAAATAGTACATTAAAATTAAAACATTAATAAGGATAACTTCAATCCAGATAAAACCGTTAACAATTCAGTATGGGCGGTATTTTGGAAGCATTTCACATCTTTCAGAGTAAATATCAAGTTTTTGGAAGTATTTTAAATTTTCTAGAAGCAGTGTCAAGTCTTCTGGAGGCATTTCAAGTCTCTGGAAGCAATATTAGGTCTTCTACAAGCAGTATCAAGTCTTCTGGAAGCATTTTGAAGTCTATTGGAAGCATTTCAACTTTTCTAGAAGCAGCATCAAATCTGGAAGTATTCCTATTCTTTTGGAAGTAATATCAAGTCTGCTGGAAGCATTTTAAGTTCTTTGAAAGCATTTTAAACCTTCTGGAAATCTTCTAGAAGCAGTATAAAGTTTTCTGGAAGTATTACGATTGTTCCAGAGGCAATATATTTCGATTGTTCAAGTCTTCTGGAAGCAAATACGGTTTTCTATAAGCAATATCAAGCCTTCTTTAAGCATTTCAAGCTTCTAGATACAGTATAAAATCTGTTGGAAGTCCTCTGCAAGCAATATAATAATAAAGTAGTAAGTTTTAAATAAGTTTTATAAAGTAGTATCAAATTTTCCAGGGATGGTAGTAAATCTTTTGGAAGCATTTCAGATCTTCTGAAAGCATTTGAAGTTTTGTGATGGTATTTCAACTTGTTTGAAAGCATTTCAAGTCTTTTGGAAGCAGCATTACTTTTTTAAAATTTAGTTAATGTTAATCTATGTTCATACATATAACAAATATGTTTGAATTTTCTATAAGAAAATAATACTATTTGAAATCATAAAAGTTTTAGTTTTAGATTAGTGCCACAATCGTTTCAACCACATCATCTTTAGACAGGTCGTTTTAAGTTTCAATAATGTAAGTACTGTAAGTAATATAGACAAAACAAACATCAATATAACTTGAATTTCTAACTTTTAAGTTCTAACGTTATGTCCCCATTTTAAAAGAATTCATTTAACCGGAATTTTCAATAATTAAGTCTTAACGTTTTATTCCACGCTCGAATTAATACATATTGCATTAACCTTATTACATATTGTAAGAAAATACACATAACTCAAGGATTAATGTTTGTTTCATTTATATTACTTAAATTACGATGTTAAGGTCTCTGAAATTTAAGATAACGTGCTTGAAAAAGTCCAACGATTTGGTCGAAACGATCTAAAAATAAACTTTCAGAGTTTCAAATAGTGTTATTTTCTTATACACAATTTATACTTATAAGTCTTGCCGAAGCAAAATCGACTCGTCTGAAAGCATTTCAAGTTTGCTAGAAGGAGTATCAAATTTTCAAGGGGTAATAGTTAATCATCAGAAATCAGCTCTAGTGTTATAGAAGCATTTCAAGTCTTCTGGAAACAGTTCAAATCTTCTGAAAGCATTTCTGGTTCTTCAGAAGCATTTCAAGTCTTCTGAAAGCTATTCAATTATTTTGGAAGCAGTATCATTTCTTCTGGAAGCGTATCAATTCTGCTAGAAGCAGTATCGAGTCTCAATTCAAAATACATCCTTTTCAATAAAAAATTTCAGATTGTGGTGCAGATGTTGGGATTGAATTGGGAAGAAACAGTTCAATACTACATTAAAATTTAAAATATTACTTGAAAATTATTACCCTTTACAAATTTTGTACGAGTGCTTGTTCACTTAGAATACGTGGGTGTAGTAATTAGCTTTCATCGTCTGTAGAAACATAACTAAGTAAGTCTGTAGGTTTCATTAAAAGCAATTTTTTGGGGAAGCACTCTTTCATTCGGATCTTGATATCAGCATTCACTGATTTGTTTTCAGTGGTTTGGCGATGGTGTTCCGTTGGATCCTGTTGTAATATGCTACAATGTTAAGAAAGATTTTATAATTATAAGGTTAACGTGAAATTATTTTATATTATTGATACATTTATAATGGGAGACTATAACATATGTGTTAATGAAAACTGCCAAATCAAGAAAGCAGAAATCAAAAAATTTACTATTATGTCAGAACATGGACTTAAACTATTTTTTAGTCACCCATCACGTGTAAATGGAACAAGATGTGCTGATAACATATTTATAAATACATTTATGGAGTATACAGTAAACTGGCGTTTAGGTTTTAACACAATTAACTACAATAGTTTTTGAATACAAATCTGAAATGATCAAACATACAACAATAAGAGAATAAGAGAAGTATTATATATATTATTAACGAATGCTTAAGACCCTGTTTCCCAAAGAATTAAAGTATGTTTGAGTAATTCCTATACCAAAACCAGGGAATCCTAACGATAAAAGTAAATATAGACTAAACCAATAATAGTTATAATATCAAAAGTTTTCGAAACTGCAATAAAGAATCATGAAACATATAGTGGAAAAATAATTAATAACAACGTATCAACACGACTACTAGAAGAAAAAATCGAAAATGACGACACTGAAGAAGTGAGAAATCAAAAATAGAAGAAAACTTAGCGGTGTGCATATTTTCTAAATATTCATTGATGTTTGTTATTGGAATGCTTTTCTTTGCTAATCGTTAATTTATTCATCGCTAATCTACTATTTGTGGTGGTTCTCCCATTTTCTGCTA
The DNA here is from genome assembly GCA_036711965.1 of Onthophagus sagittarius. Taxonomy (NCBI): domain Eukaryota; kingdom Metazoa; phylum Arthropoda; class Insecta; order Coleoptera; family Scarabaeidae; genus Onthophagus; species Onthophagus sagittarius. The sequence continues at coordinate 10,184,040 of JASERS010000002.1, read as the reverse complement.
CAATAATACTGGATAAGAATTAACAAAAACTATTTGCAATCTTTGTACTGATAACTTGTGGGTATTGGTTATTACCAGAATGCTTCACGTACTAATCTGTTATGTTCGTTAATGTTACAAAATGATAACGACTCGTTGAAAGCGAACAGAGATTGTCGCTGGTTCATTTCTAACTTGCCGCTCCTTAAACTACATGCACTCATAAATTCAACAAGATTCGTTTGAACCATTTTTACAAACTTCGTTTTGTTCATCATCGAACGCAATAAGAGTTGTAAATCTCTAATACTCAAAACGTTTTTAAATAACCATTGAAATACAAATACTTTTCAACGTTAACATAACCAACGTAACCTCGTTCAAAAATAAGTTAACCAACCCAAAAATATTAAAGTTAATTTCAACTCTGAACCCTTTTCAGAGTTATTTATTCTATACCATACTTTGTATTCCGAGCATTTCGCTGTCAAACTTTTATATCGTCTCACCCGGAAGCTTTTATATAAAAATTTAAAACAAATTTTAAATCAATTTTATCATGTTACGGTGTATTTTATACATTATAACTTTGTTTACATTTTTCTTCTTATTGTTATTTCCTTACCTACCTCAAAATAAAGTTTGTATTTGGTAAGAAACTTTTCGTTCGGCACATAATCATCTTCTCCCAGTGGTCTATTTAAGGTGTAATAAAATTAATGACTACGTATTATATAGGGGCTATAAAAAGAGTATATCGTCCTAAATCCAATCAAATCACTCCATTCAACATTAATTGTATTTTTAGTTCACAAGATATCTAATAAAGGAGTTTTCAAAATTTTCATTATCCTCTAATAGGAAGAATTTAATAGGGTTGAATTTAATTTACACAAATTTCAACAATTTCTTAGCAATTCCTTTCGGAATTGACAGGGATAATGAGATAAAATTTAGTTGATTTTAATTAAAAGCTTCAGGAAATTGTTATAATTTATTTATACAGGGCAAAAATACAAAAGTTATATTTGTCATTTTTTTTGTAATAAAATGGTGTTGAAAACTTTGATCACACTGTATCTTGGAAATAAAAAATAATCAAAGAAAAAATATTAAACAACATTTTATTTCTTAGAATAGTCCAAAGGATAACCGCGTGAATTTATATTATTATTTATTTTAATTGAGATATAGTATAAATAAATAATAAATTTGATTCAAATAATGTGTTACTCTTAAACATAAAATAACTATTAATTAATAAAACAAACCTTTATATTTTACACCACCAACGTAATAAATTATTTAAACGATGCATTTTAAAGTACATTTTATGGGGATTTTAGCCGTTCTAAAACGGGTTGTAATAAAACGTCTAGAATGTGACATTAAACTTTAATTTTTTTTTTAATAAAGATTTTTTTTCAATGGGGCTTAAAAGACTTCAAACGTGACTCACTTGACTTTTGAAACTATTTCAAGCGGAAAATAAAAATACGAATGTGGCGAATCGTTAAAGTCAAATTTATAACATCTTAAAATCAACTTATGTAAACACGGCTTCGAAAGGTTGTTGGTATTTTTTTAAAGGCAGGTATTCTAAAAATAATTTCTTTTTCTGTTACATATTTCAAACCCAAAACGACGTGTTTATCTGTTATACAGACAATTAAGCACGAAAATGGTGGTGGTCTTTTTATTTATCGACGGAACTTTGTCTATGTCCTTTTGATAACACGCTGACCCAAAAGTTTTCGACGTTACGAGTTATTAGCTTTGTGGGGAACGTAAGTTAAAAGTCGGTTAAAGTTTGTAAGAATAATGAAAAATTGGTATTTTTATAGAGAATTTACAAAATAAAGTTTTATAAAACTATGTTTAAGTACGAAGTTACTTTTACAATGTGTATAAAAAAAATTAAGTTATATTCATATTGACGGTTCTAAGTTATTGTAATTTAGCTTTCAATATTGCAAAGCGTGATATAAAAGGATATGACATTAAAATAGCTTAATTGTTTTATTTTCGTGCTCAAAAATTGAATGGATAATAAACAATTTGTGAGATTATCTGCAATATTAACATTAAACAATATATACTCTCAGGTTTTTCTGTTATACTTTATTAACATATAATCTACAGAGTGATTTTTGTCAGATATATATCGATGTCTTTCTCATTTTTGAGATAGTTTGACAGAAGTCCAAAAATGGTGCTATTATTTGAAAATACCAACGAAATTCCGTATTTCAAGAAAATATATTTGTGCCTTTAAAGTAATGTCGTTAAATATCATATGCCTATAATTATTTTGCTAAACATCTCTAACAAACAAAGGAGCCTTTTGTTTTTGACCATTGGAAAGCAATCTACCAATGATATGTATAGTAAAGCCATTATTGTGGTCTAATTCAAATATATAATTAATTTTTCTGTCTGTGATGTGGAATAAATAAAATTTCTCAATAATGGTTACAAATATGCTCTTTCTTCTGCAATCGACCTTCCTAAATTAACCATAGATTTCGATGTTATAATTAAAAATCATCCTAATTCCGATGATATTAAAAATAAATTAATTCGTTTTTTAAATAAAAACAATGTTATGAAAAGCGTAAACAAGAATAATAATAATAATCACTGGAAAAACATCTACAAAAAGAAAACTAAATTTGGGAAATGGCATTTTTGTGAAAGCAGATAAAGGAGAAAGAGTTGATAAAAGATTTTGTTTAAATATAAATAATAACAACTATATAAAACTTAAAAACAACAAATTTGGGAAAATAGTTAAAGGTGCAGAAGAAATAATCAATGAATATTAGAAATTCATGGTTGAATAGACCTCATATCTGAAAAAATAATTCAAACAGGACCTTGTACACGTCTACGTTTTTGAATATGAACAATATGATATGAAAGTTATACTTCCTCCCAAAATTACATAAACTAAACATGTCTATCAGACCAATCACCTCGTTTAGAACTCACCGAGTCAGGGCCTTTTTCTGTGCAGATGAGGATAAAATGTTTAATATACTGAGCCCCGGTTAGAAATGGCCGATTTTATGGCTCAATTTATGAATGTATCTTTTCCGTTCGAGAGAGAGGGTCTCCCTTGACCTCGAATCAATACTTCTTCTATTTACACTTCTCTTTACTGCGGCAGATAACACTTCACGACACATACACAGTACCTACACACATCATGCTTTCTTCCGTCTCATTTGCACTTATCACTTGCCTCACAAATCCTTCGATCCTCTCCCAGTTCTGCTCCTCTTCCTGATTAGCGGCGATCACGTTCTCCAGTGCCAGGTCCTTGCGTAGGTTGGCGTCAATTATTGCCTTTCGCTGCTTCATCTAGGGCATAGGAAGAAGGTGTGCTCCACGTTGTTCATTCCACCACAGAAAGGGCAGCAGTCACTTTTACTTCATTTATGGTTGTAGAGGTGTTGCCTGAAACCACCGTGATCAGTTGCTTGGGTTATGTAATAATTAACGTCGCCACATTTCATTTGTCTGCAGTTAATTATCTGTTTGATGATCCTTTTTATCCACCTCGCTTTGCCAGTGTTCGCACTCCATCTCTCCTGCCACTCTTGCATGACATCAGCCTCAGTTCTATTGCCTGCCCTTTTCTAGATCATAAGGTCTTTTATGATTTTGTCCACCAAAATCATCCTCTAGGATGGTGATCCAAACCACATTTGGATCACCATCCTAGAGGATGGTGATCCAAATGTGGTTTGAATGTCAAGAGTGAATATCTTTTCTTCTTTTGTTTCAAATTTCTCATAGCTGACATAGCAGATCCATTTTTCCCTTCTAAATCCATATTGATTCTCTCTTACCAATGCCTAATTTACATTCCCATAGATGTCTAATAGACACGTCGATATAGTCTGTACCACGAGAAGTGGAGGTGACTCATCGCCTAACAGTATACGGAACAGACGTACGCGCTAGAAATCGTGCCACTCTCACACACGTCAACGCGCGGACGTAATATTTGTAAGGTATGCGCAAAATTCTTGCGGAAATCGATGAGTCACATTCACTTCTCGTGATACAGACTATATTTCTTGGCATTATCAGGTTGACGTCCTTGGTTTTCTACTGGAACTAACCTTCCCTCCCTCAAAATCTTTGGGAACATGCTGATTTCCATGATATTTTTAAATATATCGGCTAGGATTTTAGACATGAATGCAGTTCTTTGATCATTTCGGATGTTGTGGTGTCTTTGCCGGGGGCTTCATGGTTTTTTTATCCTACTCACCAGTTCCATAACTTTTGCTGATTTTTTTCCTGCCGGGAAAAAGCTTTTGAACAGTATTTTTTATTTCTTTTTTATCAAGCTTGGCAGAGTTTATGTTTCTTGTCTTTTTCAGGACGATTTTATACGCGTCCCCCAATGTATCTTCATTAAGCTCTTCGCATAGATTCGTCCATGATTCTTTCCATGGCAAGGACCTCCTTAATAGCTTTCTTAAGTTCTTTCTCTGCGGTTTCATATTCTTTTTAAACCTTTCACTTTCTTCCTCCTTTCCCCTTCTCTCCCTCTAGTTAGCCTCCATCTTCTTGCAGTTGCTTTTATTTATTATTGTTGCATAGCCTTGTCGCGTAATTGCTATCAGTTCCTCGAGTGTTATATTATTTTTAATTCTTATCATTTTGTTAAATTCTGTTTTGAAGTCGTTTGCACGTTCCTCTCTCCTCCCCCATCTCTGTTTGCATTTTACCTTCTATATCATTTGGTGGCCCTCAGTTTCAATTGTAGTTACAAGGTTACCATCTACATGGTTAGGATTTTACCCCTTTACGATGTTTGATTCATTTATTTATTCCAGGACTTTTGTTATTGCCTCAAGTTTCTTTTCGTAGATGGCTAAGAAATCGTTTGGTGATAGATGATGCACCCTATTAACAATCCAATATTAATTTTGATGGCTATGAAGCCTCCCCTTATTTTTTGCATTTATTCCGAGTTTTGGACACATAATTTTTTTCAATGTATTTGCTTCTTTCTCTCTGACTCAAACGTTATAAGTACATCTACTTTCCTTCTTTTAGCTGCCTCTTCCATTAGGTTCATTGCCACAACTCTTCGATTTACATTCGTTTGCATTAGCAGATTCCGATTCACACCGATTCAAGGTCTAGTCAAATTATAGGGTATAGTTAAACAAAATTAATGCAGTTTTGAAGGAGATTTTTATTTAGTTTCCGAAGGTTTAACCATGGAAATGCCGTTATCCAACAGAACTTCATCATAAATGAAATCAACAATATCCCTTCACTCCTTTTCTTTATGTCAACAATATTGGCTGTTGGGCTTGGATTACGGATGATATGTTTTGAGTATGGAAAGAGAATGAGAAATCTTTAAATAACTTTCACAATTACGTCAAAAGTTTGCAAGACAACCTTAAAAACACATTGGAAGTAGAAAAAAATGGAAAACTAAATTTCTTGGACAATAGTTTAATGAGATCCAAAGACTATTTATAGCCACCACCGTAAAAACCATAAAAAAATTTTGTAACTAAATTATGCAATTTTTTTCAAAGTTCTCCGCATCAGGGCAAGTTGATACAGTGTGTGGGGTAAGTTGTTGCATCCATAATACATATATAAGAAAGTCAAACAGAATTCAGTCTTCATCAGATGCACTGTATATACATATCTCTTACATGCTGTACATTAGATCCAATTTTTGTCTTCACTTTGTAAGAACGGTATGAGACAGATAAGCCAAATTTCATTATCTTTATAGTCATCATCATCATCAGAGTCACTTCCATTGTATATGTTTAGAATTGTTCTTTTGCCCTTACTGTTATTTCCATTTATTTTTTTTATTTTATTTTTAAAAGCATTTATTTTTTCTTTCGATTTTCCGTCTTCCTAGTTTCTGCTTCTAAAAGATCATTTATTGTGATTACGAACTGTGATTACTGTGATTAAGATGATTTGTTGCTGAGGAGAAACCTTCGGAAATGGTATTAACTGTTGTGGTGAAATATGAATAGACACATTTATAGAATATTCAGCAGAAAAAGTTGATGGTTGAGGAGACGGTACCTCATCTTGTTGATTAATCATATAGGAATTCTTTGTGTCACCATTATGTTCCTTGTTTGTAACTTAACGGTACAAAATCATCATCTATAAAAATATCTCTATTAAAAGACCAAAGTCCGGAAACTAAAAATCGATTCTGAATATTAGACGGTGTAGTAGCTATTCTGTCCAAAAGCTGAAGACGATCCTTATATCTCCCATAAGGAAAAAAAATTAAAAATGATACACCATTACCTTTACAGTGATTAGTACTAACCATACCCATACTTCATGTATTTCTATTCCAACCAAACTAGGCTAAATGACCCTTCTTTATAATACCATGGTAATTTTGTGGTTTCAGTAGTTCAAAAACAACATATTCCATAAGCGGGGTTGAAGCACATCTCGTTTCGGTAGGGTTTCGCTTTATTCCTCAAATTTGTATCAATTTTGGCTATTCTCGATGAATTAGCACCAAACTTTAGAGATTAGAGCAATATTATCTGCTTATAAACGCTGACTTTGTTGAACTTTTTTATCAAATCTGAAAAAACCGCATAATTTCATAAAAATACTTTTGCCCATAGTTTTTTAAATAAGAAGCGAAACTTCATTTACTGCTCCATAGATACGAAGCGTTCAAATTGTTTGATAGATGCCCCATGCATACAGAAGATCAATAAATGAATTTGTTTTTATAGGAGGAAAAGGCCATCGAGATCAAAATACTCGAGAGGCTCCTACTTCTGTGTATTTTCTTACATACGCTACTTCATGATAGTCAATAATTAAAGAAAATGCTGTTATTATTTTATTATCTTCTGCCAACAGTGTTTAGTTTTACAAACAGTAACTAGTCTCTAATTGACAATTTTTGAACTTCTTTTATGAAGATTTTTCATTTTGCCAACAGTATATTTTAGAAGCAAAATCAAATACTATTAATAATTTCCTATCTTTTGCAATAAAATTATCTTCTTCAAGCATTTGACAGTGAAAACGGCAGTTTTGCAAGTAGTATCAAAGCGTCTGAAAGCATTTCAAGTCTTCTAGAAGCATCATCAAGTCTTCTACAAGCAGTTCAAGCCTTATAGAAGCAGCATTAATTGTACTGGAAGCATTTCTAGTCTTCTAAAAGCAACATCTCTTTGTAAACGCTGACTTTGTTAACTTTTTTATCAAGTCATGGATTTTGAAATAAGAAGCAGAACCCCATTTATAGGTCCATAGATACGAAACGTTAAATTTCTTTTCTGATAGGCACCACGTGCATATTCACCACGTCAATAATTAAAGTAAATACTGTTATTATTTTATTACCTTCTGCCAACAGTGTTTAGTTTTACAAACAGTAACTAATCTCTAATTGACAATATTTGAACGTGTTTCATGAAGATTTTGCATTTTGCCAACAGTATTTGATATTTTAGAAGCAAAGTCAAATATTATTATCAATTTCTTGCCTTTTGCAACAAAATTATCTTCTTCGAGCTTTTTACAACGAAAATATTTTCTACCGGCAGCTTTGCAAGTATCAAGGCTTCTGAAAGCATTTCAAGTTTTCTAGAAGTATCATCAAGTCTTCTAGAAGCATTACAAGTTCTTCCGAGCTAATATCAAGTCTTCTGGAAACAGTTCAAGCCTAGTAGATGTATTAAGTTTGCTGGAAGCATTTCTAGTCTTCTAGAAGTAATATCAAGTCTTCTAGAAGCAGTATTAGGTCGTACATGCTCAGTATCCAGTATTCTGGAGGCAGTTTAAGTCTTCTGGAACAGTGTAAGTTTTCTGGAAAGATTTAATGCCTTCTAGAAGCAGTATTAACAATATCAAGTCTTCTAGAATAAGTATCAAGTCGTCCAGAAACAGTATCTGGAAGCAGTTTAAGTATTCTGGAACCTTGTAAGTCTTCTAGAAAAATTTCAAGTCTCCTGAAAGCACTTTCAAGTCTTCTTGGAGGAATACCAAGTCTCCTTCCAAATATTTTAAGTCTTCTAGAACCAGTATCCAGGCTTCTAGAAGCGTTTCACGTCTTCCAGAGGTAGTATCGAGTGTTCTGTTCACGTCTTTTGGAAGCATTTCGGAAGCAATATCAAGTCTTCTGCTGGCAGTATCAAGATTTCTAGAAACACTTCAAGCCTGGTTGATGTATTTAAAATCTTCTGGAAGCATTTAAAGTTTTTCGGAGGTAGTATCGAGTCTTTTGGAAGGATTGCAAGTCTTCTGAAACCAATATTAAGTCTTATGGAAACGTTTCAAGTCTTCGGAAAGAAATATAGAGTTTTTTGGAAGCAGATCAAGTCTTCCAGAGGTAATATCAAGTCTTCTGGAAGCATTTCAAGTCTTATAAAGCACTATTAAGTATTTTCGAAACTTCAAATCTTCTAAAAGCAATACTAATTTTTCTAGATACAATATTAAGGCTTGTGCAAGCATTTCAAGTCTTCCAGAGGGAGTATAGACTATTCTAGAAGCAGCTGATATCTGTTGAAAGCATTTCAAGTCTTCTAGAACAATATCAAGTTCTGAAAGCAGTATCAAGTCTTCTAGAAACATTTCAAGCCTTGTGGATGTATGAAGTCTTCCAGAGACCGTATCGAGTCTTCTGAAAGCATTTTACGTCTTCTGAAAAAAATATCAACTCTTCTGGAAGCAATATATGGTCTTTTGGAAGTATTTCAAAACTTTTGGAAGCAGTATCAATTTTTTCGAAAGCAGATCAAGTCTTCTAGAAGAGATATCAAATCTTTTGGATACATTTCAGGTCTTGTGAAATCAGTATCAAGCCTCAATTAAAAATTCGTGCTGTCCAAAATATTGTTGTCGGGTATATCAGCATATATTACACAATGCACCATAATATATCATACAATAGCAAAAATGACCAATACAACAGTTTTGTAGAAATACAAACCAAAATAGCAATGCCTTTACATCGTTATTGATCGACAATGTGATAATGATAATCTTATTTTCAACAAATTCGTACAAAAAATTTAAAATGGGTCAATTGAGCCGTCATGGTGTTAATCTATCTAGTTGGATGCGCTACTAGGAAATGTATTTCCTATCATAAATGTCTAAAATTTAGTCGCATTTATTGCCAAGGTTATGGTTACTAATGTACTTCTTTCTCCTGATGTAGTAGTACTGGCTTTACTCTTTTGTGCTGTAAGTGCAATCTCATCAACATTGTATATATCACTAGATTGAAAGTTGTACCTGTCGTAAACGACACTAAGATTGTGATAAGACTTGAAAGACTTGTCGATTCAGGGCTGCATATAGATAAAACTTGATGTCGTTTCCTGAAGTTTAATAACCAATCTTTGCCATTCTACTATTAATCTAATTTTCGGGTAATTTGTTCTTATTAGCAACACCTGAATCATAACTGAACTTTCCCTTGTAGTTAGTCCAGAATAACTCCTCTTCTTGTTGTTGAATAAAAATTTTTGACGGTGTTATATATCACGATTCGATTTTAATTCTTTTTTTATATTTTATGGAGCATCATAAAATTAAGTCTGAATCTATCAGCAGAAGCCCTTGTAGACATTTTAAATTAATAAAAATCAAATATCACACTGCATTTTTTATGGAATTATTTGAAATTGGAATTTTTTCTCCATGCACCACATTTTAATTATCTTATAAGTAATCATACGTCAATATTATGTACGATTTCACATTTGTCCGTTCGCGTTCAGATAAGGATTCGTTTCGAACAGATTACCTTGAATCCTGTCGAAATACGGTGCTGGTAGGAAATCCATTTTATACGTCGGTCGACGTTTTATCCAGGGATTTTAAGGATTTCCTACTTTACGGAAATAAAATCACAATAAACGTCGTTGTTCCAATAATAGAGATAATCCAAAAATAAATTGCTTTTAACTGGTTAATTTTAATGGGGAAACACCATCCGTTTTTAAGACTCATAAAATTATCGGCGAGCTTTCGTTTATTTTTCATTCGAAAAACTAATAATCATATTCACACAACCGTCATAACAAAACGAAGTCTCAGAAAGTTTTATGTTATTCCCGACAACGTAAAAATATGTAGATGAAGGTCCCCTAACATTTCAAGTCATTTTCCTTTTACGTTTGTTTCAAAAAGTTGTGACGACCTTTATTTTTTTAGAACCCAATTTAAAATTCGTAAACTAAGTTAAAGCGGCTCTACTTAAGTTGTTTTTACCAAAAAAATGTATTTGTTTATTTTTAATTTTTATTTTATAGTAATCTTTTACACCTTTACGTGTTTGTATAACATGTATATTTGTTTTACTTATTTTCCTTCCTTCTAAAGAAGATTAAATTCGGCGCAGTTAAAAACTCATTAGAGATTGTGTTTTAGATGAAATGGCTTCTCTTGCGTCGTGGTAAAACGAAATTCCCAACCTAGAACTAGATTTAATATCTCTCCAACAAGTTATATGCCCCGAGGCAAAATTAAAAATTATTTTCGCAACGTCACAATAAATTTGTTGTGATGCTATGAAATGGCCATATATGAAAATAGTTGTAGTTTGAATCATATGAAATATTTGATTAAATAAGCTAGGATGTGTCGACTCAGATTGGAGTCGAAATTTGGTTGTTATGAAAATAATTCAGAATGAAATTGACTTATCTTAAAATTAATTAAAATTCATTACATGTAATTTTCAATTAAATTTTATTGGCTTTGAAGTTTGTAACTTAATTAACAATGTGCCTTTTCACCTTATAATTTAATCGTTTTACGTTTTTCCTTGACAATCTCATCGTTTAAAAGTGCTTTACTTCGTCGAATTCCTCCCTTAATCCAGATTGATTGCTCGTTGTCGAAAGGATTTACTTTGACAATCTCATTGTCTACATTCTAAGCTTTGCTGGTAAAGCTTAGCGAAGTTCAAAGTTGACTGTATGTGTTTTTCTAAACTTGACAGGTTCCATATTTTTACGAAATTATCGTAGACATTTTAACGAAGCTTTTAGTGGATGTTATCCATTTAGTTACCAAAAGTGCACTTATGTTACATACGGTCAATTTTTTTTCAAGGAACGCTTTTTGAGTAATCTGATTAAAATGTTATGAAAGTCTCAAAGAAAATAATTTGATGCTACATCCAATTCTGTAGTAATAACTTATTAATTTTCTCATTTATTTCGACAATTTTGTGGTACAAGGTGAATGGACTTGTTCGTTTTGCTTTACATGCGGCAACATGTTGCCAATATATAATATCGTTAGTTGATGAGGAGGAATACGATCGACATTTAATGCGAATCATGTTTTAGTTGATATCATACAAAGTGCTTGCACATTTCAAAGGATTCTTTTGTTGTGTTGAATACATATACATACTTCTTCTCGATCTCCTTCCATTGCTTAATTTTCTGTTATAGGTGCTGCTGCTACAGCTATCATTTAAGAATGTTGCTCATAACAAAGACGTTGGAGAACTTAATAATGAGTCAATTCTATAATCAATTCGATCTATAAGAACAAAACTAAGGATAATGATTGGGAAGACATAAAGGATATACCTATAACAATTGAGGGGATGAGGATTATTTCAATATGAATTGATAAAATGGGGACAGAAGAAATAGATATCAACTACGGAGTGTCGAAAGCCAATACAAATTAAAGCAAAATTATTCCAATCTGAAACTTAGATCTTAGATGAACAACTAAAGATATGATATAAATCGTAAAAATATCTCGTTTGGCGGGATACTTTAACAAGATAGGAAGTTACCAGTTAAAAATAATATAGAAGATAGAATATATAAAAATGAGTGCAATATCCAAAACAGCAAAAACCAGATAGTGCCATAAAAACGGAGACTGTACTAGCAACTGAACTGAAGGAACAAAAATAGATAAGAAATAGAACATAATGGAAATAATTGGAGGATAATACAACAAATAGTAATTCATACATTTTATTATGATGTGATTAAGATACACATCATAAAGAAAGCTATCTCGCTTAGTGGATACTTGCAGAGGATGGGAACTAAGTACCAGTTAAACAAGTATAGAAGATGAAAGTATAGATAAATAGGCGGAGCAGCCAAAACAGCAAAAACCAGATAGTGCCATAAAAACCGAGACTGTACTAGCAACTAAACTGAAGGAAAAAAAGGTAAGAAATAGAACATAATGGAAATAATTGGAGGATAATACAACAAATAGTAATTCATACATTTTATTATGATGTGATTAAGATACACATCATAATGAAAGCTATCTCGCTTAGTGGATACTTGCAGAGGATGGGAACTAAGTACCAGTTAAACAAGTATAGAAGATAAAAGTATAGATAAATAGGCGGGGCAGCCAAAACAGCAAAAACCAGATAGTGCCATAAAAACCAAGACTGTACTAGCAACTGAACTGAAGGAAAAAAAGGTAAGAAATAGAACATAATGGAAATAATTGGAGGATAATACAACAAATAGTAATTCATACATTTTATTATGATGTGATTAAGATACACATCATAATGAAAGCTATCTCGCTTAGTGGATACTTGCAGAGGATGGGAACTAAGTACCAGTTAAACAAGTATAGAAGATGAAAGTATAAATAAATAGGCGGAGCAGCCAAAACAGCAAAAACCAGATAGTGCCATAAAAACCGAGACTGTACTAGCAACTGAACTGAAGGAAAAAAAGATAAGAAATAGAACATAATGGAAATAATTGGAGGATAATACAACAAATAGTAATATTTTTTATACATTTTATTATGATGTGATTAAGATACACATCATAAAGAAAGCTATCTCGCTTAGTGGATACTTGCAGAGGATGGGAACTAAGTACCAGTTAAACAAGTATAGAAGATGAAAGTATAGATAAATAGGCGGAGCAGCCAAAACAGCAAAAACCAGATAGTGCCATAAAAACCGAGACTGTACTAGCAACTGAACTGAAGGAAAAAAAGGTAAGAAATAGAACATAATGGAAATAATTGGAGGATAATACAACAAATAGTAATATTTTTCATAGATTTTATTATGATGTGATTAAGATACATATCATAAAGTGGGATATCTCGCTTAAGAAGATAAAAGTATAGATAAATAGCCGCTGCAGCCAAAACAGCAAAAACCAGATACTGCTATAAACATGACAGTATTGAAATGAAATAAAAAGAATGGATGAGAAATAGAAAAGAATAGAAATGATTGGAGGATAACACACCAAATTGCATTATTTCAATAAGAATTTATTATTGTTTCTCGAAAAATTTCTTGAATATTATAGAACATGCTAAAGCCGAGTACTTCACTTCAAAAAAGCTTAGAAAGTACTTGTTCGAGTCAAAACGGATTGTTCAATCATCCTTTTAATTCCAAACAATCTCTGTATACTAGGTTTGAATACAATCGATTGAAATAGAATTGTAGTATTAAAAATACAGTAATTTGTAATACTTAGGGGAAGGTTGGGAATCCGTACAGAATCTCCTGGTGGAGTGTAATGAATTGAGGGAGTAGGAGATGGATTGGAGGCGGGTATTGTGAGAGAGGGTGGAGGGAAGAAGATGGATGCGGGAGATTAAGAAAGCGAAAAGAAGGAGGGATTCAGAATAATTATTATAATAATTATGGCATTATTGTAACGTTTTGTGAAACAATAAATTATTGTAATCAACTATACATCTAAGTATAAATGTGCAAGGTTGTTCATCAATGGAACAATAGAATGGAAGTCTGAACATCCGCAGAAACGTGATCTCTTTTCTATTGTCAATGTAGTACACAAATCATCAGGAATTACAAGAAATGCCAGTAGCCGCATTGGTGACATCAAATCATCGTATCAAGTTACACTTCATAATGCTGTGGAAAATACAAGAATGGAAATGGAAAATCTGGTGGAAATATATTTATGCCGTTTTATTCCGGTTAACGGCAGAAATAAAAAACTAGACAAGAGAAAAGCCGTACTGATAAACTCGCTCCTCGAGAAAGAAAAAATGTATTCTACCTATTATACCTTTTTTTTATTTCTAGTAACAAATCTATAATTAGCATAAACTTTCTGCATTACAATCATACATTTAGAGATTGCTTAGATATCCCATTAATAAAAACTTTATTCAACATGAATTTAATTTTATAAAATCTTTATCCATAGAAAATGATTATCCTCCAGATATCACTAATAAAATACTCTATAACACCATAATAAAATTAGACCCTTTATACATTTCTGATGCTAATGAACGCACAAGTTATCGTTCTCTGCCGTACAATGATATAAATTACAAAATTAAAAAATTCTTAGGCATAATAACATTAATATTGCTTTTAAGAGCAGCTATAAAATAATAGATTTGCTATCGAACTTTAAAAGCAAAGAACAAATGTTAAATAAAAGTGATATATATTCTATCAAATGCGACGATATCAATTGCGACGCTATATATATATATATAGATCAAACAGGTAGAAAACTCACAAAGAGGATTAACGAACATAGAAATACCACTTCATCTAATGTTTACCAACATAAAATAGAACATAATCACAACATCGATTATGATAATGTTTCTCTTATACACAATTGCAAGAAAGGTAAAATTAGATCTATTAGAACAACTTGAGATAGACAAACATAAATACAAAAATCAGAAATTAATGAATGATCAACTTTATTCAATATATAAACCGCTATATTCATACTTAAAATTTTAGTTTCTTCAACCTCCCTTTCTTATATATTTTTCTTGTTGCATCCCATTAAATTTGTTTTATTCAAGCGTATTCACTTCATTTTAACCATTTTACTTTTATATTTTGGATCTGTGTTTAATTTTATCGTTTTAAGATAATGAGCGTGAGATTTTTTAAATATTTACTGTAAGTTTTTTTACATATATAATTTTTTTTTACGTTTGTGTTCACCTTAAATATTCGCTTGTAGATTTAGCTGAGGATGATGATTTTTTATCGAAACTGGTACTAAGTATATTTAATTACAACTGAGCAAGAGGTCTTTTACTTATTTATCAACCCAATTAAAGAAATTATCTCAGTAACTATGGGTTTATTAAATTAAAAAATAAAACAAATCGCTGGCCAATTATATTATTCTATAGTATGCTTGATATCTCAGCATATAATGCCATTATTCTATGGAGGATTACCTATATATACAAATTGTAACAAGCTGACTAAAAGCTAAATAAAATTTTGATACAATACCACATAAGAAGGTAACCAACAACAGAGGAATCGCGAAAAATTATGTAAAGAATTCAATACATTACAAGTACATCTTGATCCCTTCTAAATATGCCACAGACAATTACTCTAAAACGCAGCCGTTGTAACTTTTGAACCACCACACTCAATTTGGTGTACCACCAAATGGTGGTATCTGTATTATTATTCTTGTCATAATTTCAAACATAAAATTTTTACGGTCCTTTGCATGAAACATATAGTCACCAACATCTGTGAGAAAGAGTGATGAGAAAGAGAATTTTGTTAATAATGGTTATCCTATCATATTAATTAATAAATTATTGTTTTCAGCCACTTCGAATTTTAATAATGATATCCGGGTCAGTTTAACTAATCCTAAGCTATTCGATACCGAACCCTACAATTTATAAAAAAAACTACCTTACATTGATAAACTGAGCGTTTCTTTGAAAAAAAAAAACTTTTCGTCGTTTACAGCATTAAAACAATGGACTGTTATGAGAACAAATTAGAAAACCATTTCACTAAATTAAAAGACAAAACAGAAGACAAATACAGATCAAATTTGGTGTACTGCATTTCATGTGGGGACTGTAATGGGAAGCACGTTGTTCAAAGAACCCAATGGTTAAAAACGGAGTCTCAAAACATAAAAGTAATTGCCGGTTGAATAAGACTTTGCATTATTCCTACACGTTCAGGACTATAAACATAGTTATATTTTGAAAATGTGAAAATCTTAAATACTGAAAATAATTTTTATTAACATAACAACAAAAGAGGTGGTGCATTTAATTACTCGATTGATATGGCGTTTTGGATAAGTTTAATATTATTTTATATGTTCAATCCATTTTCACTTTATCGATTTGATTTTTTTTCAAAAATGTTGGTAAAATTAATTTTTGGATATGGCTATTTATACATACGGTATAAATAGCCAATTGGCTGTTTGCACATACAATATGTATATGTAATTGTCTATTTACACATGCTGTATGTATACGCAATTGGCTGTTTATACATCCATGCAAAAACTGAACTAACTTGAAAACTAACTTTAATAAATGAAACTATAATTATAATTGTATACAGTCAGTATCAGTAAATAGCCAATTACATATACAAGTCCTGCAATAGTGCGTTAGGCATCCATAGCTCCTACAGCAATTAAATTAAGAATGTCTTTCAATTGTAGACTTGTACTATATATATGAGTAGAAAAGATTGATAATAAAATGTATTTTTTTTTAATGGAACACCATATATTATTTTTTGTATATTCTGATTAGCTTTCTTAAATGCTATAACGGCACATCTTGTTTCATATATATATA